>CM057455.1:1114087500-1115337500 GCA_016271365.2 Neoceratodus forsteri | reverse complement strand
TCAGTGCTTAAAATAATGGACTTAAATAAGCCACATCATGGACATGTTAAAAGCAAAGCATCACAATCCCTTGTTTGGGATTTTTTTGTTCAAGATGCAAATGATGATTCAGTTGCAATCTGCCAGGCTTGCCATGTGCACGTGAGTTGAGGTAAAAAGGGGAGCCATCTGGGCACAGGAGGACAGCATACGCATCTTAAGAACAGGCACTTGGCACTGGACCCAGCAAAATCTGGCAGCTAATACCACAGTGGGGCATTCACCCACATCACCGGCAACAATAGCCAGCATGTTATCCCCTTCCATGACTGTTAAGCCCATTAGGACATGAAACATGTGCAGTAGTGCGGTAATAAGAGCAGAGGATTACTACAGGTACGATGAGGTGGAGGACCATAATGACTTTGAAATGTTGTCCAGTGCTGGTGAGAGCAGCAGTTTTTGTGATTTGGTGGTGGTGAATGCAGTATGTCTAGTGCAAGTGGTACATCAACCCTGATTGGCAAATCTGGCAAAATAACTGCATTTCTGAGTTTGTTATCATCACCTGTTCAACCGTCTTCATCAAATGTACACACTCCCCCCCTGCAAATGCCATTAATCACAGAGCATAACCATTTGTGATCAACACACCCCATGAAAAACATTTAAGTCAGCCCATGTTACAGAGTGTTTTTGCCCATAAGCTGAAGTACCCCCCCCCCGAATCATACAGTGTCACGTGAACTCAATGCTGCTGTAGTGGAAATGCTGGCAATTGATCTTTTGCCCTTTTCCTTTGTGGAGAATTCTGGGCTCCAGTGGTTTGCTGCATGTGCCTGTCCAAAATGGAAAGTCCCATCCAGGACATACTTTTCTACCCGTACTGTCCCCGAGTTGTTCCGCACTGTCTCTGACTCAGTAAGACATGCCTTTCAACATTCCTCCTCTCCATTCATCCATTTAAGTATGGATATGTGGACAAGTGGCAAAACAGCTGGGAGTTCATATTTGAGTATAACTGCACACTGGGCACAGGTGCCGGGGGTTGTTTGTGATATTGGTAGTGTGAATAATCAGTGCAGTAAGGTGGATTGTCATGGTAGCAATCTTCTGGGAATTCGACAGAATGCAATGATTGCTATGCGCAATGTGACCTGTTCACACACTGGTGAGAACATGTTGGAAGTGGTACTGACTGAAATTGACAGATGGCTAAACCCTCTGTCCCTGAGAGCTGGGTTCATAGCATGAAACAATGGGTCAAATGTGGTGAAATGCATCACAAATTGTTTTTTTTTTTCGTGTTCCATGCATGGCCCACTGTTTAAATCTTGTGGTTCAGGAGTTTATGCAGCACCCTGATATAAAGGAAATGCTGACCATTGCACGACCTATCTGCTTTCACTTTTCAAGATCTGGAAAGGCCTGGTCCAACTGCAGCAGTTGCAGATACAAAACAGACTGTCTCAACGCCGCTTGAAGCTGGAAGTCGTCACCCAATGGAACTCCACTTTATACATGGCAGATGGGTTGTATGAACAATACAAAGCCATCTCAGAATATCTTGTTACGCACACTAGCCGTGACAGTTGCGGGGCCTCCATGTCTATGACCACTGAACAGTGGCACCTCATGGACTCTGTAATAACAATTTTGTGGCCTTTTGAACATGCCTCACAAGCAGTGAGTGGTGAGTCTGCCTCCATTAGCCAATCAGTTCCACTGCTGTGGGTGCTGAGGCAGACATTGGTGAATGTACAGCATAGCCTTGATGTTGCCAGAGACTGTGGTAGCAGTATGTTGCTGCAACACATGCTGACAGTATTTGACCAGAATCATCATGTTGTGAGCATTCAGCGCAGTGACAACTTTGCCATAGCAACAATGCTGGACCCACAGTACAAACGCGGAATTGCATCAGTACTGGATGGAGGGCCTGAACAGGTAAAAAGTATTAGTGGTCAACTGGTGCGCTTCGTTCATAGGGCACAGAAGTCAAGTGCCAAGGTCAGCAAACCTCAACAGCATAATCCTGCAGAAGACATACCTGTAGGACTATCAAGCATATCCTGCAAGGGGAAGGGGACTGCAGTTCCAGGTGGTCTGTCATCCAAAGTGGCTGGTGTCAACCCACTTTGGGAGGCTTTGTCATAAGTGGGTATTTGTGAAATAAATGATTCGGGAGAACAGGATGATGCATCAACAACTGGACTTAGTGCGGCTCAGAGAATGGTTGAGTCATATTTGTCTGAAAACAGGCATCTGACAATAACTGAAGATCCTCTTTTGTACTGGAGAGAAAGGTCAGTGAATGGCCAGAGCTGACTGCACTGGCACTGAAGTACCTCACATGCCCACCCTCCAGTGTAAGTGTTGAGAGGGTATTCAGCTCAGCAGGTGCAATAATCAGGGATCGTTGGACAAACCTGTCTCCTGCAAATGTTAGTTTGCTAACATTCATTAAAATGAATGAGAGGCACATACCAGCACAGACTGCAACCTCGGTATTCATACCCCAGCCTAGTCATGGTGATCTTGCTGATGTGGAAATGGAACATCCTGGTGACACTAGAAGTGGCTGCCTGAAATAGCCCACCACTGACATAGATGATGACACAATGGAGAAAGAATTTCCCAGTGGTCAGACTTCAGACATTGATGACTGTGAGGGCAGCTTTCTTTATGAGGATGATGATGTGGTTAATGTTGATAGGTTTTAACTAAAGTATTTAAAAGGTTGTGTGCCCCCCAGACCACCACCACTGGGACTGATGTTAGCCACTGCCACCACTGCCACCATGAGTCTGTCTGCCCCCCAGACCACCACCAGAAATGATGTTAGCCACTACCACCACTTCCACCATGAGTCTGTCTGCCCCCTGGACCACCACCACCAGGAATGATGTTAGCCACTGCCACCACTTCCACCATGAATCTATCTGCCCCCGAACCACCACCACCACCACCACCCAGACTGATGTTAGCCACTGCCACCATGAGTCTGTCTGCCTCCGGACCACCACCACTGAGACTGATGTTAGCCACTGCCACCATGAGTCTGTCTGCCCCCAGACCACCACCACCAGGACTGATGTTAGATTTTCAAGACTAACCTTGATAGACTTATGAGCAGAGAACGTGGCAGCTATTTCACTACACGCTCTCAGTTTTGTGGAGAAGAATTGAGAAGCAGGGGAGCAGTGTTTATAATTTATTTAGAAAAGGTATGATGTTGTTGCCTGTGTCTGCTCCCTTTCCAGTCCATCTTATTGTGTAAAGCTGCTGGCATGGTGTTTTCTCTTCTCTGTTGTGTTTGTTTTTTCAGCACGGATAGCATCTTTACTCCGCCCAGTTCTGATCTGCACCCTCTGTGAGAACTGTATAGCCTGGAGTGGAGAAGCTGGAGAGTCACCAGCCGTTGTCTGAATTGTGTTGAAATTTTATGGAATTGAGGGAGAGGGGATTATTGATCCGTCCTGGTGATTTTTATGCAGCAGCCAGTCGGATCGGTGAGAAGAAGAAAGCTATACATCAACGCCTTTACGATTAGTGGAGTCCGTCATTTGTGAACCCTATATCTGTCCACAATCATGTTAAAAACTGATAAAAGTTAAGTTATTTTGTATACAGATTGACACAGTTCTGAAATGTTATTTTATATCTTCGATTCAAGAAAAGGTTTTTTAAGGCTGTGGAAGGTGTTTTAGAAATCACTTATAAATTAGTAGAGATTTTAGGATTTGATGTTATATATATTTTATATATTTATATTGTTCTTATTTTTTTTGTAACTCCCACCATATGCTAATGAGGGGAGGTTCCATAGAGGTATAAAAGAGCATGCGCGTCCCGCAGAAATTAATTCATTCATCTGCTTGTACCGAAGCGTGCACCTTGTTCTTTGTGCTGTTTTGTGCTGTTCCGTACTGCTCCATTTTAAATGCTTTGAATCTCTGTTGTTAAATTTGTGAATGCAACTGCAACTGTAACTGCGCTGATTAAGCTGTTCCGTGCTGTTGTTGTCTTTTTGGGTTCGAGTATCCATCTTTACGTATTGAAAGTGTGAGTGCATTCTTGAAGGTGCTCTACCTTGTGCAGGGAAGGAAAGCTTACAGCTGAGAGTAAGAGTAAGTGTTTTTATTTACACTATCCATTTCATTTACTCTATTGTTAACATATCTTAGAGTAAAGTGCTATTCCCTAATGCCTATCGTTTATTGCTTTATCTCCCCCTTTGCCCTAAATTTTTAGAATGGATTTAGAGGTTTAGAGAGCTATTTTGAAAAAAAAATCCTTATTGATATTTTTATTATATTGGCAGATACTATTGTGTCATTGCACATATTCCTTTCTGTGATCTTGTGGTTTTAGCTGTTTTTTATTCATATCTTAGTTCATTTTTATTTTGTCGTTAACTGCTATCCAATTGTTAACTGATGGACTCTTGTTTTATTGGGGAAATTCTTAATTTTTTATAAGTTTTTTTTTGCCCTTTGTTTTAGTGTGTTTAACACTCAGGGAAAACTACTATCAAAATTACTATCAAACAAGCAACCCAGTGAATTGCAGCATTAAGTGGATAATTGGATACCATCTAGTGTGTTTAGCATTTGGTGAAAATCACTATCAAAATTACCATTCAATAAGCAACCCTGTGAACTGCAACACCAAGTGGATAATTGGATACCATCTCTGCTGTGTTTCCATTTTGGATTTGCTGACCATATGATTATACGATTACTTGACTTCCTGATTAACTGGTAATTTGATTTATTTTATTATTAATTAATTATTTGATTATTTGTCATTTATTCGGTTATTTCTCGGATCTCTGGATGTTTGGACTTTACTTTACATCAGTCATTGTTGATTTCTCTTTGAAGTTTCATAAAAATCTTCAATCCAAACAAGACTGAGAATGAACAAAGTTCTGAAATCTATAAGGGTGTGAAGAACGAGAAGATTTGTATTAGGATTTATTACAATTTATGATTTATGATATTTCTGTTTAGTTTATTTAGATTTTTTCTGTGTGTGGATATTATTATTTTCTGTTTATCTGTTGTCAGAAGTTTAAAAAAAAGGGGGAGTGCCAAAGTTAAAATGAAGAAGGTTCTGAAAACCTATGGTAAAAAGGGGTCTAATACAAAGGTAAAGGGATTGAAACCAGTGGAGAAGGTCCCGATTGGGCTAAATAAAAAAAATAACACAGTTTTTTAAATCACCAATTAATCAGATAGAGTTAAGAAATAATAAAATAATAAAACCTTTTGTTCCTAAAGTGACTTCATCTCCAGTAGGGTCTGGGTCTCAAGAGTCTCAGATATCTATGCATCCATTGTTAAGAAAAATCAGAAGCTTAGAAGAAATCTCTGAGAATTATACAAACTGAAATCAACCATGCTTGAGAGGTGAAGTAATAGGGAGATCATTAGATATTATATCAGAGAATCAATGTGTGAAGAATCTATCAGTAGCAGCTCCTGAATTACATTTGTCTGAACTTATAGGGGAGGCCCAAGTTACTAATATACTTATTGCCAGCAGATTAGGCCTTACGGTCTATCGAGTCTGCTCGAACCTCAGATCCCTAGTTGGGTGCTGAGGCCCTCCCCCCTTGTGTTCCAGAAACCCCTATCATCCATCCCCACCCCCCTGGGGCAGGTCATCATCTGATACATCCACTTTCTGTGTCTGTCCCACCCTCTCTTGAAGCCCTCTACTGTGGATCTCTGAATCAGCTCACCAGGCAGTGCATTCCAAGGGTCCACCAACCTCTCAGTGAAAAACCTCCTCCTCTTTCCCCCCTCACCCTTCCACCTTCCAACTTCAAACCATGCCCTCTGGTGATACTTCCCTGTTTTAGTCTAAAGAGCCCCTCCATGTTTACCCTATTTATTCCCTTGAGGTACTTGAAGACCTCAATCATGTCCCCCCTGTCTCTCCTCTCCTCCAATGAAAACAGGCAGAGCTCCTCAATTCTGTCCTCATATGCCAAATCCCCTAATCCTCATATCATCTTAGTTGCCCTCCTCTGTACCTTCTCCAGGAGCTGTATGTCCCTCTTCAGGTGTGGTCTCCAGTACTGTACACAGTACTCAAGGTGTGGTCTAACCAGTCCATTGTACAGCGGCAGAATCACTTCCCTGCTCCTAGAGGTGATCTCCCCTACGATGCATCCCAACATCCTGTTTGCCTTGCTAGCTGTTCTCCTGCACTGCTCAGAGTTTTTCATACATGCATCCACCATGACCCCTAGGTCTTTTTCCCCTATTGAGGCCTCCAGCGCCTCCTCTCCCAGGGTGTACCTGTGTTTAGGGTTTCCCCACCCAAGATGTAACACCTTGCACTTGGTGATATTGAAATTTAATTTCCATGTGCGAGCCCAGCTTTCCAGGGTGTCCAGGTACCCTTGCAGGGCCAACCTCCCCTCTTCCCCCTCAACTACTGCTCCTATCTTGGAGTCATCAGTGAAGAGACTCATTTCACACCCGATACCCTCCCTGATGTTCGATATGTATGCATTAAACAGGATCGGACCCAGGACCGAGCCCTGCAGTACCCTACTACCGACCTCTATAGGGTTCGAGAGCTCCCCACTGACCACTACTCTCTGGGGTGCATCCAGCTAGCCAGTTTTTAATCCATCTGACCATCAAAGGACCTACTCCAAACCCCATCAGTTTCTCCACCAGACCATTGTGGGGGACAGAGTCAAACGCCTTGCTGAAGTCCAAGAATAATACATCCACAGCAAATAAAATGGCTCAAAACGGCATTTTTAATGGCTTTTAGAGGGTTTGAGTATCAGAACTCTGAGAGCAAACTGTCTCCAGCCTACACTGCATGCACACTACACAGAACTGAGGCTGTGCAAAACAATCTAAAGCTCATGTGACCTGCAGTCCCATGAGTCACTGCAAACTTCGCCTTTGGAACTCACCAACAAGGTGAAGTGATTTGAAGTACATTGATTTCAATGTACTTCACATTACAATTGGTGCCCGAAGTGATTCGGGGCAGGCGGAGTAACACCACGTCATTGTTTCCAATGGACTTCGCTTTCCGCA
This sequence comes from Neoceratodus forsteri, assembly GCA_016271365.2. Lineage (NCBI taxonomy): Eukaryota > Metazoa > Chordata > Ceratodontiformes > Ceratodontidae > Neoceratodus > Neoceratodus forsteri. The sequence continues at coordinate 1,115,330,448 of CM057455.1, read as the reverse complement.
TTATGATGCGAATTACTCCACATTGTATTGCGGAATACTCCACGGATTCCACCTTAATTTGTGAATTGCTTCACATAGTGGATTTTGGCCACTACACCCACCACTATTTTGCACTGTGTTGTGACAAAAGAAAAAAAAAATAACATAATTTTCACATTTTGTCACACTCCATATCTCTAGACCCATGCATCTGACCAGAGCAAAACTCGACAAATCAAGAGATCTTCTGTATCTGATGGCACCTTCAAACCTTTATGGAAATCAATTGAACAGTTGCTACAGTATGTTATTAAAGTTCAAAATTTTGAGTTTAACTTAGAAGTGACTGTTCAACCCTTACTATAGGGGTGCAGTTGCACCTCTATAATAGATAGATATATAGATAAATAGATAGATAGACAGACAGACAGACAGATATTTATTGCAGAAAACCTGAGTTAATGCACCAGTTAGGGTTCAACTTAATGCCACAAAAGTAAGGAAATATTGTCTTAGGGTTTCCAACCCTAACTCCACTCCCCCCCACCAGCAGCAAAAGGAACAAACATTAGAGTTTGGAGTCTCTGGAGTCTTGGCAAATCAGTTGTGGGGTCTTCCTTGGTGCTGTCAACTAGACATGCAGCGAAGTTAAATTCTGCCAGCAAAGTACAGTAGGTGCAAAGTGGCTTACTTGGCATTACCATCCTGCTTCACAAAATGCCCATTTTAAACCCTCACGTCACCACTTTGCATTATAATTATGACTTTACATTGTTCACTCCACCTTACTTCACTTTAAGGCAGAGTGAGGATACAGAGGCAGCCCACACATATCACTTGGCTTACACAGTGTCGGTCACATCCTTCAGGCAGGCAGGCAGACTGGAAGGGACTCATGCTTGAAAGAGAGTTTCACTTTCGCCTTCTAGTAGGAGAAATAGTTTGTGTATAGAGACACAGCGAAGTTAATTTCCAAGATCTAAGTAGACACAAAGTACGCCACTTTACGTTACTTTATGGCTAAGCAAAGTGCCCATTGAAAGCATTACTTCGCCACTTCATCTTGTGATAATGGTGATAATGACTTTGCATTGCTCACACCGCCTTTAAGGGTGGAGTGAGAATTTACAGGCAGCCCACACACATCACATGGCTTACACAGTTTATGTCACATGCTTCAGGCAGGAATTGAATCATGCTTGAAAGAGAGTTTTACTGCAGCAGCAGCCCCCGGTTCCAACAACACCTGGGACCTCACCACCTGTGCCTGGTCCTCCCTGCACCTCATTAATATGGGAGTTCTTTACTACACTGCCTGAGGACAGCAGTGTAGTGAGATGTAATCTGTGTGGTGTTGAGGGGTGCCGTGGCCCCAAAGGAACTCACTTTGGCACAGGTGGTTAGCGCACTCACCTGTACAACCACCACCATGTACAGTGGCAGGTCAAGGTTGCAGAACAGGGCAGTGATACACCTGCTGGCCCTGCTGGGGAAGTGGGGGCAGCATGGTGTCCATCTGTGCGTGGTGGTGGTGTGAAGCAGGGAAGGGGCATGGATCAAGTGGATGGCTGTTCCACCACCACAACCTGCAGCAGGTTATGGTGGCAACCCTGTCCAACTACCTGCCACACAGACCAATTTGGGCCCAATGTAAAGTGAGTTGGAGGCTGTTAACCACCGTCTTGACAACGTTGAGCAGCAGTTGAAGCAAATTGAGGGGCACCAGTTACAAATTATGGGAATGCATCAACTGCTGCTGTACAAACAGAATGTTTTATTTTGTCCTTGTACCCACCATCTCTGTGTGAAAAAATAGGTACCAACATTGCCCCGATCCTCCCCCCTCTATCTTCAAATTTTGTGACCTTCCTCATGCACATCTCTTTTTCTGGATAATGCTACCCTCTTGTATATTGTTGATTTGCCTTTGGTACTTGATATTTTCTATCATGCCCCCTCCCCGGGTCATCATCATCTTCAACAGGAACTGCTACATCACAACCTTTTTGAGGAGACACAGCTACCTTAACTTTCTTTGTCTCTGGTTCCCAGAGTATCATCAGAACTGATATATATATATATATATATATAACTGCTGTGATCTGTGAAGAACATGATTTGTGTCATGTTGAGTGACTGGTGTGACATGACTAAGGAACTGTACGCAAATACCTACGTCTGTACTTCCCTGACCTGTGCCACCCCAAACACCCTGACTTGAAAACACATATTAATGAGTACAATGTTCAAAATGAGATACCACAAAACAGGGTTACATGCAACTTACACTCCAAAAAACTTAAAGTTTTGTAATTCATGAATCATCGTGACTACGAAGATGAATAATGCCCTGACATAAAAATGCACATTAATGAGTACAATTTTCATGCCAAGATATGCACCACAAGGTACTCTGAAGGGAAGTCAAATAAACAACTGTGACTTAAATTACAGATTGAGATTAGGCCCTAAAGAGATGCAAACACACAGATAGAGTAAGACTGTGCTGCGCACTCAAGAGATGCAGAGGCAAAGGCACAACAACACATTAACCATTGCTCACAAGTCACAAATCCAAATCTGGAAAGAATACCTTTTGCCAGTTGATGGGGGGGCAGTGAACTGCAGTAACAGTCCACTACCAAAACACCACAAAGCAGTACAAAATAACACAGGTGCAGTGGATAGCAGGTTCACACTGCTGCAATTACTTTATGCCACAATAAAATGTGTCTGATTTGATGGCACGTGTCACACACACACTCACACACACAATACAACTAATGCATAGCAAACTGAAAACTTCAGTAATATAACCAAATCTTTTAAACAAAGTAAAATTATGCACTGCTGCACCACAACAATCAACAAAAAAATATCAAGAATTACTGAAAATATTACTGTGTGTACATTAACACAGTTATACAAGAAAAGTATAACCAAAACAGAAAGACTGCCTTTTTCTCCAAGTTAATCTTCCTCCACCACAGATACGCCCCTCCCCAAAGCACACTTCAAGTGTCTGTCAGTACACAGACTGAATGTTCTAAATTAACATTCAAAATCCACACACTAACAATAAACACTCGATGATATGGACACAGGAGGGTTTCCTACAATCGGTGTACTAAATTTTGAGAAAACAAAATGGCTCAAAAAGGCTTTTTTAACAGCTTTTAAAGGGTTTCAGTCACAGAGCTCTGACAGCAAACTCTCCAGCTACCACTACATGTGCACTACACAGAACTGAGGCTGTGCTGAACAATCTAGAGCCCATGTGACCTGCAATCAGTTGAAGCACTGCAAAATTCGCCTTGGAGCTCACAAACAAGATGAAGTGATGTGAAGTACATTGATTTCTATGTACTTTGCCTTAAAATTGGTGCAGAAGTGGTAGGGAGAAGGCGGAGAAATGTGAAGTCATTGTTTTCAATGGACTTCGTGTTCCTCATTATGACACAATGTTGTGGATTACTTCACGGATTCTGAGTTACTCCACAAAGTGCTTCGAGGAGCGGATTTTGGCCACTTTCCCCACCTCAACTGTCGATCCTAATGGTCCCCCCAGCCTATAGACCTCCGGTCTAAAGCACAAGTCTGGCTCCAAGCCAGTGCTTCATAGTGATACACTCTTCAAAGGTAGAGAAGTACTTCTTGCTACATGTTGTCAACACAATTTGTTGCAGATTTCTTCATACAGGGCCCTGCTCATGTGAGATGTTGTTTGCTCAGGGAATGGGGAGAGCATTAGGGTTGACAACCACAAGAAAGGTCTCAACATTGATTCACCAAGACTCCATAGACCCCAAACCCTAATGTTTTCTTCCTTTTGCTGCTGGGGTTGGGGGGGGGTAGTTAGGGTTGAAAACCCTAACACCGTATTTCCTACTTTTGTGGAATTAATATGAACCCTAACTGGTGCATTAACACATTTTTTGGCAATGAATTTGCTATATTTTTGAAATAGTGGAATTGTATCCTCATTCACATGAGTCCCTTGATTAATACATGCAGATGCCTGTGCCAAAGGAGAAGTCCCTATACAGGCTGAAATGTCCATCTGCCAGTCTGCTATGAATCTGTATGACTTTCTGGGGGACTACAGAACTACAGGGGCCCCTGAAGCACAAAGTCTTTTAGGCTCTGTGCTTCCATGCAGCTATGAGTGCAGAGGTGCAGAGCTCTCTGGGCCCTATGCAAAATAGAAGACTTATATTCATTACATGGCTATTTTCGTTCATGTAAGCTAAGACTGAGATTTGGAATGGGAGCTGCAGAACAAAGGGGATTTTTGTTGGGGGACAAGAGGACATTCTTGCCTGCCAACAGTAGCTGTACTCACTGAGGACTACATTTGATGCAAACTGCAAAATTTTGTTTTACGAACTTTAATTTTCAGTTCAAACCAAAATATATGGTTTGCAAATCAAAATTTGGGGTTCACAACACAGTTTTTGCTTTGCAAACCAAAATGGTCCCGTTTCAGTTTTCAGTTTCTGTTTTTATTCCAAATCAAACCCTTTAGGCAGTGCCTATTTTTCAAAAGGTTTAGAGTCAGATACAACAGATGTTACGTAAGTCAAGTGCAAGAAAATGTACATACTAACAGTTGTAAATTACAGATATGTAGTGTGACAGGGTTGAATAAGGCTGTTCCCCATTTGTTATGCAGAAAGAGTTTAGATTCAAGGGTCTGTTCAGTTCTATCATTTTCTGTCTCTTGTGTCTGGTTGCACAACCAAATTTCTTTGTTAGACCTAGGAACTGATCACTCTGATGGTTTCGCAGTTCTCCATCTCTCTCGCTATCTCTCTGCCTTCCCTTTCTGTTCTGTCTTATTTCCCCCTTTGCATATCTGCGGGTATAAAAAATATATGTGAATCTTTATGTGGAAATGTCATGTCACTGATATGGGGATCTCTTTGTTTACAACTGTATACAGTTATACTGTTGAAATGATTGCAAAAAGCTACTCTGAACTCAAGCGGTTAACCTGAGAATGCTGGATGCAAAATCTCTGCAGAGCTGGCTACAAGAAATCAGTTCTGGGTCATTATGTTCTTTTTGCTCAACCTGCAAGAACATTGGAAACTTACAAGAACATTGTGTGAGAAGCATGTTCTTTTCTTAATGAGTTTTCCAGGCACAGATTTATAAAAAGAGCAGCAATGCTTGTGCAAGATAGAGACTGAGATTGGAAATTGAGAAGAAAAACTTAGAAGAAGGACTCTTCTTTCTACAGTATGTTCGTACTTCCATTGTAAATAGGTATACTGAACAATTTTTATTTTATTTTGTTGTTATTAATAATAAAATACTACTTGTGAATTTTGAAACTGCTCCTGGTTTTCCTATGCTTCCTGACCCGTGCCTCAGCAACAGATGGTGACAGCCTAAGTGGGATTTATGCTGTGCATACTCTAAGCCAGGAGTTTTGTGTGTGGGTACTATAAATGATACCAGGGAAGCATAGAAGGAAGGTGTGGGTTCTGCAGCAGCAAGCCCAGGAGATATTACCAGAAAAATGGCAGCCAAACTAGAAGCAGAAACAAAAGTTCAAGCTGTGCCTGTACAGCCAGCACTAGCAATGGAAAAAAAAGCAGGCAGTGACAGAACCTGAAAGCCTGACTGCCTTTTTCAAATAGTGGGCTATACAACAAACAGAGATGGAGAAACAGTAGAGAGGAGATGCAACAGAGAGAAAACCAGATTCAATGTTTGGAAGCACAGAGAAAAGAAGAAATGCATCAACTTGAGAAACAAAGCAGCGATGGATGGATGCCTTGCAAGTTATCAAAACTGGGGGATCTGGCACTGGTCCAGCAGAGCAACAAGACAAAAACAACTTAAAATACATTAAACTTACAAAGTTGTGTCCCTCGGATGATATCAAAACATACCTGACTAGAGATGTTGTGAAATTTAATTTCGCTGGCAAAATGTTGATGAAATCACAAATTTCACCCCATGAAACAGTTTGTGAAACTATGTGGTTGCGGCAAAATGTCATTAATAATTTCACCAAAAATTTTGTCTTGCGTTACTATTCGGCAAAATAAGGTGAAATTGGGCTTTTCACATGATTTACTTTCTGCAGGTCAAATGGGTGACTATATACAGGCAGGAAGTGAATGATTCATTTCCTTTCTGTGTAGCTGGAGACATAGAGAGGAGAAGCAGGCAGCCAGCAATACAGAGTTTTCAGTGTTTAGTACTGTTTACTGAGTCTGTGTGTGCCATTTGTGTTTTTATACTCACTTTTTTGTTTAAAAATAATGGATTTTGATTTTGTTTCTGTTCTTTACTCATAGTTTCTGTTCAGTGTCTGTAGATTGTGTGTGTGTGTGTGTGTGTGTGTGTGTGTGTGTGTGTGTGTGTGTGTGTGTGTGTGTGACTCCCACTCTCTCTCTCTCTTTCTGATAGGAATCCTTTTTTGTTGGGAAAGGATGGATGGGAGAGGCAAGGGCAAGGGGACTGGGAGGAAGGCACCCATTATTCACCTTGACAGGTGGGTGTTCTTATCTGAAGCCCCCTCCCAGCAGAAGAATGTGCCCCCCAGCTGAAGCATGTGGCCCCCACTCCCCAGTAGCAGCAGCTTGAACCCTTTGCCCCCCCTACAGTAGCATGAGGATGATGTGGCCACCACCACCAGCCAGCAGCAGAAGCCACCACCAGCAGAAGGAGCATTTGGCCCCCACCCACAGCAGAAGCAAGATACTAATGCCTCTCCCAGCAGGAGCATGTGCCACCCTGCATCCTCCCAGCATAAAGGGTCCACTATATGGTGTTTTATCACATGAAACACCAGTGATAGCAGTGTGGTGATCTGCAACTTGTGCAGCAGATCTGTGTGAAGGGGCAAGCAAGGGGGACATTTTGGAACTGGTGGCCAAATGAGCCATCTGCAGCACCACCATGCTGCAGAGTGGCTCCAAAAATACCAAGAGTTGTCAGCAGCAGGAGGCAGTGGGGCCCAAGAGGAAGGGCACCAGCAGGAGGAAGGGGCCAGGTGTCAGTGACAGCATGAAAGGCACTGCAGGAGAAAGTAGCAGCAGGAGGCAGCAGCAGCTACACCCACATTCACCTCACCCAACAGTCACTGGTGATGCCTGTTTCATGCTGGTGGTGAACCCACACAGCCTGCAGTAGCCCCCACCATTCCTCCAGTTAGCCAAGAAGACTTGGCGTCTATGCATTTGGAGGTGTCAGCTCTCTGCCAAGATTTTGAAAAGTTCTGTTAGGGGGTCAGGGGAGACCTCAGGAAACTAATGGAGGACAAACATAAAGTGTTGGATCTCATGTCGGAGCTTCATTGTGGGGGTGGAGGTGGTGGCAGGGCAGAAATGTGGCCTGTTGTCAGTACCGTGTAATTATGGTCCAGACCAGACTTTGCTAATTTGCCAGTGAGACAGGCAGTGCAAGTGCAGAAGCTGAAGTTTCTTTTCTTTTTCCTGTCCTTGCTTTCTTATAGTCACTCTTCCCTCATCCTCACCCCTTAAAAAAATAACAAAAAACAAAACAAAAAAAACTTTGTGTCCTCTTCCTCTTTCTGTATCCCCCTGTTTCTTTTTGTTGTCCAGCTTTTTGTGTGTTATCATGTAATGTTTATGATCCTTATCTTTCCCAACTCAGATATGAATACCCTTGCACTTATTCTGCATGTACCCCTTGCCATATGTGTTACTGTCAGTAACTTAGTCTGTAAAGAAGATTCTGAGTAGAACCCTTGTGTAGAGTGGAGTTCATCCAGACTTTTTACAACATTTTGATGTCTTCGGTCTTTTCTGGCTGATCCAAGCTTTTGTTGAACATTTACCTCCAAGAGAAGTGAGGCAGCCTGGATCACTTTCTACAGAAGTCAGTTAGTCTGTACCAATAAACACTGTACCTTTCTTGTTTTATGTTACTTCTTCTACATTTCCTCCTCCTATCCACAAATGTCAAGTATTGTAATTTGTTTGTATGAACAACATTTTTTCCCCAAAGCTATGTGATGTTGTGGGCATCAGTTGTTTTGGCTGTGTGCAGCATCAGTCAGAATACATAAACAAAAATCATAGAAACATAAACACTTTTATTGCTAAGATAAGCATAAATATATTTCTTGTGCTTAACATGTGTCTCCTGGGCTTGCCACAAATGTTATCTTGGTGTCCCTTCCCTCTACTCATGATGATGTTTTATAGTGTCCCACCCTCCCCACCACCAGAACCAAAATTTGCGCTAAGGCCACAGTTCAACACAGCCTCTTGCCACCATCATGCTGTGCCGAACAGGCCGTACATGTTCAGAAATGTTACATGGAAAATGTTATATGAAATTGACACAGAAATCTGGTCTGAGACATGATGTTATATAGCACCCCTCTCCATCACCTGGACATTAAAATGCTGTTTTTGACCCTGTATGCAAAGGATTTCAGGCTGCATCTTGTTTCTTCGAGTGCAGAAGAGGCTGTACATATCCAGAAATGTTACGGGAAAATGTTACATAAAATTCAGACAGAAATCGTGTCTCAGTCCTGATGTTACATAGTGCCCAAACCACCACCTGAACCAAACAATGGTCTTTGGTTCATTGTTTACAAATGATTTCAGACTAAACATTGTTTCTGTGAGTGTAGAACAGGCCATACATGTCCAGAAATGTTACAAGAACATGGTACATAAAATTCAGACAGAAATGTGGTCTCAGTCATGATGTTATATGGTGCCCTCATCCACTCGTACCAAAACATGTAGTTTGGCACACAGTTTACAATGGATTTCAGGCTGTAGCTTGTTTCTGCGTGTGCAGAACAGGTTGTATATATCCAGAAATGTTACAGGAAAAATGTTACATAAAATTCAGACAGAAATCTGGTCTCAGTCATTATGCTACATCCACCTGGACCAAAACATGCTGTTTGGTCCACTATTTACAAAGGATTTTAGGCTGAATCTCTTTTTGCCACTGGTTGCAGTGGTGTGCAGAACAGGCCTTATTCAGTACGTCCAGAGCAATCTCATGGCAAAATTGTGAGAGAAGGGAAATACAATTATTGTAGGAATTATGAAATAGCCAAAAGGGGTGCTATGCTGAGAAATTAATTCCTCCTGCAAAATGGTGTTGCTTCTTGCACTTGCTTCCTCTTGCTGCTGGATCCTCAGTTGATTGAGAAAAAATGTTGAATTATCATTTCCCAGTGCTGCTGTGTTGACTCTGTGGTTGTAACTTGTACGGTGTGGAGGGAATGAGATTTTGTGATGCTGCTTTAGCTTGCTGCCTGCTGCTCTGACTAGTTGACAACTTGCCATGACATTGAAGTAATGCTTTGGATGGTTGATGATCTGGATCATCATCACAGACTCCATACTGCTTCTGCAGCACACGTATCTGTCTGCATTTTGGTGGGTTGGTATTGTGGTATCTTGAGTACCAGTATGTTTATACTGCTTTTGTATTATCTTTCAATTTGCTGAGGATTACATCATCATCATTGCCAGGCCAGGAGGGATTTGGATCTGGGATGTTGGAATGCACCACATTTCCTAACACAGATGATAAATATTTATTTTTTCATTACTGGGGTAGGTTACTGCAGTCCAGATGTCTGAGTTTGATAGTAATTGTGTTCTTTTTGCTTTTGTCAACATTCAGGAATTCCAGTGATGTACCTCCCACTCCTGCTGCTGCTCAAGAATGACGTGGGCAATCCATTAACCTGTACAAATGTCCTAGTTTCACAGACAGTTTCTGAGGTGTTGTTTGGGATATTCATTGCAGACATATCATGGGACATCAAGAGCAAGATCAGTCTGTTTGCTGATGATACCAAGGTTGGCGCGGTGGTGGATGACCTAGGGGGATGGCAGGGGTTGCAGGATGATCTGGCAAAGCTTGAAACCTGGTCAGACACTGGCAACTGGGCTTTAATGCCAAAAAGTGCAAGGTGATGCATTTTGGGATGAAGAACCCAAGGAGGACTTACCAGCTAGGGGAGTGCAGCTAGCCCAGACAGATGAGGAGAAGGATCTGGGTGTGCTCATTACAGGGTCAATGAACAACTCGGCACAGTGTAGGAAGGCAGCTGCAAAGGCCAACAAAATGCTGGGTTGTATTGCAAGGGTATATCCTCAAGGAGGGAGGAGGTGATTCTGCCACTGTATAGGTCATTAGTTAGACCACACCTGGAGTACTGCGTGCAGTTCTGGCGTCCGTATCTGAAAAGGACATTAAGTTACTGGAGGAGTGCAGCGCAGAGGCGACAAAGATGATCAAGGGTCTGGGGACTTATCATATGAGAGGAGGTTGAAGGAGTTGAACATGTACTCACTGGAGGAGAGGAGAGACAGGGGACATGATTGAAACCTTTAAATACATGAAAGGAATAAACAAGACAGGTACAGAGGGGCTGTTCAAAGTAAGGAGGAGGGCCACCAGGGCCATGATATGAGACTGGAGCGAGGAAGGTTCAGGAGGGAGATGAGGAGACACTTTTTTTACAGAGAGGGTGGTGGCTGAGTGGAATGCGTTACCTGCAGAAGTGGTATGCAGTAGAACAGTGGACTGCTTCAAACGAGGATGGGACAGGACAAGGGGGAGGGTTAATGAAGGGAAGGGTGGAAGGAGGGCAGCTGCAGAATAGGGGTGCTAGCTGCACATTCGAGCAGACTTGATAGACCTCTAGGCCTTTATCTGCTGGCAAATTTCAAGTATGTTGTATGTTCGTATGTTCGTATGTACATATTTCTTCATTTTGTATGATCTTCGGTGGGAAGGGAAGGGGGTTCCAAGTGGAGTGGGGGAGTGGATGGGGGCTGGGGGGGAGAACTTTTTAAAAAACAACCCTCAAAATGTGTCCTTTTTATCTTATTTCCAGGTATGCAGTACTGTTAGGGTAAGGGGAATGTGGAATTCAGACACCTGCTGCTGTGTTTCACGTACCCCACCCTACATGTTCTTTCTGTGCCAGTGGTTAATTTTCACAGTTTAATTACATTTGAGGGGTATGAAACTTAGAAACATAGAAATTGTCAGCAGATAAGGACCACTAGGCCCATCCAGTCTGCCCGTAGGCCCTATCCATTGTATGTGGCCACTGACCCTATGTAATCAATGGCTTTTCATCACCCCCTCCCCTCTCAAGCTTCCCTTTCACCTGTTCCAAGCATGCTTAAACCATTCCACTGTGCTTGCCCCTACTACCTACTGTGGCAGACTATTCCAAGCATCAACTACCATTTCTGTGTTGAAAAACTTCCTCATATTACCTCTTACTCTACACTCTTCCAATTTCATATTGTGTCCCCTTGTTCTAGTACTTTTTCTGCACTGGAAAATGTCCTCCACCTGTACTTTGTTTATGCCTTTGAGGTACTTGAAAGTTTCCATCGTGTCCCTGTGAGCTTGGTGGGGATAGATGGACACTCAGAAGTCAGGTTTGAAAAATTAAAATAAATTTATTTATTTATTTAGTTTTTGTTTACCGGGTAGGTGCACTAGCCAGAAAGACTATTTTTAGGCATGACCCGGGAGAATACAGAGACAAATTTCAAAGAAACATCATGATACAAACTGCAAGGTACAGGAACATTATGATACATAGTACAAGTTACATAACAGCAGTAATGTGACAAAGAATTGGGGTAGTTAGACCAACATAAGCATTTAGGTTAACATAAAACAGAATACAGTCTTGTCAGAATAGGAAATTGAGGTAGTACGATCAAGTACAACATTACTATTTTCACAAGAAAAATACAGTATGGTCAACTTATGCAACCTGGCAACTACGCAATTAAATAAGGGAATAAAGTGCTGTGACAGCGATAGTCACCAAGTCAAGATTGATATGGGAGGAGCTTGGGAGAAAGGTGGAGAAAGATGATAGTTACCTGGAAAGAGAAGGAAATGGGGGAATGGAATGATAGAAATGTGGTGGTGAAAGAGCCCTAAGCTCCATAGATGATGACGGGTGGAGGGTAGGATTTGAGAGTAAGGACTAGGGTCGTTTGAAGCAGGACCATATGTAGGAAGAGAGGAGGTAATGTCGAAGTTCTCTCTTAAAGGAGTTATGGGATACAGATCGGTGTATGGTTATAGGAAGTGAGTTCCAGTAGTAGGGTGCTTGGCAGGCAAAAGCACAACCACCTTTATTAGTGAGATGTCTCAGGATTAAGACAGGGATATTTGCAGCAGAGCACAACCCATAGTTGGTTTTCTGGTAGGGAAGGAGACAGGCCAAAGAATGTGGGATATGGGATCTGATAATGTTATTTGTAATGGACCCGAGTGTCTAGGACCTTAATTCAAGTGGTGGAAGCCATTCTAGATCTGAGTAGAGAAGACAGTGATGTTTGAGCTGGGGGGAGCTGGATGTAAAGAAACAGATGTTATTGTAGGTAACGTCCCACTTACGAAGACTCGAAGTGCTGGTGGAGGCATATGTAGTGACCCCGTAAGTGAGAGAGGGAAGTAAAATCCCACGGGCTATAGCGAGTCTTGCTGAAGGAGCGAGCGCACAGCTTGTCCGGGAGGCGATCCCGAGTTTGGAGTTATCCTGCTTACAGATAGCATGAATGTGGAGGTCAAAACTCAGGGATGGGTCAAGAGTGATCCCAAGATACTTGAATGAGTTAACCACTCCAACAGATATGCCATCAGAGGAGGAGACTTTAAAGTGTGTTTGGGAGTGTTTGAACTTGAGACTGGAGCCGAATAACATAGCTTGGGTCTTTGCTGTGTTCAAGACTAGTTTGTGATTTACAAGCCACTGTTGTAAAAGCTGATAGTCACAGGAGAGTTTTGTGTTAATGCCCGCAATGTTATTAGAACTGCAATACAGGACAATGTCATCCGCATATAGTAGGGAGGAGGTTTTGAGGAGATGCGTGGTAATGCTATTTATGAAAATAGTGAAAAGCAGAGGCCCTAAGATAGACCCTTGAGGTACACCAATGTTGATGGTGACCTTGGCAGAGAGGGTGGAGTTGAATTTCATGTATTGAGACCTATCTGCTAGATAGCTATCAAACTATTTTACAACATTTTGTGCAAAGCCTAGTGAGTGTAGGGTAGCAATGAGGATGGAGTGGTCGACAAGGTCAAATGCCTTTGTCATATCAATAAAAATGGCCCTGGTGAGCCAACCAGAGTCCATGGCCACTAGGGTGTCAGATGTAAGTTTGAGTAGGGCAGTGGAGGTACTATGACCCTTGCAGAAACCATGTTGGGCATCAGTTAAGATGTCATGTTTCAGTAGGAAATCGGTGGTCTGGGTAGCAACTATTTTCGCAAGAATTTTGCTTAGAACTGATAGGATGGCAAAAGGACGGTAATTCAGAGGGTCAAGTTGGTTGCCTTTTTTGAAAACGGGGGTGATTCTGGCCTTCTTCCAAATATCCGGAACAGTACTTTGGCACAGGGAAAGGGTAAAGATTTTAGCAAGGGGAGCAGCTATGTGAGGAGCGGCCAATTTTAGGAGCTTAGGTTCTAGGTTATCAGACCCAACAGCTGTGTGCTCTGAGATGTTACTTAGGAGTCGGAGAACAACACTAGTTAGGATGGACTTGAAATAGAAAGTGGGCTTGGAGGAGTCAACAGGTGAGATGGGGTTAGATGAGGTAGGGAAAGTGGAGGTATATTGGGTGAGGTCAGCAAATTGTCTGTTAAAGAAGTTTGCAATAGTGAGGGGATTATTGCAATGGGTCCCGTTTAAAGTCAAGTCATTTGGAATGGATGACTGGTTTGATCCCAGGAAGAACTTAATATGGGACCAGAATTTTCGGGGTTCCCCCTGGGAGTCTATTAGAAGGTTATTGCAGTATGAGCTTTTTGCTTGTCTGATTTCTTTCTTACAGGCATTTCTTAATGCTCTGTATTCAATAAAGTCTGCAGGAAGACCTGATTTCCTGTAGCGAAGCCAGGTTTTGTCCCTCTGTCTTAACTTAGATAATAGGTCAGATTTTAGCCAGTGGGTCTGACTATTTCTAACCTGCCTAGTAACGAGTTGACAGTGGGTTTCTTGTAGTTCTAAGAATTTTGTCAGGAAGATATTTAGGGCAGTCTGGATATCTAATGAGCTATAGAGAGGAGACCAGGCTATGCAAGCTACATCAAACAAGAAGGCCTTTGAGTCAAAGTTTGCAAAATTGCGGAAAGTAATAAAGTGGGGCTTCATAGGTTCAGGCCTGGTTTTGCCCCAAACACAGAGAGTGGGGGCACGGTCTGTGATGGCGTCAGGTAGAATTCCTACAACTTGTATATTCCCAGGGCGGTTTGTCATGATCCAGTCCAGCAGGGTACTAGTGTTGGAATGGGGAGCAGTTCTGGTGGGCAAGGGGATGAGTTGATGTAGGTTGAAACTCTGGAGTCTAATCAGGGCTGTCATGTGTATGTTAACCAACCAGTTCAAATTGATGTCACCAAGTATAAGGACTTCATAGTTTTCGGAGAGAATGACAGTTTGTTTAAGAAGATCATCCAATCCTTTTAGGCCATGGGTAGGGGGACTGTAAGCACAAGCAATATGTAATTTCTTTGTGCCAAGGGTGAGGATGGCATGAAGCGCCTCACAATTGTTCATGGGGGCCGATCTGATTTTAGAGAACTGGAGGTGTGATTTATAATAGATGTCTGTTCCTCCCCCTCTCCTTGGGGCTGACCTATCATTTCTCAGCATATTATAGGATGGCAGAGTGCAACGTGAGTTAGAGGTAGATGGCTTCAGCCACGTTTCTGTAAGGCACAGTATATCTGGTTTATAGATTGCGGTCCAAGATTCAAGCTCCACAAAGTTCTGCTCAAGGCTCATAATACTAAGGTGTGCTATGCGTAGGCCTGAACCATTTGAGATAGGAGCAGTTGACGAGGTTAGGGGTCCAGGGTTTGGCTGTATATCCCCAGAGATTAGAATGGCCAGTATGAGGAGGTACCATAGTTTATGATGCAGGAAAGGTGAGAGGGTACAGATTTGCAGGGACCTGGAATTTAGGGCAAGGGCGACTAGGCAGATCCAGGCCTTGCTTATTAGTAAGGGTGTGGGATCATAGCGTACTGCGGGAATTATCAGCAGATTTGAGAAACTGTAATCATGGGATGACCGGTTACAGCAGAGGGGACCACGAAAATAGATAGGTGCAGCAGAAATGGCATGGATACAAGTAGTATTAGCAGCACCTGTTTATTCATTTTCAGCCCTGACATTTGAAAAGAGATTCAGTGGAAAAGGAGGAGAGATAATTCAGTAACAGCTCTGTTTACAATGGCCAAGTTTAAATAATTAGAAGTAAAGGTGACTGAGGCCAGGGAGTACAGCAATAGTTGTCACGTGGCAGTGGGCAGGGACAGAGAAGGACAGTATAAGCAAGTAGGATTGGAGTTGGCCATAGGGGCAGGGACAGATAGGGTATTTAATAGAGGGCTGGTGGGTGGTGGGGGTGGGATAAAAATCCCACAGCAAGTGTTGAGGTCCTGAGCTCGATGCAGTACTGGGACAGTCTAGAGGGACGAGAGAAGAACAGCTGTAATTAAGGGCTATAGAGACAGAGGGTGAGAGAGCTGGTGGCAGACTGTCAGCTGGGGGGGTACTTTAGTGGAAGGCAAAAGAATGTCTATTAGCAATTCAGAGTAAGGTAGGGAGAGGTCACAGGGGGAACAAGGTAATGGCACGAACAACACAGTTTGAGTTTAGGTTTAAAGTAAGTAAGTAAGTAAAATTGTATTTATATCAAGCGCCCTTCCCAAGCTGAGGGCACTTTTACAATGGTTCAAATCAATTAAAATCACATTTCAGAACAATAAATCAAACAATCATACAATACACTTACTTATTATGTTCCGGCAAAAGCTAGGGCAAAAAGGAAAGTCTTTAGTTGTTTTTTAAAACTTTCAACAGTTAGGCATTCTCGTATCTGAGTATCTCGTATTTAAGTAGGGGGATGGGGTAGGAGACGGGGCAGGTGAGTAGTACACTGAAAGGGAGGGTTAGGAAATGGAGAGAGGAGGAGCAGTATAGAGCAGGAGACAGGCAGAGTACAGGTACTTTAGGAAGGGCAAGAATGGGAGGTTAAGAGAGAAAGAGAGACAGGATTAAGTTAAGCACTTTTAAATAGAATTAGAGGATTAAGCTCTTTTAAGTAGAATTAGAGGATGCAGGGACTATGGCAGAAAAACAGTTAGAACTAGCAATCACAGTTTGAATGAGCACTAAAGGTGCCGTAAGGACCGACTACTCAGAGTTAGGCAGTAGTGATAATTAACATTTTAACAGAGATAAAACATGCACAAAAAGCACTAACAGTCACTAAAATGCTGCAATCCCACAGCAAGTGTTGAGGTCCTGAGCCTGTGAATGTGAAGTTTCAGCAGGGAGAGGCAGTTCGGAGAGCCAATTTGCAGGTGCACCAGTCAGGAGCCTGAGGATAACCGCTACTCCAATCAGGAGTTAGTAGTGAGAAAGGCACACCAATCGAGAAGCCGCCATAAGCGGGCCGACTCTGCGTGCGAACAGCAGCTATACCTTTAGAGGGTGTCCAGGTAGTGGGACCAGGAGGGCAGCAGAAGTCAGTGGAAATCCTCAGCGATGGCAGCAGCCAGAGAAATGGCCAGAGGTGCCACCGCAAGCATGAGCGCTGCTCGGTGCAGTGCTGGGACAGTCTTTAGAGGGAGTCCAGGTAGTGGGACAAGGAGGGTGGTAGGAGTCAGTGGAAATCCTCGGTGATGGCAGCGGCCAGAGAAATGCCCAGAGGCACCGCCACGAGCGCTGCTCGGTGCATTGTTGGGAACAGTCTTTAGAGGGAGTCCGAGTAGTGGGACCAGGAGGTGGCAGGAGTTGGTGAAATCCTCGGATGATGCCGGGCGGCCAGAGAAATGGTTGGATGCGCTCACAGCACACGAGAGCTGCTTGGTGCGGTGAAATATTTAATTACATGCAGGAAAATAATCGGACTGGATGTGACAAAATAAAGGAAAACAAAAGTAATTAAGCAAAATCAGTTAACTTCACTGTTTGCTATTAAATAACACTCTAGAAAATGGCTAGAGTCACTCAGGCTGGGAGAAAATCCCACCTGGACTATAATGACTGAAGGTAGTTGCAGACCTTTATTATCTGGGTCAGCACAGTACTGATCCCCATACAAATGTGATGTGTGCACTAGGTTGGACTCCTTTTATACCCAGAGTCAACCATGTGACATCAGGCTCCACCCACTTACAGAAATACAGCTTATTTCTTTTAAACAACCTTATTATTTATATCCAAATGCTATAAATAAAGTAGAACTTGGATATCTTTTGACTGGGTGGTAGTGTTCATAATACAACTATCTCTAAACAAAATAGGTTGTAAGTTTCAGGTGCAGGCTCCTCCCACAGACCTTTCCAGTGTATAAAAGTCGGAAAGACAGGGCTGAACAGTGCTTAGTAGGACACTGGAAGACACTTGGGCAGGACCCTACAAACAAAAACCTCAGGGTAGGCCACATATAACTTTATACAGTTCCATATCACCTTTTTAGTGTGTGAGCAGCAGGTTGTAGTACCCCTACTGTTTATTTTTATTTAGTGCAGGCCTTCTAGTCCCAAACATCTTGTAGGCCAAGGTATGGTGCATTGTCTGGCATCCCTTCATTTATTTTCCCTTTTTATGTTGGCTTGCCGCGCTTGCGCACAGGTCAACATATTAGGAGAGTGGAGATGTGGAGGCACGGCTGCTGTTGAGCGAATGCAGGGAACGCATCAGTAGGTGCGTCCCTCATTTCCCAATAAGCCAGCATGCTAGTGCTGACACCAACATTATGTAATGTGGACATAACTTGTAAACAAAGTGCTGCTGCAATCAGAGACAAGCTGCGTCATGCAGCGGCATAAAAAGACATGCGCCCATACGTTGCCTTTCCCGGTGAAACATTTCAATAATATGACACGAAGCCGCGCGCGGCGGGTGAAGCTTTGCCCGCCTTGGAGTGACCACGGACCGGGAGCCCACCCCGCCGGCATCACCTCAACTGTTGAATGCAGAGGGGTGCCCAATCCCCACAGCTCGCGCTCCCGACTTGTTTGCGGCGGGGTGCCCAATCCCCATCGGCTAGTGACCCCACCAAACCCACTTAGGTGGATGCTGGGAGCCCACCCAGCGTGCCAAAACAGTCCGTGCCTTTGTTAGCGGCAGGTGCCCAATCCTCGCGGCATTAACTTCTGTTGTAGGCCGACGAGGGTGCTCAAACTTCATACATTAACCACCCAAACCCAGTTAGGTGGCATGCTGGGAGCCCACCCCAGTGTGCCAAAACTGTCCCGCGATGTTTTCTGTACCTAGAACATGAAACGGTCCCTCGTAGTCTAAGTCCACCTCCCCCACCGCACCCACCACTGCGCACCTGCCTCCCTCACCCCATACTTACCTCTGGAGTTCGGCACGATGATCTTCGGTGGACCGGGACCACGTTCTGCACTCTTCAAAGCCGACCGCAAAGTGAGGAAATGCCAGTAAGCTGTATAATGGAGTGAATAGGGTTTTTTCAACTTTGTTGCATATCTCAGGCATTTCTTGGACTTTTTGCACCAAATTTTCAACATAGGATTTTTGGGGCCCCTCCTCATGAATTCTGTCACTGTCATGGCATTTATCGGCCTTGAAAGGTGATTTCGCATTCACTGCGCAAAATCAGCTTTTGGGGCCCATTAATGAAATGACAGTGGCGGTGTTCTTTAAGTGCCCTCTTAAAAAGCCTAAGTTCCAAATTTGGTGGAAAAAATCCAACAAATGCCTGTTTTACGAGCGTGCATTGTGCAGTTGCTATGCAGACTCGTAACTTTACGCATTCACAATATTTTACTGCCGGATTTTCAGCATTGTAATTTTTGTACACCTCCTTGTCAACAGTACAGCTGTCATTTTCCACATCCTGCCCAAAATGTGTTTCCGCACTTCTGGCGCACAATAGCACAGTCGCTGTGGGAAATCAGTGTTTGGGCCAGATTATGAAAATGACAGTGACACAGTTCATGAGCAGAGGACCTAAAATGCCTGTGTTGAAAATTTGGTGATGATACTCCATAAAATAACTGTGTTACAAGCATGCATTGGCAGATTGCACGCACGCTCATACTGTCGTGCATTTGTGATATTTTCAGTCTGGATTTTCACCATTGCCATTTTTCCACACCTCTTGATGAACAGTACAGCCGTCATTTGACATATCATGCCCAAAATGTGTTTTCGCACTTCCGGCGCAGAATAGCGTGGTTGCTGTGCGAAATCACTTCTTGGGACACTTTGAGGAAATAACAGTGACACTGTACATGAGCAGAGGTGCTAAAATGCCTATGTTGAAAATTTGCGTAACCATAAAATGGTCAGTGTTGCAGCGTGCGTTGCATATTTCCACGCGACCCTAGTAGCTTCGCAAATTTGGTATATTTACATGCCACATTTTCAACACTGGCATTTTTTTTACCACCTCCTTATGAACTGTGCAGCTGTCATTTCTCACATCCTGCCCGACATGTTTTCCCGCACTGCACTACCAAATACCCAAAGGGACACCCTACTGCTTGTCACTCTCTGCAGGGTGGGGGTGGGTTGGCATCAGTTCAGTACTTCATTGCCATTCCTATGATGCATCTGTCTAACTCCTGCACTACCAATGCCAATGCCAGCAAGCCAACATTCTGCATTGACAAATGCTTGTTCATTCTGATATACAAAAACTACCCAAGTAAACACAAAGGAGAAAGTTTTGTCTCTATACAGAGAGGTACAGCAGTGGACACTTCTTGGTATTTTCAGTTTCTGGCTGAAATGTGAGTCTGTGGTCAAATTGTTCTCTCAGCTGCATTTTAAATTGTTTTCTTCACTTTACAACAAATACACAGTCAGTGAGAAACCAACAAACTGGAGCACAGTCTTTTCTAACCAGGACATAAATGTTTGTTTCAATGGTCCTAACTCACTATGAAGGGGGAAAATACTATTTTTATACATGTCTCACTTCATCCCTTCTTAACACCTTATAGGAAGCATAACTTTAACTGAATGTATGTCTTTTCCAAGTGCAAATATATTAGTGCTTCCAGGCTAAAAACAAAACAAAGTGTTCTCTTTTTCATGATGCTTTCCTAGGTGGGGGGGGATTCTGAGGGGAACTGAAACAAAGGGATACTAAAGAAAGTACATTTGTAGGTGGCCTGCCTGCAAAGAGTGAAATATAGTGCTTAGAAAAAGGGTATATGAAGGAGAAAAGAAGAGACACTGCTGCAGTAGACTTTAAGGAAGAAAAAAGGGTCTCTCAAGAATGCAAGGCACACTGTGATATACTCCTCCCCACCTAAAAGAGGAAACCAGGGGACTCCAGTCCCTAATTGTACACAGATTTGGTTTCCTTATTTACTGTCAATGAAACACCACACATTCAGGCACAGTGTCATTAGATCTCTCACTTAAAGGAGAGATGGTACTTTAGCCAGCCCTGTCCCAAAGCTCCACCTCGGGGGTCTCTAAACAAAAACAAAATAAAATTACAATAACAGGTTAAGAGGCTTTCCTCTTAACCATTCTCAACTCATTACCCTGAGGTCTGATGTACCTGTATGTCTGGGTCTGCCCCAAAATGAAACATAAATCTGCATTTTTATTTGCAGTTCCTGGTCTATGTCTGACAGTAAACCTGTAAGTCTGCAAAACCAGGTACCACCGCATTATGTGCAGATTCTTGTCTTTCATCACCTGTAGCCAACATAGAGGGTTGTGATCTGTGGGCAGTTCAAACTCAGATCCCAAAAGATAAAACTTTAAAGCCTCAATAGCCCACTTTACTGTGAGGCACTCCTTTTCAATTGTAGAATACCTTGTCTCCATCTCGTATAGCTTGCGACTTATGAAAATTATGGGGTGTTCTTCCCCTTCAAACATTTTGGATAAAACGTCCCCAATACCTGTGTCAGAGGCACTGGTCTTCACTGTGAAAGGCAAGGTTAAATCTGGGCTCCTCAGTATCAGTGAGGAACACAAGCTTGCTTTTATAGTGCAGAACACCTCCTCACATTTTGTAGTCCACTTAACCTTGGTCGGGTTATTCTTTTTAGTAAGTTCTGTTAGGGATGTGGCTAACTCAGCAAAACTGGGCACAAATCTCTGGTAGTATCTGGCTAGCCCAAGAAAGGACCTAACATGTTTCTTTGTGGTGGGGCATGGACTGTTAGCCACTGCATCCACCTTTCCAATGTCTGGTCTAACCTGGTCATTACCAATCAGAAATCCCAAATTTTTAGTTTCTTGCATTGCAATGAAACACTTTGTCGGGTTAATGGCCAGGCCTGCTTTTGTGATGGCCTGTAACACAGCAGGGAGATGTTGTATGTGTTCCTTCCAGTTGGGTCTAAAGACCTCCACATCATCTAGATAAGCAGTGCAATATACCATGTGATGTTTCAGGGTATTGCCCAAAATGCGCTGAAAGGTGGCAGGGGCCCCAAGTAAGCCAAAAAGCATTGTAACAAACTGGAAAAGTCCTGCTGGGGTACTAAATCCTGTTTTATCCCTAGAAGTCCTATCTAAAGTGATCTTCCAATACCCCTTCATGAGATCTAGAGTGGTGATGTACCTGGCATTTACAAGTCTGTCGACTATATGGTCTATCCGTGTCATTGAGTAGCTGTCAGGCTTGGAGATGACATTCAAGTGACTGAAGTCGAGGCAGAGTCTTATGCCCCCTTCCTTCTTTTCTACCACCCCTATCGGAAATGCCCATTCACTGTTAGAAGGTTCTACAACACCTAGCTGTTGCATTTTCCTGACCTCTTTCACCACCTCCCCTCATACCTTCTCCGGTAACCTGTAGGGCTTTTGCCTAATGGGGTTGCTCTGTGTGACCTCTATGCGGTGTTCTATTCTACTAATGTTACCTACGATACTGGTGAATGTGTATTGGAAGCCTGACAACAGGTTATCTAGCTCTTGCCTTTGCCGGGGCTCTAGAACAGGGTTGATTTTTAACTCATTCAGCTCCCCCCGTTTTTCCAGCCTTTGATAGGTGGCCTCCAATTCACTTTCACCCTGGTCTGGGTACACATATAAAACAGGACTAGGCCTTTTGTGGCATTTTTTTTTTATTAGGAGATTGGCATACTAAATCCCCCTATTCTGCCATCTTATCAGGTAACTCAATTTCATAGTTTGCAGGGCGGGTTTGCTTATTGATGGTGTAGGGATCCTGCCATTTCATCATCAGTTTATTCTCTGAAGATGGCAGCAGCAACAGGACCTGTTCTCCTGGTTGAAAAACCTAATTACCCACCCTCTGATCATAGTGAGCCTTTTGTACCACCTGTTTGTTGGCGTTGTGTTAGTGTGCTACTTTGATGTACCTCATCAACCTCTGTCAGAGTTGTGCCATGTAGTCTATGGTACTACTGAGTCCTATGCCTCTCCCTTCCTCCCAGTGTTCCTTGATTACATGTAAGGGACCTCGGGGATTCCTCCCATATAGAAGTTCAAAGGGAGAGAATCCTGTACAGGCTTGTGATACCTCCCTATATGCAAATATTAAAAATGGCAATTAGATGTCTCATGTCTTACCCTCCTCCTTCACAAACTTATGCAACATTTATTCCATGGTCTGCTTAAACCTTTCAGCCAGACTATCGGTTTGTGGATGGTAGGGTGATGTGTGTATGGCATCTATCCTTAGTGACAGGTGGGTGCAACATTTTCAAAAGCTTTGAGCAGAAATTGCTTCCCCAATCTGTCAATTTCTCTTGGGTTTCCTACTATATTAAACAGTTTGGTAAGCTCATCAGCTATCTTCTCAGCTGTGATGGTTCTAAGGGATATAGCCTCCAGATATTTTGTGGAGTAGTCACAAATGACAAGCACAAACCTATTACTCTTTGAGCTTTTCTGCAGGGGCCTCACAATATCCATTTTGATTCTGTCAAAAGGAGTAGTTATTAAGGGAAGGGATTATAAGGATACTGTCTCCTTTTTTGTAATGGTAGCCATGTTTTGGCACTCCTTGCAACTGCAGCAGTATTCCACCACCTGATCATGGATACCTGCCCGATAAAACCGATGGAGGAGTCTGCTCAGGGTGAAATCTCTACCTAGGTGCCCAGCTAAGGGAATGTCATGGGCCAGATGCAATAACTGGACCCTATACTTACTAGGAACCAGTAGTTGTTCTGATATCTCCCCAGTAACAGGATTTTTACATTCCTTGTATAGCAAACTTCCCCTAAAAACACATTTTGGCACTTTTTAACATCTTAGTCCACAGCATGAAAGAAAGGTTTGAAGGTAACATCATGCTTTAACTTTATCAGTTAAAGCAGAAAGAGGCTGGGAAGGAAGTCAGAATAGCAAAGGCCCAAACCGAGGAAAGGATAGCCAATTCTGTTAAGAAGGGGGATAAGACCTTTTATAGGTACATTAGGGAATGAAGAAAGACCAAAGGAGGGATACTGAAGCTTAATGAAGGGGAGGGAATGTGGGTAGAGGGTGACAGTGAAAAAGCAGGGATACTGAACGAATATTTCTGCTCAGTATTCACAAAGGAAGAGGAGGTGGAGTTACCTAAACCAAACAAGAGAAACACTTTGAAGATGGGGGCTGATACCAGTCCATTTACAGAAGAAAGGGTTCTGAAAGAACTAATAAAATTGAAGGTGGACAAAGCAATGGGGCCTGATGGGATTCACCAAGAATTCTAAAAGAACTAAGGGTAGAACTAGTGACACCGCTGACTACTCTCTTTAACAAATCATGGGAGGATGGGGTACCCGAGGACTGGAGGAGGGCAGATGTGATTCCTCTTCACAAAAGTGGGAGCAGGACAGAGGCAGGAAACTACAGACCAGTTAGTTTGACCTCAGTGGTAGGGAAAATGATGGAATCACTTCTGAAGGAAAGAATTGTTGAGTACCTAGAGGCCAGTGGGGCACAGGACCCAAGGCAGCATGGATTCACGATGGAAGGTCGTGTCAGACAGAATCTAATAGATTTCTTTGACTGGGTGACCAAAGTAGTAGACCAGGAGGGGGCTGTGGACATGGCCTACCTAGATTTTAGCAAGGCATTTGATACAGTCCCACAAAAGATTAATACACAAGATAGCCAGCCTTGGTGTGGGTCCCAGTGGTAGCCTGGATAAAAATTGCTGAACAACAGGATGCAAAGGGTAGTAGTAAATGGAGTACACAGTGAAGAAAGGAGGATTACTAGCGGGTACCGAGGGTTCAGTACTGGGACCGGTCATTTTAATGTCTTTATAAGTGACATTGCAGAGGAACTGGAAGGAAAAAGCATGTCTCTTTGCAGATGACACAAAGATCTGCAACAGGGTTGATACACAAGATGGAGTGGAAAGGATGAGAAGGGACTTGGCAAGGTTGGAGGAATGGTCAAATGTATGGCAGCTCAGATTCAATGCAAAGAAGTGCAAGGTAATGCCCATGGGAAACAAAAACCCAGGGGAAGCGTACACAATGGGGGGTGAGATACTGACAACAGTAAAAATAGAAAGGGACCTGGGGGTAATTATATCAGATGACCTAAAGGTGGGCAAGCAATGTGAGAAGGCAGTAAGGAAGGCTGGGGGATACTGGGATGCATAGGAAGAGGCATCAATAGTAGAAAACAGGAAGTTGTTATCCTCTGTTCAGACAGTTGGTGAGACCCCATCTGAGTACTGTGTGCAGTTCTGGAGACCCAGTCTCCATAAAGACATAGACAGAGTGGAGGCTGTCCAGAGAGGGCAACAAAATGGTGGGGGTCTGCACCAGAAGACATATGAAGAAAAGACTAAAAGAGCTTATTATGTATACCCTGAGGAAAGAAGGGAGAGAGGGGACATGATAGAAACTTTCAAGTACCTCAAGTGAATCAACAAAGTCCAAGAGGGTAGCATCTTTCAGAAAAAGAGATGTGCAAGAACAAGGGGGCACAATTTGAAGATAGAGGGAGGACGGCTCAGAGGTAATGTGAGAAAGTATTTTTTCACAGAGAGGGTTGTGGATGCATGGAACAGCCTCCCTGAGGAGGTTGTGGAGTCAAGAACAGTGGGGGAATTAAAGAATGCATGGGACAGGCATAAGGCAGTCCTAGTGGGGGGTAGGAGGAAGTAAGCTGTTGGTTAACTAGGATCTGCAGCTTATCTGTTAGGTAGGAAAATGGGCAGACTAGGTGGGCCAAGTGGTCCTTATCTGCCGTCAAATTCTATGTTTCTATGTTTCTATGCATTTGGTCAACAGCAAAGTCATTGTTGTTAACCACATTCAACATTTTATCACGAGTCCATACATTTTTGAGCCCATCGGACTCTGTCCATTCTTTTGCCCCTTTCTGTTTTCCAGGTTTTCCTTGGGGGCTCAAAAACCTCATCCTCAAAAGAGAACAGCTGTGCCAAGTGTCTTTCCTGTTTAGCCTATGCATGGGTGGTGACTGCACTTAGACTGTTAGTATTGGCCACAAATGTCTCGAATTCAGGGTAGTCATGTCCAATGACAGCTGGGATGAGCAGGTGAGGGACAAGACCAACATTTACCTGGCGCACAGTTTCTTGTATCTGTAAGTCTATTTTGGTGAGAGGGTAAAAATGGGTATCCCCATGAATACACATGACACTAGTCTTTGGGCCCTTAGTATTAACCCCTTTCACCAAATCAGCCTGCACCAGAGTTTGTCTACTCCCTGAATCTATCAGGCCAGTCACTTCATGATCTCCAGTCTCCACAGGGATAACATACTGCCCCCAGCTGGCCAAGGCAAGCAGGGCATGTTCAGTTCTTTTTTTCAGGCAGAACCTGGCTGTATGCCCCTTCCCTTGACACACCCTGCAGATGATAGCGGAGTTGTAAGGCCTCCCAGATATAAAAGTCTTATTTCCCCCTGTAGTCTGAGAAGTAGAAGAAGTGATTCCTACCGTTGGTGGGATAGCACCGGTCCCTGAATGTCTCTTCTGTCTATTGGGTCAGGCTGCAAGGCAGTCCTCAGTGAGGGTGATAGCTTTTTCTGATGTCACTGGGAGGTGCTTCTTGACCCATACCTGGACATCCTGTGTCAACAGTTGTGCAAATTTCTCCATTATGACAGTCTCCACCATCTGTTCTGTGGTTTTAAATCCAGGTTGAAGCCACTTATAACATAACTTTTGAGATGGACAAAAGCTTCTCATGGAGCATCAGTGGCATGGAATTTAAAAATTCCAAACCTCTGCCAATACATCTCCAGGGTGATGTCATACCTGTGCAAGATCTCCTGCTTAACACAGTCATAATTTTCTGCCTGTCGACCGTTCATATGGCTATAAGTTAGCTGAGCTTTCCCAGTTAGATAGGGTGTTAACCTGATTACCCTCTGCTCTCTAGGCCAATTGCATGCTCTTGCCACCCTCTCAAAAGTCATTAAGTATGCTTTGCTGTTACCTGCCTCCCCCAACTTATTTTTATGTCTTTTGGGGAGTCTGTTGGTGAGGGGTTATGGGTTTCACCCATGGTCTGAATAGCCCAAATTGTATCAGACCACCTCTGCTCACTCATCTGGTGGTCCCTCTCTTTTTCCTTGTCCATGGCTAACTGTTTCACACAAAGCTATTTTAGTAATTCTGGTAATTCCTCAGGAGGGTCTTTCGCTGCAGCTTCATCAGGGTCAGTCTCTGTGCCTTCCTCCTCCAGTTCCTCCTTTGTCTTGGGTATGTTCCTCCTCGTATCCTCTAGGCCAGTCAGTGGTATTTCTCCAAACCTTTCCACCATGGCTCTGGTCAGGACACCACTGGACTTCACCTGGTCTGCTGGTACTGGCTGCATGCAACGTCAGCCTGGGCATCAGCTGATACCCATGCTAAAGAATCACGGGCACATGTACTCCAACCTATTCCACTTCTGACACTAATTGTGAGGTTGGTGGGAATAGATTGACACTCACAAGTCAGGTTTGGCAAAGCAAAATAAATATTTATTTACATACAGCAAAATAAGCGGACTGGATATGACAAAATAAAGGAAAACAAAAGTAACTAAGCAAAATCACAATTAACATAACTGTTTGCTATTAAATAACACTCTAGAAAATGGCTAGAGTCACTCAGGCTGGGAGAAAATCCCACCTGGCCTATAAGGACTGAAGGTAGTTGCAGACCTTTATTATCTGGGTCAGCACAGTACTGATCCCCATACAAATGTGATGTGTGCACTAGGTTGGACTCCTTTTATACCCAGAATCAACCATGTGACATCAGGCTCCACCCCCTTACAGAAATACAGCTTATTTCTTTTAAACAACCTTATTATTTATATCCAAATGCCACAAATAAAGGAGAACTCAGATATCTTTTGACTGGGTGGTGGTGTTCATAATAAAACTTTCTCTAAACAAAATAGGTTGTAAGTTTCAGGTGCAGGCTACTCCCACAGAGCTTTCCAGTGTATGAAAGTCGGAGAGACAGGGCCAAACGATGCTTAGTAGGACACTGGAAGACTCTTGGACAGGACCCTACAAACAGAAACCTCAGGGTAGGCAGCATATAACTTTATACTGTTTTCATATCACCTTTCTAGTTTCATATCACCTTTTTAGTATGAGAACAACAGGTTGTAGTACCTCTACTGTTTACTTTTATTAAGTGTAGGCCTTTTAGTCCCAAACATGTTGTAGGCCCAAACATGATGCATTTTCTGGCATCCTTTCATTTATTTTCCCTTTTTCTTTCTGATATACAAAAAATACATAAGTAAGCACAAAGGGAAAAGTTTTGTGTCTGTACAGAGAGGCATAGCAGTGGACACCTTTAGGTATTTTCAGTTTCTGGTTGAAATGTGAGTCTGTGGTCAAATTGTTCTCTCAGCTGCATTTTAACTTGGTTTCTGCACTTTACAACAAATACACGGTCAATGAGAAACCAAAAAACTGGAGCACAGTCTTTTCTAACCAGGACATCAATGTTTGTTTCAATGGTCCTAACTCACTATGAAGGGGGTAAAATATTATTTTTATACATTTCTAACTTCATCCCTTCTTAACACCTTATAGGAAGCATAACTTTAACTGAAGGTATGTCTTTCCCAAGCGCAAATATAACAACGCTCCCAGGCTAAAAACATAAAAAGGTGCTCCCTTTTTCATGATGCTTTCCTAGGTGGGGGGGATCCTGAGGGGACCTGAAACAAAGGAATAGTAAGGCAAGTACAGTTTGCAGGTGGCCTGCATGCAAATAGTGAAATATAGTGATTAGAAAAAGGGTATATGAAAGACAAGGGAAGAGATACTGCTGCAGCAGACTTTAGGGAAGAAAAAAGGGCCTCTCAGGATGCAAGGCACATTGTGACAGTCTCTCCTCTCCTCCAGTGAGTAGATATTGAGGTCCCTTAGTCTAGCCTCATAAGTTTTGTCGAGCAAGCCCTCTACCAGCTTTGTTGCCCTTTTCTGGATAGTCTCCACCTTATCATGTCCTTGCACATGAGTGGCCTCCAGAACTGCACGCAATACTCTAGGTGAGGCCTTATCAATGTTTTATACAGTGGCATCACCACTTCCCACGTCCTGCTAGTGATACCCCTGCTTATGCAACCCAGTATGCCACTGTCCTTCCCCGACACCTTTGTGCACTACTTTGATCCCTTAAGGTCATCAGAGATGATAACCTCTAGGTCCCTTTCCTCTTTGGTGACAGTCAGCCCCCCCCAACCTTTAGCTCTCCCCAAGGTTCCCTCTACCCAGGTGCATTATTTTGCACTTCTTTGCATTGAACCCCAGTTGCCACATCTCCGACCATCTTTCAAGCTCCTCCAGGTCCCTTTTCATTTTCTGCACGCCTTCTGGAGTATCCACCCTGTTGCAGATCTTGGTGTCATCTGCAAACATTCAAACCTTTCCTTCCAGCCCCTCTGCAATGTCACTAATGAAGACATTGATCAGGACTGGTGCTATTACTGATCCCTGTGGTACCCAGCTGGTCACCCCCTCTCCCCAGATTGTACCCCATTTAACACCACCCTCTGTCTCCTGTCTGTTAACCAGTTCCTAGCCCTGTTCACCACCTTGTCTCCCTTGCCAAGACTACCCATGTTGTTAATCAGCCTTCTATGTGGGATGGTGTCAAAGGCTTTGCTGAAAAGACAGGCAACATCTACTGACCCTCCCTGATTTACTTCTGTAGTCACCCAAACAAAAAAATCTGTTAGATTCATTTGACATGACCTTCCTGCTGTGAATCTGTGTTGCCTCAGATCCTGAGCACTGCTGGATTCCAGATGTGCCACTATCCTTTCTTTCAGCAGTGTCTTCATGATCTTTCCCACCACTGAGGTGAGGCTGACTGGCCTGTAGTTCCCCACCTCCTCCCTACTGCCACTTTTGTGCAGTGAAACTACATGTGCCCTCCTCCAGTACTCTGGAACCACACCTGTGTTGAGTGACTCTGTGAACAGAGCCACCAGAGGCACTGCTAGTTTTCTTCCCAGCTCCCTTAATATCCTCAGGTGGATGACGTGTGTCCCCATGGCCTTAGCCAACTTCAGCTTTGTGAGTTCTTCCAGATCTCTCTCCACTGTGAATCAACTGATGTCCACTTCCCCCCACCCACCCATTGTCTCTGCAACCCAACTGTGGTCCCTGAGCCTCCCTCTCCTTAGTGAATACTGAGCAGAAGTATTTGTTCAGTATTTCTGCCTTATTCAGATCCCCCTCCTTACAGTCTCCCTTCTCCCCTTTGAGCCTCACATTGCCCGCCCTTTTTTCTTCTTTCACTGATGTACCTATAAAATGCCTTATCCCCTTTGTTTACATACCATGCTAAACCCTCTTCTGTCTGTGCCTTCACCTTCTTAACAGCCTTCCCTGCTTTCCTTAGACATTCAAGGTACACCTCCCTGTCCTCCTCACTTTGACTCCCCTTATATTTCCCAAAACTCAGCCTTTTAGCCCTGACTTTGTCCCCCACCTCTTTAGAGAACCATAGTGGTTTCCTTCTTCTTTTTCCTTTGGCCACTATCCTAATACATTGGTTTGTTATCTCCACTATGGCACCTTCCAGTTTCTCCCATTGTTCCTCCACCCCTTCTATTACCCTTCCCTTCCCCAGGACAGCTTGTATACATCTACCCATTTTAGTGAAATCCGCCCTCCTAAAATTGAATTTTCTTGCCCTTGTGTTGCTTAATTGAGTCCATGTCTCCATGCTGAACCACACCGTGTGGTGGTCACTGGACCCCAGCTGCCCTTCCACCTGTATTTCTTCAACTCTGTTCCCATTGATCCATACCAGGTCCAGAACTGACTTGTCACTGGTTGGCTCATGCACCAGCTGCCTGAGTTCAACCCCCTGCAGGGATTCTAGGAAAATATGGTAAATATATATTTTCTTTTCTCTGCTTCTAATTTGCTTGCTAACACCAGGTATTATGCAGATGAATGAGTATTCGTCATGTTTCCTGTTATTGTTCTTGCTTAGGTTGCTTCCCTCTGGTGACTTTTCATCCCATGTCTTTGTGATATTAACTACATCCAGGCCCTGCAGGAGCTGGTGCGTGGAAGACTGAGTGGGTTGCTTTAACTGCAATGTAGGCCACTGGTTTCATTAATGAGTAAACAGCACATCCAGGGTGGACATTTATGTGGAAATGGATGATGGAGACAGTGTTTAGGCATTAGGTGGAGAGGTCTAATGTCTTGTCTAATCATTTGAGGTGGCAGATCTGCAGTACTTAGGAAAATTTAGAAGCCAAACTGTTGGCAGCAAACACCTCCCCCCTGTAGGGACCATCACAGTTTCTGTTTAAGTACTATCGTACTACTTCTAATAAACCTTTTGTGGGAGAATTGGATGTGGTACAGCCTTTTTTATGATGATCACATTTTATTTAATGTCTTGCAAGATGGCCTCCATTTACCACTTTGCAAAATCTGTTCAACAGGTGTTAACGGTTGAATGAACATGTTACATTCATACTCTGCTTGTACTATGAGGGTTCTTCAACATTTGTCGCGTATAGTAAGTGTCAGAAAATATTTATTTTTCATATGGAGTGCATGAGTATGTCGGGTGGGCCAGCAGGAGGGGAGGGCCAGGTGTGGCTAGTGCCAGGTTCCAGCATGGGCACTTTAAAGACATCAAGACAACATATCTTTCTTTAAGATGGAGTTAGTTGAAATGAAAAGTAAAATGTGTATCTTGATATTTTTGGCAGCCAAACATTATAACTGTATAATTATGCAAAATGTTTTTGGGTCATGGTAATTTGACTGCTGCTGTTTTACATAGGGTGGGGACCAAACAACAGTTTAGGATGGTTCCATGTCATAATAGCAACGGCAAAACAGCGATCGCTATTATGATGAGTGAATATTGCTGAAAAGCAAATCAGCGATATACACACTATGATGACATGACTTCCAGAACTAAATAAAGTGTTTTTGCGAAGGGCAGGGACTGTCCCCCCCACACCTCCCTGAATTAAGATTCTCAACTCCAGGGGGGTGCATGTTGAGGAAGGGGGAAAAACACATACCTGGCAAAAAATTAAGTGCTGCAGCTGCAGCAAAATGAAACCCACTTCCAGACTCAAACCCACTACCTGCCCTGCCAGAGCTAGTCTCCCACACCACCACACCATATGGCTAGCTCGCAGTGGCAGGTACAACAGTGCCTGACAACCCCTTCCCTGTCCCTCCCCTTCCCCTTGCTGTTCCTCCCTTCCATTCGCCCTTAACCCTAGTCGCTTTGGCATACCCTCACTATTCTGCAGGGTTGCCCACAACAAAGGCACCCAAAATGAGTCGCTATAATTCTAGTCGTTCATTTTGGGTCACTCATATGATGTGCTACCGTTTAGGACAAGGGTAATCAAATGGCAAGGAAAAACACTGTAGCAGATAGCACAACCATGAAAAAATCTAATGATAGATAGATCACAATAATTTATAACAGTATAGTCAGCTGAAATTGGTTAGGTGCCTGGGGAGGGCCTTTGAGTAACTTCAGCCTTGTTCCACTTCCACATCCTCCAAGAAGCAGCCCTCACAGTCTTCAAGACTGGAGTTGTCACCAGGTGGAAATTCTGTCAGCATTGCGGCTTCATCCACCTTGCTGCTGGTGGATGCTGTCAGGAGGGCTAAACCTCATTCTTAGTTTCTTGGCAATATTGGGATTGCAAGTAATCACAGACACGTTGCATTAGAGTAATAAACTTGTTTATTACTACCAAGAAGGATAAAATCACAGTTGCCCTAAGCAGTTCTTACCAATACGAACCAGGAGCCAGTGCTAAGCATTCCCTATACCTCGAGGTTTCTTTTAGTCTCTTGGGATCTCCGAGGTACAAGACTTAGTGTCTTACATTATATACCTATGATAATTACTATGGTTACTGTAAGATAGAAACATTTCTAGTTACAGAGATGAGCCCTATTGACTAAATTAGAGGAGGCTCCATGGTCCAAGATAACATTATACAATTTTGTAGTAGTCATCAGCTTGTGAAATAAAAGAGTTCTTATACAGAGTCTTACATAAGTCAATGTAGTACTGCAAATCAATGAAAGGTGGCAATGCCGACTTATATATCATAATTATTCCAAGGACACAGGTGTCCTAACATCTTATAAGTAAGAAACACACAGAAAATACATAGCATATATATGTATTAGCAAGCAAAGTGTGTTACAATAACATGCGTACATATCCTGACATCTACTCTTATATGGTAGATGCCCTTCACCCTATATGTTAGTACAACATATACCTAAGCACTAGCTGTCTATGGTGTACCTCTGAGGGTACCAATAAGGGTGCGGGGACCTCGTGTAACATTCCCCCCTTGTTGCCTCCAAGGGCAACAAAGGCAAATCTAGGGAAAGGTCAGGGAGCAGTGGTCATTTACAAACCCGACGTGCTAGCTTTGTAAAGGAACTCAAGCTGCTCACGGTGTTGGCGCAGTATGTGCCGTAGGCAGCATAGCATAATAATCAAAAAAAATATCAAAAATGCTTGTATAATAACAAAACCTTTAAAGGTAATTTCTAACCAGGTGTTAGTCAATGCATCATTCAAATCACCATCATTAATTAAGGAAAGGATAGCTTCATTGGCCTTGGTCCCAGGACCACCTTGAAAATGAGCTTGCTCAATGGTGTTTATGCCTGGTTAAATAAAGTGATTGATTGGTCATATTATTGGTGATGTGGATGAGGTGTGTATCTTTTTTGTCTAAAAGAGATTTTAATGTAAGTGTAAGTGGATCTATGTGTACATTAAAATATGGTAAACATTCAGAAAGTGTGAGCAGATAATCGGGGTTACCATCAATGATGTCTGCATCGATAAGGGAGACAGGGGTTATAACGGTATGTCCAATAACAGTTTTCTGGTGAGGGACAAAACAGAAATTGGGGGAATCAATAACACATGTTTCAGACCCATAAGTATAGCTTTTGAAATTAGTAACCATGCAATGCTCTCCAGCAGAATTATACTGAGAGCGAACAGTGGGGAGTCTCCACTTTTGTAACTGTATCTGGCAGGTGTAGGTCATCTTGGAAATCTGTGTTGACAGGCGATGAACCTCCTCACTATAAGATTGGTAGAGTTTATCCGGAGCCAATGTTGAGTCTGAGAAATCTGTGTCATTTGTGCTGATGTCATCATCCATGGAAAAAGTCCAATCAATGCTACCTGGAGAATAACCACATACAGGTTGAATAACATCAAACACATCACATCGACACAAGTAAATAGATTGCTTCTTCACACAGCAGTCTGTGTGTGGAGCAATCCAGGCATCCAGGAAAGAATGGAAAACCAGTAGAGGAGGTAGATCCAGGTGTTCTCTGTAGATGCCTTCATCAAGGTGCCCAATGGAATGTACCAGTGCCAGCTTGTCGAACAAAGCTGTAGTAGGATCAAAGTGTGGTAAAGAGACAGTAAAAGAAACACACATAGTATCTCTTATAGAACATTTCTTAGCAGTAAAACAAGGACCAGTATTAAGGTGTCTGGTCACAAAACCCAGGTTTCTAGCTGTAGAGAGAGGAATAGTTAAAGATTGCTGCATACACATAGCAATACAGCCAGGGGTTTTACATTGTGTACAATACCATTTGGAAATGCGTCTGTCATGAATGATATAAGGGATTCTTCCAGATTCTAGATCATGGAAGAGATTGTTGATGGTAGTGATAATGTATGAGCCATAGGCAGAGCAGATAATTTTTCCAGCAATGTATTGTTTATCTGCTTCTTTGTTATTCTGTGCAATGAGTGGATTAATCTTCTCTTTAGACTCTGTAAATGCCTTAGCATTGTCGTGCATATTGTATACAGTGTATCTTTCTTCCTGACTAAGGCCATCCACACCATGCAATAATGGCGGTAGTATGTTATTTAC
This sequence comes from Neoceratodus forsteri, assembly GCA_016271365.2. Lineage (NCBI taxonomy): Eukaryota > Metazoa > Chordata > Ceratodontiformes > Ceratodontidae > Neoceratodus > Neoceratodus forsteri. The sequence goes on along the minus strand of CM057455.1, from coordinate 1,115,296,113 downwards.
AAAACCAGTCTGAAATTTGGCAGAATGAGATTTGATAGCAGCAATGTCTGCCTTATTCCAAATAGACATGGCCGTACCAAAGAGACCTGTGACAGTACCTGTTGCACCAGTGGCATCAGAACTGTCAACTTCACGTGTATTACGTTTATAACTTTGGTCATCAGGATTGGGTTTTCTCCTGAAGTTGCTTCTATGTTCAGTAGTATGGACCCTGGCAATAGGGTCTTGAGTACGAATCTGAAATGCAGCTAAACTATCAAGCAAGAATGTACTATAAAATGCTGACATATTAGTATTGTGACACATACCAAATTCTTTCATATTCCAGTAAGTAAGATTAAACAACACAGGTATGTGCATAAATTGTAAATTATTAATCAATGAACCAGGGAGGGCAGTAGCTGTTAGACCACTGTTGGGACCAGAGGTGTGCTTTGGACATTCCAAAAGCTGTTTATCAGTGGGTGGTAACATAGAGAGGTACATGGAAGCAGAAGCCATGTTGTGTACAGCACAAAACTTTTGAGCAGACTCCTTAGATAGAGAATTATAATATGAAGGATCAATTAAGGCAGTAATATTATATAAACCAGAATGCCTCAGAGCAGTTTGTAGCAAGGACAGAGAACCATTTGGGGATAATTTAGCATTGGGCCAACCCTGGAAAGTTCCTTTGGAGAGTTTGGCCACAGGGAGAATTTGTTCTTGTGATGTGGTTTGTCACTCAATTTGTAGGGTAGATTGATCAGGAGTGACAACCTAGGCAGTGAGGTAAGCATCGGAACCTTCCTGGACAGTAATCAGACTATCAGGTATTGTATTTTGATGGATACTCCCTCTGAAGGAGATGTTGGATGATCAAGGTGTAGTAGGAGGTTTGGTACCATGCCTTGGATGCAGGGGATAACTCCTGAGATGAGGAGATAATGGAACAAGATAGCCATCTCGTCAGTGTATCTGAAAAGCAAAATTAAATATTAGCAAGTCAGTACTATTCCGCCCCATGGGGTGAGGAAAAGTAATTAAACTCCTTTATACAGTTTCAGTTGGTTTGCATGTAACCCTTTGTCAGTCAATTTATTATTTTGCAGGAGTCTAACTTGATAAACTGCTGGACTGAACTTGTTGACAATGGGGTATAGGCCTTCCCATTTATTGGAGAAAGAATGTGTGGGATGTGCAAATCGGAGGACCATTACCTGATCTCCAACCTGCCAATCCACTTCTTGTGTGTGCTTGTCAAACTGTATTTTGGATTGTTGCTGGGCCTTACCCATGCAGTTAGCAGCATACAAGTGTGTGTGTATAAGGTCTTTTCTGAGTTTTTCCACATATTGATCTACAGACACACAGTCCGCAGTGGGAGTGTGCAGGTCAAACAACAGGTGTTCAGGTAATCTCATCTGTCTTCCAGTCATCACCTCAAAGGGTGTGAGCTGGGTAGTGGCTGAGGGTGTGCCCTTATTTGCCATAAGGAGTAACGGCAGTAGGGAATCCCAGGTTTTGGGATTGTCCTCAATAAATTTGGAAAGCATTTGCTTAATCCGTCTGTTGGCTCTATCTACTTGACCTGAAGATTGTGGGTGGTAGGGTATGTGGAACTTTGGTTGAACTCCAAGGAGTGCAAGAGATTCTTTCATTAACTCACCTGTAAAACTGGTTCCTTTGTCAGAGTCCACCTTAAGAGGTAGGCCCCACTTGGAGAAAATTTGTTCCACCAGGATTTTGGCAGTGGTTTTAGCGGTGCATGTTTTAGTGGGGAAAGCTTCAACCCACTTAGAGAAGAGGTCAGTTACCACAAGAGCATACTTATTATTTCTGCTGGTATTGGTTAAGGGACCAATAAAATCAATCTGTATGGCATTCCAAGGGCCAGAGTGTCGTTGTGGTAAAAGTTTGGCATTTCGTTTGGTGGGGATGGGGTTGTTTTGCACACAAACAAGGCAGTTATTTATGTACTGTTTGACATATTTTGTAACACCAGTCCACCAGGCGGTGGTCTTCAGCCTCTGGAGGGTGTTTTCCACTCCCTGGTGCCCACCAGTGTGTGTATCATGCACTTGGTGCAAAAATTTGGACCTAAGGTGTCTGGGGACCACCCACAACTTGGTGGTGGAATCATCTGGCTGGTATCAGATGAGCTTGTCATCTGGTGACAAGTGTAACTTACCTTCATGCCTCCGGTAGGGGTTATATGTGGGAAGTTTCTCTTCGGTACTCTTGTCAAGGAATCTGAACACCTCTTTGAGTTCAGTATTAGCTTGTTGGGCTGCTGAGAGGTCCTAGGGGGAAAAGGGTTCAGGTTTTTTCCTGAGTGCTGCAATATGTACGGCCACATTGGCCTCTGGATGATCCATCATCCATGTGTCTCCCCCTCGGGCCCCTTCCTTGGCAAGGGTATCTGCTGCATCATTGAAGGCATGGTAAGAATCACGGAGGGAATGAGCTTTAACTTTGTGTACATAGAGTTAGTGTGCAAATTTTTGTGCCAGTAAATGTATGTATATTACCAGTTCCTTGTACTTCACTGGGCTGTTGTCAGAAGAGAGGAAGGAGTTCTTCTGCCAGAAAGGACGGAATTCTGTAAGAGAACAACAAACCCAATTAGAGTCTGCAAAATGATGGTATCCTCGGTCCCATGCTGGATGAACTCGATTGCACAGGCCACCGCTACCATCTCTGCATACTGTGATGATGCTGCACTGCAATGCTTAGAGATTTTAACAGTGTTCCCATAAGGGTAAATCATTAGAATTCCCATCCCTGCAATTTGTTCTCCCTGATAGTAGGGTGCTGAACCATCAGTAAAGATGCAACACAAAGAGGTGTTGTCAAGTATTTGTGGTGTGGCAGGGAGAGAAGAAGACCTGGATCTGGAAGATCAGGTGACTGCAGTGTACAGTCATGGGGTTCTCCTTGGAAAAGGAGTCCATGAGCCAGCATAGATCGAATTTTTGTTGGGTGCACCTGTATGTCTCTATCCTAGAGAAGAAGTGACCAGTGTTTCAGTCTGGTATTAGAGACTGACACATCCTTCACTCTGTCTGAGAGCAGAAAGGTAGTTGGTGTGTGGTTGGTGTTAATAATCAGTGGAGAGTACCCAATGACATACAGAAAGTGCTTGACAGCCTAGTAGGTGGCCAGAAGGTTCCTTTCGCAAAGGCTGTACTTCTGTTCCACTAGGGGTCAAGAGCTGTGATGCATATGCAATAGCTCTCAGGGTGCCATGAACCTTCTGAGCCAGTACTGCTGACATGGTAATGTCAGAAGTGGCACATTCCAGATGGAACGGTAGTGATGGATTGGGGTTGACCAGAGTTGGGGCGGAGGCAAAGGCCTGCTTCAGTGATGTCACAGCCTGGGTATGTATAGGGCATCAAGTCCATGGAATGTCCTATTTTAATAGCTCATACAGAGGAGTGGCTTTCTGAGCAAAATCACAGATAGAATCTCTAGAATAGTTGACCATACCTAGAATCTGTCAAAAAGTTGCCATGCTGGTGGGCAATGGCAAGTCTTACAATCCTTGTATCTTCCTCCAGGTAGGGCTTCGACATTGGTCAGTTATTTTTAGACCCAGAAAGAGTACTGCTTTCTGACAAAGCTGTGCTTTTGCTTCATTGCATTTTAGGCCTGCTTTCTGATGAGATTCAGTAGTTTGTAAAAAGACATCCAAGTGTTGTTCCTGTGTGGCAGTTGCCAGCAACAGGGCATCCACATACTGCAAGAGACATTGGGGAGTAGAGAAACCCTCAAGGGTGTCCATCATATGCAGATGGAATAGGGACGGTTATGGAATCTCTGTAGCAAGCAAGTCCACGTATACTGTCTTCCTTCAAAGGTAAAGGCAAACTTATATTGACTCTTAGGAGCCAATGGTAGTGACCAAAAACTATTGGAGATATCCAGGGCACTGAACCATTTTAGGTCAGGGTCAAAAGTCGTAGCACATCAGGTGTGGATGCCACAGTTGGAGTATAAGTGGGGGTGACCTGGTTCAATTTCCTGTAGTCAATAGTAAGTCTCCAGGCACCTGTGTTTTTTTTCATGGGCCACACTGGGGAGTTAGCAGTAGAAACACATGTTCTGATTACCCCTTGCTTGAGAAGTGACTTTATTGTTTCTCTGAGAGAAGGCAAGGCCTCAGTTGGGAAAGGATATTGCCTTTGCCTCTCATGTGCTGGCCTGGCACTTCGATGATAGCATGCATTCTGCCAGTCACGTTTGTTGAGTGCAAATGCTTCTAAATGCCATTGCAAATTGGGGAGAAGCTTTGGAAAAAGCTCACGGTCTTTGAACAAATCTATGACGTCATACTCTTTGTTGTTAGCAGATATTGTTGCCACAACATGTGAATCAGAATCAGAGATCAAAATAGTGTGGTATTGACCCTGAATTTGTATCAATAGCATGTTAGCTAAATCCATCACACAGCCGTGTGGTGCAAGAAAATAAATTCCTATGATACTAGGATGATCATGCATTACCATCAGTTGGAAGGTGTGTTAGGCCTTTAAGTGGCCTAACTCTACTTGCAAGGGTAGAGACCGATATGCAGGTAATCTAGTACCATCTACTCCTGACATGTTGGTCCTCCATCCAGGGGACCAAGGAGATGTGTCCAGGTGGTCATTATGTAATACAGACACAGCATCATCTGTATCTAGTAACACTACAAGTAAGTGGCCCCTGACCTCGGCCTCAGTGCAGGGCTTCTGTTTGTATCCAAGACCAGCTTGTTTACAATCCGGACTGGGGCCTGTAATTGTCAATCTGTACTGCTGGGAGCATGGAGAGGTTGGGCCTGGCTCCTTCGAACCACTTCACCATGCTGCACCGATGCTATATAAGGAGAAGCTTCTGGGTTCAGTCCAGTATGGGCCTGGAGGCCTGTACTTCCAGTGTCACCATGGCCCATCAGGGTTTGAGTCACCAGTTGTACAGCCACAAGAGACTGAGCAGGAACAGCATCTGCCACAGAGCGCACTTGCCTCAGGAGCTCTCAGAATTTCCGATTTTCTTTTGCTATCTCCCTACACGAAGGGCCTGTTCTTTGTTGTTGTTGTCTGCCCTTATTCCTGTGCTTTTTATTCTTATGATAGTTTCAGTTCCCACCCCATTGCTGCTGTTGCTGTTGTAGTTGTTGCTGTTGTTGTTGGGCATATTGAGGGTGTTGGTTGTCTGCGGGAGGGGCTGTTTGTGTTGGGTCTGCCCTTCCACCGTGTAGTGCATCGCGGCCTCTTGAATAGGCTCCACGGCGGCTACTTTCTTGCTGTTTTCCACAGACTTTGTGGACTGAACTGCATAACAATACATTAAACTGTGGAATTTATTCCATTTGTAGCTTAATGTATTATTCAGTGATACAGCCCCCTTCCCCTGCCAATCGCTGGCCCTTGGCAGCCCCTGGTTTCTTTTGCCCCTCTCTCCACTGATTGCTGGCCTCATATGTCTCCTCCATATAAAAAAAATAACATGATTATTCCCTGGTTGCTAGTGCCCCCCACCTGCCAATCACTGGATCCATATAAAAAAATAATTAGTGTCCATCCAGTCCCTCCACCCACCTACCCACTGACTGCAGCTCCATATCAAATATAAAATGCCCTCACTCCCTGGTGTCTAGTGGCCCCCCACCCACTGATCGCCAGCCCCATAAAAAAAATAGTGTGCAGCAGACAGTCCCCCTCCCCCGCCCGCTGATCGCCTGCCATATATAAAATATTAATATTGTGTCCTCATTCCATGGTGTCTTGTGGACCCCTACCCTGGCAGATAATCCATCACCACCCCATTCCCCCTCCATCCCAACCCCAAGTGGGTGATCAGCATAGCCCTCATCTCTCCTCCACTGCTGGCCACCGACTGAGCTGAATGATGCACTCATTCATTCAGCTCAGTGGGTGGCCAGCCATGGAGGAGGGCTGTGCTAATTGACTGCTTGAGGCTAGCATGGGAGGGGAGTGGGGTGGTGGTGAATTACCTGCCAGGGTGGGGTGGTCCACTAGACACCAGGGAATGAGGATATAATAGTAATATTTTTTATATGGAGGGGTGATTGGTGGGTTGAGGAGAGAGGGACTGCCTACTGGACACTAACATTTTAGTTTTCTATGGGGCCAGTGATCAGCAGGTAGTGGGGCCTCTTGAAACCAGGGAGTGAGGGTATTTTATTTGTTATATGGAGTGGCAATCATTGGGTGGGTGGGGGGACTGGATGTACACTAAAATGTTTTTATATGGGGTCAGCGATCAGCGGGTGGGGGCACCACTAGCCAACAGGGAATAAGCATATTATTTTTCATATGGAGGGGTGACATGGGGCTGGGGATCAGCAGGGGGGCACAAGACACCAGGAGCCAGGGGCCAGTGATTATCAGGGTGGTTAATAAAACAAACTGTGGGGAGAAAAACACTGACAGTGATTAGTTCTGCAGAATTTTTTCCCTGTAGTTTAACACATTAAACTGCAGATCTTACATTTATTCTAAAATTTTTTGGCAGACTTTCCATGAAAGTTGGGGAAATTATGTCCAAACTTTCACAGAAGCGAAAGTCCAACCTTTGCCAAAATTCCGGAGGCAGAATTTTTTTTTTGCACATGCCTAGACACAATATCCAGGTGTCCCTCTTCCATCAAGGCCACTAGTTTAGGGAGATTGTTACCTTGACTATGTGCATTGGTATTCATCACTCTCCATTTTTTGATAGCCTTACCCCTTTTAGCCTCATCCCTGTCCATACTGCTTTTGCCTTTTACTTCATTGACCCCATCCTGCTCCATATTGACTTCTCTATCTTAGTGTTTACCTCACTAACTACCCTGTTTTGGGGTTGGGGGCTGGTATTTCCGTGCTTCTTTTCAGTGCCTTCCCCTTGGCTAGCTTGCCAATGAAACTTTTAAATCTATCATCTAGGTTCCTGGTTCCCCTCCCAGACAAATACTGACCATCTCACCAGTATAGCCCTACATCCATCCAGGTGGACCCCCAGTCCCCAGTGAAGCCAAAAACCTGAGCTCCACACCAGTTTTTCAACCATTCATTGAATCCCATGGTGCAGAGTACCCTAGACAGGCAGCACCTCTGAGAAGGTTACCATGCATGCTACTTGTCTAAGACCCTTCCCCAACTCTACAGTCTCCTCCTGCACTGCTCTGATCCCATTCCCAGCCAGGACATTTGTCTCTAGGTGGACAATAACATCTAACTCTCTCTCCCATGTCTTTGCTCCCATGATCCTGAGAATTCACATCCTGTCCCTCCCAGCTATGGCACCAGGTGGGCATTCTACCTCCCTCTCCCCTTCCTCCCAGTTCTATCCTCCTAATAGTTGAGACCCCCACCAGGAGTTGTTTCCTTCACCGGTGGGGTCTTGTGCCACCCTCCTCTTGTTCTGCTTTGTGGAGGTTCCCAGCTTTATTAAAAGCTCCATTTCTTAGTCAGATTACTTCAAGATTCCATCTGTATTCAAAATCTGCTAGCCCTTTTGAGAAAGCTTAAAAAGTTTTACTCAGCGGGCTGCTTGCTTAGGTAATGGCATTCTTCTCGCTACCCATTGCTCATAAGAGGTGCGGCATACCTCTCGAGCCTGTTTGTTTTTGCCGCCAAAGTGACGTATCACTTTGTGTACCTCTTGGATGTCTCTGAGATTGTTGCAATAGGTAGCAAGGAGAACTCCATTACCTAAGCAAGCAGCCCACTGAGTAAAACTTTTAATAGAGCTTTTAATAAAGTCAAAGTAATAAAACTAAAATCTAATGGATAACATTTTGAAATATTTAGATCTAACTGAACCACTGAACAAACTCCAAATGGAGAAAACCAGAAAGTTAATACTATCGGTGAAAGCACAAGATAGTGATGAAATAAGTAAAGCAGATTGCTTGCTGAGGTAAGCGACAAGATGTAAAAATAAATAAAGAGTTTTGCTGCTGTTTTGAAAGCGTGTAAATTGTAAAACGCAAGTAGTAAAGAGTTTGCATATATTTTTGAAGGAAGTTTAAGGAAGAATCTACTGAATGCATGATGGCTACTGCTTTAATACTGTTCTGATTTACTGAAAAAGAAAGATGTTTTGAAATGATAAAGCTCTAAATATAAGAGGTATTTGGGTGGCTATGGAGTAACAAGTTTGATACTAAAGTAAATGAGTTTTTCTGCCCAGTACTTAGAATGAGTGGCGTTGTGCTAATGATAGTTGCTTGCTACATTTTTTCATAGAAGCTCATTTAAAATAGCCTGATGGAAAATATCTAATGAATGATTAACAAACAACTGAATCTATTGGGTAATTAATAACACAAAATTCCACAATGATTATAAACATATCAAATGTATGTGTAATTTAAGTGGTGATATTAAAATGATGAATTTCTGTTTTAAACAGATGGAAACTGTTTTATGAAAAATGCCCTGTGAACAAGCACTGAGGAGCGAAACGTAGGGGTTGGAATTGAATAAAAAGAATAAGAATTGAACGCTGCTCTGGAAGTGGATTTTTTAGCTGTGACAAGCATATACCCCCTGTTTCTTTAAGGACATTTTATATCTGTTAATGTTGCTCTCATGTTGATATCTTGGAGCTGATATCTTGGAGGTGGAAGACTATGTTTGCTGGCCAAGGCACCTAGCTTCACCTGAGCTCTTTTCTTCTAGGTTGCTTGAAAGGACAGAGCAAAGAATCTTACCAGAGCAAGGATAAGGATTAAGGCTTCTTTTGGCTAGGCAGATTTACTGTGTGTTGTTATTTTTATTTTGTACTCACAGGGATTGTTACTGTTTGTTGCTAACATTTTATTGCTTTATTTTTATCTGATTCAAATTGTTATTGCTAGGTATACTTCTGCATTATTACAGGGCATGCCTACAGGTGTGTGCTTGCAGATTACTGCTGTAATCTTCTGATTCAAATTGTCTTTTGCAAGATATATCTTCTGTTACTGCTTTATTTTTCTCTGTAGCAAAGTGTTTCTTACAGGATATATCTTCTGTGAAATTATTACAGGTGGTGCTTTACAGGTTTTACAATTTTATTCATCATTAGGACAAGCTTTCAGGGCTACTGCATTTGTTGCTGGCTGATTGTTTCTGCTCTTATGTCCTTGTTTCTTTTGTCAGTGGTTCTTCTTTTATTGGCAGGGGAAGGGCCCAGCCACCCACCCCATCTCCAACCACCCCACACTACACTCCTTTTATAAGGTAGCACAGTTGTGACATTTCCTGTAGCAAAGAAGGAAGGGGGAGATCAGAAGGGTATCCACACAGTGACCTCATTAACAGGGGCACTAGTAATTTAACTTGTTATAACAGGTTATACAAAAATAAACAAACAAAACACAAAATCAAACTTTGCTTTCATTTTCTTCCTTCTAATTATTCAGACCAGGTTATAAACCCAGCAACTTATCTGAAATGGATATAATTAACTGCAGGTACTCCGGAACACTTTTAAGAAGGACAGTTTTGCAGGATTTAGGACACTGTCCTACAAGCTGGGCCAATGGAGATCTAAGGGCTCAGCTCCAGGCAGTATGGGCAGAGATTGCACACCTCAAATTGCATATTCAAGAGGAAATATATTATAAGAACCACCCTCCATTTCCCCAACATCTAACAGAAGCACCTTGACCGCAGATGGTAGTTGGTCCGGGAGGTTGGCAGGTGGTTAGGAGGGGCAAATCGGGTGCCCCATCACTTGGTGCTCTCCAACATATCACCTCCTCAAAACATATAAAAACTACAAACAGGTATCTGCCTCTATCTCCCAAATCAAACAAAGGGGCAGAGGACACTGCAGAGTAAGACACTGCAGCACAGGAGCTAGCACAACAAAACTCACCCCAAACAGGAACCAAAACAAAAAAAGCAAAAAGGAAATCCCAAAAACTTCTGATCATAGGAGACTCCATGATTTGGGGAGTTGATACGTATCTCCTGCCAGGGGTAATGGTCAGATGTCTCCTAGGTACATCACCATGGAGAGACACTGACCGCATTGCTAAATTGTTCAGGAAGCAGGAGATAACATTGCTGTTCTGGTACACATAGGGAGTATCAATCTTGCCAGCCAGTCAGTTGTGGAGACCAAGGAACACCTGAACAGGCTGGGTGACAAACTATCACCCATTTTATCCAGCATCTCTTTCTCTGAGATCCTGCCAGTCTGGGAGAGGGAGCAGATGGATGGAAGGTCAGAGAAGGGGAGAAAGGGGAGCTAGACATGTGGCTCAAGGGCTGCTGCCAGGAAAAAGGACACAAATATGCAAGGAACGGGCAACAGTTTTGGGAGTGAAAGTTCTTTAAATCTCATGGACTGCATCTGAATAAGGAGGGAGTCAGTGCGTTGGGGTAGAAGTTTGATGTCTTTGCAGAATATTTAAACTAGCATATGGGAAGAGGGGTGCAGTACCCCATATGTCGAATGGGAAGAACACCCCTTCCCCCTCAGCTGGTGGTTAAACAGGAGTTCAGCATGTTTGTAGTTCATTTGCATCACCAGGTAAGGGAAAGGGTCTGGCTCCCCATATGACGCACAGGGGAAACACCGGACCTCACCCAACAACTAAGACACCGAAAACTGACCAATGGAAAATCATGTACACAAATGCTCACAGTCTGGGAAACAAGATCCCAGATCTGCAGGCAATAATGACAGAGGCTAAACTAGACATAGTAGCCATTAGTGAGACATGGTTTACCAGTAACCAAACTTGGGAGACTTCAGTGCCTGGCTATGTACTGTTCAGAAGAGACCAAGGTACAAAAAAGGGGGGGTGAAGTGGCCCTTTATGTCAATGAAAATATCAAAGCTACAGAAATTCAGAATACACATAAGGAGCCAGAAGAACTGTGGGTCACCCTGGAAACAGGAAATAGGACAGCCACATGAACTGGGGTTGTGTACAGGCCTCCAGACCAGGGGGAGGACATAGACACATTACTGTTAGAAGATATACAAAACATGACAGCTTAAGGGGAGGTTCTGATAACGGGAGACTTCAACATGCCAGATATAGATTGGTCAATGCCAGCAGGGACATCTGCCAGAACTAGACACAAGGTGGATTCCCTGCAGGGAGAGAGCCTCAAACAACTGGTACAACAACCCACAAGAGACAGGGATATCCTAGATCTAGTATTGACTAACAGGGAAAGGATCATAGATCTCCAGGTAGAAGGTCACCTGGGGGACAGTGACCATCACATGGTATGGTTCAATTTGGCCACTAGAACAAAATCATCTCATTCCAAGGCAAAAATATGGGACTTCAGATGAGCTGACTTTGATAAAATGGCCAACAGAGTTAAGCTAGCCCTGGTAAAAAGAAATACAGGTGAGGTGGTACAGGCAAAGTGGGCAAGCATTAAAGATGCAATACTTGAAGCAACACCTCACTGTGTTAGTAAGAAAAGGAAGTGCAAATGAAGAAGGAAACCACTTTGGTTCTCAAACACAGTAGCAGAAGAGGTCAGTGCCAAAAGGCTGGCCTTCAGGAAATATAAGGGAACGCAGCAGGATGAAGATAGGGAGGCATACCAAACTTCCCTAAGGGAAGCAGGGAAGGCAGTAAGGCAGGCAAAGGCCCAAACTGAGGAAACACTGGGACGAACAGTAAAAGAAGGTGGCAAGACTTTCTACAGATACATTAGTGAAAGGAGAAAGTCCAGATGGGGTATTGCTAAGATCAAAGGGGGATAAGGGGGCATGTGAGGTGGAGGACCATGTAAAAGCATATATCCTAAATAGATACTTCTGCTCAGTATTTACTGAAGAGAAGGTAGGGCAGGGCCAAAGCTCATCACCATGGACATGGGGGGAGGGAGGTGTGCACTAGTTCCTTCACAAAAGAAAGGGTCCTACAAGAGCTTACTAAGCTCAGGGTGGACAAGGCAATGGGACCTGGTGGCATACATCCCAGGGTACTAAAGAAGCTAAGGCTGGAACTAGCAGAGCCATTATCAGAACTGTTTAGTGAGTCTCTGAGCACAGAAGAGGTCCCAGAAGACTGGAGAAGGGCTCATGTGATCCCGCTCTACAAGAGTGGTAGCAGGGAGGAGGCAGGGAACTACAGACCAGTCAGTCGTACCTAAGTAGTGGGCATGATTATGAAGATGCTCCTTACGGAAAGGATAGTGCAACACCCTGGAATCATTAGGAGCACAGGATCCAAGACAGAATGGGTTTACAAAAGGAAGGTCCTGTCAAACTAATCTCATAGATTTCTTTGATTGGGGAAACAGAGTAGTGGACCAAGGGGGAGCAGGTGATGTCACCTACCTTGACTTCAGCAAAGCTTTTGATACTATTCCACATAGAAGATTGATTAATAAGCTGGGTAGGCTCAGGGTGGGTCAGATGTTAGTCAACTGGGTGGCAAACTGGTTGATGGGCAGAAAACAGAGAGTAGTGGTAAATGGTATACAGTCAGAAGAGATGGAAGTCACAAGTGCGGTACCTCAGTGATCAGTCCTGGGGCCAGTCCTCTTCAATATCTTCATCAGTGACATTCCAGAAAGACTGGAGGATAAGGTTTGTCTGTTTGCAGATGACATCAAGTTCTGCAACAGAGTAGATGATCCAGATGGGTGGGCAGAATAAGAAGAGATCTGGATAAACTGGCAAAATGGTCAGAAAAGTAGCAGCTGGGGTTTAATGCAAAGAAGTGCAAGACCATGCACATAGGGAAGAGAAAACCTTGAAGCCACCTATAGGCTTGGAGGGGAGCTGCTGACAGGCACAAGGGAAGAAAGAGACTTGGGCGTCATCATCACCGATGACCTGAAATCATCCAAGAAGACCACTAAAGCAGTAGGTAAGGCTAGAGGGATGTTGGGGTGTATTAGTAGGGGTATCATGAGTTGTAAGAGGGAGGTAATAATCCCTCTTTACAAGACACTGGTTATGCCCCATCTGAAGTACTGCATGCAGTACTGGAGGCCACACCTTCACAAGGACATTAACCAAAATGAGGCAGTCCAGAGAAGGGCAACCAAAATGGTGCAGGGCCTGCATCAGAAAACCTATGAGGACAGATTAACTGAGCTCAAACCCTAGAGCAAAGGAGGGAGAGAGGTGATATGATTTAAACATTCAAACACCTTAAGGGCATTAACAAGGTGAAAGAGTCTAACATGTTTCAATATAAGAAAAAATAGCAGGACAAGAGGACACAGCATGAGATTAGAGGGAGGCTGATTAAGGGGTAATGTGAGGAAGTTCTTTTTCACAGAAAGGGTGGTGGATGCATAGAATGGCCTACCTCAGGAAGTGGTGTATATGAGTACAGTGCAGGGCTTCATACAGGAATGGGATAGGCTTAAGGAAGCAATACATATGAGTATGAATAGATAAGCCATTGACAGAGCAAAGGCCGATGGCACATTCATAAGGTAGAAAAAGAAATGGGCAGACTGGATGGGCCTTGTGGTCCTTATCTGCAATCAAGTTCTATGTTTCTATGTTCCTTGCTCTGTCCTTTCAAGCAAGTCCTAGAAGAAAAGAGCTCAGGTGAAGATAGGTGCTTTATGCTAGCAAACCTAGTCTTCACCACAAGATACCAACTAACCTGACCTTTTAAATCTTCCTTCTATTGAAAGGTACTAAGCCTTTATCACCTCCAGCCCCCAGTTATACTACTAATCCACCGGAAGAGCTGCAGAAGAAAAGCAATTTGCTCCTTTAATGTGAGAAAGAGACTGCTATACCTTTAATCCCAAAACAAAAAGCCTGTAATCACAAAATAAAATAGTAACAACACAGTAACTTTGCTTAGCCTAAAATAGATCAAAATATTAAATCAGTTAGCACAAAACCGTAACAAAACCTATATGCACAACCTGTAACAATTTAACAAAAAATATACTTTGCAACAAGAAATGTGTATCAGAGAAAGATAAGGCAGTAACCTGTAAGCACAAAACAGTAACAAACCTGTAAGCACAACCTGTAACAATGTAGCAGAAAATACACCCTGCAAAAACAATTTCAATCAGAGAAAAATAAAGCAATGCACTGTAAAACCTGTAAGCACAACCTGTAACAATTTAACAGAAAATATACCTTGAAATGAATTGAATCAGAGAAAAATTAAGCAGTAATCTGTAAGCACAAAACGGTAACAAACCTGTAAACACAATTATGTAACAATGTAGCAGAAAATACACCCTGCAAAAAACAATTTCAATCAGAGAAAAATAAAGCTGTAAGCTCAAAACAGTAGTAAATCCTGTAAGTACAACCTGACTGACTGGAACATCCATGAAAATAATATACCCACGCAACAGCATTAATGAAAAATAGCTTAGCTACTTGCTATTGGTTTGTAGTATGATACATACTGGAGGTACTTGCATCTGTCTCTCTCTTCAGCACACTCACAGGCCCAAGCAGGATATGCCACCAGCACAGGACAGCCATTAATGAGCTAGTGATTGCTTTTATTTAGCAGTTTAGCTTTAATTTTTGTACAAATAATGTATTAAATGATTTCCTTTGGGCCTCTGTGATAAATCTAACCGAATCTGGCCACTTTCATGCATTTTTTCGCATTTTTTTAAATATTTATAAATAATAAGAACTAATGAAAACCCCCTGTCTGTGTTCCGGTTCTTATTTAATAAGGGTCAGAACTTCACCAAGTTCTCCCAGCCCTACTTTGCACCAACTTCAACAGCAAATATTTATCTCTAGTCACAACAATGGTTTTTGGGTGGTATGTGGTGTACCAACTGTGCTCCACAGCTCTATACCTACTGGATGCTATGAGTGTATAGGGCCACTTGAAAGTGATCATATGGTAGCATCTGCTCTTGTTGCTGGTGTCATCACAGGCACACCTTCAACACCTAATACACAGTTGCATCTAACACTGTATCTTTGTGGTATAAAATTATAGTTGGTATAGGTAGCTGTTTTCAGTGGTGCATGGTGACTGATAGTATTGTTGTACCTTGACGTGTGTCCATGTTGTTACCTTCATTGTGCATCACCACCTGCATGAAGATGTCTCACATGAAGACCACTATTGGTGTCAGGTCAGGCTTGGAGGTCCTTCACAAGTGCATGTGATGGATTTTCTGACTGTCCTGGTCTTCCTTTTTTTATATATATATATATATATATATATATATATATATATATATATGTTTATTTTTGTTAGCCAACATAGTTTGACTAGAAAGCTGGTGACTAGGTAAATTAATAGAAACAACATGTCTTAATTGTTCCAAATGATGAACCAAGACCAGGCCACTGAACAATATTGCATTACAATAAATATGACCAATTTGAACTGATTATATAGGAAATTAGATTACCTATCCCACTTGCCTGCCCCTGTCCCAACAGGTGCATAGTTGTACATGTAGCCAGATATTGGATGTGGAGAGGATGTACAGCCATGGCTGGGGATGTACAGAACCCTTTGTATGTGGGGAGCTGATCACTGCATACTCCCCAGCATGCATACGCACCCGTTCACATGAACATATCCTCTCTGGATTGAGCCCTTAAAGATATATGGAACATAATCACTTTAGTCCCTTTGTATTAATGGTATCCTTGCCATATTCACCTTTTATATGACTCATAGAGATGGGACACATGCATCCCAGCTGTCCTATGGACAACTTTGGATACACTACCAGACCACATATGCTCTGGTAGGGGACATGCCTACCTGGGACCATGCAGGGGGATCCCTTGCAACTACATGGCTGATCCAGTTGAGGGCCAGAGAGTAGGGCATGTCTGGGCAGAGCTGGTGGAGAGCAGCATACATGATGCCACTTGTGCTCCTCCAGGATAGTGTCAGGGTAGCTTACCATTACACCTGTTGGAGAGCTGTCATAACAGCTGCAATGCTGTCCAAGCAGAGCTCCTGCCATATCATGGTGCCCTGCTACCACAAACATCAACCCTTCTCAATGACATGGAGGGCAAACAGGTGGTGGCAGGTTGTGGGTCATAATCCCATCCTCCAGCAGAGCAGGTGATACGCTGTGCAATCCAATCAGGCTTTCAGTTGGAAGCCCCTGGTCTGTCCCAGGTACAGTATGTGGCCTCAGCCAGCCCCACCTCTGGTGCATAGCTAATGGCCATGCTTGGGCAATCCTGGGCCAACAACAGAGGGAGGTACATGTCAGCCCTATGCATCCTGTAGGGGTCAGCTGTGTGGCACACAATTGCACAGCCCAGTATGCACCTCTACCAACATGTACCAGATTTAATACTAAACAGTGTCCTTTGTCAGCATGGCATGAAAGTCAGTCTGAACATGATGATTTTTACTCTTCATTGTAAAACCTCTGTAAAGAACAATGTCAACTAACTTCTTTATAACCCTTAGTGGTGATTGTGGAGAAATATATAATAACTAGTGGTTATACAACAACAGCTTCTTCTGTAACAAACAAAAAGGCATCAACATTTAAATCCTAGGGAGAAAAGGCTCATCAATTTTCTGAAGTACTCAGGTCGGAGCTTTGGTCACCATTGGAGCAGGAATCAGGGGTCAGAGGGTTCTTCTTCTTGTTTTCTTAATTTTCCCCTGCACCAACTAGGACATTGTTTATGTAACAACTCTTTATTTGCCGTGCAGTAAATTAAATCTCCAAAGGTTAAGGTTGGCATAATAAACTGTTCTGCCACTTTTTTCCTATCCTCCTTATTCAAGCATTTTGTTTTATGCCTTAAGGCACTTTTTTTATGGTTGACTGTTCCTGTTGTTATTGTGATGTGGTCAGCAAAAGTCGGTTGTGCATCAAATGTTATGTCCAAGTAACAATAACTGTTCACTTGTTCAAGTTGTTCAGGTTGTTCTTTTTAATTTTTTAATACTTGGATCTGAGTAAGCTTGACATCTGCTCATTGAAAAATTGCTCAGGAACAGAATCATCAGCTACCTGGAGGCAAATGGCCTTCTGGATCCAAGGCAGCACAGGTTCAACGAGGGCAGATCCTGTCAAATGAACTTTTGATAGAGTTCTTTAACTGGGTCACCAAGGTGGTGGATTGGGGGAGTAAGTGGACGTGGCCTACCTTGATTTCAGGAAGGCATTTGACTCAGTGCCGCACATGAGGCTGTTGCACAAAATGGATTGCCTGGGGCTGAAGGAGGTGGTAATGAGGGAGGTGCAAAACTGGTTGGAGGGCAGAACACAGAGAGTGTTTGTCAACAGGGTACCCACGGGGGAGACCGTGGTCATCAGTGGGGTTTCCCAAGGGTCGGTGTTAGGACTACTACTGTTTAATGTATTTACAGGAGACATAACAGAGGGTCTGGAAGGGAGGGTGATTCTATTTGTAGATGAAGCAAAGGTCTGTAATACAGTGGACAAGCAGGAGGGGGTTGAGATGCAGAGAGATCTGAGGAAGTTAGAGGAGTGGTCCAGAGAGTGGCAACTGTTGTTCAATACAGCAAAGTGTAGTATCATGCACTTAGGTAGAAAACATGGGAAAGTGGAGTACTGGATGGGGGTAAGTCCGTTGATGTAACAGAAGAAGAAAGGGACCTTGGTATCACCATTTCACAGGACATGAAGATGGCAAAGCAGTGTGGGACAGCAGTGGCAAGAGCCAGCAGAATGTTAGGATGCATAGAGAGGGGAATCACCAGCAGGAGGAAAGAGGTCATAATCCCCTTGTACACCGAGCTGATTAGGCCACACCTGGAGTATGGGATCCAGTTTTGGAGGTCATACCTCAAGAAAGAGATGGAGATGGTAGAGCGAGTTTGGAGGAGGGTGACAAAAATGGTATGGGGGCTCAACCACTTACCATATGAGGACAAGCTGATGGACCTAAGCATGTACTCACTGGAGCAGAGGAGGGAGAGACTTGACAGGATCAAGACATTCAAATACTTAAAGGGTATCAATAAAGTGCCAGTGGGAGCATATTCCAATTAAAGGAGCAACCTAGGATGAGGAGACATGAATTCCTAATTGTAGGGGGAAGATTCTGAGGAAACATTAGAAAATACTTCTTCACTGAAAGGGTTATGAACAACTGGAATGGTCAACAGAGGGAAGTGGTGGGGAAGAGGACAATGGGAGGGTTCAAGAGGGCATGGGATAAGCACAGGGGGAAGTTGGCAAGGGGGGACTACAGGAAAGGTCTAGTTGATATCTAGGCAAACTGGGCAGACTGGTTGGGCCCATAGTCCTTTTCTGCCATCACATCCCTATGTTCCTATGAGTAACATTCTTTTTTGATGCAAACTGTAGCAATTTAGTCTTTTTAACCTTCATTATAAGCCTCGACCTAGTAAACCACTCCCACATCTCATTAAAATCAGACTGTAATTTTGTCTGAAGTTCTTGAATGTTTTCCCCAGAGGCAACTAAAACAATAGGGGCCCGGGATGGACCCCTGAGGTACACCTCTATTTATTTTCTGGGGGGATATAGAATCTGGGAGGCTGAAACCCTCTGGGTGCATCCCATCAGGTAAGATTTTAACCAAGTCCATGGTCACTCCGTTATCCCCATGCCCTCTAATTTATTAAGTAGAAGGGAGTGGTCCACCAGGTTGAAAGCTTTAGATGGATCTACAAAAATAACTTCTGTTTCCAGTCTAGAGTCAAGGGATGAGCAGACAAGTTGTTAAATTCTTTTTATTGTACATAAACATTTTATTGACTTATTCAAAAAGTACAAGAGACAAACCATAATAATAAAAAACATCTTCTGTGATAACGAACCAACAACAGCTCACCATATTCTAGATGAAAGAAACAGAGAACAATCAATTACAGATTACAAACAAATGTATGCATTAATAGAGTATATAACTCAACTGCATGTCAATCCAAATCGAATGTCAGAGCACTAACCACATTAGTCAAATTAACAGCAGCATCTTCACATATTTTCCCAGAATAGCAATGAAACTTGACCAATATTGAACTAAGAAGAATAAACTTAATGTCATCACCCCAACATAACTTAACCAAGAAAACCATTTCCTATAAAATTTTGGAAGTGCATTTCTTCTTCAATATAGCACTTGTTGAAAGGAAGCTGTTCTAGAAAAAAGCGTGCATCCATTAAGCATGAGAAGGAAGATTAGAAGTCTTCAAATGAAGGAGAAGAAGTTACTTAGCTTCCAGTGCCACAGCATAAATGAAAGCTTTCACCTTTGACCTTTCACCTTTGAGGCTTATGCAGTCAACATTTTTGTATCACTCAGAATCCAAAAACGAGGGGAGTGGGGCAGGGGAATTAGCCAATTTCATTCCAAAGTGGTGAGAATATCTGACCACCAATCATCCAATAAGGGACAACCCCACAGAATATGATATAATGTACCCAAGTCCTTGCTGGTATACCATCACCACAGCGACCCCAACATGGCAAAGACCATCACAGTGACAGGAACCAGGCAAAATCTGCAGGTTGCTGTGATGGTCTGTACAGTGACCGAGACTGTCTCACTGGGTGTTTTGCCCCACCCCTGGTGCAACTCTGACTCGGAGTATGAATCCTAGAGACTGGGGTGTGTGGGGGCCGAGCCTCCCACATGGGGGGCACAGCCCCCCGATGGATATATGGAGGCATCTCCGACACTGCAATGCCGACTGTTGGCACCGCAGCTGTTGCTGTCGGGGATGTCTCCATGCAGCTGTCCTTGCCACATCTTAACACAGATCAGACACATCTAGGCCCATCTTAACTAATCTATCAGGGGTCATATACCATCGACTCAATACCTTCTTTTGTAAGAGTTGTAATTTTGGATCAGGAGAAGCCAGATTTGCTTCAATCCAGCAGCCTGCCAATTTTCACAAGTTGTTAAACTCTAATAAAGCTGAAGCAGTCGAGTGCACCTTTCTGAAGCCAGATTGGAAATGCTCATCAATATTCTGAAGAGCTCAGCTGGAGTTCTGGTCAGAGCTGGAGCAGGAATCAGGGGTCAGTGGGCTCCTCTTCTTGTTTTTTAAGTCCTCTCTGCACCAAATGAGACACTTTTAATTAAAAAAAAACCTGAAAAAAAGGAATTTGACAGGGACAGCAATGAGAGCTCTGCTTGTTTTTTTGTTTTTTTTGCACTCCCTCCTACCTCCACCCTTGCCTCCACCACTTATTAAATACTTGATTAGAGACTGCAGGAAAAGGGGGTGGAGCGGATATAGTCCAATCATTCTAAGAGGGCAGTGGCAAAATTTAATAAGGGGAGTGTGTTAAAGGCATTAAGGAGACAAAATTGAAACTGCTACAGTTTATGGTTTATGAGCATTTACAAAACAGTTGGGGGGGATGGTGGTGGCCAAGCTAAATTGTATTTAGGAGAGTGTGCATCAGGCATTGGGATCAAAAATATGAATTTTCCACTGTATAGGATCACCGAAAAGAATGTTAAGTACGTAAGAGAATGTTCATCAAGCAATGGGGTCACTAATTTGGATTAGACACTGTATATGTTCAATAACTTCCATGTTAGAGGGGCAATGGACAAACGGAATTGAATAGATGAGAGTGTGTATAAGGCACAAGTTAGAATCTGACATTGTATATGCCTATTAACAGCCAAGTTAGAGGGAAGAGGGCCAAATTGATTTGTAATTTGAATTTTGCTGAGTGTGTATCAAACATCCTAGAGGACATCGAGGAACTGTGGGAGGTAGTAAAAGAGGGAATCTTGAGGGCAATGGAGCAATGCATAAGGAAGGTGGGTAAGAAAAAATGAGGAAGAAGGCCACTTCGGTTCACTAAAGAGGTAGCAGTAGCAATAATGGAAAAAAAGATAGCCTTCAGGGCATACAAAGAAACTCAAAGAAGGGAGGAAAGGGAAGTATACAGGGAAAAGCTCTGAGTGGCAGGGCAAACAGTCAGGACAGCATAATCAGAGACAGAAGACAAAATAGCGAGGGAGGCCAGGAGGGGGGACAAAAAGGTTTTTTAGGTACATTAGTTTGAAAAGAAAATGCAAACAGGGAATAATGAGACTAAAAGAGGAGGGTGTGCCTTTGATAGAGAAGGATGAAGATAAGGGGGGCATGTTAAACAGGTACTTTAGCTTGGTCTTCATGATCAAGGAGGAGGGAAGCAGACATGTACTAAGGAGTAGGGGGGAAGGAGTGCAGGGAGTTAGACAAGTCCTTTTACGATAGGTAGAGTATTGGGACAACTACGCAAATTAAGGGCAGACAAAGCAATAGGCCCTGATACACTACATCCCAGGGTACTCAGGGAGATGAAGGAGGAACCTGTAGCACCACTCACAAGGCTGTTCAATCTGTCCCTAGAAAAGGAAAAAGTCCCAGGAGACTGGAAAAAGGCAGATAAAGTGCCGTTGCACAAAAGTTGAGGAAGGGATAAACCAGGAAAGTATCACCCGGTCAATCTTACCTCCATAGTGAGTAAACTAATGGAGGCATTCATAAAAGAAAGACTGGTACAATATCTGGAGGAGGGAGGGCTCTTGAATGACAGCCAGTATGGGTTTACAGGAGGAAGATAATGCCAAACAAAACTGATTGAGTTCTTTGATGAGGTGACGGAGGTCTGTGAGCAGGAAGGGGTGGTGCATGTGGCCTATGTGGACTTCATTAAGGCCTTCGACATCGTTCCTCATATGAGGCTGATAAACGAACTGGGCAGCCTAGGGGTAGGGAGGAAATTAATGAAGTGAGTGGAAAACTGGCTACAGGACAGAACTCAAAGAGTAGTTGTCAATGATGCTCACTCCATGGAGGAAAAAGTGACAAGTGGGGTACCCAAGGGGTCAGTATTGGTCCCAGTACTGTTTAACATCTTTATTGGGGATATTATGGAGGGTCTGCAGAGGAAGGTGTGTCTATTTGCAGATGACACAAAGATCTGTAATATGATGGATGCAGCGGGGGGTATAGAAAAGATAAGAGAGGATCTGGGCAAGCTGGAAGAGTGGTCAGTGAGGTGGCAATTGAAATTCAATGCAAAAATGTGCAAAATTATGTACATAGGATGCAAAAATCCAAAGGTAAGCTGCAGGCAGGGAGGAGCAGAAATTGTAACAACAAAGCAGGAAAGAGATCTGGGAATCATCATTTCAGATAATTTAAAGGTGGCAAATCAGTGCAATAATGTGGTGGGGAAGGTGAATGGAATGCTGACATGCATAGGGAGGGGTTTCATGAGCAGGAGTAGGGAAGTGATCATGCCACTGTACAGGTCCATGGTTTGGTCACACCTGGAGTATGGGGTACAGTTCTGGAGTCTGTACCTGTAAGGGGACAAAGATAGAGTGGAGCAGGCCCACAGAAGGGCTACCATGCAGGGACTACACAAGAGATCGTAGGATGAATGGCTGGAGGAGCTTGGCCTGTACACACTGGAAATGAGGATGGAGAGGGGGGACATGATAGAAACTTTTAAATACTTGAAAGGAATAAACAGGGTGAGGGATGGGAGCCTTCTTAAAATGAGTGATACCACGTCAACAAGGGGGTACAGATTAAAACTGGAGGGAGGCAGGTTCAGAGGAAATGTGAGGGTACAATACTTCATTGAGAGGGTGGTGGGTCCCTGGAATAGGCTACCAGAGTGAGTAGTGGAAGCAAAATTGATAGGGGAATTCAAGAGGGTAGGGGATTCCAAGATGGGACTGAACATGAGAGGAAAGGGTGCAAAAGAAAGGAGGAAATGAGGTCAAAATGGCAAAAGAGCCATGGAGAGGAAAAAGGGGCAAACTAGATGGGCCAAGTGGTCCTTTTCAGCTGACAGATTTCTATTTTTATATGTTTATATGTTGCAGGCAACAAGTCAGACCCACCAATGTATATGGACACTAACAAAAGGGATTAAGGTCTAGGGGGCTAGGGTGTTGCTTCTATATGCCTATCAGGGCTGATCACTTGAGAATTATCATCTCAAATCTGACCACAGAATACAACTGTGGAAAGTGCTGGAGAAGAGGCAGTAAAAGGGACCAGAGGCTCGGCAGTGGTGGGAAAGTAGGGGCAGGCTATGCAAACTAGTATGGAGTATCTGGGCAGCTGGGAAAGGCAGGGGAGGAGGGGGAAAGGTGGTGGATGGGTGGTCTAGCAGGGCAGGTGAGAAGGAGGAGAATTGTTGGTTGCAATGGATGTGGGGCAGTGGTATTCATGGGCATGCTGTGGGAAATCAGGGTTCCAAATCTGCATGAGAATGGGACAGCTAGCAGCAGAAATAAATTAGCTGAGGTAGGAGGTAGAGAGGGGAGTGGAGAGGTGGAGCTTGGGAGGGAGAGGAAAAAGGAAGAAACTGCACTGTCACCACTGTAGCCTGGGTCAAGGAAACTGGTAGCAGGGGAATTAGGGGGATGCAGGGAGGACTGGGTGACAGACGATGCTGTAGGGAGGGCAAAGGCTGGCAGGATGTCAGGAGGAAGGAGGTGGCAATGCAAGGAGCAAGAACGCAGACAAATGGCAATGCTGCAACACCTGGGATCAAATGAGCTTTCTCAGGAGGTGATGTAAGGATATCAAACAGATTTATACCATTGGTAACTATTCAGGACAAGAAGGATTATGACCAGAAAGAGGATCAAATGGGCTCAGTGACTAGATTCCGTAAGTGCCTAGGGGGAAGGCGCTAAGGAGGAACGGGTGGAGGGGGTCTGGAAAGTCAGGGAGGCATCAGGAGGATGGCAGTGGATAGGAATGGGAATGGGGTTCATGCAGGAGGAAATAGGTTGGGGGAAAATGTAGAGCATCAGAGTGGAGGTGGGGACAGGGGAACCAAGAAGGATCAAGGTGGCAAACAAGGAAAGTAAGTAGGCATCACAGGTTGGGGAGACCAGGTAAGGGGAGCAAGGGGAGAGAGGAAAGGGGTTCAGGAATGGGGCACTGGGGCATTCTCTAGGGCAGGGAAAATGGAGAAGTTGATGGTCTTTGGTGACTCCATTACAAAGGGGGGTGCACTGTCTTAAAAAAAGATGCAGTCTATACATGGAGGTCAGTCTTCTGTGAACCAGGTATGGAGGCAGGATGGGCGAAGCAAAAGATAAAAGAGGGCATAAGGGTACTGGATGGTAAGCCACACCTCATCATACATTTAGGGACAAATCACCTGGTGGTAAATTAAGTTGAGAAGGTACAAAATAGATTCAGGGAGCTGGCCAAGGGCTGCAGGAAAGAGGTAAGCTCACTGGCATTCTTAGAAATCTTGCTGTTCCCATGTGCCAGTACTGTTAGACAGCAGCAAGCTGCAGAATTCAATAAATGGCTCAGGGATTGGTGCAAGAAGGAGGGTTTCAGCTATATAGGTGAGTAATGGGACACATGAGCAAATGAGGGTCTATACTTAAAGGATAGATTGCACATAAATAAGGTGGACTCCAGAGCACTGAGGTGGAAAAAAAGGATGTATAGATAGGGTCTTAGATGGAGATTTAGACTGGGGGGGGTATGGGACTAGTGAAAGGAAGGTCAACATGCCAGAGGGCCTTGCCTAGCTAGTACTTGCCTGCAGGAGGGGGCAGGGGACAGAGGAAGTGGATGAAAAGGGGAGGGGAGTACTTGGTAGAGGGTAATGTCTGCAAATGTGAGAAGCATGGACAATAAACTGGCTGACTTAGAAGTCATGATGGAGGACGAGGGACTAGACCTGGTGGGCATAACAGAGACTGGGTGGAAGGAGTACCAGGACTGGGAGGTAGTTATCCCAGGGTATAGTCTTTTCAGGAAGGATAGGACAGGTAGGAAGGGGAGGGGCTTGCACTTTACATGAAGGATGGTATAAAGGCAACAGTAAGGCTGGATGAACAAGGGCAGGAGGACGGCCTGTGGGTCACACTGGAAAAGCAGTCAGGAGTAACAATACGCCTAGGTGTGATCTACAGGCCTCATAAGCAGGGTGAGGGACTGGACAAGGGACTAATGCAGGTGGTGCAAAAGATGGCACACAAGGTGGAACTGTTGCTGGTGGGGGACTTTAACCTCTCTGATGTGGACTGGGAGATCCCTTCAGTGACAACAGCAAGAAGTAGGGATTTGCTGGACTCCCTGCAGGGAGCATTACTTTACCAGCTGTTCAGGGAACCTACTATAGGAGGATTGACACTGGACTTAGTAATGACAAATGTGGAGTGTGTAGCTGATGTTTCAGTGGGAAACAGTCTGGGTCTAGTGACCACAGAGCTGTAATGTTCAGGATCAGGATGTGGACTGAGGTGATTCAAACCACTACAAGGGAACTTGACTTCAGGCATGCAGACTTCAACAAAATGAGTGAGAGCTTCAGGGAGGTTATGGAGGACAAGGTGAAATTGAGGGATGTGGAGGAAATGTGGGGTGCAATAAAAGGAAGGAATTTTGAGAGCCACTGATCATTGCATAAGGAAAGTAAGCAAATACAAAAGAAGAAGGAGTCTGCTCTGATTCACCAGAGAGGCGGTAAGGACAAGAAGTGAAAGGAAACAAGCATTCAAGACATACAAAAGAACTTAGGGGAAGGAGGATAGAGAGGTATACAGGGAGGATAGAGAGGTATACAGGGAGGCAGACAATTAGGAGGGCGCAGGCAGAAAGAGAGGAGATGACAGCTAGGGAAGTCATAAGGAAGGATAAAACTTTGAACAGGTATGTCAGTGAGAGTAGGTAATCCAAACAGGGGATAGTGAGACTTAAAGGGGAGGGGGGAGTTCTAATAGAGTGTGACTTCCAGAAGTGGCCCATCCTCTTTAACATATACACTGGAGATTTTGCTGAAGAACTGAATGAGAATGTGTGCCTATTTGTGGACGATACAAAGATTTGCACTAGGGAGGACTCACCGGGGGGTTGGGGGTGGAAACAATGATGAAAACCTGAGTAAACTGAAGGGGTGGCTGGAAAGTTAGCAATTATGATACATTAACTGGGTTCCCCTTTTTCCCATAGGAAACTATGCCATGATTTGCCTAATAAAGAAGTGTTTATTATGACAAACACAAGTAGGGTTTCCCTCACTCTGCACAGGCGCCCACCGCAGCTCTTTCTTCCAAACTACTGGCCACCTTGTCTTTCCTCCTGAGATTGAACAGCCACTTGGACTCGCCGGTAAGTGACTGGCAGAAACAAATTCAAGAAACTATAATATAAAAATCAAAAATTTTGGCTCTGGATAGAAATAAATGAATTAAAAAAGTTTAAATAAATAATTAAACTGATCGTGGACCATGTGCTGAAACCTAAGCAGACCACAGCCGCACAACTATGTCTTTTTTATTTTACATAATTGCTGTGGTAAAAAAAGGGAAACCAACAATTATATAAATTAAAATATGGGTGGTGTAAACTCAAAGTTTGCATACTTCTCGGGTTAGATGCTTTCACAAACCCCTGAGCTTTTGTCTGGGGCTTATGTAGCATCTAACTCTGATGTGTGTAAACTTTTCATTACATACACCACCCTATATTTATTTATTTATTTAGTTTTTGTTGACCGGGTAAGTACACAAGGCAAATTCTGCCTGTTTTCAGGCATGACCTGGGGAGAGGGATTCAGATGAATGACAACTGACTTTGAACCAGATTAAGCTGTTGGTGGTATTTTAGCCAATTCTTTATCCAATATTTAATGCAGAATAATGCACATAGGGCACAAAAATCCACAGGCCACGTACACACTGGTGGAGAAGAAGTTATGATTATGGAAGAGGAAAGGGATCTGGGGATTATCATTTCAGACAACCTAACCAGTGCAATAAAGTAGTAGGCAAGGCAACACAAATGATGGTGTGCATAGGGAGGGTTAAAACTAGCAGAAGGAGGGAGGTGTTAATGCCCCCTACCAGTCCATGGTGAGACCCCACCTGGAATATGGGGTCCAGTTCTGAAGACCTCACCTATGTAACAATATAGATTGAGTGGATAGAGTTCAGAGGAGGGGGACCAAGATGGTGCACGGCATGCAGTGGAAGTCTTATAAGGAGATGATGGAAGAGCTTGATCTGTATCCACTGGAAATTAGAAGAGACAGTAGGACATGATAGAGATTTTTAAATATTTGAAGGGGATTATCAAGGTGAGGAAGGGGAGCATACTGTGGAGGAAAGAAAGTCTGAAAACTAGAGGGCACAGTTTGAAGTTGGAAAGAGGAAAGTTCAGAGGAAATATAAGAGGTTACTACTTCATGGACAGGGTGGTGCCCCCCTGGAACAGACTACCAGAAGAGGTGGTGGGGGCCAAAATGATAAGTGAATTCAAGAGGTCATGTGATAAATACATGGGAATCCAGAAGAGGGAGGGAATGAACATGGAAAAAGAAAGGGGACTGGAGTCTCTATGGGGGGGTACCAGGGGATGGGTGCAAAAACATATAATCATAGAATTTGACAGCAGATAAGGACCGCTTGGCCCACCTAGTCTGCCCATATTCCTTTCCTAATGGATAAGTGCAGATCCTAGTTAACCAACAGCTTACTTCTTCCTACCCCCCCCCAACTAGGAGTGCATTATGTCTGTCAGGGATGTTTAGGTATACCTATGGGAATGGGTTAAAGGACAGACTAGATGGGCTAAGGGGTTCTTTTCTGCTATCAGATTTCTATATTTCTAATTATCTCAGACCTTTGTTATTTTCAGTTTTACTGCCAAAATGTATTTTTATTTTCATCAATCTGGACTACTGACATATGAAGACTATACATGCATTATCAGTGTAAGAATGTCAAACTCTCCCTAATATATAATGTTATAACTACATATTTATCTTGACTACAGTGTGCAATTATAAATGTCTATTATAGCACAGTTAAGGTAAAACAGTATATTTTCTATAATGCATCAGGAAATATGAGTCACAGATTAAATCAGATATTATGGGTACTGCTGTGTCATCATAAGATTACTGCCTTACTGTCGGTCATCAAAATTTCATTATATTCATTTCTATGTTGAGAATCTTGAGTCTCTTTCTTTATTGCATCAAATTACTTCTAATTACTCCACAACTCATACAAGCAAAGTTAACTCTAGGGATGTAAATATTTTATCATCTTTCCTTATTAAAGATGCAGCTCCCTTGGTATAGAAAATAAACAGAAGCAATATTTTCTTCTGCTTATTGATTGAATTGTTCTTTAGTAGCAAGGCATGCAAAAGGAACATTAGTCTATCAAAAATAAGGAGATTAATAGCTTCAGCTTCTTCTAGTTTTACCAAATTGATTTCTTTTATTAAAAGCAAAGAATACTTCCTGACTACACAGCTAATTTGGGGGTTTGAGAATATGGCCCCCAGCTTTCCATATTTTTTGACAAACATTGTTTTCTGTACTTTTTCAGGTACTGTACAGTACCATACACCCTCACACTTTTCACTGTGAAAATCATTTTAATGTTTTCCATGATGTCATTAAATCTCATCATGATGCTACAATACTAACCATGACATTCATTCTCAGTTCTATTTAACTGTTATTCTAACCCCTTCCAATGTTTCAGGCTAAAATAACTACTGCCCATAGAAGAATTATTGTCCTTTTCAGTCTCATAACATTTGTTATATCTTGTTCTATAGTATACATTTGCAACAGCCTTGTTGAAAGGCAACTTTGCTCTAAACAGTGGGCTTTTTCTGCACATAAGAGACCATAATACCACCTAGGAGAGCAAAACCTACAAATATGTATTGTTTACACTGTAACTGTAACTTTTTTTAGATTCATTTTTGCAAGAGGAGCATTGCCCATATCATCAAGTAGACATCTGAGAGCTTTTTGATCTTCAACACCATGGCCTACCTGTGTTCTAAGCTGGTAGCATGCATCATCACTTATCTAATAATTTGGAGATCAGCAAACTTTGCTGGACTTATGTCAGCTTAGAAGTGTTTGCCATGCCTTTAACAACTTCAGTTGCACCAGAAAATGAATTACTGTATGCAGATTCTGGTATCATGGGTCGTATAAAAGAAGTGATGTGTGTCCTTCAAGATGCATGTCATAAAATCTTGGAAAAAGATGATAGAAAGAAAACAAGATATTAAAGAATGATTTATATTTGGGGAGTTGTACTAACAAGGACAAATCAGTATTCTGATCTCAGAATAAACCAATCTTTCTTATTTGAAATGAAATATTGTGTCTTCATATACGAAAATTAAGCTGCCAAGAGCCCTGCTGTTTTAGCTTTAGATAGGGTAAAATCAAATGTAACTTAATTATAAGACAAATCCAGAGGCTGCAAGTGAAATGGGTTCATGTTGTAGGCTGCCTCTATTTTAAATTGTGTTAGTTTTCAGTGCCTACTAATGTGGAAGAATAATTCATTTATGACACATTCACATCTGAGTAATAGACTGCAATGGTGCAAAGTGCACTTGTGCCCAGAATTTGATTTTCAGTATAATGGGATTGTAATAGTACAGCTGAGAGCAATGCTAACATTCACGATGATCCAATAAAACTGACAACAGCAGAATCTTTATATAGAACTTTAATTCACTGCAAACTTGTCAAGAAGATGGACAAAACTGCATTAACACCACCATTTTTATACTTTATTTCAATTTTACATGACTATACTACTCAAAATGACAGCAAGCAGTAACAGGCTACATAATGTTTTGCATCTGTCTTTTTATATGAAAGACTGATAATAGTAATTAATCTTTACATTTACAAAAGAAAGATCATCCCATGTTGTGAATGAAACTGTCTCAAGGCCTGCTGTAAATAGTACATTTTGTTAATGCATCTTAATTTTATCAGAATATAGATGGTAACAAATTGATGAAAATACTGAAGGCTGCAATCAGGATTGATAGACATTTATGAACAAAACATGACAGCTAAAGGGGAGGTTCTGATAATGGGAGACTTCAACATGCCAGATACAGATTGGTCAATACCAGCAGGAATATCCACCAGAACTAGACACATGATGGATTCCCTGCTGGGGGGGGGGGCTCAAATAACTGGTAAAGCATCCCACAAGAGACATAGCTATCCTAGATCTAGTGTTGACTAGCACAGAAAGGATCATAGATATCCAGGTAGAAGGTTGCCTGGAGGCCAGTGACCATCACATGGTATGGTTCAAGTTGGCCATTAGAACAAAATAATCTCATTCCAAGACAAAAATATGGGACTTCAGAGGAGCTGATTTTGATAAGATGGTAAACAGAGTTAAACTAGCCCTGACAAGAAGAAAATACAGGTGAGGGGGTACAGGCAAAGTGGACAAGCATTAAGGATGCAATACTTGAAGCACATCCCATTGTGTTAGAGAGAAAAGCAAGAGCAAATGAAGGAGGAAACCACTTTTGTTCTCAAAAACTGTAGCAGAAAAGGTCAGAGCCAAAAGTCTGGCCTTCAGGAAATATAAAGAAACACAGAGGGATGAAGATAGAGAGGCATACCAAACTTCCCTAAGGGAAGCAGGGAAGGCAATAAGGCAGGTAAAGGCCCAAACCAAGGAAACACTAGCACAGACAGTAAAAGAAGGTGACAAGACTTTCTATAGATACATTAGTGAAAGGAGAAAGTCCAGAGGGGGTATTGCTAAGCTCAAAGGGGATAAGGGGCAGTGTGTGGAGGAGGACCAAGGAAAAGTATCTATCACACATAGATACTTCTGCTCAGTATTTATTGAAGAGAAGGTAGGGCAGGACCCACAGCTCAGCACCATGGACCCAGGAGTGGATGAAGGTGTGCACTAGTCCCATCACAAAAGAAAGGGTCCTACAAGGGCTCACTATGCTCAGGGTGGACAAGGCAATAGGACCTGATGGCATACATCCCAGGGTACTGAAGGATCTAAAGGTGGAACTAGCAGAACCATTAGCAGAACTGTTTAGTGAGTTTCTGAGCACAAGAGAGGTCCCAGAAGACTGGAGAAGGGCTTGTGTGATCCCTCTCCACAAGAGTGATAGCAGGAAGGAGGCAGAGAACTGCAGACCAGTCAGTCTTACCTCAGTAGTGGGCAAGATTATGGAGGCATTCCTTAAGGAAAGGATAGTGCAACATCTGGAACCATAGGAGCACAGGCTCCAAGACAGCATGGGGTTACAACAGGGAAGTTCTGTCAAGCTAATCTCATAGATTTCTTTGATTGGGTAACCAGAGTGGTGGACAAAGGGGGTGCAGTTGATGTTGCCTACCTTGACTTCAGCAAAGCTATTGATACTGTTTCACATAGAAGATTGATTAATAAGCTGGGTATGCCTGGGGTGGGTCATACGTTGGTCAACTGGGTGGCAAACTGGTTGGCGGGCAGAAAACAGAGAGTGGTGATAAATGGTATACAGTCAGAAGAGATGCAAGTCACAAGTGGGGTACCTCAGGGATCAGTCCTGGAGCCAGTCCTCTTCAATATCTCCATCAGTGACATTGCAGATGGACTGGAGGGTAAGGTTTGTCTGTTTGTAGATGACACCAAGATCTGCAAAACAGTAAATGATCCAGGTGGAGTGGGTAGAATGAGAAGAGATCTGGATAAACTGGCAAAATTGTCAGAAGAGTGGCAACTGGGATTTAATGCAAAGAAGTGCAAGATCATGCACATAGGGAAGAGAAACCCTGAAGCTACCTATAGACTGGGAGGCGAGTTGCTGACAATCACAAGAGAAGAAAGAGACTTGGGCATCATCATCACAGATGACCTGAAATCATTTAAGCAGACCACTAAAGCAGTATGTAAGACTAGAGGGACATTGGGGTGTATTAGTAGGGATATCGCAAGTGGTAAGAGGGAGGCAATTATCCCTCTTTACTAGTTAGGCCTCATCTGGAGTACTGCATGCAGTACTGGAGGCCACACCTGCACAAGGACATTAACAAAACTGAGGCAGTTCAGAGAAGGGCAACCAAAATGGTGCAGGTACTCTATCAGAAAACATATGAGGACAGATTAACAGAACTCAATATGTATACCTTAGAGCAAAAGAGGGAGAGAGAGGTGATATGATCGAAACATTCAAACATCTTAAGGGCATTAACAAGGTGAAAGAGTCTAACATGTTACCATATAAGAAAAATTGCATGACAAGAGACACAGCATGAGATTAGAGGGAGGCAACTTAAGGGGTAATTTGAGGAAGTTCTTTTTCAGAGAAAAGGTGGTGGATGCATGGAATGGCCTACCTCAGGAAGTGGTGGATATGAATACAGTGCAGAGCTTCAAACAGGCATGGGATAGGCATAAGGGAGCAATACAGATGAGTATGAACTGATAGGCCATTGACAGAGTAAAGGCCTATGGCACATTCATAAGGTAGAAACAAATGGGCAGACTGGATGGGCCTTGCGGTCCTTCTCTGCCATCAACTTCTATGTTTCTGTGTTTCTATGAAGCCACTTTTTACATCCCTCTATCATAAATTGTTTATAATTTTCTTACTGAGAGTGTCTGTCTGTCGGTCTTTATCTCTTCTGCCAAGCTGTGTTTGGATTATGTACAAGGTACCATAGGACATACTGCAGATAGTATTATAAAAGGGTAAAAACAAAACTACAGGGTCATTTTCCCCGCACTTCACAAGCCATAAATATGTGTAGTACTTTGCCCTTTTTTCTGTTCAGATTTATGTAATCAGGATAGCTCTTCAGTTATGCAATATCTTTCTTCATTTCATGCTTTGGTCTTTGCAACAGAAAATTGCTTAGTTGCTCTTCATGACTGCCCCCAATTCTCAATGGTACTGTACTGTAATTGTTCCCTCCTTCATTAAATTATCAGGTCTACTTATGAAAATTCTCTTTAGTTTATTATCAGTTAGGTACTGAGGTAATACAGTCTAAACCCCTATAACTCTTATTAAAATAACATTGTCTCTTGACACTTCTGAAATGACATCAGCAGAGCTAATGGCTATGTCCCAAGTTCCAGTTCATTATGTGGGTGTTTAAACTTTAAGTAGTTGGGGGAAGGGATTCAAAACTTATATCTAGATGCCATTTCCTATTGCACTACTTTGGACATAAGCACAATTACCCCTACTCTATCAGTTTTCAAAGCTAGAACTTAGTTATGTCCAGATTATCATGTGTAGGTGTAAAAGTTCCGGACACATTTTTCAGATCATGTGTAACCTGGTCTCAGTTTGATATCTATGTCTAGCATCTTTTGTCCAAAAACTTGATGCAAAGTATCATAATAGCCAGTAATTCTGCATAAAAGTTCAACTTTGAAAATAGCCCAGCATCATGACCTCTGAAAATCCCACCCAAAGCAACAAACACTTGTGTCTATTATTTGACTTTTAAAAATTCCCTTTACCTTAACTAGCAGATTTGCCCATTTTAGCAATTTAGAAAATCCAACCCCATGTTTAGATTTTTCACTAAAGATGGGCCCAAGATTATATCATAACATAGAAGCATATGTCTCCTTAGCATCCTGGTTTCTAAGTTCCATAAACCCTATTTATCCAGCATATCTTCATACGAGATAACTCTCATTTCCCATTCCGTATTAGTAGCCTTTCTCTATATTATCTCTACTTTAACCACATCTCTCTTGGTATGTGGTGCTGCCTGCAACAGTCTAAATACAGTCTGAAGGAGATTGGTATAATGCCCATTTCCATTTCTGCTGCTTATATTACATCTAATGCTCCCCAACATTTTATCAGCCCTAGAGGTAGCCTGGTCACATTGAATGGTTGTTTTTTTTTAGGTAATTTGTAATGACAATACTCTGGTCCCTTTTCTGATTGTTGTTCCTTAGCTGGTGTCCATTCATACAGTATGCAGAATTCTTATTCCTGAGTCCCATGTTCAGTACAATGCACTTATCTATATTTAATCTCATATCATGTTTATCAACCAGTTAGCAAAACCTAGTGATCTTCCTTTTGAATGTGAACTCTCATTGCTTTTTCTAAACTACGTCCACCATTTTTGTCTCTTTGGCATACCTCTTAAGATAATTTGTGTTATTATAACTGGAAACACACAACTGCACACACACAGTCATGCTAGCAATGAAACTGTAATCAGTTAGTAATCCATCATGAGAGCAAGGCATATTAGTCAAAGATCTGCCTTGGTCAGCTACCGCCAGGGGGTCCAACAACTTCTGGTTCTCAGCAATAATCCACGGCATATCCATAACTCCAAACACCAGTCCTTCCTAACTCCAAAATCTTGAACATTTCAAGGACAAAGGTCCTTTTCTTACCATGCACTGCTGTGGTTTGACTCCTTCCAGGAGAACATTGTGTGCCTGCCCACACTGAATACCTTCAAAATGAACTTGAAGCGCCTTATGATACATGAATCGTGATATGTCTGCAATCGCTAGCACCACCTTTCCACCCCCCGTCACTACTTCCATCCCATGCCCCCTCAACCCTTCCCCCTCTCCCATGAGTAGGCCCTCCTGCTCCCCCACACACCTAGCACCCTCTCCCTCAGACTCCAGTCTAGTCACCTCTCTCAAATCCCTACTGCTACACTGATATTACTCTCTCCTTTTTCACATTGCACTTGGGCTCCTCCCCTTCACCCCTTTTTTCTTTTTTTCTTTAGCACTTAGCAACACTCCAAACAACCTCTTGTTTGCTGACAACTGACTGGCTTCACCACTGGGCACTGTAAATTGTCTGTTTTTCTATGACCTGCACTGTGTTTGATATATAATCCTGTGTGTTTACCTTTGTATTTCTGCAATCCCTTGTATAATTTCACCTATCTGTTTTACTGAAATGTCCTGATGTGGAACCTATGTAAAGAGCTCTGAGCTCAAATGATTTTCCGAGTACTGAATTAAAAATATAAAAAAAAACTATCATCATCAATTCCTGCAGGAACAGGGACAGTCACACTAACAGACTTATCACCCTCCTCCTGGACCACTGTTCTTGCTGGTGTCAGTGCCTCCCTTCTTCTCACTGTCATCATGGCATGGATGCAACAGTTTGAGCCTTAACAAAGTAAGACACATGTATGACAGTGCTTCCAACAACTCCTTTGCTGGTACCTGCTGCACCACCAGATCCCACAGCAGAAGACACTAATGCAGCCATATGTGCATGTTCAGTGTTATGGGGAACTGGAACTCAAATTGTACTCTTTTCAGCAGACGTCTTAGCTCCCTCATCCCCCCTCATAGCAGACATTTTTGCTGTCTGCTGCTTCAAAGCTTTGCCTTTCTCTGTGAGTATATCAAGAAAGGATGTATTATTAACTGTGTGAATAACACCTAACACGTCACACCTACAGTACTGGCTTCCTTAAAAGTCCAAACACAATTAGGACAGGTAGCAGCACTTAGAGTACAAATAATACCATATATGGTAGGTAGCCTATTCTAGTAAAAACAAAAAGGTAACTTTTTTCTTTCCCCAAACAGGAATTAAAGCAACACACACAAGGAAAAATGGCTCAAGTGACCAACATTAAATACAGATCACCTATGTCTGGACAAATAAAGGACTGTAATGTGTTACTACTTAGTTAATACCACACTTAATTATATAAGGGAAGAGACAACCATAAAACATTGACAAAGGTGGATACCGCAATATGGTAGTGGTCTGGATGGGAGGGGATCAACAAGCAGTCTCCTGAAAACTACTGTATTAATATATATATAGTATTTTATACTGCTTGTGTCAGGTGTTAAACAAACAATGTTGTAACAGAGAAAGGGTAAGGTAGGTCAACTAAAAGAGGATCACCGCACAATGTGCAGAGGCAAGCTCCATCAATAAGAATACAGGGGAGCAATTCAACAAAGCAATGAAACTGTAAATGGACACGTTCAAGTGATCAGGTAAAAGTACTTAAGTTTCCATACAAACAAATATAGAACTGTTGATTTTCGCAGTTTAAGTAACACAAGCTAATACTCCAGCAAACAGAACTAACCACAAACAAACAAACAAAAAAATAACGGATCAGATCTGTGTGTTTAAAACTTTAGAATTCATAATCACAACTAAACATGAAAGAATGGTATATATAACATATGCTAACAGTGGCAGGAACTCTCAGACAGGAAGGAGTAACTTTTCAGAGAAAAAAATTATTCAGATATAACAAAATTAATAAGAAACAATAAAAAATAACTAACAATTTGTGAGTAATCTGTTAGTAAAAGGCCAGAAATAGCCTGCACTGGTTTACACTCCTACCCTACCCCACTCAACTCCTTCAAAGACACAGACAAAAGTAACACCTAATTAACCTATTATGCAAAAATCCACAAAATTAGAAAATGTTCCCAGCAGCACTAGGAAAAAACTGTATATGTTGGAGCAATTAGCTCTCAAAAACAAGTTTTAAAGAGGTTTTAAAATGCTTTATTGGCTCTGATGCACCACAACAGATTGATCTCTGACTCAACACACAGCAGAATGAGCTGTAAACAAGCTGCATGTGATATTTGACCTATCTACCCACAATGCATTGCAAATGTCACTTTTGGAGCAAACGTTCACTTGTGAAATCAAAAGTTGCGACAGCAAAATTTTCCCACAAGGTTAAATTTTATGCATTAATAGATGAAATTGTCTAACCAAAGCATTTTACATGAAATTTTGCTATTAACCAAAATCGGAAAACCAGGCGAAATTTCATTTCACCTAGGCGAAAAATGTCTCGTAATTGCAGAATTACAAGAAATATTTCACCAGGTGAAATATTTCAATTTCGCACAACACTAGTCTCACCCAGCCGATGCAGTACTCTGTCCTGAGGTTCTTGTTCCCTACGTGCACTACCTTGCATTTTTTGGCATTGCATTTCAACTTCCAATTATTAGATCTCCCCTATAGCTTTAATAAGTTACTCTGCATTTCCCTGATTAACTTGTCACTATCCACGCTCCCACAGAATCTAATGTCAACTGCAAACAGACACAACCTGTCCTGGATTCCCTCGCCAGTGTCATTAATTGACATATTGAAGAGGACTGGACCTATGACAGATGCTTGTGGTACCCCAATCATGACTTCCCTCTCTTCTGATTTTACTCTATTGACCACAACCATCTGTTGCCTCCCCTTTAGCCAGTTACGTACCCAGTCGACTATGACCTTAGCTGCACCCAGATCCTCCATCTTCTTCAGCAAGATTCTGTGAGCACAAAGTCAAAAGCCTTGCTGAAGTTGAAGATGAGTAAATCCACAGTGTGGCACTTATCCACTTCCCTCATCACCCAGTCAAAGAAAATGATCAGGTTAGTCCAGCAAGACCTCCCTCCCATGAATCCATGCTGTTTACTATCCTGGAGATTGTTACTGTCCAAACAGTCCATGGGGTCCTCTCTGACCAGTTTCTCCATCAGCTTCCCTACAGTAGAGGTAAGACTGACAAGTCTGTATTTCGGGCTACAAGAAAGCCAAGGTAACCAGAGTGCTGGACCAAGGGGGAGCAGTTGATGTCACCTACCTTGACTTCAGCAAAGCTTTTGACACTGTTCCACATAGAAGATTGATAAATAAGCTGGGTAGGCTCGGGGTGGGTCAGAAGTTGGTCAACTGGGTGGCCAACTGGTTGACAGGCAGAAAACAGAGAGTGGTGGTAAATGGTATACAGTCAGAAAAGATGCAAGTCACAAGTGGGGTACCTCAGGGATCAGTCCTGGGGCCAGTCCTCTTCAACATCTTCATTAGTGACCTTGCAGATGGACTAGAGGGTAAGGCTTGTCTGTTTGCAGATGACACCAAGATCTGCAACAGAGTAGATGATCCAGATGGGGTGGGCAGAATGAGAAGAGATCTGGATAAACTAGCAGAATGGTCAGAAGAGTGGCAACTGGGATTTAATGCAAACAAGTGCAAAATCATGCACATAGGGAAGAGAAACCCTGAAGCCACTATAGGCTGGTAGGGAGTTGCTAGCAGTCACAAAGGAAGAAAGAGACTTGGGCATCATCATCACTGATGACCTAAAATCATCAAGCAGACCTCTAAAGCAGTAGGTAAGGCTAGGGGTGTTAGGGTGTATTAGTAGGGGTATCACAAGTCGTAAGAGGTGAAGTAATCCCTCTGTACAAGACACTGGTTAGGCCCCATCTGGAGTACTGTGCAGTATTGGAGGCCACACCTTCACAAGGACATTAACCAAATTGAGGCAGTCCAGAGAAGGGCAACCAAAATGGTGCAGGACTGCATCAGAAGACATATGAGGACAGATTAACGGAGCTCAATATGTATACTCCTGAGCAAAGGAGGAGAGAGATGATATGATCGAGGCATTCAAACACCTTAAGGGCATAAACAAGGGAAAGAGTCTAACGTTTAAATATAAGAAAATAGCAGGACAAGAGGACACAGCATGAGATTAGAGGAGGCCAATTAAGGGGAATGTGAGGAAATTCTTTTCACAGAAAGGGTGGTGGATGCGTGGAATGGCTTACCACAAGAAGTGGTGGCTATGAATACAGTGCAGGCTTCAAACAGGCATGGGATAGGCATAAGGGAGCAATACAAATGACTATGAATAGATAGGCCACTGTCAGAGCAAAGGCCGATGGCACATTTGTAAGGTAGAAAAGGAAATGGGCAGACTGGATGGGCCTTGCGGTCCTTATCTGCCGTCAACTTCTATGTTTCTATGTATGCACGCACGCCAGTCCTATCATAAGAAGGAAATGCAACCGTACAAGTATTTCTTCAGAAGTTGCTCCTTTCATTGTTTCCAGCATAAAATGTCTGCAGTTTCTCATTTGTTCCTTGTTCCCCACATAGAGTGGAACTACATCCGCCACTCTCCATCATTAGGAACAACCCCATGTCCTTAGTGAACTGTTTGACAGACCTACCTGGCGTTCAGCCATTACTGCTACCAGCTCCCTGAGTAACTGCAGATGCAACCAGTGTGATCCTGAGGCATTGTCTATCTGTAGGCCCCACAAGCCCTTTATGGACCCTTTTTCTCATAAATATTGTCTGTCTCATCTCCATTACACCTTAGTGGCTGCTTCGATGCCACTCTCTCAAATCCTAAAAGCCTTCTTGCAGTATGAAAAACTAGCATTAAAGATCTGTAGACTTGTATGGCAGCAAGTTACAGCTGAGCACAACCCAGCAGTAGGCCATGTTTCAAGGGGTCTGAGAATTTTTAAGTTACCCCCATTTGGCATAGGCAGAACAGACTTTTTTTTGAACTCTGGAAGCAAGAGACTCACAATTCCTCTTTAAGACTGATTAAGCTTGCTGTGCCTGATTCACAGTTCAGCTAAAACCTGATAAGGAGATTAAGCAAAAAATTAATCCTGAATCATTTTGCTAACTCTTCTCAGCTTGAAGGAGTTTGTGACAAACTTAAGAAAGTGACTGAGTAATTGAACAAGTGAACCAAAGCATATAAACAAAAAAGGTTTTGCCACATAAAATGGATTACCTTAATATTTATGTCTTTGACTGGAGGAAATAGAAAAATAGTCTCAAATCAATTCTTAAAAAAACACCAGGGCTGAGATATTCGAGCAGTCACTAACTGCAACACAATCCACCATTAGTGATCGCCAGTTAGTGCTAGTCGTCAATAATAGTATATCGGAATGATTGCAAGCTGACACTGCATTCGCAAAAAGGCATCCCAATATAGCAGACAATAGAAGTGATCATGAGTACAGCTGCAAAAACTGCCGCAAAGTGTTCCACAAACTCTCCCTTGCAATTGCTAAGGGAGTCCACTGAACAAAGTCACAGCATGAGAATGGCATACAACAGGCAGAATCACCAATCCCTCAATCATGCCTCATAAATGCACAGAACCAAGAAGGACACAGATGCATATGTATTGAAAATAGGGTGTTATTCTTTAATAGAAATGAAATAACAGAAAGAGGCAAAAGGCCAGAAACAAAACTAAGGAGCACAGTGCCATGAACAAAACTAATGTGGCTCAGAGCCAAAAAATAAAAGACATGGCAATTTAGCAAACCACCATGAAAAAAACAAAAGTGGCAAATGGCCATAAATAAAACTAATGGGGTACACTGCTAGAAACAAAACTAAAATGGCACTGTGCCATTAAATAAAATAAATGTGGCTACCTTTTGTAAATTAAAACAATAAATAAATAAATAAATAAACTGGCAAACCACCATTAGAAATCAGAAATGGCATACTGCTAGGACAACTAAAAAAATGGAAAATGTCCCCAAAAAACACAACACTAGTGTCCTGCATCTGGCACATGCTGTTGCTGCTGCTGTCCATGGGGCATGGCAGAAAGGTGGAGTCTCACTGTGGTGTCCCTCAGCCTGATGGCTGATTTCTAATCAAGCCTGTCACCTCACACTGCAGGCATGCATTCCCCAGACATGATGTAGTATCTGCCTCACCTTGGGCCTATAGTGCCTCACCCCCGTCCAGCTCATCTGTCATGAACAAACACCTGGAACAACAATGAAAACATAAACAGCAAGTGT
Organism: Neoceratodus forsteri; assembly: GCA_016271365.2. Classification (NCBI taxonomy): domain Eukaryota; kingdom Metazoa; phylum Chordata; order Ceratodontiformes; family Ceratodontidae; genus Neoceratodus; species Neoceratodus forsteri. The sequence continues at coordinate 1,115,255,838 of CM057455.1, read as the reverse complement.
GCCACGCATGGCATGGGAACAGACATGTGCCACATGATCTACAAGGTACAAAATGCATGTATGCAGTGGCTATGGTTCTCTGTTAGGGCAGCACACAATACATATACCTGACAATCCACCTGTGCATGCAGACCAGCACATATAGATGTGGCCAGTGTCAGGCATGAACATTGCAGGTCCTGGCAATGACTGTATGTGGACTGAGGACATGATCACCGACAAGACTGGCAGTATGTCTGCGGTACTGCGGACATTGCTGTATATGACATTGTGAGCTTCTGACCCATGTTGGGGTCTCCAAAGCAGCACACATATCTCCAGAAATCACATGACACAGTGTCAAGAGTGTATTTGACAATAATATTCTGTGTGAACCAGGTGACACAAGTGACAGAGGTGAGGCAAGAGGTGGGTGGTAGGCAACTAATCAGTGCATCCACCAAAGAAAGCAAATATAGTGTGCTATGAGCCACAATATGCAGGCTGTTGGACACGTACTAGGGCAATAGCTGGAGTGTAGGGTGAGGTGGTGCCACACTGGGATACTCCACTGTACAGTAACATACATTGGGCATACACTGCATATTGACACATACCACCAGACATAGCAGGGGCACACATTCATTGCAGAATGCACAGTGTTGGTTATCTAAGCACTGACTATACCAATGTAATTCTGAGGTACAGTGAGCACTCGACATACACCATGAAATGAACATAATATGATCCTTCCCCAACATATACTAGCATCATCAGAGTACCAATCAATAGTTGCATAACTACCCCAGGGGAATACACACCACTAGAGACACACCAGACACAACTACTGGCATGGGGAGCAGCATGTGGTACATATGCATTTGTGCATCACAAATAAGCACAGCAGAAGCATGTCCATGGAACACCAAGATGTAGTGTTCACCAGTGGTCATGGAGCACATAGCCCTTGTCCGATATGTACAGTGGTAGAAGGCATCACTGCACATATCACACAAGGGAAGTACTGGGACCATGGTAAGGACAGCATCATACTTTATACCTGCATGGCAGTGCAGCTGAGAAGACCTGACATGTATACCATACCACATGGCTCACACTCCACATGGACATGGCTGATTGAGCAACACAGACACCATGCACACACCATATGATGTGCAGGACAGCCAGTGGGACATAGGAAACAGTTGTGGATATCTGATGGAACACAGTCGGCACAACATGTATACAAAAAGCAACTGTCCCGGTTGGTGGACATTGTGCCACGCAGACAGCACCACAGAAAGGCCAACATGTAACCTCCCCCAATTGTATCCTGCAGAAATCTTGGTCATGTGTACCACCATTGTCAGAGGGTGGGCAATAATGGTGATGTCTGTTATTCCCTTCCACTGTAGGGATATGATGTGTTTGTGTTGGACACAGTGAATGTTACCTGAGATGTGGGACTGAGTTGAATGGGGGTAGAACAGTGACCAACAGACAAAGCCACCACACATGTCCTGGCAATGCAACAGTGCTGTAGTGTTGTTTATGGACTACACACCACAGGAATGCTGCAGCCATGGCCATGCAATATGCAGGTACCTGACGTGCAGCATTACTAGGAATGGTGCTATGGTACCGGTATGGTTGCCACACTGTCTACCTTGCCACGTACTGACCCCACAGGTGCATCCTGGAACATTCAGTAGCAGGCTGTGACACCACCATTGGCAACACTGCTGTTCAGCATCAACACTGATGGCAGTCAGGCATACTGCCAAACATCTGTGCCAATACTGATAGAGCTACATAGATACCCTGTATGAACAAACTCCATCATGCTAGATAGTGATGTTCCATGCTACTCCCAACATAGGCACTTTCTCAGCACCTGTAGGATCACAGTGCAAGCAGTGCATACCCAATGACTTCACACCAATCCCATTGTAAGTGTGCTTCTCATTGAAAAAGTGCAGATGGTGCAGTGTATCTGCCATGCTGTACAAAAGGCTTCATCAGATGCTGCAGTACAATCCATCAGCATGTATGCTTAGAACACCCTGCAAAACCAGATTGCACAGCCCATAAGTAGACAATGCACAATGCAGCACAGTAGCAGCAGATATGCACAGCCCAGGAATCTGCATGCCACATGCATGAGGAATGTGCAGTACCTAACAACCATATAATGCACATGGGCTGGACTGTGCAATATCTAAAAGGAAAAAAGGAACATACCTGAGCATTCTGCCCGATGTGGCTATGCTGGCAGCTCCCTTCCTGGGACCAGTCCCCAGATATCCCGGATCATCTGCCTGTGAATCACTGGCTGTTCCCCCTCTCTAACTGCACATGGTTGTGCTTGTCCAGCCCATGGCTATTGGGGTCCCTCCTCCTTCTTGGGTGAGTCCAACCATGAGTGCCTGGGATGTGGGTGAGCCCATTCTGCTTCCTCCTCATTCCTGTGTCTGTGATACCTCACCCCTGCTGCTGGAGCTGTGGAGACATGGAACACAGAAAACAGTCTGCAAGGTGAATGACAGTGCACTGAGGGGCACAACAGGTATGCAACATCCACACCCATGTTGCCCAGATAGCATCTAACACACAGCACTGTACAGACATGCACAGGTACAGGGTCATGTCCAGTATGTGATTAAGCAACAGTGGCACTAGTGTACAATGGTGTGAATATGAACATGATGCATGCATGCATGGTGACCATGTTGTATCACCTCATTTGGAGGCTCCACAGATGGACACCAGGCAAAGTGCACACATCATACTAACACTGCAGTGATTATAGGGCATACACATTGTCACCTGTGGCCCATATGAATTGTGGCCTTTGATGCATAGTGTTGGTGTTCATGGCTGCAGGTATAAGGACACACTCAGTGTTTCCATGGGTATGTCTAATGGTACCTGAGCCCCGGTCATGGTGGGGACCCTGCACAGCTCTGTCCCATAAAATGCAGAGCACCATTGTGTGCACACCCTGTGTCTTCCCCATCTGGATCTACAAGTTCTGTAGATTTACTGATCTGGTAGACAATGCAAAAGTCCATGAGATTCTTTGTTTTCACTGGTGTGCAGACACCCCAACTTTGAAATTGTACTGGATTTTCTGATAAAAACCAAAAACAAGTGGCCTTGATTATCTCATGATGCCGACATGTGCACACCTCTCCATGCATGTGAATTGTGTAGACATGTATGCCCTATGGAACCTCATGTAGGCTCACACACGCACTACTGCAGCATGAGAGTCACTCATATTTCCTCATACTATCTATGATGTGCTCAGGCTCTGTATTCAGCATGATTATTTTGTGGTGGTTGTGCGCCACCTGCAAACATTTGTCATGATGCTATGATCAGCATATTTTTTGAATTATTTTATTGTAACCCAATAGCAGCCTTAGTCAGCATAATGGTTGTCACTGTATATGTGCAAAACCTACAGTAACTGTCTCATGTGCAAGCTGCCCACCAGTCTCCACCAATGCAATTGCTGTATTTTTTCTTCTTTTTTTCAATATAAAGTTTATTAAAGATTTTTACAAAACCCCAGCCGGGGCCATGTCCATCCAACTCAAGCCAATACATATACAATGAGATATCTGGTCCCATCCCGCTCCCCACCCCCCTCCTCCCTGCACACAGTCCAACAATCTGTTAATCCAAGCTAAAGGATTGATATACAAGATACATCCTAAATTGTATACAAAGAATGTAAAGCAGCCCAGATCCTTTTATATTTAGATTTATTATTTTTAAGACTAGATATGGTTTGCTCCATTCTAAGATTAGCTAAGAGTTTGCTAAGCCATTCAGAATAAGAGACTGTTCCCGTACTTTTCCAATATTTGAGGACCAGTTTTTTAACTGACATGGAGATCAGTGCAATATGGAATTTATGGGAGTTCACCAAAATCTGCGAGTAGTCACCCAGAAGACAGACCTCTGAGGTAAATAGGTCAGTTAAACTGAGCAATGGGTCTGCATTAGCTTTAATACTATTCCGGGGGGGGGAGAATATTTTGGGACAGTCCCAAAAAATATGGAGCAGAGTGCCCTCATCCTGGGAACACCAAGTACATTGGCCTGAGTTGAATACGCCCCATTTGGCCAGCTTCTGTGGGGAATAATAAAGGTTATGCAAGATGTTAAATTGCATGAGACATAACCTATCCTGTGTAACAAAATGATGACAATTGTTCCACAGGACGGACCACTCTTTCTTCCATTGCAGGAAAAGGTCCAACCAAAATTCTGTAGGCCCAAACGAGTCCGGAAAGCACCATTCATACAATGTATTGTACAATTTAGAAACTACCTTAGAAGTGTTGATGAGCTGATACAAATCTGAGTGAAAAGAAAATTTGGGAGATATAAGCGCTCTTTTCTTGAATTTATTGCTAAGAAGGTGTCAGAGTTGAAGAACTTTAAAGAAGTCCTTTGCCTGCAACCCAAACTTTCTCATGAAATCCTGTATTGGTAGCCATGATCCGTCCAGCATAAGAAAGGAAGATAATTTGCCCTCTCCTAGTTTTGGCAGTCAAGAGGGGGGTAAAGTCTTACCATCAATTTTAAAAGCTGGGGAGTTCCAGATCGACTGAGATGGGTCCAAATACTGTTTATATTTCAAGAAACCACATAACTGTGTGTGAATTCTAATGGAAATCGCCACCGTGGTATCTTTTAATTTTTTCAGCAAAGTCGAAGTGTTTAAATATAGAAGAGTGGAAGGGGCTATATTACATGACTGAATCATTTCCAACTCTATCCTGAGCCTTGGAGGAGAAACTGAGAAAGGGTTAGGGTCTAGACATCTGAGGTATTTGGCCAGATGGCTGGCCCAATAATATAGACCAAGGTAAGGAAGTCTTAAACCCCCTTTACTTTTAGGCACTGCTAATTTATAATATGCTAGTCTCGATTGTTTTTTAGACCAGATGAAGTTTATCATCATCCCCTGAGCTTTATTGAACCAACTCATCAGAAGATAGATATTGAGTAGTTGCAAGGGATATAATAATTGGGGAAAACATTCACCTTAATCAGATTTATTTTTCCCCACAGAGAGATGGGAAGCACCGACCACCTATCTAAATCATTCTTCAATGTTATTAATATCGAATCCAAGTTTCTCTTGATAGTAAGTGACATATCCCTGGTGAACTCAATACCCAAGTAACGCAAAGAGTCCCCGGACCATGAGAGACCTAAAGCAGTAATGTTGTTCTTAAAGACCTTATGATTCAGAGGAAATACTACAGATTTATTAACATTTAACTTATAGTTTGAGAGACCACTATATTTCTCTATGATATCCAATATTACAGGGATGGAGGAATCAGGATAAGAAAGCTGTAAAAGGAGATCATCCACGTAAGCGGAAACTTTGACCTCGGTATCAAAGATTGTGAGCCCACAAACTTTTGGACATAGGGACAATTTATGGATTAAGGGTTCCAAATACAGATTAAACAGTAATGGAGAGAGAGGACAACCTTGCCTAGTACCGGAATATAGTGAGAATGAGTCAGAGATTACCCCATTCCCTGAAACTCTGGCAGTCGGGTTTTGATAAAGTGCTTTCACCCACCCTAAAAATTGTTGGGGAAAACCAAAGGACTTTAATGTCTGGAGTAGAAAAGTCCAATTAACTCTATCAAAAACCTTCTCAGTGTCCAGGGACACCAAGACTGTTGGAAATGGGGCATCCCTGGATCTGAGAAGACATGAGAAAGAGTGCAGAGGTGATCGACTTAGGATCTGCCTTTCATGACGCCCACCTGCTGCACACCTATCACCTCAGTGAGGATGAGGGCAAGCCTGTCAGCTAATATTCTGGTTAAAATCTTAACATCCTGATTCAACAGAAAAATAGGTCTGTAACTCTCCACCAGTTCCGGATTTTTTCCCGTCTTAGGCAACAACACAATAAGTGCTTCAAATAAAGTGGAGTCCACTCATGCCCCCGAGAGAATATGCTGGTATAATGAGAGAAGGTGTGGTATAATTTGCTCTTTGAAGCATTTATAAAAATTGGCCAAAAAGCCATCCATCCCCAGTGTTTTATCTAATGGGAGGCCCTGTATCACTGTCGAGATTTCAAGAGCTGAGATAGGGGCGACTAGCTTTCTACACTGAGCTTCTGAGAGAAGAGGTAATTGTGCCCCCATTAGATAAGAGTCCACCGCCTGAACAGAAGGTGGGTTGGGCATCTCACCATACGGTTGTTTGTAATACCAGGTAAACTCTGAAACAATCTCCTGAGGGGAAGATCTCAGGGCTCCGTCTCTCGAGGAACGGATTGGGGGATAAACCGTGCAGATTCATGTTGCTTAATTCTCTGGGCCAGTAACTTACCTGCCTTCTCCCCTTGATCAGAGTAATGTGCCCTGGTACACAGCATTGCGAACTCAGCCTTTTCATTCAACATCCCTATATATGAGTCCTTTAATTTTGCAAGTTTTAACTTGACCTCCTCTGCAGAGTAAGCATGAGCGTTTAATTCCAAAAATCTAATTTGGGATAATACAGCCCTCTGTTTTGCCTCCTGCTCTTTTTTCCGTGCGGAAGCCATCCCGATCAGGATACCCCAAAGGTAGGATTTAAACGCACATCAGAGAATATCAGGCCTAATATCTGGGATACAATTTAAATCAAAAAATTGTGTGATATGCTCTTTAATACATTCCCTCATTTTAGAGTCTTTAAGCAACTGCTCATTCAGTTTCCACCTAGTTTGCCGTTTGATCGCTGAGGTGAGAGAAACCCTATCCAGAATGAGAGAATGGTCGGAAGGAGGACCAGGTTGGATAATAGAAGTTATTACACCAGGTAAAAGGGACTGAGATATCAACAAATAATCAAGTTGAGACGAGGATCTGTGAACCGGTGACGTGTATGTAAACTCCTGACTCTCTGGGTGCAAAACCTTCCAAACATTGCACAAGCCCAAGTGTTCCATTAAGTCATGCAATGCCCTCTGTGCTGGGAAAAGTATACCTGACACTTTACCAGAGTGGTCTTTATCCGGATCCAATACTAGGTTCAGGTCTCCCCCTAATATTATGGACGCGGGTAATAATGGGAGAATACACTTTAGTAGCCGCATGAAAAAAGAGGGGTCATCCTTATTGGGAGCATAAATGCTACCCAATAAGAGTTCAGTAGAATAAAGAGCACCCCGCACTAGGATAAATCTCCCATGAGGGTCTTTAACCTCCTGCATAACCTTAAACGGAATATTCCTATTAACCAGTATCAAAACCCCACAACTATTAGAGGTACCTTGGGCCGTGAAAACATGCCCTATTGTATTTTTTCTTCTGCCTTTTACGAAATCCCTTTTCTTAGTAATGCACTCTCTTATTTCTTAGTATAATAGTTCATGTGATCCTGCTGATCTCTAAGTTTGAATGATAACATCATGATGTTTGAGAAATCCCTGAACTCCAAGCAGGTATGCTGTTTTCTACATGTTTTTGGAGTAAACTTTCTTCTGTGACACCTGGGTTCTGTGTCATGTTTTGCCAACAGGTCTAGATTCCTACCACCTAGCAAATCTGACAACTGCAGCAGGACTTGTTTGGACAGAACTGAACCAGTATGCCAGAAAGGTACACAGTAAACAGGATGAGACTAATGACAGGTGCGAGAGTCTTCACCCCCTGTTCCACCCTTACAGACAGATCATGCAGCTCCTTCGCACTATGAACAAGATTGAGAACCATGAAGGGGTCTGAACCTATCCCCTCTCATTCAACTTATAGTATTAATTTGCCAAACTATCTGTACCTGAATGTGTGGTTGCCTACCCATTGAAACTGAGGTGTACCGGTACTCCTCGGGCTCTTGATTAGTGCAGGAAAAAGAGGGATTTCCAAAAATGGCCATTAGTACAGAGCTTAAATTAAATGTCTTAAACCTTCTCACCTCCAATGAAGGTTGAGAAGATTTCACACTGGACACAAAGTCATAGGCTAATCCGGTGTAGTATGTCTGTGAATTGTACACAGAGGTGAAGCCTATGGCTAAGAAACATGATTAAAAAGGTGTAATGGTTACCACCCTATATGCAGCATTGAAAGCAGTGGAAACAGAGGTCCTCGCTCTGAAAAAAAATTGGTCTGCAAAGCAAGGAAAGCAGGTGAGCAACGGAGGTACTCAGAATGAGAAACTGAAAACCTTAGGAATGAGACTTACACCGAACTCAAAAGTGTGGTACAGGAGAAAGACAGGGAGATTTTGAGGTTGAAAGAGGACTGTGAAGGGTTGCAGCAGAATAAGATGCATGTGTAACAGTTGAATGACTTACTTACAAGTATGAATGATATGTTGTGAAGGGAGTCTGATGAGCTGGGGGGGAGTTTGAGAAATATCAGGATGCATTGAACAGAGAACTTATGGAGAACAATGAAGTGAGCACCGTGTACATAGCTTTGCAGGATCACATCAGTAAGGGACATTACAGAGGCAGAGTGGATCATATGATGTGTAGAATTAAGATGACAAAATTGCGTCAGCAGTTGGCAATCCTATAGGTTTATGAGAAAGCTATGTCATATGCTCCGCCTGTTGACCTGTTGTCATCAGTGGGTGATGACAGCAATGACGTTGATGTTCAAGTTGGTGACCTTGGGACACTGGAGGGTTGAGGCCTCACCCTCCAGTAGCTGCCTTAAACAAAAAGGATAAGGATGAGGTGGAAGCCTTAATCTAGAGAGTGATTGCAAAAGCTGGGATCTCCAATTCCCAGACTAAAGTGCTGATACAAGCAGTCAGTGATACTCTGAAAAAGAAGGTGAAAAAAACAGACCATCCTTCAGAGAGTGGTCACTGCCACAGCTGAGGTGGTCACCAAACCCATCACTGTGCAGGGAGGAATCCCAAATGCCCTACAGTCCACACAGGCAATTGAGAACATTGCAGACAAAATAGGCTGCATGGTCCATAGCGACAACCTTAGCTGCAACTTGGAAAAAGTGCAGAATCAGTGCAAAATGCTTAGCCTGGTACCTGAGCATTGAGTACAGGTCTTGAAACAGACCATGGACCCAATGTAGTGGGCCAAGTTGCCAGAATGCATGCCTAATGACACCAAAGCCACGTTTGACAGAGTCGCGGCTCTTCTCTTCTCTTGGCAGCAGATGATCCTAACATGTTCAGTGTGATGCTAGCACCTCAGGTAAAACAGCACATCAAAGAAACCCTGGCCCAGTACAAACACCACTTGTGACTCGCATACAGTGCTGGCAAAGATTTGGTCAGCGAACATCCAGACAGAGAGTCGATCAAACACAAATACCTTTTTGTTGAAAAACCACCAACCAGCCTGCCGAGAGTCCCCAGATTTTTTCTGCAGGCCCAGAATCCTTCCTCCATGTGTCCAGAAAATTGACAAGTGGTAAAAGAGTGAAATGAGACTGTTTCAACACATACAAAGTCACCCAGAATTAATGGTGCACTCAGTCATGAGCGCAGTGGTGGTACAGAGTCCCCAGATTTTTTCTGCAACACCAGAATGCATCCTCCATGTGTCCAGAACATTGACAAGTGGTAACCAAGTCAAAAGAGACTATTTCAGCACCTACAAAGTCCACCAGAATTAATGGCGCACTCAGTCATGCGCACAAAAGTGGCACAGAGTTCCCAGAAATTTTCTGCAGGCCCAGAATGCATCCTCCATGTGTCCAGAAAATTGACAAGTGCTAACATAGTGAAATGAGACTGTTTCAACACATACAAAGTCACCCAGAATTAATGGTGCACTCAGTCATGTGCGCAGTTGTGGCACAGAGTCCCTAGATTTTTTCTGCAGGCCCACGATGCGTCATTCTTGTGTGCAGAAAATTGACAAGTGGTAACCAAGTGAAAAGAGACTGTTTCAGCACATACAAAGTCCCCCAGAATTAATGGCACACTCAGTCATGCACACAAAAGTGGCACAGAGTCCCCAGATTATTCTGCAGGCCCACAATGAGCCCTCCTTGAGTACAGAAAAGTGAACAGCGATCATCTCAACTGGATTGAAAGGTGCCCTTTGGATGTACAGTAATAGTAGCCTTGGTGAGTAGATATATATATTGATATATGGTTGTGTATTTTGTAGGTGATAATGTGGGGGATTGAACTTGACATGGACATGTACTCATGCTGTTGTTCTGCATCACACAGGTGACTCCATCTCCAAACTGTTGCTGTGTACCTTCCAGTGCTGGATGAGAATTTGAGGCATTTAAATGGAAATGGATAACTCTCAAGCACATGAAGGCAAGTATTTTTTTTGGGGGGGGTGTCATATTTTCAGTTTTGTCTGTAATGGTTTCTTATTTTTTTATTTCATCACAGATTTCATCAGCATCCTTCTGGAGTCCGGTTGTTAATCATGGTCATGGTCATCGAATGAAATGACTTCTGTGTGTTGCTTGTGTGCCCAAACTCAGGTCGGGGAAGGGGTGAGCCTGATAATGTTGACAGACTTTTTTGGATAAGGCCACTTTGACAGAACAACAAAGTATCATGAATTTTCCTAAAAAAAGAAATGAATGACTTCTTAAAAGTTACAACTTCATTGTTATGTGTCCCTCCCTGGTTCTCAAATCAAAAATCCCTTTTGTCAAGTTACATTTCAGAGACACATCTTGTCAACTACTAAGACAACCTGTTGTGTGCAATATTTGCAGCAGTCTTTACAAAGCAATGAAATGGATGAAATAAAATCTTCATACTTACCAGAATGGATTTCACATGGACATTACATCACTTCCTCTCTGTACGGTATAGCTACAGCATCTTTCTCTATGAGTAATAGCGATGAAGCCTGTTTTTGTTCTCCTGTAAAAGAAACAAAAGAAGTGTACTGTATGTGTTTTGCCACTGCGGCTCTGAAAAGCTACAGAAAACAAAACAGACAACTTAAGGAAGTGAGGCAGCATAACAAACATGAGTGCAGATACTCACTTTATGGTTTAAATATTAAGAAGCTGGTGGTGGTGGTGGTGGTGGTGGTGCATTGATGGACTGGTGGTCTGTGGGGGCAGACAGACTCATGGTGGCAGCAGAGTTGGATAACATCAGTCCCTGAGGTGGTGGTGGTCCATGGGGGCAGACAGACTCATGGTGGCAGCAAAGGTGGATAACATCAGTCCCTGTGGTGGTGGTGGTCCATGGGGGGCAGACAGACTCATGGTGGCAGCAGACTTGGATAACATCAGTCCCATTGGTGGTGGCCCCGGGTTGTCAGAAAGACTCATGGTTGCAGCAGACTTGTATAACATCAGTTCTGGTGGTGGTGGTGGTCCATGGGGGGCAGACAGACTCATGGGGGCAGCAGACTTGGATAACATCAGTCCTGGTGGTGGTGGTCTGGGATGGGCAGACAGACTCATGGTGGCAGCAGAGTTGGATAACATCAGTCCTGGTGGTGGTGGTGGTCCATGGGGGCAGACAGACTTATGGTGGCAGCAGACTTGGATAACAACAGTCCTGGTGGTGGTGGTCTATTGGGGAGCAGACAGACTCATGGTGGCAGCAGACTTGGATAACATCAGTCCCAGTGGTGGTGGTCCAGGGTGGGCAGACAGACTCATGGTGGCAGCAGACTTGGATAACATCAGTCCCAGTGGTGGTGGCCTGGGGTGGGCAGACAGACTCATGGTTGCAGCAGACTTTGATAACATCAGTCCCAGTAGTGGTGGTACATGGGGGGCAGACAGACTCATGGTGGCAGCAGACTTGGATAACAACAGTCCTGGTGGTGGTGGTGGTGGTCTATGAGGGGGCAGACAGACTCATGGTGGCAGCAGACTTGGATAACATAAGTCCCATTGGTGGTGTCCCGGGGTGGGCAGACAGACTCATGGTGGCAGCAGACTTGGATAACATCAGTCGCGGTGGTGGTGGGGGGGCTGGCAGACAGACTCATGGTGGCAGCAGACTTTGATAACATCAGTCCAGGTGGTGGTGGTGGTCCATGGGGGGCAGACAGACTCATGGTGGCAGCAGACTTGGATAAAAATAGTCCCGGTGGTGGTGGTCCGGGGTGGGCAGACAGACTCATGGTGGCAGCAGACTTGGATAACATCAGTCCCGGTAGTGGTGGTCCTGGGTGGGGGGGCACACTGCCTTTTAAATACTGCAGTTAAAACCTGCCAACATTAACCACATTATCATCCTCATAAAGAAACCTGCCCTCACAGTCATCGATGTCTGAAGTCTGACCACTGGGAAATTCCTTCTCCATTGAGTCATCATCTACATTGTGGTAGGCCATTTCAGGCAGCCAGTGCCAGTACCACCAGGATGCTCCATTTCCACACCAGCAAGACCACCATGACTAGGCCGGGGTACGAATACCGAGGTTGCAGTCTGTGCTAGTATGTGCCTCTCATTCATTTTAATGAATGTTAGCAAACTAACATTTGCAGGAGACAGGTTTGTCCGACGATCCCTGACTATTGCACCTGCTGAGCTGAATACCCTCTCAACACTTACACTGTAGGATGGGCATGTGAGGTACTTCAGTGCCACTGCAGTCAGCTCTGGCCATTCCCTGACCTTTCCACTCCAGTACAAAAGAGGATCTTCACTTACTGTCAGATGCCTGTTTTCAAACAAATATGACTCAACCATTCTCTGTGCCGCACTAAGTTGATGCATGAGCCTGTTCCCCGGAATCATTGATTTCACAAATACCCACTTGGGATAAAGCCTCCCGAAGCGGGTTGACGCCAACCGCTTAGGATGACAGACTACCAGGAACTATAGTCCCCTTACCCTTGCATGATATGCTTGCTGGTCCTCCAGCTACACCTTCAGCTGGATTATGCTGCTGAGGTTTGCAAACCTTGGCACGTGACTCTTGTGTCCCATGAACCAAGTGAACCAGTTGACCACTGATATTTTTAACCTGTTCAGGCCCTCCCTCCAGTACTGATGCAACTCCATGTTTGAATCATGGGTTCAGCATTGTTGCCATGGCAAAGTTGTCACTACACTGAATCCTCACAATGTGATGATTGTGGTCGAATACTGTCAGCATGTGTTGCAGCAACATTCTGCTACCACCATCTCTGGCAACATCAAGGCTATGCTGTGCATTCACCAATGTCTGCCTCAGCACCCACAGCAGTGGAATTGATTGGCTAATGGAGGCAGACTCACCACTCACTGCCTGTGTGGCATGTTCAAAAGGTCACAAAATTGTTATTAAAGAGTCCATGAGGTGCCACTGTTCAGTTGTCATAGACATGGAGGCCCCTGAACTGTCACAGCTAGTGTGCATAACAAGATATTCTGAGATGGCTTTGTATTGTTCATACAACCTCTCTGCCATGTATAATGTGGAGTTCCATCGGGTGACCACTTCCAGCTTCAAGCGGTGCTGAGACAGTCTGTTTTGTATCTGCAACTGCTGCAGTTGGTCACAGGCCTTTCCAGATCTTGAAAAGTGAGAGCAGATACGTTGTGCAATGGTCAGCATTTCCTTTATGTCAGAGTGCTGCAGAAACTCCTGAACCACAAGATTTAAACAGTGGGCCATGCATGGAACACAAAAAAAAACACCATTTGTGATGCATTTCACCACATTTGACCCATTGTCACTTGCTATGAACCCAGCTGTCAGGAACAGAGGGTTTAGCCATCTGTCAATTTCAGTCAGTACCATGTCCAACATGTTCTAACCAGTGTGTGAACAGGTCACACTGCTCATAGCAATTTTTGCATGCTGGCGAATTCCCAGAAGATTGCAACAGTGACAATCCACCTTCCTGCACTGATTATTCACACTACCAGCATCACAGACAACCCCCGGCACCTGCGCCCAGTGTGCAGTACACTTTATACTACATACTTTATACTATATACACAGATATGAACTCCCCACCGTTTTGCCACTTGTCCACATATCTATACTTAAATGGATGAATGGAGAGGAGGAATGTTGAAGGGCATGTCTTACTGAGTCTGAGACAGTGCAGAATAACTCAGGAACAGCATGGGTAGAAAAGTATGTCCTGGATGGGACTTTCCATTTTGGACAGGCATGGGCAGCAAACCGCTGGAACCAAGAATTCTCCACAAAGGAGAAGGGCAAAATATTGATTGCTAACATTTCTGTTACAGCAGCATTAAGTTCACGTAACACTGTATGATTGGGGGGGGTACTTCAGCTTATGCACAAAAACAGTCTGTAATGTGGGCTGACTTAAACATTTTACATGGGGTGTGCTGTTGATCACAAATGGTTGTGCTCTGTGATGAATGGCATTGGCAGGGGCTGGAGTGTGGACATTTGATGAAGACGGTTGCACAGGTGATGATGACAAACCCAGAAATTAAGTTATTTTGGCAGATTTGCCAACCAGGGTTGATGTACCACTTGCACTAGACATACTGCATTCACCACCACCATCACCACCACCACAAAAACTGCTACTCTCACCAACACTGGACAACATTTCAAAGTCATTATAGTCCTCTACCTCATCATGCCTGTAGTAATCTTCTGCTCTTATTACCGCACTACTGCACACGTTTAATTTCCTACTTAGCTTAACAGTCATGGAAGGGGATAACATACTGGCTATGGTTGCCGCCGGTGATATGGGTGAACGCCCAAGTCTGGTATTAGCTGCCAGCTTGTGCTGGGTTAACAGAACCAAGTACCTATTCTTAAGATGCGTATGCTGTCCTCCTGTCCCAAGATGGCTCCCCTTTTTACCTTGACTCACACACACATGACAAACCTGGCAGATTGCAACTGAATCATCATTTGCATCTTGAACAAAAAAATCCCAAACAAGGGACTGTGATGCTCTGCTTTTAACATGTCCATGATGATGTGGCTTGTTTAAGTCTGTTATTTTAAGCACTGAAGTGGGGGGCATGTGATGTTTCTGGCACTGCACACCTGGACTGCAACTGACCACCACAACTACCTATTATATTGGGTACTGGGTCATCATCATCATCATCATCCACTAAAACTGGTAAATCACAAGTTTTTACAGGGTGGGGGGATTCCTGCAAACAGATTCAGACACAGTCACTTTTAATTTCTTTTTCTCCAGTTCCCAACTGGGGTCAATTAAATCATCATCATATTCATCAGCGTCACTGTCACACACATCCACATCTTCTGCTTGGATGCTAACATGTGGACTGCATGTTGCAACAACAGCAACATCATCATTATCAGCATCATCACATTCATCATCAGCATCTACACCACCATCACCTGGTATTTTTTCACCACACTGTGAATCACTGCATGGAAAATGAGTGACGTTAAGTGCCACGGTGGATGGAATATCACATTGTATGCTATCATTGACATGATCATCAGAATCAGGTTCAGTTAATCGGATGTTACTGGGAAGTATGACATCATCTACGCTGTCACTCACTTGCACTGCTTCACACTCAGCATGTTTGGATACGGTACAATGGTCGGAATTAGAACTTGAAGCAACAATGCTAATACTACCTCCACCACCACTAACACCAGTAACACTAACACCACCAGCTGGGAAAACATCATCTCCTCCAACTATCAGTGAAGCTACTGATTGGGCTATAAAAAACATTGCAGGAGAAATACCTTTCCTCACATCAGCAATGCACTTCTCCGTCCGCCTACTACTACCACTCCTGCAGACCCTCTTACTGCCAACATTGCCATGGCCAGAAACAGCTTTACTTGCATGTCTGTTTTCAGGCATTTTGGGGGATCAACCACAAATATTATTACCAAATTCAGATTTTGAAATGTTCACTTTCTGACTGGAGGGTCACTACTCGCTAGCTGGATGTGAAGCAAATTAAACAAGTGTTGCTCCAGCAATAGATAAGAGACTACTGTGTTGTGACACTGTCACAGAATTAAAACAACTTCAGTAACCAGTGGTGCTGATGGGGTCACAAAAACAATACAGTCTGGTAAAAAATACCTTTTCAACATGGGGGTGGGGGGAGCACTAGTACAGACGGTGCTGATTTTTATGGCACTAAAAGCAGCAAAAATAAGAACAGAGAACACGATCGCAGTACAAAATCAAGCAGCTGCAGTGGATAGCAGGTTCACACTGTTGCGCTTAGTTGCACTTACACTAATCTGTGTCACAAATTTAAAAAGGTGTATTATATTTGATGCACGCAACACTGCACACACAACACAGAATACTTTGTGTACAATGCTGAACGAGGAATGCGATGCAAATGCAAAAGTTCAGTGTACTCAGGGCCACATAATGTAAATTTGTAATTTAAACAACCTGGCCTTATGAAATGCTGCACCACATTCACACAACAAGCGGCAAGAACATTTGTACTACTACTGACAATTTTACTATGTGTACAGTAACACAGTCAGTTATATAATGAAAATATTACCAAAACACAAAGAAATCACTAGTTCTTCAACTTAAATCTACCTACACACAGATACACCCCTCCTTCACACAGCACACTTCACTGTCTTTCACCACACACACTCAGTGTTGTAAATTTACATTCAAAATCCACACACAAACAAAAATGCTCAATGATGTGAGCACAGGAGGGTTTCCTACAATTGATGAACTACAGTTGGATCCCAAAAAAAAGCAAAAATGCTTTTTGAACAGCTTTTAAAAGATTCCTACAGACAGCTATCAGAGCACACTGTCTCCTACTCCTTCCTACTCATACTACCTCGAACTGAGGCTGTACAGATCAACTATGTTTCTTCAGAGGGTACCCCTCTCAAATTCCAGTACATTGTCAGCCAATCTGAACACTTTGCTTTCAGAATGTATATGATTAGGGTGAAGGCCCACTCAAAGACGGAACCATATCATAAATACAATGATCAAGCAGATACCTTAACCAAGGATGCTGCTCAAGGTGGGGAGGTAGGGACCATGCCACCCTGTTAACCTATTAAGGCACATACAGTGGCATCCAAAAACAAGGCCAAAGTGGTCCCACTGGATTTTACAGTAGTAAAAATAA
Organism: Neoceratodus forsteri; assembly: GCA_016271365.2. Classification (NCBI taxonomy): domain Eukaryota; kingdom Metazoa; phylum Chordata; order Ceratodontiformes; family Ceratodontidae; genus Neoceratodus; species Neoceratodus forsteri. The sequence goes on along the minus strand of CM057455.1, from coordinate 1,115,238,846 downwards.
TAGATCCCGAGCTGAGAGAGGTGTTTGAATACCTCTCTAAGGAAACAGAGAAGAAAATGTCACAGACTAATCCCTTCAGAGAACATTTTGCCAATCTCCGGCTCTTCCAAGACCAGAAGTTGGTCTTGTACCAAGTTGGAGAAGAAAAACTATGGGTAATTCCCAAGGAGCTCTGGATGGAGTTCATTTATCAGGTTCATGATACACCTAAAGGTGGACACCCCGGTGTAGATAAAACCCTACAGAGATTGAGAACTGCAGAATGGTGACTTGGTCAAACAACTGATGTCCAGCACTATGTGGACAACTGCATCACCTGTGCTCATAATACCCCTATTCCAGGCAAGAAAAATGCCAAACTGCTGCCACAGCAGCACTCTGGATCATGGAATGCGATACAAATTGATTTCATTGGACCCTCACCCTTGACTTGAAGAAGTAACAAGTATGCCCTTGGGATCACTGATCTCTTTTCAAAATCGGTAGAGGCCTTTCCATGCAGAATAAAAACAGCAAAAGCCACTGCCAAGATTCTGGTAGAAGAAGTATTTACCAGGTATGGCCTGCCTCTCAAGGTAGACTCTAACAGAGGAACAAGCTTTATGGGGGCAATAATGCAAGAATGCTTGGAACTGATAGTGGTCAGCCAGAAATTCCACATTGCTTACCACCCTCAGTCTTCTGGACAGGTAGAGTTAGTTAATAGATCAAACTGATGTTGTGTAAGTTCGCAAATGAAAATGACAAACATTGGGATACTCTGTTGCCCTTACTCCTAATGGCAATCAGGGCCACCCCCACTGCAGCAACCAAGTGTACTCCCTTTGACGTGATGACAGGCTGGCAAATGAGATTGCCAGAACACTTGTGGATAGATCTCAACATTCCCATCTTGCCCACAGCTTTCCTTCAAAATAAATATGTTCCCACTGCACAACAGCCTTGGCTTCATACAGCTGATTTTAACTGGAAATAAAGCTCTGTTTTCTTTTCACATTCCGGGTCCGTTTGATTACCCAAAACATTCTTGGGATGTTACTTTTAAATATATTATATTTACTTGGCCTCCTAGATTATCATTGACTCCCTTCAAACCCTAAATGAATTTACTTTATCTTAAGTAGAAGTCTTTCATCCTTCACTGTCCTCACTTGTGCACCCAGTTCAAACTGCACCATCACAATTACCTATCGGTCCCCTGACAAATTACACATCACTCACATCTCTTGGAGTAGGATGAGTTCATAACAAGCTCTTTGCTGTACAAATTCTTCCATCTCAAGCATTGATTGATAGGGGTGTGCTAGTAACAAATGTTATTTCTCAAATACCACAAATAATACATTATTTGTTATTCATATTCGAATAACAAATAATGACATTATTCATCCCCTGCCTATTTGGGAAACACTATTAAAAAAGTAAAAGAAACAGACCCCCAACCTCTTCTCCAGCCCAAATCCATAAACATAAGGTCCCTCTCCACCACTCTCTTTTTTTACAGTAAATATTTTTATTGAATATCATAACAAAGATAATACATTGAGGTATCTTTCACACAGGTTCAATAACAATGTTCAGCTCTTATTCCAAATTCATTAACAAACAGGAGCATAGTTACTCAGTCAGTTATATAGAAGCATTTTGTAGGAAACTTCAGATAATATATTTGAAGTCAACTTATGTCACATACCTTTTTCCCATACATATATGATCATTTTAAGGGAATTATTGAGATAAGGATTTGTCCTTCATACAGTATGCTGCTACTTCCTCGCTTTCTCTTAGTAACCTAATCCCACCCTCCTCCCACCAACACCTACAGATTGATATTTTCAGTAGGAAACATTCCCATGAAAAGTGACCTGGCTCAACCCACCTGCCACCACAGCCAGCCACCATCTAAGCATTTGCACTCCCCCCCCCAGTTGTCAGGGTTCTATGTCATAAACCCAACTGCAATACAGTGCTGATCAAAAAAGTGATAGAACAACAACCAACAACAATAAAGCAACCAGCACTTCAGCAACCTACACATTCAACTACTTTCACAATATATGCTATCAAAATAACATCTACACTTTTGGTTTTTGCACCCTCCTCCCCAAAATTATTATAACAAACTCCAGGGGGGATGAAACACTGGGACCAGGGAAAACTTGGAAGGGAGGGACAATTAGGGAGGGAGGAACCTTGGAGGGGGCAGTGGCCATGGGGGACAAAGTCGGGAGGGCAGGCAGAACAGCGGCAATGAAACATTCCCCAATTTAAAAAAACAAACTCTGAATACCCAATATTGAACCCAGGCCTGCCAGGCTCGTAGGCGGTGACTCTCTCCTCTATGCTAGACAGCTAGTTCAAAAACAGCCTAACACACAAATCCCTACACCCTTTCCAAACTATGATCCTCAATACCTCCCTACCACTACCAGCTCACTTATACTGACATTCACTCTACAATCATAGTAGCCATTTTCACAGTTACTCTAAAATCATGGTAGCCATTTTAACAGTTGCTCATTTACCTTTGCTCAAATTGACTCACTTAGACTGACTCGAACATATCACAGGATACCATTGGCAGCACTCTCCAACCCCTGGCACCCAATTCTTTTCATGCATCTAATCCTACATTCATATGAAGAAGGTGGCGAGTACATACTCGACCTCCTCTATGGCTAGCTACTTGCTACTGAATGGAAATGGTCCTGCAATTGATCACTCTGTATAATAATCAGCTGATCATTTCATTATACACAGCAAGCAAGCAAAGAACAGCTTTCATTCTGTAGCAGGCTGTCAGTTGTGGAGGAGGCCGGGTTTGTGTTGGTCACGTTCTTGGTATGAAAATAAAGTCAGATGCATGAACAGGATTGGGTGCTGGGGGGTTGGAGGGTGCTGTCAGATGGGAGGAATTGTTTTCTTTAAGCCCAAATGAGAGCTTTTATGGCAGTCAGCTGTGGCAGTGGTTGGATTTTGCAGACTGTGAACTCAGATGGCAGTTGGCACTGGAGGGAGGTGGATTGTGATGGTCTCACATTGTGGGAGTCTTTCTTACTAAAATATCAAATCGGGGGTGCTGGAGGAGGAGACAAATTGAGGGATTGGTTTTCCTAACAGAGAATGGAGTAAAAGAGGCTTGGATTTAAGAATGTGGGCTCGGGAGGAGGGTGGGTGACCGGTTTATTTTTCTTTCTTTTTTTCATTGGGTATGTTCATGAAAATGGTGTAATAAAGTGTGACATGAAGGTCAAATTTTTAAATTAAAAAAATATAAAAATTTTAAATGTATTTTGGGATGCCATGACTGAACCAGTAAAAAGTAGCCATGTGGTAAGATAACTGCCTTAATGATTTCCATGAACAAGACAGCTCACCATGGTGTATGTACAGTGGACACCGTGGTGTATATATGTGGACACCAAATGGTTGTGATGTGTGTTCATGGACACCAATCAGCTGCTGTAATTGAAAATAAATGTTACTAATACTGTAATAAGTAAATTGGTATATTTCAATGTGTTTTGAGATACCATGATCAAACTGGTTAAAAGTGGAGATGTTGTAAGGTAACTGCCTTAAAGATGCCTGTTAACAAGACTGCTCACTGTGCTGTATGTACAGTGGACACCAAACATTTGTGGTGCATGTACAAAGGATGCAAAACAGCTGCTCTAAGATAAAAAAAGTTTATTAATAACAATCAAATTCATAAAATGGCATGGCAAACCTTGCAAAAAATGTAATAGTTACTACGTACATAAAAAAAAAACTTTAAGCAATAAATTTATGTGCATAAAAAACTCTAAGCAATATGAAAATACTTTAAGCAATAAATCTAGATATGTGAAAAACTAAGCAATAAATCTAAGTAAGGGATAAACTTTAAGCAATTAATATAAACACATAAAAAACAAATCTAAATAAGGGAAAAACTTTAAGCAATAAATCTAACTATTGAAAGAATTGTACGTAATAAATCTAAGTAAGTAAAAAGCTTTACGCTATAAATCTAACTATAGAAATAACTGTAAGCAATATATATAAATGTTTTATTATTTACTCCCTTCATTCCTTTAATATCCAAATAATATCAAGACTGTCCATTTTATGCCCAAGGTTTTCTGCATTCCTTAATTCCACTTTTGTTTTAGTTTATCATATTTCTCTTGGATTGCCTCTGCATCTTCGGGTGTCAGTTTAAAAGGTGGCTTTCCACACATGTTCAGTGGCCCATGGAAAACTCAATGTCTCCGTATGTTGTCAAGGTCATCATGTCGGGGCCATGTGAATGCAACACCCCCAAGTTGATGCAGAAAGCTAAATTCCACTGTCTTTTCAGTAACTGATTTCACTTGTCCAATGTAAAAACAGTTTGAATAATAAACTGCATAGAAGTGCCCAATGTTCATATCTAGTCTTTGGACTTTTTTATGTTGTGTGCCACAAGTGGAGCCTGTGGCAGAATGAACAATGTTGACTGACATGGGGATGGGCTTTGTGCTGACAGGGGCACTGTCAGAAACTACATTGTTCAGCATGGTGTTCTGTACATTGGCATCCATTTCATTAGTATTTTCTGGCATGTTGATAGAATGTCAATTTGTACAGCTGTAGATTTACTTTGTAGCATGTTACTGACATGAGTAGTAGCGCTGGAGTCAGATATTGATGGCACCACATTGTTTTCCCACTTTGTATTCAAAACACAAGGGAATTCCATCAGCATGTTTTCCATCCACAGACCCACATGGCTGGCATTTTCACACGCTACTTCATCCATCCTGCATCAGTACAGAAACAGCTGTAATCTCTAACTACGGCAACACCATCGGTGACTGACATGACACTCTGTATTTTGCATGTCCCTGGTACGGCTTTAAGAATGATTATACTGGGTGTTTATACTGGGATTAGAAGGGTAAAATGTTATTCATTTCCAACAAAAGCTGCTGCACACACACACCAAATTGATCCTTGGAGCCAATTCTTCTGTTATAACATTTATTCACCAACACAACACCACACCTGATGCGTTTCGGACAAAAGTCCTTTATCAAAGGTTGAAAAGAAAGCCCATCATGGCATCAATTTATAATGAGTAGTCTCTGACGTCATAATGATGCAATACAAATCCATTGGTTCTCTCCAACATTAAAGTGCCAACACCAATCTACTAAACATTTAGAAAAAACATTTTTTAAAAGAATAAACAACATTTTAATAAATATTAAAAAGACTAACAAAACATCTTGTATGTTATTTAATATTCATAGTTAATAATCTATACTATCTACATTCCAAATACGGTTTAAGTTCTAAGTGTGCATTAATGCCTGGCTGTTTATATGCATTTAATCTAAGAATCCACTCATTTTCTTTTTTCAATATTTTATTACGATAGTTACCCCCTCTTGGGCCATAGAAAACTTTTTCAATACCCAGGAATTTAAACTCATGTTTTTCAGTTTTATCTCTATTTTCAAATATATGCATTGCTGTAGCATAAGTCAAATATTGTTTATTGATAGCTCTCATATGTTTCTGTACTCTGATTTTAAAAGTTCTCTCAGTTTTTCCAACATAAAAGGCCCCACAAATACATTGTGCCAGATAAATAATGCCTTGAGTGTTACAGGTTATCAATTGTCTTATAGTAAAAGTTTTATTTCTTCATCCAGCCACATCAAATTCTTTTGATTTTACAATAAAATTACATGCACTACAGTTTTTACACTGTGTACAACCTAAAGGATTTCCAAACCAATTGTTGGTGTGTTTCACTACAGGTGTAAAATGACTTCTTACTAATGTATCCTTTAAAGTTGGTGCATGTCTGTAAGTTAAAATCGGGGGTTGAGATGAAATTTCCTTTAATCCTAGATCAACAGCCAGTACATGCCAATGTTTTTTAACAATTTGTCCCACCTGCCAACTTTGTGCACTATAAGAAGTAACAAAATGAAATCTATTCGTATTTTCCACCGTCGATGTTTTATCTTTTAACAATTCACTTCTATCGACTGCTGAAGCTGCTTGATATCCCTTCTCTATCACCTTATTTGTATAACCTCTACTTTTGAAGCGATTTTTTAGACTCTTTGCCTCAATTTCAAAATCAGAGTCCCTACTACAATTCCTCTTAATTCTCAAAAACTGTCCTTTAGGGATGTTTTCAACTATATGTGTAGGATGGCAACTTGTAGCATATAATAAAGTATTACCATCAGTGGCCTTTCTATATAAGTTACTACTAAGTTGCCCTTCTTCCCCCCCCGAATAATCTGCAGGTCCAAGTAATTAACAGAATCTGGGCTCGTGTTATATGAAAATCTCAAGTTTGCATTAGTTCCATGCATAAAACTCACAAATTCTGTCAACATTTTTTCATCTCCTTTCCAGATTAACAAAATATCATCAATAAAACGTTTCCATAACAAGACATTGTAAAAAAATGGATTTCTCTGGTCATTGTAAATGACATCATGTTCTCAATGTCCTACATATAGACTAGCCACTGATGGTGCATAGGTAGCCCCCATTGCAGTTCCCTTTATTTGTCTATAAATGTTGCCATCAAAAGTAAAGGTATTTTTTGTAAGTACATGTTCAAGCAGTTTCAAAATAAATTCCACCTCGTCACTCGTTTTATCTGTAGATCCATTTAAAAGATATGCGATAGTATCCAAGGCCCCCATCATGGGGTACATTCAGATAGAGAGATTCTATATCCAGTGTGACCAGTAAGCAATCATTTCCAATTGATATCTCATCTAACAATTTTAATACATCCTTGTGTCTTTTATATATGATTTTAATTGTTTTACATAATCATTGAGAATAGAATCCACGTATTTAGAAAGAGGTTCAGTTAGACTTCCAAGTCCACTTACTATTGGATGGCCTGGAGGGTTCTGACTATCTTTATGTACCTTCGGTAAAATTAAAATGTAGACTGTACCGGGAATTCAACCTTCAAATATTTACTTAACTGAGATGTTATAACAGACCGTCTCAGTGCCTCTGTCACTGTTTCATCAATACAGGTTTTGTACTCCCAAACTGGATCATAACTTAATTTTTGATAAAATGTGGTATTGTTTAACTGTCTCAATGCTTCTTGTGTATATTTATAAACATCCCACAGTACTATGCATCCCCCTTTATCCACTGATTTAATAATTAGACTGGGGTCATTTTGTAAAGATTTCAGTGCCTCACGTTCACCTTTAGTGAGATTATTAAACTTAGAATATGCAGGGGTTTCAAACAACCTTTCGAGGTCTTGTTCACATAAATCTCTAAACACACTTACAGCATTGCAGAGGCGGATTAAAATGGAATTTGGTCTAAACACTTTTGGACAAGACGCTTGTTCCAAACTAAATTCACCAGCATTACACTTATTAAAGAACGCCTTAATGTTCAGGTTACGGCACATCAGATGTAAATCAATGATAGTTCTTTCAGGATTCAGTGAAATTGTCGGAGAGAAGGATAAACCCTTCTTTAACAAAAGTCTCTCAGGTTCAGTTAACACATGCTCTGAGATATTAATGACTTGGATATCCCGACTCACCTCCTCGCTGTCCTGGTGTTCCACCTGTTGCCATTCCTCTTCCAACCATACCGGCCCCTCTGCTCGCGATACATCACATTTTTTCTTTCCCCTCCTTGTCCGTTTTCAATGCCATAATTGACCAATCGTGGGCTGCGCCGTAATCCCTGTGATAGTGGCTGTTCGAAAACTTCCTGATCCCTGCAGGAAAAATTATTTTCTCCCACAATCATTTCATCTCCTTCAGAGGCACTTTCTTCCATGCTGTAGTTAAATGTAACTCGGGTTGGTCTCTTCAATATACTGAGAGAACTTTTAAAATCAGAGTACAGGAACATATGAGAGCTATCAATAAACAAGATTTGACTTATGCTACAGCAATGCATATATTTGAAAATAGAGATAAAACTGAAAAACATGAGTTTAAATTCCTGGGTATTGAAAAAGTTTTCTATGGCCCAAGAGGGGGTAACTATCGTAATAAAATATTGAAAAAAGAAAATGAGTGGATTCTTAGATTAAATGCACATAAACAGCCAGGCATTAATGCACACTTAGAACTTAAACCGTATTTGGAATGTAGATAGTATAGATTATTAACTATGAATATTAAATAACATACAAGATGTTTTGTTAGTCTTTTTAATATTTATTAAAATGTTGTTTATTCTTTTAAAAAATGTTTTTTCTAAATGTTTAGTAGATTGGTGTTGGCACTTTAATGTTGGAGAGAACCAATGGATTTGTATTGCATCATTATGACGTCAGAGACTACTCATTATAAATTGATGCCATGATGGGCTTTCTTTTCAACCTTTGATAAAGGACTTTTATCCGAAAAGCATCAGGTGTGGTGTTGTATTGGTGAATAAATGTTATAACAGAAGAATTGGCTCCAAGGATCAATTTGGTGTGTGTGTGCAGCAGCTTTTGTTGGAAATGATTGTGTAGAGCTGCGAGCACCACAGCTACCTTGTGCATGACTCGTTTGAGAAGTTAAAATGTTATTCAGCCCATTATAACCATTCCCCACATTAGAAGGGCCATCTGGAACCATTCTGTACTAACCAAATATCTATTTTCTTTTTAAATGAATGGATTGATGTACAATTGACAGCATCTACTGGTAACATGTTCCATAGTCTACCAGCCCTGAGTATGAAGGAGAAGAAACCCATATTCTTTTTTTCAGTGTCCAGCTTAATTTGTACATTATGTCCCCTTAAATATGCTGGTTTGGATTGCAGCTGGATATCTATATTAAGCCTTAACTCCTGGTGTGACATGAAATTGAACATCTGAATAAGGTCACCTCTTACCCTTCTCTGTTGTAGAGTAAAGATTCCAGCTTTATGAAGTCTGGTATCATAGTCAACTTTTCTCATACAACCTATTTGTTTAGTACATTTTTGCTGAATTTTTCCACTCTGTTTATCATCCCTTTCCTGTGTGGAAACCACAGCTGGGACCCACAGTCTAAATAAGGCCTTACATATGTTTTATAAAGTGGCAGTAAACAGACCATTGTCTTATTGATGAAACTTCTTCTGATGTTCTTAATCATAAAGTTAGCCCTTTTTATTAAGTGCGATCTATGGGTTTTGAATTCTAACTTGTTGTCAACTATGATACCACAATCCTTCTCCTGGCTGGTTACCTTCAGATTAGTTCCATTAAGGGTATATGTTTGCTTCTAGTTAGAGTTTTCTAAATGCATAACCGTGCATTTACTGACACTAAACAGCATTCCATTACAGACCAATCCTCAATTTTCTTTATATCCTGTTCCATAGTATTTTGTTGTATGGTTGTTTCGACAGGTTCCCCCAATTTAATGTTGTCTGAAAATTTTACGACCTTGTTCGCAATACCTTTGTTTAAGTCAGATATGTATAGTGAAAATAATATAGGCCCCAATACTAAGCCCTGTGGCACCCGACTAGTGACCCCACAGGGACTGAGCATTCTCCCAATACTCTCACTGTCTGTTTTCTATTTTCCAACCAGTTTTGTATCAGCATAGTTAACCTACTATCTATTCCCAATCCTGACATTTTATTTATTAATTTTCTACATGGTACCTTATTGAGTGCTTTACAAAAGTCCCAAAAAATAATATCCATAGGTACATTATTTTTGAGTGACTTGCTTATATATTCATAAAAGCATAGATGATTTGTTGTGCATCCCCCTTCTTTCCTTAACCCATGTTGTGTACTATCATTCAAACTTAGGATTCTAATATTTTCCTCCAGTTTCAGTTTTAGGAAACTCTCAGCTATCTTGCATAACATTGCAGTCAGGCTGACCAGTCTGTAATTTAATGTATCATCTTTCTCTCTCTTTTTATACAATGGGATAACTATAGCACGTTTCCAATCATCTGGCACCAGCCCTGAATTGAAGGAGTCATTAAGGATTTTATTCAAAGGATGCACTATACAACTACCTATTTCTTTTATTAGTCTTAGACTCAAGTCAGCTGGTCCAGCAGATTTATGAACTTTTAGTTTGTTTATCAACTCCATTAGTTGACTAGTACTACAGGTCAGGTCTAAACTTGGGCATATGTTTTGTGATATGCTAAAATATGTATAGACAGTTCCAAAGTAATTATTAAATGCTTCTGCCATGTCTTTGGCTGTTTTAATCACTTTTCCCTCTTTTACCCATGGGCCTATTTGGTTATTCACTTTATTTTGATTGTTCACATAAACGTTACAAGTTTTTGCCGTTATCCTTTGCATATGCTAACCTTAGCTCAACTTTAGTTATTTCCTGCCTAATAATCTTTTTGAGTTGTTTTAACAAGTTTTTAATTGTTCCCTGGTCTTTATCCTAGATATCATATATTCCCTGTTTGTTATAATTAGGTCCAATGACTCATTACCCCTTGTAGATTTATACACCAGTTGAGATAGATCTGAAGTATGTAGCATCTCTATAAAGCAATTACTCTGCATCTCTGCACTTGGGACATTTCCCCAGATCAATTCTGGGTAATTAAAGTCTCCACAGACTATTATGTCACTTGTCTGGGACATATATTCAGTTTCATTTATGATGTGTTTATTCCTTTCCTTTAGTGCTTGGGGCCCTGCAATAAAGTCCAAAGTACAATTTTGTCTTACTAATGCCCTCCACGGCCACCCATATAGATTCAGTATCAGATTCTCTAAAGCCCGTAACTATACTACCCTTTAAATAATCTTTCACATAAATAGCCTCTTCTCCTCCTTTCTTGTGTTGTCTGTCTTTATAAAATAGTGTGTAATCTTCCATGTTTTTATTCCAGACTATGCCTGGTTCACACCAGGTTTCTGTAATCATGCAAATATCAATGATTTCTTCAACTAACTGAAATTCTAACTCTGATTTTTTACTCAGGTTCAAGATTCATGCATTAAGGGACCACATTTTTAAATCACCTGTTTTTTTCATTTTTTATTCATGCCTTTAAGGACACTCTCCCCTACTCTTGGTTTATGTTCCTCTTGCTTCAACCCCTCTCCCACTGCTTGTCAGTTTAAAGCTTTTTGTACATATTTCCTCAATTCCATTCGTAACTTTCTACTATCTTTTCTACTAAGATGAAGGCCATCTTTATAGAAATATGTTGGTTCACATATATACTCCTCCCAGTGCCTAATGCATCCCAAACCTTCTTTTGTTGTCCACATTCTTAACCAATTATTTGTGTCTTTGATCTTTTTCACATTGTATTCATTTTCCCTGAGGCACTGGTAGTATTTCAGAAAAATACACATCACATTTCAGTTTACTTGCTTCTTGCCATAAATCTTTAAATTCCTGTATAATGTCCTCAACAGCCTGATGTCAAAGTTTATTCACCTCAGGATAAAATATCACTGTAGCATTTCTATTCATTTCACTCGCTACTATATATCCTGTAACATATTTTTAATCTCATGGATTTTGGCCCCTGAGAAATAATTAGTTGTTACATGCTGTTTGTTCATGGCAGATGTATATCTGGCTGCAAATTTTAATATGGATTTCCCTAGTACATAAGCCATCTTATTTACAGAATTCTCAGTTCCTAAATTGTTTTGTTCCATCATTAAGCAGTTTCCTTCTTGTTCATTAGTGGGCTCAAAATTTATAGTTGTTTGACAATTCTGTGGCTCGGATGGGGGATAACACTCATCATCGGCTTGGATAATGTTGCCAGTTCTCTCTTGATTTTCCTCCAAGGCAGGCTGGGCAGCTATGCTTGTGTCATGTGGAGTTTCATGTGTTTGTAACATATCTTTATTTACTATTTGAGTATTTCTGCACTTATATTCTGTGGCACTTTATCAGTTCTGTAACTACTCTTTTCCCTTTCCTCATCCAATAGCAAACGTTACTCAAATTTATTGTGTAGTTCAGTAGCAGAGCTCAAAGCTCTTCTTCAGACCTTTTTAGACCTTATGTGCCCAATTTCCCAATCTGTTTGGTCCCTAATTTGTTTTCTGCTTTCTAATGTTATCGACTCTGATGTTGTTGCATCAATACACTTTGCAACCTCTGTGATCTTCAACATGTTGTCATGTTTCAGAGATACTATACAGTGGTCATTTCTGCTTCTTGCAATCTCCATTTAAATTCTTTAATCTGCTCACATTCATTATGTATGAACACTAACACTTCATTGGGTACCTCTGCCCTAAACCTTTTACAGATAATACATCTAATGGCTAGCTGGCCCCCTTCCAAATTCACAATATTTATTGCTGTCCATAATGGTACAGATTAATACAATGCTTACTCTTATTTGACTCTTGTATAGGATAGCTGTATTTATACTTTTTACCTTGGATATTGGCCTTTCTAGTTTTAGTCTTTAGCCTTTAGCTGCCTCCACTCTCCTACACTCGAAAACACACAAAACATGTGCAAGATGTGTGTGTCTTTGCATGTGTCTTCATGTAAGCACAGCATGGGCAATCACCCGGTTTGCGCTCGCCCTGCTTACTGCAGGGTTTGTTTAATACAGCCCACTGACCCAGAAGTAATGGTGGGTCATTAGAGGGGTCACCCCACAGTGAATTAAAAATTCTAAAAATCAGCTGCCGAACAGCCTGCGACACCTACTCGTGTGTGAGTCTGGCAGAAGAAACATAATCTGTGCCCCCTAAGCAACACTATCAGATGTTATCTTGATTTTGTAGTTTGAGTACAACCCCCGAACTACTCAACCCTCTACCTACTTCCTGCATAAGGATGTAGGGCTCCAAATGAGCCAGTCTAGTGCTGGCTCAGGGAATTAGCACATATTGACTTTCCTAACTGTAGTTAAAATGTACCACTACTAATGGCTCTGATAGATTGTCACTGGCAGACCTCCACAGTGACATGCAGCATGTAAACAGACAAAAAAGTGGATCCTTCTGACCTGCGTATCTCATGAGCCCCCCAAAAGAATGTTCTTATGGAATCTTTGCATCCATCTTCAATAGGCTGTATTGTTAGAGTTTTCTGCAGCACTTAAAGAGTTCTTTCTCTGAGGATATGACTGCTAGCCTTGATGTCATTGCCTTATTTGCTGTTGACTTGATGACCACACTCTCACTGTCAGAGGGGCCTTTCTCATGGCGGGATCCAAAAAAAGCACTTTCAATGAGGAAGCCATATTTTGTGTATGGTTGTGCAATGTCACAGAAGGCAGACTTAGATTTATACTGGCTACCACAGCCATCTGTGAACTGCACCTCCTTAGTGATGGTTATGGACCGAACTGTTTGAAGGTGTGCGTTTGACAATTTCACGAAATGATGCACAGCATTGTGGTCAAGCTTCAAGTCACTTGAAATAAAAACTAAGGATTCCCTGATAGTGCTTACGTGGGTAGTAGGAAACCACCGGGTGTATAGTGGCCAGCTCATGATGCCAGTGACATGATTACACTTTGTATTGATACTTGCAGGCATAGTTTTCAGAGAAGTTCAAAATCATTAGGACTCATCCCTCAGGCATATTTCTGGACACTGTTTGGAACTGGTGTTGCATGCCATGATGCTACATGCAGGTGACACCCCAGAAATGTGAAGTCTTTCTTCATGATTTTCACAAAATTAGAAAGTGCCATTTTCTTTGTTTTCAAAACTTTATGCAGTTTGTTTTCTTGAATTCTTTTTGAAGATTTTATCTTGAGTTTTGTTTTTAGGGGGTTGTTTGGGGAGTTTATTGGTTATTTGATTTGTGTGTGTGTGTGTGTGTGTGTGTGTGTCTGTGTCTGTGTGTGTTTTTTTGTGTTCTATTGAGTTTTGTTTTGTTTTTGGGATTACGTAGTTGGGGAGGATGTGTCTGGAAATGCATGTAGCCCTGGGTCGGGCCATGATAGTGTATGGGGCATCCCGGCTGCTTGATCTTCAGCCTTTTTCAGTCCCCCTGTATCAGATACTACAGCTAGGTGCTGTAGGGAGGTTGGAATTTGGAGGAGTCATAGGATTTGATCAGGACTGGGTGCCCCTTGCACTATGGGTGGTAGGATCAAGGTGGTGGGGTGCAGAAGGGCCCTGGGATTAGACCGGACTTGGGGAGAGGCCCGATGTGTTTAGTTCCTGTCACCAGGGTTCCCACCAGACTGAGTGGGCAGGTAGCCAGAAGGGCTGCATTGTCCACTAATCCCCTGAGGGCAGTGCTTTGCAATGCCAGATCAGTCAGAAACAAGACTGAAATTATAGCAGACTTAGTTTCTTTGGCCGATCTGGCTTGCATTACGGAGACCTGGATTGGTGATGATGCTGGCCCAGTTTTAGAGGCTGCCATCCCATCTGGGTATAATGTAGTGCACTGCCCCAGAGTGAAAAGCAGGGTTGGGGGGGTAACCATCTGTTTTAGATCTGAGCTGGGCTTCACCGTGCACCCAGTGAGAGCACCACATTCATTTGAGTGTGTGGCCATCCATGGCGGACCGGGTGCAGGTTGCTTGATCCTCCTGATTTATCGCCCTGCTGGGGCGATGGGAGATTTCCTGCAGGAAGTGGCCGATTTCATCCTTGGTGAAACATTGGAGGCCCCCAGATGTTTAGTGCTAGGGGACTTCAATGTTTGGGCCGAGGATGAATCTTCTTGGCTGGGTCATAACTTCCTCCAGATGATGTCATCTCTCGGCTTTGTGCAGGGAGTTTCTTCCGTGACTGATCAGGGTGGCCACATGCTGGATTTGGTGTTCTCACTGGGGCTTGAGATAAATAGTCTCAGTGTTGATAGGGTTATCTGGTCTGATCATTGCACGGTGAAGTTCTGGTTCAGGGCCCCCCTCAGTAGTCCTCCCCCTGCAGAGATGGTCAGCTATCGCCCTTTGAGGGGGCTTACCCCCGAGGGTTTTTGTCTGTGGCTGACCTATCTAGTGTGGACAATGCATCCGGGGGGTGTGCGCAGTAGTGGTTGCCTATAATAAGGTGCTTTCTGGTGCGCGTGACTCCCTCGCACCAGTCCGTGTACAACCCAAGTCTTCTCACTTGAGGTCCCCTTGGTTTGATGGGGAGCTCAAGAAGATGAAGACCTTGGGTTGGAGATTAGAGCACTGCTGGTGGACGTCTGGCTGGGGGGTAGACAAACTGGCCCTGCGTATGCACTATAGTGCATACCAAGGGGGCAATCAACTGTAAGAAGGCAGAATTCCTGTCCAGGGAGATTGCTGCCGGGAGGAACCAACCAACTGTGCTCTTTCGGACTGTGGACAGGCTTCATCATCCCTCCTGTCTACAGCCAAAAGTAGCTTTTTCAAATGCATTGTGCGATGGGTTTGCTAGGCTCTTCTCGGACAGGGTGTCTGCCATCAGGCATGGAGTTCCACCAGTGGACCAGAATCTGGCCCACAGTGGTCACCATGGGCTTCCGGAGAGCACTCCACCTGTTTGGGTTGAGTTTAGACTGGTGGAGGTGGCTGAGGTAATTGAGATTGCCTCCAAGCTTCGGCACACTTTTTGTGAACTGGACCCGGTGCCAACTCATTTCTTAATGAGATGTGTTGACTCTGTTGGACCGGTGTTTGCCCTGATTGTCCAGTGTTCCTTGTCAGAGGAGGTCTTTCCTGATGTCTTGAAGGAGGCATTGGTGAGACCCCTTCTGAGAAAACCATCGTTGGACCCTGATGTGAAGGCAAATTACCGTCCTATCTCCAATCTTCCATTCTTAGGTAAGATTGTTGAGAAGGTGGTGGCGCTTCAGCTTGAGGAGCATCTCGTTGCCCATAATCTTTATGAACTGCTCCAGTCTGGGTTTCATGCAAGGCATAGCACAGAAACTGCACTAGTTCAGGTGCACAATGACCTTCTTAGGGCTAGAGATTGAGGGGAGGTGACAATTCTTGTTCTCTTTGATCTCTCTTCAGCATTTGACATGGTGGACCATTGAGTGTTACTTGACTGCCTAAGGGAATTCTGTGGACTCGCTGGCTCTGTCATCCGCTGGTTTGAGTCTTTTTTTATCCAACAGGAAGCAGAGGGTAGTGATGGGGAATTTATCCTCCTCCCCTGACCACCTTTTGTGCGGAGTTCCCCAGGGTTCGGTCTTGTCACCGATGTTGTTTGCCGTGTACATGCCACCCCTGGGAGAGCTCATCAGGAAGTACAGCTTGGGTTTTCACTGCTATGCTGATGATACCCAGCTGTACTTTTTCTTTGCCCCTGGAACATCTTGTGCAGTAGAAGTGCTCAACAGCTGCCTTGCTGAAATCAATGACTGGATGGCCTCCAGCTGGTTGCGACTTAACCCCAGTAAGATGGAGGTACTGGTGGTCGAGTCAAACAGAGGATGTGATAGGTTGGCCTCTGGTGCAGAGACAGGATTCTGCCTTGGCTCTGTACCATTGAAGACCTCCTGTAGGGTGCGTGATCTTGGTATTATTCTTGACAGCAGTTTGACACTTGAATTTCAGGTGTCTTCCATTGTCCGTACTAGCTTTTATCATCTGAGGAATATCACCAGGATCAAGCCCTTAGTTCCACTTCTGGATCTCCAAACTTTGGTGCGTGCCTTTGTGACATCCAGGCTTGACTACTGTAATGCACTCTATCTCAGAGTCTCTGGGGGTACCCTGCACCGACTGCAGCTGGTGTAGAATGTGGCGGTGAGGTTGTTGACAGGACAATCTAAATAATGTCATATTACCCAGATGCTATGTCATCTGCACTGGCTGCCGGCTAGGTGGAGGGTCCTCTTTAAGGTGGGTTTGCTCACCTTTAAGGCCCTACATGGCCTGGGCCCTGGCTACCTGAATGACCTTCTTACACCTGCTGTCTCGGTCCATTTCCTATGTTTCTCTTCTCGGGGCCTCCTTGCGATTCCAGGACGAGGTTAAGAATTGCAGGCGACAGAGCATTTAGTGTCGCCGCTCCCGTCCTGTGGAATTCGCTTCCTTTAGTTGTTAGGGAGGCCCCATCTGTTGAGGTTTTTAAGGTCCGATTCAAGGCATTTTTGTACAATCAGACATTCCTGGACTATGTTTTATAGTTTATATTGTCTAATTTTTTAAGGCTTATTTTAGTTTTAGAGAATGAAACAAATTGTGTAGCAAATTATGTTTTAATTGTTTGGAGTTTTATATTTTATTGATTGTTATTGTGCTGTGTTGTTTTTATTTGATTGATGTACGGTGCCCAGAGCCTCCAGGATGGGCGTCTCTTTAAATAAAATTTGCCTTGCCTTGCCATTTAGTTTGCCCATTGCTGACAGTCACTTTTATGGTCTCCCACTGCTGCCACATCACTGTATTCTGTCCATGCCATTTCAGGAGGTCAGCAAATCTGTCCTCAAGAACACTGGTGCTACAATTGTCACAAGTTTTTTCAACACAGTCTTTTTTGTAAAATTTTGGTTTCGGTATCCTTCTGCATATGATAATTGCCACCATGTCATAAACATTTGGCACTCTATAGTCCAATGTGTGATGAATATCAGTGGCACAGTTCATGGAATGCTGCTGTAATACTGCATTCGCGCAGTATTCACAGAGGCACTGCTCCAGCTTCTGTTCCTTTACAAGTTTTATGTGTTGTGGATGCAAAGTATTAAGCTTACTTTTCCCAGTTGATGCTTCTGGAAGTTCTGTTCAGAACTCTGCATGCAGCACAGACTGGGGTTTTGCCAGGAATGACTTTGTTTTGCCCGTTCATTTGGAGAATGCCTTCTTGTGAGGCAGTGGAGTGGCTACCCCTTCATAGACGTCCCTCACTTGTTGGACAGTTTCACTGGGCAACGGAGATTTGTGTGTGACTTTGTTAATACCCCTCAATATGGTCATCATCCTGGTACAACTAATGCCCAATGTATTTCTTGCAGTTCATAACTAACAATACTTTTTCAGAACTGACAATTAAATTATTAATTCTTATCTTAATTGTCTTCCCTTATGTTTTCTGGTGCATTTTAGAGTGCTCAGTTTCTCTTTCATCACTTCAAGCAATTTCTCCTGCATATTTGTATGGCAAGTGAGGTTCTGTTTTGCCAATGCTGCCTTCTTGGCTGGTGATGCAGAATGGACAGTGTGGGCAACTATGGCAGCAAAGTGGGATGATGGTCATGGTAACCCTCCTGTGCCCTTTGCACTGCTTTTCTGATGGCACTTGCTGAATGGGTATCAGTTATGACAGGGTTGCAACTCGGCTGTGGTGTCATTGTTGGTGTCTCTGTGTCAGTGCTGGTGGTGATGCCAATTTCAGCCATTTCTTCTGCTCATCTTGCATTGTACTTTTCATGTCCTCTTTCATTTATCTGTCTTCTTTTCTGTACCGTCATTGCCGCACGCTCCTGTTTTTTATGCTCCTCCATTTTTCACACACTGGTTTCTTTCTTTCTTCCTCAGCTCGGGTGGTTCTTTTGGCTGGCTCTGGTGACTGCACACTTTCCAGTGCCTTCTTTTCCTTCAGCTTCAGTTGGAGCTGCCTACGGCATTCTTTGTCTTTCTCCCAGTGGATAGCACACTGATCTTCATCCATGTTCTCTCTGTAGACCTGTGCACAGGTCACGGATTTCTATTTATATT
This sequence comes from Neoceratodus forsteri, assembly GCA_016271365.2. Lineage (NCBI taxonomy): Eukaryota > Metazoa > Chordata > Ceratodontiformes > Ceratodontidae > Neoceratodus > Neoceratodus forsteri. The sequence goes on along the minus strand of CM057455.1, from coordinate 1,115,220,292 downwards.
TGTCATAATTAATGGTGTCAGCCTTCATCTTCTCTGTATAATGGTGTGATTTTTCTTTTACAGAGAGAGGGTTTGAAATCATTACAGCTTTCAACAGTGTGTTTGCAGACACACATGGTCTTCTCCTTTGGTTGTTCATATCTTAAATTAAAAGAAAGTTGAAGACAATCAGTATTTAGATCTAAGGAAACAGCAGAACATGGGTATTCCATGCAAATTGACTAATACTGCAGCAAATAAAAAGAGTGTCAATATCGGACTGGACTGTGGTACACACATAGCATATGTAGATGCTAGGTGGCATACTGATGTAGCAGTGCATTCTACTAGATACTGTTTACAGTACCTGAGAGGCACACATGCTGCATGGTGTGACAGACTGTGCTGAAAAGGTTTCTCGCATGGTATGATGAGCTAAAGAAAAGATTCTAGATAGTGTACTGATGGAGCTGTGCATTCCACAGCATACAGTATACCTGGGAGGCTGCACATGCTACACCATGTGACAGACTGCACTGATGAGCTGAAGAAAAGAGGATGAACCAAGACAGCATGGTGCACAAGATGGCCAAGCATCTCTGAACAAACACACCTTGACAAAGACCCAGAATTTGTGGACTGTGCTTTTAAATTAATTTGTTCAGGTGTTCTTGCCCATCAACGGTAGGACACCATGCTGGCAAGTAACATCAAAATTCAACATTTCATCAACAAAACAACCATGATAATCAGTTCATCCTCCCCTCACAAGCTAAGGCCTCATGGCGCACAAGATGGCTGAGCGTCTATGGCCAAACACACCTGGACAGAGTGGCAGGCCCATATTTTTTTCTTTTTAATTGAACACAACTAAGCATTTACATCTGCCCAGGTTTTACAGACACTGTGGCTCTCCCTGTCTTGTTTCTAAGTTTTATTACTTACTCTAGCAGTGGGATCCGAGAAGCCCCAAAGGGATCTGTTTTTTCTTGCAACAGATGTTGAGACTTGACCTGGATGAGAAAGCATGGCAGCAGGTATGGCAGTATTTCTATCAACATGTCAAGCAAGATAGACTTCATTTCTTACAATATCATATCTCACATAATTTATATTTTACTTCTTTCAGGCTCTATATGATGGGCAGGTCCACATCCCCAACCTGTATCTGGTGTGAACATTCTGAGGACACCCTAAAACATATACTTTGAGATTGTTCACTGGTGGCCCCATTCTGACAAGCAATCCAGGACTCTTTAAATCCACTTTTCAGGTCGGATCCCTATTTCACCCCGCAGATCTGCCTGGTGGGCCATTTCCCGGTGAATGTGGTTGGTTGTCACAAGGCTTTTCTATCCTTGGTTTTGAGTGTTGCGAAGTTAATTATTGTCTGACATTGGCTGGATAATTCAGTTCCCTCCCTTGGAGATTGGCACTCAGAAGTATTCCAAGTTCTTGAAACAGAGAAGCATATTGCCTGCTGGCAGGCTTCTCAGGAGGGGTTTATCAGGAGAAGGGGTCCCCTGTTTGCCCATCTACCTATATTACAGGTTTCTTAGGGGGTGCTGGTGAGATTTGGAGGTGAGGTTGGTTCTCTCTCCTGCTGGGGGTGGGGAGAGGGCACTGGGCTCCTGTATTATTTCCCCTTTTGCTTCCTCATTTAGTTTTTTCCTTTCCTTATTTGATTTTGCTCCTTATTGTGCTCTGGTGGAGGTGAGGGGGATTGGGGGATTGGATGGGGTGGAAGTGTGCTGTTTGGTAGGTTTGTTATTATTGTTGTTTTTAACTCCTGATACTATCATACTAATTGTGATTACCATATTATGTGTTTGTATTTGACTTTCTGATACATGTAATACAACAGTTGTCACCTGGTGGTTTGAATGTTTGTTGTTATGATATTAATATTAATAAAGCATATTAAATAAAATAAAAACATTTGCCCAGGTGTGCTTGGCCATCAATGTTTGGACAACATACTGGATGATAACATTCAAAATCAACATTTCTTCAACAAAGCAACCAATGCAAGCAGTGACCCCCCCCCCGCACAAGCCAAGGTTGCATGGTGCACAAGATGGCTGAGCATCTATGACCAAACACAGCTGGACAAAGAGTGGCAGCCCCATATATTTTTTATTTTTAATTTAACAAAAAACTAAGCTTTTACATTTGCCCAGGTGCGCTTGGCCATCAACGGTTGGACATTATGCTGGCTGATAACATTCAAAATCAACATTTTATCAACAAAACAACCATGGCAAGCAGTGAACCCCAACCCCCACAAGCCAAGGCCGCATGGTGCACAAGATGGCCAAGCATCTCTGAGCAAACACACCTGGACAAAGAACAAGAATTTGCAGACGGTGCTGTTAAATTAATTTGTCCAGGTGTGCTTGCCCAGCAATGGCCAGACACCATGCTGTAAGTGACATCAAAAATCAACATTTTTGCAACAAAACAAAGGCAAGCAGTACACCCCCCCAGAAGCCATGGCCGCATGGTGCTCAAGATGGTCAAGCATCTCTGATATCATGCTGGCAAGCAACACACAAATCAACATTTTTTGCAACAAAAAAAGGGCAAGCAGTACAATCCTCCCCACCACCACAAGACAAGGGAAATTAATTTAGCACAGAAAAGTCACAGAGTCAGGGTTTGCACTGTTAACAATGCTGGCCATGTGTTAGCCCCACATTAGCACAATAGCACACAAATGGTGCAGAAGAAGAGTTTGCACACTTTAATTTGACTATATGTCAGCACCACAATAGCACAATAGCACATAAAAAGATGCCACAGCAAAGGGGCACACAGCAACAACAAAAAACTGTAAATTTGTGGTCCAATGTACAAATAGAATGCTCTGTGCTGCAACTACTGTGATGGATGTTGCATATGTAGATAGATGCTACAAAGTGTTTGGCATGTATACACAGGCACCAAGCTCACCTGGTGGTGCATGTACAAAGACACCACAGTGCTTGGAGTCCTTTTTCACAATTTTTCTTGTTTTCCCCAGAAAGCAAAAAAACATTGTTTATCAAAACTTACCCTGCCTGCACTTAAAATCAGTAGGAAAAATCAGCTGGGCACTCCCTTGGTCTAACACTGGATTTGGTTCCAAAGTGCAGGCAGAAGAACACCAAAACCATGTGGCTTTTGCACAAATGCTGAGGAAGTGGCATTTGTACTGGGGGTGCAATCAATGGACATGTTGAGGATCACTCCTGGAGTTCCAAAGGCAAGAAGGACTCCCGATCACAAAACCAGGGGTTTTAAATGAATCCCAGAGCCCCAATGTGTCACAGTGTGGGATTCATGAATGCACCGAACATGGATGCCGGCTACTGACCATGGCATTTGAACGTCAGCCTGAGCAAGATGTCACAGTTGGGGTAGGTCAAAGATTGAGCCTGGGGAGTAAGTGGTTGGGCTCACAAATATAAAAGGAGCCAGAAACTGAAGTGTGCAGTCAGGGGGAAGAGGTGGGGGGGAATGAATAAGTATAAACCAAGAGGTCTGCAGCACACTGAATTATGAAAGTTGAAGAAAGGACATCAAAACGTACAAACGCCACAGTGCTGTAAGCACACATTATTGCACAGTGTATGCAATGTATGATACAGAAGCCAAAAATAAAATGCAAACACAGATATAGTGTCATGGCTTGATAACTTTATTTCATGTGAAACATATAAAATGCCTGTTAAACAATAGCAAAGATGATTTGGCACTTTATGTCACATTTCAGCAAAGCAAAACTGCAATGTTTAGGGTACTGCAATACATGTTTTGTAAAAGGGCTTGTGCTGGAAATTTCATGTTTTGTTTGATATCTCTACACAGGACCACTAACAAAATAAAAAAAAAATATATATATATATCTGATATGCTCTTTTGCTAGAGCTTACAAGATGCTGCAAATTGGGCAGTACCTTGGTATTACATATGTATGGACATACCCCAGTACATCCTGCAAATATGAAAATGAATACCTGAATAATTAGGGCCTGACTATACTGATCAGCTTAAATACCAGGAAGAAGAAATATTCACACCCCTACCAGTTGACACTAAGCTTCTCCCACATGGTGCTTGCCACCAATATTCTGCTAGGAGAACCTTTTTTATTTCATTTTAGGAGCTACACTAAACCTCTTATTTCAACATCCCAGATGTCTTCTTGATGAAACTGTTTCCCTCACCACAAATGCATTTGCTTCAGGCAACTAATTTGAGCAGCAACTTAATCTATGGCCATTTTGAAAACTTGATTTAATTGCTCTTTGAGTAATGGGGACTTTTTTTTGCAGTTAATTGTTTTATTGAGTGAGATTCATGAATGCACCGAGTGTGGATACTGGCTTAGTTTATACTTATTCATTGCCCCCCCCCCACCTGCTTCCCCTGACTGTGCACTTCAGTTTCTGCCTGCCCTTGAATGGGGCTGCTTCAACTCCCCCATGGTCGGCCGGCACCCAGGCAGCCACTGACTGAGACCAGGACACCTGCCTGCAGCTCCTTGGAAGCTGCCTGCCCTTGAATGGGACTGCTTCAGCTCCCCCACGGTCGGCCGGCACCCAGCCAGCCACTGACCGAGACCAGGACGCCCACCTGCAGCTCCTTGGAAGGTACGGCGACAGTGTAGCCAATCAGAACATGGGCACTTCCAGCAAACCTGCTCTGATTGGACAGGACTTTTCCCCTGCTTTTGCCACATGGCACTTTTTACAAATAGATTTTAGATAGGACTAAGCACATTTCAAGTGTCTAATAGAAGTTTTTTTTTTTTAAATACATTTCAAGTGTCTAATAGAAGTTTTTCAACTGTATTAGCTGGATTGTAATTTCTACTACTGTTTTAAAGTGCTTACAGCTGTTCTGTTTCCTTGCTCCTCCTGCACCCCCTCCCCATCCAAGCACTCTGCCTTGGCGCTGAAAAGTCTAACTCTCCTTTGTCTTGCTAAACTGCTCAATCTAAACCTATCCTACCTCTATGCTATTTAAATCCTGCTATTTTTTCTTCTCTCCAGCTGCCTGCCCTTGAATGGGGCTGCTTCAGCTCCCCCATAGTCGGCCGGCACCCAGCCAGCCACCAACAGAGACCAGGACACCCGCCTGCAGCTCCTTGGAAGATACAGCTACAGCGCAGCCATTCGGAACAAGGGTGCTTCCAGCAAACCTGCTCTGATTGGCTAGGACTTTTCCCCTGTTTTTGCCACCTGGATAGTTTTCCATTAGCAGGTTATACAGACCTGCCACTAGAGGGATTCTTGTTCTTTCATTTAAAAAAAAAGTCTACCCTCTAAAAGACACAGTTGCTTTACTTGCTATATACTTTCCTTCCTGCCCTCGAGATCCTCTTGAACCAGGTAAGACTTCCCTGAACCACGGGACTGCTGACAGCCAAGCCATTGGCCCCACGGTATCTGTACCACACCCTGATTTGATGCTCTCTTGCCTCCTGCTCTGGGATTGGCTCTTGAGCCAGCTAAAACTTTGCTCTGCTTGGGTCTGCTGCGCCCATTCATTTCTATGGCAAACAGCTGAAATTTTATGCCAGCCCCCCCAACCTTAACTTTATAGACCTTCCTCCACGCCCCCTGGTATCTCCGCTCCCCCCACTTGTGCTCTATTGGGTACCTGTTTTGGGGCTCCCCTCCATCTTTTAGTCACCATCTCCCACTCCCTGGCTGCCTGGCCTTCCTGGCTGTATCCTCACTTCCAACTGATCCAGCTACTGCTCTTCCACCCCCTTCTCCTAGCCCCGCCAGCCTGTCTTAACCCCCTCCCTCCACCTACCCTGAATCCTACCTTAATCATGTGCCTCCACCATTCTCTTCCCCTATTCTATTTCTTCTTGCCTGTCTTCCTCCCCTACTGCACACCCCAAAAGCCTGCTTTCACTCCCTCCCCCACAGCTTCCACATTCCTACATCCTTCCTCCACATAGGCACACTGCACACTGGCCACTGCCCCTTGCACAGGGTCCATCCTACTGCCATGAAACTGTCCTACACCCACTCTGGTCCTAGCCCTCATCTCTGGTCCCCCCTGTCTATGCTTACCCTCACCCACTATTGTCGATGCTCGGCAACTTCCTGAGATGCTAGCAGGTGAAAGCATTCCCTTAGAGAAATACCCCACAGCTCCTTGAGGCTAGTCCTCCTCTTTCTAATGCTGTCAGGCAACGTGCACCCAAACCCTGGCCCATTCTGCTCTAAAGCCACTAATCTGAGCAAGCCTTCATGTGCCCTCTCATTCATATCAATCAACATCTGCAGTCTCCTTCCTAAAATGGATGCCCTACAGGCCTTCACCAGCCAGCACTGCCCTGACATTCTGGCAGTTGTCGAAACCTGGCTCACACCATCAGTACCAGACCATGCAATCAGCCTTCCTGGCTACAACATCTTTAGGCTGGATCACCTCTCCAAAAGAGGTGGGGGCTGTGCTCTCTACCTAAAAGACTCCATACAGGGGCACCACATCACTACCTCACTCCAACCCACAACTGCTCAGATACTGCCAGTGAGAATCCTTCTCGGAGCCCAAAACAAAACCCTCACTGTTGTCACCATCTACATCCCTCCCAAAGAACAGGGAACTGGTCTAACAGCTGTTCCTGACTTTGTAAAGCACTGGACACCAAATCCATCCTCCTAGGTGACTTCAACATCAACTGGCCTGCAGCTGATGCTGGTGCACACAGGGATACCATTGCTGCGGCAAACCTCACACAAATGGTTGACTCACCAACCAGGAAAAATTACAGGACTGGCACCAGCACACTCTTGGACTGGATCCTTACCAGTCACCCATCGCTGATGTCTAACACTAATGTACTCCCTGACTCTCTCAGTGACCACTCCACTGTTTGCTGCACCTGGTCAAATAAATTCATCAACCACCAAAAACTATCACCAGCAGGGTTCTACCCAGTGGTCACCTTCCTCGACTCAAATCCCACCTCCTCCATCAAGACTGGTCCCCTATCTTCAATGCAACCAATGTAAACACTGTCCTTGACCACTTCATAAACATCTTCACTGTGGCCTGTGACATGTATGCTCCTATTAAGAAACGCAATGTCAAATCACTCAGTAACCCTTGGCTCACAGGTGACCTCCTCAGGATGCTAAAAACAAGAGACCACCCATGGGAGCTGGCCAGAAACTCTGGAAGGCAAAACGACATCCAGAACTACAAATGTGCCCACAATGACTGCACCAAAACCATCCGGCAAATGAAGTCTGCCTACTATAAGTATGCCCTCACAAACTCCTGGGACAATGGTCGGGTTTTCTGGAAGAACATAAAGGAACTCACCAGGAATCCACCCAAACCCCCAATATCAATACTCAGCATCAATGGAACCACAACCCTCAACCCAAAAACCATTGCCGATACCTTTAACAAAGCCATTACTGGCCTCAGCGCTGTCCTACCCCAGGAGTACTTCAAGATGGTGAAGCCCCACTGTCCACAATGAAAACTACTCCCACCAGCTCCCCCCTCTTCTACTTCAAAGCAGTCAATGCTCACCAAGTATGCAAATATGTTACCAAAGCCCTTGGTAAATCAAGATTCAGTAATGACTCCCTCAATCTCAGAATGCTGTCTCTCATACTTGATGAAGTTCTTAGTCCTCTGACCAGAATTTTCAAACTCTCCCTCAGCCTTAGCCAGTTCCCGGACAGATGGAAATCTGCCACTGTCACCCCAATCCATAAAAGTGGTGACAAAACTGCCCACGATAACTACAGACCTATCTCCCTATCTCCCTACCCCCACTCTCCAAGGATCTAGAATGCATCGTCACGGACCAGCTTACAGAATACCTGGATATGTACAACATCCTGTGCAAGCAACAACATGGGTTCAGCAAAGGTCACAGCACCTCCACAGTCCTACTTAAATTCACTGGTGCAATCCACAATGCACTTGACTCCGGTGAACTACTAGGCTCAATCTACATTGACTTAACTAAAGCCTTCGACACCATCAATCACTGCCTCCTGCTTGTCCAGCTTCAGAACACTGGGCTGTCAAATGACTCCATTGGCTTGTTTAAGACCTACCTTGAAGAACGGTCCCAAACAGTAAGAATCATTGATACACTCTTGGACCCTAGACCGGTCCACTCGGGAGTCCCCCAGGACTCCATTCTTGGAACCCTCCTCTTCAGCCTATTCTTAAACTCACTACTGGACAGCTGCCCAGTACAAATAATTCTCTACGCCGACGATGCTGTGATCCTCACCTCAGACCCTGATCCAATCCAATTACAAAATAAACTTCAGCGGGCCTTTTTCTCCTTTGAATCCTGGTTCCTAAATCATAAACTGCTTCTCAATCAGAAAAAAAAACAAGTCTATGGTCTTCTGCAGCCCCCACAACAAAAACAAACAACTCCACCTCTCCATTGCAACTGAACAAGGAGCCATCCTAGAGCAAACACAATCGTTCAAGTACCTTGACATCACCCTTGATCCCCACCTCTCATACGCTGTCCATATCAGCAATGTTGCAAAGTCTGCCAATGTGAGGTTAGGAATGTTATTCCGACACAGGAAACACCTAACCCCAGAAGCACTGTCAGTGGCTGTCCAAAGCTCCATCGTCAGCATCATAGACTATGGTCTTATCATATATGGGTCTACAACTACCACTGCTCTCAAACATATCGTGACCTCTCTGAATAAGGCCTGTTGTCTCATCACTGGCTCACATCGCTGTACCCACACATGTGACCTTTATTTCTAATCTGGATGGCTTCAACTGGACAAATGCATAAAATACCAAACCTGCATCACGGCCAAGAAAATTATAATGGGGCTTGCCCCAGCTAGTATCTGTGCCCTCCTTAAGCCTAGACATTGGAACATCACTACAAGGAGATCCAATTCCCATCTACTACATATCCCATGATGTCGCACGCCCCAAGGACAAAGATCATTCGCCTATCGGGCATCCAACTGGCTCAACTCTCTTGGCAGTGTCATAGCGACCACTCCACACTCGGCCTCTTCAAGTCCAAGCTGTGCCTGTCACTGCTTGTATCCTGTGATTGCCTGTCTTAACATTTCCACCATTCCAGCTGCACATGCCCCAGCACCCAGCACTTAAAATCAGTCTTTGCACCCTAGCACCTTACCTGTCATATTCCCTCAACAAGGCCCCCTGGCTGCACTGTCTCCCACCCTCGCCCACCTCCCCCCCATATCTCCACTCCTGCCCCTGCCCCCAATCACCTCCCATACTCCCCCTTACCCCTGCACCTCCTTCCCCTCAATCTCCACCTTCACTTTCACCCACCCCACCTTCCCTTGTCTTGCTCATAGCTCAAGTCTTTGTAATGGTTATTACATGTCTGTAAGTCAATGACTATATGTTTGTAACTAAAAATGATGACTGTTGCACACACTGACATGGAACCTTTGTAAAAGAGCCTCTGCTCAAAGGTATTGTAATCCTAGATTGAAGTAAATAAATAAATACATAAAAATAAAACATACATACTTACAGAGACTCAGTATTTTTACATTTTGTTTCCTCAGAATTGAGTTTAACATGACAGACTAGTAGGCTCAGCATATTATGCACATTTCTCACACATTCCTTTGGTATTTTTTGGGAGACTTTGTTAGATTATACATTCAGCACATTAGACTGTATTTCTGTATTTATCTCCTTATCTTAGTGCAGACAGGTATACCCCCCACAGTGACACCAACACAGTGACCAACGTCGCTGCCAACAAAATCGACAGTTCATCGACAGGTCACTGTATTGGTACACTCGAGACAAGGGCACACTGTATCCTGGTCTTCCACTCCCTTCCTGAATCAACTCCAACTCAGAGTTGATTATAATTATAATGGAGGGTGCAGGGAGCAGAGCCCCCTACATGGGGGATTGGGAGGGTAAAGCCCCCGATAGAAAAATGGATGGAAAGTTGATCGGGATTTATGTTGACCACAACTTGCATTTGACATAAATTCCATCACTTGATGCCAGTCGATGAAATTGTTGTCAAAATGGCATCTTAGAACTGTACAGACAGAAGCTGTCTGATGGTAAATACAAGCCTTGTCATATAGACATCTGGGATAGTCCCTATGGCCCTATCAGCATATCGGTAGGGGTCTAAGCAGGTCCTTGGTGAAGGGAGGTTTATTCTGGAGCATCATATTCTGGATAAATTGCAAATATTGGGCCCATACCTACTGAAACTTATGGTTTGAGTTAGTTGCTAAGTGGAGCAATCGTGTATGAGATACAGGAGTCTCTAAAGCTTTGACCCACTCTGTGTGGGTCAGTATTTCTCTGGAATTCCATTTTCTAAAAGTGAACCTTTAGGCTTCTTCAGTTGCTTGTTGATGCCACTTCTTTTATGAAACCTGTAAGTGCATGTTAGCATGCTCCATTTCTTGCAGTATCATTACCAGAGACTAGGAGAGTGACACCTTCAAGATTTGGCAACAACAAAGAATGATTTTAGACCAAAAGGGTTGTATAAGGTCACAATGCCACAGTATATGTAGCAGGTCAGCCTCTAGAGGATCACATATCCAGCAGCGGTCATGCTGCAGAATACCCATAGTTTAAGTCGCTCAGGGATGCAATACCATAAGTGCAATATTTTATTTTGGATCAGGAGGCTGAGCTAATCTTTGCATGCCATATGGGCTAGTACCCACCATCGATGCCCTTCTTTATCCCTGACTGGAATACCTAACATTTTTTGCCAGTGTGTTTTGTCTGTGAAGGAAAGGTCTGGAGTTTCATCTTCCAGTAAACTCTGTATTTGTCCCACTAGCACCTTTTCTATTTTGGTCAATTTTTGAATGGGTAGTTTCTTCCATTCACCAGTGCCCCATACTACCGGTTCATTTTTCTTTGATCCATTTACTATAAAGGCTTCTTATATGGAAATATCTTCAGAAGTCGTCTTTCAGTAGGTTGAATTTCTCTTGTAATCTCTCGCTAAGGACTCAAATGTACTCCCATCTGAAGATAACCGATCCCTTACTCTTGAGAACTTTTTGTTGTCCCATCCCCTCAACCTTATTTGGAATTTATCTATACACCAGTGTGGTTTGTCCCATGGGGGTATAGGCCCCCAGGATCTAACACCTTTTGGCTGTCTTGCCAATTTTGAGTCAAGCGGTGTGGGCTGCCTTCAGTGTAAGCCAGTGATGAAATTGTTTGGGCAGCAAGTGACCTAGATAGATTGTAGGGTAATGACTTGTAGTAGTGCCGATTCTGTCTCTATCCATTGCGGGAGGTTTTCCAGTCTTTCCTGAAGTAGATGGCATGTTTAGGAGGTAATGAAGGCCCAAGAGTAATGCATAAAATTGGGTAGGTTCCACCTTCCTTTGATCCAATGTGCTCTCACTTTAGCCCTGCTGTATCTGGAGGGACAGTTTTCCCACACGAAGTTTCCCATCAGGTCACTTTGCTTTTTGAATCACATCTCCAGTATTTAGAGGAGGATGTGAGAAAGCAAATAGTATATCCTGGACACAAGCATAATTTTAATGGCCTCTATTTTCTCTGCCATTGTGAAGTTCGGCTGTTTTCAGCATTCCACTTCACTCCAAAGCTTAATTATTAGAAGATGAAAGTTCTTAGTCACTATATTCTGCAAGTTCAGGGTGATTTTAATTCCTAAGTACTTGATTTAAAAAGGAGCCCAGTTCAAACCTGTATTACTAGCCAAATCTGAGGGGGCATGCTTGTTAAGGGGTACTATCTCAGATTTACTGAGGTTAGTTCTAAGTCTGGAGATATGAGCAAAGCAGTCTAAGGTGGATAGGATGTGAGGAATGCTAGTTTTAGGATTTCTTGTTAGTATGAGACAGTCGTGGGCATTTCATTTTGTATAGCATGCATACATCAGATAAAATTATAAAAGAATACAAAAATCAATTATTTCTATCTATGTATAAAATAAAATACATAATATTACAATTTCAATGGCAATAAAAAATGACTGAGTCTGTGCAAAATGGTTTTATCATGACTATTAAATAAAAAATTTTAATTTAGTCCGGGGGAGACCCAGGTTTGATGGTATGGGCACTAACCAAAACTTCCTGGACTGGATATTCAAACTGCACCAGGCTATGGCACAAGCCTGGGCGCAGCTCAACTTTGTTGCGCTGGGGTGTGGCCTGGGCAATATTCAATGGAACTGCGCTATGGCGCAGCAGCTTTGAATATCGCACCCTGGTCAACCCCACTGTGCATGGTGCAGTGGCACTGTGCCAGCACAAGTGGCCAGAGTGGGGCATGGAGATGTGCTAGCGCAAGTACCATTGCGCCATGCACAGCACCTGCGATATTCAAAAGGTGACATGCAAATGGGGCCATCATTTATGCAAGGTGCACAGGGGTCCATTTGCATCTCATTATGGCCCTATTTGCATGCCATTAGTATGCAGGTGTGCCGATGCCGAGGACTTGCACCTGGCACCCTGCCAGGCATCAGCAGTCGGGGACCGATGCCCCCTGCAGCCCGATCGCAGGCATTCATGTAAACCCCCCCATATCTCTGGTGGTCCAGTGGACCGCACTCAGCCCGATCACGGGCATTTGTCCTGAAGATTAAGCCCCCCTGTCCTATATCCCTGGTGGTCCAGTGGACCTCTATGTGCCCAATTGCTGGCATTTGTCCTGAAGATTAAGCCCCCCATCCTATACCCCTGGTGGTCCAGTGGACTGCACTCAGCCCAATCACGGGCATCAGTAATAGAACCCCCCCCAAGTCCAATATCCCTGGTGGTCCAGTTGACCGATCGCTGCCTGATTGCGGGCATCTGTAACTCATCAAATACCCCTACTACCCTGGTAGTCTAGTGTACCCCCTCCCCACTCGCCCACTGGGCCCCACCACCCCACTTCCCCCCTCAGCTGGCAGGTGGCGGTAATACTCAGTCCAGATCGTGAATGAATTCATTCGTGTCTGGACTAAGTAGTACGGTATGGGTTGCACACCCATTGGCTCATGCTGTGAGCCAATGGGCATGCAGCCCTGCCGAGCTGTCAGTCAGCGGGCAGTGGGGCGGCAGGCAGGTGGGGTGCTGCTGCCCACAGGCTGGGGGGGAGTGGGGTGGTGGGGCTCAGTGGGCAGGTGGGGAGGGGGTACACTAGACCACCAGGGTAGATGGGGTATTTGATGAGTTACAAATGCCCGCGATCGGGCAGTGATCGGTCCACTGGACCACTAGGAATATTGGATTTGGGGGGGTTCTATTACTGATGCCCATGATCAGGCTGAGTGCAGTCCACTGGACCACCAGGGATATAGGACGGGGGCTTACTCTTCAGGACAAATGCCCATGATCAGGCACATAGAGGTCCACTGGACCACTAGGGATATTGGACTAGGGGGAATTCGCTACACAGATGCCCATGATGGGGCATGGGGGGCACCACCAGGTACAGCAGGAACTCAGGTGGCCACCCACAGGTGGCAGCTGCTGTGTTGCACCCTGCAATACAACAGCTCACCTGTGGGTGGCCATCACTTGTTCTTTTTTTTTTGGGCTTAACTTTGTGCAGGCGCAGATAGGGGTTGCGCATGCATGACTCTGCGCATCCCAGACTGAATATCGGGCTGTGCAGGTTATGCATGGGCACGCCCCTACTGTGCCTGCATACATTGCAATAAGCTCAGCGCCAGGATTTGTCTTGGCGCTACTTTTTCCCTTTTGAATATCATGACGGGGCGCATCAGTGGGTTGTGCATGGCACAACACTGTTGCACCATGCGCAACCCTTTTGAATATCTTGGCCCCTATGTTTTTCATACAAAGACATATTAGGAGAATATGCTTCAAGTCATCCGGGACCCTTAGTCTACATTTACTTAACCCATAATCAGTGTCTTTCCATCTCTGCTGATAGTAAACATATCTACACTCATATAGTTCTAGTCTAATTCTGGTAATTATCCTTCTTGCATCTGGATCCTCCAATAGCACCAGATATGTTTCTAAACTGTGAGTAGTTTCGATTTTTTTATACCAATTCAAATTTGTAAATGTTTGTAATAATTCCATATCTCTAGAAATGGATATGTCTTTGACCCTACTTTTGATTTGATAAACTATCTCCTCGAAAGGTCTATAAAATATTTGGTATAATAAATCACCCAACCCGCAAAGGATATAAATAGGAGGCAATGCATGACATCATTGGAAACATGGCCCCTTTTGTTGTGTAATTAATTTCTTCCTCTAAACACATTCTAGGTATTCTGAATTCCTGTAGTAAAAATAGTTTTAGTAAAATTATTATTCCTTTTTCAATAACATATGTTATAAGTGGTAGCTGTCCTAATTCAGTTCTAAGAATTGAGGCAGGGACTGCCTGTCGGAACTTTAGTATATATCTGAACAATTTATATGTATTTGGAGAATTTCCAATTTCTTTGGAGCCCAAATTTCTGCTGCATATAATAAACTTGCTCTTATTTTTGCTTCAGTGACTTTTAGTAATCCTTTTACAGACCCATTCCCCATCTGTACAGAGAACCTTTAAAATACATTAAACACAGTTATTGCTTTATGAAGTATTAATTTTAGGTGCTCTGTCCATTTTGTGTCTTGTGCATAACAGACTCCTAGATGTAGATAACTTTTAACAGTAGCTATCTTTTTTTATCTACATACAGACTTGTCATTTTCTTCTTTTTATAGCCAAACACTAGTAGATTTGTTTTATTTTTATTTATTGTTAATTTATTTTCTTTGCATAAGCTAGAGAAATGGTTTATTTTCCTCTGTAGTCCAGGAAGTGAGTTTGATATTTAAACAAGATCATCTGAAAATGCTAGAACTGGTATTTTCCTATGTTTAATACTTGGGGAATGAAATTCAGGTTTGTCTAGATTTTCGATTATGCAATTTATGTACAAGTTAAATAAGATAGGCACCAAAAGACAACTCTGTCTTATTCCAAGATTTGTTTTCATTTCTTTTGTTAGATCTCCATTCTGATTATATTTTGCTTTTAACAATGTATCCTGATGGAGCCTTACTATAACATCAAAAAGTGTATGTTCTATGTTATAGGATCTCAGTTTATACCATAGAACAGTCTGACTGATGGAATCAAATGACATCCTGAGATCAATAAAATAACAATAGAGTTTCCCTTTTTTTACTTTCACATATTTCTATATCAAATGTGATATGGAGTAACAGTGATGGATCATATATCACCCTTCTCAGAATCCATTTTGGTATTCACTGAGTATATTTGACTCCTCTATCCATTTTCAAAGCCTATCTAACATGATGCAGCTAAACATCTTTTGGGATGTGTCCAAGAGACTTATTGGTTTATACATTAATGGATCTGAAGGATCTCCTTTCTTCTTATAAATAGGACATACCAGATTGCCCTTCCAACTACTTGGGATCGCCTCACCTTGTATTATTTTATTAAATATTATATGAAAAATAGGAATCCATCATTCTTGAAAATATTTATAGACTTCTGCCAGTATTAAATTTGGGCCAGGAGCCTTGTTAATTATTAGCCCTTCTAGGACTATTTGAATTTCATCTTGTTTTATATAGAGTGGTTGAGGATGGTTCCAGGTGATAACAGTGATCGCAGAAAGGCAATTCCCATTAGGGATACTGCACATCACTGAAAATCAATTTTGGTGGTGTACAGTCCTGGCACACAGTGAAAGGGTGCTGGAGACTTGGACTTTTTGATTCATGCAGGGGGCTGCACCCTCCACAACCCCCCCACTAAAAGATTCTCAACTCCAGGGGGGTGCATGTCGAGAGGGTGCAAAAGTGGGAAAAAAACCACAACCGGTGCAATAAAATGGAATGAATGCCCAGAACTGAACCTGGCACCCTCCCAACCCTAGCCTGCCACCAACCTACTATACCAAATGGCCAGTTCAGCAGCCCACCATTGTGTTATACCCCACAAACCCTTCATTCCCTTCTGCCCATCATACAGTGTGGTCCCTTCTCCCCCCATGTGTGTACATATAGCGACATCATGTCACAAAATGTGTGGACCACCCATCTGGTTGCCCTCCCTGCCCAGTAGCCCTGTGCACAGGTGCCATGATTGAGTCACCCTTTTTGTAAGCACTCAATCACGGTCGCCATAGTCACAGGATACAATTGGGGGTAGCATTGCATGTTTCCTTGTATGGCCATAGAGATATTTTTGTCAGGGTAATAATATAAATTGTGAAAAAACGCTTCCCATTTCTTAGAGGTAATATAAGCCTCAGGTTCCCTTACCATATGCTCAATAGCCTTTACTAACCATGGTCCAGAACTTCTTTTTGTTTTTTTCTTGTACTACTTGCTTTAGCTTGTTCCACATAATTGACTGATGTTTCTTCTTTCCTCTCTCTAGCAATTCTCTATATATTTTCCTCTCTTTATTTAATTGCATCACCCTTTCCTTTTTTGGGTTTTCCTTTAATAATCTTACCTTTTTATTTAATTCCTTTTTAGCTTTTTTACAAGACTCATTACACCAATTATTCTGCCTTGGTCTCTTTATACTCAATTGATATAGGAAGGGTCTAATATAAAGTATGTATTTCTGCCAATTCTCATTGATGAGCTCCATATTTTCTGTGTTTATTATTGTCTCCAGTCTGTAATCATATGGACAACCTGCATAGAGTACAGTGTTTCCTTTACTGTATTTATAGAATGTACTTCCCATCTTATTTTCCTACAGTTTATTATTTCACTGTTTTGGGCTATATGCTGGTTTTCCATATTTACAATGTATCCAAAATCTGATTTAATCATCAATTTAAGGGATAAATGACTAGATTCTGGTCTCCCAGTAACTGATAGGGATTCTACTATTTTAGCTTCAACTAAGTTAGTCCAACCCTGGTGTATAGTGGATGAGCATAGCTGTCCCAAAATGTCAATTCCCCTTGTAGGTGACCACTGGTTCTTCCATTTAGTAAACAGCAATTTACATCATCTATGGCTTGTAATAAGCTCCTCCTATGTTTTATTTATTTTAGTGTCTTTCACTTTCCTGATTTGTTTGAAGTTTAGGTTTAGGTCTGGTATATTTTGTAAAATATCCCTATGCAGGGTGGCACTTGTGGTTTCATTAGCCACTCTGGCATTAAACTCCCTTATTATTATCAATAGATAGTAGGATTTTTGTCATTTAGCCCTTCTACGATTTCTATAAATGTATTCCAATTATGAACTAAGTCCAACATTTCTCTTGTTGGTGGTATATATATATTTATATATTTAATATTAATATTGATAAATTCTCTGACCCCAATAAAAGGGGATGTACAAATGTTATTTTATAAGACAATAATTTTGTCTTAAAATTCAGTGAGGTGTTTATGTAAATTGCAATTTCTGCTTGTGGTCTGCAACTTTTTTTACTTTAACAACTGGTAAAGTGTATCCTTCATAATCAGCCATCGAGAGAGTAAATTCCTCATCACACCAAGTCTCTTGAGGCAAATATATCATGTTGAACTAGGAAATTTCTACATTCTACATCCACTAGTTTCATTACAAGACCCTCAATATTCCATGATAGGGTAGATATTTTTGTTATTTGCGAAATCTGGTTCATTTTTCTTGTTGCCAGTCAGTTATCTTCCCCCTCTATTTCTAGTTAGTCATATCTGTTGACTGCTTGTCCTAGTTCATCATTTTTTTCCTGTCATATTTAGTCCTCAGTGATTAGACATCTGCTATATTGTAGCCCATTCTATCAAGTACAGCAGACTATCCATAGATTTGTTCTACATACTGTGGGTTTGGGTCCAAGAGGGTGTGGTTGGTTAGCAGCTTTGCCTTAGGATTGCTATAAGTGTGTGGACCAATCTGGTGAAGTTCACACCTAGATTATATTTGCTCAGGACCACATGCAGGTGTTCCCATCCCACAGAATCTAATGCTTTTTAACAGTTCACTGTAAGGGCAGCAGCCAGGCTTGGTAGTTCTGCAGCAGACTGAATCAGGCAATGAAAGCCCACAGGTAGTCAGAACTGATCCTTCCATGCACAAATCCTACCTGTGAGGCATGCTTATTATCAGGAAGGAGTTTTTCCAGTTGGGATGCTAACATTTTAGCCACAATTGTGGCATTTGCTTTGATTAAGGAAATAGGACTGTAGCTAGTGAGGTCCTTCCCCTCCTTCAGCAGCACTGTTATGATATCTTCTGTGAGAGTGTCTGTCAGTTTCATTCATTGATATGCATCCTGTAGCATGGACAACATTGGCCAGTATATCATGTCCCTTACCTGTTGGTAAAAGTCCACCAGGAAGACATCACTTCTTGGAGACTTGTGAGGGGCCATGTGTTGTATAGAAAATGTGAGCTCATGCTCCATGAATGGGGCCTCTATCTCTTGCTTTTGGGGTTATGAAAGTGTGAGGAGAGGGAAGTTGTCCATGAAGTTTGAAAACACCATCTTGTCCCTAGCTCCCTGTGCCTTATAAAAGTTCCTATAGAAACATATCATAATTTTATTTATGGTCTTTGCTGTTTTGTATGGCTGCCCTGATGAGTCCATAGGTTGTAAGATATGTCTTTAAGCCTGTTGTTTCTTTAACCTAAAGGATAGTAAATTACCTGCCCTTTCTCCCTCTGCCCACTACTTGTGTTGGGCCCTGCGTAATTGCAGTTCTGCCTTTCTTGCAGCTAGCCAATTGAGTTTGATCTTCAGGGAGGTAATTTTAAACTCCAGGTTTGAATTTTGTAGTTGGCAGGAATCTTTTGTATATATCTGTTCTTTTTCTTTAAGCTGTTCCTCTAGTTGGAGTGCTTCCCTCTCCCTCTGACATCACCGATGGATGGCATACCAAATGATTTTGCCACCTATCATGGCTAATGCAATCCCAGCAGGTTCTTAATCATTTTAAGTGACTGCCCATGAGGCTTTTACCTGGAGTTGAACCAATCCAAAAAGTGGTCCATAGCAAGGTTGCAGTCTCCACCCAGTATTATATCAGGGTTGTTGAAGGACATATCCATCATTTTCTGAGACATCTTATTAAAGAATCTGGGTCTGTCCTCATTTGGTGTATAAACATTGGCAAGAAAGATAGGGCCTTGAGAGGTGGACATTTTAGCTAGCACCCATCTCCCCGTCTCATCTCCTTGTTGGGTAATGGGTTTCCACCCAAGCTGTCTGTAGCACAGGATGGAGACTCTCCATTGTGCCTTACCCGATGTGCTGTGCTGTGTGCATCCCGGCCCACCCATTCTCTAAACATTTTTTGGGCTTCCCCTTTACTTAATTTTGTCTCCTACAGGAATATTCTTTGTGTCTTCATTTGTTTCAGCCATGTCATTACCTTCTTCCTTTTAATTGAAGAATTCAGACCCCTCACATTCCATGAGGTGGCCACTATCAGAGTTACAGTAGTCATGACTTAAACTTTAGCAGATGCAATGTATTATATGCATGTATTGCCCATGGCTCAGACCATGGAGAAAAAGGTAAAATCATTCTCCCATAATACGTTCATCTGTACTATAGCCTGAACACCCCACAGCTCTTTCTTTTTTTCATGTAAGATTTTATTGAAGGTTTTTTTTACATTGTTTTACATACAGTACAGTATGACGTGATCATATGAGAGACAACAAGCAGCATTAAAGTAACGGTATCTGCAAAACCAAAGCTCTTTCTGAAGTCTGCTAGCCTTAAAAAGTTATGTCCTGCAAAATGTCTGCATCCTATGTACTCTGTTTCTTATATTATAAACCTTATGTAAAAGAACAGTAAATAACCTTTTATACCATAATATCAAGGATTGCCAGTCGATACAAAGTCATAAATGGAACTGTCCTTTGGTTGAACTGTAGATAAAACAATAATGTTTAGAACACTGTTAGCCATAATGTTCAGTAAACAACCAATAACAAAGTCATATCATTCATAAACTTATCCCACATTAGGGGAAGAATTCCTTTATCAGACCAGGTTGTCATGTGCTCTGCATGACTACCAGTGATCAAAGGGAAGCCCCTCCAGGGGGTGTTAATTCAGGTTGTCTTTTGTTTTATTTGTTCAGTTTTCCTTTTTTTATTTTTTCCCTCTGTAACTGCTTGAATCTGTAGCACCTCGGTGGAGGGTAATTCAGTTAACCCACTCAGTCCCATGTAGTACCCGGGGGACCTAAGACCATTTATCTCTGGATTATCAGGCATTAGTCAGGTCTTCTTGTAAGAAGACCAGCCCATCAGACAGCTTCAAAGAGTGGTAGGGCATTTTCTTTCATTAGGGCTATGCCACTCCCTTGCTCTTCCTTTTCAATCTGACATATGATTATAACCAGGTTCCCTTTAGTCTGACCCCTTTGTGCCTTGCACTATGTCCTTATGGACTCTAGAAGGCCACTGATGGAGCCAGTCAAATTTAGGGGGCATTCCTCTCAGTACTTAGGTCTCCCATGGTTCACAGGTTGATGAAGTTGTAGAAGCCCCCATTTTACCTGCCATCCATCCCAGCTTCTGGCGGTTTACGCAACCTATGAGGTCCCCATTTATTTACTGAGGTGATTCTGTAGTACTCATATTCTGGCATTTGGGAACAGATCCCATATGGGTTCTTATAAGGCTGATCTTGCTATTTGTCAAACATCTGGGACTCTCAGGGATAGGGGGTGGAGCAGAATAGTTAAGACCCCCTTCCAGATGTCTGGATTGTGGCTATCTGCCCAACCCCAGAGACTACCCTTCTAAGAAGCCTGACACCCTGTTCCATTTATTTTGGAGCCAGTCAGACTCCTTATAAGAACAAAAACAATGCACAAATACTGGACCAACATCTGGAGAATGAGACCAGATTAACTAAACAGGAGTTCCTCACACCACAAATTCCCCCCTTAAAACACAATTTATTTATTTATTTATTTATTGAAATGTTTCACCAGGAAGGCACACTGAACAACAAGTTGCTCATCTCCCAGTGCGACTTGTGAGGGGGGAGTACAATTGGATGAAGAAATAGACATACAGCTTACCATTTAACATATCCAAGAAATTAAACAATCAATTACATTTGTAACAAGACATACAGTTAAAAATATCATAAATAATCATACAATTGCATTTGTGACATAACATACAGTTAAATATATCATACCTGTGGGATATGCATTTAATTACAAGTGGCATATCTGAGGAACATAGTATAGAAATGTAATATATCCTTGGAGCCAACTACTTGCAGGAATGAATCATAGTTAAGAGGCAGATCATTTAGCAATTATTGAATGAATGAGATGCAGTGAGGGGACATCAAGGAGGGTAGAGGGGTAGACAGGGGAAACCAGATGGGGGAAGGAGAAGATAAAGGAGGGCGGAAACATTACTGGAGTAAAGTGAGCAAATAAAACAAATCAATTGCAAGCGGCAAGTTAACATAGGGCTAGTGCAATCTGGGAGCACCTCAGATAAAACAAAAAGTACAAGTTATTAGCTCAAGTGAACTAATTCCTTTGTTTAAGTGCAGGGGGTACTGCAGGGGCTCAGGATGGAGGTGGGGTTAAGGAATAGGGTAGGGAAGGATGACTCATACCTGGAACTGGCCCCTTCAGAGTGCAGAGATTGCTGCCAGTGGTGGAATGAGGTAAGGACTTAGAATATGGGGTAGGAGTAGGCAAGGACAATTTGGGTAGAGATAGTAGAGGGTATGGTAAAGGGAAGGAGGGGAAGGGGTGGAAGAAACTTGCCTAAGACTAGGCCTCTTCAGGATGCTGAAAACCCTGCCAGAGAGCAGATTCAACTGAGGACAAGATAGATAGAAAGGACTGAGGGGAAAGGGAGGGAAGGAAGATTAATTTCTCAGTGCTGAACTCCCCCAGATTGTGAGAACCCTGCCAAGGTGCAGAACTAGATGAGGACACATTGGGAAGAGAAAACAGAAAGGATGAAGGGAAAGAAAGGAACCCTGAGAACCCTGCCAGAGCACAGAATCAGGTGAAGACTAGTTTAGTAGAAAGGATAGAGGGGAAGGGGGAGAGGGAGGGGAAGTGAAAGAAGAGTAATTGCCCAGTGATGGGCCCCTTTAGGATGCAGAGAACCCTGCCAGGGGATAGAATTTGGTGAGGACAAGTTGGAAAGAGGGAAATAGGGGAGATAGAAGAGGAAAGGAAAAAAGGAGGGAGGGAAGAAACTTACCTGAAAGTAGACATTGCCAGGATGCTAAGAATCCTGACAGAGGGCAGATTTAGGTGAGGACAAGTTGGGTAGAAAGGAGAAGGGGAAGGGGGATGAGGAGGCTTGCCCAGTGCTAAACCCCTCCAGGATGCTGAGAACCCTGCCAGAGGTCAAAACTAAGGAGGGGCAGATAAACAATTCAGAGACCTGTAGGAGGGCAGTGGCAAGGGCAAATAGGATGCTGGGATGCATCATCAGGGGGATTACCTCCGGAAAGATGGAAGTGATCCTACCCCTGTACAACTGCTTGGTTAGGCCACACCTCGAGTATTTTGTGCAGTTTTGGAGACCACATCTAAAGAGGGATTTTACACTCTTAGAGAAGGTCCAAAGGAGGGAAACCAAAATGATCCAGGGCCTGGGGGACAGGACTTAGGAGGAGAGGCTCAGGGAGCTCAACATGTACACCCTGAAGGAGAGGAGGGATGGAGGAACATGATAGAGGTATTTAAGTACATAAAGGGGATCAATAAGGGGGCCCAGTCAGGGTTCTCCAAAGGAAGGAGGAGGGGACAATGAGAGGGATTGGGTTTAAACTGGAAGGGGGTCAGGTTCATAGGGGAGAGGAGGAGGAGGTGTTATTTCACTGAAAGGGTGGTGAAGCCATGAAATGCACTGCCCAGGGAGCTGGTAGAGGTGGAGACTGTGGCCAGGTTTAAGAGGGGATGGGACAGGTACAGGGGGAGGGTAAATCTGACGAGGTTCAATGCAGGTGGCACATCTGTGACTAGAGATGGACTAAGTGGCCCCAATTCGCTCCACAAAGTAATTCCTGGAGTGAAGGTGAATTCTTGGAGTGCTCCGCAACACAAAGCGGAGTACTTCGTGTTATAATGGGTAATGTGAAGTCCATTGAAAACAATGACTTTGCATTACTCCTCCTTCCCAAACCACTACTCCACCAATTCATAAGTCAAAGTACATTGAAAACAATGTACTTCACCTGACTTCACCTTGTTTTTAAGCTTCAAAGGCAAATTTTGCAGTGATTCATGGGATTTCAGGTCACACAGGATCTAGATTGTTCTGCACAGCCTCAGTTTGGGGTAGTGTGTGTAGGAAGCTGTAGGAGACAATCTTCCCTGAGAGCACTCTTCGATTCAAACCTTCTAAAAGCTGTTAAAAAGGCCTTTTTGAGTCATTTTTTTTGCTGAAACTTTAGTTCATCGATTATAGGAAACCCTCCTGTGCTCATATCATCAAGCGTTTATTGTTTGTGTGTGGATTTTGAATGTTAATGTACAACATTCAGTCTGTGTACTGAGAGACAGTGGAAGTGTGCTTTGGGGAGGGGCGTATCTGGGGTGTAGGTAGATTATCTTGGAGAAAAAGACACTGCTTTCTGTTCTGTGATATGTTTCACGTATAACTATGTTAATGTACACAGTAATAACGGATAACTGTGTTAATGTACACAGTAATAGTTTCAATAAATCTTGCCATTTTTTTGCAGATTGTTGTGGTGCAGCAATGCATAATTTTAGTTTGTTTAAAATATGTGGTTATATTACTGAAGTTTTCAATTTGCCACGCATTACTTAGTGTGTGTGTGTGAGTATGTGTGTGATGCATGTCATCAAATCAGACACCTTTTATTATGCCACATAATTTCAGCAGTGTGAACCTGCTATCCACTGCAGCTGTGTAATTTTTGTACTTCTTTACTGGTACTAGTACTAGTGAGTGTGACTGCAGCAGTGCAGTACACTGCCCCCGCAGCCCACCCCAACCAGCAAAGGTATTCTTTTCCAGATTTGAATTTCTGATGATAAGCTCTGGTAAGGTGTTTTGCCTTTGCATCTGTATCTCTTCAGTGCGCAGTGCAATCTTAATCTGTCTGTGCATTTGCATCTTTTTAGGACCCAATCTCCATCTCTAAGTTAAGTCACAGTTGTTTCTTTGGCTTCCCTTCAGAGTACTGGACATGTGTGGTGCATAATTCTGCATGAACATTGTACTCATTAATATGCGTTTTTAAGTCAGAACCATCATCACGAGTCACTCATGATACAAATCACGTTCTTCATCAACACGGTCACAAATTCTGTCACAAATGACGATTTATGATCACATCACAAATCACAACATTAATTTTTTTTACTAGTTACTTGGATGTATTGTAAGCCTGTTTTGTAGTATCTCTCCATGCTTCACTACCCCACCATTGTACTCATTAATGAGTGTTTTTAAGTCAGGGAGTTTTATGCCACACCTCATCGGGGTTCGAGGAAGTACAGCCATAGCCATTCATGTGTCTTCATCATCACGGTCACAAACGCAGTCACAAATCACGATTTAAGATTACTTCACGAATCACAACATTAACTTTTTTACTAGTTACTTGGATGTATTGTAAGCCAGTTTAGTAATATCTCTCCAGGCGTCACCATCCCACCATTGTACTCATTAATAAGTGTTTTTAAGTCAGGGAGTTGGACAGTGTCTGCAGTACATACACAGACTGGAAAGAAGACTGACTGCACACATACAGTTTAGCACAGTATACTTGCACTGCTCAGAATACAATGTGTCATGCATATGGAAGACAATGAAAAAAGGGTGTAATTACACACAAGGGTCGGGGATGGTAGAGGAATACATTTTATAACACATCAAGGAAGGTGTGTGGGGGAACATGGTGTGAGGAAAAAAACAAACAAATGTGGGATCCCATGGTGGTCCAGCAGCAGTTCCAGCATGGACATAATTTGCAACTGATGTCCCTCTATGCGATCCAGCTGCTGTTCCACAGCACTCACCCTCTCATTGTTCTCCTCGACAGCACTCCTGAGAACTGCAAAGTCAGCCTGTGTTACATGCAGTTCTCTGGGGTCCACACGTTCTACAGGCTGACCTGCTGGTGGTGGTGGTGGTAGTGGTGGTGGGGTTGGGGTGCTGGTGGAGCAGCAGGTGCTGCTGTGGCCCTCCTCTTCTTAGGGATGCCACCATGCACAGCTCCACCCTCTGCCACAGAATGGCCAGCAGATGCAGACATGATCCGTTCTGTAGCAGCCTGCCACTCCAACTGGTGGTGATTAAGCATATTGGTGTGCTGGCCCCCCAGTCCCCAGGTGAGTCCCCAGGGACCACGGTGCACCTCCACCTCACATAGGTGGCACTTGACCACACTGCTGTCTCCCCCAGCACAGTCAAAAAACTGCCAAACAACAGAGGTGCGGGGATGACCAGGCACAGGCAGGGGGAGGGCCAGATGAACTGGCAGCTGGCTGGTCATGGTGCTGAACAGGGATGGGATCCACACCTGGGCCCAGGGGAATAGGCACATCCTGCTCCAGAGGACCTGGTGCTGGACTTGGTGGTGGTGGTGGTGGTTCAATTGCCTCAGAGTCAGGACAAGAGGTGGTGCTGGTCCTGCTTCTGGGGGTGGGGGATGCTCACATGTTTCGAGTGGTCCAACAGGAATGGGCACCCATGCTCTTCACGCATGTGCATGGTACAATGCTTACCACTTCCACTCTCTCTCAGAGCTGCCCCGACCCCAGACATTCCCTCACCCTGGTCCATCTCTCCTACTGAGCCCCCTCAGTCCATGCAAGCACTACTCACACTGTCACACAACACGCACACACACACACACACACACACACACACACACACACACAGTCACACAGAAACAGACAAACAAGTAACTACTTATAAAGGTAAGAAAAATAAAATTTACAGAAAGAACAAATTAAGTAAAAAAGAGTACAGAAAAGACAAACAAAATGTAGCTTAAAAAGCTGTTGGGTCTAAATCAAAGTTTAAATCTCCTCTTCTATATGATCTCAAAGTATCAGCAGTCACAAAACACACTCCTCTCTCTCCATCTGCACAGGAGAAAGTAAAAGTGTCTACTTGTATGGCTCACTTGCTTCCTGCCTAGCTAAAGAGCATGTGACTTACAGTACTGTAAGCCATGTGATGTGTGGGGGGGGGCTGCCAAATCTGAAACACCAAGTATATCACTTAGACTCTAATGAGGAATGCGAAGTCTGTTAAAAACAATGACTTTGCCTTACTTCGCATTGCCATTCTGCCTTAACGTGAAGTAGTAATGACAAGGCGGAGTGAGTACTTTCCATTGCCCACTCCACATAGAGGAGTGGCAATGTGAAGTGCCCACTTCGCATTCACTTTGCCGGCAGAATTTAAATTCGCTGCATCTCTATCTGTGACTGGGGACAGTATAACCCAATAGGGAGGGGAGGACACCAAAATCTGCCCTCAGTGTGGGTGCTGATAATCGAGCAGAAACAAAAGACTGTTAGGCCTATTCTGCTGGCATTTTAGTATGTTAATATGTAAGTTGGTAATGGAAGAAAGTTAGGGGTAGGAGTGAGGGGTTAAGCGGTGAAGGGAGAAGAGACCGTGCTGAGAAGTAGGCTCGGGGGAAGAAGGTTTAATGGGGATGTGAGTCATGGAGAGGAGCAGAGGTATATGATGAGGGTTAAAGCAAGAGCAGTTAGATGACAGAAAGTTGTGTAAGGCAGAGACAAGGGAGTAGTAGGAGGAGGATTGCCATATTTGGGGGGGAGGGAGTTCCAGATTTGCGGTAAATGATGGGTTAAGCCTGACTGACCAATGAGAGTGGTTCAATTGGCGACCAACAAAGTGTGAGTGTCAGAGGATCTGAGGGAGTGGGAGGGGTGAGGGGTGGAAGAGAGTGAACATAAAAGGTAGGAGGAAA
Organism: Neoceratodus forsteri; assembly: GCA_016271365.2. NCBI lineage: Eukaryota > Metazoa > Chordata > Ceratodontiformes > Ceratodontidae > Neoceratodus > Neoceratodus forsteri. The sequence goes on along the minus strand of CM057455.1, from coordinate 1,115,193,397 downwards.
GCTCTCCTAACCAAAATTTAGAAGTGAGTTTGGCACAATGAGTGAGGCAACTTTTGGCAAGTGAGGGAAGGGACAGAGCATGGTAGAGGTCACAGTGATGTGTGCGTGATAGAGCATCAAGGGCAAAATGACAGAAGGAGTTATAGAGAGTGTCCAGTCTGGTTAGGGAGGATTTGGGAGTGGCACTATAGACTACATAACCATAGTTGAAATTGGGGAGGATCATTTTCTGAACTAGTTCATGTCACGCTGTAGGAGGGATGCAACTATGGTTCCCGAATAAGGCACCAAGCTTGGGGAGCATGTAACAAGCCAGGGCGTGGGCTGATGTTATTGTTTTGTTTTATTAGCACTGTGTGGTGCCTCCATATTATAACCCACTATCTGGCTAGCCTGGGTTCAGAGAGAAAACTGTTGCTTGCATTTTGGCTAGGTTTGAAACCTCTGCACAGGGGCACCCAAGTAATCCAGACACAGGAAGCAATAACTGGAATGTCCAAACCAGGAGTAGGATTCTAGAGTGTGGCTTTTATTCACAACAACAACAGAATAATAAAGCATAGATGGACCCCCACGGGGCTACACTCCCTGGTAATGCAGATATACGGAGACTAGAACACATCTTCTTACACACTGTAACCCTCAGGTTCTGAAACACTCAGGGCTCTCAGCCCGAACTTGTACTCTTCTCTTGGTTCCCTTGCTGTTGTGTTTACTTTACTACTGCACCCTGTAATGGCAGCGGCAGCACTCCTGATGCATCAACGTTCTGTTTATGACTCAAGCTACTGCGCATCCGATTTACACACTCTACTGATAAAGTTCACTCAAACTGCATAAATGGCACTGCTTGCTCTCTCAGCACATTTATATCATTTCTACAGGACTTTTCATTCACTTTAAATCACTGTTCTAGCTTAAAGTCCCCTAAAGCCACAGTATTTCATTGCACAAGATTGCCTGCATTTTTCATTGCATCTCTCATACAACTCACAGTCTCTCACATGGCTTTGAAAATTATACTGTTGCTGAACCTAAAATTATGCTCACAGTCTAATGCTCAGACTTCTTGTTTTAGCTGATTAAACTTGACACAGTCCTTCTTTGCAAAATGATCACACAGCTACACACAGGTTCAGCTGGTTTTAGATTAAAATCACACAGTTTGAGCTAATTTTCAGGATGGTACTCAATCAGTAGCTTGTTGTTGCGATGTAAACATGGTCAACAACCGGTCTTGGAGGCTTCTGTATGGTAGCGGGCTGGCAGTCCTGCCGATTGCTCCTCTGAACACCACGCTCTCTGTCCAGATGATCGATATGCGGGTTGAGCCTGATTTTAAACATAAAAGTCAGATTTTACTAATTTTACAACATTTTTAGTCACCACGACACTTCTTGCAAGCCTGCTCACACACTCCTCTCTCTCCATCCCCCTCTTGAACACTGTGCAGTCACTCTAGAGCTGGCTTGGGGGTGGGACTGATTGCTGTCTCACCAATCACTCAACGCCATTTAAATGAGCCTCTCTCTTCTTGTGTTCTGCTTCTCCATTGCGATCGTCAAGCAGGCAAAATTTAAACTGCAAACCACACTTTCTTTTTTCAACTGTAGCTCCTCGTCGGGAGCACCATTTCGACCATTTAACATGCCATTTTACTCAGTGACTACTCTTAGTCCATAACACAAGCACTTCCAACTTCTAGGGCACAAATCTCTCTTTGTTTCCCAAAGTTTTCCATACTTTTTTCCTGTCACGCAACACTTTAAAAGCTCAAATGTTGTAATTATGATGCAGGATAAGGGGCATACACTTTTGGGCTTTACTGCTCCTTGGTAAACAGTTGGCAAAATCACAGCAGCACATAGACAGCAGCACACAGCAGTGCATTTAGTTGGCAATGCTTCTGATTTTTGGGCTACCTACTGCCAGACAGCCAAAATGATAGCCACTGTCCAAGCAACCTTTCTTGCATTTTTCTCCCAAATTGCAAGCCAAGTCCCAGCAGTGCCTCCTATTTGTAACCAGCCAGGGCTCAGGTTGATGTTATTTTTTGTTTTATTGGTGCTGTGCTGTGCCTCCATATTGTAACCCACTACCTGGCTAGCCTGGGTTAGGGGATAAAACTGTTGATCGGCATTTTGGCTAAGTTTGAAACCTCTGCAAAGGGGCACCCATGTAATCCAGACACAGGAAACAATAACTGAAATGTCCAAACCAGGAGTGGGATTCTAGAGTGTGGCTTTTATTCACAACAACAACAGAATAATAAAGCATAGATGTACCCCCACGGGGCTACACTCCCTGGTAATGGATATACAGAGACTAGAACACATCTTCTTACACATTGCAACCTTCAGGTTCTAAAACACATGGGGCTCTCAGCCCGAACTTGTACTCTTCTCTTGGTTTCCCTGGTGTGGTACATCCGACCAGCACTTGGACTACATTCCATATGGCATGGATTTTTGTTGGTGGCTCCCTCCACCACCCACGAGCACTTCCTGGCTCCATAAAGGAAAAAATCTTCATCCTAATCCCACATCTGGGTACTTTTCTGCGAACACTGGCCAAGTGCCCGGGAGAAAACTATAGGTGCCCAAAGTGAACCCGTGGAGGTAAATCTCGTTACTCCAGATGGGGGGTCTCCCACCTCTTGTTCCCAAATCTATACCTAGATATTCACTTGGAATCAACACCTTTCTTGAAACACTCCATTGTAGAATGCTGTCTCGAAATGTATTTCATACCTAACACTCTACTATTCAAAATCTGATATCCTGGCTTTTAATGATCTCTGAGTGGCTATGTCCATCCCTGTAGACCCTCACTGTTTAGGTGCATTTTACTGTAAGTCACACACAACTGTAGTACTGTACTTGGCTGTCCTTCTCTGACCTCACAGTAACAGATACTTTACACACTGTCTGGTGAACACATGGGCTCTATTTCAGAGCAGAACTTACCACTGGTTTGCAGGTGTCCCAAGGTTTCTGGCAAAGCAAACTACTTCTTGTGCCTCAGCACTTGAACAACAAAATGACAGGCAGCTTTCCCTCTTCAGCAGGGCCAGGGGATTGCCCCTGAAATTGCTGGTTCTCTTCCCCCATCCCTCCTGAGATGAGGTGTTCTTTTCTAGGGCTAGAACACACACCCACTCTTCTATGCAGCTCTATAGCAAAGCTTAGCCCTGAGAGGCTGCCAACTGCAGCACACCTCCTGCTTCCACTGTAGACTGCTGCTCACTGACTCAAAACCTCCAAATGTTCTAACTAGCTCCCTGCTGCAACATTCCAATGTGGCTTATGCTGCTGCAAGAATTCTATATGATGTCATCCCTCCAGCTCAGCAGAGACTGAGGACAGAGTGAGACAGTGTGAAACCCATTTAACTGGTGTCTCACAAGCTGCCTTTCCCTGCCTACTACTATATCTAAGTGGGATTCTTGTAACCCCAGGTGACAGGGGGGGTTACACACAGTTTTTCAAGATGGCATCAATGTGGCCAGAGAAGTTGAGGTGTTGATCCAACCAAACCCCAAGGTATCTAAATGAGGAGGTGTCCTCTAGGATTGTCCTATCAAGGGTATGGAAAGAAAGTAAAGGGCAGAGCCTATATAGTCTCTGCCTAGTGCCAAAGGTCATGGAGACAGTCTTTTTGGCATTTAGGAATAGTTGATATGAGGCAAACCATAGCTGAACCTGGTAGAAGTCATGTTGAAGGGTGGTTGCTTCATCGGCGGGGTATTTGCCAGAGGAGAACAGGATGGTGTTGTTGGCATACATATGGATATAGGAGAAGGGGGAGCATACTGAGGGTAAGTCATTTAGGAAGATGGAGAAGAGAATGGGTCCAAGTACAGAGCTCTATTGGACTCATGTAAAAATAGGGAGGGGGTGGAGAGATTGTATCCTGGATCTTGACTGACTGTGTTCTGCCTGAGAGGTAAGCTCTAAATCTGTTTTTGGCTGAAGTAGACAACCCGGCAGCCATAAAGGAGACAACAATAGGGCATGGGAGACTGTGTTGAAAGCCTTGGCGAAGTCAACAAAGATGGCAGACATAATGAGGCCATTATCCATCCCAGGGAAGATGGAGTCAGTGAGCCTGAGTAGGGAGGTGGTAGTGGAGTGGTTCTTACAAAAGTCAGATTGGAATGGGGTGAAAAAGGAAGAGTCATCGAGGAAGGAGGTTAGTTGAGAGAGGACCAGGTGTTCTTGGAGCTTAACAAGGACAGGGAGGAGACAGATTGGATGAATATTTGTAGACAAGGAGGGGGTAATCACCCTTAGGGACAGAGATGACCACCGCATGTTTCCAGGATGATAGGACAGATGAGGATGGCAAAGAGAGATTTAGGATTAAGGAGAGAGGGTAGGCTATAGCAGAAATTGAAAGGTAGAGGATTTTAGGGTCAAGGTCATCCAGTGATGAACCTTTAGAAGGATTTAAAGAGAGAAGGGCTGTTAGTGTTTCTCTGGGGAGACTGCAGAAAAGGGAGGATGGGTGGGCATGGAGTGGTTGAGTGCTGGGTGTGTGAGGATGAGGAAGAGGGAGGTAAGAGGGGAGGGGCTTTAGAAGTACTGTGGTACAGGAGATATAGTAGGACTTAAACTCTTGAGCCACTGCGCATGGCTTGGAGACCAATAAGTTGTTTATTTTAATCACTGGGGGAGGTGGATATGAAGGGGAGGAGAATAGCGTATGGACCACTTTCTAGAATTTGGAGGGGTGACTGATGTTTTTGAGAAAAGGTTATTTAAAATATTCAGACTTAACAAATCTGGTAACTTTTGTGCAGGCATTTCTTAACATGCAATACGTGGTTCTACTGCTACTCTCACCCGGTGGTCTCAGAGTTGCTCAAGGGCCCAAAAATTGGTCACCACTTATTTTTTTCTATACTTTGATGAAAGTACCCACACCGTTGGAGGAAGTGCTTTGGAAAGGATTCTATGAATAGCCCGTGACTTGCTCTATTTTCTAGATCACTTTTTAATCCAGTAGATTGTGTGGACTAATGAATGGATGAATTTGGAGTCCCAGTGGTGCTCTCAGATCAAATTAGGATGTCACCATCATGGTTAGAGAGCTCCACCCACTCAACATTAGGACTTTAAATGTAAAAGGAATCAACAACCACTAAAATGAATATAGCTTCCTTAGACCCCTAAATGAATATGTTTCATCTTAGTGCCTATGGTTTATTATCCCTTATAAAATGTATAGAAAATGTCCAGGGTTTTGATTGGATAACAGGCACATTTACCTGTGTTCTTATCCAGCCATAACTTACTAGTCAGTAATTATTATGCCCAGAGGGATGCTCTTCAAAGGAAATCCATATGCCACTTTTACTACACAGTGGCATCAGCAGCTGTTTTGCTTTTAGCCATTTATACTATGTGTACCACCATCAGAGTTACAGAAAAAAATTATTCTCAGACATATCCCACATCCTCGTAGGTCATCCAACCCCCTTCCAGCATCTGTATTTCCTGTTACAAACACTTTATCTTACCTTTTTTACATTTTCTGTTCAAAACAAAATGACTGTCATGCTGGTGGTATCACTGCTAAATGCTGACACTCAGAATCCTGACATTTAGGTTCCCAAGTTCGGCAGCCCAACACACACACACCCAACAGAAGGAAGTTGGTGCCAACAGGGATAAGGTAGAAGATGTGATGAACCACTACCTATCCATAGTCAGACACCACAAATGAGGAGAAAATGTGGAAGCTGGCCAAGCTACTCCCATGGCGTGGAGGGCTAGGCCACTAGCAGCACGGACATCATGGCGCTCTCGACCTAGGTTCTGTTCTTGGTAGGGAACATTTTGGGTTCTTCCTGTTATTGCCCCTGTAACATTTTTAACCTAATCCAAGGTCTGCTCCATCTCTGAGTTGTTATTTTAGTTACAGAGGTTGCAGTAGGCTTGGCCCCCATATTGCACTAAGACTCTGTCAGTCTTCTGACAGTCGATATCCTGAACTAAGGCTTATGAAGTTCAGGAGACTGACTGTCAGGATTTCATAGTAGAGCCACGCTGGTCCCATTCCTGCTGTGCACAACACTCTTCTTGGATGACTGTATCTCCAATCACTGCTCCCTTCACTTTTCTCCCATTGTAGTTAGATAATTGTGGACAATGTATTAAAGGAAAAACACAACAATCAGGAAGCCACTCACTCATACTGTAGCACTGTACTCATCAAAGCACTGAACAGAAAGCATTAACTATGGTGGCTGTAGAGGGACATGCTTGTTCCTGATGAAGCCAATAAGCCATTCACTGTCAATGAAACAGGAGATATTTTAATGGTGCCAGACAAACAAATCTATGTAAACAGGAAAGAGTGAATAAACAAGGCTTTGTACAGTATCTGTCTGCTTAAGAGGAAGGGGGAGATAGAATCATGAGACATGCTCACTGATAATGAAACCTACTACACTATTGCTGCATGCCAAAGGCAGCATGAACAAATAGAAACAAATAAAAAATAGAACTTTTTTTTGTGAAGGAAGAAGGTAAGCAGACAGACAGACATCACCTCCTTGAAAAGTTAAAACAGGTTAAACATGTTCTGTAATTGTACCGTAACATTAACTATTTTGTTCAAACCCTAACAAAAAAGTTAAATACATATATTAATAAATAACATTTTACTTTTTAAACTGCACTAACTTGTTGACTCCATGTCACACATTTTCTATCCATTTTAGAAGCAGAATGAGACACTCTGAGGTGTGGTCTGATGAGAGCACCTCCCAGTTGTTAAAGGCCCTTGGTTCACGTATCTTGTGCCTCATTATGCACCTGGGGTGTACTCTTAACAGCCATAAACCACACCCTGTCCTGTCTTATTCCTTGCTTACAATCCCTCCATTCTGGTCCAATTTAATCTGACCCTCAGACAATTCAAAATCTTCCCCACCACAAATAAAACACCACTCATTTCTCTTTTTCCTCTTCATATCCACCATTGTAAATATTTTATTCACTTTTTGAAGTCTAGTATTACAATCATACAGACAAACATGGCTGGCTAGCATTTCTGAAGTGTATATTTAAAAATACAGTATATATCCACAGACAAAGGTAAATGTTCAGAATCTAGTTTTCCAGGTAAAATAATCTCCTTGTCAAAATCCAACAAAGAGAAAAATGAGATTGGACCATGATGAACTGAACAGTCACATGAGTCCCCTTGCATCTGCATGAACCTCGGACCCTTTCTTTTGGAAAAAAAAAGTGTGTTTGCAAGTTGCATCCATGTATGGGATTTTGGAACTTCTGTTCTATTAATAATTTAGATAATACAAGATTTATTATCACAGTCAGGCATTTCTTAAGTTATATCAGTTTTATTTAACCCTGTTCAACTCCTTTTAATATATACTGTAACTATAGAACTAGTTTGTGATTCTTGCATGTTAATCACCATTCTCTTACCTTTCATACAGTTATATAGGAAATAGTACAGTGTGCAAAGCATAAAGGACTTCAAGATGATGTGAACTTTTAGAGAATCAGTTGAGACAAAAAAAGTATTCTTGTTATACCAGCCATTTATATATTATTTCACCCTTTGGATAGTAAACTGCAGTTTCAGCTTCACTTCTTTATTACTCCCCTGTCATAAGGAAGTATATGTCAGAATGAGCAGTCACACAGCTCTGACTCGGAAGATATTAAATAATTCAAGTCCTTAACAGAGGAGAATAAGTCCTTGTGGTGTTTCTGCATTACATTTTCAGTTGACAGCAATCCTGACCTACAGTGGATGGTTGATGTGTGAGCTAAAGTGGAGAATGAAGTATTCCCAAGGAACCAGAAATGTTCTTTTTTGATAGGAAAAGAAAAAGTAATGATTGAAATGTAGACATTTTAACAATTTAAAAATCATGTTGTTCATGACAAGATATATAAATCACCTGAAATTTCAGTTCCATTGCTGGATTTGTACCTTTTGAGTAATTAGATCCATGAAACATAAAATGCAAATTGACCTTAAGGAATTAACAAAGCAATGATCTAAAATCTAAACAACATATTAACACATATCATAAAACATTGTAGTGAAGGCATGTTTGCCCAGGAAAAAAATCAGCCTGAAAGATTAGTATATCATTACTCTTGTATAATACAACTGTCAGAAGTACACTAACTGGTATTGATATTTAATATACTAGTGTAGATTATATGATGCAATGTATAACTGGTGTATATCAAAATTAAAATAAATCTGTATACGTTGACATATATTCATTGCAAATAACTATTTTAATGCACCAATCAACATTCAATTTACCACCAAAAAAGTGAGGAAATGTGACTATAGTGTTTGCAGCCTTAACTCTCCAACCCTACTGCCAAGCAGGAATGGGACAAGACCACAAAAGCTGTAAACAATATGCTCACTCCCTATACAGTACACAGTACGTGTGCTCCATATCATACCATACAGCAGCTGGCTGAGGTGGTGAGAGGAAGGCTGTACTGGTCAGTGTTATCAGATCTCCCATGTGGCACTAGACAGTGAGGTATGGGGGGATGGATGGCGTGTTTGCTGTGGGCAGTGGGATGTGGCTGCTAGCTACTGGGGAGATGGGTAACAAAAGGACAGGTGCTCAGCAGGTGGGTGGGTACCACTGGACACCAGGGAATACTGAACACTTACAGGAATTGTTGAGCAGAGGGTGGGAGGTACAACAAGAACCCAGGGACAGCTTCAATAACACAGTGGCAGCCAACTGGATGGTGGGAGGTGCCACTACACACCACGGACAGCTGTAATAACATGGCAGTGCCTGTCTGGAGATTGTGGGGGTGCCACTAGACACCACAGATGTCATTGTTTCCACAGACTGGGGTTCAGGGGGTTGAGGTGGGCATCCCAAGTACTGCTGTCCACCACCAGGACTTTGCATCATGTTAAGTCAGGGTTTGCAAAGGTGATAACTTGCACCAGTTCAGGTGGCATTTACCACTTATGCAAACCTCTGAATTTGCCACTATGCCTGTTTGCAGGGGGACAACCATCTCATTTGCATGGACACAGTGGTAAGTTAGGGCCCGGTTACTAACAGGTTTTGCCTTTGCTGTGGGGGTGTCTGACTATAGACCCCACCCATAAGTCAGGTACAAAACCCGGTTACCATGGTCAAATGCCGCTTACTGCCTGGGCTAAGTTTTGAATATCTGGCTGTGATTTTAAACCTACTTACAATGCTTTCTCTGCTGCACTACTATCTTAATTTAAAGGGCTGTTTAAATGTGATCATTTTTAATAATAGTGTAGCTTATGTAAAGTGATTTATTTGCCAATGAGCAGTATAGTTCTAATACTGTACTGCTTGTATTGTACTGTATTACGTGTATTATGATCAGGTTTATTCCTGTAAAAGGAATTGTATTCCAGTGTACTTTCCCATTACAAATAAATGAAATAAGATAAAACTGCCAGAAGCTGAAAGCTTCTTGTCGATGTACCCGACTTGTCGAGCTGCAGGATGTCCTGTGTTGTTGTCAGTCTGTGGGATTCGCTGTAGTGGTTTTGATGTTGGGACGGCATACTGAACAGGCAATCTGTGAAGTGGTGGTAGGGACTATCCACATTTTATTTTTATTCATTCATTTATTTATTTAATTTTTATTTATTATAGTCTTGGATTGCAACCTTTAAGCTAAAAGCTAATTTACAGAGGTTTCACATCAAAAAACAGACATGGCAAAAACGTACACATTATACACAAATAAGGTGGTGTTGAATAAGCACAAAAACATAAATATTACATAGCAAAAGTAATTTACAGTAGAAAAACAAATAAGTACATCTTAGCGTTATAACAGGAGGAGGAATGCTGTTCACAAGATATAACAAGTTACAGAGAGCAGGAAAAGTGATCTAGTACCGTGCAGGAAACCAGCAAAGCCAGTAACCTTTGTCAAGAAGGAGGGATAGGTGATCATGGGGAAAGTAGATGATGGAAGATGTGGAGGGAAGTGGAGGTAGAAAGATGTGGAGGGAAATTGTTAAGATATGAACAGAGTAATTCGAGGGGAAGAGTAGGAATTGTATTAATTGGGGGCAGGTGGTAGAAAGGTGATAGATATCAACTAAGGGAGAATATAGAACTAAGATAATCAGGAGTTACATAGGTCAGAAAACTGGTTATTGGAAGCAGTTGCAATTCTTTAGGCTAGAAAGATGTGAGTGGAGTTTTCATTTAAAAGGTCCAAGTTTGGACTCTGTGAGTAGGTCACTTAGGAGGGAGATGAGCCAGTTTGGGGCCCAGAAATCAAAAGATCATTGACCTTGCAAAGTTCATCAGAAAGGGACCTTATAGAGATCATTGGTTGACCCTCTGGTTAATCTAGCTGCTGTAGCTGGGTTAAGCATGGACTGACCCTGACTGGCACCAAGCCAAGGATAGCCTTTTTGGCAAGAAGACATGACTAATATCGAATTCTGTTATACAAATTTAGCCAACTCAAGTGCGAGTGGAGGTCACAGATGTGGGAAAGGCATTTCACTCAGAATGACCTTATGAGGGACTGGAGTGAACCAGAAAAACTAAGAGAAGGACTACATAAATTTGCCATGATTAGTCACAACAGCTGCTTCATCATCATTCTTACACTGTGGAAGCAAAACACTTCTCCCTCAAACTCAGAATGGCTTAAGGCTCTACAAGAAAACATGAAACAAGAAAAAACATATATAGAGCACGAGACAGGGAACAGTTTTTTTGTAATATATTAGCGCCACTAGATGCTTACATAGAAACATGACCCAGAGAGTATAATCAGATAGAAGGAGATTCAAAGCTGGCAGTTTGAACGCCTTACAAAGAAATGCATTCAATGTCTGAATATGCATGAATGAAAACAGGACAATATAAGAAATGAATAACATGTTTTATTGTACTCCACCTAGAAAGCAAAGTAGCATAAGTCTGTAAATGGTATAATTGCATAATTATACTGAACTGTAAGTAGTATGAAAGTTAATGTTAAAAAGGTGTTTTCTTTGTTTTGTTTAAAGCACAATATAGGGAAACATACTGTGGATACAGTCTTATAAAGAGTCTGTAAGGAAATTATGCTTAATTGGTTGGCAGAATGTAGAACATATTATGTAAGTATTGTACAAAAAAAAATAATAAAATATATTTAAAAAGAGGGACGGCCTGGGTGGAAACAAAAAGAAATGGTAGTGCAGGGCAGAAAAGGGTTGGACAGTGATATTGAGCAGATGGATGGAGTGGGTGGGACAGAAAACAAATGGCAGAGAAAGGCAGAATGGGGTTGACAAGTAGTATGAAGCAAAGGGATGGAGTTTGTGGGACAGAAAAGAAAAGGCAGGGCAGGGCAGAAAGGGGTTGGTGGTACTGATCTGAGGGATGGAATGAGTGGAAAAAGGAAAAATGGCAGGCAGGGCAGAACAGGGTTGGTGGGTGGTATTGAGCAGAGGGATGGAGCAGTGTGACAGAAAACAAATGGCAGGAAAGGGCAGAATGGGGTGGAGGAGGGAACAAAGAACAACAGCAGGGCAGGGCATAACAGAGTTGGAGGGTAATACTGAGCAGAGGGATGGAGCAGCTGGACAGAAAACAAACAGTAGGGCAGGACAGAACAGGGTTGGTGGATGGTAATGAGCAGAGGGAATGGCATGATGATAAGAACAAAGAAAACAGCAGGGAAGGGCAGAACTGGGATGGAGGGTCGTATTGAGAAGAGGGTTGCAGCAGGTGGTAAAGTAAGCAAATGGGATGAAGGGCAGAACATAACTGTTTTGGGTGGGAGCCAAAACCTACCCTGTCACAACAGTTTGTGTGGGACTGGGGAATTCTTGGCTCGTGACATGAGAAATAATTCCTTTCACTAAGCTGAGCATAGGCACACATTATTTTAGGTACCCAGAAAACATATTTCTAAACCTAGTTAAAGGAAAAAAAAACACCAGAATACAGCAAAACTGGTTCCATTTGTTTACGTTCCAGTGTTTTTTAAATTTTTTTAAATACATGCGTTTTATGAGTTTCCATATTTTAGTTTTAGAAAAAACAACATGGAAGCCATCAACACCTGAAAAAGGGTTTCCATATCATTATGACTTAAGTAGTGTGATAGCAAAATGCTCCAAAACATCAACATTTTCATCTTGTATCTGAGGATTATCCAAAAACCTTACTGAGCATGCTTAGAAAAGAAAAACGAACTTTAAATCCTTATGACTCTAGAACTGATTAGTGTTTTTTTAATGAAACTTTCCAAAAGTCGAAAAAACTGTGAATACCTGCATTGGTCTACTTTTCAAACACAAATCCTGTCTGACCAACAAATCCCTCACCCTTGCAATACATAGTTCTGTAGTCTCAGTCATTGACTATGGACTTGTGGTCTATGGATCTGCTATGGACACTGACCTGCACTGTATCACTGTTGCTCTAAACAAGGCCTGCCGTCTACTTACTGGGGCCCCTAACCTGTCACATACCTGTGATACCTATAAGCAGGCAAAGTGGCTTCAGCTAATGAGCAGACTCAGATACCAAACCTGCCTAATAGCAAAGAAGACTTCCCTTGGTCTCATGCCCCTAGGGGTTCAGATACTCCTCAGGCTGCCCTACATCACCTGCCATAAAAGAAGCTCCAATAATGAGATGTTGCTTGTACCTCAATGTCATACTACTCAAGGTCAATGCTCATTTGCAACCAGGGCAGCAAGTAAGTAATAATACCTGACAGGGCGGGCATTATTGGGATATAATGGACTGCTGAGAGGCATAATGAGGCCCAACACCACATGCGGCGGGCCTTATAGCCCCTGGAAGGTCCATTATATCCCAGAACCCCCACCCTGGAGGGTATTATTACACTTAGAAAATGGTGTAATAGTATTTTTTTTTTAAATAAAGTTTATAAAAAAAGAGGGGTGATATTAATACAAAATTAACAGAAATTGCATGTTCTGTAAAATAGTTCCTTTATTGCCACTAGAGGGTGCTGCTTATGAAAAATCAGTTTTCTCTTACACAGTATAGTGTTTTGTTATTGTTGGTATTTTTAGGAACCTCACAAGATTTTGATATGGCAATACCGTGATTAAAAAAAAAAGGTTTCATTTCTATGGTTTGATTGGGGAGTCTACTGTGCAAGTATAGGAGACAATAATGCGGAGGTCAGTTAGCCCGACTCGGAGAAGCAACATATAAGTGTAGTGAGCTGATGAAGTGTGGAAACAACCAGACAAAAGGTATTTTTTATTAAGATGTTGGTGTGGGGATAATTTGTTTGTGGCAGTTTTGTCATGTTTGGGCCTTGGACTGGAGCAGTAGTTTCTTGTATTGAGTCCCAGAGGTGGAGTGGCACTGTCAGGTAGCGTGTGTTGTGAGAGCAGGGTGCTGATCGGATATAAGAGTTGCAGCAATGCTGGTGTTTTGCTGATGTTTATAAATAAAATGAAAACTTTTTGTGGGGCTTGCTGTTTTTTACAGTATTGTGTGTGAAACGTGTAAGGAATGGTCTGAGAAGGAGGACTGAGTTGCATGGGGGGCATTTGGATCAGTGGCTCGGTAAGTGAGTTAAAAAGAATTGGGCACTGTGATGTTTTGAGGAGGGCACAAGGACATGAGGTGGTAATGGGTGATGCCAAAAGGAACTTGTTATTTGCTGGGCATTGTTAAAAAATAACAACACGGGTAGCAGGGGGGATTAGCCAATCAGCTTCTGAGATTTTGATGCCCATTTTCTAATGTGGTATAACTCACTCCACTGTGATGTTACAAACAGTACCACACTGGGCACTTTCAAACAAAAACTGCATCAAAACCTAGTGGCCAGTGCCATATGTGATTGCTTCCTCTTGGAATGGGATAGGCCTGCTCCTCTTTGCCCCATGAATTAACAGCACTTATACCCTTGCTCCTCCCCATTCTCACTACATAACTCACCCTTTTCTTTCTCTTCTTCTACCTTATCCCATTTCTTTTACTACCCCATTACTATATCACTGCTTCTAGCCTATTGCCACCTCATAACCCTCCTCCATCATCAGTCTCCATTTATACCATATCTTCCCCCTCCCCCCATACTCCTGACAATGCCTCTTGGCAGCATTCCTTCTACTTTGTGCTGCACAATCTCTACTACATAGAAACATAGAAGTTGACAGCAGATAAGGACTGCAAGGCCCAACCAGTCTGCTCATTTCTTTTTTCTACCTTATGAATGTGCCATCGGCCTTTGCTCTGTCAATGGCCTATTAATTCATACGCATCTGTATTGGTCCTTTATGCCTATCCCATGCCTGTGTGAAGCCTTGCGCTGTATTCATATCCACCATTTCCTGAGGTAGGCCATTCAATGCATTCACCACCCTTTTGTGAAAAAGAACTTCCTCACATGACCCCTTAATCAGCGTCCTTCTAATCTCATGCTGAGCCCTCTTGTCTTGCTATTTCTCTTATATTGAAACATATTAAACTCTTTCACCTTGTTAATGCCCTTAAGGTGTTTGAATGTTTCAATCATATCATCTCTCTTCCTCCTTTGCTCCAGAGTATACATATCGAGCTCCATTAATCTGTCCTCATATGTTTTCTGATGCAGACCCTGCACCATTTCTCTGGACTACCTCAATTTGGTTAATGTCCTTGTGAAGGTGTGGCCTCCAGTACTGCACACTGTACACCAGATGTCGCCTAACCAGTGTCTTGTAAAAAGGGATTATTACCTTCCTCTTATGACTTTTGATACCCTACTAATACACCCCAACATCCCCCTAGCCTTACCTACTGCTTTAGTGGTCTGCTTGGATGATTTCAGGTCATCTGTGATGATGATGCCCAAATCTCTTTCTTCCCTTGTGACTGCCAGAAATTCCCCTCCCAGCCTATAGGTGGCGTCAGGGTTTCTCTTCCTCATGTGCATAATCTTGCACTTCTTTGCGTTAAACCCCAGCTGCCACTCTTTTGACCATTTTGCCAGTTTATCCAGATCTCTTCTCATTCTGCCCACCCCATCTGGATCATCTATTCTGTTGCAGATCTTGGTGTCATCTGCAAACAGACAAACCTTACCCTCCAGTCCATCTGAAATGTCACTGATGAAGATATTGAAGAGCACTGGCCCCAGGACCGATCCCTGAGTTACCCCACTTATGACTTGCATCTCTTCTGGCTGTACACCATTTACCACCACTCTCTGTTTTCTGCCAGTCAACCAGTTTGCCAACCAGTTGACCAACTACTGACCCACCCCAAGCCTACCCAGCTTATTAATCAATCTTCTGTGTGGAACAGTATCAAAAGCTTTGCTGAAGTCAAGGTAGGCGACATCAACTTCTCCCCCTTGGTCCACCACTCTGGTTACCCAGTCAAAGAAATCTATGAGATTAGTTTGACAGGACCATCCTGTTGTAAACCCATGCTGCCTTGGATCCTGCGCTCCTATGGATTCCAGGTGTTGCACTGTCCTTTCCTTAAGGAGTGCCAGCATAATCTTGCCCACTACTGAGGTAAGACTGACTGGTCTGTAGTTCCCTGCCTCCTCCCTGCTACCATTCTTGTGAAGCGGGATCCCATGAGCCCTTGTCCAGTCTTCTGGGATGTCTCCTGTGCTCAGAGACTCACTAAACAGTTCTACTAATGTCTCTTCTAGTTCCACCCTTAGCTTCTTTAGTACCCTGGGATGTATGCCATCAGGTCCCATTGCCTTGTCCATCCAGAGCTTATCAAGCTCTTGTAGGACCCTTTCTTTTGTGAAGGGACTGATTCACACCTCCCTCCCCCTTGTGTCCATGGTGCTGAGCTGTGTGCCCTGCCCTACCTTCTCTTCAGTAAATACTGAACAGAAGTATCTATTTAGGATAGATGCTTTTACATGGTCCTCCTCCTCCTCACATGCCCCCTTATCCCCTTTGATCTTAGCAATACCCCCTCTGGACTTTCTCCTTTCACTAATGTATCTACAGAAAGTCTTGCCACCTGCTTTTACTGTTCGTGCTAGTGTTTCCTCGGTTTGGGCCTTTGCCTGCCTTACTGCCTTCCCTGCTTCCCTTAGGGAAGTTTGGTATGCCTAATCACAATGTGATTCCACAGGGCTCACAGGAACAATGGGGTGTGAAGGACAAGGCATGGCACTCCTTCATTTAACCACAAACATATATAGTCCAACACTCAAGAGGTGTAATGAATCCTTAATTTAAACTTCAGACCACAGTGTTAGATTCAAGTAAAAGTCACTTTATTTGCTTACAGACATTCAGGTCAGGTACATACACTGGGAGTCAATGCCCAGTAGCCTTGGCACTTCACTCAAATCAGCTTCATCGGGAGAGGGGGTCGGGGTGAGAAAGCATGGGAGGAGAGGGGATCAAGGAAGAGTTTAGGGCAGGATGGGGTGGAGAAGGACAGGGTGGCAAGGCATGGAGGGAGGGAGGGAGGGACATTACAATGTCTAATGCCTGTGCACAAGCTGTCTATATATATATGGTCCCTCTACCTGACAAGACCTCTGGGATGCACCTATATTTCTTTCCTGTGCAACAAGAAGGCTAGCCTCATACTGCCAAACTCATCCTACAAGAACTGGCTTTAAGCCCTTGCTGCAGGCTATTTGCGCAATGAACTGCTTGTACTGTATGCTATTATCTGTATACTGTTTTATTGTTAGAACTCACTGTTTTGTATTTTGTCTTTATACCATGATGTGAAGCCTTTGCAAAAGAGCCATTGACTCAAGGGTGTTAATCCTGAGACTTAAAAAAATATTGAAGATAAATAAAAAATAAATAAAGTCACTACCTTGGAACAGGCAGGTTCTACTCGGAAAGTTTAAAAAAAAAGATTCTGCACAATCTAGGCTATATCTCAGAGCAAAACATATGTGTAATAAGTATAGGAAAATAAAAAAAAATAAAACAACATATCTGAATCTCAGAAATGGCACTAACTACTATCACAAAGCTTCACACCGCTTGAGAACTTGTCTTCTGGACACAACATCCTAAATTGGGGGCAATTTTGTCAATCACCACCAATGTTTCAAGGTACAAAGTTAGGAGTTTAATATTAAACACCTTACTCAACCCTAACTATAGGGGTGGGTTCCAGTGCCTATATATGTGTATATATATATATATATATATATATATATATATATATATATATATACATATATATATATATATATATATAAATAGGTTCTGAAGGGGCACTACGACACCCCTACAGTCAGGATTGAGTAGGATGTTTAATGTTACATCCATAACTTTGAACCTAACTAACCTTGCCCCCATTCAATGGAATTGCATGAAATGTTGCATGTGAGGTTTGGGATGCTAAAGGCCTCTTGATTTTTTATATAATCTTTTTATTAGAATAACCAATATAACAATAGAACAAGAAGAGAAAAACAATAAACCCGTAAGTTACAGTTGCATATTAAAGAACAGTAGAGTAATAGGTATCACTCATATTAGTTTTTGGGTGAGGTCTGGCGTGTTTCTCCTGTGTGTCGTATGGGGGGCAGGACCTTTTTACTTACCTGATGATGCAAATGAACTACAACCAATGGACCGCATGTAAAAAAAAAAATACAAATCTTCATGAAGGTAATCTAGCCATTCTAATTAAACAAGAAATGACCAACTGGATAAGAGAAATTAAAGAAGAAAACCTAGGATGCTGGCAACCCCTTCACCTCCCACCACTAGTCCAGCCACCCCTTACAACAGAAAACAGCACTATTAACTTAAACAAGTGTACACTCCACAAAATACCCATTTTGCACCTCTGTATACTGTAACCATTTACCCCATACCTTATAATATGTAGATAATGCTTTCTGCTTTTGAAACGTTACATGGTAGAAAAAGCAATCTCCAAAAGTGCCTGTTTCCACCTGAACGGGGGAGAGTCTGGGACCTCCAATGCAGTAACAAAAGATGTTTTGCTTCTAGATCCACAGAATAGAGAAAACCCTTGTAGCACCAGGAAGCATTATCTAATAGATCCCCCAAAACCCAAAAAAGAGGAGACTGTTTAGGGGTATGTGCAGGGCTGATTCCAAGCGCTCAAAAATCTCACCCCACCAAGGAGGCAATAAATCACCCCCCCATAAAATATGACAAATGGAACCAGGTGCAGAATTACACCTCAACACACATCTGAATGGAGCAAGCCTAACTTATCCAACTGCACTGGGGTGTGATGCCATCGCTCCAATATTTTCTTTTCAATTAATTGCAGTTTTGGTTCAGGATATAAGACATGTGCAGCAGTACAGCATCTACCCCACTCCACATCCAGAATATCACATTCCATATGAAATATCCACTTCAATCTATGGGAGTCCCATTTGTTAGAAAAGACTTCTGTAATTTTTTATATAGACAACTAATGTGACCCCTGGGAAGCTGTAACCATTTCCATAAACATTTAGTGAAATCCATTTTTAGGGTGGCTGGGCCTGAGGGGGGGATGGAGAGGAGAGGTCGGATGGGGCAGTGGGGACAGGGAGATGCCCTGGGGTGAAATGGCATCAGAAAAGGGGTCATCCCTGTCTGATTCCTATACCCAAGGGTACTGCTGAATGCAGACAGGTGGTGCGGTCTTCCTGGACCACTCATCCTACTCAGATAATGTTATGTAACACCAATTCTAGTCAAAACAAGACTGCTATTATAGCAGATCTTGTTGGGACAGCAGACCTGGCATGCATCACTGAGACCTGGCTGGACGAGAACATGAGACCAGTATTGGCATCAGATATTTCAGCTGTTTACTCGGTGATACACCATCTGAGGACTGATCTTAAGCACAGGGGTGTAGCCATCTGTTTTAGATCAGAACTGGGCCTTATTGAGGTATCAGTGGGGTACACCAGATCCTTTGAGTGTATTGTGGGTGTTGGTGTGGGGTGCAGGACAATTCTTATCTACTGTCCACCAGGAGATAGGAAAGAAATCCTACAGGAAGTTGCAGACTTCGTGGTTGATGTGGTATTGGGATCCCCCAGATGGTTGATTATTGGGGATTTCAATGCCTGGCTCGATGATGAACTCTTGCAATTTGGATGTGACTTCCTCCATCGAATGACTTTGTTGGGCCTCATATAGGTTGTCACCTCCGCTACCCACATTAGAGGTCACTCATTGGACCTGCTGTTCCTCCTGGGGAAGGAGATATCCAATTTGGTGGTGGAACAAGTCAAATGGTCTGACTATCATGTCATATGGTTCAGTTTTGGGTTCCCTCAATGGGCCTGCCCCTATGGAGATGTTCCAATAATGCCCTTTGAGGGGTGTGAGCCCTGATGGACTAATGGTGCTGCTGGATCTAGCGAGCATGCCGAGGGAATGCATGGGTCCGGGGGACCTGTGTTTGCCTATAATATGACGGTAACAGGGGCCCTGGATTCTATTGCTCCTGTTTGTGTTCACCCCCTCACCCTCCATCCAAGGTCTCCATGGTTTAATGGGACCTTGAAGGAGTTGAAGAAAATGGGGCAAAGGCTGAAGTGGGCCTGGTGGAAATCGGGCCTTGAGGGTGACAGGCTTAGGTTGATGGAACATTATACTTTCTATCAATCGACAATCACCCGTAAGAAGGCAGAGTTCCTGTGCAGGGAGATTGCCACTGCACAAAATCGACCAGCTCAGCTCTTCCGGACTGTGTGTGATCTAATCTGTCTTCAGTCTGTGAGAGCCTTTTCACAAGAGAAATGTGATGAGCTTGCTCAATTTTTTGCAGATAAAATTGCTGCCCTCAGATCCGAGATTGGCCAGTCTACCTCCAAGGGGTGCTGCGTTGGTTGGTAGGACATCACGGGTGTCCAGTCTGTGTGGATGGAGTTCAGCCAGCTGGAATTCACTGACATTGTGAGGGTCATCCAGACTTTGCAGCCAACCTGCTGTAGTTTGAATCTGGGCCCTACGCGACTCCTGGTGGGATGCGTAGATGAGATTGGCCTGATCCTTGCAGAGATAATCTGGAGTTCATTGGAGTGGGGGATGTTTCCTGATCCCCTAAAGGAGGCAGTAGTGTGACTGCTCCTGAAAAAACTCCCCTGACCCTGATTGTCCTGCTAACTACAGATCTGTCTCAAACCTGCCCTTTATGGGTAAGGTTATTGAGAAGGTGGTTGCACTGCAGCTGGAAGACCATCTTACCTTCCACAATGTCTATGAGTCTCTCCAGTCCAGATTTAGGATGAGACATAGTACAGAGATGGCTCTTGTCCAGGTGTTTAATGATCTAAACGTGAGAGATCGGAGGTCTCATTCCATCTTAGTCCTCCTTGATCTCTCTGTGGCATTTGACACTGTGGACTATAGAGTACAATTGGATCACCTGCAGTCCATCTGTGGACTCTCAGGCACGGTCCTCAGATGGTTTAGATCTTTCATCCAGGGCAGGACTCAGAGAGTGGTCAGTGAGATTTTATTCCTCTGATTCTCATTCCCTATCCTGTGGGGTTCCACAGGGTTCAATTTTAGCACCCATGTTGTTTGCAGTGTACATGCTGCCATTGGTAGACATTACTATGTGGTATAGCTTGACTTTTCACTGCTATGCAGATGATGCTCCACTGCACTTGTCCTTTGCACCCGTTCTTACTTGTCCAAATATTTCACACCAGCCAGGGATGATCTCAAAGAGGAACCAATTTGTACCTTGGCAGGAGGATGCGATCTTGATATTTAACAACTGTCTCTTTGAGATTCAGGACAGAACTGGCACTCTCTAGCTGGCTGAGACTAAGTCACCACAGAGTCGAATGCTGCAGCAAAGTCTATGGACAAAGCATATAGCCTAATTTTCTTGTGTAACTTATGTTTCTCTATCAGGTGAGCTAAGATGAATATATTATCTGATGCTGAGCAGCCATGGCAAAAGCCCATCTGAAAATTTGAAAGTGGGGGGGACGCTGGGATTTCCCTGCTCCTTTTCAGTGCCTCCCCCCTTGGCTAGTTTAAATGCTTGCCAATGAAGCACTTAAACCTCTCACCTAGGATCCTGGTTCCCCCCTGGACAGATGCAGACCATCGCACCAGTATAAGTCTGCATCCCTCCAGATGGCTCCCAGTCCCCAATGAAGCCAAAACCCTGAGCTCCACACCAGTTTTTCAACCACTCATTGAATTCCCTGGTGAGGAGTACCATAGCATCACCCTTTCCATAGGCAGGCAGCACCTCTGAGAAGATTACTGTATGCGCTACTTGTCTAAGGCCCCTCCCCAACTCTACAAACTCCTCTTGCACTGCTCTGATCTCATTCCTAGCCAGGTAATTTGTCCCTAGGTGGACAATGACATCCAGCTCCCTCCCTCATGCAGCTGCTCCCACGATCCTGAGGATTCGCTTCCTGTCACTCCAAGCCGTGGCACCAGGCAGGCACCTTGCCTCCCTCTCCCCTTCTTTCCCCATTTCTACTCCCCTAATGATTGAGTCCCCCACCAGGAGTTGTTTCCTTCCACTGTGGGGTCCCATGCCACCCTCCAGTGGGTCTCCTTTGTGAAGGTTACCAGCATCCTCCTTGGTCTCCACTGCAGGTGTCTCCATAGAGGAACCACTATCCACCAGAAGAGTGAATGAATTGTGGCAAGGTACAACTGGAGGGATGCAACTTTGTTTCACCACCCTCTCCCTCCCTGAGCCCACCCTGGTCCAGCCTCTCCTCTTTCTTGTCAAACTCTGAGGCAGTGGCATTGGCCCTGGTGGTCCCTGGGTTGGGGAGGAGGTTTCACGAATCCTAGCCAGGTCAGCCTGGAGATGGGCAGCCTCCTCCCTCAGACCAAAGAGGTGTCTGCAAATAGGGCAGCATCGCAGCCTCCAGAATGTCTCCCAGAACACTGCCGCCCCACAGCCATTGCACTGCACCACTCCTATCATGTCTTATTTTGTGTCCCCTCTCCTGTTTCTCTGTATGCTTACTCTCTCCTCTCCTTACAACTCTCACCTTTCCTGTTCTGGGACAGCAACTTCCTATATTCTTCAGTAGCCTCCTTCTTCCTTGCTCAGTGTCAGACCACCAGCAGCTGGGGGGGGGGAGTGAGCTACTTTTTACCTTTAGGGTTGACAAAACCAATGTTTCTCTATGATTCTTCCCTACCTACTTCCAAACAGGAAGTTCCTGTTGACAATCAATTCCAGTGGCTATAAAAGTAGAACTGGATTAGGGTGGGTGGGTGGAGAGGTGGGATGGAGGGCATTTAGTAAGAAAAAAGGCTAGCAACAGGAAGTTGTAATTTGAGTCACCTGCTTTTATAGTGTCTAAGCCACACCACCAATTAAGCTGTCTCTCTCCTCCTACTGGTTTAGCAAAGTAAGTTGATACAGTACCC
Organism: Neoceratodus forsteri; assembly: GCA_016271365.2. Classification (NCBI taxonomy): domain Eukaryota; kingdom Metazoa; phylum Chordata; order Ceratodontiformes; family Ceratodontidae; genus Neoceratodus; species Neoceratodus forsteri. Next base: position 1,115,171,038 of record CM057455.1, on the reverse strand, counting down.
TTACCCAGCACAGAACACACACTGGCTTTCTTTCTTTTCTTTTTTTAACCCTAAATAAAACCCTTCTACTGCTAATAAAGTATCTGTCTGCTTAATCTCAACAGACACTGACTCCTGCTGAGATAGAAGTGTTAAATTAGTAAGAAAATGTAGCTTCTATTAGTTAGCTGCTTTCTGCTCTACAAGCAAGGCTAGCAACCCTTTATCCAGTTCCAACATGGTGGAGGACTTGATAACAAATGCTGGCCTCTGAAACACCAATGTGGAACGCCATTCTGTAAAGTTAGATATAAATGAATGAATAATCGGAGATCAAGTATTAGCCAAAAACCCCCCCACCGACCCTTGACCAAGACATACAGCCAAGGATCACTATTAGGCCCAGCAATTTCATTTTCAAATACTTTGATTAAGTTTAAAACTAAAACAAATTAATTTTTTTTTATTCAGTTGTTTAACCAGGAGTAGCACACTAAGCTGAAAGCTTTTTTATGGGAGCGACCTGGGAGCACAGAGAAGTTAAGTGACTTGCTTAGGGTCACACAGTATGCAAGTGAAAGCTGTGGGATTCAAACCCAGGTCTGGTCTGCTGGATGTCACTAGATTTGCAGCTCAGAGCCTTAAACCACTGCGCCATACTGCCTCAAAAACAGGTGCGCCCAATGTGGGGCACAAACCCACGACTCTGAGATTAAGAGTCTCATGCTCTACCTACTGAGCTAGCCAGGCAAAACATTTAACTATAAACCCACAATTAAACAGCATAAATCCAAGATTAATGCATTGTTTTACAACTAACTATCAAAATCTAGAAGTTACAAAATGATTACCACTTCCTAAGGCAATAACTATAATCTTCTCTGTAAAACTTCCTTAATTTTTCTTAATATAAAGTAAACTCAAACTAAAACAACCAAACTTCTAAGATCTGTTTCTGCTAGGAGTGGTGCTCACACCACTCACAACACTCATGCTTGTGAGTGGCGCAGGAATTTAAACAGCAGAAACCTCACCTCCTAAGATGAGCTCAGTAGTCAGTTCCCCTGAGCCCCCTACTCACTGAGCAGATGAAATTAATAAGGAATGTCACTGAAAGTATGATGTAAAATACACAGTTTTTCACGCTTGTGCAGGTTTTCAGGTCTCCTTGCAGGGGAACCGTCTCGTGAATAGCAGGTAGAATTGTGTGCAAAGTAGGCAGTCAAGCCGCGTACGAGCAAAATGGGAATTTAAACAGCAGAAACCCCGCCTGCTAAGATGATCTCAGCAGTCAGCTCCCCTGAGCCCCCTACTCACTGAGCAGATGAAATTAACAAGGAATGTCACTGAAAGTATGATGTAAAATACACAGCCTCTCACACGTGCAGGTTTTCAGGGCTCCTTGCAGGGGGAATCTTCTCAGGAACAGCAGGTAGAATTGTGTGCAAAGTAGGCAGTAATTACCAATTATACTTTTTGCTAGTATCCATATGCCTAATTCCTTTTAGTTCTTATCTTGCTGGTGGATTTTTGCTCCTTCAAGGAAAAAAGTGTAAACTGAAAAGAACAAAGATAAAAGGTAAAAAGAGATATAAAAACACATGGGTATTTTTAAGCATGTCAAGACAACATATCTTGGTTCAAGATGGGCTTAGTCGATATGAAAAGTAAAATGTGTACCTTGATATTTTTGACAGCGAAACATTGTAACTGTAATAATGCAAAATGTTTTTGGTTATGCGAATTTGACTGCTGCTTTATATAGGGTCAGGACCAAACAGCAGTTTAGGGCAAAGGGTAATCAAATAAAACTGTTTAACACTGCAGCAGATAACACAACCCTCACAAATCGAATGACAGAGAGTTGATAAAAATAATTTATAACACTGTACTGAGCTGAAAGCAGTTGTTGGAGGAGTCCTTTGAGTAACTTCAGCCTTGTTCCACTTCCACTGTCACATCCTCCAAGAAGCAGCCCTTACAGTCTTCAACACTGGAGTTGTCACCAGCTGGAAATTCTGTCAGCATTTCTGCTTCATCCACCTCGCTGCTGGTAGATGCCTTAGTAGAGTGATTGTCATCATCATCATCACTGAGACATAGTTCGTGTGGCAACACCATTGACATCACTGTTATGTGGAATGTGCCTTTCGTTCATTTTGATGAATGTTAGCATGAACACATTCTTTGGTGACAATTTGGTCCCACAGTCATGCACAATGGCCCCAGCTGAACTAAACACTCATTCCACACTGACACTGGATGGTTAGCAGCTCAGGTATTACACAGCAACTGATGTAAGTGCTGGCCAATCAGTCACTTTGCTGCTCCAGTACTGAAATGGCTCTTCAGTAATGGCAAGGTGCCTTATGTTTCCCATGTAGGCCTCCACCAGTCATTCTGCTGCCCTAAGTCCAGCTGCCTCATCTTTCTCCTCGTCCTTGGACAGTCACCTCCTCTCACTGCTGTGACACCAGTGCTCCTAACTCCTATTAATATCCTCAGTATTTCCCTCTATTTAAGACCCCCTGCTCTGGTTCATGGATCTTCCTCAGCCTGTGCAGACCTCAATCCAGATGCTCAAGCTCATTTGCTGCCTGCTTCAGATCCTTGCTTGGGGCCACTTCATGTTGAAATGTAAAACTGTTTGTGATGCATTGTATTCCTGCCAATTTGGATAAAGTAATTTATCTGTATCCATTTGTACTTAAAACATTTAATCTCTTGTAACCTCCTACTGTATTATTTGTTTTGAAACTTTTGTTAACTCCTGTATGTACCCGGTACCCTTGTACCTGGGTCGCACCTTGAAACTAACTTAGGCTCAGTGTGCTTTTCTGGGTCACCTATTTTAAATAAATAAATAAATAAATATTTTCCACTCCCACCTGATAGAGAACATCCCAAATGGGATTGCTTGCCATTTTATGCTGTACCTTGCCCATTTTGTCAGATTGGGTTGCCTGTGAGCTGCTGGTGGTGATAGCAGCACCCATTTTCTCTGCAGTGTGTGGCTTATGTGCCTTTTTCATCTGAGCAGCATATACCAGTTTAATGAGGTTCTCTGTCAACTTTTGTACTCTCTGATGACCTCCTTCAATAATAGAAGGCAGGCCACATTTGTAGTGTGGATCAAGCATGGTAGCAATTGCAAATTCATCCAACTGTACAATGCCGGATATATGGGTATTCATGTCCAGCACATGGAGCATGTGATCCATTAAATCATAGCTGCTATGATCCCCACTCACCTCCATCTGGTGTTGGACATTAACCAATGTCTTCCTCAGTACATGTATGAGGAGTATGGATTGACTTATACAAGCAGTGTCCCCACTCACTGCCTGTGTAGCATGCTTGAATGGATGGAGAATGCATATTAGCCCACTCATTTGGCACCACTGCTCTATTGTTAGAGTGATGGTCACTCCATCACTGTCTTGGGTGGTGTGCACCAGCAGGTATTCTGAAACAGCCTTATACTGTTCATACAGCTGGTCATTCATGTACAGTGTGGTGTTCCACCTGGTCACAACAGCAAGCTTCATATGGTGCTGAGACAGATAGTTATTGTGCTGTAGCTCATGCAGATGGTCACAGGACTTTGCTGAATGACTGAGGTGTACACAGATGTGATGGGTGACAGTCACAGTTTCCTTAATGTCCACATGGTTTAAAAACTGATGCACAAGATTAAGGCAGTGTGCCAGGTAGGGCACCCTGAGAAAACCACCATTGCTAATACACTTCACTACATTGGAGCCATTATCACTTGCAATGAATCCTGCTGTAAGTGGCTGTGTGTGTAGCCACTGATCAATCTCATCCAGAAGAACATTAAGAGTTTTCTCGCTCTTGTGAGAACCAGTAACACTTTGTATTCTCTGAGTTGCATGCTGCCAAATTCCAGGGGTGTTGATACCACCACAATTTTGCTTGAGGCTGGTTTTGCCAGGCCTTAAATCAACTACTACCCCAGGTACCTGTGCCTAGTGTGCCATTATGCATAGATATGAACTTGCTACTCTTTGTCCAATGGTCCACATATCCATGCTAAAATGGATATATTCTGATGCAATATGCTTCATTGCATGTCTTATGGAATCAGCAAATCTACTGTACAGCTCTGTCATGGCATGCTTAGAGAAATAGGTTAGTGATGGAACATGCCATTTGGGGCAGGCACGGGCTATCAACCTGCTTAACCCAGCATTCTCCTTGAACAAGAATGACAGCAGATTAATTGCCAGCATTTTGCCGGTGGCAGCATTTAACTCACTTGCAGTAGCATGATTGGGGGTGTACTTTGTGTGCTGTTCAAGGATGGACTTCAGAGTGGGCAGTATTTTTCGGACTGTTGAACCAGAACGCTCTACTTGTGGCACCAATTTTGTTCTTTTAGGGTTAACAGTTGACTCTTAGGGCTGTGCAGACCACATGAAAGCAGTTATTTTAGTTGATTTGGGGAGTGGTAGAGTACTTTTCTTTGTCAAGGTACTGGGAGTGGTGCCTATCACTGTTATGTCCACTATGTGAGAGAGCAAAGGATTGCTCATCTTCCTCCTCCACTGACTCACTCTGCCCTCCCTCCTCCTGCTGTATTGAACTGCTCTCAGTTACATTTAACTTGCCAAGGAAGATCCCACCAACAGCTCTGGCATCTTTCTGATGTTGCTGCAATCGCAGCAGGTGGTTGTTTTTCAGGTGGGCATGTTGGCCACCGGTGCCTATGTGGCTTTCCTTTTTTCCCCCGACTAACATGTGCGTGACACAGTTGACATATCACTATGGTCTAATCAGCTGGATCAACCACATAAAAGTCCCAAACGAGGGACTTTTGACCTCTGGACTTAATATGCTGCTGGTGGGACTGGGAGAACTGAGAAACAGGTGTGGAAGTTTATGCTTTTTGGGCTGCTTTCATCATTTCCATAAGATTACTTTTGGGGGGGGTGACTTGATTGCTTGGGGGATTGCTGGTAGGCTTGGTGACAGCCTGACCCACGTGCTGTGCATGTAAATGGCCTACATGACTGTGACAAGCTGGCCTATGGTAGATGGAGAGGCAACACGCTGGGTTTAAAGTTCACAGGAAAAAATGTATTTTTATTGCTCCAATGGTAAGTTATTGCTCCAGAAAAGCATAATCAGTCAGTTCAACTTCTCCAGCCTGGTCAAGTAACATAAAGGTTAACACAAAACAGTTATTTCAGGCTGACTTGACAAAAGGAATATTTGAACTACCTATGTGGGCCAGCAGTTTGTTCAATATACAGTCTCAAACAAAACAAATGGTTTGTGGGCCAGTAGTTTTGAATGCACAATCTCCAATAAAACACAAACAGCTTTGCCTTTTTGCCTTATTTGTAGACTATCAGCAGTACATTCCACTCACTGTTTTTGGCCCAGCTGGCTAAGCTGATCCTTAACCTCAGGACTCCCTGCTCTAGAAATGGTCTGTTTCTCAGCAGCAGCAGGTTTCAACTTCTCCCCAAAGGCTCTCCAACAAGTAACCATTCCTCTTGGCTTTCTGCTCTGGTTTCTGTCTTACATTCCACCATCCATCTTGCAAGGTTCTCTGCCTAGGAGTATCTCCTCCCTGCAGTAGTTTCCAGCTTATGACTTCTTGCTAAATTCTCTCTGCCTTTTAGCAATCCCTGTAATTAGCAACACCTGGGGAGGCACCGCCCCTTGCCTGCTCATGTTGCATTCCCTGCAATTCCTCAGCCTCAAACAAGATGTTACCCTCTTGTTTCCAAGTGTAGTGTTTACACTGTCACATTCCTCCCCCCTTTGTGTAAAGGCACAGTTTGTCAGCACATGACCATTCCCCTCCCAGGTCAGGAAGTCCACGTTCCCATTCTGGGTCCCAGCCCGGTGGTGCACCATAAAGGAAAATGGCTGGAGGGCCAAGTACCACCTGGTGATGCAGGGGTTGTCATCCTTCATCACCTGTAGCCACCTCAGACAGGCATGATCTGTGACCAGGATAAACTGCTGACCATGCAGGTAGTACCAGAAGGCATCCACAGCCCATTTGACTGTGAGACACTCTTCATCTATCATCACATAGTTTTTCTCCTGGGGAAAGAGTTTCTAACTGAGGTAGAGGATAGGATGTTTCTCCCCCTCAAACTCCTAGCAGAACATGGCTCCTAGCCAGACTTCAAAGGCATCTGTCTGCAGGATAAAGGTCCTGTTGAAGTCATGACTGCGTAACACTGGCTCTCTGTACAGTGTCGCTTTGAGTTGTGTGAAGGTCTGGCCACACTCCTCTGACCATTGGACCTTACTGGGGCAGATTTCCAGGTGAGGTCTGTAAGGGGGCTGGCAAGGGTGGAGAAGTGTGGTATGAACCGGTGGTAATACCCTGCCAATTCTAAGAAGGCCCTCACCTGGGTTTTTGTAGTGGGTACTGCGCACTCAGTTACGCCTTGAACCTTACTGACCAAGGGTCTCACCTGTCCATTGCCTATACAGTACCCTAAGTACTTCATTTTAGCCTTGCCCAAAGCAAACTTTGCTGGATTGGCCATCAGCCCTGCTTCTCGTAAGGACTGGAGTACATCCACCACCTTGGATACATGGGACTGTGGATCACCACGTCATCTAGGTAAGCAGTTGCATAGTGGGCATGGGATCACAGCAAGCGATTCATGAGCCTTTGAAAGGTTGCAGGTGCCCCATGTAAGCTAAAAGGCATGGTATGGAACTGGTATAGCCCAAAGGTTGTAGCAAATGCTGTCTTTTCCCAAGACTCTGGGGTCAAAGGGATTTGATAGTACCCTTTTGTTAGGTCCAAAGTCATGACATACTTGGCTTCCCCTAGTCTACTCAACAGTTCATCTACCCAGGGCATGGGGTAGGCATCGAACTTCGAGATGGCATTGACCCTGTGAAAATCAATACAAAAGTGGGTAGCCCCACCTTCTTTTGGTACTAACACTATGGGGCTACACCAATCACTGCTGGATTCCTCAATCACCCCCAACTCTAGCATGTCCTGTAACTCTTCTTAACAGTGTCTCACATGGCTTATGGCAAGCGATACAGTCCCTGCCGCACCTTCTCCCCTGGTTCTGTTTATATATGATGAGCTATCATATGGAGTGTTCTCAGGAGGAAGGAGAAAACATCCAAAAACTGGCTTACCAACTCTCCTAGTTGCTGTTTCTGTTTGTGAGACAGATGTTCTCACATTGGGACTTGTATTCCCAGCTTCTCATCTGGCACTTGGGGTCCCAGATCCACTATGTCTGGTTCAGGGGAAGCAATAGGCTATCCCTCTGGTTCCAGAATTTCAGCAAATTGGCATGGTAGATCTGGGTCTCTTTTCACCTCTCTGGCTGGCAAACTTCATAGTCAACTGGGCCCACCCTCCGGGTAACTTCATTAGGCCTCTTCCATTTGGCTAGAAGCTTATTCTGGCTGCTCGGCAACAGAACTAGTACCTGATCCCCTGGTTTATATTCCCTCAACCGGGCTCCCTGATTATATTAGTACTCTTGTCTTTGTTGAGTCTTCACCAGATTTTCTCAGGCAAATTTCCCCACCCGATCTAATATTTCCTTCAATTACAGGACATATTTTTATTTATTTATTTATTTATTTATTTAAGAATCAGTTTACAACCTTTGAGCCAGAGGCTCGTTTACAAAGGTACTTCGTCACATAAAGACATACATTGCGTTTCGGTTACATAGCAAAGATTTGCCAAAAATCAATAGGCATTCACCAGAGGTGCCACGTCACATTGTGGTCAGACAGATACAATTGGGTACAGACAGATACAATTGGGTACAGGTACAGGGTACATGTAATCGATAACAGGTATTAAACAAGTTGGTATCAAGTGAGCATTCTGGTAGATAAACATTGAAACAGCTGGCACTGGCCAGGTTAAACCTAGGCATGGTGTACAGGGAAGTGGTGGAGGGGATGGTTGGGTGGAGAGCTGCCCGGGGGGCATTGCACCATATTTTCAGTCTTGGGGTCAGGTTTCTTCCACATCTCCTTTACTACATCAAGAACACCTCGTGCATGGTGCCCATAGAGGAGTTCAAAAGGAGCAAACCCTGTAGAAGCTTTAGGGACCTCCCACATTGCGAACATCAGTAAGGGAAGTAACTTGTCCCAGTCCCTGACCTCAGTGGTTATGAACTTTTAAATCATCATTTTAAGGGTTTTGTTGAATCGCTTCATGAGGCCATCCATCTGGGAATGGTAGACTGAGGTCCTTATGGAGCTGATTCTCAATAAAGTACAAACCTCCTGACTCAGGCGGGACATGAAATTAGTTCCCTGGTCAGTCAACATTTCCTTCAGTATTCCCATATGACTAAAGACCTTTAATAATTCCCCAGCTACAATTTTGGCTGAAATGCTTCATAACAGGATGGCCTCGGGGTATCGGATAGCATAGTCTACAATCACCAGAATGTATTGGTAGCCCCCTGAACTCTTTTCAATGGGTCCCACTATATCAACCCCAATCAGGTCAAAAGGTGCCTCCATAACAGGTAAGGGCACTAAAGGGGCCCTTGGATTGTTCTTTGGAGCTATCTAACTGGCACTCGGGACAAGACGCACAATAATCTTTAACATGTTGATAGATGTCCGGCCAAAAGAATTAGGGCAACAGTTGGGCTAATGTATTCTCTACCCCACAGTGCCCTAGCATAGGAATAGAGTGGGTGAGGCATAGTACTTCCCCCTGAAAGACTTGCGGGATTAGCATCTGATGCTGGGTATCCCCCAACCGGGCCTTCTTACTAACTTGATACAGGATACCTCCTTGTAACTCAAAATGAGGATAGCGTGCTGCTCAATTCTCATCTACCACTTCCCCTTCCCCTTCCCTGACAGCAAACTGAGTGTATACCCGAGTGAGTATATCATCGGCCCATTGTTCTTTGGCAATGTCTGGGCAATGCTTTAACTCATCTTGCTGTGATAGGGGTGGCCTTCCAGGACTTTGGTTAGGTGGGTAGTGTTAGTGTCAGGCTGTGGGACTGGACCCATTTTTGCCTTTGCTTCACCTCCCTCCTGTGCACCTGCCCCTTTGGGACCCCTTTCCTTTGCTGCCCTATGTTCTCACTTAGATTTGTTGGTTGTTGTCTGGTCATTAACAATCCCTGGGTCCGGGAAAGGAAAAACTTCCCTCAGCTGCAGGTGACTGGCTCCCCTCCCTTCACGACCCTGAGACTGGGTAATTACCAAAGATGAGTCTGCTTTCCATAAGTCATCAAACCATTTCCAATCTCTCCCCTGTAACACTGGATAGGGTAATCCCCGGGCAACCCCCATCTTTATAGTCTCTGTTTGGATCCCCAGAGTAAGTGTAACCATAGCACCTGGGTAAGCCTTTACATCCCCATGCACACATCAGATAGGGATGGTGTTCTGATCCTGCAAGTGTCAGGGGTTCACAAGGGCCACCCTGACTAGGGTCTGGCAGCTTCCTAAGTCCACCAGAGCCTCCATTGCTATCCCTTCTACCTCAACAGGGATCACAAAATCTCAGGATTCAGAGCCACCACCCCTACTGTACAGGGAATACATATCTGTAAATGTGCAGTCTATAAAGGTACAGTCCATGTGGGGGCAGTTCTTCACAATGTGACCCTTCTGTCCACATGAAAAACATGCCCCTGAGTCTAGGTTATGGGGTAAGCTTCTGGGTTTAGTCAGTGGGCCCTCAGGAAATGTCTCCCTGGGCTGCTGGGTTGTCATCTTTCCCAGAATCTGACCATTATTTGGTCCATAACCCACCTCTGTACATGCCCAAGGTCCCTTCACAGTTCCAGCCAATATTACTTCAGTCTGGCTCCCGGGACGATTCCCCATCTTCCCAGGTGGCCTTGTAAGCTGGGTCAAAGGGCAGGAGGAGAGTTCAGCATCCAACACGTGTTCTGAGATCTGCATGGCCTCTGATAACATGGTGATCTTCTGCTTGCAGAGCCAGCTCTGAATTCCCGGGGGCAGGATGTTCAGAAATTGTTCCAAGATGATTAACTCGGCTACCTTGGGGCCACTGCATCTTTCGGCTTTAGCCAATGCCAACACAGGTCCCACAATTGTTGTCCCACTGCTCTAGGTCATGCACCTGCTGCAAATCTGAAGCTCTGGAACCTCCATTGGTAAATTTCTGCATTGATGCCTAGGCAGTCCAGGATTGCTGCTTTCACCTCTGTGTACTCCCCGGCTGTGGTATTGTCCATAGCTCGATAAGCTGCTTGGGCTTCCCAGATAGACAGGGGGCAAGATGGACAGCCCATTGGGGTCTGGGCCATCCAGCAGCTTTCACCACTCACTCAAACATTACCAGGAAAGCCTCAGGATCATCCTCAGATGTCATTTTGGTCAGCATGGTGTTCATCCTAGGAACCCCATGCCCCACAGTAGCCAGACCAGCCTCACCAGTAGGATCTTTTTGTGGCTGTTGAACCAGGGACTGCAGGAGCTGCTGTTGTTGTTGCTCCAGCTGTATAAGAAACTGCTGTTGTGTCTCCTGTTGCACTTGTTGTGCCTGTTAAGCCCATTGTTGCACCTCATCCTGCAGCTGAACCAGCTGGGTGAGAATCTGTTATTGCTGATCCTGTTGTGCCCATTGTTGCACCTCCTGTTGGGCTTGCTGTGCTTGTTGGTCCCATTGTTGTACCTCCTGCTGCTGCTGAGCCCATTGTTGTGCCTCCTGCTGCTGATGAGCCAGCTGCCTGAAAGCCTGTTGTTGTTGTCCAGCAAGGAACTTCAGCAATTTCTCCATATCCAGTTTTCCAGAATGTAACTAGTCCTGCTCACTCCAGCAGGGGTTTGAATCCCATGGTTGACACCACATGTGACAAGCTGGCCTATGGTAGATGGAGAGGCAACACACTGGGTTTAAAGTTCACGGGAACAAAAGTACTTTGATTGCTCCAAATGTAAGTTATTGCTCAAGAAAAACATAATCAGTCAGTTCAACTTCTCCAGCCTTGTCAGGTAACATAAAGGTTAACACAAAACAGTTATTTCAGGATTACTTGACAAAAGGAATCTTTGAAACACCTATGTGGTCTAGCAGTTTGTTCAATATACAGTCTCAAACAAAACAAATGGTTTGTGGGCCAGCAGTTTTGAATGCACAGCCACCAATAAAACACAAACAGTTTTCCCTTTTTTCCTTACTTGTAGGCTGTCATCAGCAGTACATTCCACTCACTGTTTTTGGCCTAGTGTGGCTAATCTGATCCTTTACCTCAGGACTCCCTGCTCTAGAAATGGTCTGTTTCTCAGCAGCAGGTTTCAACTTCTCCCCAAAGGCTCTCCAACAAGTAACCATTCCTCTTGGCTTTCTGCTCTGGTTCCTGTCTTACATTCCATCCTCCATCTTGCAGGGTTCTCTGCCTAGGAGTATCTCCTCCCTGCAGACGTTTCCAGCTTCTAACTGACTTCTTCCTGGATTCTCTCTGCCTTTTAGCAATCTCTCTAATTAGCAACACCTGGGGATACCTCCTTGCCTGTTCATGTTGCATTCCCTGAATTTCCTCAGCCTCAAACAAGATGTTAACCTGTTGTTTCCCAGTGAAGTGTTTACACTGTCACAATCACCCTTGATCTTTTTAAACTTGGGCTTCCATGAGAGGTCATCCCAGTCATCATCATCCCCACTAATGCTGATGATGTCCTTGTCCTCCTCCTCCTCCTCCCTGTCACTGTCTTCTTGCATGGCACCTTTTTCTTTCTCTACAACCATCTCCTCCTCATGGAACTGACTATCCATATCTGCAGTATTATCAGACTCTGGATGAACACTATCACCACAGCCTCCAACTACAGCAGGAACAGGGACATTTACACTGACACTTATCACTCCCCTCTTGGACCACTGTTCCTGTACTCATGTCAGTGTCTCCCTTCTTCTCACTATCATCTCCCACCAGCATGGATATGACAGTGCTGGCCATAAAAAACTGACACACAGGAATGCCAGTACTTTTTTGAACAACTCCTTTGCCAGTACCTGCCTCATCCCCAACAGAGCCCACAGAAGACAATGATGTAGACGTACATGTGCTTTGGGGAACTGGAGTTTGTACTCTCCTCAACAGACTTCTTAGATGCCTCATCCCCCCGGTACATTTCCCTGTACTGGGCCATCTCTTAGCAGGCATTCTTATATGTTGCTTGAAAGCTTAGCCTTTCTCTGGGAGTATATCAAGAATGAATGTATTACTAATTGTGTGAATAACACCTCACACCTGCAGTACTGACTTCCTTCCAAGACCAAGCACAATCAGGACAGGTAGCAGCACTCCATGCAACTAATGCCATATATGGTAGAATATTCTAGTAAAACCAAAAATGTAACTTTGTTCTTTCCCCAAACAAGAATTAAAGCAACACAGGGAAAAGGTGCACAAGTAACCTACTTTAAATACAGATCACCTGTGTCTGGACAACTGAAGTACTGTAATGTGTTAGTACTTACTACTACAATTTTTTGTTATATGAGGGCAGAGACAACCATACTGTATAACATTGACAAACAAAGGTGCCTATGACAATATGGATGGGCTCAGCAACATCTTGACAACTACTATATTAATATGTAATTTTTTATATTGTGTGGGTCAGGTAGTAAACAATGCTGTAACAGAGAAAGAGTTAGCAAAGTCAACTGAAATAGGAGCACTGAAATGCACAGGCAAGCTCCAGCAATAAAATACAGGGCAGCAATTCACCAAAGCTGTGAAACTGTATATGGACAAGTTCAAGTAATTAACTAAAAGTACTTAAGTTTCCATGCAAAAAATATAGCACTGTTGCTTTTCACAGTTTAAATGACACAAATTAACAGCAAACAGAACTGACCACAAACAAAAAAAATAAAATAAGGGATCAGCACTGTGTGTTCAAAAATTTAGAATTCACAACTAAAAGCAGAAGAATGGTATATAACACAGGCTAACAGGACTGAACAGAAATGCTCAGAGAGGAGTAACTTTTCAGAGAAAGTGAGAAAAATACTTGTTAAGATATAAGAAAATGAATACAAATAAATAGAACACCAACAAAAATATAAAGGCTTAAAAGAAATTACAGTAAATCACTCACAATTTGTGCAAAATCTGTTTGCAAAATGCTAGAAATAGACTGCACTGGTTTTACACACCTATCCTACCCCACTCAACTACTTGACAGACACAGACAAAACTAAAAACTTATTAAACTAAGTATTATGCAAAAACCCACTAACAGCACTAGGAACAAACTGTATATTATGGTGCAATTTGCCCTCAAACACAAGTTGTAAAGAAGTTTTAAAATGGTTTATTGGCTGTAATGTACCATAACAGATTGCTCTCTGACTCAACAGGCAATAGACTGCTGCAAACAACCTGCATGTGATATTTGACCTATATACCCACAATGCATTGCAAATGTCATCTTTGGAACATAATTTCACCTGCAGAATCAAAAGTTATACCAGAAATGTTTCGTCAGAAGATGAAATTTAAACCTGGATGTGTGAAATTGCTCAGTCAAAGCATATTACACCAAATTTTGCAATTATGGGAAATTGAAATCCCAGGCGGAATAAGATTTCGCCGGGGCAAAACATTTAGCAAAATTACCAGAAATATTTCACAGTGCAACATTTTTTCCATTTTGCATAACACTAATTACTGTGCATTGTATTAACAGCTGTAAACTCTGATATTTCTAAATATTTCTACTTTATGTGAATGACACCATCACCACTGCTTTTTCACTCAATGTGCAACGTTGTTTAGGTACAGGCTATGCAGAATGGATCATGTAGCAGAACCCCTCTGCTGTCACCTTCATTTTACCCTGTACACCACCACACCCCACCTTTCTAGCTCTTCTCCCCTTCCCCAAAATTGCTCCCACTTACTGGCCTCCCTTTATGTCTCACAGAATGCAAGGGACCCCTAATGCCCTCCATGGGTCCCTCTCCTACTCCCCAAGGGACTTGTCTGCTTTCTTCCCCCACCATCCCTCCTATCTCCCTAGATTTGCAGTCCTCTTGCAGGGTTCTTAGCATCCTGAAGGGGTCTTTCCGTGTCTAGGCTTGTCTCCTCTCCTTCCCCTTCCCCCATCTACCTGTTCCCTAGCCTTTGCAATCCCATTGCAGGGTTCTCAGTATCCTGAGGAGCGCTACTGAGCCTAGGCATGTCTCCTCTCCATCCTCTCCCCATTTACCTTTCTATCTAGTCTCTGCAGTACCCCTTGTAAGGTTCTCAGCATCCCGAGGGGGTAACCTACTGCACCTAGTTTTGTATCTTCTCCCTCCTCTCCCTCATCTACCTTTCTCCCTGGCCATCACAGTCCCCTGGCAGTGTTCTCAGCACCCTGAAGGGGTCCAACAGAGCCTAAGCATATCTCCCCTCTTCTATCTAGCCCTATATTGGCTGTCCATGACTACTAGCAGGGTCCAATGCATCCTGATGGACTATTGATTAGGCCCCATCCCCCTCCAAAGGTGCAAATTCTCTTCCCCTCAAGGGTTCAGTTCTCACTCCTTCCCTCTCCTATCACTCTCTTAATTCCTATCTACTGACCTTCCCCAACTCCCTTTCAGGGTACCCCACATCATTAAGTGTCCTCTCTTTGGTTAGGTCCTATTCCCCCTCCTAAGATTAAGTCACACATCTTCCTTCTCTCTCCTCCCTCTTTTAAACCCTACAGCCTTATCCCCCTTTCCATCTAGCACCACATCCTCTTGCAGGGTTCCCCACATCCTGAAGGGGTCTCTCTGGGACACTGCCTTATCCCCTTCTCTCTGGTTCCCCCAGTCCCCTTGGAGGGTGCCTCGCATCCTGAAGGAGTCTCCAGGGACATGACTCTTCCCCTTCCCCACCTCACACCTCACTCTTCTTTACCCCTTTTCTTTCATGTAAGCACTTGTTTTCTTATTAACCATGCAATTATTATTGTCCTCTCTTTCTACCTGTTATGCAAAACACTGTTCTAACACTGTTTGTAATACCTGCCTTACAAATGTATGTTAATGTTGATCTTGTAGCGTGAATGCTTAATGTCTGATTCCTATTGTACCCATTCCCCCCAGGTCGCACCGGGAGATGAGTGACTTGTCACTCAGTGTGCCTTCCTGGTGAAACATTTCAATAAATAAATAAGTAAAAATAGTAGGTACAACCTCTGGAGGAAGAGCTATGCTACAAAACTTAGCATGCAAGCTGTGCTGTGAGGGGGGGAGACAATGAAAGGTTTTGAATGGTGTCAGCAGCAATGCAACAGTGGTGTCTGTAACACATAGAAGCAGAAAAATACTGTGTTGTTGGGACTTCAACATCGAAACAATATTCAATTTTCAAATGGAATACCTGTTTAACATAAGAAATAGTGGAAGACAAAGAAAAGACTGATACACAAGAAATTAAATACAGATTTTATACTGTACAAGTCTTGCACTACATACTGTATATATGTTGTAAGCAATAACACATGATAGGATGTGGGTAGTGTTGTGGTTGTCACACTTTCAAGCATGTAATGAGGCATTTGGTTGCATGCTAAGTGCCTTATTGTCCCTGGAAGTGTGGCAAATGCACTACTACACAGAGGCTGAAGTGTATTATTGTACTTATCATATGACATTTTGTGATAAAGATAATGTTTCAGTAAAAAAATGCATTTTAAAAGCAAAATTAGATTATTTTTCTCTACATAGCATTACACCTTAGAAACTAGTTCCAAAGCTTTGTGGAGGAGGGCAACAAAACAGAGTACTATTATGTGACACTATTTATTTTGTTACAAATGGCCAGAGAGCTTACTTCCATGGACAAAACAACATTTCTATAATTGCTTTGGAATGAGGGCACAAAGATCTAGTGCTTTAATGATTTGGGCTGCTAGACTAGTACTTGTTACTGCCAATTGGTAGTAGTACCATCTTACAGGGAGCAGTAACCAATCAGAGTACAGCTTTATTCTTTGCTACACAATGAAGAGTTATTTTACACAGAAAACAAATTCATATTCGTACATATCTTTACTACTATTAAAATGATTATGTACTAAGAGATTCTCTCTGGTAGCCTATAGTGATACTGCAGGGCAGCAGGAAATTTCTCCAGGGGCATCACAAACATTTCAGGAAATACAGTATCTGACCATGTTTATGGCTGCTACTGTACTTATGAATCTTCAGTTGTGATGTATGTATAACACTGATCTTTTTTTTTTGGTTAGTTGTTTAACCAGGACTAGCACACTACCTGAATGCTTTTTTACAGGTGTGACTTGGGAGCACAGAGAAGTTAAATGACTTGCTCAGGGTCACACAGTCTGCAAGTGGAAGCTGTGGGATTCAAACCTAGGTATGGTCTGCTGGATGTCACCAGATTTGTAGTTCAGAGCCTTAAACCACTGTGCTATACTGCCTCCCTCTTTGATTTGCCGGAGTTCATTGATATTATGAGGATTGTCCAGGGGATGCATCCCACATGCTGTAGTTTAGACCCGGGCCCTATCTCCCTGATTTTGGGTTGTAGTGATATTAAATGCCCGGTCTTAGCTCAGATTGTCTGGTGCTCTTTGGAATCGGGTGAGTTTCCTAGCTCCCTGAAGAAGGCGGTGGTGACACCTGTCCTGAAGAAAGCTTCTTTGGACCCGGAGAATCTAGAAAACTACAGACCTATCTCTAACCTTCCTTTTGTGGGAAAGGTTATTGAGAAAGTTGTGGCAGCTCAACTGGAGAATCATTTTACCATTCATAATTTATACGAACCTCTCCAATCGGGTTTCCGTAAGAGGCATAGTACTGAGACTGCTCTGGTTCAGGTGCTTAATGATCTCTTGATGGTAAGAGATTGGAGAAACTGCTTCATCCTGGTACTCCTTGATTTGTCATCAGCTTTTCACACTGTGGATCATGGGGTTCTGCTCGAGTGCCTGAGGTTCATCTGTGGACTGTCGGGGACAGTACTCAGATGGTTTTCATCTTTCCTCGCCGGTAGAACTCAGAGAGTTGTCTCGGGAATATTTTCTTCTGAGTCTTTCTCTCTGCCTTGCAGGGTACCTCAGGGCTCAGTGCTGTCTCCCATGTTATTTGCAGTGTACATGCTGCCCCTCAGAGACATTGTAAGATGGTATGGGCTGAGGTTTCATTGTTATGATGATGATACCCAGCTCTACCTGTCTTTGGCCCCCGACCAGGTTAGTGCTATCTTGGTACTGAACTGCTGCCTCATGGAAATCCAAGATTAGATGAGTTCTAGTGGTTTAAAGTTGAATGCAGGAAAGACTGAGGTTTTGGTGGTGGATCCGGGTCACAGGATTGAGGGGTTGAGGACTGTTCTCCCCTCTGGTTTAGTCCTGGGGGGCTCAGATCCTTACCTCTGAGCAGGTGCATGACCAGGGAGTGGTGCTTGATGATGGGCTGACCCTTTGTCATCAGGTGGCAGCAGTCGTCAAGCTGGCCTTTTACCATCTTAGAAACATTGCTACGATCAAGCATCCCATTCCTGTCTAGCGATCTACCTGTTCTGGTCCACGTCTTTGCGACCTCGCACCTTAACTACTGTAACTCCCTTTACTTAAGGCTTCCTGGGGTTGATATCCACCGCTTGCAGCTAGTGCAGAATGCTGCTGCATGTTTGTTGACTGGGGTATCTAGGAGACCTCACATTACCCCAGTGCTGCGTGATCTGAACTGGCTGCCTGTTCAGTGGCAGATCACCTTTAAGGTAGGTTTATTAACTTACAAAGCCCTACATGGACAGGGTCCTGACTACTTGAAAGAGCTCCTGGTTCCCTACACCTCTCTGTGACAGCTCCACTCGGCTGACCAGGGCTTGCTGGAGTTTCCGAGGGTTAGTTTAAAGTCATCTGGGGCCTGTGCCTTCAGGTTTGTTGCCCTTACCCTCTGGAATTCTCTGTCCCATCAGCTTTGGGAGTGCAGAACAGTGGGGTGCTTTAAGCAGGCATTGAAGACCTTTTTATGGGGTTAAGCCTATTCTGAGTTTCTTTGATTTTATTGGTATTTATTGTATTTGCTGATTTTATCTGTTTGTTCAGCGCCTTTACATTTGAAAGGCGCTATATTAAATAAAACGTATTATTATTATTGTATTGGAACATACTTTCCTTTATTAAGTGAGATGATTTACCTGTTTCAGCATCAACCATGTGGTGGTACCAGACAGGCAGATCTATAGAAAGGTAAATAAAAGTATGTAGTTAGAAACATGTTCTCTGTGACTGTTAGATACTATTATAATTAAAATTCCCAAAGCCATCTTTTTTTTATGTGGATGATTCAGAGAATATGGTTATCACAATCGTTATCTTAACATTCTGCGACATCCCATCTCATCCTTGTCAAACACCCTCCCTGCTGCCCATGTCCCTTTGATCACCTAAACTAATTTAATTCAAATTTGACCTGAAACTCATGAATGGGAGCCAGATCTGAAGACACAGCTCAGATTGATTTTTTATTTTATAGTGCATTTCTTCAACTTTATGTAAATCTACCATTCCTTATACCCATTCTACAAAAGATGGAGGAGATGTATCCTTTCAATGAACCAATATAAGTTTTTTTGCCAACAATAAAGCCATTGCACATAATTCCATAATATCCCCCAAATCCACCACACCTCCTCTAGATCCGATCAGAGCAATGCCTGGATCAAATGGGAAATCCCAGCCTATAAATTTTCCAAATGTCCCAAATATTTTTTGCCAAAATGATTCCAACTTGTGACAGGAAACCAGCATGTGGTCCAATGTACTTCTAGCCTCTCCACATCTTGTACATAATTCCGAATTGTTAATACTCATTCTATGTAACCTTACCGCTGTCAAATAAGTTCTGTGTAGTATGTTTATGTAAATTTGTTTTAATCTATTATGCTTAAATGGCAGATTTTCTAAATTAACCAAAGACTCCTACCCAATATCTGATATAGATTGACCCTTTTCTTTTTCCCAACTCTGCTTAAGTTTACCCAAAGAAACTGATCTACCCTTTTCCTTCAAATATCAATACATTTATCCAATTAAATGTTTTAAAGAATACAAATTATCAAAAAAAAATTCCAACCCCCTATAGGGACTATTAATGATTTTTGATTGTTCTTATATATAAATTCTTTACCTGAAGATATGCAAAGAATGATCTATCAGATAAATCAAACTTATCCCTCAACTCTTCAAAAGAGGGTACCCTATCCTAATCAAAAAATCCTGCTATGTACACAAACCTTGTTCCCTCAATTCTTTTTGTATAAATCACCTTCCAATAGATGGGGGAAAATTATAATTATTAACAAGAGGTGTCCTATAAATTAACCTATTATTTTCCCCTACCAATCTCCTCATTAAATTCCAGACCCAATTTGTAGATTTAGTTGAATGAAGGATATTAGAATAAAGATTACAGTTAGAGTTGTTTATATTTACCCCCAAACTATGTCTTAAAGACAAAAATGGGACTTTCTCTGCTTCTATTTGAAAACATGCTGGCATCTCTTCCCTTTCCTGAGTCCAATATCCCAGACACTCCAAGTGAGCTGCCAAATAATAATATTTAAAATTAGGTAGAGCCAATACCCCTATTTCTTTGATAATAATAACTTTTTAAAGGCAATCCTTGGTGTCTTTTGTTTCCACAAAAATTTATCGAGTACCCTATTTAAAGTGTCAAAAAAATGTTTTAGGAATTATGATGGGGATCGTCTGAAATAAAAATAAACACCCTTGGCAGAATATCCATTTTAATAATGTTAATTCTCCCAATCAATAATACGGGAAGACTTTGCCACCTTATAAGATCCTGCTCATTTCTTTTAAGTATCGGTATGACATTTTTCTCATATAATATATTTGTGTCCGAAGAAATATAAACCCTCAGATACTTACTGTATGATTTATGATAAGTATATAGCAAGTGATCTCTAGGCAATTCACTTTCTAGTAAATTTACCACTGCCTCTGTCTGTTTATATCCCCGAATACTTACTATATCCTGCAAATATCTCTAACACATTATCAACATCCTTGGCTGGATAAGTCAAAAACAACAAAATGTCATCCGCATACAATGACATTTTATGAGACTTTCCTCCTATCTCAACTCCCTTTACCTGAGAATCATTCCTTACCAACACAGCAAATGGTTATATAAATAGAGCAAAAAGCAGGGGTGACAAAGGGCACCCCTGCCTAGTACCCCGCTCTAACTCAAAATAAGATGAACAATTCTGATGTGTCATGATTGAAGCTACTGGTGCATGATAAAGTAATTTTACCCACTCCAAAAGTTTTCCCTTGATGCCAAAAATCTCCAATAAACAAAATAAGACTCACACCTCACCCTATCAAAAGCTTTCTCAGCATCAAGGGAAAGCACAGCCAGTCTTATATCCAATGCTAGATCCAATAAATTGACTGCCCGTCTCACACTGTGAGTTAGTCTTCTTCACATTACAAACCCACTTTGATCTGAATGAATAATTTTTGGAATAACATACACTAATCTATTAGCCAAAATTTTTGCAAAGATCTTATAGTCATTATTCAACAATGAAATGGGTCTGTAAGAACCACATACCCCGGGGATTTATCCTTCTTTAAAAGCAGAATTGTGGATGCTTGATTGAAAGTTGGTGGAAATCTTTATGTGTCTGAAAATTTTTAAACAAATTAAATAATAAAGGGGTCAAGTCTTCCTGAAAATATTTTTAGAATTCCAAGGACTACCCATCTGGTCCTTGAGTTTTATTATTTGACATATTAATTATAACATTATTGATCTCTGCCATTGTTATTTCTAAATTCAAACCAGCCCCCTCCAATTCTTCAATCTGAGGCAAATTAGTCCCATTTATATATTCTTTAAGCTCCAAATTATTTACCAGACCATCTTCTTTGTACAAATCCTTATGGAATTTTTGAAATTCATCATTAATCTGGATTGGATCAAAAATTTCCCACTGTCCTCTAATGAAGTGACAAATTCAATTCTATTCTGATTATCCTGTATTTTTGATTGGTAGGCCAATAATTTAGATGGTGTATCAGCACAAAAATAATATTTTTCCCTAGATCTGTATAATATTTTTTCCACCCTCTCTCGACTAAGTTTTTTTCCAATTTTTCTTTTAGGAAAATCATTTCAATTTTAATTTCATCAGTTCCTAATTCTGCATAACTTTCTTCTGTTAAGATTAGTTCTTGCTCCAGCTGATCTGAATAATGTTGATTCTTAATTTTAATCATACATTCATAGCTTATAATAGAACTTCTCAAATACACCTTAAGGGTCTCCCAAATACCAACCCAGCAACAATTATTGGGGGAATTATGTTAAAAAAAACAATTTCCTTCTTCAAAAAGACCCCAAACTGAGAATCCTGTAGCAGCATATTATTAAATCTCCATCTCTTTGACTCTAAAAATGTATTTTTTAGCAAATCTAGCTCCATATAACATGAAGCATGATCTGAAATCAGGATGGCATTGTATCTTACAAACACTACATATTGCAAAAGAGAACCTGAAATAAGAAAATCCAAAGCCATCTTTAAGTAACATCTTGAATGACTGTGTCTTATCTAACAACATATGTACACCTGCAGTTGTTTCCATAGTTCATAACCTTGTGGACATTTTCTGAGATAGGTAATCTAGTACCTGATGTGTCATTGTGGTCCAGTATGGAGATGACCATTTGTATTGTAGAATGACATAACACATTGCTATGGAATGACTTCTATATAGAATAAGTAAGATTTTATCTCATAGAAGAAAACAGTACTGGACATATACAACTGTCTCAATGGTTGTTATTGATCTATCATCTGTTGCACTTCTTACTGTGATGAGACTGCTTTGGAATGCAAGCTCATGATGATATTGGACATGTCAGACTGGTACCATATCGTAAGGTAGTGGTTACAATGTGTTGTACTTCTATGTATCTGTGTTGCTACTGGTGAAGAGGATGTTGCAGGATAGTGTCTGCAAGGATGTCCGCAGGTGTATTTTGTATCTTGCTGTGAAGGGGTATTACAGGGTAGGGGAGTAGGATGGACCATGTTGGGATATGGAATCTCCCTTCCAAGATGCTCTGGCCACTCTAGCTGTATGGTAGGGCAGGGATGTATCTGTGCAGCTGGTTTGCTGTGTTATCTTCTAGAGCAGTAGCTACAAAGATACATGATGGCAGTAGCTAGTGTAAGAACTACCTTCTAGTATGATATCATGCTGAGATGTTCAATATCATAGTGTGCTTGCAGTCTACAGTAAATAGTGAAGTTTCACAGTCATCTTCCAATGATGACACAGTTGGTGCAGAATCAATGTTGCTTTGTCTGGCTTGTGTCCACCTGTCCTGCTCTGCAGAGATGGTGGGTGTGTTTGGTGAGGGTGCACAGAAAAGGTGTGGAAGGATTGCTGCTGCTGTAAGATACACTCTGTCATGCTCTGTACTCTGCACTTCTTTGTATGGTGTATAGTGTGTACTTGCACCCTACCATCCCCCAGTACCACCCATGCAAGTATGTATGGCAGGCAGGGGGGGTCCTGTGACAACTAGCTTGTGCACATTTTGTGAATGTCACTGCATTTCTGCTGGACCCCCACTTTGTGGTAATGCAATGTAGAGTTGTCTACATGTCTCTGTGTAGACAACTCAAACATTACTGAATATGACCCACTGAGTCTTGTAGCACCTTACTAAATCAGGCAGTGATGAGAATAAAAACTACACAAGAAATTAAGAAAAAGAAACTGAATGTTATAGAATGATATTTCAAGGAAGTGGTTTTTAACTTACATTGTTCTGTGTGAGACTTGTCTCCCACTGCAGCACCGGATGGACCAGACTGGGGCTCTTCATCTAGCTGGTGTTCTGCACCGGAGCCATCACCACACAATAGTTCCTTAGTTCTGGTCACAGAGGGGACTGGGACTATCTGGATACCTCTCTTTGTGCCTTTTTCATTAGGACCACTGGTGCCCTCTCTGCATTGGTTGGTCAGTAATAAAAAAACACACACTTCAGTATTATGTTTATACATAGATATTGTAGTCTTCCTATTTAACCTACTGTCATCTATCATACTGTATTGTACATCACCAGCCCTTGCCTGATGCTGTATAATTTTAGCATCTAGTCATGCATATAGTTATTATGAAGCATGACAACAAAGAATTGTGTTGTTTGCTATAATATAACAGTTCAATTATATAGTTGTGTTATAGCAGACAGTTATACTTTGATGTATTTTAATATGCAAAAAAAGTAATAAACTCAAACTTTACTACTATAATAACACATACATAGTATATGCATGCAATTGAGCCACCAGTTATATGTATTACTGTAGTGGATACTTGTTATATGAAACACTTATTATGCTCTGATTTTCAGTAATACACACAAAAAACTAATATATGGAACCAGAATGCATACATATTGGACAGGATATTCAAAGCGCAACCCACTGATGCACCCTGGTGCGATATTCAAAGGGGGATGTGCTGCACAAATCCCAATGTGCCGGGGTGCACCAGTAATGTATGGAGCGCAAGTGCAGGGGGGGCGTGCCCATGCATATGTGGCACATCCCAATATTCAGCCCAGGATGTGAGGCACATGTGTAGGCATGATCCCACCTTGCACCACACAGGGGGGTGCAAATATCAACCCTCCAAAAGCAGGAGCAAGTCCTGGCCACCCACAAGTGAGCTGCTGTATTGCAAGCTGCAACACAGCAACCGCCTGCTGTAGGTGGCCACCTGACCCCTCCAAGTCACAGGCCGGGCATTGCGCCCCCCCAACCAATTGCAGGCTTAAATGAATATAACAATTCCCTGGTAGTCCAGTGGACCTGCTCCCCAGCCCGATCATGGGCTTTGTAAATTGAAAACATCCCTGGTGGTCCAGCAGACCTGCTGTCCAGCCCTATCATGGGCTTTGTAAATATAGACAATTCCCTGGTGGTCCGGTGGACCTGCTCCCAAGCCCAATCACGGGCTTTATAAATATAGAAAGTTCCCTGGTGGTCCAGTGGACCTACTCCCAAGCCCAATCGCAGACTTTGTAAATATAGAACATTCCCTGGTGGCCCAGTGGACCTGGTCCCAAGCCCGATCACTGGCTGTGTAGAAATAATTACTCCCTGGTGGCCCAGTGGTACCCCCCCTCCCCACCCACCATCTCAGACCCACCACCCCGCTCCCCCGGTCAGTTGCGGGTGGTAGCTCCCCACCCACAAGCCGCTTGGCTGCCTGCCAGCTGACATCATACAATATGACTGTACACCCATTGGTCCACTGTGTAGGCCAATGGGCATGCATACCGTACTGTACTACACAGTCCCGAAATGTAAATGGTTTAATTCAGACTGTGCAGACTGAAATCAAGGGATTTATCAAGGAGGACTCCCAGGTATTTGAAGGATGTGGCACAGTTGATGAGAGACCACCCCAGAGTCGTGGACTAGGAGGGGTTCCTTACAGATCCAGAGTTTGGGGACAGTGCCAAATAGCACGGATTGGGTCTTTTTTGTGTTGAGGATGAGCTTATCAGCATTTAGCCATGTTTGCACATTCCTGAAATCCGAGGAGAGGTTTTCGTTAATGATGTTAAATATGTCAGCACTGAAGTAGAGGACGAGATCATCAGAGTATAGGATAGCTGAGCAGGAGAGTATGGCATAATCTATGTTGTTTATGTATAGAGAGAAAAGAAGGAGTCCCAGGCTGGAGCCCTGGGGTACTCCAATGTCAGTGCTGGTCACATCCGAGAGATAGCAGAGTTGAACTTAACAAGTTGTAATCTGTTTGTAAACCAGTCAACTACTGAGGATGAGAAGTTAAGTCTATGCAGGGATGAGAGAAGCAGGGGATAATCAACAAGATTGAAAGCTTTGGTAAGATCGATAAATACTGCTGCAGTGAGTAGGTCTTTGTCCATGTTGCAGAGTACATCGGTGGAGAATTTGAGAAGAGCAATTGAGGTACTGTGTCCTTTTCTGAAATCATGCTGAGTGTCTGACAGAAGATTGTTCTTTGTAAGATAGTCAATGGTTTGGGTTGCAACAAGCTTCTCCAGTAGCTTGCTTAGCACAGAGAGGATGGCTATGGGCCTGTAGTTGTTGATATCCTTTGGGTCTCCTTTTTTAAGGATAGGGGTAACTTGGGCAATCTTCCAGAGATCTGGGACAACACCAAGAGGGAGAGACAGAGAGAGAGAGAGTGAAAATCTTGGCCAGTGGCGAGGCAATCAATGGTGTCACTAGCTTCAGGAGATGTGCCTCATACCTTAGAATGGACTTGGGGTGTGATCATTTTCCATTGCCTCACAGTCGCTCATGTTTTAGTCATTACTTGTAACTCTATGGTTACTTACTAGTTACTATATTGGCAAGTATAATATTACTGTATATGAAATATTACTAACACCTGCACACTACAGATTGTGCACTACCATCAATCCAAATGAAAATATTTACATTGTTTCTGATTATAAGCAATACACAGTTTATTTTTACTTGTTACTAAAATGATTTTCCTGTTACAGAACAACAATAATATTGATAGCAGAAAAATGTTTTTCTTTTTTGTTATACAGTTTTATAGGTATACTTACTTCCACTGTCTGTCACCAAATTTAGGCTTCCCTTCCTCAATCCACATATCATGTGCCCACTGCAACCACTCCTTGTCCCCAAATCTGACACTGCCAGATGCCTTTATTTTGTACAATTTCTGGCACACCTGCTTCCATTTGCAGGACCAGGTATCCTTGGCCTTTTCAATCCCTTTGTCACTCAGGAAGTGACTGACCTTTACCATGCCTTTTTTTGTTGCACATTTGTGCCCCATACCATGACAGCATGTCCACGATGCTGGACAGCCTCCAACAGGTACAGCACTTCCTTTTCTTTCCAGTTTTTTAGCATTGCTTTTTTTTGAAACAAACAAACAAAAAATATGTATTAAATATGTGATTGCCTGGTCATCTATGACTGTCACTGTTAACTTCTGTCTTTATCAAGTTTTTTTTTTCTTGGCTATATATGTATTTCATGTTACAGAATTGTATTGAGTGATATATCTCCAATTACTTTAAATTAGTTTACAAAAACTTGATATAGCTCCAATTACTGCAACACTAACATAATACAGCATTGAAAGAACACACATTATCAGGTGTGACTGTGCTGCCCTTCATCCCTACCATGGAAGCACTGTTCCATCCCCCTCACTCCCCCAACACATGTACTGTATCAACAGTTCCTATTCAGGGTCCAATGTCACCCTCTGCTCACATCTGAGCCATTGCAGCCTTGTGTAAAGCACAGCATGTTCTGTGTGAGTTGTTGTTCCAATGCCGAAGCCCTCACTGTGTGGGGATGACCTTCAGCAACCCTTGCCAAAGGTACCCTACAGCTACTGACAGCAGCCAAAGGAGTGCTGGAGTGGTGGACATGTATGCCTTGTCTGACTACCCCACTCAGCCCCTGTTGCTGTGTGTTTCCCCCCCAAAAAAACAGTCTATACTGCCCATGCCTTGGATGACTCATGTGCCAGTATGGAGACTGGGTGGCATTATTTTCCCTGATCCCATAAGCCTGAGCCATTGCAACATCTGCAAGGGAGGGCTTATACCAAATGACTCATTGTGCTACTTGTGAAGCCCTTGCTGGTTGGGAGTCAACCTGTGTTACTGTTTTGAATGCAAGCTACACTCACTGTCACCACTCACACCAGCAATGGAGTGGTTAGTACTTTCTGCAAGGTTTAACCACCCCCCGTGATGGTGGTGCTGCATTGCCCCCGATCCAATTAGGGGCAATTGTATCCCCACCCTTACTGTGACCCATCTTACTACTCCACAAGGCAGGGTATGCCCTGGATGACCAGTCTGCCAGCATTTTGACTGGCTGCTGGGTTTCCATTATTGCCTTGAGCTGCCACAAGCCTGTCCTTCAGATTGCAGCAGTCCTCTTTGGCGTGCTGCTTCATCAGCGCGGGTGTCAATTTGCATCAAAGATAGTCACATCAATGCTTGAATACCAAGTTTTCCAAAATCAGATGCAGGGTCTGTGGCACAAATCCCCCTCTCCCCCAAAAAGTCACAATAGTAAAAGAAAAAACATATATATTTATGTGATGGAAAAGACTTGTTGTGGGGGTGGCACTTGGGAACTGCTCTGTGTGTACTAATTGTGATGACACATCACTACACACTTCAAAGCATATGTTGGAGGTCCCCCAAGAAAATGTCATTACCAGCATCTGAAAGATGCACACCATCTTTTAAGTAAAGCAAGTCTTTATAATATAAATGTGGTGTAGGTAATAGTGTTCATACCCAGATCATCCAGGAAGTTGAATAATTTGAATGTTAACCTTTCTGCATAATCTTTCAGTTTCGGGGTGCATACTGCTGGTCTCTCCAGATCATTTGTTCCAAATATTTTAATACAGAATCTTAGGCAACATTCCATGAAGTACAGCCAAATCAGATTTAACTGCCTCCTTTAAATCTATACTGATTTTACAGCCCAAATAATTACCTCCAAGATGGATGAATAGTATGTCTGGCTCAAGGTGAGTGTCAAAAAGTCTGTGCATCATTGGCATGAGCAGCTTCCACCTCTTGCCACCCTTTCCAAACCAATGGACATGACAATTTTCCAGCTGAAAATCATTCCTAAAATGACTTCTCCCTAGGAAACTGTCCAGCTCTTCACACAACTGAACTATCCCAAATACAAATTGTTGTTGTAAAGCCTTCTGTCATGCTTAGTCTTTCTAAACATTCTGCAAGTGACAGCAATATGAAATATGTATGTCTCTCTTAGCAGTCTCTTTCAACTGATAGTTTCATTTTACCAGCTGTGTCTGTTAATGGGTAGCATACAGAGTTAGGCAGCAACAACTGTCATTCTTGACACTTTATTGGTTAGCATCTAACTGTGTGTACCAATCAAAAAAACAAACTTCAAAATACTTCTTATGCCCATTGTAATTGGATAAATTGTTTAAAAACAGATATTTGTTTTGAAGGGATATTAAAAAAGTATGATAAGCTAATATTGCAAACCTAACAATATTTTGCTCTGTCACTGGTTACAGGACACATATTTATATTTGTTCCCAGCCTGTCCTCCCTCCTATTTGGGCTGGCATCCTAGGTGGTAAGACTGTACCTGACCTGCTATATTAAAATTATTTTTTCTAGTCAAACAAAATTAGACCTACACTGTAGCAAGGTTAAACTAGCTTCAGTTTTAATTCTTAACTCTTAGAAGCTGTTATGTTTAGCTTTCAGAATTAAGTGCATATGTAAAATTAAATAATGAGTTTAGAAAGCTACTTACAGCATTTAGTCGTGCTTCTCTCCATTTTAATACAAAGATGGCAGACTTCCTGTTTTGTCTGGAGGTGAAGACACGTTTCTATTGGCTGTTAGGTTGTATTTCCTGTTGTTTTTCAAATCTTTTTTCATGAGCCAAATTTCTTTTTTTTTTCATATTGTAAATACAGAAAAGGAAATTGGGCTCATAAAAAGGAATTTTATTTTTGTATGGGAACATATAGGAATTTGGTTACTGACATCTTAATCACCCAAGGTTCCTTTTTTGTATGACCCAAATGAAAAAGGATCATGTTTCATATGAAAAGAAAAACTGGCTCATGAAAAAGCATCCTTTTTGATATAAGAACCAACAGGAAATTGGTAACAGACATCCTGAATCACCTGAGGTTCTTTTTTTTTGTATAACTCATATGAAAAGGATCACCTTTCATACAAAAAAGAAACTGGTTCACAAAAATTGATAAGTATAGAAAAATGGGCAAGGAAAGAGTTTGGAGAGTAGAAGTTCTTGTTTCATTCAACCATACAAAAATATATGGTTTTATATGAAAATAAAACAGGTCATGAAAAAATCATTTTTCATATGGAAAAGCTTACTAAATGTCTTAGAAAGGTCCCTAAATGTATTTTTTTCTATGTAGGTGCTATCAACAGTGATAAAGGAAGATGTGTTGTGGTGTGTATGATGCATCATGTACTCCTTGGAAAAAGATATTGTGCACATTTTTAATATTAACAAGCAACATAAATCTGTAAGTCTCTGCTTGGTAATAAGAAAAATCTTAGTCATCTATACATATGCCATTGTTTTATATTTTCTGCTGATATGGTGAACTGGATGATGTTGGGCAGTGACAGTGATTGGTAAATGGCGCTATGATTATTCAAATGTGTCCCAAAGTACAATTTTGTAGTAGCTCAATGAAATGTACAGTAGTTTTTCCCATTTCTGTGGTCTGTGTTTTGTTGTTTATGACATGGTGTCATAACATTGACAATTTTGGATGAAAACATGAAAGGCATACATTTATGGCATGTTGTCTATATGTAGAGAATTAATGCATCTGAGAATGTCATCAGTTTATGGTGAGTGTATATGTTTTGCAAACATGTGCAGTGCCACATTTTGTATCACATATAGCGGAGTTTGTGGATAATGATTCTATTATGTCTACTCAGTGGCATAGATTACAGGTGATTAGCTTTGTCTTATGTCTTCCAAGGCTGCTGTTACTGGAGATAATGTTCTAGTACAATTTGTTTTATGTCTTACTTGTTATTTTGGTATCAATGTTTTATACAATGTGGTACAACCAAAAATGTAGTACTACAACTCTAATGTTTACTAACAACTTTGTGTAATTCATACAGTAGCTTCTGTGCAGCAATTTAAAATTGCATCTCAAGTAAGGATAGGACAGGAGTGCAGTTTTATAAAAGCATTGCTTTGTGATGGTTTGTACCTAAATATGAGGAACATGTGTGAGTAGATACCAGAAGGCTGGCACTTTTTAGGGAGCAACAGGTTATAGCAGGATTTAGAAGCACTTGGCTCTGCCTCGTGCCTTGTAACCATTTTTACATATGCCTAACCTACAAACAATTTTTGTTTTGTGTTTTACAGTTTATATACATGTAAGTATGCCATACAACAGCAATGTGAGTATTACATAAGCAATTTACAAACTATTTACAAACAAACTTACAAGGCCTGTCGACTTGTCACTGGCTCCCAATGCCTAACTCACACCTGTGATCTCTGTTCTCAAACTAGATGGTTGAATCTTGCCAATCGAATAAAACACCAAACTTGTATTACTACTAAGAAAATGTTGCTGAGCCTTGCCCCCTCTGGAGTCTGTCCCTCATACAACCGAGAATCCACACCCAACATACCAGGGGATCGAAACCTCAGCTTCTACAAATTCTGCATTGCTGCACAACACAAGGCCAAAGATCCTTTGGTTACCGGGCCACTAGTTGGTACAACGGTCTTCCCAGTGACATCTCATCCTCACTATCACTCAACACTTTTAAGACTCGTCTCCGCCTAACACTCACTGCTTCCAACCTCTGTCACTGTTGTGGCTAAACATGTCTTTTGGTTCCATAGCTGAAGATGCCCTTTTGGATCCACACCTACTCCTGCACTTTGCCAGCACCCCCCTCCTATTTTCACCCCCCTGCTGGCCCACGACAACCGGCTTGCGCTACCGCTATTCTTATCTGCCTTCCACCTCTCCTCTCTCTGTCCCCTCAACCTACCTCCCTTTTCTCCCATCTACTTAGTCTTCCTGATTTCACCCTCCTCCTTTCCCTTTCCCCTCCCCAAAGTTTCACGTTATTGTTCTTTTTTCATCTACAAGACTATGTCTATTTTTTTGGTTTTTTATTTTATAAACTGTTATCTTTGCTTATGATTGCCTCAATTGTACCAATGACGTGGAACCTTTGTAAAAGAGCCTCAGCTCAAAGGTATTTGTAATCCTAATACAAATAAATAAAATAAAAATAAATAAAAAAATTGCTACTGTGTATTCACAATTTCATCCATTGTAACAGCACTGCAAAACTATCTCCTATGTGACTGTAGGATTATATTGGCATGTTTACAGAGAAATAACTCCATTACTGTTTGTAGTTCAAGATCAGCTCTCTCTCTCTCTCTCTCTCTCTTTATATATATATATATATATATATATATATAGATACACAACCCCCCTACTGGAAATATTGTTGATATTTTTTGTTCGAGTTCCAATTGATCCAATAACATCACGAGTGGTGAAGCCACGAGTGATGTCATTGGGTCAACTGGCATAAGAACAAAAAATATTTACAATATTTACAACAGTGGGGATGCATATTCAATGTATGCCATGCTTCCAAAAAAGTGAAAAAATGCTGTGATTTTTCATTTTTAAAGTTTATGCATTTGCTTGTTGCAAAAAGTGAAAAAAATGAGAATTTTCTGCTGTTTGTTTGCTAATTATCAAAAAAAAAAATTAAAAGGTATCTATCTATCTATCTATCTATCTGTCTGTCTGTCTGTCTGTCTGTCTATCTATCTATCTATCTATCTATGTATTATACAGTACCTGCATGGTAGTGCAGGTATAGTTAGGGTTGCGTAGCCACTTCTATGTTAAACCCCAAAGTTTGCACTTTAATAATTTTGCAACTGTTTGTCCAATTTACCTGCAATTTTGCATGCACAGCATACAGCCACATATCTCTGGATCTGGAAAGTTTCTTTCCAGTCGGATGTACAGTTGCAGAACTGTAGAACATCCAAAATGTGAAAATTAGCCAACTTTTGGACTGAAGAATGCATCTGAGTGGATTAAAATCTGTTTATCTATGTGGCTTCAGTTAAACTGGTGCCTTTTGAAGATTTGGTTAAAACTTCTTATCCTTTCAAAAGTTATGCAAGTTTTTCATGTCCCATTTTAGCCTATGGGAAAATTTATATGTGCATTACGAAAACTTTTGCACACACATTTTTGTTATAATGCTTTGGAATTTTGTTTTCATGCTGCTGCCATCTTGATTTCAGTTAGCAAGAGAGAAAAAACATTGTAAATCAAAAAATAGTGACTCTTGCTAAACACCAACACTTGTGTTTAGCTAATCAGGTTCTGAGGAACATGACCCTGACATCAGTTTTTGCATAGGTAGCCTGGAAATATGTTTTTTTTAATATTTCCACCATTTTGCCATTTGGTGCCGTGTTAACATTTTTTGTGTATGCCATAATGACCTCACATACAAAAAAAGGTGGTGCGGCAACATATTTTTGTGCTCAAAAGCATTCCCATTATAGAGATTGGAGTGCCACGAACACATTAAAGTTTTCATGAAAACACTGCTCAACAACATTTTCCCATGTGTTGTTTTCTTTGTCACTTCATTGTATCAAGGTGGATTGTGCTTTTGGGTTGCAATTTGTAGGGTGGCAAGCCTTAATTCCACAGATGTGCTTTTTAGAGGTTTGGGACCAAAATGTTCAATGGGCCCATCTGATGGGATAACATTGTGACACCTTTTGGCACCCGTATCTCAAAAAGAAGCAAGATATTGATTTTTTGTTACCACAGCTTAGTCCACCTTTATGAAGTTTCAAAGTCATAGGTTACTTCTGCAGTGGAATTTTTTCACAGGTTGTATGGTTACTGAGATATTGGCAAATTATTGTTACAAGGATTCCTTTTCAAGTCTATAGGGCTACTGTATTGCTCTGTTGTTATGTGTAAGTGGGAGTGCAGGACCAGGAGGTCCCACGCTCCCACATTTGCATACCATTACACAAAAAATGGGCAACATGAAGGGAGCGCAGGATCTGGAGGGCCCACGCTCCCACAAAAACATACCACTAACCACTTACGTTACAGTTTTTCAAAGAGAAGGGAAATTGATTGCAACAAAATTTGTTAATGCATCAGTTTGGGTTGATAGCACAGCAACAGAAGTTTGGAAATGTGATGTTAGGGTTACCTCCTCCCCACACACCACCACCATTCTCTTCCCCCCAGGCCCATGTTCCCATCAGCTACTTAAACTTTACATATCAATATGCACAAGTGGGATAACAGGGCCCATAAGGCCCATGCTCCCATTTGTACATATAACTAAGTGTTGGTTCGGTGGTTGATTGGATTGCAGGGTGTGGCTATCCTGTGCTCCCCTAAAACACTGAAATTTTATGCTCTAGTATGCACAAGTGTAATATGGGCATTCTGGGAGAATGTGTTCATCCACTTGTGCATATTAGTATGTATGGGTATGGTGGTTGAGGGGAGTGCAGACCCCTGAGGGACCATGCTCCCTTCAACCATTTAGCAGTATGCAAAGATATGGACAACATGAAGGGAGCACACTGGGCCCTGCGCTCCCACAAATGCATACCAATAACCACTTACATAACACTTTCTGATAAAGAAGGTAAATTGATTAAACAAAATCTGTTAATGCACCAGATTGGGTTAATAGCACTGCAACAGAAGTTTAGAAATGTGATGTTAGGGTTACTTCTCCCACCCCTCCTCCCACCCCCTCACTCCACCACCATTCCCTCTCACTTCCCTGGGCCTATGTTCCTGTCAAGCACTTAAACTGTGCATAGTAATATGCACAAGTGGGAGCACAGGGCCCATAGGACCCATGTCCCCACTTGTACATATTGCTAATTATTGGTTCGGTGGTTGATTGGAGCACATGGATGTGGATGGCCTGTGCTCCCCTAAAACACCTAAATCATATGCACTAATATGCACAAGTGGTAATATTGGAAAAACATGTTCTTCCACTTGTGCATATCAGTATGTATGGATATGGTGGTTGAGGGGAGTACAGGGTCTTGAGGGACTGCAATCCCTTCAACCACCTGAATTCTGCATAGTAATATGCAGAAGTTGGAGCACAGGACCTTGAGGTCCTGTGTTCCTACTTGTGTAAATTACTATGTATAGTTTCAGTGGCTGATGGTAGTTCAGGGCCTGGATGGCCTGTCCTCTCCTGAAACACTGAAATTGTTTGTACTGATATGCAGAAGTGGTAGTGCGGGTGGCTCGTGCTCCTCTCAAGCACCTTAATTGTGTATACTAATATGCAGAAGTGGTAGCACAGGCCCCGGAGTTTCTGTGCTCCCACTTGCATATATTATTATTTATGGTTTAGATGCTTTATGGGGTTGTTAGACCTGGATGGGTTGTACTCCCCTGAAACACTGTAACTGTATGCACTGAAATACTGTACTTTGTACTGTATGTGGGAGTAAGATAGGATGTGTAAACATGAAACATTATAATCGAGTCACCAGACACTGTGTTGGGTGGTTCAGATGTTTTTTTATTGTTTTTATGTGATAAAAAATTATTACTCATTTTGTCAAGTATTCAAAAAGAAAATACAAAGATATTTATTCCTATTTATACTTTTATTCCATTTTTAATTTAGATTGTGAACTTGAAAATATACATTCATAAACATACTAAAAAAATATATTTTCTTTTAAAGGATCCATGACTGGTCATCAGCAAAATATTTGTCAAATGACTTAACAGCGAAATTGGCAGGTAAACCGCATTTTGCAGTTGGCTGCAAGTTTCAAAGGAAACTGGTGTTTTCTTCAGGGAGCTGCACCCCCACACCCCCACTGAGGATTATCAACTCCAGTTTTGAGCTGATTTGGGGGATGTAGGACTCCCAACAGACTGTGCTGGGTTCCAGTGGGTTCCCTACAGTGACATTGGTGCTGTAGTCACTGTAGGGGACCTCACTGTCAAAAAGTCACTGTTGGGTGGGATTACCACTTTTAAATGTAAAAATAAATGTTGCAAAAAATATATATATTTTTCCAAACCCCACACAGTTTTGTTGACTTTTAAAAAAAATACTGGTTTCCTCACCTAGAAAAATATAATGAAAATGAAATAATACAATAATATGTCTAAAGAAAAACATTTACCAGTGGAGAGAGAGAGGGGGTCATTACAGCTGTGTCTGATGCTGGAGGCTGTGAGAAGGGGAGACCTGAAAGGGGGTGTCCAGGTAGGAAGGTGCAGGAAGAAGTGGAAGCCAGTTCCTGGATTTTGGAAGGTGCACTAGAGGGCCAGAGAAGGGGACACATGTTGTGGGCATTAGAGACCAGGACGTTGGTCTGGTGCTGCAGGTTCTGCAGCTGGAGCCCTTTCTTCTGATGTGACCTTCTGTATGGTTTTGGTGAGTGCCTGGACAGTCTGATAATGATATTTTTTTGGTTAGTGTTTGATATTATTAGTTTTTCAGTATGTGTTAGTTTATTGCTTATATTTTCTTGATTTTTGTTTTGTTTTTCAACTAACTTTATTAATGTTTGAACGCCCTGATTGGTTTCTGTCTGTGCTTAAATTGTACTGTCCAAGTGCTCACAAACTGCTTGCTGGTGTGTCGTTGCTATTTCTGTGAACAAAAAGGATAACAGAAAAAAATCATAAGCATTAGTGTATTTGTAGTGGTTTATACTTGATACATCTATTGCTTTATGATACCAGTTTCCATAGTACTTAAGTATGTATCTATCCAAACTGTACTTACTGCAATTGAGAAAACAAATTACTGAGTGAGCTATTGCAAATATATACTACCTGTATAGATCTGAAATAGAACACTGACATTTTTACGTAACTGTCTTAGTTTGTATGTTATCAGCTACTGATTACTATATTCTTCTACTTTACTTGATGCAGTCTGCTGATATGAGTTAGGATACTCAAATTAACCTGAACAATAGGAATTATAGATCCCATATTGATAAAACACCAAAATTAAGGAAATCAAAGAAAAGGAAAAAAACATACAAAAATACTTTCAAGCCCTAGTCTGTATAACCGTAATACCACAGACAACCATGAAAACAATAAAGAACATAATCATTAAGAAAGTATAAAGAACACAAAATTCCTATTACTGAATGCACATAGCTTAACAAATAAGTTGGATGAGTTAAGTTATGTTCAAAGTTGTTAAAGAACAGACAAAATAACAGAGGTAGAGGTTTAGCACTATATGTGTCTAATACATTTACATGCCAAGAGATAACGCTCAAAGACACTTTAGTAGAAATATTATGGGCTAGGATCATGCTTGGCCAAGAAATGTTAACAATTGGCTTGTGCTATAGGTCTCCTAGTTTAAAGTATGAAGAGAACCTGACCTTTCTAAACCAGCAAGAAAATATATCTGTAGATAGCAATCTAATGTTACTGGGTGACTTTAATTTCCCACATATTAACTGGGAAAAATTTGATACTAATGGCCCCCTTGAGAAGAAATTTCTAGAAATTATTTTTAAACTAGGCCTAGATCAATTGGTGTATCTCCCTACAAGGAACAATAATATACTGGACCTCATTTTTATGAACAACCACAACCTATGCTCTTCCCCAGTAATACTACCACCTTTGGGAAACAGCGTTCACAATATGATCACATGTGACATTACACAATTTGTCAAAAGTAATAAAGGAATAAGCAAATTAAAAAATTACTATACAGTTGATTACTCTAGTATTATAAAGTATTTATCCGCAAGGAATTGGCAAAATTAATTGAAAGAGCTTGATATTGAATATATATGGGAAATAATGTGGGAAAAGATAGACTATTGCTTAGATACATGGGTTCCAGACAGAGTTAAATATAATAAAAATACTAAACAAAGAATACCTCCTTGGTGGTCCAAAGATATAAAACGTTTAATAAATAAAAAACATCTAGCCTATAAGAAATTTTGCAAGACCAAAAAAGATTCAGATTGGTGCAATATTAAGTCACTTGTAAAACTAACAAACCAAAATATAAGAATAGCAAAACAAAAACTTGAAATCAATCTAGCTGCAAATATTAACGATAATAAAAAAAAGTTGTATAACTATGTTGGTTCTCTTAAACAAAATTCTACAGGGACTGACCCTTTAAAATCAAATGATAAAATCATTACTAACAAAATGGAAATGGCTTCGGAACTTAACCAGTATTTTACAAGTATATTTAGTCTTAAAGAACCCACAAATCTTAATTTGCAATCGTCAGACACTTTCATTTTTTTTTCCGAACAAGATACCCTTGAGGCAATTAATTTAATAAAAAGTAATACATCTTTTGGACCTGATGACATAAATTCCAAATTCTTAAAAGAACTTTCTAAAGAACTTACTGGACCACTCACTTACTTATTTAATATATCTGTGAATTGTGGTACTGCATTACAATCTTGGCGGGTAGCTAATATAACCCCAGATCACTAGGGTGATAATAAACAGCTGACATCAAACGATAGGCCTATTAGTTTAACATTGCTTATTAGCAAAATTATTGAACATTTGATTAAAATTAAATCCCTAACCATATTATTAAGACTGGCTGTATAGATATGTCACAGCATGGTTTCACACTAGATAGGTCATGTTTAACTAACTTACAGTTTAATGCTTTATTGTTTTCAAACATAAAACAAAACATACATATGATATTACAAATACAGTAGATGTGTATACAGGGTCGCTTGGTGTTGACAATTGGACATAACCATAATGTAACATCATCCCTTCCGAGTAACCATTCAGGCAGCACTAATAATTGTATAATTGACATCGTGTAAAGGATATATTCCTCTTTTATGATATCATGTACTAGTATGTCGACTGGTGTCAACACCTTAATCAACATCCATACATAATCAATAATAAAACAAAAAAAAAGGAAGAATACAGAGGGAATACCCCCTAGGGTATATACTGTGAATACCTATGAAAGCTCAGTTCCTAAAGCAACGTGAACCAGACTAAATAGATGCACCTACCTCACTTTTCCCACAGCACGCAACCATAGGGAGGTATCACCACATATAAGACACGGCTTCATGGAATATAATAGTTACACCCTCTTATGGCCACTTTGTACACTGCTTCTGGAGGAAAGAGACCACAGAGTAAACAAAGTAATATCAGACATCCTCTGTTCCTATTGTGGAGTACATCTACTGATAATAAACAGTGTTATACGTTTTATAAGAGTAAAGTGGGTATGTAGTTTCCATTACTCAAACTACACAATATAACACTTAATAGATATTCACATACAAGTCATTGACCTATATTAAACCTATAAAACAAAAATTACCTCAATGCGGGTAAACTATGTACACTAAAACATTCAAGTAAAAACAACATTGCACATTGCTGACACTATAAACCTCTATATCCTTAGATTCACAGTAGAGTATTCGTAGGTGACCTTAGTTCAAACAATAAGTGGTGACAGATGGATATGAGGAGCCTGATCAACTGATACCAGCTCTGGCTGACAAATATGCCATGAAGGGGGCCCAGCAAGGAGAGAAGCATTCCATCTTCCCCATAGCCATATGTGTCTGCCTATCCATCTCATATACAGAGGAAAGCGATGTTAGAATCACCTTGAGACTGGGCAGTGCAGTGCTTTGCCAGTTTTGTAGGATTAGTCATTTAACCTGCATACTAAATAGGAGTAGCCACCTAAGTTCCAGGCATTTAAGGGGGGGAACCCCGTGCCATAGACCTAACAGCATAATGGAAGGGTCAGCTGGAACCTGACAGTTAAGTATCATACTGGCCACATGTATCACTTCCTCCCAAAGATCATGTATTCGGGGACATTGCCAAAGAATATGAAGTAAATCCCCCCTAGGCTGGAGACACCGCCAGCACATATCATGTGCGAGGACTTTCATTTTCTTTAATATAGCAGGTGTCCTGTACCAAGAATGTAAAATTTTATTATGTATAAGTCTACTCCAGGTATCTTTATGAATTTTTAACCCAACCTGCCATCACTGTTTCCACTGTGTCTCTGATGTTTGTATATTTAAGGCTTTTTCCCATTTTAACTTAGATTTTATATTGGAGGAAGGTAGCGAGTCCCTCAGTACAGCATATATCGTAGCTGCAACTTTATTGGGTAGGTGAAGCCACCTTTCTAAGTATGGGTCACAGCCTGGAAGGATTTTACCCTGATTTAGGAGAGGTTTAAGACTATCACGCAGTTGCAGGTATTTCCAAAAGTCTGATTTACCCAGGTTCCATCTGGATTGCAAGTTCTGGTACATATCCACCACAAAGGAATTGATTCCCAGTATATCCTTAAGAAATGTAATCCCTTTTCCTTGTCAGGAGGGCCAGGCCACCATGGAGCCACCAATAGTTAAGCTAGGGTTGTTCCACAGGGGCACATATGTAAGGGGAAGAGTCAGCCATTTTATTTTTTTTTTTGTAGAATCTTCTAATATCTGATTGAGGACCCTATAGTGGGATGCAATGTGTACTCCTGATCCGGGGAGGAGCAGAGAAGAGAAACTGCTGTGGGGCTATTACTGTACGTCAGTTCGAGCCTTAGCCACTGAGGAGAGTCAGCATTTATGGGGTTGGAACCATTTCAATGTTTGTGCTCCTTGAAAAGCTATCTTATAGCCTTCAATCCATGGAAGGCTCCATCCTCCCTGCAGTGGATGAGTCCGAAGTTGATTTCTACTGAAACGAGGTCTAACTGGACCCCACAAGAAGGAACCAGTCATCGTGTCTATTTTCCTGAACCAGTAATTTGGGAGAAACAGGGGAATATGAGCAAGCACATAAAAAAATCTCAGGGCAAGGGACATCTTAAAAGCGGCTATCTCACCTGCCATGGTTAGATGAAGCTTATTTATTCGCTCCATTTCAAGTTTACAACTGGCCAGAAAGGGGCACAGGTTATTATCCCACCACTTTGCTAAGTTACTCCCAACTTTGATTCCCAAGTATTTGATCGCATGCTGTGACCATTTAAATCCAAACTGTGCCACCAAGTGAGACTTGCACTGCGTGTTGAGAGGGAGTATTTCAGTTTTGGATTGATTTATTTTTAACCATGAAATGGATGAAAAGAAGTCTAGAATTTCTAGAAGATGGGGTAGGGACTCATTAACATCTCTTAGTAATACCAACAGATCGTCAGCATACAGCAGGGAGGAGACAGAGACTTGCCCCCTGCTAATACCAGTGATGTGTGCATTCTGTCTAATTGCAGCTGCTAATGGTTCAATAGCAATGACAAACAAAAGAGGAGAGAGCGGGCACCCTTGACGTGTACCTCTGTATAAAGGAAATGATTCGGAGAGAACCAAATTTGTGAGGACTTTTGCATTGGGAGATATGTAAATGGAGGAGACAGCCGCTCTAAAGCTAGATCCAAACCCCATGTGGTGTAGAACTTCCTGCAAGTAGTCCCACTCCACTGAATCAAATGCCTTTTCAAAATCAATGGCAACAGCAGCAGCAGACGCCCTTAATGTATCCTGATTCACTATGTGAATAAGATTAATAAGTGTTCTAATATGGTCAGTGATATATCTACCTTTTACAAAACCGACCTGTGACGGGTGGATCAGGGATGGTAGGACCAAGGCCAGTCTGTCCGCAAGCACTTTGGCAAAGACCTTGTTGTCTGAATTTATTAAGGATATGGGGTGATAACTAGCCGGTTCATCAGGGGGTTTGTCTTTTTTAGGAATCACTGAAATGACAGCCTCCCTTAGTGTAGGGGGTAGTATACCTTTGTCCTTGGTCTCCTTAAAGACCTTACAAAGCAGGGGAGAAATCAGAGGGGATAATAGTTGCAGAAAATCCGCAGGGATACCGTCACTACCAGGGACGTTCCCTGTTTTTAAAACCATCAAGGAGGCCTCAACCTCTGCATGGGTTAGGGGTTTCTTCAGGGCTGCAGTTTGTTCTGGAGTCAACTTCGGTAGTCTCACTGTACCTAAAAATGATGATATATCCAAACAAGGATTGATTCTGGTAGACTTGTATAATTGAGAATAAAATGCCTTCATAATGTCATTCACTTCTTGTGGATTCATTTTCACTAATCCTGTGGCTGGATTTTTAACCCCCCTATGTATCTATTTCCTTGCTGTTTCCGCAGCTGATATGCCAGGATTTTTCCACTTTTTTCTCCACCCTCCCAGTATGTATGTTTTAATCTAGTAAGTGCCAGATCTGCAGGCCTGGAGAGAAGTTCATTTAACCTGGTCCTTATATCCAGAACTCTTCAACCCCACAGGGACTTAGAGGAGGGGTGATGTTGAGCCTTAAAAGTTTTTTCAGCATTGAGCAGGTCATCCTCCAATTGTACCCTTTACCTTTCCCTGTTTTTTCTCCTGTAGGAGGCATACCCTATAATTTTCCCACGCATGGTGGCTTTAAAGACCTCCCAGGTATTTTGGGCAGAAGTGTCCTCAACAGGGTTTTCCTTAAGAAAGTTGATAGTCTCTGATTCAGCCCATTTTCTGAAATTGGGTTCACGTAGGAGTAGCGGATCCAGTCTCCAGGAAGGGGATCTTCGAGAAAAAGGGCCCCAGGAGATAACTACCTGTACTGGGGCATGGTCCAAGATTACCATGGGAAGAATAACTGAGTTTCTAACTAGGCCTGCAAGAATATGGGAAATAAGCCAGTAGTCTAATCTACTATAAGTACCATGGACCCCCGAATAGTAGGAGTAGTCCCGGACAGAGGGGTGCACTAAGCGCCATATGTCCACCAGCTGATACTCAGTGCTTAGGCGTTGAATGGCCAGGGCTCCCCTAGTGTGAGATTCTTTGCCTAGATCACTCCTGTCCAGCATGGATACAAGTGTAAGATTAAAATTCCCCCCAATGATAATGGGAATATCTTTTTCTACCATTGTGTCTAATTTAGAATTCAACTCTAAAAAGAAAGACTGATCATCCACATTCGAAGCATAAATGTTTACCTCCAAAAGTCGGCCCTCGGGGGTGTCGAGCAAGGCTAATACCCATCATCCCTGAGAGTCTGTCTTCCTCTTAACCACCACCCAAGGAAGTGATTTGTGGAACAGGATTGCTATGCCTCTTTTCTTTGTGGAGGCACAGGAATGCAGTTCCATACCCACCCAGTCCCTAACTAAATATTTACAGTCCTTCTCTGCAAGTTTAGTTTCTTGCACTAAGGCCACCTGGATTTTAAGTCTTTTAAGATGGGAGAATACCTGCTTCCTCTTAGAAGTGGAATTTAACCCTCTTACGTTCCAAGTTATAAAGGAGATATCACCCATTGGGATGGATATAACAAAATCTTTTAGGGGGATATGAAGGGATGAACTCATTCGACCATCGTGCCTTCTCCTCAGATCCAGTCTGTAACCCTACATGCATAATACATAGTATACTAAAGTTTAACACCACACATCTGTTCTGCAAAGTTGTAGAAATAGTCTGGGATACAACAATTATTAACACAATAAAACTATTTACACATGATGCGCACCTGTGCGCTTTGGAGATAAACGATGTCTCGGGCCAAGGAGTCAAAGTCCTCTCAGGCCTCATTGTTCCACCTACAGTGGGGAGGTGGTTTTGGGCATTAACCAGGACTTATCACCCCTAAGAGCAACCCATTCCTCAGGGATCAGGTCCTTTAATGCAGCCCCATGCCCGATTTCACTAACAACTCCCGGGCAGGCATACCAA
This sequence comes from Neoceratodus forsteri, assembly GCA_016271365.2. NCBI lineage: Eukaryota > Metazoa > Chordata > Ceratodontiformes > Ceratodontidae > Neoceratodus > Neoceratodus forsteri. Next base: position 1,115,128,640 of record CM057455.1, on the reverse strand, counting down.
ATAGTATGTTGACCCCTTACATAGTTGCGGTGCTCCTGGGAGGGGGGGTAGAATTCTCCACTCCAGCCATGGCAACATTCTAGTGCAGTCATAAAGATTCGCTGGGTATCGGAGTTACCCCCTTCACACGTCCTCCGCAGGGCTAAGGACTCCCATGAGTATTTATTACTGTAAGGGCCATACCTGGACTATCAAGATTTAAACCAGCTGTAAAAGACACTGTCTGGTGTCATAAAGGCCTAAAATGACCAATTAGTCCACAAGGACTGCCGTATCAAATGGGCTGCACATACCATTAGCTTCTCCCTCCCACTTCACTGCTCACCCCATAACTATACAGAGTGAGCATAGATACTTATATTATACCGGTTCTGTGCATCCAAGGAGGGCAAACTTTCAATACTAAGTTCAGGCAGGTGTGCACATTGGTCTAATCTGTTTTCACCACATTTGCTCATAGGTGGTTCCTGATTAGAGTCCTTAGGTGCGGGTACCGCTGATACAGGGTCACCGACAGGGTATTCAGCCTTCGAAGCCTCTTGAAGCATTTCCTCTTCGGGGTATTCAGGAAATTCATCCTGTGAAGCAGGGGCAAGTGGCGCAAATCTGTTAAAGGAAAGGAATTGAGAGTCAAAATCCACCGTAGAGGCCTTTGAGCTTAGCGATAGATCAGAATCATTCCCTGTACGATTGATAGGGTGAATTATTTTGGGATGGTTCTCATTCTGTTGATGTTTCCATGTGCGTGCTGGGAGAGGAGTATCCTGGCCTTGGAACTGAAACCCATTTGAGCGAGATGGGGGTATGCAGGCGCCATCTAGTGGTACGTTGATGCTATGACTCTTCCCCGGTAAAGTAGAATCCATGGATATATTGTCTTTCCTGACAGCTCCATAACTTTTGTTTTTTAAATGCTCAGGCAAACTGCTCGAAGTAGTAATAGAGAGAAATGTACCATTCTCTTCAATCCGCATAATCGCAGGATAACGAAGTGAGAATTTGATGCCCCTTTCATGCATGATACGTCTTGCCTCAAAGTATTCCTTCCATTGAGCTGCCAGGTCCCGAGAGTAGTCTTGAAAAATCATTATTTTATGCTCTCTCCGATATATAGCTCCAAGCTCATGAGCACGAGATGTGACCCATTCCTTGTCGGCAAAGTTTAGTATTCGTGCCATAAGCGATCTCGGCCTGTCGCCTAGCTTCGGTTTAGGGGCAAGAGTTCTGTGCACTCGCTCAATTGTAAAGCCAGGAGGAAGATTATGCTTCAGCAGGTCAGGGAGAATATCGTAAAGAAAGTCAACAGAGTTGCCTTGTTCTACACCCTCTGGGAACCCTAGCAAGCGCAGGTTATTACGCCTACTGTGGTTTTGTAGGTCGTCGACCATAGCCTGCAGTGCCTGAATTGATCTCTCCTGAGCCCTCATTATGGCAGAAAGTTCATCCACTGCATCAGTGTTTTCTTTAAGTTTATGCTCAGTTATATCTAGTCGGGAGTCCAACCTGTTGATCGCTGCTGTCGTATTGTTCGCAGCCAGTGTTACTTCTGCCATTTGCTTTAAGAGTGCGCCGAACATCTCCTGGGTCTGCTGCACACTAGGGCCCGTGGCTTTCCCCAGCCCACTGCGTTTTGACATGGCCAGTTGTCACTACTATATCCCCCCAATCCGTCATGTGATCCAAGATGTCTCGTTATCTCCTGATAGCCCAACCTTTCTGATTTAGTTTTAAGCTGTTAAATATCCTGAGACGGGTAGAAACACAGAGTGTAGCTCTGGTAATGACCCCGGGATACGGAGCGCTCACATCAGGTGGCCATCACATCGGGAGCCAAGCCACGCCCCTCCATGTTTAACTAACTTAATTAGTTTTTTCAAACCATCCAGTGATGCTCCGGATAATGGCATCCCAGTGGATGTTATCTTTCTAGACTTTGAGAAGGCATTTGACACTGTGTCCCACAAGATTTTGATCAAACAAATTCTTAATATAAATGTGGACATTAATATAATTAAATGGATTGAATCATGGCTATCCAATAGACAACAAAGGGCGGTTATTCATGGGCAAGAGTCTGACTGGAGCCCAGTTACTAGTGGAGTACCTCAGGGGTCTATGTTAGGCCCTCTACTTTTTAACATACTGATCTCCAGTATGCAAACATCAAAAGAAGTTTGGATCAACAAGTACGCTGATGATTGCAAAATAGGTTGCCTAGTAAATGATACTTCATCTGCCAATATCTTACAAGATAATTTAAACAGATTAGCTACCTGGGCTGTTGAAAATAAAACAAAATTTAACTTGAAGAACTGTAAACTAATGCACATGGGGAATAATAACCAGGGATTTAACTATTCAATACAAAATATGAATCTAATGGAAACAACAGAAGAAAAAGATCTGGGTATTATGATATCCAACAATTTAAAATTCAACTCTCATACTAATATAACAGTCAAAAATTACCATATGATTCTAGGCAATATTTTGAAACACATTAAAAGTAGGAAGCAATCTGTTATTCTACCTTTATATTCCTGTCTTGCACGCTCACACTTGGATTATTGTTCCTCATTCTGTGCTCCAAACTCTATTGGCTATTTAAGTATGATAGAAAGGGTCCAACGTCGAGCCACCAAAAGAATAGACAATATGTCTAATATGGAATATGGGTCCAGACTCAGAACACTACAATTATACTCTTTGGAATATAGAATATTGAGAGGAAACCTAATTTATGCTTTTAATGCTTATCAAAATGAATATTTGTTAAACACGATTGGATTAGAAAAGAACCCTACATTTATTCAAACGAGATCACATTAATTTAAATTTAAAACTTCATTATGTAAAACAAGTAAACGCTCTATGTTTTTCACTCAGAGGATCCCTCCAATTTGGAATTCACTTCCAGAAGATATTGTTAATAGCAATAATCTTCAGCATTTCATGAAAAAGCTTGACACTTATATGGGTGACAAAAAATTTTCCTTCCGCCACTAAACTGTGGTGGCGAGTTCACTCATGGGCATCTGCCCATGAACTTGTAAACATCTTTGAATCTATGAGTCCCCCCCATAACCCTCTTGTTTGTAGACTGGTACATTGTATGATAACAGTGCCATAATTTAGACAGCATACATTGTGAAGAAAGGAACAATATGGAAAGACTATACTGTAATTGACTTAAGAATTGAGTAAAAAAATCTTATTACCATTGTTGAAAAATACAATGCTGTAATTTCTAACTAAAAATAGGTCACACTGTCTGTGACATTTTGTTAACTTTAGAAAGAAGTAAATCTTTAATACAATTGGCAGAGGTTAGCTTCAGTATACATACAGTGAGATGGTCCAGGCTACAGGTCTTCCTGTTTAATGACAGGCAAGGTCTTGGTCTCCAGTGGTTCTATAATAATAATAAAAAAAGGATTGTATACAATGACAAGAAAGAAGCATGACCTCTGATTGGTTTGTTGCTCATCACAATAGGAATGTTACATTCTTGTTGTGTTTGGTGCTCAATGGGAACTAGTGCCAGTCAGGAGTCAGCTGCATCAGGAAATAATAGACCCTGAAAACACTCTGAATGTGCTTGAACAAATACATGGTAGGGATGGGCAGGCCAAAAAAGGTCCTGACCCTTATTATCAGTATCAGAATCCAGGCTAAAGTCCTGATAAGTTCTGATTAGTTCTGATTTTAATCAGAACCTTTAGGAAATTAACTGTAAACCTGAACAAATTACATTTCTGACACTCTGTATGTCAGTTCCAACAAACCTACCCCTTCCTACCCCTGTTCTCCCATATTTGCCCCTTCATGATCCAGTTCTCATATATCTTCCCCCTCCCTGCCACAGTTCTTACATATCTGCCCCTCCCTGTCCCAGTTATCACATATGTGCCCCTCCCTATCCTAATTTTCACAGATATTATTGGTCCACTACCTGCCCTAGTTCTCAAGGACCCAGTTCTCCCCTTTTTGTCTCACCCTGCCCCAGTGTTCACATACCTGCCTCTTATCCTCCCCCAATTGTCACATTTCTGCCTCTTCTCTGCTGCCCCAGTTCTAACATATTTGCTCCAGTTCATACAGCTGGACCCCTTTTCTGCCTTAGTTTTCAAAACTGATGCCTTCTCCCAACCTGTTAAGTTGCAGCAGTCCACCAGCACAGTCTGCTAAGTCAACACCACCATTCTGACCATACATAATTTCAAATCACTTTAATAAACCAGCACCATGATTTCCTCAATTAAAAAAAATAACATGGTCTGTCTGCACAGCAGTCGGATTTCCTCTTGTGACGCCAGCGACCTGGGTGCATGAATGTACTCAGGTGCTGGAGGGCCGGCCGGGGAAAGAGGGCTTAATCATTGGCGACAGCTCACCTTCTCTTGGGAGGAGGGTGGGGACATGACCCAGCACTTGCTGACCCCTAGCAGAGGCTGGGGCACAGCAATGCGTGAGGTCCTTCTCACTAAGGAGGCAAAGTGAACGTTGGCATCAGCCTTACATTGTGGCACACCATGACCCCGGGGAGCAAATGGGAAAACAGCCCCATAACCAATTTGATGACAGTCACCAGCTGCTGTAGCTGTGAGTCTGAAGACAGTGCAAGCACCATCCCCGGCAGCACCCAGGAGCAGGTTTGATGTTGGTCGCCCCCACTGGTGCCTTCCCCCTCGGAAGGAGGGACCCACCCGGCGAAGGGTTACGTCCGGAAGTCACCCTGGGGGGTGCTATATGGGGAGTGAAGAGGTGGCTGATCTGAGGCAGTGCGGCTTGGAGGGCATAGGTGGCCCGAAGGAGAGGCTAGCCCGGAGCTGGGAGGGAGCATAAAAAAAAATAACCTTTGTTAAAAAAAATAAAAGGACCACACCATTTCCACTCTGTTGCTGCTGACTTGTTCTATAAGACACAGACATAGGGGAGTGGGTGACTCAAAAGAATGATTCAATTAATGGGCCAGTGCCCACTTAAAATCAAGACCAATGTTATAAAACCAATAGGACAAGTCCCAAAATAAGTGGCACACAACCTACACAACTGACCTAATCCACCTATGGTCAGATTTACAAGTCAGTAAAATTCTTACCTCACTGTGCTCATAAAGCTAAGCTAAATGTCTTGTTCTGTGACCCAGCATGGGCAAGAAACCACAGCAGAAAACTATGCAATGTAGAAGCAGTGGTGACAGTACTGAAGCAGAGAATATGTTAAATAAAAATTAGGTACTTTGTGAAGTGCTCCCGCAGTAAATATAGGCTTGTGACCAGGTGGCTGACTGTGCAGCTAGCATAGACATGGGTGTTCTATTGGTTTCAATCTCCACTGCCTGCTCCCACATTCTGCAGCAGTTAGGCACATGCAAAATACTGCAAGAGCAACCAGCAAGCAAGTGAACAGGAGCAGCATGGTCAGCCAGCCTGAAAAGATTAATGAAATTATTATTTTTTTTTTATATTGGGGCATTTCTGTGGTTCTAGTGACAGTATATACAGATTGGAGGGGATTTTGTTATTTTTTTTTATTTTTGTGTGCAGCCTCAAGTATAGAGTCGCACTCGGTACATTTTCCACAGAGTTCTGATCTACCCGGGTCCATCGGACAACAAGGAATCTGGGGGAGGGTCGATTCTTAACAGATCGGTCTGCCCACCCCTAATACATAGCATGTTGAATCACTATCTCCAGAACACAGTGTCTGCAACAATCTCCCTACAAATAGTTGCCAGTATGAATTGAGAAGTTGGAAAACCCACATGACAGGCAAAACAGTAATACTGTAGCAGTAGGCTTACCTTTCAAACATTTTGTTTTACTGCGCTTTTTCACTGTCTCATACCATTAGCTCTGTGTAGCTCACTACATCACATACGTAAAATGGAGCTATTATAGCTGTAACAAATGTGATACTTGTATCACCATAGTGATGAAAATATACACATATTTTAAAACTATTAAGAGCTTTCTGCTGCAGAAGGTGCATTGACATAAAAAACGATATCTAGAACTGTTACAAATCACTGATGAAATGTGTATTTGTTATGCTGGCCACATGGGTATGCATATTTATATACACTAATATGTGTATACATAAGTGTGGAACTAACATAACGGTTCTGGTTTAAACCATGATTTAAAACTTTTAGCCTGTTTTTCTATAAACTTTTTTTTTATTGTTGCAAGAAAGAAAAACCACAGTAAAAGCACAATGTACTAGTTAATATGTGTGCATTGTGCTCTAAGTGTGTTTTTGATGGTACTTATGTTCTGTTATGATGACGATGATGATGTCATCATCATCCACTGCTGTCCCCTCCTCTGCAAGGACCGGGCCTGTTCCAGTTGCTGTTTCCTCAGCTGTGGCTCAAGGTGCTGCTGTGAAATAAAAATTGATATGATGAACAATTTTTATTTTGTTCTGTGATATGATGATTTGTAACATTATGTGAGATTTTTTTTCTACAAAGCACTATAGTTTTTAAAACTAACAACACTGATATAATTTCTTTAGCTGGCATTATATCATTTTGCTATATTGCATTGCCTGTATGATACAGCTACTGCTGACATTGCTTGTGGACAGGGATACACATCATACATAGTTAAGGATATTGATTAAAGTCATTATAGTGTACAGTGGAATGCTGTTATACATGGAATTCCATGCATGGAATATGCTTGTTCTGCTTCAGAAGTGGCATCATTATGTTGTTCTGCTGTAGTAGTGACATCACTACTGTGGCAGAACAACTTGGAATGCTGCCACAGTAGCTTTCCTCTATCCAATTCTTTGGTAGAACAGCATTCTAGGACCTCTTGAGACTTCACAAGTCAGTTTGATTGTGAAACAAAAAAAAAACCACAATGCACATAATTTCACATACTACTATACACTGTAAAAAAATACAGGATAAGCAACTTTATGCACAACCAGTGTGTTCTGTCACCTCGGGGTTCTGATTCCCATGGATGTTTCGAGCCTGGGTCTCAAGGTCAGTGGGAATCAGAACCCTTCTGTGACACAGCACACTACTTGTATGTAGTTGCTCATCCAGTGTTCTGTAAAACAATAATGGTCTCAGAGTCATTAATTTCTTAGTAATAGTAGTAGTAATAATCATTATTTTTAGACAGGATAAGAGGAGCAATAACACATCATTAGGACAATGTCCTATTTATAAGATGCTACTGTTTATATAAAGTTCCAATACTTAAACACATACAAATATGACATCAATAAAACTCAAACTACATTATAAAGACCTCAGTACATATAATACGTCTTTACTCATACAATAATATACTACTCAATATATAACAAATCTATAAACATAGTAACTACATCATTAAAATACATTACTCCAGCTAACAGCTGCATACATATAGCACATCCTTGCTTATCTGGTTAAATATCTAGCCATAACACTCACACCGAGCTCTCATTTCAATTTTTAAACCAGTTGTCAAGGATTTAACATCCTTATGTTGGTGATTTGTTACTAATTTTAAAGAATTCCCTATTTTACAAATGCATACTACTATATTTATTCTTAAAGTTTCTCAAGTTTGTACCTCGTAACTTATGAACATAAGCTTTCTTTTCCAATTTATTATAAAGATTCGTTGGCTGGTTTAAATTCAAAACTCTATAAATCTGGTTTGCCCACACTACCCTTCTTTTACTATCTTGTGGAAGCCAGCCATGTTCCTCATATAACTCATAGTGATGTGCACGATAATCCTTCCGGAGTATGAATATAAATCTAGCCATTCAGTTATATAACATATCAGTTTTTAGCAACATACTTTTTGTTGCAAGGCCATATTCATGGTTACCATAGTCAAGGACTAGAAGAAGGAGTTGATTTACTATTGTTTCCCTCATTAATTTATTCATACAAAATCTAGACCATCTAAATGCTCCCAACTTTTTATTTACTTTTGAAACAGTATCTGATATGTGATGATCAAACTTTAAGTAGTCATCTATCCATACCCCCAGTTATCTATATTCTGATACCTGGGCTAGCACTTCATTTTGTGGGTTTTTTAGAGTTAGTATAGCTTTAATTTTCCACAATTTTTTATTTCCTTTATGAAATACCATGAGTTTTGGTTTCTTACTATTAACTATCAGCCCAAAATCAGTTAACCACATACATAGCCCCTCAAAATCTGCTTATAAATTTCTTTCCATAATTCAGGGAGTTTTTCCACTAGCAATCAAAACAGTATCATCCACATAAAGACGTATGTTTGAATACTTTATGCTATCAACTAACTGATTTACATATATTAAAAATAGTGTTCCCAAAATGTAGCCTTGAGGTACCCCCTTTGAGCTTGAACTTTATCAGATAATATTCAATCAATATACACTTGTTGGGTTCTATTTTTTAGATAAGACATGAACTAATCACACAGCTCCTCAGCAAGACCAATTTCAATCAGCCACTCCCCAGGAGGCCATGTGCCATTGAATCGAAGGCCTTAGATAAATCCACAAACACCACACCCACAGACAGGTCATCCTCCAATTTCAAAGCTATAATATCTACCATGTCAGTGAGTGTGGTGCCCATGGAAAACCACCTGTGGAAGCCAGACTGGTATTTTGTCAGCAATGAATAGTTCTCCAAATGATCATTAAGCTGTACCTGTACCAGTCTCTCCAAGATCTTCAAAAGCCCAAATAACAGGACAATAGGCCTATAATTTGTGGGCTCAAAAGCATCCTCAGCCCCTTTATAAACAAGAAAGATTTTTTAATTTTTTAGCTACAAGGAAAAATTCCTTCCATCAGACTCCAGTTATAAAGTCTGGTTAAAACTGGAGCAATTACCTGTACAGAGTGTTTAAGGAAATGAATTTCTATATAATCCTGGCCAAAAGCCTTTATTTTAAGCCTTATTTCATCCTTGACTTGTTTACAAGAAATACATATGAATCTACATCTTTGGATTTCAATATTTACCTTCCAGAAGAAGTTATTAGATACTGGGCTAGGAATTTTTAAATCTGATAAATTTATGAAATAATCATTCAAAATATTTTCTGACTGTCTAGGGGTTGAGGAATACCCTTACATAACATTTGAACAGGGGCCCTGAAGCCACAGGAGAATCTAATGATTTAATTAAGGTCCAAAATGTTTTAACATCTGTGGAGATTGAGAACTGGCTGGATGGGACTGGGCTTTGGTTGTACCTTGGCACACCACTGTGCCCCTTCCCCCCACTCCCAGTTGGTTATTAATGGATAGGGAATGATTGCCTATGAGTTCATTATTGGTTAATTGGTACATAATGTTGTTTCATGTAAATATGACATTTTACTTACAATGAAGTACTCATTCTCCAAAAACAGGTTTCCCTGTGTGAAGCCACAGTTGGTATGCCAGGTTGTACCAGACCCAGTCCTTCTCAGGCACCTTCCCTGAATTCTTAAGTCTGTAAAATTGTTGTTGAACTAACTGCCACTTTCCCCTTCACTTCCTCCACCTCGTGTCCTGTAACCCCTTCTCATGTCTGAGGTACCTGACCAGCTCTTTCCAGGTCTCCTCCAATGGTATGTTGGTGCTATGCATGATAATTTTAGGGCCACCTATTCTGCTCACAGTCTCCAGCAGTGGAGGCAGCTGTTCTGTGGTCCAATATTTGCTCATGTTCTGGAAGAGAAACAGACATAAGAAAAATAATTTAAATATGCAAATATATGCATATCTTGGTGTGTATGGTGCAGATATCAAGAATGGCATGTGTTCCTTTATTCATGTGGCATAATAGTATGCTGTGTATGTTTAAGTAAACCCTGCAGTTGATGTTGTTATTCTAGTTGTATGATTTAAAATTCTGATGTACAGTATGTTGTAACAGTGAGTAGGTGAATGCAGTTAAAGTGGTGCAATAAGTAATTGATACTAAGTAGAGATATGCTGCAACACTACTGTTTTGCATGGTATCACTGCATGTTTCCCCCTACCCTCCGCAATGAGCTAAGAACAATACCAACCACTGGATGATGAAGTAGTACAAATTATGCATTTGGCACTGTGCTGATTATCACTGTACTTTTGTGATTGGTATCTCTAATGTATTACTATGCAGTTAACTTCTATGATTTAACAGTAAGAAATTGTCTCCCCCCCGCTTTGCAAGAAAAAAAATGAACAACACAAAAAACAAACAAAAATCTGAGGTGGTGGTTAGAGCTGGGTATTGCAAAGTTACGAAAGCAGTGTGTAGTGTGAAATTGTATGCCGTTGCATGGGCATTATTAGGTGATGTCCAACCCCAGCAACTGGTGTAGTTGCTGTTGAAATATTTTTGTTAGTATTGTAAGTATGTGTCTGTGTGTGTTGCTAATAATACATGTAGAGAGCTTATTATGTGCATAATTGTGTTTGCTATAGAATGTTTTTCTTTGAAACATAGACTTTGACGGCAGATAAGGACCACTTGGCCCATATGTGTGCATTTTTTTCTATTTTTTGACCAGTACAGCTTGGCTCTTAAAAGAACCTTTTTTTCTCTGAACACTTTGCCAAGACACACTGTTCTTCAGATCATGGAGAGAATACCATGTCAGAGGTCTTCCAAGAAGAGGCAATTGCCAGCATCTGAAAAGTGCACACCATCTCTCAGATATAGCCAGTCTTTAAAATACTTAATTTGAAGCTGATGAATTGTGTGCATACCCAGATCATGTAAAAATGCAGAGATGTGATTTTGTTTTCCTTGCCCTGTTGAGCAGATACAGGTACATGTGTTGATCTGCACACCAGACCATATACTCTGTAATACCTGAATACACAATCTTACAGGTGGGTAACATCTCTGAAAGTGAAGCTAGGTCCAATTTAGCTTCAGCTACTAAATCTATCCACCTTTTTTCACCTAAATCATTCCATCTGAGATAGATCAGAAGTACATCTGGCACAGAGTGATTGCTCAAGAGGTGTTGCATGGTTGGAATGAGCTGCTCCCATCTCATACTTCGCTTGCCAAACCAGTAAACCTTGCAATTGGGAAGGTTCAATTCACTACCAAATTGACTTCTATGAGCATATTCACCACCTTGACTAATTAAACTGCTGCCTAGCATCTACACTGTAATTCTGGAGTTGTTTTGCCATGCTGAGTGTTCCTTAGAAAACAGAGTGACAGAGAGTTCAAAAAGTCAGTCTGTGTCTCTTGGTGGCTAGTGAGATCTAATGGACAGACTGAACAACTTTTCCTATCATAGTGGATCCTTGTACAGGCAGGTAGCAACAGGGGGTGGTTAAAAAATATTGATTTGCTGCTAGCACTAGGTGTATATCAAAAAAAAAGTTACACTTCACAGATGCCACTAAAAAGGTTTTTATTGAATGTACCACAGACAAAACACAGTAGGCCAGATTTTCAAAGGGTGGTGCAGGGCTTGCATCCAGCCCTGCACCATGGGACTTAGAAATCGGTGTTACGCCATCCCTCTTTGCTGCAACTGCACCCAATTTTTAAATCTTGGGTGGAGGTGCAACAGTTTCCCTTGCATTACAACAGCTTGCACCACATGTCTGGTGCAAGCTTCATTACATAGACTCTCCAGTGTTGTGCAAGCTAGACCATACATATGTGGTCTAAGAACCTGAATATGGTGCAAGCAGTTGAAAATCTGGAGCTGCTGCTGGAGACTGACGCAAGACCCCTGCAACATATGTTTGGTGCACCAGGGGCTTGTGTCAATCTAAGAGGTTTGAAATTCTAGCCCATTATGTTTTGATGAGAATTTGAAAGTTTTTGATAGGATCATTTGAAAGAACACAACACAAAAGTTATTCTGATTTGCTGTTAGCTGGCAACATATACACGTGCCTACTGTGGTCTCCCTCCCTTTTGAGCTGGCATTTGTGGTGGTGAGTACTGCTTCAAGCTCTGTCCTAATTTGCTAAAATTTGCTATTAGATAAATCATTCTACATGGTTAACCTTATAGTAAGCTATGTAGGAAAAAGCTTTTGAACAAGCCTATTTTAAGTAGGAAAGAATAAATAAAAGTAAAGTTTTAAAACATATTTAAATGTGATGTACTTACTGTAATGCAGTCAGTCTCTTCAGGTTGTTCAAAATGGAGCTATTTCCTTCTTCTTTATGAATGTTATTCTTGTATGATTGTCTGGACCAAAGAATTTCCAGTGATGCATACAAATATCTTAAATATTATTAAAATTGCATACATTGGCGGTGTGTTGTCATTTGCCACTTTGGACTATTAATCTTGTTTCTCTGGCCTTTGATTGGTTAAATGTGATATATGGGTGTTTTTTTTTTCAGAAAAAAAAAACACGTCCACTCTTAGTGGGCTTATTTAATAATTTAGTCACAGTATCACTTATTTCTTAATGAGTATGTTAATTCTGCATGATTTTGACAATATAATCAGGTTGCGTACATTTTATTAATGGCCTGTACCTCATTTTGTGGTTGCTAGTGTTTTTGGGAGCCAATTTGAGTCACTTTCTGGTAGCAAAGCATCGTGGGAAGCAAAGGTAAAGGAGTAAAATAAGCTTGACAACAAAATCATGGCAAGGAAACATTTGATGTTATTTATTTATTTAAAAGTTTTACCAGGAAAGACATATTGAGCAGACTACTGCTCGATTCCAGATGCGTCCTGGGGTAGAGGGAACGGGATAGTACATACAAGTCAACATACAGAAATGTTAGGACAGCAAAAAATTTACATAGGTTACATACAACATGTACAAGGTTGTATAATTTCAATGAAAAATAATCTCGAAAATTGCATGTACAGGATGCAAGAACAGAGAGTGAACATCTTATTAGTAGGCAGAATATGAAGGAAAGGTAGTGGAAATTAAAATTTGATAGTTAAGCACTTGGGTGGACAACGTGGATCACACTGGGTGGTTTGCCATTACATATTGCTCACAAGTTAAGTCATGGCCCATGCTATTGCATGCCAAGTTGACATGTGCAGCTTATGGGGACTTGCCCTTTTAAAAGGGAGATTTGTTGCCCAGGGAAGGGGGAGAGCTGGATGTCAGCCAGCAGAGAGTTCCATAGTTTTGGTAGACGGGCTCTAAAAACCGACTGCTCAGCAGAGGTAGTCACGTGTGGGATTTGAAATAGATGAGACTCAAAGTTTCTGAGTGAGTATGCTGATGGTTTTTGGGCTGCTAGGGTAGAGGCTAGGTAGGAGAGCAGTAGTTGAGTTCAGAATTTGGCTGTGAGTCTGTTGCAGTGGTATAGGTAGTGGAATATGTTATCGCACACAGATTCTAATGTGATGCATATGGCAAGATCGGACATGTTATTTGTGGTGAGGTAAGATAAAATCACATTGCAAAAACAACATTGCTTTCAATTGGGTGAGTTCACGTACCATGAAAACTTTCACAGTAACTTTTTCTGACCTCGACAACATATTGCATTTCAATGGAGTACGTTCACGTACCTTGAAAACCTTCACGGTTATTTTTTTTAACCTTGACAACATAATTCATTTTAATGGAGCATGTTCATGTGCCTCGAAATCTTTCATGGCTACCATCATTGTGCTTGAAGACATGATGCCTTCAAATGAAGCGCATTCACGTAGCTCAAAAAGTTTCACGGTAACAATTTTTTGACCTCGAAAACATAATTCCTTTCAATGGAACACGTTCTTGTTCCACAAAACTTGGAGCAGTTCCTTTATTTAACATCGACAACATCATTGACTTTAATGGGGCACATTCACATACCTCAAAAACTTTGTCGGCAATATTTTTTTTCCTCACCATCATCATTCATTTGAATGTTTTTTTGTGAAGTACATACATTTTTATAGGCTTTTTCTTGGAACAAATTATTTTTAACAATTACAAAAATTATAAGTTTACATATGGAAGTTTTATTTGTTTAATATGATTTTAAGTGTTATAGCTATTAAAATCATGGTAGTGTTTATTGGTGTGTTTAATCTGTATGAGAATTGGATGTGCATTTTGATACTTCATTGTAGTGCTATCTAATCTGAATGTCTCATAGCAAATAAATAGTTTCAGGAAAGTAATTATTGTTTTCTTTCTTTTATAGGTGTGTGATCCTGTATCATTATATAATGTGAAACCCCTGTTTGTTACTGTACCTGCTAGAATGCCTACAAGACACAGACAAATGAATAAACTTAGGAGGGATAAGTATTGTAGTAATGTTAAGTTGATGAAGAGTAATGCAGGTAGTAAAATGCCATGAGGAAAGCCAAGGACTCTGGTAGGTCTGTTTGTAGGAAAAGGTTGCCTGCTGCTTGTGAGATGCCTGCCTCAGTTAACTCTTCAGCAACAACTACAAAGTGCATGGCTCCTGATTATGCTGTTGGTAGTGTGGAGCAGAAGAGAGCTGTTCAGGTTACAGGCATTGCCAGTATAACCCATCAATAGAAACACACTTCTGTGATTAGTGGCCATCTTAGCAAGTTGAAATTTTTCTGAAAATTAGCTTCAAAGGCTAAAGTTGATCATATCATTTCTGCCATGATAATGCAAGCTGCTATAATTGTGATACAGCATGTGCAATGTAATAGTACATGTTATGATGTGCCATGTGATGACACTTCTGCCACTGCACCATGTGCTCCCACTCTTCGAGAACCTGACATACTGAAGACATTTGGGAAACTCATTGCCAAGTTTGAACTGGCAAAAAGAGAGAAGTTTGACTCTGTGTGTGTGTGTCTCATGTCAAAGAGTACTTTACCTGCAACATACTATAACTGTTGATCTGGAAAAGATTATATCATTTACATATAGGCACGAGTATTGGCTTACCTACTAGTCAAGCATGACTTTGACTGGGATCAAGAAGTTACCATGTGTCGGTATTGTTTCACAAAGGTGAAGAATGACACTCTGTCACCAAGGTCTGTATTGAACAACATGGAGGCAGATGTTGCATCCACTGAGATTGCTGCCTTGAATATGTTTGAATGGATCCTTACACAAACGATGAAACAATTTCAGACTATTCTGCACTTGAATACTAAGACATGGAAAGTACCCCAGAAAGAGCCTGTGAAGTCTCTGGAAGGGTCCATTATGTATTTTCCACTGCCTCTGAAAGAGAATGTGGATACAATCTAAAATGAAAACAGTGCTGTCATAATAGTAGATGGTTTCCCAACAAAATCAAAGATCATTTGGCAAGATGTTGTCAATGTGCAGAAAGTGAAAAGTGCTCAACACAACCTGAAGCACAATAATCATTTCTATGTTGACCTTGATGATGATGAACTCTCCAATATTAGTGCTCAGTTTGCAGTGGTGGACACTAGGAAGCTAATGATTGAGATGGTCAATGTTACAACTCATGAAGATGTGTATGAGCAGTGCACAATTCACCCTCTACATGGATGGATATAATAGGTGACAATATTGAACTGCACCAGATGAAGCAGGTTAAAGGTAGTCCTGTTAGCATATGGGAAAAAACATTGGAAACATGTTTCCCAGATTTTTTCCCTCATGGTACAGAAGGTCATTTGGATGCATGTTAGGTGCGTGTTCCAGGTGTTGAATATCGTAAGTCGAGAGTCTTAGACAAGGATGGCAAATTCTGTAGGAACATACAATATTTGTTCCACCTGCTGTGGGAGAGTGAACTTAGTATTCTCTCTGTGTCCATTGCACATACTCTGCGGTTAAATACTCCACTGGATGGAATCACAGCAGTTGAGTTTCTCCAAAAACTCAAAGAAAAGGATGAAACTCTGTATGTGAATTTGATGTCTATACTCTTAAGTTTGTATGATACAAAAGAATACTGGTATTGCAGACACTCAGATGTCATGACTATGCTGTGTGAGCATGATGCAGCTACTTGGTTCATTACTCTGAGCTGTGTAGAGTACAGCTGTGAAGAGTTCGTTGAACTGTTGAGGTGTGTCATTGCTAATGTCAATGGTGTTTCATCAATGACACTTAGTGAGATGTGTTCACTGGATCCAGTTTCTGTGTCATGACATTTTCACCATCGCTTCCTTCAGATATTGACATTTATATTGTCAAAGGACAATCCACCTCTTGGATTAGTTGAGCACTACTTTTGGAGGACAGAATACCAGGCATGAGGTGCACCACACATTCATATGCTGTTGTGGATTAAAGATGCTCCCCCTATTGATGAGAATAAAACAGCTGAAGTTCTGAACTTCATTCAGCATTATGTCACTTGTCACATCCCTGAAAAGTATGACAGTCCAACACTGTGGAAGTTGGTGCAGAAGTTTCAGTGGCATCTTTGTGTGACATACTGCCACCAACCAGTCAAGAGTCATAATGGGTGGTACACTAGATGTCGATTTGGTTTCTCTAGATGTGCCTGCCAGCAAGGATGTATGAATGACTTGTTCTTAGCCACGCATCACCATCTCAAGGCAAAGTCCACTAAAAGGGTATATGAGTTACCCAGAAAGGAGAATGTGGTGTTCATCAATGACTACAAACTACTCTTCTTCTGATGTGGCAGGCAAACATTGATGTGCAGTTTGTCACTGATAACTCTCTGTCTCCTGTTATGTATGTCGCTTCATACATTACAAAACATGAGCAGACAAGTTTGCTTGAGCTTTGGGAAGATATTGCAGTTTCTAGTAGGTCATTAATCTCACAGCTCTGGTCACTAGGATTAAAGACACTGTCTCAAAGGGAGTGTGGAGCATATGAGGCCAGTGATTATTTGATTGGAACACACTTGTAAGGCAAGTCTAACACTGTACTGTTTCTCCATGTTAATTACAAAGAGAAAATAAGGCATGTATTGAAGTCTCATGATGAGGTAGAAGAACTGGCTTTGCACCACCCTTCATCCAAGAACATATTGAAGAACAACCTGATTGACACATACTACCCACACCGGGATAGTATGATGGATGATATGTCCCTCTACTATGTTGCCAAGTGATACAACTACAAGGCTGACATAGCACCTAACCAAACAAATTAGATTTGCAAGGTCAGAGGCTTTGATAGGCACCTTGTTAAAAGGCACAAACCCTGGCTGATTGACTACTGTAAATTGAGTCTCTCTACAACTAACAGTAAGGAACATTACTACTTTGCTCTAATGTTCCTCTTTAAGCCATGGAGGAATGAGACTACACTTAAAGGAGACTGTGAAACATATGAAGAACAGTTCCACCTTTTATATGAGACCTTCAAAAGTGAACAGTCTGAAACATACATTCGTAGACTGGAATTAGAAAAGGAGCAGACGGATCAAGCTAAGAAACAGTTTGAGGAAGATACTCCTGGGAATTCACAGGACAACATAGATCCTGAGGGACAGGGCACTCTTGGAGCTCCTCTCCCAATGAATGATCCTGTGGTTTTGATGAATGAAGTCAAGAGTGCCATGGAACATGGTTTTCATGTGACAAAGGATCCTAGTCTACTGATAGACCAGCTAAATACACAGCAGTTTGCCACTTATGATGCTGTCACTGAAGAAGTGAGACATGGCATCCTTCATGAGAAGAAACAATGTACCTGCGGGAACTATGAACCATTGCTAATGTTTGTTGGTGGTTCCGCTGGCACTGGCAAGAGTTTTGTTTTTGAAGCCATCACAGCGGAGATAAGGAAACATACAGGAGAAGTGATGTCTGTGACTAACTGCTCCTACAGGCTAGGCTGCATGCGATATTGGTGGTGTGACTCTACACTAGTTGCTTATGCTCCCTGTAGAGCATGGCAAAACAGGAGAGTACCAAAAACTATCCCATGAGGAGGCATCTGAGCTACGCCCAAAGTTGCCAAGACTAAACTTCTGATCATTGATGAGATCAACATGGTTTCAAATGTCATGCTTGCATGTATCCATCTACATCTCCAGGAGATTCTTGGAACTGACTGTGATGAGCCATTTGGGGGAAGAATGTTGTTGTGTTTGGGTACCTTCTGCAACTTGCACCTGTGAATGGAGAGCATGTCTTTGCAGCACTGACTGTAAAGTAAGCTAAGAGTACTATTGGGTGCATTGAAGGAATCAATCTTACTGATCCATTACTTTGAGCTGTATGAAAACATGTGGCAGAGTCGTGATCTTGCTTACAAGGTACTGTTGGATCAGGCTCATATTGGCTCTATGTTATAACACGTCTCTGTTAAACACATCCTATCAGTAATGAGTGCATATCTCTGACTGCTGCATGTGATGTCTTTTGTAAGGTGTACTCAGACACTGCACAGATCGTGTGTCTCATGCCTTGACTCAAGCAGTGTGCTGAATGTAACAGCATTATGTTGCAGACACAAGATCAGGAAATCATTACTCTGCATGCAGTTGACACCATTGGTGGTGTGGTCTTGAGTCAGAATCTGGTAGCAAAGCTCACTGAATGAGTTTAAGTTTAAGTCTGATGTGTCTCACACAGCTGGATTAGAAACTGTTCTGTCTGTGTGAATGCAGGCTTGTACTGCTGTTGTTCTAATGAATGAGCATAAAATATACCATTAACTGTATTTTTATACATTTTTAAACTAAAATTGCAGTGTTTTGAGACTGTTGGTCTCTTTTACTTAAGCCCTGCTCCTAGTCACATGGGACCAGAAAGAGGGGAGTTTTAGTTTTGACAGGTTACAAGTGAACTACACTCCCAAGTAAATTGTTCTTAATTGTGCACACTGGGGGTATAAATATTGTGCTTGTCAGCTAAATATCTGTGTGTTTGGGCTAAATATACTTTAAAAGTGCTCATTAAAATAGCAAGTGAGCTGTGACACCAGACGCTACTTCCGGGTCACCAGTGGAGTCTTAAGCTGCCCTGCTTCGAGCGGCCGAGCGTTAAAAGTCTTGTCCTGCTGTTGCTCTAATGAATGAGCATAAAATATACCCTTGACTGTGTTTCTATACATTTTTATACTAATTGCAGTGTTTTGAGACTATTCGTCTCTTTTACTTGAGCCCTGCTCCTAGTCACATGGGACCAGGAAGAGGGGAGTTGTAGTTTTGACAGGTTACAAGGGAACTACACTCCCAAATAAATTGTTCTTAATTGTGCACACTGAGGGTATAAATATTGTGCTAGTCAGCTAAATATGTGTGTTTGGGCTAAATATACTTTAAAAAGTGCTTGTTAAAATCATGAGCGAGCTTTGACCCAGACGCTACTTCCGGGTCACCAGTGGAGTCTTAAGCTGCCCTGCTGTGAGCAGGGTGAGTGTGTGCAGGGTGCATGCAGCTTCGTGCACGGAGACACGCTCAGAGGCATGCACATCAGTGCGTGTTACGTGCGTTAAACACGTTTGAGTGTTTTGAAACAACTAAAAAAGGAGATCAAAACTATTATTTTATACGGCTAGACTTAACGCACCACTGGATCAATCCTGTGAGTAGATCTATAATATTGTATTAGCAAACAGTTGTGTAATAATGTATCAAACTATAACATTTAGAGACAAAGCAGGGATACTATGCAGTGAATGTGATATGTATCTGTTTTCTGAAATACCAATACTTGATTTACCATTCATCTGTTTAAAATGTAAACAGAATAAAGAAATGAGTGTGGAACTTTCATTGTTTAGTACTAGATTAAAAGCCTTGGAAATTAGTCAACAGAAATTAATAACCAAAATGGTAAATGAAGAATATAATGAAACAACAACTAGTGAGGCAGAAAAAGCCAATATAAAAGGGTGAACTGATTTAGTCCCTAGTAACACGGAACCTATCCATCAAACAGTTCAGTATATTATGCCCTCTAATATGTGCTCTAATGATATACTATCTAAAAAAAGACCAAGGGATATGGACACACAGGACAACCTAGATAATGACTGGTATGAGGTTCAAATTAAAAGACCAGCAAAAAAAATAGAAAGGTAGGAAAGCTGAAGTCTTTAAACTACCACTGCTAAATAGCTTTGATCCGTTGGTTTCAATAACCGAAGGGGACATTATACCATCTACTGATTTAACAAATCATGAAACTGCCAACATGATTAATGTGGATTTGCCCTTACCTCCCCAATTGCCGATGGTACAAAAACCTATTGAAGGGGCTTCCAACAGTATCTCAATACCAGATACTGAAATTATAGTTACCCCAGAAATTTTTTCATTATTAGATCACCAAATGGAAACAAATTATCATCAGGAGTTACCAGTAAATACAACTAACACTGTTTTGGCTCCCCCTTTGCACTTGTTGACAGTACCAGATTCCACTGAAGCTGTCTCATATAGTATCCCAATATCAGATACAGAAATTACAGTTATACCAGAAAGTTTCCCACTACTGGAACCTCAAATGGATTCAAACCAGGGTCATGAGTTACCAGAACAAATATTCATATTGGGAGATTCCATAGCGAGGTTTACGGACAGATATGCAACAAGGGGGAACAAAGAAAACATTTCCAGTTGTTGTTACAGCGGGTAATTAATAAAAGACGTTACCCATTTGATCCCAGATATGTTAGAAAATGTATGTGGACCTAAAACTGTAGTTTTACATGTCAGAACCAATAACTTTGGGAAACAGGAGGTAGAAGAAATCATTAGGGACATGGAAAATGCTATTAAATACATACAAGATCTAAATGCAATTCCCATTATTTCTGAAGTTCTACCAGTACCAAGGGCAAGTTACCACAGAACTAGATATATTAAATCCTTTAACTACTGGTTACGCAGATGGTACCTGGTGAATAATATTTCTTGTATATGGACTTGGGAGAAATTTGAGAACAGAAATGAACTGTATGAGTATGATGGACTACACTTAAATAGACATGGCTCAAGACTATTGGGGTGCATCATCCATAATGCGATCAATACACCAAAAAACTAATAAGAAGGGGGAGCAGGGAACATCTGTATAATAACGACAAAACTGTTAAACCTACTTTAAAAAATCCTAAAATAATAAAAAATATAGGAAGTACATGTACAAAGAAATTAGGATTAAACTTCTTATCAGCAAATGCAAGGAGCTTACAAGGTGCAAAAATAGCTGAATTCCAAATTATTCTAAATAATGAAAGGATAGATATAGCGGCAATAACTGAAACATGGTGTAATGATAATTCAGAATGGTGAAATAGTATACCAGGTTATAAAACATACTATAAAAATAGAAAAGATAAAAAAGGGGAGGAGTGGCTTTATTTGTAAAAGAGAACATAAAATCAAAACAAATCATTGATTCGATGGGTAGTACAGTATATGAAATCATATGGGTTGAAATACTGGGGGGACAAATTACCTAAACATCTTATTGACCTATGTTATAGCTGCCAGATTCTAACCAAAAAATAAATCAAGAAATTATAAAGAGTATAAATGATAAGTCAAACTATAATGAAATAATATTGATGGGAGATTTTAATTTTCCAGGGATAAATTGGAAAGACAACATAGGTAGTAACAATAATGAGAATTTATTTTTAGATACATGTTTAACAAATGGATTATATCAAATAATTCACAAACCTACTCAAAATAGTAATATACTGGATGTAGTATTAACAGATGTTCCAGATAAAATAAAAAACGTAATGGTTAAACCACCACTATTATATAGTGATCATATGATAATTACTTTTAACAGTTCTATGCAAATAAAATCTGTAATAGGTAAAACAACTGTAAAAAATTATAACAGAGCAAATTTTATTAAATTAAAACTTGATTTATCTAACTGGAGATGGGACAGCAAATTAATGTCATGTAACGACTTATGGATAAAAATCAAAAACAAAATTCTTGGGTTGGAAAATAAATATATTCCAAATCAGACTGTGTATAATAAAAAAGGTACAATTCCATCATGGATAACTCCATCTATTATTAAATTAATTAAAGAAAAACAGAGATATTTCAGAGCTATGAAAAGAGATGGAAGTGAGTATAATATATGGAAATATGACATCTCTAAAAAAATGTAAAACTAAAATAAAAAATGAAAACATAAGGTTAGAAACAAATCTAGCCTATATTAAAGATGGTGGAAAAAGCTTGTATTCTCATATAAATAATAAAAAACCCAACTCAAGAACTGTAGGGCCATTAATTATAGACAATAATTAAATAACACTTCAGGACAGCACAGAAGAATTTAACAAACATTTTTGTTCAGTCTTTAATGCTAAATAAAAAATTGCAAAACAATCAATAAATAACATAATTGAAAGGGACTTTGTAAGTGAGATAACTAAAGAGGAGATTATGACTAATTTAAATAAATTAAACATAAATAAATCACCTGGACCAGAGAAGTTACATCCAAGGTTATTGAAAGAAATCAAAGAATGGCTTGTAAATCCGTTATACAAACTTTTCAATATGTCATTAAATACTGGCGATGTTCCGAATGATTGGAAAACAGTTACCATGACACCAATCTTTAAAAAGGGTAATCAATCACACATACAAAATCACAGACCTTTTAGTCTAACTAGTATAGTGGGTAAAATCTTTGAATCAATACTTAAAACTAGAATTGAAAATGACTTATGAGGTAGGGGACTAGTGGATGTATCACAACATGGTTTCAGAAAAAAATAGGTCTTGTTTATTAGGTAATATGGCCTTTCATGAGTATATAAGCAAAAGTTTGGAAAATAATAAAGCATTGGACGTAGTATTTCTTGATCTTTGTAAGGCATTTGATAAAGTGCCGCATGGACTCTTAATACAGAAAATGAGATCTTTAGGAATTAAGAATCCAATTATAAATTGGGTAGAAGAATGGTTAAATGATCGTACCCAACATGTAAGTATAAGAGGACATATATCTGGAATATGATCTATGACTAGCAGAGTCCCTCAGGGATTGGTCCTGGGACCAATCCTTTTTGATATATTTATATCGAATATGACATCTGACCTAAATAGCTTCGCTATAAAATTTGCTGATGATGCCAAAATAACAGCACAGGTTGAAACCCTAATAGATTACCAAAAACTTGCCAGTGATTTAAAAAAAATTGAAATATGGGTTGATAAAAATCAAATGTCCTTTAGCATTGACAAATGCGTGATTATGCATTGTGGAAAACAAAACCTGCATTATCAATATGTATTAAAGGGCCAAGTAATAAGATTTGTAACGCAGCAAAAAGATCTAGGCATAATAATAGACTCTGACCTAAATTTTCAAGTTCATTATAACAACATTATAAATAAGACTAAAAGGCCAATAGGCTGTATAAAGAGAAGCCTTGCTTACAGAGATAGAAGATGTATTATGCCACTGTATAGGGCTTATGTGAGACCACATCTGGATTATTTTTCCCCTCTGTGGAGTTCCTATCTCAGACGAGACATAAATAGAATAGAGGGGGTTCAATGGAGAATAACTAAATTAGTAGGTGATATTTCCAGCAAAAGATATGAGAAAAGATTGGAAGAGCTGGGAATGTATTCCCTGGAACAAAGAAGAAAAAGTGTGGATGCTTTATTCATGCACAAGATCTACAATGATGATGAGTTACTTACACAACTAGATATGTCTTATAATAAACATAACTGTAATTTAAGAAGTCACAAATACCAGTTGACCCTTACATATCCTAAAACAAATAAAAGGAGATTGTATTATACACAAAGGATAATCCCCTTGTGGAATTCACTCCCTAGTTTCCTAGCAGAAAATGTTGATCATGTTAGTTTTAAACATAAACTTGATACATTACTGTTATAATAAATATGGAATATGCCAGCTTGGCTGGAGACATCCTTATATGGGCCGTGGCCTTTTGCATGTCTATACCTCCTAGTATAACTCCTAGTATGCTATGATGGACTCTTGATGTGAAGCATGGTATGGTGAATGGTGCAATGGAACACATTATTGACTTCCAGTACAATGTCCAGAAGACATTCATAGAGGCACTTATTGTCAAGTCTGACAACACTGAACAGTCATTACCTATTTCCAGGATGACTGTTGAGTTCCAGATTGTGAAAGACATATATGTGACTAGGAAACAGTTTCCTGTGTGTGTCACATATGCTGTACCCATACACAGGTCATAAGTGTTAAGTTTGGATTCAGCTATGGTCGACACAGACACTGGCATCTTTAAAGATGGCATGAGCTATGTTGCACTTTCACATATATGGACTCTGTCTGATTTGTATATCATCTGCATAGCACTGTATAAAATCCATGCTGACAGATGATTCATTATGGCGTACAACAGAGTGTGTACTCTGTACCAGCTGACATTGCCTCTTATGCCCCTACACATGCATGTAGCAGAGTGCAATGCTACAGTCACAGGTTCTGGCATGAAAAAGAGGTACCGGACAGATACAGCAGCATTGAATTCAGACAACACTAATAAGGAATCCACATCATAAAAATACACTAGCTCTTCTCCATGAAAGAAGGTGCTTGTTATGAGTGTTGTCCCAGCGTTTGACAGCAGTACTGGATTAAATGGCTATGCAAACTCAGCAATGCAAGCATGTCTCCACAGGACTCACTTTGTTGCTACTATCCAATCTTCACATGACACAGCACTGTCCAAGTCATTGAAGAAGATTGTGAAATACAGTGATAAGCATAACAATAGCATACAGACTCTGACACCCTTACAGCTTGTGTTGGGTGGATACGATGACCATCAAACATTCGCCAATAACATCCAGCAGAATGTGACTGAGTTTATGATGGCTATCATTAACAGCTTGGAATCAAATAAAATTTTCATGTGACAGTACTATACTGTCACTTATGTGACAAAGTACACTTGCCTGTTATGTCAACATTCACACAGAAACACAGTAACAGAAAACATGCTGTAGATTTCATTGTATGTTCCACAGGCACATTCTGTGAAGTTCAGGGAACTGCTCAGGAATGCAAAATGTGGCTGGCAGTGTGCCCAGTGTAGAGGAGAGTATCTTCAGTCCATACAGCTTAGGATCTCTTCTCAGTATCTTCTTTCAGTCTTGTAGAAATCTGATGCAAATGTACTATGAGTTGACACACCAATCAGTGATTTTGTAGCTGGAAGAGTACAATTCATGGGAGCATGCTTTGATACTCATGCTGTGATATTCCAACATGGAGCATCTATACATTCAGGACATTATGTGACATGGTTGAGGTACAGCAATGGCTGGATGGAATACAATGGCTACATGAGCAATTTTAAAAAGGGACTACCTTGGAACCTAAAAGATGCTATATGTCCTGGTTCTCAAAAATTACAATGAGCTTCACTAGGCAGAAGACTAGTTGATGGAAATGTGATTTTAATCTGTTTGGCACACTGTAGTTGTCATAACAGTGTGCTGTGCAACCTTTCCTGTACATGTGCAGCTCTCCGCATTTCAGTTTATGAATAGAAAACAGAAACAGATTAGGCACATGGAGATACTTATGATGCCAACAGTTAATGAAGGTGTTGATGTGATTTTTGCTAAAATGCAGCCTAAGTGGGCCTGAATCAGTTCAGACTGTGTGCATAATCACATGATATACAACACTTACTTTAGCTGTGGAGTAATCATATAAACTGCTTATCAACATCTAATGTCTACTCAGTTCTTTTGTACTAGTCAGTAGATTTCTGCCGTGCTGTTATGTGACACAGAATGTGTTGTGACTGTTGTCAACACTATTGTGTGTCAGTGCACTGTACAATAAGTATGCTGAAAAACATAACCATAGTTGTTGGTTTGTAATGTTTGTCATACATTGTGCACATTATGTACATGTTTCACATCTTTCTGGTGATGCAAGAGGACAGATTGTGATAGAGTGCTGCCACTGCAGCTTTAGATGTGTTTGCACACATATTGTTGTGCAATACTTTTTCAGCTACAGTAAGGACATACTTGATATTTTATATATACAAGTAGTGTCTTACTAACACCCGTCTAGTGTCTATTTGAAGTGGCTTATTTACTGCCAACTTTGCTTAGTGGTGAGAACAGCACATCACTATGTAGGACAATTACATTAAAGATCTGTAATAAACAGTACTGGTTGATGTGTATATGTGTAAACATTTTATTACATTTTCTGGGACTTTGTACACCTCTGTGAGCTCTTTATACTGGCAAGTGTAAAAATTGTTACATTTCTCATTACTTAGTTTTGAGAGCTACATTTTAACTGTATAACAGTGTTTTTTTTGTACTGTATATACTTTTACCATTAGAGTTTGTTGCTTTTCATAACTGCGTGATTAAATGCAATGTTTTTGCTGCATTAATGAAAGATGAATATGTAATTTGTTTAGTTATCATTGCATATGTTTTAAAAATATTAAAAAAAGTTACCATTAATTCATATTTAGATTAGTACACTATCTGATTTCTGTTAATGATTGATATATCTTATTGCGTCTTTTGTCATTGAATTAATTTATTTGCAAGGTTTGTTATATACAATGAAATATGAATTATTTGTTACTTATGAAAGAACATTATAAATCACACACTCTTCTCAATCTCAGTTCAAGGTATGTTCCTGCTTTTTTTGGATCACCTTTATTAAGGGGTTGGATGAGGAATTTTTCCAGATGGACTCAACATTAAAATATTATAGCATAGTAACACACTATAGCAACAATCTTGGGATATGTTGCTATTGTGTAAGTAGTTTGTTAATTGTTTGCCGCATTTGGTTTTTGCCCACTCCATGAACATTGTCCCAGATTCTCTCTTTTTCCCTCGCAAAAGACAGAGACCATTGTATGTTGTTGTGCTCAGATTGGCAATCAATTTAGTATATAGCATAATTCCATTTTTATCTCATTATTATTTATTATTGTATTTTTCACCATTGCATTTTATTGCATCCATATATCAATCTTTGGTCATCCCTCTTTCTTCCACTTCTCGCTCCGCAGGTGAAAACCTGGGTGCCTTCTTCTCTTTTCCTGTTAGGTAACAGTGAGAACCGAGACCGATTTTTCTCCTTCAGCCTCTTCTTTTCCTCTTTTCCTTTTCTTCCCCTCCCTCCTCCTTCCCCATTTTTCTCTGCCATCCACCTTTGGCAGTCTGTATCTATCCACCCGGACAACTCTGTCCTCCACCTCTGACAGACCAAGTGTGCAGTCCCTTTTGACTGCCTTCCCTCATGTTCAATATTTTTAAAGGGGTGGTGGGAGGAACAAAACTTCAGCAAAAGTGGCTGAGCCACCCTGTTCTGCCCCTTATGTACCTACATTAACCCTCCTCTTCCTGTTCCTTGCCCATTGTTCTACCTCACTGCCCCTCCCCTTCCCCCTCCCATTCTGAGCACACCATCTTCAGGTAGATGGGAGGGGTGCACCAGAACAACTTGGTCTGTCCCTTAAAGAACAAACTCTTTTGTCCCAGATTCCCCCTTTTTCCCTCACAAAAGACAGAGACCATTGTATGTTGTTGTGCTCAGATTGGCGATCAATTTATTATATATCATAATTCCATTTTTATCTCATCATCATTTATTATTGTATTTTTCACCATTGCATTTTAGTGCATCCATATATCAATCTCTGGTCATCCCTCTTTCTTCCACTTCTCGCTCCCCCAGGTGAAAACCTGGGTGCCTTCTCCTCTTTTCCTGTTAGGTTAACGGTGAGAACCGAGACCCCTTTTTCTCCTTCAGCCTCTTCTTCTTCTTTTCCTTTTATTCCTTCCCCCCCCCCTTTTTTTATATCAGCCAGTCTCCAGCTTGAGTTCAATGACTGGCTTTCCTCTCAAATTAGAGTATTGTGCCCCCGCAGGATACTTCCTCTTTTTACTTCTCTCTGTCATCCTTCTTTTTTTTTATACTCCTTTTTCTGTATGCCTCCTCCATGCTTCTATAAAGCCCATCATTTCTGTATTAAACATATCTATGGCTAGATCTGACAGGTGCAATCCATCTGACCTGTAGAAATCTGCTACCCATTCTTCCACCCCTCATAATATTACATGTCCCCTCATTTTTCTTATCAGTGTCCCTACCCTTCTATTTATTTTTCTTCTGGCCCTGTCTTCAGCTCTATGACTGTGTTCATTCCTCCATACCCTTCTTGGGATCATATCAGACCATGCAATGCATACCCTTGGCCACCACTGCTGTATTTTCTCCAAATCCCTCTTAATCTGCATGTATGTGTCCACCCACAGTTTTCCCCCAATGTCGTTGCCCCCTAGATGTACAATAATTAAATCTGGAACTGGTCGCCACTCCTTCATTTCTTTCAGGGTGGGAAGCAGTTGCCTCATCTCATCCCTCTGATGCCACACCATGCCAACCTACATTTTCTCACATCCTGGTAAAGCTTTTTTCCCCCAGCCTTTTTCTCTGCTCTCTTTTCTGCCCAATAAATATAAGAGTGGCCACAGATCCATACTTTCATTATCCTCCCTCTTCCTATAGGATTAAACTAAATAAAGTCTTATACCTGTTCATTGGCTCCTTTCCATATCCCTGCTCTATGCCCCCCTCCCCCGATGACTCATGTCTGTAAAAGAAAAACACAGGTGATATGTTAGTCTCCATACTTTAGTGCTTGAATGTATCTCTTGTAACTGGCAGACTGCCAGCATCCTTTTTCCAACATTTTAGTCACTGTTTCCCCTGCTGCTGCCCACTGTGAAGCAGACCCTATTCACAGAGAGTGAGATGAATAATTGCATGGGTCCTCCCCCAGAAATTGCATGCCTTTCTTAAACATGGCCATGACCTGGTAACTTGTGACCTTTTTTCCATCTCCATGCATGAATAACCTTCCAGTTCTACCCTGTCACTCTGTGGCATAAGCCCACAAAGCCTTCCCTGGGCACAGTGTGTCTTCTACTTGAGCCTTCAGGGTTACTGTACAACCCTGTCCCCCCGATCCATCTTTGATTTCTTTATCATGATTTGTATCTCCTTCATCCCCTAGCTTATGTCCTCCCATTCCAACCCCCCTTCTTCATTCATTCTGCCATGTCCAACTGCTTCACTCACTCTCATGGCCCCAGCAAACATTACCAGATAGATTGTATGGAAGAGCTGGGTTTCATCTTTTGATCTGCAGATTGCCGGTAATGGTCCTTGAAGTCTTGCAATCCACTGCTCCCCTATTGGTTGCCTATTATCTGCAGCTCTTTGCTTTATTCTACCCCATCCTTGCATCGCTCTTCTAATTAACATGGACTTCGTCAGGTCCTTCCATCCCTTCAGGCTGCAGACCAAACTAATCCCTGCTAAATAGACTCCCATCGTTGTGTGGGCTGTTCCATTCTACCATTGCTTCACTGTAAATTTCCCTAGCTGTTCTTCTGTAAGGGGACTACTTACCTCCATGTGATGTGTTACTCTGAATGTGTGAAACACCCGCCATGCCCCCTCATAGGCTCTCAGAGTCCTTGGTGCCCATGAGCTGCGAAATAACAGTTCTGCTCTCTCTTGCCAACATCCCAGATGTTCATTGGTATGGGCATTTTTGTTTCTCTGCTGTTGGAGCCAGCTTCCAGAAATGATCCGGCTGCAGACGGGAAAGGCTGTCAGCCAGGGTATTGTGTACCCCTTCTATGCGTTTTGCTCTGAATGACATATTCAGTTTCAAAGCTCTTAGCACCAGGTGTCATAGGACCTGCATGACCATTTCAGACCTGGCTCCTCTGTTGTTTAAAACATCTACCACTTCCCTTTTGTCGCACCATAATGACACTTTCTGATTCTGCAACTCTTCCCCCAATACCAGGGTGCAGGCTCAAATAGGCATAATCTCCAACAGTGTTATGTCTTTTACTTTCCCATCCCTCACCCATTCTGTTGGCCAGGGCTCAGCAAACCATCTCCCCCTCAAATAGCCCCCCATGCCCAGGCCCCCCGCTGCATCTGTGTAGAGGTCGAGGTCCATGTTATAAACCCAGTCTTCTTGCCAGAAGAAGCACCCATTATAACTACTGAGGAACTCCTCCCACACTTTAAAATCTTCCTTAACTCCTTTTGACATGTCTACCAAATGGTGTGGTCTGGTTACTCCCACTGTGCCCCTCACTAGTTGTTTTGTGAAGGCCCTCCCTGCCCCAAAACCTGGTGTACCTGTTTCAGCTGCACTCTCCTTCTACTTGTGTGTACATGAATCAGTTCCTTCAATTTGGACACTTTTTTGTCTGGCAACCTAAAAACTTCCCTCAGTGCATCTATTTCAATACCCAAAAATTCTAAAACCTTACTGGGACCTTCTGTCTTCTCCGGTGCCAGGGGAACCCCTAACTCTCTGCATAGATCCTGGAACATGGACAACATTTTCTCCGTCTCCTCCTCCTTCCTGTTACCTATTAGAAGGAAGTCATCCAAATAGTGGATAACCATCTTGTATACAGTTTTTTCTTGAAATATCCATTGCAAGCAGGTGCTGAATGTTTCAAATGTAGCACAAGCTATGGAACATCCCATCAACATTGCTTTGTCAAAATAGTATTGACCCCCTATTTTAAAACTCAAAAGATCCCAGTCCTCTATCCTAACCGGTAGCAATCTGAAAGCAGACTCTGTGTCTGTCTTTGTCATCCATGCATCGTCCGTTGCTCTAATGATCCGGACTGCTTCTTCTAACGTGGCATATGTTACCCTGCTATGCTCTTCACTGATAAAGTCATTCACTGAGTCCCCTTCTGGAAATGACAGGTGGTGAATCACTCTGTACTCTCCCTGTTGTTTTTTGGGGACCAAACCCAATGGCAAAATTCTCATATTCTGCAATGGGGGGGTGTCAAATGGCCCTTCTACCCACCCAGCTGCCTTTTCCTTCTCTGTTTTCTGTCTTAAGATTTCCTTTTTTCCTTTCACTGATCCCAGATTGCTCGCCTTTCTCGCTTGCCTTGGGACCACACACTGCAATGAAAAACCTGTCTGGAAACCTCTTTTGATCATCTCTGCCACCCTCTTATTTGGATACCTCACCAACCAATCTTCCCATACATCTATCCTGATGGGAGTTCTGGCTTCTACAAAATGATCACCTGCCCGTATTCCTTCATCTTTTCCCAGAAGCTCCCCCCCATTTCCCTTCTGGTCTTGTAACTCAGTAAGTCTGACTCCCTTCCCTGCATGCCCTCTGCCTTCCCCCCTCTATTCCACACCTGCCCTCTATACCCTTGCCCTTCCTGAAAAAACTGCTGACCAGTTCCCTGTGCCCCTGACCCTTGAGCTCCCTGAGCCCATAGCATTCTGCATCTGCTCACTGGGTGAGACCCCCCCATATTTTGAGCATGCATGTCAAAAATGGCATTGTAGCTAGGAACAAAAAGCCCTATTGTAACCCCAACAATATCTCTGTGGTGTCCCCCCTTTTCTGACCATTTCCCCTTCTGGTGTGGACTGGTCAGTTACATAATCCATCCACAGATCTATTTGCTTTGTGTCCCATCTTACACCCACATACGTTGCCATTCTTTGCCAAAAGAATTCATCGTAGTATATCTATCCCACCACACCTTAGCCTTCGCCCTTCCTATTATCAGGGAGTAGGTAATAAGTGGGATGCCAAGCTCTGGCTTCTTCTCCATCACTATCACTGAGTAAGTGGCAAAACCCACAAACCATGCATCCCAAGTTTTTCCTTTTATAAATTTATCCTCCTCTTTCTTCTCCAACAAGACCGCAGCTGCTGCCATTTCACTCTTTCCTATATTCTCCATTTCCTCATACTTTGCTGCCGCTTCTCAGCTCACTAAGGCAAAAATATCCACATATTCCCCCTTCCAGATTTTTTCCTTTGTGGTCAGTGGGACATGTTCCCCCACCCTCATTCCTGGAGATACTATTTCCCTTGTCCCCTTCCCCTCATTCTCTATTCTTTTTTCCCCTTCCTTTGGCAACTCTTTGTCTGATCTACTTTCCACCAGCGTAGCCTCCATTTGTCCCAAGCCCCCTGTTCCAAGTGCCAAAACAATCTGGCCCATATATTCTTTTATACTTTCTCCCACCAACCCAGGTATATTACCTGCTATCCTGTTGGCTCCTTGCTACCTGTTGTCATCGTGCTGCTCTGGACTGCTCCCTTGTGGCTGGGTGGCTGGTTGTAAGCCTAGCAGTTGTGGTGGATCTACTGTGCTCAGGGGCTCCAGCCTGCATTCTGCTGGGGGAACTGTTACCTAATCCTGGGGAGGTACTAATGGTACTGGGTCAATGGGCTGAAAAGGTTCTGGACTAGCCACCCTGGGAGGTAACGCCATCGGTGGCTGCACCCTGATTGGGCTGTATGTCCCCCCAGCTGGCTGTTTTCCTCTGCCTCCTTTTCCCTTTCCTGCTTACCACTTCTCCCTAGAGTGCCCTGGCTCCAGTCCCTCCACCAGCTGCCACATTTTGTTGGCTCTATCAGCCAGATCCACTATAGCCCTGTAGGCCTCCTCTTTAGAAAGCCTGTTCTTCTTTGGAGCCATGTATCCTTCTTTCTTGCAATGAACTGTAAAAACACTGAAAGAAAATGGTCCTTTATCAAACTTTAGTTGCACACATCCTTTTTTTATGGTAAAGCTTGCTTTCTTAATTTAATCCTGTCCCTGACCACCAGAAACTGATCCCCATACCCTTTCATCAGTCTTCCCCACTGATCCCCCCCTCTCTTTTTTTAACAACCCCACCAAGGCTGTCTAGGCCTTCTGTGGAACCTTGCCACTCTTGACAGCCTTCACAGTCTCTCCCCACTCTGGCTGAAACCATAATTCCCCCTATTGCAGTACCGCCACCCTTGCTTAGGTCCCAGCATCCTGGGATGTGGCCCCCCGATATTCACAGCACTGGCAAACAGGGG
Organism: Neoceratodus forsteri; assembly: GCA_016271365.2. NCBI lineage: Eukaryota > Metazoa > Chordata > Ceratodontiformes > Ceratodontidae > Neoceratodus > Neoceratodus forsteri. Next base: position 1,115,095,902 of record CM057455.1, on the reverse strand, counting down.
TTTCACACTATACCACATACCCTAGGTACCACCTAGGGCCCTCCTCCTCGTGGCTACCTTTTATTGCCTTCTCACTGGCAATGGCATTTTTAAGACATCCCCATGTCTTTCTGGGCCTTCCACTTCTCCATCTCTTTTTACTTTCCAATCCTGACCCCTAAGATCCCTTCTCTGTGCCACCTTTTGTTGCTTGCTCCTCATGGCGTGTGATGTCACTTCCATGTGGCCAGGCCCTTCTTCTCCAGCCTCCGGCCTGCTCCTTCTCATCCTTGCCTCATGGCACCCATGTGTTCTTCCTAACCCCAGCATAGCATTTAATCTCTGGCCTGCACTGGGCTGCCTGACCCCTTTTCAAAATGGGGACAACAGATACACTGTCCTGTATCCAACAAACAAAAACCCCTTATCACTTTTTCAACAGCCCCCCTTTCTCCTGGCCTGAAAAACTTTTTCTCTGCTCATTTCCTTTCTGCACCCCTTGGCGTGTGATGTCACGCCACGTGTCCGATCATCACCATCCTGCCAGGCCTTTTCCGTATGCCTTCACTTACCATATTGGCTTCCCAAGTTGTGGCCTGTCACCCTCATTCCCCCTATCTGAAAAAGCTAGGCCTTGTAAGTCTGCATGGAGACATGAGGCAGTAGCCGGATAACTGGGGGGGGGTTCATTTTGAAAGTGCACAGTCAAGCGGGCGTGTGAAAGGCTCCATGGAGTATGCAATGAATCTTCCCATAATTTTACAACAGGAGCATCAAGAGAGGGTTGTTCCCCCCAGACTTGACTAACCTGAAAGAACTTGTGGTATTTCAAGCACCAGGACTTTTTCTGAGGAGTGAGTGATGCTCTGGTGTAGCTGCAGCCCTGAGGACTCATTTTACTCATAAACCCAGTGCAAAATGACTGAAAACATCCTTACAATTTAAGGCTAGTTCCTACCAACAGTTTGCGGTTTCTAATTTTGATCCCATTAACTCCACAGCTTCCACATGAGCAAACAATGGTTAAAAAGACCCATGAAGGCCTAGTCAAGACAACGTCTTACCAATCTGCTTTTGAAATAACTAATCTCAGATTCCCCAGCCGAAAACCTTGCAACAAATGATTTTACTTGACCTAATCGCCTCGCGGTTTAAACCCAGAGCATCTCAGACACACAGCAAACTTCACATTGTGTTGCACCAAATAAATTAGGTTCACTCGACAAGCAATGCTAAAAAGCCAGAGGAGGCCTAGCCAAAAACGCTTCCTAGACAATTTTTTGTTTAAAATAAAACTAAACTTTAGGTCTTGTCTGTACATCACCTCACCAATGTTTAAATGTTCAGCAGTTCAGTAACCCTTATCCTCCTTACTAAAGAATCTTCACACAATGTTCTTAAGAAGCCATGTCCAAGTTTCATTAAACGACTTAATAACCTGAATTTACTGTCTCTCTCTCTCTCTCTCTCTCTATATATATATATATATTAGAGGCACAAAACTCCATTTAATGCATTAGTTAGGGTTGTTCCACAGTGACAAAAGTGAGGAAATTTGGTGTTAGGGTTAAAAGCCCCCCTTGACCCCTCATCACACCCTCAACTGGCATCAGGGAGCGCAATGGAGTTATCAGCCCTAACTCTCACCCCATCAGATGTGTGAAGAAGCAGAGGTATAGGAGAATGGGGTGAGAGTTAGGACTGACAACCCCAATGTGCACCCCTATGCCAGTTGGGGGTGTGGACGGGGGGTCAAAGGGGGGCTCATAACCCTAACACTGAATTTCCTCGCTTTTGTCACTGTGGAACAATCCTAACTAATGCATTAAATGGATTTTTTTTGCCTCTAATTTCCCTTCTTTTTGAGAATGATAATGAGAAATAGTGAATGTAATGTGGCGGCGGGAGCGTGGGGCCCCGCCACATGATGTCTTATCACATAGTGCCTGCAAAAGCAAATGGTAATGCACATGGTGATGCAAAGCAAAACAGAAAAATAAACAGTACTGTAGACACAAATGGTAAAAATAACGCAAATGCAAGTACAAATGAAAATGCAAAGGGTAACGCACATGGTACCATAGATGGGAACGGTAAGTGAAACAGGTATGGAACCACAAGCGGAAGTGGTAAGGATAACAATAATGTAAGCACACAGACTGGTTTTCCCCAAAAGCTGCATAGACAAACAAAGACAGTGATTATAAAAAATGTATGCATAATAATGGGTCTCAGAGCAGAAAATGAGGAGTTGGAATACTAAATTGCTTATATCTCAGGAACTGTACGACATAGAAAAAAAATTTAAAAGTCATATGATGTATGACTTTCCTGGCTAGTTTTTCCCTTAGCCCCTATGAGGGGGCTAAGCATTTTCAATGAAAGTCTGTATCTCACACTGTTTCGAGAATCACGGGCCTGAAAGGTCTTGATGAGCGCCGTAATGTTATCCTTTGGGAAAAAAAGAGAAGTTCAGAGTGCGATAACTTTGGCTCCCTGTAATATTTTTTCACCAAACTACTGAAAGGCACATCTGTTGGATGTTGGCTTTCTGTCCTCCAAATTTCAGCCCAAAAGACCAAATTGTTATTTTGAAGCAGGGTGGCAAAGGATTCCTATAATGTGTTGAATGCCGTAATGTTATCGTATGGCAAAAAGTGTCAAATTTGGAGTGCTGTTACTTTGCCCCTGTAACATTTTTTTCACCGAAACACTGAAAGGCACATCTGTGAGATGTTGGCTGCGTTTTCTCCAAATTTCATCCCAAAAGACCAAACCGTTCTTTTGCAGCAGGGTGGCAAAGAATTGCTGTCATTTTGCCATAGCCTGGAAAAGTAGTGTTGCAATTTGCGAAAGCTTTCGCAAAAATTTGCAACACTTTCGTGAGTGCGACACTACCTTGAGAAAGTACTTTTTCCAGAAATTTAAAAAACATATTTCTAGGGTGTTTAACTTCAAAATAAAGACATGCCTAACATCCTCAGGGTCCGACTAGGTAAACACAAAAAGAATTGTGTTGCTAGAGGGTCCCAAATTTAAATGCCAAGCATTTTTCTGATCACCAACTGAAAACAAAATGGTGGATTTGTGAAATTAAAAGGACTTTTGTGAAAGTAAAAACTGCATTTGCGAAAGTGTTGAACTTTTTATTAACTTTTCCCATTGACTTATGGGAAACTGTTTTTTGAATAACTTTTGAACTGTTTAATATTTTTTCATGAAATCTTCAAAAGGCACATCGGGGACCACTGCCACATGTTCCCTGAGGATTTTGGACTGGTCGTGCAAATCATGCGACCTGTAGAGATGACCAAAGAATTGCCATAAACGCACATGCAGATCACGCTTAATAACTCCACAGTCGTTTATCCGAACAGTACGAAACTTGGCAGATCCCAAGATGTATGGTTATTGACAGGCAAATTTGTTGAACAGTTGCAAAGTTATTAAGGTGCAAAATTTTAGGTTTAACATGTAAATGGCTCCTCTACCATAATATATATACATATACATATATATAAATATATATATATATATATATTTACGTATTTGGTTTTTTTTGGATCATTCTGGCCTGAACATAGCTGTTAATTTCTTACCTGATGTATGCTAGTGCACAAACCTTCCAACAATAAGCCAATCTGATGTGCTGCAGTTTCTTGGAAAACAAAACTTCAGCAAAAGTGCCTGAGCCACCCCTGTGCTGCCCCTTATGTACCTCCATTAACCCCTCCCCTTCCTGTTCCTTCCCTATTGTTCTGCCTCACTGCCCCTCCTCTTCCCTTTCTCCCTCCCCTTCTGAGCACACCATCTTCAGGTAGAGTGGAGGGGTGCACCTGGACAACTTGGTCTACCCCTTATAGGACAAACTCCATTAGCTAACTCAGTTTCATATCATTTTTTTTCAAATGCATTATACACTTCTGTGATGAATTACACAGCGACATTATGAGACTGAGTGAGTTCTTCAATTTGGCCTTCTTCATGACATAATTAGCATTTAATGATTAATATTTTTTTAAACTCATTCCTCTGTGTCCATTGTACTTCTTGTTTATTGCATATGATTCTTATTTTGTTCAAGTTTCGAATGAAGCAGAAATTACTATAATCAAATGGTGCTACACATACAGTACATGTATGGAAAAAGTGTATGAAAGATTTTGATAATATTTACCAGAAATGTGTAGTAATTTTAAGGGGTGTATTACAGTACAGGGTGCAGAGGGCCTAGGCTGCCACTTTAAGAATTAGTGGTTTAAAAGCTGTGTACATGTTTACTTCATTACAACATCTTAAAAAGGAAGCTGAGGTTCTGGTTCAAATCCCAGTGAGAGTCACACTGTTCCTTTCATTTCTACAATTGGATTTCCAAATTTGCCTCGCAGTGGCATAGACTGCACTTGGGAGAGATTGAGGAGTAATTATTGGAGTCTGTAAAAAGACTACCTGGTTGCTCATTTCAACAACAAAAAATAATATATGTGTGATTCACATGTGAAAACTCAGGGGCCTTAATTGTCTGAACTGTCATAGCTCAGTTGGTTAAGAGCTAAAGCATGGATTGCTGAGGTCCTGGGTTCAAATCCCAGTGAGAGTCACACTTTTCCTTTCATTTCTACAATTGGATTTATAAATTTGCCTCACAGCGGCATATACTGCACTTAGGAGAGATTGAGGAGGACTTATTTGAGTCGTTAAAAAGGAAGAAAATTCTTTGCAAAAAATACTCTGTTAATGCAACAGTTAGGGTTACTTCCATAGTGACAAAAGTGAGGAAATTTGATGTTTGTGTTTTCAATCCTAACTCTGAATCCCCCCCCCACACACACACACACAAAACACATAAAAGCAAGGGACAGTACCAAGCAACACAACCAATTAGAAATAGACACCATAAGGTAACAGAAAGAACATACACCTCTGTAAACATACTACAAGAGGCATCCATCATCATGTTTCAGCAACTGTATCATTTCTGCTGCCATCCCAGTGTCTTGGGGGTACACCCACATGCTGTGCAAATGTGTGGGGAGTTGTTAAGAAGGCTATGTAGAACATTTGGGATGAAAATTCTTTGAGATAGGATGATTATGGCTCTTTCTTACTATTCTGCTACACCTGCTAATAACTTAATGTGTGGAAGTGCAGGGGACAGACTCTACTGTGTTTACACAGCTAGATGCATATGTCCATCTGTGGAGGGATAGGAACGCAGGGCCTAAAGCAACCTACAGTGCAACTGTGGCATATAGATACCGTTCTTCTGTTTAGATGGAGGGATGAAAGCGCATGATATGAACTAATGTGTGGTTCCACTGTTAGATATATTCACTCTTCTACTATCTGCATGTAGGGATGTGACTGTGCAGTGAATAACCCTATGCTCCAAATCTGATATATGCAGACTGTTGTAATATCTGTATGGAAGAATGGTGTTCCCACCATTACATATAGACACTGTTCTATTACAGAATGTCAATATAGGGCTGGTAGTTCACTGTCTTTTGAACCCTGCAGTCCCATCCATACATTGACATAGTACATCAAAATCCATATAACACAATATTAATATATCACTGTGGGACCCTGCTGTCTCAGTCCTACAGTACAAGTCACATCAAACTGTTCTGCCAATGAGTTGTTTTAACATTTCTGACTGAGCTGCATAAGTGTTTGCTAGATTCAGTACAAAGCCTTGCACAAATTGTTTCCTAAGAGTTACAACTCAGTTTTGCACTGCATTGTGACTGGGCTCCAGGTGCATTCCAACTGAGTAGCAGAAACATTTTATAAACATTGCTCTTGAGCTGGCTAAGTGTTAAAACAATGCAGTATGAGTTGCCTGTGCATTGCCAACTGTAGAAAACAAGGCTAAACCAATTAATTAGCAGGACAGTTTAATGTGACTTCTACTGTACATCAAGATTGTGCAACACGATCCATATGTCACAGTGTCCATATATCACAGTGAAACTGCAGGGTCCTTCAGACCCTGTACTACCATACCTCTATTGAGATAGTACAACACATTGCATATCTCACGCTGTCCATGTGTTGTACTGTACTCACTGTGACATATAGATAGTGTGACATTTGTATTATGTTGTTGTATGTTGATGGAGCAATGGTACTGCAGGGTATGAAGGACCCTGTTCTCTCACTGTGACATATGGATAGTGTAACATATAGAGTGTGTTGTTCTTATATCTCAATGGAGGGATGGAAGTGAAGTATCTCAACAACCATAAGCTCACACTATAACATATGGACAGAGTGATATGTGGATAGTGTTGAACTATGCTGATGCAGGGATTTGAGGGCAGGATCCATAGGACCCTGCATTCCCACTGTGACATATGGACAGTGCTTTTGTAACTCGATGTAGGGATGGAAGAAAAGGTTCCAACTCACCATGCAGTCATACCATGACTTATGGGTACTGTTGTGCTATCTGCATGAGGTATACAGCTCATGCAGTGGTCATCTTATATGGTTGCACAGCATGTGGGTGTACCCCCCCCAAGACACTGGGATGGCATCAGAAGTGTTACAGTTGCTGAAACATGATGATGGATGCCTCTTGTGATATGTTAACAGAGTTGTATGTTCTTTATGTTACCTTATGGTGTCTGCTTCTGATTGGTTGAGTTGCCTTGTATCATCCCCTGCTTGTATGTGTGTTGTGTGTGTATGTGTGTGGGGGGGCGATTTTGGAGATAGGTTTGAAGACCCTAACATCGAATTTCCTCATTTTTGTCACTGTGGAAGCAACCCTGACTGTTGCATTAACATAGTTTATTGCAAATAATATATATATATATATATATATATATATATATATATATATATATATATATATATATATATATATATATATATGGTAGCATGGTAGTGCTACCATGGTTAGGGTTGAGGACCCATTTACATGTTAAACCTAAAATTTTGCACCGTAATAACTTTGCAACCGTTCAACAGATTTGCCTGAAATTTGGAATACATGATCAAGGCCCATAAGATTTGGGAATTGCCAAGTTTTGTACCAGTTGGATATATGGCTGTGGAGTTATTAAGCGTGATCTGCACACGCATTTACGCTTTTTTGGAATTCTACGGTCACACCTACAGGTCGCACAGTTTGTGCGACCAGACCAAAATCTTCAGGGAACGTGTGGCCTGGGACCCCGATGTGCCTTTTGAAGATTTCGTGAAAGGATATTAAACGGTTAAAAAGTTATTCAAAAAACAAGTTCCCATTATAAGTCAATGGGAAAAGTTACCAAAAAGTTTGACAGTGTTGCAAATGCAGTTTTTACTTTCACAAATGGCCCTTTTACTGTTTCAAATCCACCATTTTGTTTTCAGTTGGTGGTGGCATTTAAATTTGGGACCCTTTAGCAACCTAATTCTTTTTGTATTCACCTAGTTGGACCCTGAGGATGCTAGCCATGTTTTTATTTTGGGGTAAAACACCCCAGAAATGTTTTTCAAATTTCTGGAAAATGTACTTTCACAAAGTACTTTCGCACTTGCAACACTGTCGAATGAATTTGCGAAAGCTTTCACAAATTGCGACAGTACTTTTCTAGGCTGTGGGAAAATGACAGCAATTTTTTTGGCACCCAGCTGCAAAAGAACGGTTTAGTGTTTTGAGCTGAAATTTGGAAGGAACGCAGCCGACATCTCACAGATGTGCCTTTCAGTACTTTGTTGAAAAAAATATTACATGACGGCAAAGTTACGGCAATCCAAAGTTGACACTTTTTCCCATAGGATAACATTACGGCATCCAACGCATTGTAGCAATCCTTTGGCGCCCTGCTGCAAAATAACAGTTTGGTCTTTTGGGCTGAAATTCGGAGGGACGACAGTCAACATCCCACAGATGTGCTTTCAGGGTTTGGTGAAAAAATGTTACAGGGAGGCAAAGTTATGGCACTCTGAACTTCTCTTTTTTTCCCATAGGATAACATTACGGCATTTGCCGTGCCTTTCAGGGCCCGTATCTCGGAAACGGTGTGAGATACAGACTTTCTGTCAGAAAAATGCTTGCAAACACTAGCCAGGAACGTGATAATTCATATGACTTTAAAATTTTTTTTTCTATGTTGTACCGTTCCTGAGATATAAGCAATTTACTATTCCAAGTCCTCATTTCTTTTCCGAGAGTCATTATTTTGCATACATTCTTTGTACTCACTGTCTTTCTATATGCAGCTTTTGGGGAAAACTATTGTGTGCATTTCTATAACTCTTACCCTTAATGCTTCTGCTTCTGGTTCTTTACCTGTTTCACTTACTTTTCCTGTCTATGCCACCTTCTGCATTTCCTTTTGCGTTTTCATTTGCACTTCTGTTTCTGTAATTTTAACCATTTGTGTCTACAGTACTGTTTATCTTTGTGTTTCTCTTTGTCGCACTATGCACATTACCATTTCTGTTTGTGGGCACTGTGTTACTATGTGACAAGAAGACAATATGTGACGGGAGCTCGGGGCCCTCCCTTTGCTGGTCCCGTTGCTGTATTACATTCACTATTTCTCAGTACTGTTTATCTTTGTGTTTCACTTTGTGTCACCATGCGCATTACCATTTGCGTTTGTGGGCACTGTGCTACTATGTGTGAAGACATTACATGGTGGGAGGGCCCCGCTCCCACTGCCACATTACATTCACTATTTCTTGTTATCATTTTTAAAAGAAGGAAATTAGACAAAAAACTCCATTTAATGCATCAGTTAGGGTTGTTCCACAGTGAAAAGTGAGGCCTGGTAAGGTTGAAATCTCTGAGCCTCAGCCACCTCCAACCTAGGGGTGCACACAGCCTCGGTCCCAACTCTCACCCCATTCTCCTGTACCTCTGCTTTACACGTGTGATGGGGTGAGAGTTAGGCCGATGACCTAATGCACACCCCAATACCAGTTGGGGTGGTGGGCTGGGTCCAATGGGGTTTTCAAACCCTAACACCAAATTTCTCACTTTTGTCACTGTGGAACAACCGTAACTGATGTATTAAATGGAGTTTTTATTATATATATATATATATATATATATATATATATATTTATATTTATATTTATATACACACACACACACACACACACACACACACATATGTATTGGTGGTAGTGCCAGTATAGTTAGGGTTAGTGCAAGCATGTAATGTTAAAGGACAATTTTTTCAGGGTAATAACTTTGGGCATGTTTAACAGGTCTGCTTGAAATTTTGCATGCATCTTCAGAAGGGACAGATCTATTGATATGTCAAATTTTGGCGAATCCCTTATGTGGTTTCTGAGATACGGAGTGTTGAAAATATAAAGATTTTTATGTGGTTTGCTGTTTTTTGGTCAACCTGTATCTCAGAAACAGCTGCAGCAACAGGGCTGAAATTTTCAGAATGGAAAACATTGGACTCACAGATGTGCCTTTTGAAGGTTTGGTAAAAAAATATGAATCCATTCCAAAGTTATTAATCTTTGTTTTTCCCATTATTTCCTTGGGGCAAAAATAAGATGTGCCTTGCAGAATAGGATTCTAAGTCAGAGTAGTGCTCTGGCATAGGATTTTATGCCAAAGTTTAGTGATGGGCATACAATTCTATGTCAGAGCAGCTGTCTAGCATAGGACTATATGCCAAAGGGTACAGGTGCAGGCTGGCACCCCCACCCCCTAAATGACTGTGGAACAGTGGGGAGCCCACTCCCCAAGTCCCCAAATCTGTTATGTGCCCCTACAAAAAAGAAAACAGTCCCCCAACTTAACTTTTTTACTTCAATGCAAAACCCTGCATCTTGCCATTTTTGATGCTAGCGTTTGCCAACATTGGGGTGTCCTATACATGAGTCAGCATTTATACTCCCCTCCAGTACTGTGGCACACTGGGGAGCCCACCCCCAGTGTGATGAAATTATTAAATTAATATTTGTCCAATGCAGGGATGCCGATGCCCATTCTTGAATGTCTCCTCGAGCCCTCTTCCACTGCTGACAGGGGTGCCCAATCCCTCTCTTAGCATAATATATCCCCAACTCATGTGGCACACTGGGAGCCCACCCCAGTGTGCCCACACTTACTTTTGATTGTCCTGTAAATAAAGAAAACCATCCTGGTGTATTTTTTATATATCTGTAATAAAGAAAATGGTCACTCATCATCTCCCCAGTCCCCCTCCCTCACTGAGCACCCACCTCCCTGCACCCCCCTTACACATACTTACCTCTGGAAGTTGGGAGCAGTGATTTCCTCTGGACCGGGACACATCTCCACTCTTCAAAGCCTAATCGCAAGCTGAGGAATCAAGGTAGGCTTGTATTATGGCTGTCAATGGGGTTTTCAACTTAGGTTGATGTCTCAGCCATTTTTAGGAATGTTTACCCCAAACTTTCAACACGGGGTTCTTGGGACCTCACTTCATGAACACTGTCACTGTCATTTCTTTATTTAGCCCTGAAAGGTGATTTCATGGTCACTACGTATAATCACCTTTCTGGACCGATTAATGAAATAAAAGTGCCAGTGTTCAAGAAAGGGAAGTTCCAAAATAGCCCAAGTTGAAATTGTGGTGCAAAAATTCCCCAAAATGACTGTGTTACGAGTGTGCATTGCACAGTTTCTATGCATATTCATAATTTCACCAATTTTTAATATTTTCACTCCAGATTTTCAACATTGAGATTTTTTCATACCTCCTCATCAATGGTGCAGCTGTCATTTTTCACATCCTGCCTAAAATGTATTTTCGCAGCTCTGGTGCAGAATGGCACAGTCACTGTGTGAAATCAACTTTTGGGATGTACTAACAGAATTACAGTGCCACTGTTCATTAGGTGGGGTCCCAAAAAAGGCAATGTTGACAATCTGGTGTAATAATTTACAAAAATGACTGCACTACGAGGGTGCGTTGCACAGTTTCTTCACTTATTCGTAACTTCACCAATTTTTATTTTCACTCCAGATTTTCAACATAGAGATTTTTTACACCTCCTCATGAACAGTGCAGCTGTCATTTTTCACATCATGCCCAAAATGTGTTTTTACAGCTCTGACGCAGATTGGGGCATTCGCTATGTGAAATCAACTTGTGGGATACATTAATGAAATCACAGTGCCACTGTTCATTAGGTGGTGTCACAAAAAGCCCATGTTGAAAATTTGGTGCCAAAATACACAAAAATGCCTGATTTACATTTGGTCATTGAAATTTCACGACGCACGTCCGTAACTTTTACAAATGTTAATATTTTCACTCCAAATATTCAACATTGCTAATTTTTCACACCACCTCATGGACAATACACCTGTCATTTCTCACATCCTGCCCAAAATATGTTTATGCAGCAGTGGCATGAAACTGAGCATTTGCTGCTTGAAATCACCTTTTTGGACTGAGTAACGAAATGAAAGTGTCAGTGTTCATGAGGCGGGGTCCCAAGAAGGCCATGTTGAAAATTTGCAGCAAAAATACAAAAAAAAAACTTCACAAAACTGTGATACTATTTATACTCTCTCAAAAAGTAAGGAAATTAATTAACAAAAACATTGCTTAAAACAAAGTTAGGGTTCTAGACATAGGTCTTCAACCAAAGTGATACAGGTCAGGAAATTGGATGTGGGTTGGGGGGTTATGGGTTCAACTCTAGCATCTCATTTCCTCACTTTTGTCACTTTAACCCTAACTGATGCATTAATGAAGTTTTTTATATATATATATATATATATTTATAATGATGGTGAAACAACTCTGTTTAATGCATCAGTTAGGGTTGTTCCACAGTGACGAAAGCAAGGAAATTCGGTGTTAGGATTGAAAACCATAACTCCACATTCCCCCCACCCCCTCAGCTATGCACACACACACACACACACACACATACACATATGCAAGTAGGGAGCAGGATCAAGGCAACACGACCAATCACAGACAACCAGCAACAGGTGACAGAAATAACATACAACTGTTTAAATGTACTACAAGACACATCCATCATCATGGAGAACAACTGTAGAAGTTCTGCTGCCATCCGAGTGACTTCATCCTATGCATGCATACTGCCAATCAGTTGTTGTTGTTGTAGCATATAATAGATTTTTTATATGTAATAGATTTCTTATGTCTTCTGAATAACAGTGTGTTGATAATCATCACTCTAATAGCATGCCAATATCTGGCAGTGGTCTTTGGGACCTTTGTTGACTGTTAATGCCTCCTGATGTTATCCTGGAATAAGACAATTATGTGTCAGTGTACTATTTTCTGCACAATACTGCTGCACCATTATCTTACATAATAGAATTGAAGATTTGTGTTTGGACTGTCAGATCAGAAAGCTCACATGGTCACAATACACAATAGCTGAGTTGTGGAAAGTTTTCACTTAAAAGAGCAAAGTGTGTTCCTCTACTATATGATATATTGCTGCTAGCATGGTGTTCAAATGACTCATGTTCACATGTTTTTCTTCATGACTGTGTAGTAGTACAGATCACTGTAAGACAGTTTAAATGTGTCTAAGTACCCACTGATCTTACCATGCCATAAGAAATAATTGGATCAGTACAGTATTATCTACTAATCATCCTCCACTATTATTTGAACCTTTACAGCTGTACTGTATATGGAACTGTGTCAACCAAACTATTCCATGGTAGCCATTCACTCTCTTTGCCTTGCTCTGACTTTGTAAGTGCAAATGCATATTTGTTTGTATACACATTCCTAGGTATGTCTTAACACTGCTGTCCAAACACAACATGTTACCACCTCTGTATGCATGAATGGCTAATATTAGACACCATTTACACCAGGCTTTCATGTGTGTAGATGGCTCCTAATGTTACTGTAACAGTAGCAAATAATGTATACTAATATAATTATAAACACTGTGCTACTGCACTGCTATCTAATCCTAAAGAGCTCAACAGCTATGTGGAACTGTAGCTTGCAAACTGTTAAATATCATCATGGCCCATGGTTCACATTATTATACAAATCTTTTAACATATTTCCATTAATATGACTATTTATCATAGGGTGGAAACATCATGCGGGATTTATACCACTGTTAGTTCTGTTAGTGGTTCTGCATGTTGCAGAAAAATAAAAAGAATATTCATTCTGCGTACTATTGTGAATTGCAAATAACAAAACTGTCATACAACTACTGAGCACTGCATGTATTTATAGATTTGCAACTAGAAATAGTTATTCATGCAACACGTGTGTTTCATTGTGACCAAGCCCATCTTGATTTGAACAAGGGTACATTGAACAGTATATGTTACTGAACAGGTCCTATTATGTAATTTTTTTCTCCTATATCCATATTAGATAACACATCATGTAATATATGCTTTCTTCTATGTTGATACCTCATGATTTTATCACAGCATAACCAAACAATATATATCATAGGAATTCTGTACACAGTAGAATTGTTGTGACATGTGAGCCTGTGAAGGTGTGCACACCACTCTGTACACCCATGGCTACTCAAATGCCACAGTTGTTGCTCCATAATGATGGATGTGTCTTGTAGTATGTTTAGACAGTTGTACATTATTTCTGTCACCTGCTGCTGCTGGTTGTCTGTGATTTGTCATGTTGCCTTGGTCCTGCCCCCTACTTGCATGTGTGTGTGTGTGTGTGTGTGTGTGTGTGTGTGTAGCTGAGGGGGGTGGGGGGATGCGGAGTTAAGGTTTTCAACCCTAACACCAAATTTCCTTGCTTTTGTCACAGTGGAATAACCCTAACTGATGCATTAAACAGAGTTTTTATGCCATGAATTTCCTGTCTTTTTGATAAATCATTATGGCATACTATATTGTATATGTTGTTGAGAATGTGTGTCCCTTTTTGCACCACAGACTCACCAAGATATAGATACCTTTATCAGAATAAGTACTTGTCTTATACTATTCATGCATCAATAGTTCATGTGCTTCACCTTTCACATGAAAATGAAATGATTAAGTAATGTAACAGCAGATAAATATGTGCACCACATGTACTAATACCACATGTACTGTGCTAAGTAGGAAATCTGTACAAACGTCTTGCTCTTTTTTTCTATGCAGTTATATGCCAACAAGAATATGCATATTACCACTGTAACTTATTATATAATAAAACACACAACACAGGTAAATAAGGCTTAAAAAAGATGTATTGGCAATTAAAAGTTGATAAAAAAGGCAGAAATTAAAAATCCAATTGGTACACAAAATCATTCTCACAAAACAATTGTAAAAAATGATTACACCAAAGTTTAAAATACATGTAAACAGTATGGCAGGTACTTCATGAGTAAGATGTGACAGTAGCACACAACACATCAGCACAGCTACCACAGTACTCTCTGCACACTGCTTACATGCATCAAACAGTAATAATGTTAATGACATTGTGTGACTGATAGTGTAAATGTTCCTGGGGTGGGTGAAAAACCAGATGCCAACTGTTTAAATAATAGCAGCACAAACACATAATGGTCTCTTAAAAAAAAGATAGATGTGAAAGCTATTTTAAAACATTTAATTGTAATATATATTTATGTGTAAACATACGCATATATATATATATATATATATATATATATATATATATATACATATAGATATACATGGAAAGACACATAAATATATGGGTGCATTTGGACAATTCCCACCGACCCCTCAATAGAGGCGATCAAGAAATATTATCAGAGACGTAAAAATTCAGTTGTTATCAGTGAAAGTGTCTGATGTACAACAGTGTACTATTCTATACATACATTTAATGAACTTATTACACAAACCAAAATCAAATGGCATACAGTAACAGTAACTATATAGATCAGTGAAAATGATAACAGCAATAATCAACATTAATAGTGAACACAAGAAGTATGTACGTCACTAAAGACTTGTAGTTACAAAAAAGAAAGCATTTAACAGAATGATATGAATATGAAATTAAATAATTTCCTATTCAGAAAATGTCACATTTTGAGAATAAACAAATGTCTATCACAACACTCTACTTTGCTATCAAGTGATGACTATATTAAATAACTATGAACTAGAAAAGATCAACTAAATATCTATGTTATATTTATTAATATATTAACAATACCTTGAAATAGTTATGAATGCAGTAATGTTAAACACTGAAATATTGAACATTGTTTAATCAATTCAGTTAAATAGTAAGTAATACAATTACTTAAAACCTAACAGTACTAACTGTAATCAAGCAATGTATTAATTATAATTTATACACATGTACAACACAGATGTACAACAAGAAAACAGAGATAGGTACTTCACTGTTGCAGCACAATATGGTGGTATTCAGTGAAGACACAAATGGAGAAAAAAAAAGAAACACAAGCCACACCTGATGATACTCAACATGTCACAGAGAGATGTCTATTTCAGAGTATTGTACTGTTAAGTACAGGTCAGCAGATCATGTAAAAAAAAACAGAGTTCAATAGTGCTGACACAGAAGTGCCACAAACAGTAGGATATATTTTACTCATAAAAGATTCTAATAATGTCATGATGCTAACAACTGTTACAAAAGACATATATTATGCAGTTTTGTGTATGCACATGGCCAAGTATTGTGCCTTAGTAGAGGCTCACAGTTGGCAATGATGTCAACTAGTACTTGTTATGGCTGCATACGACATACTCATAAGAAAAGACAATGACAGAAGAGTACAACCAGATAGGAATATCTCTTTTGACATTTTAAAGTCTTCCTTAGACATATAAGTGTGGTTTCTCTAGTGACTTCAAAAACAGTTGCCACCGATTGAAAACCACTGCAACTATTTTCATGGTGTCATTGATCAACACAACAATCTTATAAGTCAGATTGAGTAAACATATGCATGTAAGCCATGTGATATGTTACCAGTGTAATCATCAGCGCAGATTTGCATGGAAAAATGTTAATCTACCAGAACTCACTCTGTAATAAAATGGACAGCAAGATATGTCACATGTTGTGTGACTATTCCTCTGATACATGAAGACTGTAGTAATTCTTCAATATCACCATGCATGCATTTTGTAAGTGTCGTGGTAGTCTCTGTTTGAAAGTGCTTGATAAGTCATTGCATTCAACCCAGCCAGTTCTGTACCTCAACAAACAAATGCAATGTCCAGAATGTACAGACTGGCCATAGTGGCAGATCACTGCCTGAGTGTCAAACACTGCTTGGTTAAAAACAATTCTACCAGCTGTGAAATATGTGATAGATGTGTCAAATCTATGCAATACAAGCATAAGATATTGAGATGAAGTCCTGAGACGTATGGACTGAGTACATGTACCTCCACACCTTTCACACAAGTGACCACTTTCAGCATTGGTAAACAGTTGACAGAACTTGACACTTTTAGTCTGAGGCACAAACAGAGAAATCCAAAGCATGTCTTCAGTAGTTTCTCACTCTGAATGACACACATACATATCTGGTAACATATGACACAATGAAGTA
This sequence comes from Neoceratodus forsteri, assembly GCA_016271365.2. Classification (NCBI taxonomy): domain Eukaryota; kingdom Metazoa; phylum Chordata; order Ceratodontiformes; family Ceratodontidae; genus Neoceratodus; species Neoceratodus forsteri. Next base: position 1,115,079,432 of record CM057455.1, on the reverse strand, counting down.
CTGATGCATTGGAATCCCCTCTTCATCCAAGCTGTTTATGATGATCATCATAAACTCACTGGCATCCTGCTGCATGTTAGCAGCAAATGTACTGCATCCATCATATGTACCTAACACCTGTCGTACAGGCGTCAGTGATTTCATGTTGTTTGACTGATCAGAAGCCACACTGACAAATTCCTTCAATGCCTTTGGAAAAGGAATGTCTTGTGAAGCTGATATTGTCTGCACAAAGTATGGCATGTGGAGAAAAGCTTGCATAGCTGAATTAGCATAGCAGTTTACTCTAGTACCATTATCGAACACTGGGGCAACAGCCATGTCAAGTGACTTCTGAGCAACAACTGGTTCTGCATCTGCATTTGCCATTCTGACCTTCTTAGTATTCTGCACAGTTGATTCAGTTGTGGCAGCTTGTTTTCTCTTTCTGCCAGGTGAAGCTGTGACTGTAGGATGTGAGACAACAACATATGTAGGTAGTGGTATTAGAGACATCTGTGGCTGATACAGCATACGTAGTCTGTTGTACTCGACAATACATCACTTGTCATTGCGTATCATCTGAGGTGCGAGTGTTATGATGTGCAACCCAAAAAGACTACGGACATGTGAAAGTGTGAGGTAGCTCATGCCATCTTTGAAAATGTCTGTTCCTATGTCCACCATTGCTGAATCCAAACTCAAACCCTGAGACTTGTGTATTGAAACAGCATATGCAACATGTATTGGGAACTGTTTTCTGTTCACATACATATCCTTAAATATCTGGAACTTAACACAGGTATGCTCAATCTACACCGGCTGTTCCATGTTGTCAAAGTGGACAAGTGTTTCAATAAACATCTTCTGAACATTGTAAACAAAGTCTATGATGTGACCTATGGCACCATTCACCATGCCACGCTCAACATCAAGATTACACCATAGCATGACATGAGCATTCTTACAAACTGTAAGAACTGCTTCCAGGCCAGCTGTGTGTGAAACATCTGACTTCAGTTCAGAGAGTCATTCAGTCATCTTTGCTACCAGCTTCTGACTTAGAATGACACCATCAATTGTATCAACAGCATCCGGTATGAGAATTTCTTTAGTCTCTCTCTGCAACATAACACTGTTGAACTCAGCACATTTCTTAAGTCATGGCATGAGACACACAATGCATGTGCCCCTGGAGTATACATCACTAAAAACATTGCAAGCTGTTTCTATAGATGTAGTATCCATTCTAATTTTTTGACCATGTAACATTGAAAGATGTTCTGGTGACAAAGAACCAGTATGAGGTCGTGAGGGCAGGAGTCCACACAGCCCTTTGGCACAGATGAAGTCGGACCCCCCAGACCACGCCGCTACAGACGCGGAGGTCGGGTCGTGAGGGCAGGAGTCCACACAGCCCTCCCCACAGCCCTTTGGCACAGATGAAGTCGGACCCCCCCAGACCATGCCGCTACAGACGCGGAGGTCGGGTCACAAGGGCAGGAGTCTATACAGCCCTCCCCACAGCCCTTTGGCACAGATGAAGTCGGACCCCCCCGGACCACGCCGCTACAGGTAGCTGGAGTTCTTTTTTCCTGCAGCTGCTCCCAGTGCCTGGAGGCGTTTCTTCCACGCCGCTTGTTTTTGCCTTTGGCGCCTTTTTTGTTTGAACCAGATCAATTTAAATATAAGTGGCTGGCGAGCACCGAGCGATTCTACAGCTCTCTGCCTCCAGTCCTTGAAACTGCAGAACCTTGGGATTAATCTGTAATGGGAGTACTGTTAGTCGGGGAGAAAAAGAAGATAAACTAATAGGAACTGCTAAATTTCGTTTTGTGCTAACTCTGAATGGAAGACTAGTAGAACTGTATTCTGACTGAATTTAGAAAATCATTAGCAAAGTATGGTTCTTATCCTGTAATTGTGTTGCCGCCTATTTTCGCACAGCCTAGAGCCCAGGGGTAGGCGCACAGAAATTTCCTTCTCTTTCCAAATCCCCCAAGCTAAATTAGCATTTGAATTAAGCATGTTCCTCCTCCATTGCCACTCACCTGCTCACCTCTATTTATTTCTGTCCCTTTCTTTCTGCAGACGCGGAGGTCGGGTCGCGAGGGCAGGAGTCCACACAGCCCTCCGCACAGCCCTTTGGCACAGACAAAGTTGGACTCCCCCAGGACCACACCGCTACAGGTAGCCAGAGTTCTTTTTTCCTGCAGCTGCTCCCATTCCCTTTAGGAGCTCTAGCCCCGCCTGCGCTACGTGCAGGCTCCCAACCGCCCCCACCACCACCCTTGGTCAGCTTCTCTTTATATAGTGGTGCCCCACTGCCCCCACCACCACCCTTGGTCGGCTTCTGTTTATATAGTGGTGCCCCAGACCTCGTGAACCAATCAGCCCACTTTACCATTAGTCCCTTATACTGCTCCACCACTAGCGGCCACCACTGAGCAGTCTGTGTTTTCCCTCCTGCACACAAGGAATCCACTTGGTTTAGATAGCAATAAAAAAAAAAGTGCAGTTTCTCACTGCTATTATTACCTTGCTTTGCATAGCCTCATCCTCCCTCCCTACCTCAGTCAACCCTACCCTACCAGACCCTGTGCCACTGCCTGCCTTCACTCTCAAGCCTACACCCCACTCCTCCTCTGCTCCACCTAAATACTACCTACACCTGGGGCACAACTGGACCCTAGAAGCCTCTATCCTCCCCCCTCTTTCCACACTACAGCACCTGCCCTATATCCCTCAATCCTCTTAGCCCCAAAGACAAACTTAACCCCCGCATCTCAACCTACCCGGAGGGGCGCACCATTAAAGATCATGCGCCAGTTAAGGAATGCCCTGGTATTCCTGCTACTCATAGCAGGGGACATCAAATGGAACCCAGGGCCACAGGCACCCATGGCCGCCCCACCACCAGCTCAACCCACACCCCTCCCTAAAGGTCTCAAAATCGTGCACTTAAATATATGCAGCATCCTAAATAAAATTGCTGCCCTACAAACAACTGTTCTTACCCTTCTCTCAGACATTGTAATCATCACAGAGTCATGGCTGAAGCCTCATCACTGTGACGAGGAATTCTCTATACCCAATTTCTTGCTAATCTGCCAAGACAGGCAGGGAAGAAAGAAGGGTGGCGGCCTTGCCATGTACGTCGCCTCAGATCTTCAGTTTTCAGTAATCACTTCACCAACGCCCTCAATAAACATGGATTACCTCCTGATCAAAATCCCCCTGCCCCATTCTATCCCAGTGTACATAGCTGGGTCATACTGCCCACTGGACACACCACTAACCTGCATCCTTGAACACCTAGGCAACCTGAGGGCCCTCACAGAAGGCAGAGAACTCCACATCCTTGGGGATTTCAATCTGAACTGGCAGGGATGTGCTGCATCCAAGGCATGCTGCCAGATAAATGCACTAAACTTGTACCAGCAAATAGGGGAACCCACCCGCCTAAACCACAAATCTAAGAAACACACACTACTGGACTGGGCACTCACTACCCACCCACACAGGATACTCAAAGCAGGCCTCCTACCAGACTCCCTTAGCGACCACCACATGATTTACTTAGTGCGTAAAATCTTCCATCCCCGGCCCCCCTCCCCATCTGCTGTGCTGCAGAGCCTACAAATCTTTGGATTTGCCAGCACTTTATGCCCTCTCCACCATTGACTGGTCTCCCATCCCTAGCGCCACCTCCTTGGACAAGGGCCTGGGCTACTTCTCTACAAATTTCCTCGCTATCTGGGACATATATGCCCCACTAAAGAGATCCAGAGTCAGGGGCTCCCACTTACCCTGGGTAACCTCAAAACTCATGGAACAACTCCAAGCCAGAGACCGGGTCTGGAAACTTTTCAAGACCACTGGTTCTCACTTGGCACAACAACAATACCGGTCCCTTCGAAATGCCTGCACACATCTCATACATCAGTCCAAATCAAATTACTTCAAACTGACTTCTAACAAAAACCGCACCCACCCATCTCAATTCTGGAAATCCATAAAATCCCTCCTCACTCCACCAACCCAACCCCCCACCGCCACTCTCAACCTAGCAGGCAGAATCATAAATGACCCTCGCCAGGTTGCATCAGAGTTTAATGACCACTTCTCCACCACTACTGCCTTGCTTCTCTCCTCCCACCCCCACCCACCTCCACTAGATCTCCCTAAGGACCCCCCTACTCTCCCTAACACACCTCCCTAGGCCTCCTTCTTGCTCTGCCCAGTCACCCCTGACCAGGTGTTAAAAATCCTACACTCTCTAAACACAACCAAAGGAAAATGTCCATCTGGTTTAGACTCTAAAATGCTTCAACTCTCTGCCCCAGCCATAGCCTACCGCCTAGCCATGCTCTATAATCTGTCATTTAAACTTGGTGCAGTCCCTACAAAATGGAAACAGGCCACAGTCATTCCACTCCCTAAGGAAGGGGACCCCTCCTCCGCTTCAAACTATCGGCCTATATCTCTGCTCCCCATCCTTGCCAAAATTCAAGAGCGCCTTGTCCTATCCCAGCTACACAACTATCTAGATACAATCTCCTTTTTCACCCCCTTTCAAGCTGGCTTCAGAAAAAATCACTCCACCACCACATCCCTCCTTCGCCTCACCAGCTCCATCCTTACAGGCATTGACAATGGGGACATTACCGCAGCTATTTTTATAGACCTAGCAAAAGCCTTCAACACAGTCTCTCACCCCCTCTTGATATCTAAACTTGCCCAAACTGGTCTGACGTCGACAGCACTCAGTTGGTTCCATTTGTACCTGTCAGGCAGGTCACAAACAGTCTGCATAGGTACGGCTCTATCCTCCCCCCTCCCTGTCACCAGTGGTGTACCTCAAGGGTCTGTACTTGGCCCACTGCTCTTCTCAATTTTCCTCAACAACCTGCCTGCTGTCTGCACACAATCTGGTATCCATATGTATGCAGACGATATGGTGATATTTGCTTCTGGCCCATCTGGAACCACTGTAGCATCTCACCTTCAGAAGGACTTCGACTCCATCCAACACTGGTTCATTAAGAACCAACTATTCCTAAACTCAAAAAAACTGTCTCCCTCACCTTCGGCTCCCAAGCCAAGCTAACCCGGCTAAAGGATGCGCCCACCTTCTTTACCTTGGATAGGACCCCACTTGAGGTCAGCTCCTCATATCGGTATCTAGGCATCTGGCTGGATCAGCACCTTGATTTCTCAACACATGTAGAGGCTCTGCAAAAAAAATTACATCCCATGCTGGGACCTCTCTATCGGAACAAGTTCTGCATCCCTACACAAACCAGGCAAGTAATGATACAAAAAATGATCCTTCCAATTTTTGACTACGGTGATGTCATTTACTGTGCTGCCCCCCAAACATCCCTAGCCAGGCTCGACCCTATTTATAACTCCTTCTGCTGGTTCACCTTGGATTGTCCACCAAACACCCACCACTGTGACCTCTACAAATCACTTGACCTCCCATCACTCCAAAATCAGCGATTGTTGCACTGCACTAGAATCACTGCTAAATTCTGGTCGCATACGCTGCCCTCCTACCTATCGATGTCCCTAACCGCCGTCCCCCCACCTACCTACGATCTCAGGAACTCTGACTCTAGACTTCTTCACATCCCCCACAGATCCACCCAATCAGGTCAGGTTGCTTTCAGCTTCAGATTCCCAAAATTATGGAACTCCATAGCAGCCGACATCAGACACACCACAAGTACTCCACACCGAAATGCCCTCCTCAAATCACATTTCGCCACCAACTGCTTATGCCTTCCCCATCACTAAACTCCCTGCTCAATCCTTATCAGCTATCCTGGGCTCCATGTCTAAATCAGTACCATACGTCATTTTTTGTTTTTGACCCTCCTCTGTTACTGTTTGATATTCTCACCTACCCATTCTAATAGGTATATTGAATCTCACTATGAAACTGCTGTCATTGCTACTGTATCACTGCCTGTAAATACTGCTACTGTATTCACTGCCTGTAAATACTGCCTGTAACTACTCCTCACTTTGTATAACTCTACATGCATCTCAGCAACTTCTCCCATCCCTTTGGGCCTTTGCTGGATATCTACAACTTATGTATGTTCTATTTTGTGCTTTATGTATTTATGTACTACACCCCTGTAACCCCCTACCCCCAGGGCGCATCTAGAATCGAGCGGTACTCTGCTCAGTATGCCTTTCCTGGTAAATCTCTTAAATAAATAAATAAATAAATAAAAACGAGCTTGATCCAACAATGCCTTTTAAGCCAGATCACCAGTCTGCTGCATGTTCTGGCACAGCTCGACATAGGTAAATAACTCCCACAGGTTAAAACCTCCAATGCAGCTAAGTGTATTTTTAGCCTGCTTGACAGTCAGAACTGCAAAGACATTTTCTGCATTAACTGGTGCAAGCTGTAAAAGGTCTCCAAATACAACGATGCTTTTACCACCAAATGCATCTCCATAGTCAGTCCCCAAAATCTCCTGTAGATGTAAGTGTATACAGGCAAGCATCAAATTAGAAACCATACTAATCTCATCAATGATGAGTAACTTCATCTTAGTAAACACAGAATGAAGCTGAGATGCAACCTCAAATGACAGCTTACGATACTCTCCTGCTTTGCCATGGTCTACTGGCAACATGAAGAAATGGTGTAACGTAACTCCACCAAATGTTGCATGCAGCCAGTCCAGTAGGAGCACTAACAGCAACAGACATTGATGAGCCTGTCAGTTTCCATATTGCAGCCATAATGGCCTCTATAAGGAATCTCTTTCCTGTACCTGCTGAGTCACTAATAAACATCAGTAGTGGCTTGTGGTCAAGATAGTCACATTTCTTTAGTTCATGTTGTATCCCATGATGGACAGCATCAGCAACTACAGAGTGCACCACACATTGCTGCTCATTGATTCTCTCTCTCAGTTCTGCTGGGTCAAAAGTGCAGTGTGTGCCATGTTCCATAGCACTCTCCACTTCTGACATGAGTACTTCTGGGGCATTCAGAGGCAGAGGTTCTCCAAGGATACCTTCTCCTTCTGGATCAAGATTGTCCTGTGAACTGACAGGAGTGTCCTCCTCAAGTTGTTTCTGTGCCTTCTCATGCTGTTCCTTCTCAGTGTCTAGTCTCTGTATATATGTGTCTGAGTATTCTCTTTTGAATGTCTCATAACTGTGATTGAATTCTTCCTCAAATGTACCACAGTCACCTTTTAATTCAGACTCATTCCTCCAGGGTCTAAATAAAAACAGGAGAGCAAAGTAGTAATGCTGTCTACTCTCAGATGTGCCTAGATGTAATTTACAGTGGTCAATGAGCCAAGGCTTATGTCTCTTAATGAGACAGCCATCCACTCGTTTGACCTTGTAAATGTCACATGTACAATCTGGTGAGACATCTATCTTGTAGTCATACAACTAAGCCACCTCAAATAAACACATTTGATCCATGTCTTCATGTCTGTGGGAGTAGTATGTGTCAATGAGGCTATTCTTTAAGATATGTCTTGAAGAGGGTCTGTTGAGAGCCAGTTCCTCAATCCCAGCATGAAGAATAAGTGCACATTTTCACTCCTTTTGTAGTTTACACTCAGAAAGTGCACAGTATCAGATTTGCTGTATAATGGTGTATCGATCAAGCCATCACCGGCCTCATAAGCACCACATTCTCTGTGTGATAGGGTCTTCAAGCCCAGTGACACAACTGAGATGTCAGTGAATTGCTTGAACTAGCAATATCTTCCCAAAGATGTTGCAAGCTAGTCTGTTCGTGTTTGGTAATGTACGAAGTGACATACCGAACCAAAGCCAATGAGTTGTCAGCCACAAACTGAACATCTATGTCTGCTTGCCACATTAGAAGAAGAGTGGGGTTGTAGTCATTTATGTACACCTCATTCTCATCTCTGGGTAACTCATATACCCTCTTAGTTGATTTTGCCTTCAAGAGTGTTGCATAGCTGAAAACATTTCATTCATGCAACCATCCTGACAGACACACCTGGGAAATCCGAAATGACATCTTGTGTACCAATCAGATTTGTTCTTCACTACCTGGTGGCAGTATTTCACACAAATATGGAGTTGAAACTTCTGCACCAACTTCCACAGTGTGGGACTGTTGTACTTGTCCGGAATGCGGCAAGTGATGTATTGCTTAATGAATGCTAGCACTTGTGCTGCTTCATGTTCACCTATGCATGGGGCATACTTGATCTGCAGGAAAATATGAATATGAGGAGCACCCCTTGCCTGAAATTCCATCCTCCAGAAGTAATGCTCTACAATACCGAGAGGCAGATTATTCTTTGGCAAAATGAAAGTCAAAAGATCATTGAATCACTTGTGAAAATGCCTAGTGACAGACACTGGGTCAAGTGAGTACATTTCTCCAAGAGTTATTGATGAAATACCCTCTACATCACAATTTGCCCACTTCAAGAGTTCAATAACCTCATCCCAGGCATACTCAGCACATCTGAGTGTGACAAACCATGCAGCTGCACCCTACTGTAGCAGCATAGTCATCACCTCAGAGTGTCTGTGATACCAGTATTCTTTGGTGACACTTAGACTTGACAGAATGGAAGACAAATTCACTTGCACATTTTCATCCTTCTGCTTTAATTTCTCCAGGAACTGTGCAGCTGTGATTCCATCAAGATGAGTTGTGAGCCAAATAGTATACGCAATAGACACAGACAGTATGCTAAGCTCATTCTCCCACAGGAGATGAAACAGGTACTGTATTTTGCATCTGAATTTACCATCCTTACTGAGCACATGACTAGAATGGTACTCAGCACCTTGTACACACACTTCTCTTTCATCTAGGCATCCACCTGACCCATTTGGGAATAAATCTGGGAAACAGTGTGCTTCCAATGTTGCCTCCCAAATGCTGACAGGCTCACCTTCTACCTGTTTCATTTGAAAGAGATCAATGTTGTCCCCTACTGGATCTCTGTCATGCAATGGGTAAATTGTGTACTGTTCATACACATTATCATTTGTCTCCACATTGACCTTCTCAATCATTGGTGGTGTGGTTTCCAACACATCATGTTCAACAGACATACTAGTCATGCAATCAATATCAAGGTCTGAATAAAAGGGATTGTTGCTCTTCAAATAAGAAAGCACAAGCTTCACCTTCTCTACATTGACAACATCCTGCCAAATGACCTTTAACTTTGTTGCAACACCATTGACAAGAATCACCAAAGTGTTCTCAATGGAGATTGCCTCCACATTTTTCTGCAGAGGAAGTGGAAGATACATTACAGAACCCTTAAGAGATCTAATGAGTTATTTTTGTGGAATGTTCCATGTCTTTGTATTCAGATGTAGAATAGCTTGAAATGGTTTCATAGTCTGAATAAGAATATTTTCAAACATATTCAATGTGACAGTCTCAGCTGGTGTAAAATGTGCCTCCATATTGTTCAAGAGTGACCTTGGTGGCAGAATGTTTGCCTTCACTTTGTAGAAACAGTGTTTGCACATCACAATGATTGGGTCTAACTGAAAGTCACACATTAACATCAGAAAGGCTAACAGTTGAAACCACATGTCATTGTACGGTGACAAGATTTCCAGGTTCACTGTGACCATTTGTTTTTCATAACAGAGGCGATCACATGACACACATGCAGAGTCAAATTTCTCTGTCTTTGCCAACTCAAATTTGGCAATCAATTTCCCAAACTGCTTGAAAATATCAGTTTCTAAGACAGACACAGAATTTTCACCAGCAATTGATGACTGATCAATAACACTATCTGTCACACTTCTGACACGTAGCAGCTGTTTCAGAAATGTCATGGCACCATGCATGTCACCAGACTGCACTAACTCATTCAGATGAGTGTACTGCACAACAACTCATCGCACCTTGTAAACCCTGTACACAAAGTTTTGCATGCCTGACTGATGCACTCCCAGCATTCGCATGTGGTGAAATACAATGTCACAAACACCACTATCTAGACAAGAAAGCGAGTGACCCATAAGTCCAGTATGTGGATGGACCTCACAAATGTCTATACTCTCAAACAGTTTATGTCTGTCTTTATGATCAGTAATGACAAACAGGTTGATAAAGTGCTCAACTTTGTCAAATGACGATTGCCTTCGGTTGCAAGTCACATCACACGTCCGTGAGAGACAGTGACAGTTATGAGGCTGAGCAGTTGCCTCACACTCATCATCTGACTCAGTTGCAGTGTCATCACACACACTGAGCACATTACACAGTTTACTGGACTCATCATTGCAAAAGTTGCCATCCTTTTTCTGTGAGTAATATGACTCCTCCCAGAAATACACCTCTGAGTGCTGTGTGTGCAGCCACCAACCTGTGAAAACATCACACAAATTGTGTTGGTTCAAGACAGGATACCTTTTTAGCCTCATCTTAATCTCATACACAACTTTTCTGAACTGCTCAAGTACATGTGACATCTTACGCCACAAGCGTTGAAGAACAAATACTTCTCTATGAACAAATGTACATACTCAGATGCAATTTCATCAAAGAGAGATAAGTCTAGTTTTTTGCACTCACATCTCAACATAGCAGCAATATGTCTGTCAATCCTAGCTTTAGAAGCTAGTGATTGGAAATAATTTTGCTTCTTCAGATAGCCATCAGCAGCTATAAATTTACACTGCTGCTTTGTACGTTTAGTTATGCTTGCCTTTGCAACATTTGTGTTCCTTCTGAAAAATTTCCACAAGTGTTGCTCAGCTACGCATTTTTCCCTTGCATTTGAGCAAGTATGTACTTTTTCTGTGGAGTGTGCAACCTGTGAAGTCACTCCTTGAGTGGAATGCTCAATCGTTTTATGTCTTGAACTAGCATCAGTGGGTTTTGGACCACTCTTAAGCAACAGTGAACTACTATGATACCTGTTTCATCTATGCATAGAAATCTGTCTCTGTTTAGAGGGCATATTTCTTCTCTGATAATTCACAGTAGACTGGAACAATCTTACATAAGTACCAGACACCTATATAATAAATAGAGAAAAACAAAGATTTAGTGTTGAACTGTATTTTTTTTGTCCTAACATTAGATAGTCACACACACTGTCCATGTGTCATGTAAGAAGAATAAATAGTACTGCTTACAAAATATTACAGACATTACTCTAACAACTGCACAGCACTAAAACCAATATACAATGTTTTCAGGTGTCGCAGAACATAAAGTCTCTTATAATATGAAATACATATCTAAACTTGTCAAAAGTGAAGTATTGGCACAATCTAAAGCATCCACAGTATTTTTTTTCCAATAAATATTGTATTTTAAAAAAATTTTAAAAAGTAGTGTCGAATGTGCGACATTGTCGCAAAATATGGTGTCATGAGCACAAAAGTGTCTCAAAAGTTAGTGTCGTGCACATGACACTGTTGAATGTAGTGTCGCAAAATAGCGTCGCAAGCATGACAGTGTCGAATAGTAGTGTAGTGAGCATGAAAGTGTTGAATAATCACATCAATATAACACCATCCTTAAGGCTAAGCCAATCAGACATTGTTTCCTATTTGACTGACAGATGCTGGCACCAATGGAACGTAACATTGATCAGGCCATGTCAGCCAACCAATCAGAAGTGTTGAAGACTGGAGAAGAAGGACATAGCAGCAATCTTAGAAAAAAAACAGAAGAGCTTGCTTTACACTGTGTAAGTACATCACATGTTCTAAACAATTTTTCTAGCATTATTTAAACTGTTAGTACCAGAAAAATAGCATTACACAAAACATGTTTTACTGCTGTATTTGTCTATAACAATGTAAATATCTTGATATGCTGTAAAAAGAAGTTATTAGAGTTTAAAGTCAGAGTGTCGATCAGTGCTTACTAGCACAGATGGAGCTGCAAATGGAGGCAGAAAGCAAGCAGCACGTGTAGCATAACAGAAGAGGCAACCCATCATAAACCTCTGTGTAGCTGTGATTGTTTGAAGTAGCCTATGAAAATGTAGTATTTTCCCACTAAGAAATCTTCCAACATTTCTGGTTGACAGGAGCCGCAACCATTCAGTGTAGTCATAGTCAGTGCATGTACTGTATTGGTTAGCCATTAGAAAGCATTAACCAATTACTTTAAAAATCACTGTGTTTTGGGACAGCCCACCAAAGCAATGTTGAAGGACAGAGAGAAATTTCACTTTCATATTCAGTTGTGACTAGACACTGCAGGAGAAACAATGATTTTTTGGTAGCTCTCTGTACACTTCTAACCATAAAAATTCAGAATGGCAGAAAACAGCAAAAGGACTCTATGGGTCCTCGGAAGCAGTATAGTAAGGTGAGCATCAGAGTATGCTCAGAGGAATGATTTTGGCAAAGACCTGCAGCTTCCAAATTGCTCTGTTAAGTGGTTTGGCAGGGGTGGCATGCGGTGGGAGCATCTCATGCCAACAATGCACAGACTTCTGAAGACTCAAGCTTGACCGGACATACTGGTGATTCATCTTGGAAGCAATGATTTGGGCACCAAACGATGAGTAGATTTAGTGTCAGAAGCAAAATTGGACCTTGCTTCTATTATGGGTATGTTACCTGCCTGTCAATAAATCAATCAAAATCTTTATTTAACCAGGCGATCACCGTTGATCAAGCTCATTTTCGAGGTGGACCTGGGTGCAACAAATACAAATACATACGAATACGAGATAACAAAAAATACATGATAGTTACAATTCTATGGTAAATCAACAACAGGCCTGTAAGATAATTTGTTCTGATATTACAGAGTGTAGGGTCTGGCAAACAGAACAGGACATGTACCTGCTTGACAGAGCATGGAGAAAGGTCAACATACAAATATCTGGATATCTGCGCATGTCTGGGATGCATACCATATGTCACCTTGAAATTAAGTGATGTAATGATTGGCTATACCTACCAGATGATGTGCACTTCTCACATGCTGGCAATTGCCTTTTCCTGGGAGACCTACGAAATGGAATCCTCACAGTCCTCTAAAAATATCAGACTGTTAAAACAGATATCATAAAAAAAGGCTCTTTTAAGAGCCATAAAACCTTGGTAAAAAAATAGAAAAGCTGCATACATTACACACACAACACAAACACATGCCATCTCACTTTCACAGTACTACACAAATTTAGATGCATGAGCATTCTCAGAATTGTGGCATTCATGTAGCTCCTGTTAACAAGATGTAGTATAAATATCTCGCTATGTGGTTTCAGTATACATATAAGCCACAGTTAAACATGGCATTACGAAGGCAGTAATGTGTTGTTAATCTCATATAATCTAACAATTAGTGTACCCATATAGCATTGCTTGTTATAATATATACAATAATGGATGGGGAAGTGTGCTTAATGAGAAATTAATGGTTGCCCGAGGTGTGGGATGCTACATAAACCCTGAGGGAGAAGCCTGAGGGGTTTATTAAGGCATCCCACACTGAGGGCAACTATTAATTTCGAATTTAACACATTTCCCCATCCCTTATTAAATATAATTGCTGGTCAGCAATTTTTTGTTTTACATTTTTCATTTATTTTATGCTTGCAATCTTGCCGCAGTTGTCTTCCCATTGCCACTTCCTGTTCTGTGTGGCTGCCAAATGGTAGGATCATCCAGATAGCGAGTCACCGAATGGCAGGATCATCCAGATAGTGAGTGAGACTCAGACATGCTGCCATTTCTAAATGGTAGCATCAACAAGATACATTCCTTTATTTTTTTAAAAATGATGAGAACGCTTGCTCTGGCAGCTCCTCGCTAAGTGAATGAGGAGCCACCATGTTTTTTGAACTGAAAGCCCGCCCTGGACCACACGCAGAGCCAATCAGGGAGCGGGTTTTCGTGACTGACTCAGTGCGTGTTCCCCATTATAAGTCGCGAGTTATAGTGGGAAATTATAACTTGGTCAGGCAATGTAAAAAATTGCTGACCAGTTATTATAACTTATATAATCACAAAAATTATGCTGTTTATACATCTGTAGTTAAAAACCTGAACAGAGCACAAACACACACATGTAACAATATATCACAGTAACATACTGTTGTCTCTCTCTAGTTATTGCAGCCTCAAACAAGAAAATCTCAAGCATGAGACTGTGGAGCCTGTGGGAGGTGTGCTGCCTACTTGAGGCAACTCATGCCAGAGGAAACTCCAGGATCCTGATGAGGAGCACAAATAGGAAGCTGGATACAATGTGGAGGTGCATACATGGTTATTTGCACATGATACTGAAAGTGAAAACTAAAAACCCACTCATATGCAAAAGGAAGTGGAAGCTGTTGCTCCAGCAGTTCTATGTATTAAAGAACAGAGGGGAGATACGGAAAATGATATGTGCTGGTACTACCTCACACAGGAGATATGGGAGGCTGCCGGAAAGTCTGCTGCAGGGAAGCACCTAACACCATGACTAACGAAACCATTTGTCACTCACCATAGCATATTCTTAAACAGGAATCACTAACAAGCTGACTGTTGTGCTGGATAAGATCACACCTCCTGTAGTCAGGTATAAGACCACAGGCTGAGTACATATACTACCTGAGGCGTCACTTTATCCCACCACACCACACAGCTTCAAGGCTGTTATTGTCATAATGAAATGGTCTGTTGTAACTCAGAGTGTAAAAAATAATGCAAATTTGTGTGTAACTGCAATCATGGTTATGTTCCATTGATGTACCTTGCCTCACTCTTACAATGGGTCTACAGTCAGGGTGCAGTACCTGGTCTTTGGGGGGCTTATTGGCTGGGTGATATTCTGTTGATGTCCATGGCCTTAGTTTTACAATGAGTCTGCACTTGGGATGAGTACCTCTTCTGGGAGGGGAGGTAGTGCATTGCATGGCTGATGCCGTGCAACTCCTAACTGTCCCAACTTGTGTGAACCTGCAATCACAAAGGTGCACCGTTGATGTCTATGGACTTTCTTTTCCTGTGACTCTCCACTCATGATGCACTACCTGTCCTGGAGTGGGGGGGCATTGCTTAACTTACACCATGCAACTTCTAACTGTCCCAACTAGTCTGTTACTGCAGTCATGGAGCTGTTCCATTAATATCCATAACCTTTCTTTCCTTTGAGTCTCCACTCAAGATGCAGTACCTGTTTGGGGGGGCATTGCCTATCTGACACCGTGCAACTCCTAACTATCCCAAATAGTGTGTTACTACAATCATTGAGCTGTACCATTTGTATCCATAACTTTCATTTTCCTGTGTGTCTCCACTCAGGATGCAGTACCTACTCTGCGTTGGGTGGGCATTGCCTAGCTGACACCATGCAACTCCTAATTGTCCCAAGTAGTGTGTTACTACAATCATAGAGCTGTACCATCTATATTCACTACCTTTATTTTCCCGTGCATCTCCAGTCAGAATGCAGTACCTGGTCTGGGGGGGGTGCATTGTCTAGCTTACACCATGGAAATCCTAACTGTCCCAAGTACTGCATTACTGCAGTCATAGAGCTGTGCTTTTTATGTCCATATCCTTTGTTTTCCTGTGAGTCTCCACTCAGGATGTAGTAGCTGCTCAGGGGGTGGGGGTATTGCCTGGCTGACACTGTACAACTCCTAACTGTCCCAGCTAGTGTATTACTGCAATCATGGAGCTGTGCCATTTATATCCATAACCTTTATTTTCCTGTGCATCTCCAGTCAGAATGCAGTACCTGTTCTGGGGGGATTGCCTAGCTTACACAATGCAACTACTATCTGTTCCAAGTAGTGTGTTACTGCAATCAAAGAGCTGTGGTGTTCATACCTCTCAACATAGTGCCTCATAAATCAGGGACAAGGCTTAAAAAAATCAGGGACAAAGGACCAAAATAAGGGACACATCTTCAAAATTAGAGATATCCACACAGAAAGCTGATAAAATATGGGGCTTAGTGCAAAATGCATTTTCTAAAGAAGAACAAGTCTGTAACTTTAATGCTTGACATTGTTTTGTGCTTATAGTCCCCACTGTTTAGCCACAAAAACACAAATTTTAGGAGGGACAGAGTAAAATTTTGAGGTAAAATCAGGGACGTCCCTGAAAATCAGGGACACTTGAGAGGTATGGTGGTGTTTATATCCATAATGTTTGTTTTCCTGTGAGTCTCCACTCAGGATGTAGTAGCTGCTCGGGGGGGGGTGGGGGCATTGTCTGGCTGACACTGTACAACTTGTAACTGTTCCAACTAGTGTGTTATTGCAACCATGGAGCTGCACCATTTATATACATAACTTTTATTTCCCTGTGGGTCTCCACTCAGGATGAAGTACCTGAGCTACGGGGGGGGGACATTGCCTGGATGACACTGAGCAACTCCTAACTGTCCTAACTTGTGTGTGTCCCTGCAACCACAAAGATTAGCTGTTAATATCTATGGACTTTCTTTTCCTGTGACTCTCCACTCAGAATACACTACCTGCCCTGGATTGTCTGGCTGACACTGTGCAACTCCTAAGTGTCCTAAGTTCTGTGCCCCTGGAACCACAAAGGGGAACCATTGATGTCTATGGGCTTTCTTTTACTGTGACTCTGCACTCAGTATGTACTACCTGGCCTGGGAGAGGGGAAGGGAGGCATTGCCTACCTGACACCGTCCAAGACCTAACTGTTCCAACCAGTGTGTTACTGCAACCATGAACCTGTACCATTTATATCCATAACCTTTCTTTTCCTCTGTGTCTACACTCATGAAGCAGTACCTGATATGGGGGGGCATTTCCTGGGTAACAATGTGCATCCCTGAAGTGTCCCAACTTGTGTGCCCCTACAACCACATAGTTGCACCATTGATGTCTATTGATTATCTTTTTTTTAGACTCTCCACTCAAGATGCACTACCTGGCATGGTGGAGGAAGCATTGCTTAGCTGACACCATGCAACTCCTGGCTGTCTCAACTAGTGTGTTACTGCAATCATAAAGTGTACTGTTTATATCCATAACCTTTGTTTTCCTCTGAATCTCCACCCAAGACACTGTACCTGCTTGGGGGGGCATTATCTAGCTCACAACATGCAACTCCTAACTGTCACAGCAGTGTCTTACTGCAATAATGGAGCTGTACCATTTATATTCATAACATTTGTTTTTCTCTGAGTCTCCACCCAGGATGCAGTACCTGCTCAGGGGGGTAGGGGTGGAAGGGAGGGGGCACATTGGCTAGCTGACACTGTACAACTTCTAACTGTGCCACTTAGTGTGTTACTGCAATCATGGAGCTGTACTATTTATATCCATAACCTTTATTTTCCTGTGATTCTTCACTGAGTATGCAGTACCTGACTGTAGGTGGGGGGGGGTGTATAGCCTAGCTGGCACCATGCAACTCCTAAGTGTCCCAACTACTGTGTTACTGCAATAATGGAGCTGTACCATTAATATCCATAAGCTTTGTTTCCCTGTGAGTCTCCACTCAGCATGCAGTACCTGCTTGAGTGGGGGTGGGACCATTCCCTGGCTGACACTGTACAACTACTAACTGTCCCAACTAGTGTGTTACTCAATCATGTAGCTGTAACATTTATATCCATAACCTTTATTTTGTTGTTTGTCTCCAATCAGCATGCAGTACCTTATCTGGAGGCATCTTAAGTAGCAGACAACACTACCATTGTTGAAAGAAATCTGTTTTAAATAACTGAAAATATACATACCACACTCAATGAATATCATTATTATCTTTCATTCACAGGTCATTAGAGGTGCTCCCCACCATGTGCTGAGGTAGTACAAGCCCAAGCTGAAGCTGTGGAGGCCAAACACTCTGACTCAGACAGTGTTATCATTGTCGAGTCAGAATGTAAGAAAATCCTAGTAAAAATGATTTTGAATAGTTGCTCTCAGTACTTGGTGTGCATCGCATTCTTGATCCTCTGCAACCACTCAGTTTCTGTAACATTCCTGTGTAACACAGTAGTTTTGTTCTGACTCTACACTCAAAAGCCAGAACCTCCTTGTGTAACATCAGAGTACATACCCTTGCTGACTCATACAAAGAGGGTTGCCCCTTGGAAGGATAGACCCCATTGTCCTGAGGCCCCAACAAAGAAGGGTGAGCTCAGGAAGTTTTAAAAGAAAGGGGGCGCAGGTACCTCAAGGAGGCAATGTCTCTGCAATGAGAAGCGATGAGGTCACATCAAAGGGGGAGGGGATAGGAGAGAGGGGAGGGGACAGGTTAGTGTGGTGGCACAGGATGACTGGACAAGAACCAGGGGGAGGAGCTTGAAGGGGCCCCTCTTAAGGGGCTGCACAACTCAGGGGTGCTCATAATTTTGCTCCAAGAAAGTACTCTTGGAAGCACATCAGTTGGTTAGGATATCTGTGCCAATAGGCATTTTAATTGATATTCTGAGTAACAGCATCATTAAAGGTAAAATAAATAAAATGGAACAACTAATTGGAAGCGACAAGTGAGTACAAGGAAAGGACAACAGGAAAAGAGAGGTAAGGTACAGGAGTGGTTAATTTCAGCCAGAAGGAAACTGAGCAATGGAGAGAAGTTGGTACGTTCAGTCATTTTGCTACAATGCTGTTTTTTTAAAAGATATGAGGTAGGGAAGAAATGTAGTGCTCTGCCAGGGTGAGAGGGCAACTAGAAGCAAGCCGCACCCAGCAACGGGTGCGATAGATCCATTGGTGGTCAAGAGTTTACAGAGGAAATCAGGCTGTGGGAAGGAGAGCTGCAGAGAGAGAACCGGGAGGTTTAGAGAGTGGTACTTGCGAGGTAATAAGGACCAGTGGGTGTCCAAAGGACTGAGTGGTTTCAGGGAGGGGAAAGGAATAGAATACAGGAATGGGGGAGCAGTTGTGAGCAAATGGAGCTGGTAAAAAGGAATGTGAATGAAAGAGAAGGGATTGGAGTCCTCGGACAAAGGAGGGGGCCAGGTCAGCACAGAGCATTTAGTCTGGATGCGGGCAGGATTTGAGAGGATTGAAATATTGAAGGGAATGCTCAAAAAGCACCCCAGGCCATGATGTCAGTGATTTTCCTGATAAGAAACGGGACAAGTGACTGGGCAGAGGAGGGACCAACTCAGGAGGAACTAGAAGGGATTCTGGGTCTACCGCATGGCATGGCATATGAGGAACTAGCTGCATGTTGAGGCTGCATGAGGGACGGGCATTAATGCGACCTAAAGGAGGTGGCGTTTTTTTGAAAATCAAGAGCTAGCGTTAGTAGGGACTGGGGGTACTCAGAGCTTCCCGGGGGGGTTTGTTTTGAATGTGAAATGAAGGGGACAGGTTAAAGAAAGAATTGTGAGGCTTTTTGAGCAAGTGACAGGGGAAAGGTTTTGGTCAGTTACAGCAAAGTTTGAGGGGGGGATGTTGGCCTTACAGGAGACAGCGCTCGTGGCTGGATGGATACCCAGATGGTAATTTTCCTTAGTACTGAGGCTGCAGACAGTATGCATTAGAACTTTAATTGAAGCAAAAAAAAACAGAAAGGGATTTGGGACTGAATGTTTGGCCTCCAAGAAAGCTGCACCCTGCTAACCCTTGTACTGACATTGGGATTCGCAAGGAGTATAAGTTACAGATGGAATGAAGGATGCTGATAATGGGGATCAATTACCAGAAAACAGGGAAGGGGCAAGGGCTGAGGGTTTGTCAATGGCAGAAAGGACAGGTGGTTAGATAACATGGCAATGAACAGGAGGGTAGCATGCTATGCCTGGATACCAGAGGGCTACTGCAGGACAGGAATTAAAAGAATAAAACAAAGTTTTATTTTCTTTTTAAAGGGGAACTAACAGAGTGGGTATGCTTCTCCAGCAGGTACAGCGTAGATAGTAGGATGGCGCCAAAGAAGGTTGTGGCCAATAAGGACGAATGTTACCAGGTGGTAATGGAGCTGGTAGAAAAAGCTAATCGGCTGCTGGAGGCAATGGAGCCGGAAGAAGGGCAAAGAAGCACTAAGTGGAAGGAAAGTCAAGGGAGGGAGAAGGAGACTAGGAAACGGGGGCCAGGAAAACACAGAGGGTCAGAATCCAGGAAAGGGCAGCAACGGACCCCGTGGAGCCCCTCCCCTCAGGAACCCATACCCGTGCCTGAACCTGAGCCAGTGCCAGCACCCCCCATGCCCATGGTTCCGTTGACCCAGCCAGAGCCAAAGAGGCTGCTCCAGGTTCCGCTGGTGGTACTGGAGCCAACAAGAAGCCCACAGATGGGGAACGACAACCCAGGAACATCAGGTAATAAGGTGGTGACAATGGAGAGTAGTGTGAGAGAGTATGTAGAGCAAATGCTTAAAGGCATGGGGGAAAACATGATCGGACAGTTAGAGAAGGTGATAGGAGAAATTAAAGGCACTGGGGTGATGATGGGCACTGGGGGGACACCTGCCACACCAGCAGGTGGATGAGAGTTAGGGGCCCCAGGAGTGCAATTAGTAGACCATGTTCCCACAGAAGTGAAAGAGAAAATTTGGAAAGGGGAGTACGTGGACATATTTGCATTAGCGAATGCAGACACTATGAACAAATACGAGGAGAAGGATAGTTTTGAAAAGAAAGACATGGCAGCGGCGGTAGTTTTGCTAGGTAAAGGAAAGGAGGATAAAACAGGGAAAGGAAAGACATGGGACAATTGGTCGATGGGCTTTATTTATTTTATGGCCATTGTTATAGAGAAACAGCCAGAGCTGCTGACCCCTCTACTCACTTACTCCCTCATTATAAAAAATGCATATAAAAAAGGGGGTCAAAGTTGGCTGAGATATGATGAGAAGTTCAGGAAAAGAATGGCAGATTTCAGGGATGTGAAATTGGATGCCAGACAGATAGATCTATGGTTAGAGATATACATGGGGCCAACATAGAGAGAGAGAGAGAGCAGGTGGGGGAGAAAAAGGGGGGGTGAAGGCTTTCTGGGGATACAATAGAGCCTTTTGTTCATGGACTAACTGTCATTTTCGGCACATCTGCTCTAAGTGCAATGGGCATCACCCGGCCTCCAAGTGCAGATACAGCTGGGAAATAGGGACTGGGAGTCAAGAGGCAGCTTATCAACAGCCCTTTCAGGGTAGCCAGGGCCCTGCTAGGGGTCAGCACTGGGGGAAGAACAACAGGGGTAGAGCAAACAGGGGAGGGAGAGGGCATGGGTACCAAACCATGCACCAAACCGATTGAGGGAAAAGGGGGTTTCCAACTGGCTAGAACCCCCATCAAGGTAGTGGCCATGGTGAAATGGCTTAAGGATTACCCAGATAGGGAGGCAGCAAGGAAATTATGGGTAGGTTTTAATAAGGGATTTAGTCTACAATTTAGGGGGAAGTGCCAGGCAATGGCGGCAATGAACCTGAAATCCATGAAAGGCAGGGAGGATACATTGGATCAAACAATTCTAAAAGAAATGGCCGCAGTGAGGGTGGAGGGGCCATTTGAGGCCCCTCCATTGGCCAACCTAAGGGTGTCACCATTGGGGCTCATGCCCAAGAGGCAGGCAGGAAGGGGAATACAGGGTGATACATCACCTATCCTACCCAGAAGGAGACTCAGTTAATGATGCCATTCTGAAAGTGGACAGTAAGGTCACTTATGCCATGCTGGAGGATGCAGTGTGGCTAATCAGGACCAAGGAGGTAGCCTGGTTGGCAAAGACAGACATAGAGTCCACTTTCCATTTGTTGCCAGTGCACCCAGAGGACTGGGATTTATTAGGGTTCCAAGCGGGAGGGCAGTACTATTTTGACAAGGCCATGCCAATGGGTTGTTTAATTGCATGTGCCACATTTGAGATGTTCAGCACGTGGCTGCAATGGGCATTCCAGAGGCGATACAGGTATCAGATGATAGTTTACTATCTGGGTGATTTTTTTTACTTATAGGGGAGGGGGAGGTAGAGACAGGTGAAATGTTATGGGACTTTAGAGAATTATTGAGGAATTTGGGATCCCATTGGCAGAGGACAAAATGGAAGCACCTAGCCAGACGATTGAATTTTTGAGGCTAGAATTGGACATGGTACAAGAGTTGTACCGTTTGCCAATGAACAAAGCAGAGAAGCTGAAGGTTTTATTAAGGAGGACAGGGGGTCAAAGGAGGGTGCAATTGCAGCAGGCACAACAGCTTCTAGGGCATCTGAATTTTGCGTGCAGGGTGATAGCCCCGGGCTGCACATTTACATGGTGGCTGGCATGGGTAACACGTGGGGCTAGGCAGCTTCACCAGTGGGTGGACTTTAATAAAGAGACCAGGGAGGACTTAAAGGGATGGGAGTTATTTTCGCAAAGGTACAATGGGCATACCTTTTGGCAGGAGGAGTGGGTGTACAATACTAACCTGCAATTGTATACCGACACAGCGGGAGGCATGGGGATGGGGGTTACTTTTGGGGGAAATGGTTTGTGGCAGCATGGCCAGAGGAATGGAAGAAAGAAGGGGTAACCAAGGACATCACCTTCATGGAGATATTACCCATATGGGTGGCGATGTTGATTTGGGGAGAGCAGTTAAAAAACAAGAAGGTAACATTCTGAAGTGATAATAAGGTGGTAGTGGAGGTGATAAATAAGAGAAAGACAAAAACAGAGAGAGTCATGAGGGTAACGAGCAAGATGGTGTGGCTGGGATTGACCTGGAACATATTGTTCCAGGCCAAGCAAATTGATGGAGTGGACAATGTGATTGCTGATTGCCTTTCATGATTACAGATGGACAAACTTCTCACCATCGCACCCAGAGCAGACAACATGGGGGCCACCTTGCCGACGTATGTATGGACAATTGGATTGGGGTAGCTGAGACACTGGTCCACAACTCCTGGGCCCCCAGGACCCATAGAGCTTACGAAACATCGTGGAGAGTGTTTCAGACATTTCAGGAGCAATACGGCAGGCAGGTAAGTGGAGTAGTAACAAGGGACCAAGTAGCCAGTTTATAGTGGCAGGATGGCACTGAAACATGGTGCATGCGATCATAGGAGTATACTTGGCAGCAATAGGGCAGATCTGCAATTTAAAGGGAAGGGAGGACCCAACAAAGGATAACTTGATAAGAAGGATGATTCAGGGATGGGTGCAGGGACAGGAAAAAAGGCAGGACAGCAGGAAACCAATGTCGGAAAAACTGATGGGAAGACTGCTGGATGCCTTGAGCCATGTATGTAGCTCAAACAGAGTGGCAGTGCTATTCTGAGCAGTTTATGCCACAATGTATGAGGGGGCTTGTAGAGTGAGTGAAGTGGTGGGCCATAACCATAAGGGGGAGGGTGGGCTACAATGGAGTGACATAGAATGGATAAGGGATTCGGTGGCACTACTAATAAGAAGGTCCAAAACAGATCAGCAGGGACAAGGTAGGTGAGTTTGGTTAAAAAGGCATCCTCAGACAAGTATTTGCCTGGTAGGTGTGCTGCATGCATATGCGGCAGAGCGACCTAAGAGGGAGGACATGGCCCTGTTCATACACGGGAATGACAGAGCGGTGTCAGGTTACCAAGTGACCGCAATGATGCGAAAAGGCCTCAGGTTCCTGGGGGAAACAGTTGAAGGATATTCATCCCACTCGTTCAGGACTGGGGTGGCCTCTGTCTTAGCGGAGCAGGGGGGAGGCCCGGGGGAGATCAAAGAGAAAGGCAGGTGGGCATCCAATTGCTATAAGAAATATGTGAGAAAAGTGCCGCAATAACACTGTCTTTTCTTTCTCCCTCACAGCAGGTGCAAAGTTGGGAAGAAAAAGGGGGGAAGGGTTGGGGAGGGGCACAGAAAAGGAAGTTACTAATCATTGTTGTTTGCTGATACAGGAAGGGCCCGGAGGCTGGAAGAATGGATCTGTAGGCGTTCATTCATACACTGGGCAGAGAAATGGGCAGCCGGGAGATGCGGGGGAAAGCAGTTGAGTTTGGACAGCGACACCATTCACTTGGTGTGGAAAGATCAGAGGGGAATGAAGTGGGCGCAGTTATTACCTGGACTCAGGGAACTCAAAAAGGAGCAGAGGAGGCTGGACCTATTAGTGCTGCATTTGGGAAGCAACGACTTGGGAACAAGGCCCTGGTTGGACATATTTTACCAGATAAGATACGACATGGAAAGAATTAAAGAATGGTGGCTGGATGTGGTACTGGCACGGTCAGATATGGCACCTAGAAGGGTGTGGAGACAGGCAGAATGTCATAAGAGTATGGATAGGGCCTGGAAGCGCATGAATGCATGGGTCAGGAGATTGGTGGAGAGCATGGGGGGATAATCATTCGGCACGGGATTATAGAAAGGGTGGATGAGTTCTACAGGGGTGATGGGATACACCTGTCGGGGGTCGGATTGGCATTATTTAACACGGAGATAGAAAATGCCATAGAAGGCTAGTTGAAACAATGGGAAGAAAGCAGGTAGAACAGGAGCTGGGGGAGAGAGGCCCGGGAACTTTAAGAAAGAAAGGTGGGGGGTGAGATGAGGAGGGAAGTCCACCGTCCATCGCAAGCTGGAGGTGGCCTAGTGGAAAAATGAGGTAAAGGTCAGGAAAGAAAGGGAGGAAAAAGGAAAAACAAGCAAAATGACACAGCAAGGACAACCACAGAACAGGGGTACACTTGCACCCCTTGACAGCAGATGAGGAAGAGAGTCCCCCCAGGATGTACACTGGGGGGACAGAAGAAGAAGAAGACAGAAAGAGGGGACAATAAAGTTGTGTCTAAGTTGCATCAATAACAAATTAATACATGTATATATAATGTACAGGAATTTAAGAAGAAGATATATCAATTGAAATATGTGGAGATACGTCACTTATGAGATGTACAATGAGGTGATTATGCAAATAAGTAAATTTATTGCCAACTGAGCAATCACACTTAAAGTTGTCGGTGTTTTTATTTGAAGGGATCTTGGGACAAGTCCTAATTGTGCAATCATATGTAGGTCTGCAATCACCAAGGTATTGTGTTAATGTAAATGTCAATAGTTTTCTTGTGGCTCTCCACTCAAGACACAACACCTGTTCAGTGGTGAATGGTTCACACCCTGGGTGGTGCCAGGGAACTCCTAACTGTGCAAATATCTGTATCCTTCATGTCCATCACAGTACTTCTGTAGCAACTCTACAATCAGCCCACAGTACCAGTTTCCTTTTAACACCATTGCCTACCTCAGAACATCCAACTACTAAGTATCCTAAGTCAGCCACATTACCTTGCTAAGATCATGTGACTGACAACTACATTAATTTGTGAACACCTCATATTACAGCGGTGTTACATTGATGTACTTGACCTGACTTTTCGTGTACGTCATTACCTGGTTTTATCTGTACAACTCCTCAGTGCCTTAATTAAGGGAAAAGCATGGCAGGCTGTGGGTGATGCTGAGTTTAACTACGCCTGCTGTGATTTAGTCATGAGACCACAGTCCAAGTTACCAAACATCAAGCCGTGGGTAAATACCAGCATCACCCACATCCTAGAGTGGTACATTGCGCTTATAAAATGGGCTAAAAAAATCCACCATCCTGATTGGATACTACATCATCTGAGCCGTGTCCTTATCAGATGATATTGTAGCCAACCGGCACTACCCTCCAGTCCCAAGCCCCACAACACCACAAAATCAGTGAGCTGTGCCAGCCAAAAACAGAAACAGAAGGTGGCACAGCTCACAACGTGACATCCCTGTGACTGAGTAGCCGAGCTCCCGTCTGCCAGCCCCCTCCTCCTTCACAAACCCGACCCCCCCTTACATAGCTAAGCCACCTCATCCTGACCAAACTCCAGGCAACACAGATTTATTAGGTATACTAATTAAATTATACCTGTATTTTTTGTCTCCATAGCTGCCATTTGTCCCATCCTCCTTTCAGCCACTTCCATTTTTTCTGCTCGTCATTCTCCACGGTTTTCAGTCCTTGCCCTTCCCTCTCCCTTAGCATTGCTGCTTAGTTCCAGGCATCCACAATGTTTAAATAAATAAATTAAAACGAAACAGCAAACAAAAAGGCATCGACAGCATCCCACTCGCACTCGCTGTCATACTGTAGAGCCTTTATAGTGCGTAGTTGAAAAGCGCTAACAACGGCAGCTGCAGTAGGACACGCTCGCTTCCAGTAAAACCGGCCAGTCACCCTGAAAAGATACAGCTCCAGTCATGGTAGCTGCTCAGCAAAGAAAAAAATAAATAAACAGCAGAAAATACTCAAAAAAAAAAATCAGCTACATAACAAAGACAACAATTTTCTGAGTGTGTGTGTGTGTGTGTGTGTGTGTGTGTGTGGCAGGGGGAGGGCAGCACGGCTGGACAAAAACCGGGAGACAGAAACAGCCAGTAGTAAACAAAACATATAATAAAATAAATAGGAATATATCACTGATTAGCACTTTGTGTGTAGACTTGGAGGGGGGTGAGAGAGACAGATGCACAGATTACATTGTACAATAACAGGGACTATTTTCTTTACAACTCGAAAAAAAGAGAAAAAATGCCATTTTACTTTTAAAAGTTTAATAACTTCTTCAAAACCAGTTTTATAAATCTTCTGCCCATTATATAAGCACAATAAGACACTCTGAGGTGTGGGTTATCTCCTGATAAGAGCACGCTCAGGTACATAAGGCACTCGGCGCAAGTGCCTCGTGCCTAAGAACGCACCTGGGCGTGCTCTTATCAGGAGATAACTCACACCTCGGAGTGTCTTATTGCATGCTTATACAATGTGTCCCTTGTTTTCTTAGTATAAAAAAATAAAAAAAAACACGATTTTTCCTCATTTGTAATGTTTTTTTTTATTAACTTCATTCTCCTATCTTGTACACATCTCCAATCACAGACGTATGTAATAAATGTTCATGTCTCTGTTTTAGTAGTGTTTATGTATTAGTATATTATTTGTTTAACCATTGATAAAATCTCACAACTACAGGTTGTGAGCAGGCACATGATTAACTGTGGTACATTGTTCCATATCAGGAAGGTATGCACGATTCCACAGGAAATGGATATTTTTATTACTCCTTATGCTGCCACTCACGATGTGTCAGTAATCTGAAAGTGTACTCTATTACAGAGTGGAAGGTGTGGTGGCGCTTAACAAATTCAAATCCATAGACAGTCTTTCTCGATTCCAAATTTCCTTTTTATTTAAATAATGGCAAGCCTCAACATTTCACCAAGTGTCTTGGCTTTATCAAGAGATGCTCTTTCATACAAATACAAATAAACACAATTAGAAACATGTCCACAACCATCAAACAATATCAAAATACAGGTTTTTAATATACCTAATATTCACTGATGCCACTTACTTCATCCAAGATAAATAATTATATGAAATCCCTTCCTTTAATACTTATATACATTCACATTCCTAAAAAAAGAATAATATAAACATTATCACCCATCCTTTTTCATTAAAAGACTTTCCTCTTTTAGAATGATCCCAAAACCAAAACACCATGTAATTGTGTACCATATTTCATTGTTTCCTACAAAAACTAATCGATACCTACATTTTTAGATTTTCTGTTATTAAGCTTAAGACCTTTTTCATTTTTTATTATTGCATCGTATTCCATTCAGGTTTGAAATTTAAACAGAAAAAAACTTTCAATTCATTATCATCTCTTTATATAATCCATATATTCATCACTTTCAGTCAAACATTTCCCACTGTATTTATATACATGAAATAGAACACAGTTTAAACATCCTGTAATACTAAACTACACAGAAAAGGGGCATAGTTCATCTAAGCTGGCATTCATCTGACCTTCCTATAACAACTATGGAAAATAAAAGTATTTAAAAGTATAAACCTCATCATTTTTTCTTTCTAATTTTTCGTGAAAATAATTTGACCACAAGAAATACACCCTATGATGTTAATCTATACAAAAGGAAGCATAATTCATAAGTGCAAACATTCATTTGACCTTCCTATTAAGGTATAAAAGACTTTGAGCTCTTTACACAAATGCTTACATGTATACAGGATTCGAAGTAGCATTTTATCACGCAATGCATGTCACAATAAAACAGCTAAAATGCTCGGTTAACTGTTCTAGTAATTCTCATGAATATTTAAAGGACTTTAAGCGCTTTATACAAATGCTTACATAAGCACAAATTTCAAAAAATAACATTTGTACACATAAAGCAAAACACAATATAACAGCAGTGAAATTTACAAAACTGCCAACAGATAATAAGAAATCTTAAACTATTCATTATCTCTCATAAGCATTTATACAGGCGCAAAGGTAACTCTTTACCGCATTGTAGTTCTACTTCTACATGCCATATCGTTGTGGTACAATTAAAACTCTCATATGCTCTTCTATGAGCTATATCATTCCAGCTCTCCCCCCCAAAAAAAATGTTTCTTTCTAATTGCCTCAAATGCTTTGTTATTGTTTGTTCCCCTTAACCTTGAGAACCCCATTTGAAACCTGTATTTCAACCTATAGCCGTATTTCCAGTCAGTTTCCACATAACAATTTACAACAACACAGATAAGGCTTTTAAAATTGGAAATCCTTTTGGAAGTACTGACCTGAGTCTCGAGGACCTACTCACCGTGTCAGATGCTAAAAATTATGTCACCCATGTTTTTTTGGCTGTAGCTTCCTCGGGCCTTAAGTAGCACTCTTGTACTTTCGTCACAATTCAACCTTAAAGGCGCCTTATTACTTAAATTCTAGTATTTCTTAGGATCATCAGTCTAATACTTCATTGCATCTTTTTTATTTATTTTCTCCAATTTCTTTTAAAGTCCATATATAAAAAAGAGGGTTGTTAGACATCCACCTCAAAAAACGACTATTAGTGACTTAACATCTTATTTGCTCTGATGTCCTTCAATATCATGTTAGTATCTCTCTATGCAATTTCACCCTTGCCCTTTATACAAAACACTGGTTATTCTTCCCTTTTTAATAAGTTAATGTATATCTGGACTATTATTGCAATTTTCAGCATCTTGCCAGTTCTAATGTCCTTCATAGAATAAAACTATCTCTTCAGTTAATAAATCCCAATCTAAACTGTCACTCCATTCATTTTAAATGTCAATCATTATAGTATTTTCTTGCCAGAGAATATTTTCATCGATATTTTTGTCACTGTTGGCGAATCCCTTTCTAGGTTACCACTTTAATTATTCTGCATCTCAATCCCACTGATGTCCTTTACCAGAGAATGCTTCCATAAACATTTTCATCGTCCCTTACTAATTGGAATACTTCCAAGGATATTCTTAACCCTGTTGAAGGATTATTGTCTAGATTCCCACTTTAATTATTCTGCATCTCAATCCCACTGATGTCCTTTACCAGAGAATGCTTCCATTGACATTTTCATTACACATTACTAAACCTTTTCAGAAAAATCTTTAAAACTAATCTTGCTTATGTCAGTCACGGATGGGCAACTATAAAAATAATATTATTTATGTCATTCACAGGAGACAACTGTTACAGACTGGACAGATCTCACCTACGACAGTGACTCCAATTAATTTCCTTATTTAATCCAATCCTTGGTTCCAATGCTCTCATCTCAAATATCCATTTAATTTCTGCCCTCTCTACTATTTTATTAAAATCTCCCCCTCTTGCTGGTGATTTAATTGCCTCTAAACCCCAAAACCTCAAGGACGCCCCTGTGTGGCCAGCTTCCAAAAAATGATCCACTACTGGGGTGGATTTCTTATTCCTAATGTTAGATTTGTGTTCTTGAATATGCTTCAAAGGTCTGACAGTTTTACCAATGTAAATCTTATCACATGGGCATTGCAAGACATATATTACCCCTATAGAGTCACATGTAATAAACTGTTTTATGTCATATTCTTTATTTGTTTGTGGATGTTTATATTTCTGCTTCTTGCTAGTGTGTCCACTAACTGAACACCTGCTACAATGGACCATCCCAGGTTGTAAGGGGCCCAATAGTAGTTGATTATTCTCTAATTCTTTCCCCTGCACATGATCTGTGTGTACCTGCTTGTCTTTTAGGGTGGGAACCTTCCTTTCTGCTACTCTCGGAGGGAGTTGAAAAACATTATTCTCCATCGGGTAATCCTTCAATATAGGCCAGTGTTTATGTTTCACTTTCTTTATTTCTCTCATTCTATGGTTGTGTTTGATACTAAACACTATTGGTTTATCAAGAGACATTTCTCTGTCTCCACTTAATGCTTCTGCCTGCATGATATTCGATACCCTCTTTCTGGCCTTATATAAATTTTTCGTACTATAGCCACGCTCTTTGAATCTGTCTGAAGCTGCTCTAAGTTCTCTGGTGAAATCCTGTTAATTTCCATAGTTCCTGCATATACGCAGGAACTGTGAGAAAGATATGCTCTCTACTAATCGTTCCGCATGGAAACTGTTTGCATGTAATATTGTATTACATGCAGTGTTTTTCCTGTATAATGTCGTAGTCAGACCCCCTGCCCCATTCATAATGCTCACATCTAAATATGGTATTGAAACTGCACTATATTCCATAGTGAATTTCAAGTTGACATCACATGTATTGATGTATCCCACAAAATTCAAAAGATCATCTTGAGATCCCAGACATAAAATAAACGAATCATCTATAAATCTCTTATATAATTTTATGTGTTGAAAGAAGCGATTATTCTGTTCATCCAATATGAAAGTGTTCTCGAAGTCTGACATGTAAGCATTTGCATAACCTGGCGCCATGGTTGCCCCCATTGCTGTGCCTCTTATCTGTTTGAAAAAGGTTTTATCGAACCAAAAATAGCTATTTGTAAAGATGAATTCTGCCAATAGTAATAAAGTTCCTGTTTTTGGATGCTCTCTGGCCCCCCTCCTATCCAATAACTTACCCAAAGCTATAACTCCCTCCTGATGAGGTATGGAAGTATACAAGTCCGAGACATCCAATGTTATCAGTATAACAGATTTCTTCTCATCCTCTGTTAGATGCACTTCTTTCAAGATCTTTATAAAATGGGAGGTATCTTTAACATATGTAGAAATTTTCTCTACTAAGGGTTGTAGATGGTAATTTAAATAATTTGAAATCGGTTCAAATATACTTGATATCCCTGATGCTATTGGACGTCCAGGCGGATCTGGTTGATCCTTATGAATTTTAGGCAGAGTGTAGAAAACAGGGGTTCTAGAAAATTTTTGTATCAACAGTTCTCCCTCCCAGTCTTTTAGAAAATTACAAAGTATCAGTTCTTCCATCAGTCCCACAAAATCTCTTTTTATGCTATGCACAGGGTCTGAGTTCAACTCTAAGTAGTTTATTGTGTTACCAAGTAAGTTAACACATATTCTCCTATAATGTTCATAATCTAAAATGACAATACCTCCCCCCTTATCCGCAGGTTTTATAATTATACTCTCATCATTCTTTAAGTTGTTCAATGTGTGTCTTTCCATATGTGTTAAATTACTAGATGATGGCTGCCTATCCCCCTCTGTTTTAAATAGCTGATGGATCTCCTGTCTTACTGTCTCTGCATATGTTTCTACTGCCGGACAACATACTGCTGATGGATTATAGTTGGATTTTATTCCTATAGCTGTTTTTATATTCTGTTTATAACTTTCAACTTGTAATACATTACTATATTGTGCTTTGAGACGTAGGGTCCTAAAAAACAATTGTAAGTCACATTCCAACTCAAACAGGTTAACAGCTGTAGTTGGTGCAAAAGAGAGGCCTTTAGCCAATATTCTCATCTCCGTATCATTTAAAACTCTCTTACTCAAATCGAAAATGGGAATTACTTGTGGTAATATCTCTGTTTGGGGCGAGTATCTCCTCTGCCTCTGCCTGATCCTATCCCTCCTCCTGCACCTGTTCTTCTCTGCTCTACACCCTCTTCTGTGCCAGTCCTGTTTCTCATTACATATCTGGGTTCTCTTTGCTCTTCCACCCTCAGTTGTCCTGATGAGTCTCTGTTCTCTATCTCCTGTGTGGAAAAATGTTCTCTTGTATGTTCCATGCCAGAATCATAACATTGATAGATGTCTAAGACAATAAAAGCATTGTTTATAGTGTACATATTCAGATGATCCACATTAAAAAATCCATTTATGTATTTTATAGTGGTCGGGGAGACTGTTGCCACACCTCGGACGCAGGTGAAGCAGGAGCCTGCCACCAGTGCTGAATGTTAAGTCTTGTAACAGAAACACATACAGATGTCATTAACTGCTAACCAGACTATTAGCACATGTTACAACCTAAGCTATGTTAACTCAATCATTAAACCTGTACAGTTGATGTGCATAGCTTTACTTTAGTTGTGATTTATCTCTCAGGGTACACTATCTGGTCTGTAGTGAGCAGGACGCATTGCCTCACTGAGTCCACACAACTCCTCAGTGGGCTAACTTGTCTTTAACTCTGATCAAGGAGCTGTACCATTCATTTCCATGGCCTTTGTCTTCTTGTGCCTCTCCACTCAGGAAGCAGTACCTAGTCTGTGGTGGTACATTTCCTGTCTAACACCATACAACTCCTAACTATACAAACTTATGTACACCTGCAATCACAGAAGTGTACCACTGATGTACATGGCTTTAGATTAGCTGTGACTATCCACTCAGCATGCAGTACCTTATCTGTTGGGGTTGGCAGCAATTCCATGAATGATGACATGCAAATACGAACATTTCTAACTTGCCTGTTCCTGCAACCAGGGAGGCATACTGTTGATGTCCATGGACTTTGTTTTCCTGTAGCTCTCCACTCAGGATGCAGTACCTGTTCTGGGGCACTGAGAGAGGATTACCTAGATCAGCCCATGCAACCCCTAACTATTCAAACTTATATAAGCCTACAATCATATATGGATACCATTCAGATCCATCAGTCAGTTTGAGTGTGGTTCTCCATTCAAGAGGCAGCACTTCACCGTTGGGGGGGGGGAATTACATACTGTAGCTGACACCATCCAACTCCAAACATTTCTTAAGTTGTGTGTTACTGCAACCATGGGCATCTACCATTGATGTCTATTGCATTCCTATAACTGACTCTTCATTCAGCATTCACTATCTGTTTAGAGATGGCACTAGGGCATTGCCTTTCTGAGCCTCTACAACTACTAACCTACGTAACTTGTATACAGCTGGAACCAGACAGGTGTACCATACATGTTTTCTTGTGAATCTCCACTCAGGAAACAGTACCTTTCCAACTGCAGGATGGGGAGGGGTAGCCTTACCAGTCTGACACCATGTAACTGCAAACTATTCTAACTTGTGTCTTACTGCAAACAAAGACATGTACCACAGATGTTCATGGCCTTTCTTTACCTGTCACTCTCTACTCAGCATTCAGTACCTGGTGGGGGGGAGGGGACATTGCCTGTTTTATGCCGTGAAACTCCTAAGTGCTCTAACTTTTGTGTTGTTTATCTCTGTTGCCTCAGTTCTGCTCTGCTTCTCAACTCAGGATGCAGAACCTGCTTGGAGGGTGTGGAGGGTGGGCTGAATTCTGCTCTGCTTCTCCACTCAGGATGCAGAACCTGCTTGGAGGGTGTGAGGGAGGGTGGGCTGAATTCCTGCCTGACATAATACAAGTACTAAGTCTCCTAACTTCTCTGTTCCTACAGTGAGCGACATATACACTTGATGTCCATAGCCTTTTTTTTTTGTGGCTTTCCACTCAAGATGCAGTACCTGCTATGCAGCAAATGGCATGGGTTGAGATCAGAGTGCTTTGCCTAACATGACCCATATAACTCCTAACTATACTAATTTGTATGAATCGACAATCAGAGGCCTGTACCCTAAATGTACATGATACCACTTTACCTGTGGGTATTCACTCAAAATACAGTACCTTATCTTGTGGGTGTGTGGGTGACTGAGAGTGAGCATGCATTGTATAGGTCAGGCACACCAACTACTAATTTTTGTGCACCTGCATTCAAGGAAGTGTACCATTCATCTACATTTACCCAATATTCCTGACACTGTATAGTCAAGATGTATTACGTCTCCACAGGATGGAGCAGAGGTGAAGGGGGTCATTGCCTGACTGATGACAGACAACTCCTCATCAGCATAAGTTCTCTGTATCTTAACCAAAAAAACATTATCTACAACCATTGTAAAGATAGCTCCAGAAAGCACATCTCATGAGATTAAATAGAACCAGCAAAGTACATTTGTCAATGTTACATGTTAATAGAAGTTTTTTTTTTCTCTTTACAGATCTGCCATGGACTAAACGGTGCACTGTACACTGCTGCTGTGTTCGGAGACTTGAGCGCAAGGTTGACTGTCTGAAAAAAGAAGTTTTAGGCCTGCAAGAGGGACAGACTAAAATAATGTCCCTCCTCACAGCACAGCAGGCGATAGTCAACCTTGTGCTTGAGCTTGTGGACACAGCAGCAGGTAGCAGTGCACATAGCAGCACTGCCTCACCTGCAAATATTACATCCAGTCTCCCTGACCACTGATGGATGACCTCCACAGCTTTCTGGGTGTCTCCCCACTTGGCACAACAGCTTCCACTCCCAGTGCGACTGCAGATGTATCCAGCTTCCTGCCTGAGCTGCCTCAAGTAGCAGCACACCTCTCTCAAAAAAAATTGGCGTAAAAACATCTGTTGCTTTTGCAAATTGTTAAAATTTCAAGTTCATTTATAAAAATAGACACATTTTTACTAAAGCTTTTTATAATGAATATTTTATACATAAGGGCCCAGATATTCAAAAGGGTTGCACCATGCGCAACAGGGTTGCGCATGCACAACTCCAAAAATGCGCCATTCTGCGATATTCAGAAGGGGCCAGTTGCGACACCAAAAACATGCTGAGCAACAGCACAATGGAGATGAAGGCATGCGCAACCGAAGGGGGCGGGTCCATGCATAAAGTACGCAATGCGATATTTGAACACTTGTGCAATGTGCAAGAGTGGCTCAGCCGAAGTTGCGAGTAGCGGAATTGAACCAAAATAAAAGCTCAAGGAAGTGGCGCAAGAACCCCAGCAGGCTGCAAACTGGGGAGAGAGACAGAGAGAGAGAGAGGAGAGGAGAGCTGGAAGGGCGAGAGGGACAGTGGGTCCAGGAGGACAGAGAGGCCAGTGGGGGTGCCGGTGCAGTGGAAGCAGCAGTGGGGGCAGTGGGGTAACACAGGAACAGCACGGGGGGCAGAAGCCAGGAGATGGACAGTGCCAGATTCCACATGAAGCTGTAATGAGGGGGTGAGACACCATGCTGCAGGGGACGTGGCGGCGGAGGGCCCGTGGGTGGTATGCCGACAGGCGCTATCGTGCCCGGCATCAGCTTCGAGCCACACAGACGCTTCAGATCAGGGCCGGCACCGCCTGAACAGGGCAATACTGAGATGGCTCCGAGCTGTGCAGTGATGTGATGCAGGCACCCCCTCACGGAGTCATGCTCTGTCCGTGGAGACCAAGGAGACAGCCTGCATGTGCCTGCTCACCACGGGCACCTTCCAGAGGCCAACAGGGGACACCACAGGCATTACACAGTCGGCCACATCACGCATCCTCACCCAATTCCTCAGCGCACTGCTGCCTCATGCTGCGGAGTACATCCATTTCCCCAGCACCGCGGCAGAGCGTACAACAAACATGCAGGAGTTCCACAGGGTAGCACGTATGCCTGGCATGCTAGGGGCCATAGACTGCACCCATGTGGCCATTCACACGCCACCTGGCCCCGACGGCCAGACATCTCGGAACCAAAGGGGTTTCCAATGTCAACTGCCAGGTGGTGTGGATGCCACTGGGCGCATTATCAATGTCTGTGCCACACACCCTGGCGGAGCACATGATGCCTTCATATGGCACCAGTCTGCACTGTGCCATCGATTCAAGAGTGGGGACATCCCCATGGGTCATCTAGTGGGTGAGTACACATGTATGGAATGCAAACTCTGATCAAGGGTGGGAATGACACAGGTGCCATGGTAGTGGCACACAAGGATGTGGGCAATATGGACCTGACATGACACTGATCTCCACACAGGTGACTGCGGATACCCACTCCATCCCTGGCTGCTCACACCGTACCGGCGCCTCATGACCCCAGCGCAGCTATGCTTCAATGAGGCCACATGCCGCAACACGAACATCATAGAGTGGGTATTTGGGATGCTCAAGGCACGCTTCGATGCCTGGACACCTCCAAGGAGCTCTCACAGTACAGACCCCAAAAGGCCTGTGGGATATTCTGGCCTGTTGCATCCTGCACAACATGGCCAAAGACAATGGGATAGCTCAGACAGGTCCAAGAGGGGACAGCGATGGGGACGCCAGTGGCGCAGGTGGTGTTGGTGAGCAGCCCCCTAGGGACAGAGGGACCCCCGACTGACCCGGCAGGCCCAGCTGCACGGGACACCATTGCAGAAAAGCACTATGCCCAACACAGGTAAGTCAAGGGGACATGTGCAGGCAACACTGTCCATCCATAAACCACAGGCACACAGGGGAACACACCATGCATGAAGGTCAGGGGAGGAAGGTTCCAGGCATACCAACACACCATCAGAGAGGGTGAGCACTCATATGGACACACACACACCAGGCAGCATACATGGGCAGCAGCACAGCACTGCGGAAATGACATTGCCACACACAGCACCACCCCACCCCCACCACCTGGACTGTCACATACGTGTGTCAGGACCTGGGCACCCTCACCTTGGTGTACAGTGCAATGCAGGCATCATCATGCACCCGCACCTGTGAACAGCAGTTGGGGAAGTGTGCAGGTGGTCTGTGTGTGTCGCGTGGTGAGCAAAGCACCCAGCAGTGCACTGCCCACCATGACACACATTGCACACAGGGCAGCACCAGACAGGGCCAGCACTGGGAGACAGCTCAGTCAGGTAGCACTGTCCCACGGCCACCATGGATGCATGGGTGGCCACACCGTGGCCCAGCAGCACTGGCAGGCTGAGCAGGGGCCACATCGGGTGGCGCTGGTGCACCACCAGGGGTCCCACTGTGTGAACGCGACCTTGCCCTCACAGGGGTCTGCATCCTGCCAAACAAACTTGCACCAGGGGTGCTGATGCCCACACAGAACCTGGCATCGACAGGCCTGAAGCGCCACGACAACCGGGAACGGGAGTGGAGAGCGACTGTGTGGGTGTGTGGTACAGGGGCACCTGACAGTGTGGCCAATGCGTCTGCGGACAGAGACCTGCCTGGGTCAGCCTGTCAATGGCAGCGGTCACATCCATCCGCGCAAGGACCAGCTCGGCTCCAGTCCGAGAACACTCCCTGCTATGCCACTCCATGGACACAGACAGTGCCTCCACGGACCTTGCAACTCCCTGCAGCTGCAAGAGTCCTGCAGCAGGCGGGTGTGCCGATCCAATGGGTACTGTGCCCCAATAACTCGTGACCCAGGGTGTGGACGGTCCTGGTGCACAGCACCCCTTGAGGGTGGGCGCTGTTCACCAGGACCAGGTATGGGTGGATCAAGGGTGGGGGACATGTGCCACTGCTTGACACCGGTACACCAGACCTGGTGTGCGACTGCTGCTGCCGCCCCTCCAACTGCTGAGCCCCCAGGTCCACCTGTTCCACCTCCGTGCTGACAACAGTGCCAGACACCTGCACAGCCACCAGTACTGCCCCACCGGTGCTGAAAGGCACAGCCTGGGACTGTGCCAGCATGCTGGTACACAGGTGTGAACCAGGAAGGCCCAGGGGCACGTGCTGGCCTGCCATGTGTCCGTCATGGGACACACACCTATCACTGTCCATTGCAGGCCTGCTATCATCAATGGTGCAGGTGCGTGCCACTGCCATAGGCACAGCATGCTGGCATACCTGTATGCCAGACTGCTGAGACACATGCTGTGCACCCCCTGCACCCGTATCACTGACACCAGAGTTGTTGGCCCAGCGTGCATGCTGCTGCAGTGCCTGCAGGCTGGTGGCGGAGGTGGATGGTCCCTCCTCCCACGTCCAGCAGGTCTGCATCACTGTCTGGACCCACCACCACCACCGTCTCCTGAGAGCGAACAGGATCTGTAATAGAAAGAGAGTACATGTGAGTGCATGTGAACAACAGCCCCCCAACAACACCACCATGTCATACCGTGACAGTGATGGGCTTCCACCTGTCTGGAATCCTCCACCACAAATGCGCCCGCAATGGCACTCGGCTGCATGCGCGACCAGTGTCTCTCTGTGAGGGTCAGCTGCAACACCACTGGTGGCCCCACCCAGTGCCAGCACATGCCACCCTGAAGGCTGCCACCATCTCCTTCAGCCTCCCGCGGTCAGTCCCCATCTTCTTCTTGCATTCCTGCATGGGCGCTGGTGCTTCCGTGCAGGTTGACGGCCCAAGCTACCCCTCATGCAGCTGCATGTTCCTGAGGGGTGCCCCTCCGTCCACTCAATAGTGGCTCATCCTCCAGGTAGGCCTGGAAGAGGGCCTCCGTCTCTGCTGCGGTGAAGTTTGGCCTCCTCCTACGCCCGCCGTCCACACCCTCAGCTTGGTTCTGGTCAGTCATGGTGATCTGTATGGGAGAAAGTGGACACCTGTCACTGTGCAGTCGACAGCATTTCCCCATGAGCATAGCTGCCGGCCCGGGGGGGGCAGAAGCCCTCCACGTTTCCTCTCCGCATGGCAAATACTGATAGAAAGGGTGCCCTTTGTCCCTTTCTAAGTGCCCTTTTCATGCTCAGCCCCCTCAGCCTTTATCATCCTCGGCCCATGAGCATTGTCCTGAGCATCACACAGCATGTAACTCACCTCTCACCTGCAGTAACCAAATCTGGCCAGCACAACCCACTGTCACATTTTATAGCGCAACACATGCAAATGAGGTGTGGCGCAACTATAATGGCATGCTAATCGTGCCACTGCGCCTATGAATGGCTGATCGAATGATTTGCATATGTCGGCTGAATATCGCGTATTTGTGCTTTGCGCGATACGGAAGGTCCAGCTAAGCCAATGGCGCAGGTTTGTGGCTGCGTGCTACACTGCATTGCACTTGACCAGACAGCTTACGCATGCGTCTATCGTGCTGCAGACCTGCTGAGGGTGATAGGCGATTCAGGCCATGGCCACCATTGTGCCAGTGGCGCTACAGCACTGGGCACTATATGGCTCTGTGGCACTACTGCGTGATAGTCCACTGTGGCACTGGTGCGCAGCATGGCAGTCGCACAGGATGCCTATACATCCGATGGCGCTGTGCGTAGCCTTGTGTCATTGCCGTGACCTTGTGTATGCCCTCTGACCCCTGGCACTGTTGGCATGCCATGTGTACGTCCCTATTGTGCTGTCTGGTGACAGCGCCATGTGAAGTGACGGCGCTGTTCGAACAGCACGATTGGAGCCTGTGGTGGTCTATTGAGCAACAACTCCACGTGGGGTTACGGTGCAGCGGGGCACCATATTGCCTGCTGTAAAGTTGGTGCCATGGGTAGGAGGAGGGCGGTGTCCTGGAGCCAGATTGAAGTGGCCAACCTGGTGGCCCTAGTTGAGCCACACTATGATGGCCTGTATGGTGAGGCACCCCTCACCAGTGCCAGGACTCAGCTGTGGCAGCAAGTGGCCACTGACCTGGTGGAGGTCACTGGATGGGGCTGGTCTGCTAAGCAGTGCCGGCACCAGTACAGTGACCTCCGCCGGAGGGAGCCAGAACTTTTGTCGCGGCTGCAGTCGCGTGCCAGGTGGGGCATAGTGCCTAGGCCAGGTGAGTGTACCATCTATGCACCTATATTCTCTGTAGGGGTGTGTGTGTGCTTGGGTGGCTGTGCATAGGTGCGGCTTGGACACGGTTGGCTGTGTCAGTGTGTGCAGCTGTGCGATGGATGGTTATGGCTGTGTGGGCAGGCACTCTAACTGGGGCAGGGGCACTCTGCTTTTGAGTCACACTGATGTTTGTCTCAACATATGTCTCCACAGGCGGAATCTGAGGGCGCAGGGGTGGCGGTGGCGTGGACGTGCCAGGACCCCGGTGCTGGGGGTGTTGTGCAGCAGCAGCAGCAGAGCAGCAGCACAGCGAAAGCCAGCTGCTGGAGGAGTGTAGTATCATTACTTCATGGATGCTATTGCATGCTGGGGGGCAAGACCACCAGCCATGCACTAACAACCATGCAGGAAAGGGAGGTCATAATTCCACTATACAAGACACTGGTGAGGCCCCACCTGGAGTACAGTGTACAGTTCTGGAGACCATACCTACATATGGACATGGACTGGGTAGAGCAGGTTCAGAGGAGGTCAACATGGATGGTGCATGGATTGCATCACAAGTCCTATGAAGACAGGTTGAAGGAACTGAACATGTACTCCCTGGAGAGAAGGAGAGGGGATATGATGGGGACATACAAGTATCTTACAGGGGAACAGAGTGCAGGAAAACACTATTTTAAGCGTAAAAGATGTTCCAGGACTAGGGCATGGGATGAAGTTGGAGGGACGATTCAGTGGAAACATGAGAATGAATTTCTTCACAGAACAGGTGGTGGACAAGTGGAACACCCTGCCAGAGAAGTGGTGGGGCTGACTTGGTCACGGGATTTAAGAATGCAGGATAGCCATAAAGGAATTCTGGACGTCAGGGGTAAGGTGCAACAGACTTATAGGAAAACAGAGTGAACTTACAAGGTCAAATGGCCAGACTGGGTGGCACATAGGCCCTTATCTGCCGACACTGTCTATGTATCCATGTATGTAGGCATGACACAGGTGACATGCATCACTGTGCAGTATCACAGCACGTCTGTGTATGCGTCACTGGTTCTCCAGGCATGCACTGGGCACATAGCTGTGTAACTGTCATTGCACCACGTTGCCACATCACTTGCCAGCCTAGTTTGTACTGTGATTGACGTGGGCAGTGTGTGTGGGCGGTTGTGCGCATAGCTGGTGCCACCTGTTTGTGATGGCCATGTGCATGTTCACTGTGGGTGGGTGTACGCCATCACAGGTGCGGGACATTGGGCTATATGGCTTGCAGGTTGGGCGGTGTTCAGGGTTGTGGTCAGTCACAGCCATTGACTGTGTTCCCTTTTCCTAGGCCTCATTGTGCTCCGCAGAATGTAGCAGTCACTGCATCAGCTGACCCGGGTGTCCCAGGAGAACCAGCACATCCTCCAGGACATACAGCACCATGGGCTAAGGAGGAGGCGCAGCCAAGAAAGATGGCACCAGGCAGCAGTGGACCAGTCTGCTAGGCCTTAGGCCAGATCCCCCTTCTCTCTCCACCCATCCCTCCCACTCTTCCTTCCCTCTCCAAGTTCTTCATCCCTACCCCTTGCCCACCCCTACCTTGTACCCCTCCCCCCTCTTGTAAATAGTTATGTTGCTGTGGATTTTGTAATTACATTTTTCTAATACATTTATATTTTGATATGAATACTGTGTTGGTCTCTGATTTGCAGCTGGCTATGGTTGCTCAGTTGCAGTGGTCTGCATGCCATCTGGGCTAGTATGGTCCTGGGTATGTGTGTGTGTGTGTGTGTGTGTGTGCATGTGTGTGCATGGGGAGGTATCTCCAGCATGGCAGTGGCTTTCGGTTGGTCTTGCCATCTGCTGCCACCCACTGCTGGGTGCACAGGGTGTGTCTGGCTTGTAGGCTTCTGTGTTGCACGGGGTTGACGTGTGCTGGGGGGACTGCATGGTTTCCTGCAGTGCCAGTCACTGCACATGGGTGGTGTCTTGGGGTCACAGTGCAGGGTGTGCTGTGCATACGGGGGGCTGATGTGCACTGTGGTTGTCAACCCCATGTGTGTGGCACTCTCCACCTGCCAGTGGTTGTGCTGGGGTGTCAGGGCTCTGCTATGCTTTGTTGGCTTGTCCCCATGGGCATGTGGATCATCCGTCCCACCCCCAGTGATGCTGTGCTTGGGGTGTGCAGGTGTGGTGTGGATTCTGCAGTGTGTTCCTGTGCCCATGTGTGGCATGGCTGGCGGTGGGCCCCAGCCTGCCTCCCTGGATGTGCAGTTCCATTGCTCTGGGGGCTGTGCTTGCACTATAGCAGCTCTGGGATGCTCAGCTGAGCTTCCCTGGTTGCGCCATAGCGCAACATTATGGCTCAGCTTCTCCTTCCTGGTTGCGCGATGGCGCAGTATGTGCGATATTCAGACGTTGGTTGCTTGCGCAATTTGCTCTGCTCCATGTTTGAATATCGCACCAGTTGCGCATTTGCGCAACTGGTTTGTGCTTGCTCCTGCTGTTGCACTACTTTTGAGCGCAGTTTGAATATCTGGGCCAAGAAATATATATATTTTTCTAAATTAACAATTTTTAAAAAGTTTTTATAATAAATATTTATTTTATAGAAAAATGTATATTTGTTTTCTAAATTATGTAAAGTTGATTATTTTTGATTTTTTTGACAATCTTTTCTAAAAATCAAAGTTTAAAAATGAATATTATTTATAAAAGATATATTTTTTTTGTTAATCATGCAAGAATCATATTTTTTGTTGGTTTCTTATTTTCAATACAATTATTGTTACAAAAGACGTTAATAAATATTTTCTTAAAAAAACAAGTTTTTATTCTACAATTTTGAACGCATGACTATTTTGCACAGCTATTGCCATTCTAACTTGTTTGCATGCCATAGGAAACCATTAACAGTTTTTTTTTACCATGTGTAACTTTCACAATGAGTCTCAACTCAGGGCATAGTACCTGGTGTAGGGGGACGGGGTGCAACACCTGGCTAATGCCGTGCAACTCCTAAGTATACTAACTTTTCTGTTACTGCAATCAAGAAGGTTTGCTATTGATATACGTGGCCTAAGTTTAACAATGTGTGTTCACTTAGGGTCCAGAACCTGATCATGGGAGGGGGGACATTGCCTGGCTTACACCGTGCAACCCCAACTGTCCTAACTTTTGAGTTCCTACAATCAAAATCATGTACTGTTTATCTTCATGCCCTCACTTTCACCATGACTTCATGAAGGACAACATTTCTGATCTACGTGGGGTGTGGGTATTGTCTGGCTGATGCCATGCAACTCCTAACTGCCCTAACTTGTGTGTTCCTACAACCAGAGAAGTGCACCATTAATGTCTATGGGCTTTCTTTACCTGTGACTCTCCACTCAGGATGCACTACCTGCCTGAGGGGGGGGCCATTGCCTACCTGACACCATACAACTCCTAACTGTACCAACTACTGTATTTTTTTAATCATGGAGCTGCACCATTTATATCCATAACCTTTCCTTCCCTGTGGGTCTACACTCAAGATGCAATACCTGATGTGGGGGTGAGGGCATTGCCTGGCTGACGCTGTGCAACTCCTAACTGTTCCAACTTATGTGTTACTGCAAACGGGGATGTATACCATTAATGTCAATATTTTTGTTTCCTGTGGATCTCTACTTAGGACACAGCACCTGCTGTATGTGAGTGTACTACAGGTGGAGGGGGGAAGGTATTGTCTGGCTAAAGCCATGCAACTCCTAACTGTCCTAACTTGTGTGTCCCTGCAGCCACAGAGGTGCACCATTAATGTCTATGGACTTTCTTTTCCTGTGACTGTTAGGGTAGTACAGGGGGGAGGGCATTGTCTGGATGAAGCCATGCAACTCCTAACTATCCTAACTTGTATGTCCCTGCAGCCACAAAGGTGCACCGTTAATGTCTATTGACTTTGTTTTCCTGTGACTGTCCACTCAGGGAGCACTACCTGTCCTGAGAAGCAGGGTGGGGGCATTCCCTAGCTCAAAATGCAAGTACTAACTCTCACAACCAGTGTGTTTCTACAATAATGGAGCTGTACCATATATATCCATAACCTTTCTTTCCCTGTGGCTCTCCACTCAGGATGCAGTACCTGAACGGGGGGGCATTGCTTGACTGAGACCGTGTAACTCCTAACTATCCTAACTTGCGTGCCCCTGCAACCACAAAGTGACAAGATTGAAATCTATTACTTTCCTTTTACTGTCACTCTCCACTCAGGACACACTACCTGCCCTGAGAGGGAGAGGGAGGGGAAATTGTCCAGCTGCCACCGTTCAACTTCCAACTGTCTGAAGCAGTGTTACTGCAATCATTGAGCTGTACCATTGTCATCCACAATCTTTCTTTTGCTGTGAGTCTCCACTGAGCATGCAGTACGAGCTCTGGGGGGGTGAAGGGCACACAATTCCCTGCTGATGCCATGCAAATCCTGACTGTGCTAATTTGTGTGTTCCCGCAATAAAAGTGGTGTACTGTTTATGTTCATGCCATCACTTTTACCATGACTCTCCACTCAGGATACAATTTCTGATCAATGGGGGGGCTATTGCATGGCTGATGCCATGCAACTTCTAACTGCCCTAACTTGTGTGTTCCTACAACCAGAGAGGTGCACCATTGATGTCTACAGACTTTCTTTTCCTATCACTCTCCAGTC
Organism: Neoceratodus forsteri; assembly: GCA_016271365.2. Taxonomy (NCBI): domain Eukaryota; kingdom Metazoa; phylum Chordata; order Ceratodontiformes; family Ceratodontidae; genus Neoceratodus; species Neoceratodus forsteri. The sequence continues at coordinate 1,115,035,121 of CM057455.1, read as the reverse complement.
AGAATGCACTACCTGGTCTGGGGCAGCATTCCAACTTCTGTGTCACTGCAATCATGGACCTGTAACATTAATATTTATAACCTTTGTCTCCCTGTTAGTCTGCAATCAGGATGCAGAACCTGTTGTGTGTGAGGGAGCAGGGGGGGCATTCCCTGACTGATGCCATGCAACCCATAGGTGTTCTAACATGTGTCCTCCTGCAAACAGAGATGTATACTACCAATGCCTATAACCTTTGTTTCCGCTGGCTCTCCACTCAGGACACAGTACCTGCTGTGTGTCTCTGTGGTGGAGGGCATTGGCTGACTGATGCCATGCAACTCTTACTTGTCCTAACTTGTGTGTCCCTGCAACCAAAGAGTGTCACCATTAATGTCTATGGACTTTCTTTTACTGTGACTCTCCACTCAAGATGCACTACCTGCCCTGGGGGGGCATTGCCTACCTGGCACCATACAACTCTTAACTGTACCAACTATTGTGTTTTTTTTAATCATGGAGCTGTGTCATTTATATCCATAACCTTTCCTACCCTGTGGGTCTACACTCAGGATGCAGTACCTGCTGTGCATGGGGGGGGCTTTGCCTGGTTGATGCCATGCAACTCCTAGCTGTTCTAACATGTGTCTTCCTGCAAACAGGCATGTATGCCATCAATGTCTATAGCCTTTGTTTCCAGTGGATCTGCACTCAGGATACAGTACCTGCTGTGTGTGTCTGTGGTATGGTGGGGATCATTGCCTGGCTGATGCCATGCAACTCCTAGCTGTTCTAACTTGTATGTCCCTGCAGCCACAGAGGTGTACCGTAACATCTATGGACTTTGTTTTCCTGTGACTCTCCACTCAGGGAGCACTACCTGTCCTGTGGGCCAGGACAGGAACATTGCCTAGCTCCCAATGCAAGTACTAACTCTCCCAACCAGTGTGTTTCTGCAATAATGGAGCTGTACCATATATATCCAAAACCTTTCTTCCCCTGTGGCTCTCCACTCAGGATGCAGTACCTGATCTGGGGGGGTGGGTATTGCCTAGCTGACACCGTACAACTCCTAACTGTTCCAACTAGTGTGTTACTGCTACATTAAATGAATTTTATTGGCATGAATTTCCCTTCTTTTTGAGAATGAGGACTATAAATAGTGAATAGAATACGGTGGTGGGAGGACGGGCCCATCGGTCCCCGCGCTCCTACCATGTGATGTCTTGTGACATAGTAATGGTAACTGCAATGCAAATGCAAGCACTAACAGTTACGCATATGATGAAGCAAATGGAAATGGTAATGCAAACTTTAATAGAAAAGCAAGTGCAAAGTGATGCCAAAGCGAACAGTGACGCAAATGGAAACACAAGTGCACAAGGAATTGCAAGTGGAAATGCACACAGTCACAGTACTCATATTGTAAACTCAAATTTTAACTGTTACAGCAACAATAATGCCAAACAGAACATAAACAGAAAGGGAAACAAAGCACGTACGGAAATGCAAAGCATAATGCGGATGATCATGGTACTGCAATTGCAAATGCAAATGGTAATGGTAACATCAAAAGTAACACCAAAGCAAACAGAAATGGAAAGGAAAATGCGAGTGCATACAGAAACACAAACCATAACACTCACGGTCACGGTACTGCAATTGGAAATGCAAATAGTAACAGTAGCAGCTAAAATAATACCAAAGGAAACAGAAATGGAAACATGAACGCAAGCCAGTACAGAAACGCAAACTGTTACATGCATGGTCACAGTACCACAATTGTAAATGCAAATGGCAACAGTAACAGCAACAATAACAGCAAAGGAAACAGAAACGCAAACGAAAGCATGTACAAAAATGCAAACCGTAAAGCACATGGTCATGGTGCTGCAACTGTAAACAGTAATGGTAACAGCAACAATAATGCCGAAGGAAACAGAAATGCAAATGCAAGCACGTATGGAAATGTAAACTGTAATGCACACGGGCAAGGGAATGCAATTGGAAACGCAAATCGTAATGGTAACAACAACGATGACGCAAAATGAAAGACAAACACAAATGGAAGACGCAAATTGTAATGCACACGGTGACACAAAGTGAAACACAAACAGAAACAGTACTGTATACACAAATGGCAACAGTAACTAAAATGCAAGTGCAAACAAAAATGCAAAGGGTAATGCTCACGGTGGCGTACATGGGAACAGTAACACAAATGGGTATGGAACTGCAAGCAGAAATGGTAAGGCTAACAGTAACGTAACTGCACATCTAGATTTTCACCAACAGCAGCATAGAGAAACACAGTATGTACAAAGAATGTATGCATAATAATGGGGCTCAGAGCAGAAAATGAGGAATTGTAATAGTAAATTGCTTATATCTCAGGAACCGTATGACATAGAAAACAAATTAAAATTCCATATGAATCATGACTTTCCTGGCTAGTTTTCTACTTAGTGCCCAGTTTGGGGGCTAAGCCTTTTTCATGAAAAGTCTGTATCTCGCACCATTTTCGAGATACGGGCCCTGAAAGGCGAGACGGACGCCATAATGTTATCCTATGGGAAAAACATTAACCTTGGAGTGCCATAACTTTGCTGCCCTGTAATATATTTTCACCAAACCACCAAAAGGCACATCTGTGGGATGTTGGCTGTCTTCCCTCCAAATTTCTTCCCAAAAGACCAAATCATTGTTTTGCAGCAGGGTGGCAAAGAATTCCTGTCATGCGGCAGACGCTATAATGTTAGTCTAAGGGAAAAAGCATTAACTTTGGAGTACCATAACTGTGAAGCCATTTAATAATTTTTCAGCAAACCACCAAAAGGCACATCTGTGTGATGTTGGCTTTCTTCCCTCCAAATTTCAGCCCAAAAGACCAAACTGTTCTTTTGCAGCAGGGCGGCAAAGAATTCCTGTCATTTTGGCCATAGTGTTGAAAAATAGTGCCGTGATTTGTGACACCTTTCGCAAAAATTTGCAACAGTGCCGCAGGTGCCACACTACTTTGCGACACTACTTTTCCCAGAAATTTTAAAAACATATTTCTGGGGTGTTTAACCCCACAATAAAGACATGGCTAGCATCCTCAGGGCTCGACTAGCTAAACACAAAAATAATTATGTCCTTAGATGGTCCAAATTTTAGATGCCAAGCATTTCTGTGATCAGTAACTGAAAACAAAATGGTGGATTTGCGACAATACTAGGGTCATTTACAACCTAAAAAGTGCATTTGCAACACTGTCAAACTTTTTGTTAACTGTTCCCTTTGACTAGAATGGGAAAATTGTTTTTTGAATAACTTTTGAACCGTTCAATATTTTTTTTTAAATCTTCAAAAGGCATATCAGGGACACCGGCCACATATTCTCTGAAGTTTTCAGGCCGGTCACACAAACTGTGCATCCTATAGGTACGAGCAAAGAATGCACAAAAAAAGGTAATTGCACACCAGAATGTTGCTTAATGACTCCGCAGCTGTATATCCGACTGGCATGAAAGTTGGCAGATCCCAAGGTCTATGGTTATGCCCCATGCTTGCCATATTTCAGGCAAATCTGTTGAATGGTGGCAAAGTTATTAAGGTGCAAAGTTTCACCATTTAACCTTCAATGGGGTACTTAACCCCAACTATGGTAGCACTACTATGTTACCATTATATATATATATATATATATATATATATATATATATATATATATATATATATATATATATATATATATATATATATATATATACAGTATATATATATATATATATATATATATATATACACACATACATATACATATATATATATATATACACATACATATATATATATATATATATATATATATATATATGTATTTATATACACAGTACATCCCACTTAAACACATACCCAATAAATGTATAGCCCACATAAATGCACAGAATGTCCAAGTCCCGATTTTTTTCTTATATGTCCTCTGTTAAATAGACCTCTTAAATGCATATAAGGATACCATTTAAATGCATATTTTTCCCTCAGTTTTGTTGTTCAAGTGTGGACTGACCGGCCAAATTTTATTGACAATGCCTGTAGCTGCCTTGCTAATTAGCAATTAATTGTCTATAGATGGGTTGCTCTGTTAAAAATGAGATGATCTTGCTTAGTAAGCATGTCACCGCATCCATTGTCATTGTCCATTTGCAAGGGAAAAACATATTGCTGTCCCCATATTTCTCAGCATTTCTCTGGTGTCTAGTGGCACCCCCACCTCACTGATCACCATCCCAGTAATTGTCAATGTTTCCCTGGTGTCTAGTATCACTCCCCACCCAGCCTTGGATCACCCTCCCTATATTTCTGATTGTTTCCCTTGTGTCTAGTGGAATAAAGAAAATGGTCACTCAATGTTTTTTTTTTCTCTAAAAAAGAAATTGATCCATTCCCTCACTGTTCTGACAGTTCCATGTCATAATAACAATAGCAAAACAGTGATAGCTATTATGGCGAGTGCGTATTACTGAAAAGCAAATCAGTGATATACACTACAAGGTGACCCAATATCCGTATTTTAAAAAAGTGGTTTTGAGGATGGGGACTCACCCCCCACACCTGTCCACAAAGGGGTCTTTGCCCCTGCACCCCCAAAATTAAGATTCTGAACTCCATGGGGGTGCAGGTCAAGCAGGGTCTAAAATCCAGATTTCAGCAAAGTTTTACATCCCTCAGCTTGCAGCTGTTGCAAAATGTACTAGCACCTGGTCCTGAACCAAGTACCTACTGTGCCAGAGTTAGCCACCCACACCACCAATACACAAGGCTAGCTCAGTGGCATCAGGGCTCCAGTCCACTAAAACCCCATCCCTGTCCCTTCTCTTCCCCTCAGTATTGCCCCCTTCTCTTCACCCTTCCTCATGGTTTCTTTCCCATACCCTCGCTATTGTTCAGGGTAGCCCAGAATAATAGCACCCAAAATGAGTCACTGTTTTTGTTGTCAATCATTTTGGGTAGCTATTATCACTGGATGCCATTCTGACATCCCAACCTCCTATTAAGCACCCACCACCCTGCATCTCCCATCCCCCCACAAACCTCACTTTCCTGAACAGCTTTCTAGCTGAAGATCCACTCTCCAGTTGAATATATTTCTTGCTGATGATACTGCTGACTGCAGTATGAGAAACTGCAGTATGTGCAGTTCAATGCATTTCAACTGGGTTTTCAACTTTGATGAATTACTTAGCCATGTTTGCATATTTTGAGCCCTAGTTTTTAACATGACATTCTTGAGATCACACCTCTTAAACAATGGTGATGGAATTAGGCAAATCCTGACCAAAAAGTGATTTCACAGTTGCTGTTTGAAATCACCTTTTCGGTGGGTTTTGAACATTTGCACCACTCTTGTTCATGAGGTGGGGTCATAAGAAGGGTATGTGAAAATCTGGGATCAAATTATGTAAAAATATTAAAGTTATTAGTATTTTATGAAATTTTGCTATTCTCACTCGTAACTTTGGAAATTTTAAATATTTTTGACCCCACATTTTTACATAGCCTTCTTATGACCCCACATCATGAATGTGATAGCTGTTATTATATTTTCAAATGCTGTCCAAAATGTGTTTTTGCACCAGTGGCACTTGATGAGGTTGCAGTGATGCAGAATCACACTTTGGCAAGGATTTGAACAATTTCAGTACCAGATACATGAGGTGGGGTAATAAGAATGTTACTCTATGCTGTCATTTGATTGCTGTTTACCTACAGATGGAAGCACAGGGCTCTCCAGCAGCTTACATATACATATCTATGGAGGGATGCCACAGGCAAATAAGGATATGATTACTCTTTCTCAAAAACCATGGATGTATGAGAGCACAAGAATGGATGGCCCTGTGATCCCACAGGCAAATAAAGATACTATTAGGCTATCTCAAAAAGTAAGGAAATTCTTTGCAAAAAATGTCATTAATACATCAGTTAGGGTTTAGGATAAAGTGACAAACATAGGGCAATGCAATTTGTTATATATATATATATTTATTGATTATTAAATAATTTCAAACAATCATGGACATTTATCAGTTTTTTTTTATACAGTTTAATATGTCAGTATACATCTTACTCCATACACCAAATGTGAACTGTTTCTCCATTCAATCTCCCATTTAACCAATGTGCTTTGTAACAATAAAAATAACCTTACAGTTTGTTTTTTTTTAATCTAATTTAAGGATAGGAGGGAGACTACATATAATCTCAGTCCAGTTTATAATATTCATCTCAGTCAAGCAATCATCCCTTGATGTGAAATTTGAAAGTTTTTCTAAGCAAATGTGTCCATAAAAATGTGGAGTCACTCATAATAATCCAAGCTCCCTAGGTCAGGCCAATTTTATTTTTTTTTATTTTGGCTTTTCTGTGCCATTGAGGGAAAGAGTGCATATTTCTGTCCACCTTAGATAGTCCAAGAACTTTCAGATCATTTCAAATATAAAAGCTTGGTTTGAATAAAAGTTTTTTCTCAATAATTACTTCTAGCTCTTTATAGATGCTATACCACCATTTATTTATTTTATCACATTGCCATAATATGTGAAAAGTGATTACCTATCCCCTTGTACAGATGCCAACATTTATTACATTTGGTAAAAGTGGGATGCTATAGTAGGTATTATATATACCCTATGCAAAATCTTATATTGAGTAATTGTTTTTTGTATAATTGCATACTTTATTTGCATTTATTCTCAATAATGTCCAATTTTGTTCCAAATTTGTTTGTATAATTTCTTTTTCCCATTTCACACTTCTATTAGTTAATTTTAACATTACATTCAAGTTGTCTGGATTTAAAGTTAAATATATATATATATATATATCTATATATATATATATATATATATATATATATATATATATATAGATATATATATATATATATATATATATATATGCAATAATACTGAAGCCTTTGTTTATTTCACTATTTGAATATAATACAGAATTAAAATATATTATATTATTCCCAAATTATTTTTTAATTTTTTGAAATTTAGATTGAAGAGTATAATATAGGTACCAATTGTCATTTAACTTATTGATAAAAGGAAGCACTCAACATTTTTCTAGTGCTATAAGATTTTCATTCTCCATTAAATCATGCTAGTTTATCATTTTTTTGAGTGTTTTTTACCATTCTTCATTTTGATTAGATTTGCTTTGATCTTTCCAAATAGCTTTTAACTTTACTAGCCTAGATTTTATATGCAAGTGCCACACTCCTAAAACTTGTGTCCATATTCACATTTAACGAATGGTAATAATCTCTTTAATCCTTTAATTATGATCAAGATCATTCAGTAAACTTTGTACTAAAGAAGTAAATTTGCCTTCTTTTTCTAACTCAAAATTAATTATGTCAGAACATTTAAATGCTATTTTTAATTTAGTGGCAAAATAATAAAAGTAAGGGTCTGGACATTCCATTCCTCTATGACATCTAGGAATAGTTAGCTTACACCAAGCAATTTGGGTAAGGCACCTCACCTCAAAAACTTTATGAATATTTGGAGAGTGTACCTTAGTTAGGTACTGGATTGGAGGTGCTGGTGTTAAATGAATTAACTTAAAGTGATGCAGAGACAGCTGCACTCACCATCTGCCTTGGATTTTGTAAAGAGCTCTTAGGAAGCCCTGGGAAGGGTGGTATGTGAGCAGGCAGTGTGCTTACATTGCAATCTGTCTTTGGCTGTGTTCATATTTTGGCTGGAATAAAAGAACTGGAAAGTACATGAACTGAATCAGCATCTTTCTTTACAAAATCCAAGGCAGTTGATGAGTGCAGCTGTCTCTGCATCTTTTTAACTTTATGAATATGCATTTGACCTGTAAAAATCATTTTTCTTGATATTTCACTTGTACAGGCTAATACAGGTACATTAAATAAGACATTTGAGACAATTTTCAGTGTCTCAATTCTTCCACATTCCAACAGTTTCTTGATTTTCATTGAAATGAATATTTATGAAATCATTTGTGTTGCCAGCTAATATTATTCCCAAATATTTCATGTTTTGTATTATTTTGATGGGGCAAGGGCTAAGTGTGTGATTGGTAAAATTAAGGACTTGGTTGGTTAAGTTCAAATCCTGAAAAAGAAGAACATTTGTTAATTTCTACCATGGCCACAGACCGAGATTCTCTAGCGCTTTTTATAATCAATAATAGATCATCAGCGTATACATTCATTTTAATATTCCTGTAACCAGTGGGGACACCAACAGTATTCTCATTATTTGTGAATCTGTTTAAAAAAAAATATTCTATATTGAGGTTTTTCTGAATAAGAATTTAGGTATATACATACAATGAAGGAATCTTCTCAGGATATATTAGCATAATCTTCACTACAAGAATACAAAAGTATACATTAGGTCTGAGATAATACGCTGAGTAACAGACAGATCAAGTGATGCCCAAAGATACCTGAAAAAAGCATGTGGAACACCGCCCATTTATATTTTGCCAAGGAACAAATAACAGGCATTATGTGACACTAGAACAAGGGAAAAACAAAACCCCAACTACTAATACAATCACAACTCAAAATTATACAAAAAAATATGCATAACTGGAATTACAGAACTTCCATAACAAATAAAAAGTAAGAACCATCATTATGAGAGACATAAAGAGCTATCCTAAAGAAAACTACAGAATGCCGCAAAGGGGGGAAGGGGGAATAGAAAAAGAGAAGAAGGGAGAAAAAAGATTCCCATAACAAAAACAATGACCTATAAGGGGAGCCCAGAATGCCTTTTATGTAAAATAGTGGGATGGGGAGGATGATGAACCCCCCACTCCTTCACCCATTGGAATGTCCAGGGGCAAATGAAATAAACAATATTATACTAGTTTAGCTTCCAGAAATGGGCCCCAAATGTTATGAATTTTCTCAACCTTCCCCAAAGCCTGAAAGGATAACCTTTCATACCCTGCCATACTATACATACCTGCCAACCAATTCTCCTTGAAGGGGACCTCCTTTTTTCTTCAATATTTTATAAGCAGTCATTTTGCCTCAATAATTGGCCCTAAACCTTTATCATGAAATAGGGAATATAACACTAAAAGGTTAAAGGAGTTACCTAGAAAAAGAAATGACATTTCTCTAGGTATATCACGCATCACCTCATCCTGGACAATAGATAATATCTCTTCCCACCACAAAGCTATTTTAGAGCATCCTCAAAGCAAATAAAGGAGCAAACCTTCTTCTTTAGAATGCCAACACAACACATCTGACATTAAACCCATTTTGTAGAGGAGTTGTGGGGTTCCATACCAGTGATGAATTGTCTTTTGTATTAACTATCCTGAAATATCCCTACTTGCTCTATGGGCATTAATCCAAATATTATCCCACTCTTTTGGTGCAATCTGACAACCTAAAAGTTGTTCCCACCTGCTTTGAATCTCACCACGTCTGGGGTATATTCCCATAGAAATGCTTTATAAACTTGGCCAAGCCTCAGGGCTGAGAACAACATATGCCAGGTTACAGAAATACCCACCAGCCCATTCCATTTAACCGTCATAGGGAGTTAGAATTGGCTACCAACTATCCATGCTATGAGGTGCATCAATTGCAGATATCACCAGTGATGACACACCGGAAGGGCAGCCTCCTTCTGTACTTCAGCAAAGGCTTTCATTTAGCCCATAGACCCAACAAATAGTTCCTCAACCTAACACCCCCTTTTTCCAAGACTGATCAGTATATTGGTGTCCCACTGATTTGTAACCTTGGATTATGCCACAAGGGCCACTTCTGGACTAGTACATCTCATTCCAATCCCAGAATAGAACTAAGGTGCAACCACACATATGCTGCATAGTCCTGAATAAACAGCCATCCTGATTTTTCTAGAGAGATCCCATAGAACCAACTTGTTTCTCATGCAACAGGCTCCACCCTAGGTCCACCTATCTAACAGAAGCCCTCAGCTTCTCAGCATGAAGCCAAAGCCAAATCCAAATCTTTCTTGCCCCTTCAGGCAAAAAATACCCCTTGAAACAAGGTGCTTGAAACTCCCCTTTAGCATATGGGGTTATTAGACACAAAACTGAAAGATGAGGTTTTCTTCATTCCCATAAATACAATGATATTAGTTTAGCTAACTGCTGCCAAATAGCTTCCAGGAGTTTAAGAGGTAGATGTCATATTGCAAATAGTATTTTTGGAAGTACCATCATCTGTAGGGTTTGAATTTTGCCCCAATGTTTTCCTGAAGGTGAGAGAACAAGGGAGCACAATTTTGTGTCAGACATTGGGAAACATCAGCATAAATATAAATGCCCAAGTATTTAAAGGGGGATTGGGCCCACTGAAAACATAGCTCACTAAGGTAAACTGCTCTACAAGACTTATTTAAGGGAGAAGCTCAGCTTTCACCCAGTTGTTGGAGAGGTCTGAAAGTGAAGAAAAATCATGTAACAACATAATCAGATCTGGGACAGTTGACCTAGGATTCCAAATTGTTAGCAAAATATCATCTACAAACAACATAAGTTTATAAGTTTGGTTTCCTATCTCTAACCCCTGAATGGCAGCAGATTCTCAAATGTAGTGAGCCAATGACTCAACAGTTCAGACAAACAAGGAAGGCGAGAGGGGGAATCCCTGATGGGTATTCCGATGAAGTATAAATGGAGAAGAAGTGTGGCCATTAGCAAGAACCGCAACCTGGGGTAGAATATATTATACCCACCCATTTAATAAAATTATCCCCAAACCCAAATTTCCTTAAAACAGTCATCAGAAAAGGCCATTCAAGGGAGTCAAAGGCCTTTTCTGTTTCCAGAGCTATAACTGCAACTGGTTCTGCTATCAAGGCTGAGGCCCACATGACATCTACTAAATACAGCATATGATCAGATCCCCCTCTGCCCTGCATGAAACCAGCCTGATCAGAGTAGACTACAGCTGGCAAAACAGTGGTGAGCTGGTTTGCCAAAATTTTTGCTAGCATTTTATAGTACACATTTAAAAGTGAAATAGGCCAATAACTAGCACACAGAAAAGTGATCCTTGCCTGGTTTAGGCAGCAAAGAAATAATGGCCTCATTCATTGAGGGCCACAAGTCCCCTGTCTCACAAGCCTCCATAAGTGTGGATGCTAAAATTGGAGAGATCTGAGCCCCTATAAGTTTAAAAATGTTCACCAGAAACCCATCAGGCCCAGATGACTTCCCAGTTGGAAGTTTTCCAATGGCAGACAGATTTTCCTGCTGTGTGATCAAAACCTCCAAACTCCTAAGATGTTCCTTGGTTACCTGGGGAAGGGTAATCGACCCCAACAATTGAGCTATAGCCTCTTGAGAGTGCCTAGAATTATTTTTTATAGAATACAGAGAGGAGTAAAAGTCAGTGAAAAGCAGAACAGATCCCTTCTGGGTTCAATTTCACCTTCTCTCACATTTTAATCATGGAATTTTCTTCTGTGTTTCCAGTTTCTTAAGGTGGTAGGTTATATTTCCCCAGCCTTCTCCCTACCCCCAACATATTTCTGCCTGAAATTATATAGAGCAAACTCTGCCTGCAGAGTATTTAAAGTATTGAGCTCACAATGCACTTGTTGCATTTTATACAGAGGCTCAGAGTCTCGAATGTTGTGATTATGTTGCTTTTCTGCATCCCCAAGTTGCTGTTCCAATGAATAGATCCTCCTTAGTCTATCCCTTTTCTTTGCTGAGGAATAAGCTATCAATCTCCCCTTCAAATAAGCTTTTAAACTTTCCCAAACCCATTTGTTAGCCACACCTTTATCAACATTATTTTTGAGAAAGTCCTTAATCACTTGCCACAACCAGCCTTTGAAGTCCTGAGATCCCAATAGGCTAACATTACATCACCATTGTTTATAAATAGACTCTGAGATAGGATGCCATATCAAAGTTTTTGGAGAATGATCAGATATTAGGATATTCTCAATAGTAGGTGAAGTTAAGGCCCTAGTTAATAAGTGTAGTCCTGTACTGTTGGGTTCCCCAAATGCCATATGGCAATTAATCCATGTTCCAATAATAAGTAGTGCAATGCCTTGTTGCATGGGGAATCTAATCTAGATGAGGAGCCACTCCTATCTAACCAAACATCAGGCACCTCTTTCATATCCCCCATAAGCATCCGGCCTTCCGCATGGTCCACCAATACTTGTGAGAAAAAAGTCCACCCAATTGTCATTAGGACCGTAAATAGAGACTAAGGTTGCCATCTCCCAATCCAACCTCCCCACCAACAACAACCACCTACCTTGAGGATCCCTATGCTCAGCCTTTGGAACCCAATTTACTCCTTAGTAAATAATAACATGACTCTCCTACTTTTCCTCCTGGTAGCAAGGTAACAGCAGAGCCCCTGCTCCTTCACTTGATCATTGACCTGATCAAAAGTCTTGCATTTCTCTACTACCCTCCTGGGAAAATCTGCATTTTATTTTATTTGTGTGATTTTGGTTGGGGGATTGGGGTTAATCGGTATTTGTAGAGCAGCATGCTCAGAATATGTGATGGAATTGTGTAATGATGGTCAGATGGTATTCCCTTCCAGGCTCAGGAACCTCTTTCCTTTTGTTAGTCCTCCACTGTCCCCTGAAGTGTATAGCTAGTGCTGAGCTCTGGGGATAGCTAGGAGGATGGGAGTGAGGTCTGGGTGTGGGGGTGAATGGAAAGGAGTGGGTGGATTGGGGTAGTGGGAACAAGGAGGTGCCCTGTGGCAAAATGGGTCCAGGAAAGGGGTCCTCCCTTCCTGGTTCCCATTCCCAAGGGCTCTGCTATTTGCAGGCAAATAATGCAGTCTTCCTTGGTCACTCATCCTACTCGGGCGGTGTTATGCAATGCCAGGTCTATTAAGAACAAGACTGCTTTAATAGCAGATCTTGTTGGATCATCTGACCTGGCTTGCATCACCGAGACCTGGCTGGATGAGAATGCTGGTTCAGTGTTGGCTTTAGAAATTCCAGCTGGGTACTCAGTGATAAATGTCCCAAGGAAGGATTGTAGGGGCGGGGGCATAGCCATTTGGTTTAGATCAGAAATTAACCTTGTGGAGGTTCCAGTGGGGATCACCAGCTCCTTTGATTGTATCATGAGTGAGGGTGTAGAGTGCAGGATTCTTTTCATCTAGTGTCTACCAGGAGATGGGAAACTTTTCCTGCAGGAAGTCACAGACTTCATTGTAAACCTGGCACTGGGATCCCCCCAGATGGCTGATCCAGGAGGATGTCAATGCCTGGGTCGACAATGATCTTTCTCAGTTTGGTCAAGACTTCCTCCATCTAATGAGTTTGCTGCACCTTACACAGGTTGTTACCTCCTTGACCCATATTGGTGGTCATTCATTGAACTTGGTGTTCCTCCTGGGGATGGAGATATCTGATTTGGTGGTGGATCCATCACAACATTGGGTTCAGTTTCATGGCTCTCCCCAGTAGGCCTGCCCCTATGGAGATGGTCCAGTACAGCCCTTTGAAGGGTGTTACCCCAGATGTCCTAATGGCAGTGCTATACCTATTGAGTGTACCAAGTGAATGCATGGATCCAGGGGATCTAGTACATGCCTATAATAGGGTGGTAGTGGTGGCCCTGGATTCCATAGCTCCTGTTCGTGTTTGTCCCCTCACTCTTCTCCCAAGGTCTCCCTGGTTTGATAAGACCTTGAAGTAGTTGAGGAGAATGGGAAGTAGCCTAAAGAGGAGCCGGCTGAAACTGGGCCTGGAGTGTGACAGACTTAGATTGATGAAGCATTATGGGGTCTATCAATCTGCAATCACCCGTAACAAGGCAGAATTCCTGTCCAGGGAAATTGCTCCTGTGCAGAACCAACTGGCTCAGCACTTCTGCACAGTGGAAAGATTGTGCAATCCAATCTGTCTCCAGCCTGGGGGAGCTTTTTCACAAGAACAGTGTGATGAGTTTGCTTGGTTCTTCGCAGATAAGGTTGCCACAATCAGATCCGACATCTGTCTGGTTTCCTCTAATGGGAGCTGTGGTGGTTGGCAGGAGATGTCAGGAGCCCAGTTTGCCTGGTCTGACTTTTGCCAACCCGCAGTTACTGACATTGTGGTGGTAATCCAGACTCTGAAACCAACCAGCTGTAGTATGGATCCAGGCCCCACATGCCTTCTTGTAGGATGTGTGGATGAGATTGGCCCGATCCTAGCTGAGATAGTCTGGAGATCTTTGGAGAGGGGGATCTTTCCAGATATTCTGAAGGAGGCAGTCGTTCAGCCCCTCTTTAAAAAGCCCTCCCTTGACCCAGACTGTCTGGTGAACTACAGACCTGTCTCTTACGTGCTCTATGTGGGTAAGGTTATTGAGAAGGTGGTTGAGTCACAGCTGGATGATCATTTGACTATCCACAATGTCTATGATTTCTCCAGTCTGGATTTAGGAAGAGACATAGTACTGAGACAGCCCTTGTCTTGGTACTAAATAACCTCCTCATAGCGAGAGATTGGAAGACCCATTCCATCTTGGTCCTCCTCGATCTCTCTGCAGCATTTGTCATTGTATGCCATAGTGTGCTGATGGAGCACCTGCAGTTCATCTGGTACATTTCTCAGGTGGTTTTGATCTTTTCTCGAGTGTAGAACTCAAAGAGTCATCTCTGGGATTTATTCCTTGGCCCCTCTCTCTCTCTCTATCCTGCGGGGGGGCCGCAGGGCTCTATCCTGTCACCCATGTTGTTTGCAGTGTATATGCTACCATTGGGAGAGATTATTAGGCAGTACAGGCTGAGTTTTCACTGCTATGCAGTTGATACTCAGTTGTACATGTCCTTGGTACTCTGTCAGGATGTGTTCCTCTCTGTATTTAAAAACTGTCTAACCAAGATCCAGGATTGGATGAGTGCGAGCTGGCTATGGTTAAACCCGGCTAAAACTGAAGAGCTAGTTGTGGACCTAGATCATCAGGAGGTGGGTTAGTTAGCAGGACTACCCTCTGGATTATGACTCGGGGGTGTTCATCTGACTACCTCAGACTGGGTGTGGAACCTAAGCATTATTTTTGATGACATCCTGACCCTTAAATCTCAGGTGTCAGCAGTTGTCAAAATCTCTTTTTACCATCTGAGGAATATTGCCCAGGTGAAACATCTGGTTCCTCCTCATGATCTACCAACGTTGGTCCATGCCTTTATACCTCCCGCCTTGACTACTGCAATGTCCTTTACATGGAGTTACCAGGGGGTTGATATCTGCCTCTTGCAGCTAGTGCAGAATGCAGCAGCCAGGCTACTGACTGGTACTTCTAGGACCAGTCATATAATGCCTGTGCTCCATGGACTGCACTGGCTGCCAGTACAGTGGTGGATAACCTTCAAGGTTCAGTTTGCTGACCTATAAAGCCCTATATGAACAGGGACCTAGTTACATAGTTACTTGCAAGATCTCCTTCATTCTTACTGTCCCTTCTGCCCTCTCCTATCCACTGACAAGGGATTGCTAGAGGTTTCCAGGGTCCATTTAAAGACATCTGGGGCTCGGTCTTTTGGTTTTATGGCCCCCGACTCTGTGGAATTCTTTACCTCGTCAGCTGCAAGACTGCCTGGCCATCCAGAATTTAAAAGTTGAACTTAAAACTTATTTATTTAGACTGGCATACCCAGATTTTCAGGCTGTCACTATTATTTATTGAGTTTTAAATTACTGGACCTTATTAATTTAATTGAGTTGTTCTGATTATTTATTATGTTGTTTTATATATGTACAAGTGCCTTGGTTATGAGAAAGGCAATTTTTATGAATAAAGATTGATTTATTTTGATTTAGTCATTGGGACCTATTACATTGCCATACTCCCAGCCTCTGCTAGGAGTTAGCAAGTGCCGGGTTGCCTCCCTGCCCTCCCCCTGAGAGAAAACAAGCAGTCATCACATGCTAGAGCCCTCTCTCCCTGTCCAGCCCTCCAGCATCCCAGTCTGTTCCTAAACCCCATCATTGGCATCGCACGTGGAAATCCAACCACTGTGCCGATGGGCTGGCTAAAAGGTGTTGCTTAATGTTGATTAACACACAAAGTCTGCCCAGTACCAGCATAGAAGATTTATATCCTTTTTGCCACAACATTTTCTTGATGTGATCATATTTTTTCTTTTCATTAATAGTCTCGTAGGGTAAATCCTAATATAAGGCAATATTAGCACCATTCAATATGATTCTTTCTTTTTTTTTCTCTTTTTGGTATGCAGCATTCATAATCCTGAATTTATCTTTTGATTTTAATAGTTTTACAATCACAGAGTGAGGGGTTAGCCCATTTTCAGGTTTGGATCATAATGACCTGTGTACTCTATTTCTGTATTCACTTCTGATGTAGGTATGTCCATATATGTCCCAAACATTGACAGTATGATTTATTTTAGATTTTGTATTTGCTGCCATGTTTCAGGGATACCAATAAGTTTTTTCTCCTTGCTCTCAGCTCCATGTCAGTAATGTTTTTATTTATATCAGTAATGCTGTCTTCATGTCTGGTCAGTTGTCTTTCATTTAATGCCACTTTATCCTCTGCTTCTGTAGTTCTGGTTTCCAAAAGTGTCATTTTTAAATTAATATATTTTACAGAGCAGTCTAGTTGATTGATAGACAATTTTATGTTTTCCATTTCATTAATAATTGTATCTACCCCTCTGCTTTCTTTTTGACAAAAAATAAGTCCCAGCCAATGATTTTTAAGCCTGTCAACAAAGCTTCCACTCATGTTTGCAAATGTTCTGTTTTTTCTTGTTGATTTTGTGTAGGGTTTTCCTCTCTGTCTTGTGAGGCATTGCTACCTATTGTATCAACTTTTTTTCTGACAGTTTATAGCTTTTAACTGTTTCTTCCTTTTCAAGTGAAACAGTTTCTTTATCCACACTTTGTTGATCCACTTCTGATTCTGCTGACAAAAATTCTAACTTGTGTTGGTTAAGAGATGTTTTCTGTGGCTTGCATACACACATATCAGTTTCTTTGGTAGAAATCTTGGGGTCCATTTGTTCTTCTGCAACTTCACTGTTAGCAACTTTCTCCTCCATGTTTAAACCTTTATGCACTTCTTCTCCTTTATTTAATGACATTGCAGAAGTGCAGATTCCATTATTTTCTCCATCTTGTTTTTTTCCCCACCTTTCCCTTTAAATGTAGGCCCATGGGGGAATGCTAATGGACTCAGAGGATTTGTAATGTTTAAGGTAGGAATCTTGCCAAAAAAAGCTAAGTAGGTCTTGTTCCTTTTGATTTTTTGTTTGTTGCAGTTTTGGTTTAGTTTTAGATGTTTCATTATCTAATTTTTCCTGTTTACGTTCTGCTGTTTCTGTTGCCAAAACGTTTCTCTCCTTTCTCTTCTAGAGGTCATCTTGGCAACTGTTACTGTTGAAATAGTGTGGCAGGTATAATAATAAGTGCTATAAAGCGTAATGTCTTAAACAATAGGTTCAGCTCAACAAACGACAACACAGCAACACAGTTCATTTTGTAACCAGCCAAATTATTAATAGTGAAAATTATAATGACTCTTAAATCACTTTTTGTTTCCTTGTGATTTGTAAAATCTCTGGTCTGTGGTATTTTCAACTGTTGCTTTCACTTGAAATGCAACTCATTTTTCAATGCAAAGATTTTACACCAAAACTTAATTTCTCTCCTTAGCTCTTAACAACTGTGCTCCATACATCAGCAGGCAAATTTCACTCCACTTTTCAGCAAAACCCTCAGTCCAGCTGCATCACTGGACTACACCCATTTTGCATCTCTCAGGAGCATTTAACTTTGTTTACTTTTATTTCTATTATAGCAGGTTTACATCCAATGATAATGATAAATAACCTCCAGTATTTTGGTGTTCACTGTTCACACATTACAGAGTTGATTTCAAAAATGGTGTCCTCGAGGAAACACTTCTCCTACTAGAACCAATTACTGTCCACATTCCTTATTCAGCCATTCATGAACAGTGTACTCTCCAGTAGTTTCAGGAAACAGCACCTCCAAATTATTATAAACTTATATTGTACCCCAAACACTTTTACAGTGGCATATACAGCTCAGCATAAATTTTAAGCTGGGATAAACAGTATCACAAAACACCACTGTTCCTCCAATTCCAGTGCTTTATGTTGGACTTTTCTTACACTGTAGTAGTTTGAAACAGCCCAGCAAATTTTGCACTGTTACTGGGAATCTGCAATAACAGTACTCTCTATAAAATAATAGTACAGAACATTTTCAAATACTTATTTATTTCTTTAATTAAATACTTTAGTTTTTTGAGCTACCAAAATTTTCTACTGCATAGATGTATTTAATATTAATAATACCAGCAGCGTGCCACCGCTTTGGGGAAAGTGTTGCCAAGCCTCAAAATGCACTGGAGGCATTGGCCTCCACAGTGCCACACCTCCAAAACCCCGCTTCTGTCCTAAGCTGTCACAAAAAGTTTCTTGCTCATGTGTGCAAGCAAACATAAAAATAGATGTCCAGGGATCCTCAACCTAATAAAGGGTACAGTGCTGGTAAACCTCTAGAACTGTCTTTTTAGTCATATTTTTATGAGGAAAAAAGGCTGGCCTCTAATTATGGCAATCCCTAATGCATGTTCTACCCATCTGAACTCCCTTTTGCCCTTATGTAAGAGATGTTTCATTAGAAAGCAGCTCATGGCGAGGAGTCAGTCCATTCCTTCTCTAGGACAGCACCGTTGAGGGACCTGACAAAGATCTATATAGAGCTTCAACAGAAATTACAACAAACCAAAAATAAATAAAATAATATCTATTATTATATGTT
This sequence comes from Neoceratodus forsteri, assembly GCA_016271365.2. Classification (NCBI taxonomy): domain Eukaryota; kingdom Metazoa; phylum Chordata; order Ceratodontiformes; family Ceratodontidae; genus Neoceratodus; species Neoceratodus forsteri. The sequence goes on along the minus strand of CM057455.1, from coordinate 1,115,016,321 downwards.
TGGGGCATACTGCTGAACAGTTGCTTTTAAAAATTGCTTGGGATTTTCTAGATTCCTACAAAATAATTACTGTAGGCATCAACAAGATTCAAACTCCCCAGCAATTTCCAAATTAACTGAACTCCTGGAAATGTCATTTTTATTACTAAATACATTTTCATGAAATTAACCTCTTTGCCCCTTAGACTTACTGTATCCCTGCATTGTCTTGCTCTGAAATTCTAACAGTCTGCTTGTGACACCAGAATAATTTCTATGAAAGCAGGTTGTGATTTAATAAACAGCTGATTATGATTTCATGGTAGCAATAAGCAGTCTGAACAAAGGAAGCATAAGTGAAAATATTCTGTTTTAGTGAAAAGGCCTTCTATTATAAAACAAGCATTTGTCAATGCCGAATGTTTGCTTGCTGGTATTAGCATTGGAAAAGCAGGCAACAGACAGATGCAGAGTAGGGATGGCAGTGAAGTATTGAACTTCACACCAACCCCACCTCTACCCTGCAGAGACAGACAGGCATTGGGGTATGCGTTTGGGCTGTCACCCGTAATGTTAATGCCATTACACCTCACCCTATCCTGCAGACACTGACAAGTGTTGAGGTGTGCCTTGGGGTGCTCGGCTTTACAGTGATCCCACTCCATAAGGACATAAGCTGAAATGGGTGCAATATAGAATGGGGTGAACACTGGGGCCAAAGAGTCCGAGGCACAGCTTGATGCCTGTCAGTGGCTGCAGGGTGGGGTTGGAATGGCATTAGCATTACAGTGGGCAATCCAAAGGCACAGCCCAATGCCTGTCAGTCTGCACAGGGTGGGATGTTATGGTTAGAAACCGTAACACCACAGGCGTTTGTTGGTATTTGCAGTACAAATTTTTAACAAGCCCATTTTGTGGCCCCAGCCTCATGAAAGCATTTGGGACCTCTTCTCATGAACAGTGGCACTGTGATTTTGTCAATGTGTCCTGAAATTTGAGTTTCCACTGTGACTGTGCCATTGTTCTCCACATGTATGAAAACACAGATCAGGCAGGATGTGAAGAATGACAGCTGTACCATTCATAGGGAGGTGTGAAGAGATGGCAATGTTGAAAATCTGTAGTGAAAATATTAAAAATGCTCAAACTTCCGAGCGTACATGGAAACTGCGCAATGCGTGTGCATAACACAGTTATTTAATGCAATTATTTCACCAAATTTTCAACATAGGCATTTTGTGACCTCTGCTCATGAACACTGTCACTATGATTTTCTTAATCTGTCCTGAACATTGATTTCCCACAGCAACAAGCGTTATTCTGCGCCAGATGTGTAAATGCATATTTTGGGCAGGATGTGAAAAATGACAGCTGTACTGTTCATAAGGAGGCCTGAAAAAATGCCAGTGTTGAAAATCTGGAGGGAAAATACTACAAATTTGCAAAGTTATGAGGATGCATGGAAACTGCACAAAGCATGCTTGAAACACTGTCATTTTATGGTCATTCATCACCAAACTTTCAACATAGGCATTTTAGGACCTCTGCTCATGAACAGGGTCACTGTGATTTTACATATGAACATACATATGAACATATGAACACACGAATCTGCCAGCAGAACACACCAATCAGTCTATGTAAGTCTGCCTGAGTGTGCAGCTATCACCCTAGATTGCAGCTGCCTCAGCCTCCTCCCCCTCAGTTCTTCCCCTACTTTTCCCAGCCCCCACTCCACGGCTCTTCCTCTTGCTTTATCCCACTTCTCCTTAAAGCTATTGACTGTTCTATATGTTACCACCCACATTGGCAGTGCATTCCAACTAGACACCACACTCTCAGAGAAGTAGTGCCTCCTCATTTCCCTCTTGAATCATCCCCCTTCCAACCTTAGTCTGTGCCCCCTCATCTCTCTTCCACTCCTCAGTCTAAACACCCCCACGGTTCTAGGTTTATTTACCCCCTCAGGTATTTAAACGCTTCAATCATATCCCACCATCCCTCTTCTTCTCCAGTGTGTGCATGTTCATCTCCTTCAGCCTAACTTCATATTCCTTTCCTTCCATTCCCTTTAGCATTTGTGTTGCCCTCCTTTGCACTCCCTCCAGTAACTTTATATCTCTCCTCAGGTATGGCCTCTAGTATTGCACACAATACTGTAGGTGCGGTCTGACCAATGATCTGTAAAGAGGTAGGATCACATCCCTGTGTGTGGATGAGAACTCCCCTTGTGATGCACCCCAGCATCCTGTTTGCTTTCGCTGCTGCTCTCCTGTAGTGGGCCGAGTTGTTCATGCTCCCAGTTACCAACACCCCTAGGTCCTTCTCCTTGTCTGTGATCCCCAACCAATAGTCCCTCTTCTGGTTCTTAGCCCTGAAGTGCATCACCTTACACTCCTTTGCATTGAATTCTAGCTGCTACTCCACCAGCCATGTCTCTAGTTTGGTTAGGGCCCCCTGCAGTTTTTCCCATCTGCCTTCTTCATCCACCACTGCCCCGAATTTGGTATAATGTGTGAACAGACTAACCCTGCTCCCTGCTATGTGTGCTATATCAGAGATAAAGAGCTCAAATAGCACTGGGCCCAGCACTGACCCCTGCGGCACACTGTTTGTCAATGCTCTGGGTACGGGACCTCTCCCACTACCACCACCCTCTGCACCCTCCCTTGTAACCAGTTCTCACCCCATTTAGTCAACTTTTTTCCCACCCCCACTGCCATCAACTTCCCCCCCAGTCTCCCATGAGGCACTGTATCAAAGGCTTTACTGAAGTCCAAGTAAAGGACATGTACCACATGGCCCCTGTCCAACTCCCTTGTCACTCAGGTACAATACTCTATTAGGTTGGTTTGAGAAAACCTCCCTGAGACAAGCCCATGTTGCAACCCATCTTGGAGGCCATTACTCTAGGAACACCACCAGCCTCTCCTTCAGTATCGCCTCCATAAGCTTACCCACTGTGGATGTGAGACTTGCCGGATGATAATTCCCTGACTCCTACTTAGGCCCACTCTTATGTATGGGCACATCATGGGCCACCCTCCAGTCCTGGAGCACACACCCCATTTCCAGGGAGGTGTTGAACAGATCTGCCAGTGGCTCAGTCAACAGCTCTGCCATCTCCTTCAGCACCCTGAGGTGGATGCCATTGGGACTTGGTGCCTTGTCCACCCTTGCTGTCCTCAGTCCCTCTAGCACCCTACTTCCTGTGATCACTTTGTCCATCACCCCCCTTTCCCCACCCCCCAGCACATTCTGGTAGTGGGCCATCCCTCTCCTTAGAGAAAACAGAGCAGATGTAATCATTTAGAATTTCCACTTGCTCCTCTGCCTTTTCCACCCAATCCCCTCCCCGCTTTATCCTCACAATATGTTCCTTGCACTTCCTCTTTTCCCTGACATACCCAAAAATTTCATTTTCCCCTCCCTTTATGCCCTGTGTGGAACTTAAGTGCCTGGAGGCCTTAGCTTTTTTCACCCTCCTGGCAACCTCCCCTGACCAACTCCAGAAAGCCTCCTTATCCTCTCCCTTCCCTGTTCTCCTGTACTTCTGGTATGCAGTCATCTTTCCCCTCACCTCTTGCACCACTTCCTAGTTCAGCCAGCATGGTTTCTTGCCTCTGCTCTTCTTACTCCTGATGCTGGTACAGACTACTGTGGCCTCTGTTAGCCCAGTCTTTATGACTCCCCACTTTTGTTCTTCATTGATCCCCAGCCTTATATCCTGGAGTCTCCCTTGCAGTATTGATCTCGTTCCCCAAAAGTTCACCCTAATTAATTCCACCAACTTAGTGACTGTGCCTCCTGTCTCCCTGTCCAGAGTGACAATGAGCCACACTGTTTGGTGGTTGCTACCTCCTAGTGGGTCCTCCACCCTTACCTTCTTCATCTCCTCCCCATTTGCCAGTACTAGGTCTAGAGTACTGCCAAGCCTTGTAGGCCCACTTACCAGTTGCATCAGAAAGCTGTCCTGGAATGCATCAAGGAGCAGAAGCACATGCTCCCTGGTACTGCTAGTGGCCAGGGTGCTCCAATCAACCTGTAGTAGGTTAAAATCCCACACTATCACCAAACTCCCCCATCTACACACCCTCTTTATCTGCTCTGCCAACTCTACATCCAGTTCCTCAGATTGGGCTGGTGGTCTGTACACCACTCCCAGCTTCAGCTTTCTGCCATCGGAGTCCAGGAGCTGCACCCAAAGTGCCTCTGTCCTCTCCTCTTCTCCCTCTTTTCTTATGCATTTAATCCCTTCCCTCACATAGAGTGCAACCCCCCCTCCTCTTCCATTTTTCCATCCTCCAGTCCCTCCTGTATATCCTGTATTCAGGGATTGCCAAACCGCAATCATGGTTCTCTCTGGCCCAAGTCTCTGTCACTGCAGCAATGTCCACCTTCCCCACTGAAAGGAGCACCTAAAGCTCTGCAATTTTGTTCCTCGGCTTCTTGCGTTGAGAGAGAACACCTTCCACCATACCCCTCCTTCTCATCACTCTTCTTCTCCTTGGCCTGTGTCCCTCCTCCCGGTAGTCTGTACCCTTTCTCCTCCTTATTCTTACTGGGTGGTAGTGCCTTCTGTATTACATTCAGACCTCTCTGCCTGCCCCCTCCCAGGGTTACTATGCCTCCACCTTTAGAGCTCATTAGGCTCCCCTGTCTGGACCTTTCCACCTTAGTAGAGATTTACCCCTCTAATCCTGCCTTTAATACTACCCTCCACTTCCTGCTCAAGTGCACCCTGTCCCCTGCATACAAGTTACTATTCCCCCAGATGCTACAGTGCTTAGTCACTAACCCATAATTGTTGGTGTGGCAACAATTCCTCAGCCACTTGAACTCCTCAATCCAACCCTTCCTCCCCATGCTTGCACATGGTACTGGGAGTACCTCGAGAATGCCACAGACTCCCCCACCCCTCACACTGCCTGCCTGCCCAAGAACTCGAACCTCCCCCTCACTACTTCCACAGTCTCCCTCACCAAGTCATTTGTACCCACAAGCAACACTAAATGAGGTTTCTTCCTCCTTCTCGCTACACACTTGAACAGTGCCTACCCTGCCCCTCCTGCAGTCAAGCTGGGGATAGCTTCAACCCAAATATGGCTGTGCCTTTATGCCCTTCCACCCCATCTCACCTCTTTCAGTATAAAATCCCCCAGGATGATTACCCCCCGTCTCTTACCCCCTTCCCTTCTAATGCCCCTTCCATCACCCCAGTATTCGTTCTTCCCTGCCCCTTAACCCTGCCAGCTGCACCCTCTGTGACTTCTGTATCTGTTACCCCCTACTTCCACCTCACCCCTTTTCTCTGCCTTATTCCTACCAACCCCTTTGAACCCCTTCCCAGCTTGACTACTTCCTACTGGGCTTCCAATGTTGACCTCCCCTCCTCCCCTGCTGATTTCCAACCCTTCTTCTATCCTTGCTGTAGTCGACTTAGAGCCCCATTCACTTCTACTCTGACAGTGATGCTTCTCCCATCCTTCCCAATTCCTGTAGCCTTCTCTCCTCCAGTCACCACCCCCTCCTTCCTTACTAGGCCCCTTCTATCCTTTTGTCCTCGCTATCTATTCCCCTACCTGTTGCCATCCCTCTCATGCCCCACTTGTCCTCCCACTTTAGTATGGCCTCTTCCATAGCAGAGGCTAAAAATCTATTCCTAGTCAATACCCCTCCTACATCTCTTCCCCCATCAGATCCCCCCTCCTTCTTGTTCCCCTCCATGCCACCCCTGGTCCCACCCCTGGTCCCTCCCTAACCAAAGCCATCTGCTCTCTCCATTGGTACTCCTCATGGTCTCTTCTTCCCACATCAGGAGGCTGCCACCCTCACCTCGGGCACCCCTCCCTTCTCCTCTCTTTTCTGCTAGTGTCTCTGATACTGAGTTCAGTTTCAGTCCCTAGCTGTTCTTCCTGAATCCTCCTTGCCATCCCCTATCCCCTCCCAGCCAGGCTGCCTACCATACTCATCTGCCCTGCCACTTAGACTCCTCCCTAACCTCAACAGTTCCTCCCTCAAACTAGGCAGTCATCTACAGACCATACACTCCCCCCATCCTCCAAGCCCAGTCTAGGATCATGGTGGACCCACACTGTCTACACCCCACCACCCTTCCAAAGATGCCCGCCCTATTTACATGTGGCACCTGCCCCTTTTTGGCCCCATCTTATGTTACGGGCTTTTACTCCCAGGTTCTGTACCCTACTACAACTGTTAGGCCACTATTTACTCAAATTCCTGCCCCCCCAACTAGTCCCCCTACTGGCCTCTTGCTGACTGGGTTAATTCAGTCTCAAATCTCATCCGTTAGATATTGTATTACTGTAGCAATCCTAAAGCCTCCTTGTCCATTTTTCACCCCCTCAGCTACCATACTTTTTGTTCTCAGCTTTCCTATAGTTTCACTTAGCCCAGTTAGAAATCCTATTGCACTCCAAGTATTACTCAGCTCAGTTAGAGAAATAAACAGAACAAGTAAATATGTATTATTACAGCAATCATAACAGTACAGCTCACTCCTTCGCTCAGTTAGAGAAATAAACAGAATAACTAAATCTGTTTATTACAGCAATCCTAAAATAGTCATTACTTTGTCTCCACCCCAGAGACCCTGCTGTAATATATGATCACAGAGGAGACGGCGACAGGGTGGGCAACTCTGAAGAGCTGGCAGTGCTCCTTTGAGCTTGCTCACTCCCCCTTTCTCTTTCTATTTCTCCTGGTGCTGCAGGCTGCCCTTTTGTACTGGTCTCCTGCCTGCATTGGCACCTTTTTCTACCCACAAAGAAATTTGCAACAGTCCCGACAGAGCTCTGCTGAGCTCGCTCACTCCCCCTTCTCACTCACTCGTTCTGTTTCTCCCAGTGCAGCAGGCTGCCCTTTTGTACTGGGCACCTGCCTGCATTGACGACTTTTTTGCCCACAAAGAATCCACAGCAGTTCAGACAGAACTCTGTTGAGCTTGCTCACTTCCTCTCCCTCACTTGCTCATTTTGTTTCTCCTGGCACTGCAGGCTGCTCTTTTGTACTGGACTCCTGCCTGCATTGGCACAATTTTCTGCCCACAAAGAATTCTGCAGCAGCCCTGAAGGAGCTCCGTTGAGCTCGCTAACTCCCCCCCTCACTCGCTTGCTTTGTTTCTCCCGGTGCTGCAGACTTCCCTTTTGTACTGGGCTCCTGCATATGTTGGTGTCTTTTTCTGCCCACAAATAAATCCACAGCAGTCCTGACAGAGCTCAATTGAGCTTGCTCACTCCCTCTCTCTCACTTGCTCGATCTTAATTTGTCCCAAACACTGATTTCCCACAGCTATTGTGCTATTCTGTGCCAGAAGTGCGAAAACACATTTTAGCTAGGATGCGAAAAATGACAGTTGTACTGATCATAGGAGGTGTGAAAAAATGCCAGAGTTGAAAATCTGGCATGAAAATATTACAGATTTGCAAAGTTACAAGGGTGCATGGAAACTGTGTAATGCACACTTGTAACACAGTTATTTTATGGACTTTCATCACCAAATTTTCAACATTATGATTTTAGGACCTCTGCTCATGAACAGCATCACAGTCATTTTCTCAGTCTATCCCAAAAACTGATTTCCCACACCGGCCACGCTAATCTACACCGGAAGTGTGAAAACACATTTTGGCCAGGATGTGAAAAATGACAGCTGTACTCTTCATAAGACGGTGTATAAAAATGCCAATGTTGAAAATCTGGAGTGAAAATATTACAAATTCATGAAGTTACGAGCATACGTGGAAACTGCACAATGCACTCTCATAAAACAGTCATTTATTTTGATTTTTTCACCAGATTTGCAACACAGACTTTTTGGGAGCCCACCTCATGAACAGTGGCATTGTCATTTTGTAAATCAGTCCCTAAAGGTGATTACATGCAGCGACCACAAAATCACCTTTTGGGACCGAATAACATCATGACAGTGACTGTATTCATGAGGTGGTTTTCAAATAACTCCATGTTAAACATTTGGTGCCAAAATTCCTACAATTGCCCGAGATATGCACCAAAGTTGAAAAGACCCTATTTATGCCATTATACAGCTTACCGGCATTTCTTCAGTTCACGGTCGGCTTTGAAGAGTGCAGACATGTTCCCAGTCCACTGAAGATCATCGTGCTGGGCTCCAGAGGTAAGTATGGGGTGAAGGGGTGTGGGTAGGTAGGGTACACAGAGGGTGGGTGCAAGTTGGAGGAGGGGCCACTGGACTCAACGAGGGACCGTTTTCTCTTTTACAAGTTCAAAAAAGGGAAAAAAATTAAAAACATTGAAGGAAGGTTTTGTTTTTTTATAGGGACATTTGGCATGCTGGGGTGGGCTGCCAGCGTGCCACCTAAGTGTTCTTTTGGGGGATCTGTAGCTGACAGGGGATTGGACACCCCCTTTTGGCACACAACAAATGGGGGGATATTATGCCAATGGGGAGCGGGCTACCCTGTCAGCAAATTGAACTGGGAAGGGGGGACTAAAGCTTACAGGGATTGGGCCCCCATCAGCAAAGAAAGACTGTTGGGGGTGCATGATGCTAAGGGGGATTGGGCACCCCCTCAGCACTCAACAATTGGGGGGCATTATGCTGATGGGGACTGGGCTCCCTCTTCTATTGAACTGGGCATAAAAGCGTACTTCTAGAACAGCAACACTGTGCCACATCAGTCGGGCTACTCTGCCATCATAGCTTAAGCGTCAGTCTGCAAAACTGTTCAGGCTGAAATGACAGTCTGGTGTTGCTATGATGAGGCACTCCCAGACTGGTGCAGCTATTTTCTTTCATGGTGGTGGCACGCTTTAAAACTAGTGCCTCCTTTATTAGTGTGCAACACACAAGCCCCAAAATGCAGTGGTGGCATTGGCCACAACAGTGCCGCACCTCCACAACCTGCTTCTGCAGCAACCTGCTGCAACATGTTTTTTGCACATGCGCGCAAGCAAACATAAAAATGGAAGGTCCCAAAATTCACAATTTTGAGTAATTTTATTTAATCGAGTTCTGGTGGTTCCAATGGAGATGTTTTTTTTTGGTTTTTTTTGCTAAGAACCAGAACATCTCTTTAATATTTTCTTTTTCTCTGAGTGTGACTTTCTGTATGCCTAGTTAGTGTGACATCATTTGGCATGAATGCAAAGCTAAAGTGCCTCACTGGTGTCATAACATCAACAAGGTGGGTGAACCAGTGTATTCTTAAAATTATTTTTTTATAATACTAGAGTTAGCATGTTTTTTTTAAACACTGTTTCATACCTTGTCTAGTTTGAGCTTTAAACTGATATCACAGTTTTAATTGGCATGCGGCTCTGATTGAAACAGCTGAGACTGCTTGTGCTGTAGTTAGTTATAGTTCTGTAGTGAGCACACAGGTCTGAGGGTGGCAGCAGTGTAATGTTGCCCTAACCACTCAGAAAAAAAATGTTCACAACATATGTGAGAACAGCTTTTTTAGATGACAGAAAAAAAATATGCTATGAATATTATATTGCAATCCCTGATGTTGATTTGTATTGTTCATTTTGTTTCAGAATCTATTTGTATGTGGACACATTTCATGTTGTTCATGTATTCTGCATGAATTTAGTCCTAATGTCACCAGTTGGTGCTAGACTAGTATGTGTTGCATAACATCTCATCTTAGTGATAAGGAAAGTGATCTGATATGGTACTATAGACTTTCATTAACAGATGTAAATATTGATGTAATCCTTGTGGTAGCTATTTTTAATGAAAAATGCACTAGATTAAAGGCATGTTCAAAATAAATAATACAGTTTGAATTAACATCTCAATTGAAGGTCTTTTTCAGGGATTATCTATAAGGAAAATATTTAAGTATAGCATTTATCTAACTAGGTTTACCTTTTTTCCTACCAGTACAGTGTAAATTTTTTACAAGCAATTTGGTTGCATTCTTCAAAAGTCCAACTACTCCTAGCCACATAAACTGGTTTCCTTCACCTCCCCATTGGTTGCCATTATTGTATAAGATGCATTAATCATGAGAATTGTAGGATCTTAGAAGCAATCCAATTTAAACCTATGCTTGTCACATAACAGAATGCTGGCTCGTGTTAAAGGAACCACATATAAAACTAGCATCAGATGAATTAAGACATAAATACAAATATGCAAAAATTACAGAAATATAACAATGCGAAAAGTTAAAAACATACAAATTGGCTATGCAGTAATATCACCGAAAAAAATCAACTCCGCTTGGAAACACTCAGCTCTTGAATTATTTTTTTTTTTTACTTTTTACAGGGCTGACTTAAACAAGATTTGTGTGCTTTTCTTATAGCAGCTTTCATGGGATGAAGAACAAATGCCATTTTGTTTGGCACTTTACTTTTGCAGTGTGGAGTGAGAGGAGACAGAGTGAGCGGGCGAGAGAGAAAGAGAGAGAGAGAGAGAGAGATCGCACTTCATTTTTGTCAATTTCAGCATCTCTCTCCTCTCTCTCTCTCTCTAGCATCTACTTTTTACTTGTGCACAGCAGCTTTTATTTAAATGTTCCTAATCTCACTACACTGTACAGTTTTCACAAGACAGTAGCATTTATTTAAATTTCTCTGATCCCAGTACACTGAACATTGTTCACAAGACATCAGCATTTATTTAAATTTCCCCAATCCTAGTACACTGTATGATTTTCACAAGACAGAAACATTTATTTAAATTTCCCCATTCCCCAATCCCAGTACACTGTAAATTTTTCATATGATGTTACATAATCTGAGTGGGAGAGAGAGAGAGAGAGAGAAATTATTTTCAAACTGCACCTCTCTCACAATCCTCCCCCATTCTCAACTGCAACAGTGTAGATCTTTTACTTAAGGCTTTCTAGCCTAGCAAAAAAGAAAAGGTAGGCCAGCCATCATGTTTTATTTATTTTAAAGCTCCAAAAGGGAGCAACAGCTTGCCAGGGAAATTGGGTTCAGTGGGAAAACAGTTGTAACCCATTCACTCCCAGTAGAGAACCATGTGCCTCCCTCAGTCTAGGAATCATCTGTATAGTGCATCAGATCAAAGCGCTGGCATACTGTATTTGCCTTTACCCCAGGACATAGTTTTATTTTTATCAGCCTGCATCTAGAAAATGGCAAAAAAATATTTTGGGAGTAGTGGTTTGTTAAAACAGCAATAAGAGTTTGGAGAGGGTGGGAGGATGCATTTTAGAGCAATGACTGTACACCAGTAGAGTAGTCTGAGCTACATGATGTCAAAATATCACAAGCATTCAGAATCAGAGGCCATCCAAGTATCACCAGCTGAAAGTGACATTAGAAGCAGAGCTACAGGTGGGGCAGGAGGGGCAAGTGCCCACCCTGGTACTTCTGGCTGTGGAGCAGTGCCTCTTTCAATGGGTCAGCAGTATCAAACAGAAGATCTGGTTACAGAACTGCAGGGTGCAGTCCTAACCAAGTGCCAATTAAGTTACTGCAGCAATAAGGCTACCTCTTAGTTCTCTCCTCAGTCTCAGTAATTACCCGTGAAACTGTCAGAGGCAGCTAACATAAGAAAACAGTACAGCTCACTGTCACACACAGAAGTGTGTGAAGTGCCTCCAATTAATATCTGCAGCAGTGGCAACTCATTAACATGTTTATGTTGGGGGCTAGATTGATAAAAGTCAGAACCAACGGTACCTCTGGGAACAGACCCTATATATGTCTCCTACAAACAAGAAACACCAGGATAGTAAAAAAAGACACTCAGCTGCAGATTCTTGGCAAGGTAACCTGACCTGACTCCTACATTTTAGTGAGGTCATTACTGTGTGAACCTAGCCAGTCTCTGATGTAAGCACAAGGCCAGGACCAGATTTTGCTTTTGTTAATCTCACTCCATGGTTCATTCATCTACCACCACTTGTTATGTTTATGAACAAGATTCGGTAACTTTCCTGTTTACTTTTGTTATTACTGATGATCCTGATGGTAAGTAATGGGCCAGATTATTAGTATTATTATTTTTTTACTAATTCTCCTTGTGATTCAGGTATTGGGTTACAGGCTGCAACAGTGCTTTTTTGTTTGTAGCTTTTGCCAAGACCCTTTATATTATACTGACCTTTGGGACAGTCTGCAGGTAATATTATTTTCTTTTCTTTTCACATGCCTGCCATGATACATGTGAGGACATACAGGTTTAATGTTTAACAGCCTAGCTGTACCTATAGCAGTGAATGCCTGAGGTGCCAGGATGCCATCAGAGGAATGGAATTAACTTATCCCTTCATTCCAAGGCTAGTGCTAATACCCTCTGGCTGTACTAGTTGAGCTGCAGTCTCAATAAGATTACAAGTTGATATGGAATTTGAAGTTGAGGCATGCTTGGTGGGTGTTTGTAAGATTAGGGCAAGCTGTCCTGTCCCCTAGCATACTGATGTCAAAGAGAGAGAGAGAGAGAGAATGAGAGTGATACATAAAATCTGAGCCTGGAGCAAGCCAACACCATCAATTTATTTATTTTTTATTTAGTTCAGAGTGAGTCAAGGTTCTAAACAATTATTGATTGAGGTTGTAATATTCCATAATTAAACAGACACACACACACTTAGCAGGTTAAATGGAGTAACATTACAAGATTTTCCCCTTGGTTATGAGGGCAGTCACATAAACGGTTCCATTTGATAACAGCAACTGCGTAATAGCGATTGCCATTTGGGTGAGTCTACATCGTTGAAAATGAATTTCGGCAATGTAGACTTGCAGCGCACAGGAAGACGGCACCAGACACTTAGATTTAATGTTTTATTTGGGTGCTGCACCTACCACACCCACCCATGGTGGGCTTCACCTCTGCACCCCCCCTTAAAAAGGATTCTCAACTCTAGGAAGTGCATGTTGGGGGGTGCAAAACTAATAAAATAAAAAACTGTGACCTGGAGCAAAAATGTGCACATCCAAAACTGAACCCAGCACCCTTCCAACCCCAGCCTGCCAACAACCCACCACAACACAGGACCAGCTCAGAAGCCCACTACCACACTACAAACCCTCCCTCCCCTTCCACCCATTGCTTGGTATGGCCCCTCTCCACCCACCCATGAACATATATACATAGCAACAACCTATCGCTATAGTCACCAAACCCCCTATCCTGTCACCCTCGCTGCCCAGTAGCCCTGTGTGAAAGTGTCGTGATTGAGTCACCCTTTTTGAAAGCACTCAATCATGGTCACCAAATACACAGGATACCACATAATTCATGTGTGAACACACAGTCTGGGGTCACAAAATAAAGGCTGCAATTGCACCTTTTTGAATGTAAGTGATATGGAGAACACTTATAAAAAATGTGGGAGCAGATACACTTTCAGCTAAGTAAGAAAATATATGTGTACTATGGTGATGCAGCTGGTTACATCCCTATGAAATACTAAACTTATCAAAGAGCACCTTTTCCATAAAAATAGCCATGTGCAACAATGCAGCTAACAGCTGAAGTCAATGAGAAACAGGAAAAGTTTCTTACAAGCAAACAATTTAAAAGAATTCTAAACCCCACAGTGTTGTACATTTTCTCTAATATAGAGATTTATTGGTCATGAGGGCTGGTATATCAATTTACATAAAAGATGTAAGGAGAAAAAACTAGCATGTTTAGATCCATTTAACACAATGTCATGATACTGTGTCTTGCATTGTGGGGAATGCCACAGCTGATATTTAGAAAAACTGATTACATCACAATGAAATACTGAAATTATTAGAGAGCAGCTTTCAGTTTACAATAGTAATGTGCAACAATGCAGCCAACAGCTGAAATCTAAGATAAACAGTTACATCTTCATACAAACAAAATATTTAAAAGCATTGTAAACCCTACAGTGCTCCATTAAACCAGCTGTGGAAATGGATAAAAGCAGGACCCCCTTGGAAATCAGATGTTACTGTTTAGATGGACTATGTTGGGTAAAAAAAAAAGTTTTATCTGTTCTTAATGATACACTGATTTTGCAAATTCAGGCTTGCAGCTGGTAATTTACAAAATTTTTACCCCAAACTCCTCAACTGCAGCCCTATCATCTCTGGCCAGGGTTTGTTATATTTAGCCTCTGTCAATCTTAGCTGAGTGGGAGGGGCTAAAGGGTTCATTTTACTACTAAAAGGTTTTTCTTATGATTAAAAACCCTATTAAAATTCATTCATTTATAAGGTCTATAAAAGTATGCTAAAATAAATACACCCTATTGCTTCTCTTTGTATTTTATTATTGTTTAGCATAGGAAAATTATATGTACTGTAGTATAATAGGGTGTGTGTATATATATATATATATATATATATATATATATATATTAGAGGCAAAAAACTCTATTTAATGCATTAGTTAGGGTTGTTCCACAGCAACAAAAGTGAGAAATTCGCTGTTAGGGTTGAACCCCTTGGACAGCCTGCCACCCCCAACCGGCATTGGGGTGCATTGGGTCATCAGTCCTAACTCTCACCCTATCACATGTAAAGCAGCAGAAGTATAGGAGAATGGGGTGAGAGTTAGGACCGACGATACCAATGCACACCCCAATGCTGGTTGGGGTGGGGGGTCCAAGTGGGGTTTTCAACCCAACAGCAATTTCTACTTTGTCACTGTGGAACAACCCTAACTAATGCATTAAATGGAGTTTTTGCTCTAATTTCCTTCTTTGAGAATGATAATGAGAAATAGTGAATGTAATGCAGCGGCGGAAGCATGGGCCCAGCCACGTAACGCGCGCGGAGTGCGGGGCCCGCCTTGAGGCATAGTAACAGGAACAGCAACACAAACAGAAGTGCTAACAGTGGTGCACATGGTAACGTAAGCCAATGAGAACAGAAAGGGTAACGCACGCGATGCAGACGGAACGTCTGCCACGTGATGTGTTGTCACATAGTAACATGGTGCCTGCAAATGGAAATTTCAATGGGCATGGTGATGCAAACTAAAACAGAAAGAGAAACAGTACTGTAGACACAAATGGCAAAAATAACAGAAACGAATCCGAAAATGAAAACGCTAAGGATAACGCATACGTGGCATGCAAGCGTCAATGGTAAGTGAACGGGTACGGAACCGCAAGCAGAAATGGCAACAGTAACAGTAATGTAGCACACAGGCTGGTTTCCCCAAAACCTGCATAGAGAAAGACAGTGAGTACAAATAATGTATGCATAATAATGAGTATCGGAGCAGAAAATGAGAACTTGGAATACTAAATAGGTTATATCTCAAGAACCGTACAACGTAGAAAAAAAATTTAAAAACCATATTATTTACAACTGTCCTGGCTAAGGCTAAGAAATTTCTGATGAAAAGTCTGTGTCTCACACCGTTTCCGAGATACGGGCCCTGAAAGGCGCAGCGAATGCCATAATGTTATCCTATGGGAAAAAAAGAGAAGTTTGGAGTACCATAACTTTGCCTCCCTGTAATATTTTTTCACCAAACCACTGGAAGGCACATCTGTGGGCTGTTGGCTGTCTTCCCTACAAATTTCAGGAAAAAAGACCAAACCGTTATTTTGCAGCAGGAATCCAAAGGATTTCTGTAATGCGTCAGCCGCCGTAATGTTATCCTATGGGAAAAACTGTCAACTTTGCAGTGCCGTAACTTTGCTGCCATGTAATATTTTTTCAATACAACACTGAAAGGCACATCTGTGAGATGTCAGCTCCTTTCCCTCCAAATTTCAGCCCAAAACTCCTAACGGTTCTTTTGCAGCGTAGTGCCAAAGAATCACTGTCACTTTCCCACAGATGGAAAACTACTGTCTCAATTTGCGAAAGCTTTCGCAAAAAAGTTTGACACTTTCGTACGCACGAAAGTAATTTGTGAAAGTACTTTTTCCAGAAATTTGAAAAACATATTTCTGGGTGGTTTACCACAAAATAAAGACATGGCAAGCATCCTAGGTTCCGACTAGGTGAATACAAAAATAATTAGGTTGCTAGACGGTCTCAAATTTAAATGCCAACCATTTTTCTGATCACCAACTGAAAACAAAATGGCTGTTTTGCGAAAGTAACAGGCCCATTTGCGAAAGTAAAAATGCATTTGTGACACTGTCGAACTTTTTGTTAACTTTTCCGATTGACTTATAATGGGAAATTGTTTTTTGAATAACTTTTGAACCGTTCAATATTTTTTCACCAAATTTTTGAAAGACACATCGGGGACCCTGGCTGCCGATTCCCGAAGATTTTGGGCCAGTCACACTAACCGTGCGACTCTGTACGCGCCGATCAGGAATTCCAGAAAATGCCGTGAACGCATGCTAATTATGCTTAATAACTCCACAGCTGTGTATCCGACTGGTATGAAACTTGGCACCAATGCCAAGGCCTAGGTTCTTGATCATGTATTCCAATTTCAGCCAAATTCTGTCATACGATTGCAAAGTTATTAAGGTTCAAGCTTTTGGGTTTAACATAGAAATGGCTCTCTACCATAATATATATATATATATATATATATAATATATATAGATATAGATATATCTATCTATATATATATATATATTATAGTGGCACCGGTAGTGCCACTCATAATTAGGGTTGAGGAGCTTATTTACATGTTAAACCCAAATGTTGTAACTTAATAACTTTGCAACTGTTTGACGATTTGCCTGAAATTTGGAATACACGATCAAGACCCATATGCCTTGGGATCTGCTAAGTTTTGTACCAGTCAGATACCGGCTGCAGAGTTATTATGTGTGATCTGCATGTGCGCACGTTTTCTGGAATTCTATGGTCATGCTTACAGGTTGCACGGTTTGCTGATCAGCCCAAAATCTTCAGGGAACATGCTGCCTGGGTCCCCGATGTGCCTTTTGAAGATGTCATGAAAAAATATTAAACGGTTCAAAAGTTATTCAAAAAACAATTTCCCATTATAAGTCAATGGGAAAAGTTAACAAAAGTTCAACAGTGTCGCAAATGCACTTTTTACTGTCGCAAATGGCCCTTTTACTATCGCAAATCTGCCATTTTGTTTTCAGTTAGTGATCAGAAAAATGCCTGGCATTTAAAATTGAGACCCTCTAGCAACCTAATTCTTTTTGTATTCACCTAGTCGGGCCCTGAGGATGCTAGCAATGTCTTTATTTTGGGGTAAAACACCCCAGAAATATGTTTTCCAGATTTCTGGAAAAAGTACTTTCACAAAGTAGTGTCGCACTCATGAAAGTGTTGAAATTTTTGTGAAAGCTTTCTCAAATCATGACACTACTTTGCGACACTATGCCCAAAATAACAGTAATTCTTTGGCACCCCACTGCAAAAGAACGGTTTAGAGTTTTTGGCTGAAATTTTGAGGCAACACAGCGGACATCTCACAGATGTGCCTTCAGTGTTTTATTGAAAAAATATTACACAGTGGCAAAGTTACGGTACTCCAAAATTGACGCTTTTTCCCATAGGATAACATTACGGCATACAACGCATTGCAGCAATTGTTTGATGCCCTGCTGCAAAATAACAGTTTGGTCTTTTGGGCTGAAATTTTCAGGGAACACAGCCAACATCCAACAGATGTGCTTTTCAGTGGTTTGGTGAAAAAATATTACAGGAAGGCAAAGTTACGGCAGTCCGAACTTCTGTTTTTTTCTCATAGGATAACATTACGGTGTTCGCCGCGCCTTTCAGGGCCCATTTCTCGAAAACGGTGTGAGATACGGACTTTTTGTCAAAAAACTCTTAGCCCCCTCGCTGGGGGCTAAGTACAAAACTAGCCAGGAAAGTGATAATTCATATCACTTTTAATTTTTTTTCTATGTCATACTGTTACTGAGATACAAGCAATTTACTATTCCAAGTCCTCATTTTTGTGTTCCGAGAGTCATTATTTTGCATACATTCTTTGTACTCACTGTGCGCTTACATTACTGTTACCATTACCGTTTCTGCTTGCGGTTCCGTACCCGTTTCAGTTACTGTTAACGTTTACGCCACCATGTGCGTTACCCTTTACGTTTTCATTTGCAGTTGCGTTTGTGTTGTTTTTAACATTTCTGTCTACAGTACTGTTTCTCTTTCTGTTTCGCTTTGTGTCACCATGCGCATTACAATTTGTGTTTGCAGGCACAATGTTACTATGTGACAAGACATCACATGGTGGGAGCGTGGGGCCCTGTGGGCCCCACGCTGTCGCAGCTGGGCCCCGAGCTCCCGCGGCCGCATTACATTCAGTATTTCTCATTATCATTCTCAAAAAGAAGGGAAATTAGAGGCAAAAAACTCATATAATGCATCAGTTAGGGTTGTTCCACAGCGACAAAAGTGAGGAAATTCGATGTTAGGGTTGAAACCCCCTTTGCACCGCTCCAGCCCACCCCCCCAACTGGAATCGGGGTGCGCATTGGGGTCATCGGTCCTAACTGTCACCCCATTCTCCTATTCCTCAGCTTCTTTCCACATGTGATGGGGTGACAGTTAGGGCCGCGACCCCAATGCACACCCGATTCCAGTTGGGGGCTGGGCTGGAGGGGTGCAAAGGGGGTTTCAACCCTAACATCAAATTTCCTCACTTTTGTCACTATGGAATAACCCTAACTGATGCATTAAACAAAGTTTTTTGCCTCAACATATATATATATATATATATATATATATCTTTTGCTTCTGTAAATAAAGTCACACATTGGTGTGTTTTCTTCACCTCAGATTTGGAGTCTTGTGTTTCCTTATTCCATGCAAATGGCCACAGGGTGGAGTGGGGTGGTAGGGTGGGGGATGTTAGGAGGTCAATCCTAATGCCTCATTTCCCTATTTTTGTAATTTCAACCCTAACTGATGCAGTAACAAATTTCTTTTGCAATGAATTTCCTTACTTTTTGAGAAACTGCAATCTTATCCTTATATGGTTTTGGGAGCTCTGGGCCTGGTGTGCCCTGTGATCCCATAGTATCAGTTTTAGGGCCCTGCACTCCAATCTATCCATAAGTCTCCAGACATTGTAATGAACTGTCACCTGCCTAGTGCCCTGTGCTTCCAGTATTGCATAATGTATGGCCCAGCAGTCCAATTACTGCATAATGGTATGAATATGTGGGAGCACAGGTCCCTCCAGGCTTGCGCTCCCACCTGCCTATAATTATAGAGAAGCAGTGCAGCCCTAGACACATTCCAAGAAAGTCTTGTGCTACAAATGGTACAATACCACAGTAACCGCAGCAAATTTGGAAACAATTCCACTGCATTTGTAATCATGGACTGGTAACCTGCATGAGAGCTTAGTACATAGTGTACTATGCTGTGTTTAGTGAAAAATCCATATCTTAAACCATTTCTGAGATATACAGTAGGCACCAAAATGTGCCGCATTCACCACAATGTTATCCTATGGGAAATTTCTGAACTTCAGAATGACAGAACTATAGAACCAATGCACATTTATACACCAAACCAGCATAAGTCGCATCTCTGGGACTCTCCCTTTCTACCATGCAAATGTCAAGCCAAAAGTCCTAACCTTTTCTTTGCAGTGAAGTGGCAAAGAAACAACAATCTTTAAAAATCCCTGTCATGAATTATCAAGTTTGTGAGGTGTCAATATCCAAGTACATGAGCCAATCCCTGTTCGCGAGGTAGGGCCATCTGGTCATCCCCACATGAACAAGGATTTTGACAGCTTACTAACAGAGACTGACTTATGAAAAGGGATTTTGACTCCTCATGAACAAGGATTTTAACAGTTCACAAAAAGGGATTTTTAGGGCCATCTGGTCATTCCCTCATGAACAGGTGTTTTGACAGCTCACAAACAAGGATTTCTCATGAACAAGGGTTTTTATAGCTCATTAACAGGGATTTTGACAGCTAATCAACAGGGATTCCTATTTAGAATCCCTGTTCATGGGGGGAATGGAGCTAGTGGCTGACTCGAGCAGACGTTCTTTGAATTGCTCCACTTCGATGACTACACAAAGTTATATCTTCAGGATTTTTTTCCTATCTACTGGGCTGAGTGGTATTTCTGTGGACAGTACATTGTTTGTACTATCTGT
Source organism: Neoceratodus forsteri (assembly GCA_016271365.2). Taxonomy (NCBI): domain Eukaryota; kingdom Metazoa; phylum Chordata; order Ceratodontiformes; family Ceratodontidae; genus Neoceratodus; species Neoceratodus forsteri. The sequence goes on along the minus strand of CM057455.1, from coordinate 1,114,996,333 downwards.
GGAGTTGTTTTCTGGCTGTTTTGAAATTGTGAAACCCTTGTAAACAACAGCAACAAGACACTGTCTCCTCTAAAACTGGGAAGTCACAGACTGGAGCACAGAAAGGGGGAGCTGGGGTGCTACTTCCCGAGGAAGCCAAACCTACCAACACAGCCTTATTCATGGCAATCTAGAACTTAAAATCTGAATTTAAACAGGCTAATGGTGATCTACATAAAAAAACTGGACACCTTCAATAAGCAAGTTCTCACTGTCAAAAACCGGTTGGATTACCTGCAGTCAGACGTAGCAACATTGAAGGCAGTGGTGGAAAAATCCTTGGCAGTAACTTCTGGTCTGGTCTTTGACTCGAACATCTTGAAAATGGAGCCAGATCTAGAAACCTATGACTGCTGGGAGTGACAGAAGGAATGGAGGATATGGATCTTATTAAATGTGTGCTTGAACTGCTATAGCATACCCTAGCACTAGATTTAATTGAGAAAATCATAATACCTTATCACATAACCCCCTGTAGGTGTCCTGCAAACCCAGACCTAAATCATGACAATTTTAATTGTTACATCCAGAGAACATGTAAGAGTTGCAGTGCTGGATCTGGCAAATAAAGAAGGGAACTCTCTTATTAACCAATTAGGCTCCATTTTACCTTTTCCCTGACCTTATTTTGCTGCACGACAAAGACACAAAACATTCGACTCAGTCCATTTGGGCCTTCGAGAATTGGGAGTCACGCACTTTCTGAAGCTCCCTGCAAGACTCAAGATCTTATACTCAGGGAAAACGTATCTTTTTACGGACTCAACTGAGGTACAGAAATGCTTGGACAAAACTAAGGGCAATTTTGCTGTTAGAGAGGGTACTAATCATTCTGATACTGAGGAGTAAGGTTGGCATGTTCAGTTATGTGTACACACTCAGTTGATATATTTGCCTTAAAGCTGCCTGAATTATTTTTTTTTCTGTTGCATGTTTTTAAGCATTGCTCAAATTTTTACTAATGCTAGTTATAATCTCCTATGGACATTTTTAGTTCTACCGAGGAAGTTTGCCTCAGTTTGTGAATATGTTTAAGCCTGCCTATTTCCTCTATTCTTGTTGTGTGGTCAATTCTGGGTGATGGCAATCAAATATAGTCATATCAATAGTTTTCTAATCTTAAGATTGACATAGATTAATAGGGTCATGTTTTATGTCCTAACTGAGTGTAATGAACAGTCCGGACCACCATCTCTATTGAACATTTTGGGGACTATCCAAGGTCTTACTGCAAATAGCTCATGTTTTACAATTTTTGGTCCTGTGACCTGAATGACCTCTATAGTCTGCAATTCCCCCAGTATGTTGTAACACTGGATGAGAGGGGCAACAATACTAATTATGATTTTGCTGTATTCACCAGGTATTTATTGCCTTGAACCATGGTATATTCCAAGGTACTGGAATATCTCGAAACTTGTGAAAAATAAAAAGTTCAAAAAAATAATTCCTGTTTGTAACCTGTCAAAATCCCTGTTTGTGAGCCGAATCCCTGTTTGCGAGGTGTCAAAATTCCTGTTTGTGAGAAATCCCTGTTCGCAGGATAGGGCCATCTAGTCATCCCCATAAGAACAAGGATTTTGACAGCTCACAAAAAGGGATCAGCTCATGCACAGGGATTTTGACACCTCATGAAGAGGGATCAGAAGTGTGTCATGAACAGGGATTTTTGAATTAAAAAAATGTTTATTTTTTTATTAAACTAAATGGAACCAAAGCCATGGGTTTGTATAGGGCATTGCCCTGAACAAAACCAACACTTCAATCTCCACAAAATACATATGTGGGGTAAGTTACAGTGTTTTGTTTTTGGAAAAATTGAAAACAAGATGGTGGTTCACGAACAGGAATTTTTTTCATACGAACAGTGATTTAATGATTTCCTGTTTGTGAGCTGTCAAAATCCTTGTTTGTGAGCCACACTCCTTATTCAAAGCTGTGCAGCTATCCAAAAGATTGAACTAATCATGTTCAGAACCTGAAATTGCAAAATTAAATAACTTTGGAACAGATTAATAGGTTTTCACAAAACCTACGCTGGCTTGTTCTTTGGGGTAAGCTCTTTCTACACTGAATATTTCTGGCCAAAGTTCCAAATGGTGTAGTTGCAATGCAATGATGAAAAATCAGCAAAAATGGGTGAAAAAGTGACCTTTACACTTTTTTCGCTATGTGCTCCACAAAATCTGCAGATCTGATCTAAATGAAACTTGGTACATCAAGGAATCTGCCCCACAGGACTGTGCATACCACATTTCTTGCAAATCTGTTGAACAGTTGCAATGTTATTAAAATGCAAAATGTGGGGTTTAACATTAAACTGCTTACTCAACCCTAACTACAGTATAGTGGTGCTACTGCACCACCATTATATATACAGTATATATATTATGGTAGTACGGTAGTGTTACCATAGTTAGGGTTGAGAAGCCCTTTTAAGGTTAAAGGGAGAAATTTTGCACCTTAATAACTTTGTCACCATTGAACGGATTTGCCTGAAATGTTGCAGGCATTGTTGGGCATGGTAGATCTTGGGATCTGCCAACTTGCATACCAGTCAGATATACAGCTGTGGAGTTATTAAGCGACAAAGAAAAGCGCAATTACGCTTTTTTGTGAATTCTTTGCTCTCACCTACAGGTCACATGATTTGTGTGACCAGTCCAAAAACTTCAGGGAACATGTGGCTGTGGTCTCTGATGTGCCATTTGAATGTTCCATGAAAAAATATTGAACGGTTCAAAAGTTATTCAAAAAACAAGTTCCCATTATAAGTCAATGGGAAAAGTTAACAAAAAGTGTAACACTTTCACAAATGCACTTTTTAGTGTCACAAATGACCTTAGTAGTGTCACAAATCTGCCATTTTGTTTTCAGCTAGTGATCAGAAAAATGCTTGGCATTTAAAATTGGGACCCTCTAGGGACACAATTCTTTCTGTTTTCACCTAGTCGGACCCTGAGGATGCTAGCCATGTCTTTATTTTGGGGTAAAACACCCCCAAAATATGTTTTTCAAATTTCTGGAAACAGTAGTGTCGCAAAGTAGTGTCGCACCCATTACACTTTCGTAAATATTTGCTAAAATTGCTGCAAATTGCGACATTGCTTTTCCAGACTATGGCCAAAATGACAGGAGTTCTTTGCCACCCTGCTGCAAAAGAATGGTTTGGTCTTTTGAGCTGAAATTTGGAGGGAAGGCAGCCAACATCTCACAGATGTGCCTTTTTGTGTTTTGGTGAAAAAATTTTGTACAGCTGCCAAGTTACAGTACTCCAAAGTTGGCATTTTTTCCCCTAGACTAACATGGTGGCATATACTGCACCTTTCGAGGCTCGTATCTCAAAAATGATGCGAGATAAAGATTTTTTGTTGCAAGTTGCATAGCCCTTTGGGCTATGTAACAACAAAAACCTAGCCAGGAAAATCATGATTTCTATGTTGTGTGGTTGCTGAGAAATTAGCAATTACGTACTTCCAATGCTCGTTTTCAGCTTTGATGCCCATTGCAAAGCATACATTCTTTGTAAACACTGTGTTTCTCTATGCACCTGTTCAGCAAAAACAGTGTGTGCGCTTCTGTTACTGTTACAGTTACTGTTTCCACTAGTGTTTATGTCCCCATTTGAGCTGCCGCTCATGTGTATGCCACCATGTGCATTACCTTTTGCGTTGGCATTTGCGCTTGCATTTTCGTTACTGTTACCATTTGCATTTCAACTACTATTTCTGTTTCCATTTTTGTTTGCGTCACCGTACGCATTGCCATTTGCCTTTCTGGCATCCCTTTCATTTGCGCTTCCGTTTCTCTTTCGTTTTGCATCTTTCTCTCTGTTGCTGTGACCATTTGCATTTGCAATTGCGTTACTGTGCCCGTGCTCATTATGATTTGCATTTCCATATGTGCTAGCATTTCCTTTTGTGTTTCTGTTTCCTTTGCTGTTATTGTTGCTGTCACCGTTACCATTTGTGTTTACAATTGCGGTACTGTGCCCGTGCACATTTTGGTTTGCATTTCCATAAGCGCTTCTGTTCCGGTTTCCATTTCTGTTTCCTTTGGTGTTACTCTTCATGTTAGCTTTACCATTTGCATTTACAATTGTGGTACCATACCTGTGCACTTTATGGTTTGCGTTTACGTGTGAACTTGCTTTCGTGTTTCCGTTTCTGTTCCCTTTCATGTTCTTTTTGCTGTGACACTTTACATTTCCATTTAAAATACCACTGCCATCACTTTTCATGTTACCAGTTGCATTTCTGTACACACTTCAATGTCCATTTGCATCACTGTTCGTTTCAGCGTGACTTTGCGCTTGCGTTTCTATTTACATTTCCTTTAACATTTACATTTGGGTTACCATGCGTGCCACTGTTGGTGCTTCTGTTTGCATTGCTGTTCCTGTTACTATGTCACAAGACATCATGTAGTGGGAGCATGGGGTCCAAAGGGCCCCGTGCTCCAGCCACCGCATTACATTCACTATTTCTCATCATCATTCTCAAAAACAAGGGAACTTAGAGGAAAAAAATCCATTTAATGCATCAGTTAGGGTTGTTCCACTGTGACAAAGTGAGGAAATTCAGTGTTAGGCATGCTGCACCCTCCAGCCTACCCTCCAACTGGCATCGGGTGCGATTAGTCATCGGTCCTAACTCCTACCCCATTCTCCTATTCCTCAGCTTCTTTATACATTTGATGGGGTGAGAGTTAGGGACGATGACCCCAATGCATACCCGAATGCCAGTTGGGGGGGCGGGCTGAAGGGGTGCAAAGGGGCTTTCAACCCTAACACAGAATTTCCTCACTTTTGTCGCTGTGGAACAACCCTAACTGATGCATTAAATTGAGTTTTTTGCCTCTAATATACAGTATATATATATATATATATATATATATATATATATATAGAGAGAGAGAGAGAGAGAGAGAGAGAGAGCTACAATATGTGGACATAAACAAGTGTGATATTATCTATTAGCCCCATTCATTTGCACCTGCCACCAAACATAATTTCATAACATTCAATGAGCCTTGCTGTGTACATTGTCTTACAGTCTTCATAGAGCACATTTACCCATCCTCCTTCATGTCATAATCATGATATTTTAAGCAGTGCACCTATAGTGGTCATTGGCTTGTACTGCAAAGTTACAAGCTAGGCTTTATGAGTAAAATTAGTTTACAACTACAGTCATCCCCCACTATAACGAACCCATTATTACGATTTATCGCTTATAACGAACTCAAGTGTAGGAAAAGCATATTGATCTATTTTGAAAAGGCTGGTTGGAGTGGCTTCTAAATTTAATTATTTCATTTATTTAGTTTTTGTTGCCAGGGAAGGAGGACGAGATGTTTTTTTGCCTATTTTCAACCTTGTACCGGGGGGGGGGATACAGATGGAAGCCAACTGAAATTGAACCAGTTTTTAAACTGTTGGTGTTATTTTTAGTGAATGAGGGAAATTTGGCAAGTGCCATGGGATCTTTAACATCCACCTGAACTACCACCAGAACAGGCAGATGGGACCTTGGTTTCTTGTCTCAACCAAAAGATGGCACCTCAGAAGTGCAGTACCCCTCTCATGCTGCACTACAGTGTCAGTATTAGAATTTAACCCAAGTTCCTGGAGTGGGGATATAAACCACAGCCTGTTGATCTTCCTGCCTCAGAGGCAGTTTTGTGCAACCTGCTGAGCCACTGACACTGACAAAAACAACCAATCCTTGAAGCCAGAAATGAACCAGTGATCTAATGATGGTATGACTTACCATGCTGGAGCACGTCAGCATCTGTATTATTGATAAACTACTGTATATTTGAAATGAGAAAAGCTGTAAATGAAAGGATATGTGTCAATCGCTAGTACACCAGTAACAATTAATATTTACCCAGAAAAAAAAAAAACAGGAGAAGCTTAAACTACTAGACTTTTTCTTCTGTGTTGCAATGGCGGCTACTGTAGAGTTAATCTTCCATTGTCTATGATGTTTTCTGCCTGATTTCCTATGTACCTGACAATGGATAAGTATGTAAGTAGGTGAGTAAAATGTATTTGTTTATTGCCCCATCCTGGAGGCATTGGGCACTGTACAGGTAGGTAGGAGTAAAACTAACATACAACAATACAAAAACATAAGACAAACAATAATACTAAAACAATTTTAGCCTAACTAGAGCCTGAGTAAAAAAATAACAATGCAGCAGTTGCTAATTCTCAGCTATAAGCAATCTATATATGTTTCTTTAAAAAGATGCACCTTCAGCCCCCAATTAAAAACCTCTACCTATATGTCCTCCCTCAAAATTCTTGGCAGCAAGTTTCAGAATACCAGGCCCACCACTTCAAACAAGCAATCTCCTGAGGATTTCAGGCTGGACCTGGGAACCACTAGGAAGCCCTCGGTAGAGGAGCGGAGCTAGTGCACAGGATGGACAGAAGTCAGAAGGTCACTTAGGTAGTCAGGGCCTGATAGATGTAGGGCCTTATAGGTGATCAAGCCCCACCTGACCAGCAGCCAGTGCAGTTCACGCAGAACTGGGGTCACATGACAGGACCTTGGAAGGCCCATCAGGGTCCTGAAAGAACTCCTAAAACTGAAGGTGGACAAAGCAATGGGGCCTGATGGGATTCATCCCAGAATTCTAAAAGAACCAAGGGGAGAACTAGTGACACCACTGACTACCATTTTTAACAAATCATGGGAGGATGGTGTGGTACCTGAGGACTGGAGGAAGGTGGATGTGATTCCCCATCACAAAAGTGGGAGCAAAGCATAGGCAGGAATCTACAGACCTATTAGTTTCACCTCAGTGGTAGGGAAATGATGGAATCACTTCTGAAAGAAAGAATTGTTGAGCACCTACAGACCAGTGGGGCAGAGGACCCAAGGCAGCATGGATTCACAGTGGGAAAGTCATGTCAGACAAATCTAATAGATTTCTTTGACTGGGTGACCAAAGTAGTAGACCAGGGAGGGGCTGTGGACATGGCCTACCTAAAGTATAGCAAGGCATTTGACACAATCCCACACAAAAGATTAATAAATAAGTTAGCTAACCTGGGAATGAGTTCCCTGGTAGTAGCCTAAGTAAAAAATTGGCTGGACAACAGGACACCGAGGAAATAGTAAACAGAGTCCACTCTGAAGAAAGGGGGGTTACTAGCTAGGTACCACAGGGTTCAGTACTGGGACCAATCCTTTTTAATGTCTTTATAAGGGACATTGCAGAAGGACTGGAAGAAAAAGTATGCCTCTTTACAGACAGCACAAGGATCTGCAACTGGGTTGATACACAAGGGGGGTGGAAAGAATGAGAAGGGATTTGGCAAGCTTGGTGGAATGGTCAAAAGTATGGCAACTTAGATTCAATGGAAAGAAACGTAAAGTAATACACCTAGGAAACAATCCAGGGAAAGAGTACACAATGGTGGGGGGTACTAACAACAACAAAAATGGAAAGGGACCTGGGGTTAGCTATATCAGATGACCTAAAGATAGGCAAGCAATGTGAGAAGGCAATCAGGAGGGCTGGGAGGATACTGGGGTGCAAAGGGAAAGGCATCATCAGTAGAAAACTGGAAGTTGTTATCCATCTGTACAGACAGTTGGTGAAAACCCATCTGGAGTACTGTATGCAGTTCTGGAGACCCCATCTCCACAAGAACATAGACAGGATGGAGGCAGTCCAGAGGAAGGCAACTAAAATGATGCAGGGTTTGAACCAGATGTCATGCAAAGAGATACAAAAGGAGCTTAATATGTATACCCTCAAGGAAAGGAGGGAGAGGGGGAACATGATAGAGAGTAGCATCTTTCAGAAAAAGAGATATTCAAGAACAAGGGAGGCACAATTTGAACATAGGGTGGGATGGCTCAGGACAATGCAAGGAAGTATTTTTTCATGGAGAGGGGGTGGACACATGGAACAACCTTCCTTAGGAGGTCGTGGGGTCAAAAACAGTGTGGGAATTCAAGAATGCATGGAACAGACATAAGGCAATTCTGGTGGGGGGTAGGAAGAAGTGGGCTGTTGGTTAACTAGGATCTGCAGCCTATCCAATACATAGGGAAATGGGCACACTGGGTGAAACAAGCAGTCCTTATCTGCCATCAAAGTCTATGTTTCTGTGTTTCTATGTTTTTATCAGCAACCTGACTGCTGTGTTCTACACCAGCTGCACATGTGGGAGTTTCCTTCCATTGACCCAGAGGTACAGAGTGTTACACTAGTCGAGCCACGACATCACAAACACATGTACCAGTGAGGGCAGGACATCAGTTGGAATCAAGGCTTAATCTGGGCAACATTCCTCAGGTGGTAAAAAAAACACTCCTGATGGTGAAAAACACCTGAGCCTCAAGTGTCAGTCCATCATCAAGGATGACACCCAGATTTTTGTTCTTCGTAGCTGCTGACAGGGGAGTGAGACCAAGGAATAATCCTGTTCCCCTCACTTGGGCAGCCACATCCTGCTGATGACCAGGCTCAGTCACTAGCACCTCCATCTTGTCAGGACTGAGTCTCAGCCAGATAGAGGACATCCAGTCCTGGATCCTGGCCAGACATTTATTGAGCACTTTCACAGCGTCACCCATCCTAGGTGCAAATGACATGTACAGCTGAGTGTCTTCTGCATAACAGTGAAAACCCAGGCTATACCTCTAATGATCTCACCCAGAGGCAGCATGTACATTGCGAGCAGTGCAGGTGACAGGATTGAGACTTGTGTAACTCCACAAGGCAGGGGCTTTTGGCAGGATGAGAACTTCCTCATCACTACCTTCTGCATCCTGCCTGTGAGAAAGGACTCAAACCAGATGACAACAGGATCGGAGAGACCACATAGCTCCCTTAGGCAATCCAGCAACACTATGTGGTCCACAGTGTTAAATTCTGAGGACAAATTGAAAAGAATGAGTATTGAACACTCCCCACTATCTCTTACCTGAGGAGATCATTATGCACTTGACTAATGCTGTTTCGGTGTTATGCCTTGACATAAACCCTGCCTGGAAGGGCCCATAAACATCAAGGTCCATAAGGTGTGGCGTGAACTGCAAAGCCAAGGCTTTCTCTATAACCTTACCCAAAAATGGGAGGTTAGAGATTGGTCTATAATTTTCCAAGATATTAGGGTTTAGAGATGATTTCTTTAGGCGGGGTCTCACCACCGCCTGTTTCAGAGCTTCAGGAAAACAACCTTGAGCAAGCGAACAGTCTTGGTAAACACTGGACCAAAGGACTCAACACACATTCCATCAAGAGATGAGTTGGACCTGGGTCCAGTTCACAGTAAATGAACCGGAGCTTTGAAATCACCTCACAAACCTTAGCCAACCCAACTGGCTTTAACTCACTACAGACAATAGGAGTGCTTCTGGATACACACAACTTACAACCGGGGTGGTAAAATAAGAATGTTAGTTCAGTGCCACAACATTAACAGTTAAGAGTGACTGACAAGTTCATAGCTCATGCACAGGACCACAATTGTTACTGTCTGCTGTCGGTACAATAATACTGCATAGTCATCTACAGATGTCTTCTTCAGTGTTTGCTGGTGAGGGAAAAGGTATACATGAAAGAAGGTGTCTGAATGAATTTTACCAAACCAACAGTTGATATTTAGACAGAACATGTATCAGGGGTGAATGCACTTGGCTTCTTCTCATACCTTTGTATTGTGGTAACTGTGGGGTTTGAATGGCATGCTAGTAACTTTTGGTGTGTTATTGCATAAATGGATGAAATAGGTACTATGGTATAACTCTGAGTACTAGAATTTTAATAGTTATTACCAGTTACAAACTTGTGGGTTATGGACATCACTTTTAAAATACCTGGTTACCAAGGATAGGTTAATATTCACCAGTTGCCAACACATAACTTCATGACTGTTTCCAGTTTTAGGATAATGGGCTGGCAGTATACACCTGAGGTTAGAGTAATGAGCTGTAAATGAGCTTGATACATCCAGCAGACCTGAGTTTAGCCATGTTTACATGGCAGCAGCACCTCAAAATCTGCCCTGCTCCCTTCCCAGAATGGTACATAAAAAGGGCAAAAGCATAAAAGATAATGTGGTACATTCTGTACAACCCAAGAGGGAACAGAAGGGTACATGGTTACCCAAAAGACAGGATTGGTGCTACAAATGTGGAATTTGCAAATTTTGCACAGTAGTTGAACAAACAAAGAAATCTGAAAACCCTAAAACATAGAAAGAGAGCAAGGTGAGAGGCTTTATCACATGTTCCACTGTAGGAGTTATATACAAGGTCACCTGTTCTTGTGGCTATTTTTATATAGGTAAAGCAAAAAGGAAGTTTAAAGAAAGTATAGGGGAACATTTAAGAGCCATAAATAATAACAATCCAAAGAATGCATTGGCATTACACATGGAGAAAGTATCTCACGTTAAAAGGCACACATGGACATTTATGGGAATAGAGAAACCCATCAAAAGTCTGAGGGGAGGTGACTATGACAATGTTCTCCTGAAAAGTGAACAATATTGGATCATTGCAACAGGAGCATTTGAGAAAAGTGGGCTAAATGAACGAATAGACACAAAGCCATTTCTCAAAAATTAAAAAATTCATAACCCCCACATTTTTGAGATCTAACCTCTGAACAGGAATGATTGACTATTATTGTGTTAGACTAAATTTTTGTGGCTATCACATAACATACGGTGACAAGTTTTAATAATTCATACAATAGAGTTTGATATTATTTGAACACATTAGTATGACAAAATAAAGTCACATGAGCATCTGTGGAGGGTAACCATATATACATTTTTTCTTTTTATAGATGTGTTTTGGAATTTGGTCTCCAAAAAATTGTATCCTCATGGGAAACCGTGTAGAAATAAGAGGACACAGTCTGGTGCTCGTGCAAGGAGTGGTAAAAGTAAAAAGAATGAACAAATAATAAAAATAAGATTGAAATAACATAAGAAAAATCATTAAGTTACCATGTTTTAAGATAATGAATGCAAAACTGTTTCATTTTGAAAATGAGCCTTGAATAGCATATACAAAAGGAGAAAAGTGTTTTAACAAAAAAATGTAATCACTGTATAAGAGATGGAAAAATCTGTTTTCTTTACACTATGCACTGTCACTTTAATAATGAATGCATTTAATGATTGTTGGTGATACAGACTGCTATCCTATGATTAAGTGCTGGGGGCGTGAAATGCGTAAGGAAGCTTATTCTTGGAAGGGGGAGCTTGAAGGGAAGCAGTGTGTGCTGTGCACCTTTGAAGAAAAATAAACAAGACAGCTGTATTTTGCAACCTAAAAAGGTTGTGGACTTCCTATTATTTTCAAGCCTAAAGGTGGCATCTTGAAAAGGAGCTGAAATAACTGTGAGTAGCCAGTGCTGGCAATAACTTAGTTTTCATATACTTGCTACTAGCCAGGCACGACATCCCAGGTGCAGGCCCAAACAATCTTCCTGAAATCCCTTCCTACTGTGCTTGTCAAATCTGTGTTTACACAGCCCGCCCTTACAGTGCTGCAGGTCACTCCAAGGAGGGGCCTGGAAATTGACAGAGAAGTTGATGGAGTCAGCGTTTTTATTGGAGTGAGCGCAGCAAAGCATCTACACCACCATTTATTGCACTCACTCCAGTACTGATCCCTCAGCTGAGTCAGATCAAAAAATTGATCTGAATGGCACATAAGGTGCTCTGGAAAGTGTCTACACATCAATTTTTGCAGTGTATTAATCTCTGCTCACAGGTTGATGCGCTGTAAATAGGGCAGTATAAACAGGGCTTTATATTCACACAACCTCTGCTTGCATACTGAGTGACTCTGAGCAAGTCATGTAACCACCCCCAGTGCTTCACAGTCACCCTGAAAACAGGCATTTGTGCATAGTGGGCCTCACTCTGTTAACAAAAAATATAATAAATGAAAAAGAAAAAGGATCAAGGGGAAGTGCATGGGAGTTAAGACATCCCCAGGCATACTACAACAGTTATTACCCACTCAAAATTATAGTTAGAGTAAATGTAATCATTTACCTACTGTACTTGTGATATATTATTCTATATGATTTCTGAAGCCATTGTATCATTTTGTTTATATATTTTTGCAGCGTAGTGCCTGTCTGTCAGTAGGGAAAAAGCACCTGTCATACTTTACTACAGTGTAGTAAACTGATTTTGTCTTTTTTCCAGATTGTAAAAAGCTTACTATTTCACAGTGTAGCCATTTGTTTTGGGATTTTTTTTTTCTGTTTTATTTTTTTTTTGAGGGGGGGGGCAGGGGTTGATTGATGAATTCTTACCACAACAGAAGATGTCTGCTAGAGATCAGGCACAAACCAGAAAAAGAAAATAAAGGTATTTTGGTAGCTGTGGTTTGCCTTACAATGCTGATAGTGTAGTATTAGGCTATACACATGAGGCAATGAGTCATGCCTCTCATTTGAAAGAAAGGCAAAGGTACTAAAGAGTACAACATGTGGCAACAAAGATCAGTGTTTGCTAACCCCAAAAAGTGCAGATTGCACAAAAAGTAAAGAAGTGTAATGTCAATTGTAAAATGGTGACTAGGACTTACATCTCAGACACACACACACACACACACAAATGTCACTGTAGCCAGCAGGCATCACAAAAATGTAAAATATTTCAGAATGTTGTCTGCTAGAGCTAAAGTTGAGTGAATGATATCTGCCATAGTGAGAAGTAGTGGTAAAAAAATAAAGAGAAAAATTTCCAGATGAAAATATGTCTGAAAATAAACAGTTTGTCCAGATGGCCATTACTGTATGGTCATGACTGTGGGCACTCATGATGACTCAAATTGACAAATTAAGTAAATTGAGCAAAAAAAAATGAGAATATCAAAGTAAAATTGGATGACCTTGAACATCTAAGGAGAGACAGCTTCTGTTTAGTATTTGATGGATGTTGGCTACACACTTAGTATACTGAGGCCTATTTATGAGAAGAAAGTTATTATCTACACAGTAAGCAAGGGCCACTCTCTGTAGATGAAGAAGGAAAAGCACAGAGTGTTTTGCCACTGCTCCAAGATGATGACTTGCATGACATAGATGAAGAAAATCTGTTGGATTCAGACCACAGAAAAGCACTGTATGTTACATGAACACATGATAACATGTGCAATATCAGAGAGACATCATTTGAAGAGATGGAAATGCTTTTGAAAGTATTTTTCTCCATAAGGAGGAGTAAGACATCTGGGGCTCTATTCTCAAAGGATTTGGATTGCCACATGCCCCGGGTGTACCCAAAGCACAGTGCATGGGGCTTGTGGCATTCCCTGGGCTGCGATCAGGATTCTCACTCCCCTAGCCCTACATGCACCAAAAGTGATGAGTTAGACAAGCTTTTGATAGTCTAACTTCACCAGCAGTTTTATGGGGCTTGCACCAGATACTTGGTGCAAGCCACCGTAAAGAAGGTGTAGTGTTGTAAAAGCACACTAATAGAATCAGGCGCACCTTGTGCCAAAGAGTTCCAGGCAACAGTACCATCAGCACAGGGCCTGTGTAAGCCCTGTGCCAACCTTTGAGAATAGAGCCCACAAAGTAATTAAAAAAATTGATAAATGTGAAACTATATCCCACCGTGGATTGATGGTCCATTCTCCTGCATGTCACCAAACTGGAGATTGTGACAACATATTTCATCTCTTGCATATGATTGCTGCATACTATTTAGGAATGTGAAAATTTGTGTCAAAATTATATTATGTCAGAAGTACAGTTAACTTCACACAATAGGATTCTTTATTTTCCGAAGGTGACATGGAAGCTGCACTTAAATTTATTAAGCAACTGAAAGAGTGCAAAGCACCTTCTGTCGAACTTTTGGGATGCAGTCCAGACCACATGTATCAGTACGTGACAATACAAACATACGAAAATGCCAGCAGAAGCAGGCCTTATGGTCTATTGAGTCTGCTCAAATGAGCAACTAGCCCCTCAACTTGCAGCTGCCCCACCCTCACCACCCCTCTTCATCATAACCCCCCTCACTCTGTCCCAACCCCTCTTAAAGCCACCCACCGACCTACAGAGTATAACCTCCTTGGGCAGAGTATTCCATCTGTCCACCACCCTTTCAGTGAAAAAGTGTCTCCTGATTTCCCTCCAGGATCTTCCCCCCCTCCAATTTCAGCTGATGCCCTCATGTATCCCTCCCTCTTCAAAGCTGGAACAACACTATTAGCCTTATCTATCCCCTTAAAGTATTTAAAGGATTCAATCATATCCCCCTGTCCCTCCTCTCCTCCAAGGAGTACATGATTAGTCCACCCAATCTATCCTTGTAGAACTTTCCTTTCCAATCCCTAGATCATCTTTGTTGCCCAGCGTTGCACCCCCTCCAACAATTTGATGTCCTTCTTCAGGAATGGGCACCAATACTGCATGCAGTACTCCAGGTGAGGCCTGACCAGAGACCTGTACAGGGGAATGATTGTCTCCCTATTTCTGGAGGAGAGTCCCCTCACTATACACCCTAGCATCCTGTTGACTTTTGCTGCCACCTTTCTGCACTGAGTTGACTTGTTCATGCTGCCTGTTATAAGCACCCCCAGATCCTTTTCCTCCTCAGTGCTTTCCAGCTTCACCTCTTCCAGCTGATAGATCTTCCACTGGTTTCTAGCACTGGAGTGCAGTATCTTGCACTTCTTGGCATTAACCCCCAGTTAAAATCACAAAAGTAGTGGCTCCAATTCAAGTCATGCCAGTGTAGTGAAACAATATTGCAAAGAAAAGAAAAACATGGCACCAACACTTCACAATAATAGAACTGTATTGTAACTTACAAAAAGGATGGCAAAAGATGTAAAATACAGTAGCGCCATGCAAGGCAACAACAGCTTCCAAAGAGGTTCTATTCCATACCTTTCGTCGTGCTTTTAAAGTGCATCTCTCCAGTTCCAAAAAAGCTTGCTTAATATCTGAAATGGGAGGCTCACCTCAGGTCATGCTTGCAGAAGCAGATGGTTGTTGGCTATTAGCAGATATGTCGATAAATGGATTTTCCTTCTCATCCAGTTTAAATAATGCCAAAGATCCTTCAAATTGGCCATACTATTCAGGTGTTGAAAATTCAATCACAAATCACAGGCAATCATGGATTCCAGAGTAGGCACGCAACACAAAGTCACTAGAAAGCCAAAAAAGCAGCTCCACGCTGGAGCTGTGCAAGCCCAAATCAATCTCAATCAAATCCAAAAAAAGGCAGCACCAGCATCCGTCTCAGTTTATGAAGAAAAAACAAGATTTATTGTATTACATGCCTGTAAAGGAGCAGTGACAATTAAAAGCAGACTCACAAGCCCTGACTGGTTTCGTGCATGTGCCTTCCTCAGGGAGGCTGACATGGACAGAATCCCTTACTTAAATACCCCCACACCACATATGTTAATAATTATACAATTATCACATTCCAAGTAAACACCAACTTCTAACATGTTTAAATGAAGATAAAACATTATGCATCATTAAAATTCCTATCTGGATATGTATCCATCTCATGCAAAGTTAATAAATATATCTAAATTCTTAAAACATTTATGTAGAATAAGGAAAGTATGTTCTAATTAACGCACAGTTGGTTCAAAAAACATAAGACATCCAATAATCTTTATAAATCGGAATCCAAATCTTGTTATTTCAAAAATTCCTATTTTTTTCTCATAGGAATTAAGGTACTCAACTTCACTCTTAAATCTGTAAGGATGAGTAGCGACCTGAAGGTCACAAGGGTCACCTACTAATATGCTCAATCCTAAAGCTTTTTATATTATTGTTATTTTAGTCAGCATATAATTTATTCAAAATAGGAACCCCATTATCATTACTTCTCGGAGCCCAAAATATCATTACTCTGTAGTTTCCGATTATTTATATAGGAGATCAACGAGGTCAACATAACATGCTCATCTACAATAGACATCATGTATAATCCCAATTTTTAACTTCATATGAGCAATTTTAATGATTTTTTTTAATGATCTTGTTTTTTCTTCATAAACTGAGATGGATGCTGGTGCTGCCTTTTTTTAGATTTGATTCTTCTTGAATTACTGCCAGATACTTACTCAAGAGTTCCCCCTTCCTTTTAAAGTCCACCCCTTTAAAGTCAATTACCCTGTTTCCCATACCCCCTGTTTCCCTACACATATTAAGTGTGAACCACACTGAGTGGTGGTCAATCTTAGTCAGAGGGTCCTCTACCCCCAGATCTCTTACAACCTCCACATTTAAAAGTACCAGGTCCAGAGTCCTCTCCAATCTAACTGGCTTGATTACCACTGCACCAGACAATAAAAGAATCACAGTTGATTCAGAAATCTGGTGATGAAATTTCCACATTTGAGCTGGCTAAGAGACAACAATTTGAGTATGAAGTGTCTCATGCAACCACTATTCTACTGTGAGCAAATGGTAATGTTTGACCTGCATAACATTGTGAGATGGGATGGAATGAAATGAGGGGTCACTTGGTTGCTTATCTCTGATTAAAGAGTACCTTTCCTTCATGGTAAACAGTGGACATGTGTTCATATTGTTTAAAAAAGATAAAATTAAATACTTTTCATCTGAGGCCTATGCTAAATTACAATGAGGCAAATGTTACCCATCCTGAGATGGCCAACCTGAATTTGTTTGAGCAAATTCTGATACAGACAAATTCCAAAATAATTTGGCAAGAAGTTGTCAATGTAGAGAAAGTATAAAATGCTCTAGACTATTTACAGTTTACAAACTCTTTGTATGAGCGAATAAATGTTGATCGCCTTGGCGACACTGATACTCAGTTTAGAATTCTAGACATCAAGAAAGCAATGAATAAGAAGGTTTCAATGAACACAAATGAGAATGTGTATAAACAGTACACAATCCATCTACTGCATGGCAAGGATCCAGTGCTTGATAGTCTTCACTTGTATCAGATGAAGCATGTTTAAGGGAGTTCTGTTAGTACCTGGGTGAGCACGTTTTTAGCACATTTTCCTGATGTGTTTCTGCATGGCAGTGGTACTCCCTTTAATGAACATGATGTACTCATTCCTGCACCAGAATACCAAGCATCCAGAGTGATGCATTCTGATAGTAAGTTCAAATAAAATATTCAGCGTTTATTTCACCTACTGTGGGAGAGTTAGTTAAGAACAATCTCTGTGCCACTTGCACATACTCTGTAGCTCACTACATATTTGGATGGTATGACAGCTGCAGAGTTGTTCCAAAAGTTACATGAAAAGCAAGAGATGCTGCAGGTGAATTTGAGCTCCATCTTTTCCAATATGCATGGCTCCAAAGAATATTGGTAATGAAGGCACTCCAAAGTTATGTGTATGTTACGAGAGTATGGTGCAGCCACTTGGTTTCTTACCCCAAACTGTGCAGAATACAGCTGGGAAGAGTTGGCAGACATTCTCAAGTGAGCAAATGAATATGTAGCTTGAATATCATCTATGACTCTCAGTGAGATGTGTACTGTACACCCTGTGTCTGTGTCACTACCCTTTCAGCATCATTTTCATGCACTGCTGAGATTCATTCTGTCAAAGACTAATTCACCTCTTCATATTGTGGAATACTACTTTTGGAGAATGGAATTTCAGTTACATGGGGCTCCTCATATTCACATGCTGCTGTGGGTAAAAGATACCGCCCCCACATTGGTGACAGTGAGGACTCTGAGATCCTCAAGTTTGTCGTGTAGTGCATTACATGTCAGATCCCTTTTATGGAAAATGGTGGAAAAATGCCAGCATCATTTGTTTTGTAAATACTGTTGCAAAAAGGTGAAAAATTGTGCCAAATGGTACACATGGTGTTATGTTGGATGTCCAAGATGTGTGTGCAAAAATGGCTGTGTGATTGATTTCATCTCTGACATGTGCCATCATCTGAAAGCAAAATCCACAAAGAGAGTGGATGAATTCACAAGAAAGGAAAATGAGGCATTCATAAATGATTACAGTCCATCTTTGTTGTTGATGTGGCAGGCTAACATTGATATGCAATATGTTGCAGACAATTCTATGGCCCTGATACAGTATGTGCCTCTTACATCACCAAAAATGTCAGTGGCTCAGTAGGTAGCACACTCGCCTCTGAGGTCGGGAGATCAGAGGGCTGTGGGTTCGGTTCTCACATCTGGCACTTGGGTTAATATCCCAGTACTGACACTGTAGTGCAGCATGAGAGGGGTGCTGCACTTCTGAGGTGCCGTCTTTTGGATGAGATGTTAAAACGAGGTCCCATCTGCCTGGATTGGTGGTAGTTCAGGTGGCTGTTAAAGATCCCATGGCACTTATCGAAAAGAGTAGGGGAATTTCCCCGGTGTCCTGGCCAAATTTCCCTCATTCACTAAAAATACCACCAACAGCTTAATATGGTTCAAGGTCAGTTGGCATTCATCTGTATCCCCCTCCCCCGGGTCGTGCCTGAAAATAGGCAGGATTTGTCACTTACCCGGTCAGCAAAAGATAAATAAAAAAAATGAGCAATCCATTTTGCAGGAGTTTTGGAAAGATTTGTGCTGTGGTCACTACACTTAAACACTCTGTCACAGGGTGAATGTAGAGTCTAGAATGTCAGCGACTGATTGATTAGAACATGCCTGTATGGAAAACATGAGTCAATGTGGGACTTGAATGTCAACTACAAAGAAAAGAGACATGGTGTCCTCAGATCTCATGATCAGGTTGAAAAGCTTGCAGCAACCATCTTCAACAAATATCTTTTTATCATGAGTAACAATATAACTGACACATACTATCCACAGTGCCACAATGCCATGGAGAACGTGTCTCTTTGCAGTCGCACAGTGGTACAACTACAAGTCAGGAGTTGAGTTGTATTCTGCAAGACAGTGAAACCATGTGACAGGCTTGAGGGGCAGTCTGGTCAAAAGGCAGAAGCCTTGTTTGACTGACCATTGCAAGCTCAGTCTCAAAGCAGCAGAGAAAAAGGAGCATTACCACTTTCCTCTCCTCTCCTCTCCCTGTTCAAGCCATAGAGGGAAGAAAGTTCATTGAAAGGTGACTGCAACACACTTGAGCAGTTCAATTTGAGGAGTAGTTCAATCTGAGTTATAAGAACTTCAAGACTGAAGACTTAAACAAGAGTTGCTTATATTAGCAGATTATTGTTAGAAAACGAGCTACTGGAAAAGGCTAGACAACAACTGGAAGATGATACTTCAGTAAATGAATAAGAATTGTGTGAACAAGAGGGAGAAGGAGCTCTGGGACTACTACTCCATGTCAATGATCCAGCAGTACTGATGTCAGAGGTTGGAAGTACTATGTAACAGGCATGCCACTTCACCACTCAGAGCTGCATGATCCAGCAGCAGTTGAACTCAGATCAGGAAATTATCTATACTGCTGTGACATATGCTGTAAAGCATGATTTCCAGCATCAGAACCAGGAGTGTTCTTATGATAAGTGCAGACCACTGTATATGTGTGTGAGTGGTTCTGCTGGAACAGCAAGAGTTTTCTTATTGAAGCCATTAGTTCAAAAATATGGAAACATACTGGACTAGAAACATTTGTAATTGTGGTAGTTCCAACCAGGCTTGCAACATTCCACACAGGTGGAACAACTGCCTGTTGAACACAGCAAGAAAGGTGAGTACCACAAATTGTCATTTGAAGTCACAAGTGAGCTACAGACCATGTTTGACAAAATGGAGCTCCTGATTATTGATGAGATCAGCGTGGTTTCCAATGTTCTTTTTGCCTTCATTCACCTATGTCTGCAGGAGATTGTTACACATATGATGATCTTCCCATTGAGGGAAAATATTGTTGTTTTTGGAAAATCTTCTTCAGTTAGCACCTGTGAATAGTCCACATCTTCACCTACCCCACCCCAACCCTCCACTCAGCATCCACCAACCCTCATCCCTCCACACATCCTGATTCACCTGAAAGTGTCCAGTGCTGTAGTCCTGCTGTCTGATTGAAAAGTAACCTTGCTGCTGGAATCGGTGACCTCATTATATTATACAATGGCATGTTAAAATCACTTCTTCTGATTAGCTGACTGGCACCCTCTAGCCATGTCAAATCCTGGTGTTACCCACAACAAAGGTGCCATTCAGCCACATCTTTAACAGAAAGCAGTCCAATGACCAAAATCACAGAATGCAAACCACCATATTGTTTCCTCATTGAACTGGCAATAAGTAAAACAGCAAGCCACAACAGTGCCTGAATAAACATTACATTGAAATTACATTGAAATTTAAAACAAAATCCAAAATCCACAATCTGAAGCTTTATAACAAAAAATGACTGCAGCCTTCATCACAAACCTTTTCAAAAAGATTCCTGTAACACACTCTTGTGGCTCCATCGGTCTTTGCCACTTTCCAATGAGAATCACAATTGACAAGTCCTGATGTCCCTTTAAAACAAAAAAAAAACTCCCTCTGCCTCACAGTTCCACTGTCAGTCTCTGAATGCCAGCAAGAAAGAAAAAGCAGAAAAGAAACTCCCCCTGAGTCCATCTGCAGAACACAAAGTTCAGCCTGGAAGCTGACACTATGCCACAAAGTTACAGTTCCTTCACAGTGCCAGTGAATCTCAGCAAGAAAAAAACAAACAAATTAGTTCCTGATGAATCACAGCAGTGTCTTTAATGGGAAAAAAATGGGCTGCATTACAGTACATGACAGCAACTCTGCAGCCACGGCAACAGACCCAGCAACCAACAACAGCCCTAGTAACCAAGGACTATATTTTTTCTGGTGCAGGAACAAATACAATAAAAATCAATTAAAACACCCACAAAGCCAATTATATATTTTTTTCTGTCTTACAAAGGGGGGGGTTATAATTACAATAAACCATCCCAGGGTGTGGGTTATGCTGGGATTTACCCATGCCTGGGTGGCTTGGTCACTCAGTCTGAAGCCTCATGTCTGAATCAAGCCAGGTGTGGGTAAATCCCAACATAACCAACAACCTGTTGTGGTTTATTGCTTAAAAAAATGTAAGTCTCTTTAATTTGTGAACATGTAATTTTGTTGTTTTTCAATAATTTTTCATCACATTTTCAACATGGCCTTTTGGGGAACCCATCTCATGAACAAGGTTGGTGAGACTTTTCAAATCTGTCCTGAAAAGTGATTTAATGGTCACTCCATTAAATCATCTTTTGGGTGAGATTTCCTACTGGGTACAGTACTATGAGGTGGTGCCGCAAGAAGATTATGTTAAAATATGATGGAAAAATATGGTAAAATGACCAAGTTATGAGTGAATGTTACATTTTTCAGCATTCACTCATAACTATGCTGTTTTTCAATATATTACCACCAAAAATTCAGCATGGCCTTTTTGTGACACCAGCTTATGTACAATGCAGGTGGAATTTTTCAAATCTGGGTCGAATGGTGATTTCACTATAGTTCTGTGAAATAATGTTTCAGCTGGAATTTTAAAATTTTCACCTACCTTATTCTTGAGGTTGGTCATAAGAAGACTATTTTGAAAACCTGGTGGAAAGATATAGTAAAATGATAAGTTATCAATGAATATTGAAAACTTTTACCATTCACTCATAATCTTGGGGATGCAGTATAGCGCAGTGGTTTAAGGCTCTGAACTGCAAATCTAGTGACATCCAGCAGACCAGATCTGGGTTTGAATCCCACAGCTTCCACTTGCATGCTGTGTGATGCTGAGTAAGTAACTTACACTAACTTCCCTGTGCTCCCAGGCCACACCTGTAAAACAGCTTTCAGCTCAGTGTGCTACTCCTGGTTAAACAACTTAAAAAAAAAACTCTCAATAGTTTGACTTCAAATTTTCAACACAGCCATTTTTTTCCATACCAGCTTATAAATATCACTGGCAATAACATGTTTTTGCACATGTAGCACAAAATGAAAATGTTGCCACTATTCTATAAATTCTACGTATCATGATCATAAGGGAGAGTCATAAAATGGCTATCTAAAATTTGGGTCCAAATTTTTTTTTTTTAAATTAAGAAACTTTATGTGCAGTGCTGCTATTTTCCCAAGCAAGTAGTGTTTTGGGATCCTATGCTGGTGAGCTGAGTTTGGGAGTGAGCTTGGTGATCCATTTGGATGGGTTGAGACTTGGCAGACTGTGCTGTCAAGTGGCACCACCGCCAGCCTGGGAAGGTAAGGTGTAGGGTTGCTTTCAGGGTCCCAAGTACTGTATAGTGCAGAGAAATCTTCTCTTGGCATACAGCCCTGAACCTCTTTACCCAATTCTTCCAGATAGTCTTGTGCTTCTGCAGAGAGATTTACTGTTTTCCCTGCATATCTGTTTCCATAGTCACAGTGAAGTGCAGGTCCTAGAGAGCCCTGTGTTTCTACAGCCCACCAAACAACCCTACAAATCCTTGACATCTACTGCCACACAGAAACACAGGATGCAGAAAAGCCCTGCATTTCTGAAGACAGGCAGACTCTTCCATTGATGCAGGC
This sequence comes from Neoceratodus forsteri, assembly GCA_016271365.2. Taxonomy (NCBI): domain Eukaryota; kingdom Metazoa; phylum Chordata; order Ceratodontiformes; family Ceratodontidae; genus Neoceratodus; species Neoceratodus forsteri. The sequence goes on along the minus strand of CM057455.1, from coordinate 1,114,973,802 downwards.
CAAGAGGCTCTGCATATCTGCATCTGTTCATGCAGGTCCAAGCAAGAAATGTCTAAATACCTGCACTTGAAAAGAACATCCACACTTGTTGCCCCTTGTGGCCAGTGGATATGTCTGTGCACTGTCTATCTGTTATACTTTTGCAATACAGCATTGAATATTCTTGAAGACAATTGGAACAGCTAATGTTTGTGAGTGCAGGTATTTCTGACTTTTCTGCATTTGGACTAGCCTCCCATCAGCAGGACTTTCCCAGTGCTGAGGATTTGTATTCCAACTTTTACAGGTCCTAAAGACACCTGCTTTAGTGAGTATACAGTTCCTTTGTCTCAAAAATAAAGAAAATTATTAAAAAAAAATTCCATTAATACACCAGTTAGGTTTCAATTTAATACAACAAAAATAGGGAAATGTGGCATTTATTTATTTATTTATTAGCTTTTAGTAACCGGTTAAGTGCGCTAGGCAACAGACCTGCCTATTTTCAGGCACGACCCGGGAGAGCACAGGACACTGGTTACAATATGCAGAAATGCACAGACATAATATAGGTGTACAGGAGCAAAACAAGATTTACATTGGGTAGCACAGTAATAGTTACATAAGGGTACATTTTAGTCATAGATCATAATAAAGATGTAAAATAAAACAATTAGGGTAACCATAAGACAGCTGAGGACAGTAAAGACATCAAGGTTCATAGCCACCTAGACAAGCATATTGCATGGGAGAACATTAGTGTAGTACTCAGGGTCAGACCCAACAGTCTGCAGTGGGACAAAGCAAATTAAGAGCATTTGCATTGGCCAGAGGCTAGGAGGTGGGTGAACAGTGAGTTTTTGAATTCTCGATGGGAGGCTGAAGTTTTCACCATAAGGGGGAGTGAGTTCCAGAATTTGGAGCAAAATGGGCAAATGCATGTTCACCCATTTTTGTCATGCAAGGTCTAGTGGAGAGCATGGTGACAGAGGAAGACCTGAGGGTATGGGTGTGTGAGGCAGGAGTCAGAAGGTTGGCAAGATAGACAGGGCAGGGAGGTCTAGACAGGGAGTCGATAAAGCAGCCCAGGGAGTAGGCTCAAATATCCTTAGGTGACAGCCAATTTAAGCCAGTGTAAAGGAGACAATGATGGGTAAGACGTGGGGCAGTTAAGGTGAATCTACAGATGTTGTTGTAGACAGTGTCCCATTTGTGGAGTGTAGCAGAGTTTGCAGCAAAGAGGAGGGGCAGAGCATGTTGGAGCTGGGGTAAGAGAATACCTCTCGCAACAGAAAGTCTAGCGGAAGGAGTGAGGGAGTGGCGCACGTGATAAGCTCCACCAATTTTAGCATTGATGGCACGGCACACCATATTGACATGTTGAGACAGGTCAAGTGTGGGATCCAAAGTGACCCAAAGGTACTTGAAGGACTCAGTGTTTGAGATGAGGGAGCTGTCAAAGCATTGAACCCGGAGCCTGTTCGCAGGGGCAGACAGTTTTTTAGAGGATCCGAATAGCATAGCACAGGTTTTTTCTAGGTTCAGGACTTGGTGGTTGCTAGAGAGCCAGGTCTGCAGGAATTGGAAGTCATTAGTGAGAGTGGAGTTGATGGCAGCAACCGATTTTGACCCAGAGTAGAGAACAAGGTCATCTGCGTACATAAGAGTGCAGCTATGCTAGGACATGGTGGGAATATCATTTAGGAAGAGGGAGAAGAGTAGAGGTCCAAAAGTGGATCCCTGGGGAACTCCACGGGAGATGTTTAGGGGGGAGGAAAGGGCCTTGTGAAATGCTACCACCTGAGTCCGATTGTCAAGATAGCTATGGAACCAGGAGAGGGCTTGGTCAGATGCTCCAATGGATTGGAGCTTCTTTAGCATGAGAGGATGGTGTACCATGTCGAAGGCTTTAGACAGGTCGATAAAGATGGCCCCAGTGAGTAGGCCATGGTCCATGTTATTTCTGATGTCATTTGTAAGTTGTGTAAGTGCAGAGGTGGTACTGTGACCGGGCCGGAAACCATGTTGACATGGGGTTTGAAGATTAAACATGTCAAGGTGAGCAGCAAGCTGGCGGTGGACTATTTTTTCAAGCAGCTTACTGAGAGTGGGCAGAAGAGATATAGGGCGGTAGTTGGACATGAGTTTGACATCGCCGTTTTTGTGTATAGGGATGGTTCTGGCAGTTTTCCAGGTGGACGGGACAGTAGATGTACGAATTGAGAGGTTAAAAAGCCAGGTGATAGGTCTGGTCAGCCAAGGTGCATACTGCTTAAGTATGCAAGGATGGATGCCCTCAGGCCTTTGACCCCCATGTGCCGGAAGGGAGTTAAGTAGCTAGCGAACTTCAAGGTATGTGGTTGGAGCCAGAACAAAAGGGAGGGGTTGGAGGGGCGAGGGAGGAGAAGAGGGACAGTCAGGTTGTGGGCTAGTTAGAGTAATGACTGGTGGAGAAGAAAAAAGGGCATTGAAGGCGTTGGCAATGGTGTCAAGGTTGGTGCAGTGAACACCTTGAATGTTCATGTCAGCTGGATTCTGTTGCTTGTCATTGCCGAGAATGTCCTTAATTTTGGACCAGTACCTGCGTGGATTTGTAGAGGATGTTATTAGTAGGTTCCTATAGTAGGTGCTTTTGGCAATATGAATTTGTCTTTGCAGTTGTTACGTAATGCAGATAGTCTTCAAAGTCTGCACGGAGGTGGAGATCTTCCACCTGGACCAAAGTTTGTCCCTAGATTTGAGAAGTTGAAGCAGGGGCGTGTTAGCCACTGGTTACTTTCCTGCCATCCTACGTGTGGTGACCAGGATGTGAAGGTTTTGAAGAGAGAGGAGGACGGAGTTGAAATATTCTGTGGCTATGTTAATGTCCTCTGTTTGGTAGAGAGGGGACCAGTCAACCTGGTTAAGGTCAGTTAAGAAGTCCTCATGACTTAGGCAGGAGAGATTAGGAAAGGTTACAGTTTTAGCAGGGAGGGGAGGAATGACAGTGTTCCAGACACAGTAGATGGGATAGTGGTCACTAATTGTGTCAGGTAGCACACCAGCTGAGGCATTAGAGTTTTCAACTCTTAACTCCCTACCCCCTTCACCCAAGCAGCAAATGGAAAAAGCATTAGAATTTTTGAACTCCAGAGGAGCTTCTGCACGAGGCACAGCCAGGATGGCAGACTGAAATGCCAGTGCTGACTACCCTCTCTGCTTTGCCACAAACAGTGCTTAGTAATGCTGCTTAATCTTGCTTCCATGCAAAGATTATGAATAAAACTTCTTTTGTTTATTCCCCATTTTGATGCGACAGCAGTAAAAAAAGATCTCTGCAGATTATGTCCTAGCAAAATTGCACTGGAAAACCAGTCACTTAAGAACCAGTAAGAAAAAGGAAGAGAAGGCCGGCCAACTCATCACACCTTACAACTACTTCGGCTTCAGGTCTAGATCCCACCTCCCAGAGCTATCAGCCCGTACATGACTGCAATAGCAAACATTGAATACAGTATGTTCCTAGTTCCTTCCACAATATTTTCTGGTACACCCCTGTCCCCTTTACCTGACTCTCCTGTCACTCAGCTAGCTAATCTGCCACTACCCACCTTGTTGCTTCTATTTGAAGCTGAGATTAATGAGGCCAACTATACGACCACGGATGAGGAAGAGAGTCACCTGCTGGAGAAAGCATCAATGGCCGATATAGAAGGTGTAGAGGTTAGTAACACTCCTCTAAGCTTTGCTCCTGATGGTGAATGGCCTAATATGCATATGCAAGTACAGTTTGATTCTAACTCTTCAGGCAATCAGATATTAAATAGTGCTGAACAGGTACAGGGATACAATGAGTCAATTAATGGGAATACAACAAATGCTGTGACCACAGAAGTGGGTCCTTCCTCGAATAATTTATCAGAAATAATAAACCCAAACACACTTCAGAAGTTTTGAGAAGAAATAAGACTTGAGATTAAAAATGGGTTTGTAACAATTACTGATGCCATATCTGACTTATCTAAAGTGTTTTCAGACCTTAATTCCAAAATGCAACATCTGTCAATACAAACTGAGGAGACTGAGCAGTGGATAAGTCAATTGGAAGACAAAGTGGAACCTATGATTAACACACAAAAACAGCATAATGTTTTGCTGCAGGAACTCAAAAATAAAATCACTGAGTTAGAAGATAGAGCAAATAATATAAAATGTATAGGTATTCCCAAGAGGACAGGTGGGCAAGGGGACCCTGTACCATTTTTGGAAAAAATCTTAACCATGGCCCTGAACCACAAATATCCAGAACAGAAAGACATCTTAGACTGGGCCCATCGTGTATGGGAAGGTGACCCATGACTACCTGGTATGTCAATGGACATTAGGAAACCTGCAAGAACTGTTTTTATCCAACCACGCTACTACCAAGAATGTGAAGCTATTTTGAAAGCAGTAAGAGTAAATCGCGGCTTATATTATGAACAAACAAAATGTTCAGCATACCCAGACTTCTCAGCTCAAGCAATTCAGAATAGAAAAATATTTGATTGTGTGAAAGAAATACTGGTGCAGAAGTATTTTCAGTTCTCTATTCTGCCTCTGGCTGATCTTCATTTTTCTTTGGATGGTAAAAATTGGATATTTACTGATCCCAAGAAAGCTGAGGAATTCTTGCGACAAATAGACAATGGCGAAGCTATGTGTAATTCCACGTAACATCATAACATCAAACTGGCTTAAAAGACTGTGGAATGTGTCTGATCATCGGGCCAACTGCATAAGATGGATCTTTCTACTTGCCATCAGCATTGTTGGAGTATAAGAAGATTGGCAATGAGACAGAGTTGAATTATCCATCCCCCGTCCTCCCCTTTATTTTATTCATTAAAAAAAAATGTTTTCCTTCATTCCCCTGCCTCTCATTTAGTTATTTGTATTTATTTTATTCTTTGATAACTGGGTAATGCCCACTAGGCACAGGTGCCTGTTTTCAGGGATGACCTGGGAGCACTGGGGAGGTTAAGCGACTTGTTCAGAGTCACACAGTATGCAAGTGGAGGTTGTGGGAATCAAACCAAGGTCTGTCTTCTGGATATACCAAGCTCATTCACAGCTCATTACTCAAACCTCTAGGCTATTAACCCAATTTTTTTTATTGGTGCCCCTTTCCCCCCTCCCTTTTGGGAGGGGGGAGTGAGAACATAATGAGAGGTGCATGTGTGGGGAAGAGGTTGGGAAATGGGGTAGCTGTATTCTACTAATATGCCTTTTCTTTTTGGGGGGGTTGGGAAATGGAAACAATATGTTATATAACTATTTTAGGCCTGTGAGTGGGTGGGTGTAGTCTCACTGTTGGAACTCCATGCACACCATCGGGATGGACAAAATGGGGGTCAGACCATTTTGGCCATGGGGGAGGGGGTGGGCTGATAAGTGGGTTCTGAGGATTTACTCAAAGGTTTGCTACCCAAGTGTTGAGTTTATCATACCCCTTGTCTGTGGTGATGAATTTGGGTATGGGAGTTCCAATTCCAGTATCTTAATTAGGCCAGGTTTTCTCTGTGTGCCAGGAATTTCATTGTTGTACATGGGGTACTTTCTGGATAAATGCTTTCAAGGATGTGATTGGGCTATATATATATATATATATATATATATATATATATATATATATAATGAATAAATGGGCTAGTCACATTATAGTTGTAAACCGGGTTTCCTGATGAGCTGTGTACTGAATATTTATATATAAATGAGTTAAGGATGCATTGGGGCTTGAGTTTTCCTATAGATAGAATTAGACTGCATGGACAAAACTCATTTTTAATATATTCAGATGGCGTTCAAAATTAAATGCACAAGCTGGAATTTGAAGGGCATGCAGGATAGGGTAAAGGCTAAAACAATCTTTAACTATCTAGATAAAATTGGCACTAATTGCATCCTTTTATAGAAAATGCACTTACAAAAGACAGAGCAAATTCCAATGTTATACCAAAAAATTGGGACCAGACATTAATGCCCCAATATGAAAACAACTCATGGGGTGTAACTATTTTTTTCAAGAACTCTCTAAATATTCATATTGTAAAACAAACTATTGATATAAATGGTCGATACATTATCAGTCAAATCAATACATTGGGTAATTCATATAAAATTGGTAATGTCTATGCTCCCAATGAGAATGACCTCTTCTTTTTTAGGGAATTCTTTTTGGAAATATCAAAATATACATCCCCCTACTTAATTGGCAAATATTTTAATCTGGTTTTAGATCCAGAGAAAGATAAATCTGGGATTCGTCCTGGCCAATTCACAACAGTAACTTTAGAAGTTAAACACTTTATGTGTGACTTTAACCTTGTGGAAGTTTGGTGAACCCCAAATCCTGATGCCCAGCTATTTTCCTTCTTTTCATCAGTCCACCAAACCTATTCTAGAATTGATTTTTTTCTTCTCTCTAGATCCTCCCTTTACCAGGTTCACAGTGTTTGATACTATACTGTTATAAAATCAGACCATCCCCTAATCAGATCTCTTTACAATATAGAAATAAACCATGCATATATAGTTTAAAATGGACCCTGTGATATTGAAGTATCAAGCAGTACATGAGGCTATCAAAAAATGCTATTATAGAAATTTTTTGTACATAAAGAAGAAGCAATCAATTTTGGCACCATATGGGAAGCTTTTAAAGCATATTTGAGAGGGATTATAAAAACTCATAAGCAGAAACAGGAAGAGACAAAATAAAATGACTGAATTACTGCAGTTGATTACTCAAAATAAAAAAGAACACATGTAAAAAGGTGATCCTAGTAGTTTACAAAAATTGCTCCTTCTGAAAGAACAACATAATAGCGTCATAACAGAAGAGACTGAAAGACAGCTTTTGTATACTAAAACAAACTATTATGTCATGGGGGATAGCACTGATAAATTATTAACCTGGCAGCTAAAATTGCAGCAACAAAATAATTTGGTTATTAAAATTCAAGACCAAAATAGTCAAATTACTAATCTCCCTCAAAATATAAAAAATGTATTCTTCCAATATTACCAATCACTCTATAAAACTGACAATAGTTGGTCTCATGAGGCTATAAATGTGTACTCTTATGAAATTAAAATGCCCACTATTTCACAAATGAACTGTACTAATATGGGATGCTTGCACACTGTGGTTCTTTGTCTTTTAGCTTGTTTTTTGTTTTAATTGGGTTCACCACAACATAACCCAGATAGACCATTTTAGTGTAGCTTGTTCATTCCACTGGAGTGTCAAGCAGACTAGACACACGGATGAGTCCTGATAGGACAAAACACATGTTTGTGTCTTCTGTTGGCACCCTTTGCAAACTGTGTGAGAGGCCTTTTGGCACCATGCATTTCTGCTTAAAGTTGAACCAACATAATATTTTGTGGTGATTTGCATATGTAGCCCATGATGCTTTGCATTTTGGGGGCATGTGTGATTTTGTATTTCTTTGAAACTTGGCTTCCCGGCCAATGCCCTTTGGGGTAACCATTGCCTCAGTGCTTTCACACTGAGGTTCTTTGTCTAATATAGAATGGGCATTTTCCCTAGAAGAAATCAATAATGCTATAAAATCTCTTCCACCGGCTGAGGTCACTGGCTGTCTATCAATTTTTATAAAGCATATTCTGAACAGTTAGCCCCATATCTGAAGAAAGTATTCAGTCACATTTTTCAAAATGCAAAGCTAACTCCATCATTTAATCAAGCTAACATATTATTGTTTTTGAAGAAGAATAAAAAACCACTACCCAAAGCCTCCTAGAGGTCCATTTCCATTATCAATACTGATGCAAATATTCTAGTGAAAATTCTGTCCACCAGGCTAGAAAAAAATCCTTCCCTCTATTATACATCCAGACCAAAATGGCTTTATCAAAGGCTGCTCCATCGCATCTTACACCAGGTGGTTACTCAATATAATGGACTACTGTGCTGTAACAAATTTGTCCATTTTGTTACTAGACACCGAAAAAGTGTTGGAATGCCTTGAATGGCTATACATCAATGTTATAATAAAGAAATTTGGATTTGGTCCAAGATTCTGCGAATCAGTGAGGATATTATACTCTAGAATGGTAGACAGAGTTATGATCAATCACAATCTTTCCCAACCATTCCATTTACAGAGGGGTACCAGGCAAGGGAGCCCACTCTCCCCACTTATTTTTGCTATGGCTATTGAGCATCTTGCCATTGTTATAAGAGCATCCTTATTAATTAAAGGACCAGCCATTAATGGTGTGGAGCATAGAATCAGCCTTTATGCTGATGGTACTCTTATTTATGTAGAAAGCCTAAATAATGTCTTCCCATTTTTATTGGATATTATTACTAGATATGGGGTGGTTTCTGGCTACAAAGTAAATTAGAAGAAGACTGAGGTGTTGGAGACCAAAAGGCAGGCAGATCCCTTTACTCCACCACATAGTATAACTCTGCAGATAGTTACATATATTACCTATTTTGGCATTGAAGTGGATAATGAAATTAAGAAACTTAAAGCTTTAAACTTTGACACATTAGTTAAAGAAACCAAAGAAAATCTAGAAAGGTGGGAAAAGCTCCCACTCACTTTAATGGACAGGGCAACTACTATTAAAATGTTAATACTACCAAAGTTTCTTTTTATATTTCAAAATGTCCCAGTTGCTATCCGAGCAATTTTTCCATGGGCTTGATCAAATAGTTAAAAAATTCCTATGGAAAGGGAAAAGAACAAGACTTAAAATGGAGAAATTAATTGCCCCTAGGTCAACGGGTGGTCTTGGCTTACCCTGTTTCAAATACTACTACTACTTCACTGCACATATTGCAGCTATGGCCAAATGGTTTGTAGAGGTTAGGACAGACCCCTCAGTCATAATAGAATCATATAGATCCCAATACAGGAATTTTAAATATTGTGTATATCAGAACATATGCAAATAAGTTACACAATTTATCCTATTGCACCAAATCTACCATTAATGTATGGCATAAAGTCCTAAAAAATGATATTGCTCCAGAAATCTTCTCTATACATTCACCCATATTCTTAAACCCTTTCTTAAAACCCTCTATGACAGACATGATGTTCAGGAACTGGTACATTAAAGGTTAAACAAAGTTGGTCATTTTCTCACTTCAGGAATGGTAATGGACTTTGAGATCATCAGATCAACATTTGATCTCCCAAATAACCAATGTTATGGTTATTTGCAGATCAGGAATTATCTCACCAAAAATTTACCAGAAATGGCAAACACAAGAATGTACCAACTAGAATAAATCTTAAGTATACCGGAACAGAAATATTTGATCTCTAAATTATATACATTAATGTTAACTAGAGAAATAGAAATTAATCTTACTCTTAAACTGAAGTGGGAAGAAAAAAGTAAATAGTCCACTCCAAATAAATTGTGGAACAAAATTTGGAATAGTAAAGAATGGGGTCTTAAGTCCTCTAAAATGATCCAGATACAATTTAACATTTCACACGATATCTATTACACTCCTCATCGACTTAATAAAATTAACCCATCTATAACTTCTCAATGCCCCAGATTTAATAATATGAATGCCACCTTGGAGCATATGTTAATTTTATGTCCCAGTCTAGATACCCAGTGGCATCAGATCCTTACCTTCTTATCAGGTTCCATTGGTCAGACACTTAACAAAAATCCTTTCTGGATGCTATTAAGGTTTGGTGAATCAATACATAATTCACAGCTCAAACACTCATTAACATGGCAATTATAACAATGTTTAAGCTAACATTGATGAAGAGGAAGGATAATGATCCCCGGTCTTTAATTCCTGGCTAAATGCCATGATTATGATACATCATATTGAAAGGGTGCAGTATATGTCAATTAATAAAATGGACAACTATCATCAGATTTGCAGCTCATTCATAGATAAGCTTAAAGCATATACCAGCACTTAATTTCATCTTCTGAATAATCAGGTTGGTAATAATTTCTTTGTCTTTTAAATTGAGAACTATACTAGATTGGGTTTATCTATACTTATATGAAGCCCCAGCCTGTCGATGATGTTTATATGTAAATTCTATTGTTTATAACTTGGGGTAGATATCTTGGCCTATGAACTGTTAATATATATATATGTATCATATTTATTCATAAATGTTTTTAGTTGCAATAGATCTGCAATTCATCACAATATTATCCTTCCTTTTCATGTAATGCGCTGTTTGAAAATGATGAAAATAAAATTTAAAAAAAATTATTTTTTATCTCCAGAGTCTTGGAAAAATCAGTGATGGGGACTTCTCTGGGGTTGTCAACCCTAATGCTTCCCCATCCCCCAACCCATAGCCTCCAATCTGAAGCACAAGGTACAGCTCCAAGTCAGTGACTCACAGTGATGCACTCTTCAAAGGTAGAAAGGTATGTCCCACCACATTCTGCCAAATAGAATCTGTTGTAGGTTTCTTCACTTGTGTAAGGAAAAAAGATCATGACCCAGTGGAGGAGTGATTGCTCTTCTGCTCCCCCCATGCCTGCAATGCAGGTATGGACTGGCAGGGTGATGGATGATTGAGTACCTGATGGCAACTAACATTCCTCAGGGAAGGAGAACACCAGACCCAACTGCAAAGACTGCCACCTGGCTGAGGCCAGACAGAAGCACAGCAGGAGTGCACAATGGACACAAGGGATGGGCTGGAGTGTGCTGTGCTGGTGTACACATCCCAATGCCCCAGCCCTGGGAGAAAATCTGGAGGAAATAGATGCTGGGCTTCTCCTTGCTGGCACCTCCTGCAAGCTCTTGCATGACCAACATAGCTGGCCACACACACAAAGAGTTCTCTGTAAGTGGTCGATAACCAGTAAGTCTGTGAGAAGGTCAGGGGCAGAGGTTGGTGGAACCATTGGGCAGACATGGAAGGAGAGAAAAAAAGATTAAAAAGAAAAAAACAACTCCCCACCCCTCAAGTTACAAAAGGAAAAAACATCTTTCAATTGGGTCTCTAGAGTCTTGGCGAATCAGTGGTGTGGTCTTTCTTGGGGTTGTCAGCCCAAATGTGCACCCCTCTGGCAGCCCGTAGCCTCTTGTCCAAAGCACAAGTTACAGTTGCAATCCAGTTGCTCATTGTAATGCCCTCTTCAAAGATGGTGAAGTATGAATCACCACACATTGCCAACACAATCTGTTGCAGCTTTCTTCAAAGCTGACATTGTTTATTCAGAAAATGGTATGGGCATTAGGGTTAACAACCCCAAGGAAGACCCAATACTGATTCACCAAGACTCTGGAGACCCCAAACCCTAATGTTTTGTTTTCTTTTTGCAGCATGGGGAGTGAGGGTGAGACGTTAAGGTTGGAAACCTTAACATCACTTTTTCCTATGTTTGTGTTGTTAGCTTGAACTATAACTAGTGCATTAACAAAGTTTTTTTTTTCAATTACTGTAATTTATTTTTTGTTTGAGATAGTGGACTCATATCCTCATTCATGCAGGTCCCTTTGGGACCTGTGTGAACAGATGCTGACAAGCAGCTCCCTTTGGGCTCTGTTCCATGTAAAGACTCCATCTGCTTATGAAAGTGAAGAATTAATGGGTCTGTCTGGTGGGTTGCAGAAGCTAGGGTCCTCTGGTCCCTGCATATCTATGTGGCCACAGATGAAGACTCACATGGCATAGAGTCCATTTATCAGCCAATGCACACAGGGCTCTCTGCCACCTACAGGTATAGAGGTCCTGCAGGAGCCTATGCTAAGAGGAGAGTTGTGTTCACTATATGGCACCTGGGCACATGCTGTCAACCCTGCAGCTTTCATTCCCTGGCTGGTGGGGGTTGCACAACAGCGTGCCATCCCCCCACCCTCACCTCATCCAAATGAATCACTGAGTTCACCCCCAACTCAGATCACTGGCACATGATCATAAAGCATGCCTGCTAAGGTCAAGACTGGCAGTGCACACAAAGTTTTTTTTTTAATGATTACATATAAATGTATTTTTTTAATTTTGAAGCCAAATTTTCAAAATAGTTGCTTTATGACTCCTCTTATAAACATGACATGTGGCATTATAGTAGATTGACTGACATTTCATTTAACAACAGCAGTGCAAAACACTTCTCATTAGGAATTAAAAAAAATATCACCTGTTGTTTCTATGTGGTGGTGTGGAAAAAAATCTCTGCATTGAAGGTTTCAAGTCAAAATATTGAAAATTAGCATAGTTATGAGTGAGTGTTCAAATACTGGAGGGTTCATGCATAACCTGTAAATGTTATCACATTTGTACACGAAATGTTCAGCATAGCCTTTTTACTACCCACCTCATGAACCCAGTAGATGAAAATTTTCTAATGCCTGCCAAAATGTCATTAAATGCCACTGTAATATCATTCCACACATTTTTGCCAGGATTTAAAAAATGGTAGTTGTCACACTCATGAGGTGGTGTAAAAACAAAAGGCTATGTTAAAAATTTGGTGTGTAAATATTTAAAATTAGCAAGGTTATGAGTGAGAAAAGAAAAAATTGAATGCACGCTCCTGTAATTTTTATAGATTTTGACCCCACATTTTCAATGTAGCCTTCTTACAGCCCTGCATCATGAACAAGGGTGGTGAACATTTTCAAATCCTGCCAGAACAATGATTTTGCAAAACCACAATGAAATATAGTAAATCACACTTACCAGATTTTCTCATATCACAGTCACCAGTTCCAGCAGCAAGATGTGTCTTCAATTGGAAAGTGGATCTACACCATTGAACATGTTCAGGTGACTGAGGGAGTGTGGGGGGGTTTGTTGGTGGTGTGGGGTGGTGGGTGCTAAGTAGGAGATCAGGGTTGGGTGGGAGGGTCATATTTGTGAGGGACCATTTTCTTTATTACAGTTTAAAAAAAAATAATGGAGGGAAAGTCTTCTTTATTTCAGATTACATTCCAATACTGGAGATCAGGCATCCCAGTGCTTGGCTACTTTTAGATGAATGGGGGTGGGTGACCTTGAGGAAATAGGGGTCACAAATAGCAGTACTGGACATTACCCAAGTCACTTATATTACATATTTAAAAATAAATAAATACTGGAAAAGGTGGGCAGGTTGACCGGGGAAGAAAGAAGAGATACTAGGAGAGGGCACACCATCCACTTAACAGTTCTTTTAATTAGATAGACAGACAGACCAACAGACACAATAGGAAATTGCCAGTTCACTGCTTTAGCTGAAGCCAGAAGCATGACTTCCAACTGTGGATTTAGCATTCTAGGAAGTTCTGAAGTTCTCATACAGAAAATGTGGGTGAATGCCTCCCTTTGATAAGCTGGTCACCTTGGATTTTGGGGTTCCCAGAAAGATACATCTGGTCATTATTTAAAAAAAAACAAATAAACATCAGAATCTAGCTAAACTGGTCCTGTTTAACCCTTGCAGGGCTGTAGACTGCTAGATCACTCCAAATTCCTATACCTTGTAATTCTGTTGGCAGCCTAAGCTTTAATTAGGTTCGGGTGTCTGAGGTTTTAAAATTACACAGTTTTGTGTGTATTTTCCATGTTTTTTGATTTTTTAAAAAAAAAATGGGTCAAAAAATACTTAATGTGGGAGAAGCAAGTGATGAAAAACAAAAAACAGTCTTGTGACACAGAATGTTAGTTGTCATATCAGAACATTATCCCAAAAATCACACTGAGCATGTTCAGAACAGAAATAAATGAAAAAAAAAACCTTTAAATCTTAATAACTCTGGAACCATTTAATATTTTTCAATAATCCTTCAAAATGCATTACCATGGCACTCAACACTGAACATTTCAGAAAACAAAATCCATTCTGTGATTTGCCAGTGAAGTTTCATCAAAATGTCTGACTTCACCTCCATGGAGCAATACACAATTTTTTTTCCATCAGCTTGTAAATTCACCTATTAACTTTGCCGGTGACTTTGCCAGTAACATCATCATCATCATTAAGACAGTTAGGTGAGGTCTGTTCAAAACAAGACTACTGGTGTTAAACAAGTGCTTGAGATCATGTGGAAACAACTCCTGCAGGTCACATGCTAAGTGTAACTTGATTTGAGATGAAAACTTATAAACTGTAAATAAAGCCTGCATATAACTAAGTACCAGGAGCAGACAACACCTCCCCCTAGTGAATTAAGTATCAGCAGTGTAATCTGAAAAATTTCTACTAAAACAACCTAAAAAGTTATTTTTTTTCTAAACAGAACAGGGTTAAAACAACAGGGGTAACAATGGTAATTTAATATTAAGTATAATAAAAAGTGATAGAACACCATGTCTGTAAGAAAAATATAACCCAAAAATAAGTAAAATGGCTACAGAAAGAAACTGGCAAAATATGTTAGCTAAACAGAGTAGTCTAAACCACAGAAATAACATGAGGGCTGCAGGGCTACGCCCAAAGCAGCCCTAAAAAGGAGGTAGAGTGCTGAATAGAGGAGACCAAGAAAAGGCAAACATATTAAGCAAATATTTCTGCTCATTGTTCACAGTAGAAGGGGAATGGGAGGGACCACAAATAAGAAGAGATGGGCCAAAATGTAATTTCACTAACAAAGTTCACACAGAATCGGCAATTTTGACACACAAAATATTTTGCAGAATTCAAGCATTCTGTTAAATATTTTGTGGGTGCAAAATTGCAAAATGCCACCTGTGGAAATGCTGAATTTTGCCTGAAAATGGCATAATTTTCCCTGCGAGTGGCTAAATTCCACCGTTTGAGGGTGAAATTCTGCCATTCACAAGTGAGATCTTGCACTTCGAGGATGAAATTACGCATTTGTCGGCCAAAATTTCACAGCCACAAAAAATTTCACGAAATGCATAACATTCACAAAATTTTTCACAGAGCTGAGTTTACCAACTTTGCTCATCACTATAAATAAGCACAAAAAGCTTGGAGGGGAGGGAAGTGGATACCCGTCCCTTTTCTGAGAGGGTCAGGAAGGCACTCATTAATCTGAGGGTGGACAAAGCCATGGGGCCAGATGAGATCCATCTAGGAGTGCTGAAGGAATACAGGGAGGTGCTAGCTGCACCCCTGGCAAACTTGTTTAACAATTCACTAGAGACCAGTGTGGTCCCAGAGGACTGGAGAACAGCGGAGGTATTCCCACTTCACAAATGTGGTAATAAGGTGGAGGTGGGAAATTATAGGCCTATCAGAAACATTATTAAAAGAAAGAATTGTGTAAAACCTGGAATCCAATGGACTGCAGGACCCAAGGCAGCATGGTTTCACAGAAGGTGGCTATGCCAAATAAATTTAATAGATTGTTTTGAGTGGATAACCAAAGTGTCGGATCAGGGAGGGGCGGGCAGTGAACATGGCCTACCTGGACTTTAGCAAGGCCTTTGATACCATCTCACATAGGAAGCTAGTAAACAACTTGGGAAGCATGGAGGTGGGCATTAAAGTGGTAATCTGGGTAAAAAACTGGCTATGGGACTGGAGGCAGAAGATGGTGGTAAATGGAGTTCACGCCAAGGATGGTAGAGTAACCAGCATGGTACTTCAGGTGTCAGTACTGGTGCCAGTCCTCTTTAATGTCTTCATTAGTGACCAAGATCTGCAACAGAGTGAACACTCTTGATGGGGGGCTTCAAAGATGGAAAGAGATTTAAAATGCCTGGAGGAGTGGCCCAAAGTTTAGCAGCTAATGTTTAATGCAAAAAAGTGCAACATAATGCACCTGAGTCACAGAAAACCAGGGTGCAGTATAAAATGGGGAAGAGATATTTGCAATGACCAAGCAGGAAAGGGACTTGAGATAATTATATTGGATGACCAGCAGGCAGCCAGACAATGGGTCAAAGCAATCATGAGAGGTAGTGGGATGCTGAGGTGCACAGGTAGGAGTATCAAAAGAAGGAAGGGTTAAGTGGTATTGCCCCTATATAGGTCATTGGTAAGATCCCACCTGGAGTACTGTGTCCAGTTTTGGAGACAACATTTTAGGAACAACGTAGGCAGAACAGAGGCTGTCCAGAAGAGGGCTATCAAGTTGGTACACGGTCTGCATTAAAAACCCTATGAGGAGAGGCTAAAATAACTAAACATTTACACCCTGAAATGGTGGGAGGGACACAGGGAATATAATCAAGACCTTTAAATACCTCACGGGAGGTGAATAGGGTACAGGTGTGAGGTACTTTTTGAAGGAAAGAGTGCTCTATAACAAAGTCACAATATGAAGCTGGAGGGGGGGTAGATTCAGGAGAGATGTGAGGAAATACTGTACTTCTTCACAAAAAGGATGGTAGATGCCTGGAACAGTCTTCCAGTGGCAGCAGTGTGGGCAAAAACAGTGGCAGGATAAAAAAATAAGTCTGGGATAGGCACAAGAGAATAATTATCCCGGGTCATGTCTGAAAATAGTCATATTTTGTGGCTACGACACCTTACCCGGTAAACAAAAACTAAATAAAAAAAAATAAATAAGGGATAGGAAAAGGGTGGAAGAAAAAGAGCCAATGGCCCAGATGGGTCTGCAGCAAAAGAAGCACATCAGGAAAGGCAGACTCGATGGGCAAAGTGGCCATGATCTGTCATCAGTTTTTATGTTTCTTTCTTTCTATGTAACATGCAAGACATTAAAACTTACTACAACCTTATTCTCAGTGTCTAGCAAACAGCACAATATTAAGATACCCCTTAAAAAGCTGTGATTCATAAACATATGCAGCCTCTGCCATGAGTTCTGTGGGGGCTCCACTGTGTTCTTCCTCCCATCTGCTACCATGAATAAGATCATATTGGCATGCATTAAAAACTTAGTGGGGTGGCTACCAGTGATGATGAACAGCCCCAGAGTGGTTGTATTACCCACAGTAAATGATTTCACCTTTGCTATGCAAGGTCTTCCTTTAGGCAATGGATTCTGAATACCATATGTAGTTTGAGTTCTACCTGCACAGTTTGTATGAGTTCCTCTACCACCATGCTCACCTAGCCACCTCAAGCCTCCAATTCTGCTATGCTTGCAACAACCTGCTATTGGCATTTGCCAATAGGTGGTGTCTGCAATTCAAGCAGGACATGAACTGGGCTATGTCATATGAAACCTTGTCTCTGCTTAAACCCCTTGTGGTATTCATTTGAAACACTGAAACTCGATATGATGAGTTTCAGTAGCCCATCGCCAACTGCCGGACTCTCGATATCCCGACAATCAGTAATTGTCCTCAGCGGAATTTGTTAATTAAAGGAAGGGGGTGCAGGGGGACAAAGCTCTCCAACACATGAAAAAAACCTCCCCTGCGGACAATTACCACTTGTCGGTATATCGAGATTCCGGCAATTGGTGTTGGGCTACTGTAACTCGGCATATCGAATTTCAATGTTTCATACTATATCCCTTGCAAAATTTACTGTACTATCCTCTTTTATCCTCTAGCTAAAGCTACTTCCCCAGTCGCACTCTCTAGTAGTGGGCATTTCACATTTTGCAGCCCAAACAATAAGTATGGATACTTTTATATTTGTCTCAGCTACAGCAACAAAACAATCTTAGCCAATTTCTAATCACTGGGAAAAAGATAGGAAATGGAAGACAATCTGACTATAAATGGGGTTCGATAAGACTTCTCCCTTGCTACGTTATAATCTTCTTGGCTATTTCAAGGCAAAAATGCAAAATTACACTTTGAACCCATAGTCTACTTTATCTCTGGCATCAGGCAACGTAGACCCAGTAGCTTTCACCTCTAACCTAACTGTAATAAATAAATATAAGAGCCTTCCCTTTAGTTACTTGTAATCACAAATGTAACTTATGGTTTTAATTTTTACCATAAAAGTATGGCCTTTTATATTATCAACTCACTCAGTGCAATTCTGTAACATACTTTCTGCAAGTATTAACTAAGCTGCAAAGACAACTGCAAACTCATAGATGGCAAGCTAGAATCCTTTCTCCAGCAGCCACTGACAATGTGGCAACCAGCATTCTGCCCCACCAGACATCATTCCTGACCCAAAGAAAAAAAAATCATCTTTCCTGTCTGAATATCCCCTGACCTCCTGTCTTGCAATGCCAGAGCAGGAGAAGGTAAGCCACCACGTTCTGTTCAAAACTGTTTAGTAAACACAGCCAAATGGATTTGGCCGGGGCAGGGTGGTTTCAGTGCTTTGCTGTGTGAGCAATGCAGAGCTTTGCCATAACACATCTTTAATTCACTGACTATGGAGACAGGTGGGAGTTAGTGATTGGAGTGGAGGGGTAGGTATGTTGAACTGCCACATCATCGTCTGCCACCTGTACATCAAAAGAGGCAGCTGGATTGTGCTGTACTTGACAGCTTTGTATCTGATACTTAAAAAGGCAGCATGATGAAAGAAAAAATTAAGGAAGAGGTCCACCTACTGTACAACAAATCCAAGCTCTGGATTTTTATTGGCTCCTTGGAATTCCCCAACTCAGAGCCTGTTTCCCTTTGCTGCCTCCAGCCAGCCACAAGTCTGCCAACCTTAAGTTGATTACCCTACCTTCTAACCTAGTTAACATATCTTTTGCTAATCTGTTTCATGTACCTTTTATTTCATGCTACCTACAACCTCTTAAGATGTCCTGCATGACCCTTCATGCAACTGTAAAATAATCCCAATCAGGTCAAAAACAATCCTAGCTCCTGGAGAGGGGAGAAACTAAAAGAAGGCAGAGCCTTCATTATTCCATCTTAAATTAACCATGCACCCCCCAGCGGGTAGTAACTCCTGCCTCTTGGGAACTCTGCCAACCTGTATGCAGGAAAAGGAGTGGATTAAGGACAAGACATGCCTGGTTCAAAAACAACAACTGCAGGTGAAGGCAAAAATGTCAACATCCTCTAATGAAGTGCGCATATGCAAAACTGGCCGGGGTCTTTGTGCAGGTTGTTGCTTTGTGTTACTGTTTGACACTGTGGATGTTTACTGCTGAACTGTGAATAAATAAATCCCATTTTGCGTTTATTACTGGTGGATGGTGATGATTTTGCCTTTGCATACAGCTCTGCCTACCTGCCTGCCCCTGCCCCTAGTGAACAGAACTCCCATCACCCCATCTACTTATGTGTCATCTGGGGGCTACCCACAGATAAACCTTTCCTGCTACTATTCATTGCAGGTTCTTCCATTTTTTTTTCAGTTCAGGAAGCTCAGCACTCACAGACTCAGTGAAACAAAAATTTAGGCAAAAATGCAGTGATAAATTTATTGTGTGGTAAATGAATAGAAAATTCCATCTAGAACCTCAAGCCCCAGTGCTTCAACACTGTCTGAATGAAAACCCAGATAGGGTTGAAGTGCTGGGGCTTAGCATTCTAACTGGAGTTTTCTATTTGTCTGCCACACAATGCATTTTTCACTGCATTTTTGCCTGAATTTTTGTTGCATTGAGTCCAGATGAGTTTTGAGCTTTCTGAATTAATGGTTTATTAGTAGGCTGTCCACCTTGCTTAGCACCATCTTCACCTTCAGAGCACAACAATTTTCTTTTCATGTTCTTCCATCTTTTCTTTAACCTTTTACTGCACCTGGTTCTATGAAATTGTCTATAAGGTACATAAAAAGTAATTAGAAAAACAAAACATTAAAATCAGATAAAAATCAGAATTGTGTATGAAAACAAGAAAAGAAAAAGCATAGTAAGAAAAGCAAAAAGGATACCAGTCATAAAACTAGTAGAGGCAAAGACTTTAAAACAGATATTTAACTTTATTAAATTATGCAATTAATTTGCTTCCCTGATGTTAGTATTCTGTTATTATGACTCTAGAATTTTGGAAAAAACAAATGTTCAAACACAACAGCTATAACATCAGAAGCCTTGAAAATGGAAACCCTAAGAGGCCATAGGTACAGCTGAGCTTTCAGGCTGGGTAGTATAACAAAAAGAATAAATGGACTGAGTACAAATAGGGGATATACAACAAGGCAGTGCTGGATACATGTTGTTATCCATACAAGCTGTGGTAACATTTTATGCATTAGGAATGGTAGAATAAAGCCTAACCATTAGTGAAATGTCTTGGGGCCACCTCAATAAGGGTGGATGAAACATTTGCCCAGACACTGCCTTTGTTGCATATTTGGTTTATGCAATGTAGTTTGTTTATTAGGCATCATTTGACAGATTTAAAGGGACACTGCCAGCCTATCTTTCAATTTACAAAGTGTACCATATCTCCTGTTGGCATTACTAGCTTCACAAAATGCATACATGACAAGGGATTTTTATATCTGTGCCATTTATTGAATTTTTTTTTTGGGGGGGGATAAATATTAAAAAGGCCCAACTGGGAGGCCACCAGCTGATGCCCCCATGTACAGTATCGCACGAGTTCCCAAGGATAATGCCATGCCATGCTATGTCATGTTTTAAACTTATTCATGTGTAAGTTTGTTAGATTTTTAAGTATGTGAGTTAAATGATGTCCTCAATACTGATGCTTCTGTTCAGAAAATGAAGGATAGAACCGAACTGTATTTAATATCCTATCAGGGTACCGAAGCTGAGGGTCCTGACATTCACAGACCCGGCATCAGTATCCCGAAATGAGGGGTGTCTGAAATTTCTGCCCAAAAGTGAAATTGCATTTCGCTGGGTAAAATCATATTTCACCCAGTGAAATGCTGGCATAACTTTTGAGGGTGGTGGAGCGAGGTGCTGGCCAAGCTGCTCCATGGTGTGGAGCACTAATGCTCATGCAGCTCAGCCAGCAGACTTTTGGGGTTGGGGTTCTGTTCCAGGTAGGGTAACATTTTGCATATTTAATTTTTACACCCCCCCAAATTTACTACCTACTCCAAGGTCTGCTCCCCCCTCAGAGTTGGTTACTTTAGTTAGGGACATGGGAGGGGGGCAAAACCCCCCAGAAAACACAAGTCCCCATTGGAATTTTGAAATTCGGTCTCCCAACCTAGTATAGTGTAGGTCAAGAGACCGAATTACAGAATATCATAATATATCACTATATTTATAGTTTGAAAAATGAAGCTGTAACTTTAGGAATGCATATTAGCATTGGTGCTAATCTTCATCAATGGACTCATTGTTTCATTTTTCAAAATGTAAATATAGTGGGTTATAGCACTCATTTTCGGAAGAGAGACACTTTTCCAAAATCAAGGGAGGTAGTAGGATTGAGCACAGCATTTAACTCACATACTCAGAAATGTAAGAAACTCATACACAAATTAGTTTACCTGCTGCCTGGTACAGAATTACTGTAACTAAAGAAAATAATCAGTGAAAAATTAAAAAAAAAACGCAAATCTGGGGGCACAAGGCCCTCTAGAACAATCTGTGACCAATTTGGATTCAAAAAGCCTAGTTTAGAGATGTGTATTAATTTTTTTTTTCTCAGACAAGCACACACAGACTTCTCTTCAGCTCTGTCTACAAAAGACTGCACTGAAGACAGCCTCCTCATGGAACAGAGCTTGTTTCAGCAACGTGTGACCCCAGTCCCATAGTACATTGCAAACTTTGCCTCTGTGCCAAAATTTGCTGGTGAAGTTGCCAAATTTATACTTCATGGGGTATCACCTTGAATTGAAATTGGACTTCGCAAGGTAGATTAACATTGTGAAATGTGGCAAATGAATCTGTGAAGCAGTTTTCCAGCTGCACACTTCACTACATGAGAGCAAACCCAAATCCCATGTTAAGTAAAGACAAAAAAAATATGATGCCGACAGGAAAAATACATATATCCCAGAAACCGCACAAGCTACCATTACAAAACTTTTCACACATTTAGGACTTGACTCCTGCACAACACTTACAACATTTCAGCTAATTTCATCAAACACTGCCAAAGCTATTAAGGTTCTCCAAGGATCATATGCTCTTGCAAGTGCCCCTGATGCATACATCAAGAGGGCAATGTACACTACCTTTGCTTTTACAGCATCAACAATCTGGAATGATTTACCATTGCAGATATGATATTCATCAAGTTATAGAACTTTTTCTACATTTTATAAAAATGCTCAAATGCAACTGTAACTAATATTATGTAAGATCAACTTTGTACTTGTTTTTAGACATGGAATATTTTTCCTATTTTAGATGGTGCTATGTAAATATGTTGTTTGTACTGTATTTTGAAAAATGTTCTAGACCTCCGGTCATACTTGCAAAAGGAATTGTATTCCAGAGTATTTAACCGATAACAAATAAACAAACAAAAGATTTAACACAGAGTCTCTCACACTGCCCTAACTATAGGGATGCTACCTCAACCCTACAGTACAGTTCTGCCAGATCTCATGACAGTGGCCTCATGCCGCTTGCCATGCTTCTACCCCTTGGCTATTATAACCTGAGTCCAGATACATTTCCTCCTCCACTGAAGCAATAGGAGAACCATAAAGTGCTTAAGTCCTACCTCTGTTTTTTCCTTCCCTAAATGTAGTGCTTGCATTCTGCTGCGTTGAATCTTAGATAGTGGTGGCCTGGTTGGCAAATGCTTCTCCCCACAGACACGTAATGGAAAAAAATCATTTTAAAAATATGACCACAGTGGTCTGACCAAATTCCAGCTTGTTCATGTCCTCCTGAAGTTTGCTCCCTTCCTAAAGAAAATCCACCCCTACCTGACCAGCTTTGTGCCATCTGCAAACTTGAGCAGTCTGCTGGAGACTCAGGGCAGAATTCACGAATGTGGGGGAAGGTCCCATAGCTGCAGAAAAACCTCGGTGCTAGTGGGTTTCCACTTGTGAAGCCACAGGTCACCCCCAGCTGCGGGTATTCAGAAAGGTGGAGCCAGAGTATGACTGGCTCCACAGAATACGGCAGCTTGTGGGTGCTGTTGCCAGGGACAGCACTGCAGCTGCAGGAGGCTGCTACAGGCAGTGGGAACCACTGGAGCACTCTCCACAGCTGCTGCAGCTGAGGATTGGCTGCTCCGTAGCTGCGCCGATTTTGGCACACAACTGGGATTGCTGAGTGGGACTTAGTCCCATTTCACTTTGTGAATCCTGCCCCGGTTTGTAGATCACATATAAAAATATTGACTAGAAGTCAGCCCAGCACCAATCACTGAGGGAAATGGTTGAGTACCCTGTCTACTTGTAGTAGTGCACATCCCCACAGTGTCTTCTTCCTGCCTCCATGCCAGTCAGTAATCCACCATACTTTGTGTATGCTACACAAGTATACTTTAACCAGAAGCTTGTCATGCACCACAATGGCTAAAGACCTACCGAATTCCATATAGACTAAGTCTGTGATGGTGCCCCTGTCCACTTTTGTGGTTACTTACTCAAAAAGATGATCAAGCTGGTTTGGTATAATCTGCCCCTTATAAATCATCCATGGTAAAAGAGGGCAACAACCTTTATCACAGTGCAGTGCCCCATTATATTATTTCCTTGATAATGGATTCTAGGACCTTGCCTGGCATTGATGTCAGACTTACAAGTCTACTGTATTGTTGACTGAGTCTGACATTGCCTCTTCTTAAACATGAAAGCAATGTAATGCAGTGAACTTTTCTCTCCTTCACCACTATGATTGTGCAGACAGACTCATGAATAATTGCTGCAAGTAACCCAAGCAAGTATTCATTTAGCTCTGCTATGGTGCAGCTGTATTATCGTGTATTTCTCTTGCAACTTTTCTGACTTAATTGTCACCAAGTAATCAGCTCCCAGGGTGGGTATCATAGTCACAGTCTAAATCATGGCTACTTTGAATATTATAGTGTCTCCTAAAAATCACCAATCCCCATTTTCCCCAGGCTCTGCACCGAACCACAAAACTAAGTGTATATTCTGCATGTCTGCAATCCACCCTAGCTTTTTCACAGGTTCCTCCTATCCAACCATTGTTTTCAGGGCCCAATACCATCTACCACCTTCCTCTTGCCATTGCTTCCACTTAGTCATGGCATTGGTGCTGTCTGCAGCTTTAACAGCTCTCCAAACTTCTAGGCTCTCCTTTGCATCCTTACTTATTGTCTTGCAGTCCATCAGTGCTGCTTCATATCTCTACCGTATATCATTAACCTTGTTTTCTTATGAGGCATCTGCATTAATTATTTTTATAACACGGGTTGAACAGGAGGAACAGTCATTGGCCAAACAGCATCACCTGACCATGAATTGAATTCACTATTTAATCCACAGGTGGGGTGAGATGCCCAGCTAGCAAGATCCCTGGGCAGAGCAGGACTTGTTATGTGAGGGAAAATTCAGTACTGACAGGCAGCCATTGCAAATGCATGAGCAAGAGGCTGCCACAGTAACAACATGGTGGCCACTTTTCAGTGTTATTCCCAATTCCCCTGGTGTACTGTAAGTGCTGGGATCAAGCAGCAGTACCAGATGAAGCAGCAGTGCCAGCTATACCCCCAACCCACCTGGCTTTCAGGCCAATTGACTTGTGTATATGTTGTTTATCCCCCCCGACAGTAAAGCAGCAAAATGCATTTCTGAGTGTGAGAGAGAGAGAGAGAGAGAAAGAGAAAGAGAGGCAGCTGCCGCCTGCCATCCACTACTGAAGCATGTATCTCCAGTCTTGTGGTGTGTTTTCAATCCTGCCCATGGTGACATTTTCCTGTGGCCCTCATGGACAGTGACAAGAGTGAACAGGAGTTGAACCACAGTCAGAGCCCAGCAATTTAAAGTCATGCTGGCCACCCACCCATTCCCACAGCATTGCTACGCACCCACAGCTGCAACTGGGCAGCTGAATGACAAAAGACTGACTGGAGGTAGAGTAGAAGCATGATGAGAGAGACAGGCAGCAAAACTGACCAGTGCCCTGAAGAGTGAGACACAGATGGAGAGCAAGACAGGCACATAGGGCAAGCAGTACAGCAGGCTCTGGTGAGCGAGAGAGAGAGAGAGAGAGAGAGATCAGTGTAGCAACAGTCAGTGAGTACACTTGCAGTCTGTAGTCTGTAGCAAAGAGGAACAGCGCAGAGGTCAGCCACCTCCAGATATAGAGAAAGACAGCATTAATGACATGGAAATCAGGAGTGGCAGGCAGAATGCAGAAGTGGGTTGATCACATGCTTACACATAGTTGTCTTTGTCACTCTGTGTGTGTGTGTGTGTGTGTGTGTGTGTGTGTGTGTGTTTTGGGGTGGCACCACAGATGTGTTCCTTGGAAGTATGAGACAGTCTATCATGCCTCCAAAGCAGCAGAAGTGCAATGTGTACTTCTGTTGTGACACTTGTCTCCACCTACCATAAGACACAGTGAGAGAGGGGGAGAGAGAGAGAGAGAGAGACAGAGAGACAGAGAGACAGTGAGCCAGAGACAGTGAGCAATGCAGCTCCCTGTCATCAGGGAGATCCATGTGCCTATGTACCATTTGGGGTTGGGGGATGAATTAAACATGGTAGCCAAGGTAGCACACAATGTTATGCATAAAAAATGTCACAAATCATGTCAGTAGTGTATCTGTGACATTTCAATATGTATAGTAGCAATGCAGTATGCATTGTTTCATAGGAATTATTTTACAAGGTAGCAGAATACACTGCCTTTTTTGTCTTTAAACATCTTTTCTTTGTGTTTTTACCAGGTGGGCCACATAACCCATTTAATATGTGAAACAACCCACCCAGGGTATGAGGTTATAGGCATTTTATGCACCCCTGCAGTTCTGTGAGGACACTTGTTCTGCGGCCTTGTGCCTCACAACGCACCCCAGGCATGGATTAAGTGCCTATAACCCCATACCCTGGAATGGGTTAATGCTATCTAATTTGTACTGCACTGCTTCACACGACCATGCTCAGACAAGTAGTAAGTCATGCCAAGTTTTTTCATACAACCTTATATTCAAGTTATTTCAGTTTGTATGATCACTGCTGACATTAGCAGGGAACAGCTGCAAAACATACAGTGTACCTTTTAAACAGTAAAACCAGAAATAAATAATCCATTCTATAATTTTTAATTTCTATCTCTAATTCATCTTCTTGCCCTATAGTGGATTCTAATTATGGTGCAAAATGCTCCATCTACTGAAAAAGGTAAAAAGGTGCCATTATTACTTAAATGTCTTCACACTGCCTATGCCACTCAGTCAGAATAAGTCTAAGTACCAGACAGATTGTGTCTAAGTTACTTGCAATTATAATTCACCATTTGAAATAATATCTTTTTTAAGCAACCAGTGACATCTTGCCAGGCACAGATGGAGGAACTTACTGTATTACTGTTATATTTGCAAAATTGTGGCACTCATTGAAGTGCTGTGATTTCAACCACAATCCCAATGAGTTGAACCACTCTCTCAGATTATTCAATTTCTGCCCATTTACTGCTATCGGATCTTTAAGTAGCAATTGTAAACCTTATTTATACTGAGTATGCTGCAAACTGTGAATCACAGTAATGGATATAATGACAATCTAAGTCAAAAGAATAGATATTGATCCCCAGATTTCTGTTCATCATGTGATGAGACACCTGCACATTTTTTCTTGATTCATCATGAGATGCCAAACATCACCAACACTGCAATAATATTATCACTCTGTTAAATTTGTTTGCTGATGTTGATGGTCTTACCAGCTCATCATGTAATGTAGTTAAGTTGCTGTGGACTCACTAAATATCCGAGGTTGTAAAATCCCCCTTCCAAATAAAAGCAGTAGCCAATAATTGTGAGTTATTTCAAGGGGAGCTGTTGAAGATTGCTTGCTTGGAATGATAGATGAATTGATTCTCCTTGGCTGCACCAATCTCAAAGTAAGTGTGTTCCTTGTGGAAAGAACACTTTTATCTATTTGTTATTCGGTAATGGGTTGTCAAGTTCAAATGGTACTTCTGTTCCCTCAAGTACATATAGACTGATGAGACTTTTTTATAGCATTTAGTATTTTCACAAGGGAGTGCATGGTCCAGCATTACCAGAACAACTTGATGTTTTGCCCTTATTTACAACCGGCAACTTGTGTTTATTTCTCTTTCTACTTCATTATATCCATTTCCCAAAATGCTTTGCATCTCTGTACAGTACCCAAAAGAAACAATGTTTTGATCTCTCTCTATCTCTCTCGTTATTGTACTGCTGCAATTGTGCTAATATATTAGGGGTGAGTTAGTGTCTGTGTCAAAGCCACTGTATTTGACAGCTTATAACTCAGCTGTCTCAGAACATGCAGTAGGGGTTTATCAATTGGTATGCACCCTATCAGTATTAGAAAGTAAATGCATGTTCATTTTCAAAACAGTAAGTTTGCTAGTTAAGTCACTGTGAAGTGGTAAAAATTGCAAATGGCACCTATATTAAGACCTATTTTATTTATTTATTTATTTATTTATTGAATTTTGTTGACCGGGTAGGCCCACTGGGCCCCGGAGGTCCCTTTTTCAGGGGCGACCCGGGGGTAAAAATAACATACAAGTAACAGAACAGTACAAGTTGATAGATGACATATTGTGTTACAGAGCTGGATTACATAGGGTTACAATCAGAGTAGGAAGAGTTGGAACATGAGTTTAAAATGGATAATGAAAATAATATACTATTTTAAACCCTGAAACTATAAAGTCAACTGGACATTGGCCCAGAATAGAGATTTACATTTGTTCTACAATGTAAAAGGCACACTTGTACTGTTAAAAGTATTTTTACACTGCAGAACACATGCATTTGCAAACCAAAAACACAGACAAAAACATTTTTAAAAACTTGGCCAAGGCTGGCCCTGTGGTATGGAGGGTTGAGGAGCTAGGTTTCACACCTCCTGTCATGCTGTCAACCTGGGTTCAGAAATTGTTGTGGGTCTATTTATTTATTTAAGAGTTTTACCAGGAAAGCATACTGAGGAGGGTACTGCTCAATTCCAGATGCATCCTGGGAGTGTGGGGATAGGGAGGATACATATTACAAAACATTTTTGATACATTCATATGACCAGTGTTGATAACAGCATTCTTATATACAGATTAGCTGACATCAGAAGTAAAAACAATATATAGGCAAAATAGCTAGCAGTACATACATTTTTGCAGAGTAGCAGCAGCATACATTTATACAGAGTAGTCACAGCAGGAGTAAATATACTGATGAGAATGATCAGCAGATGACATGCCTGCTTGGGATCCAGCAGTGCAAGTTGCATGGGCAACTAGTGGAGAAGTGTGTCTTGAGTAGTGCGTTGAGGTGAGGTGTGCTGGTGGTGTGCCAAATATCCGTTGGCAAGGAATTCCATAAGTTTGGCATCCGGTAGCTGAAAGCAGCCTGGCCAGACATGGTGGCCATGTGGGGGATGTGAAGAAGCTGGGAATCAATGTTCCTGAGCGAGTAGGCTGGTGGGGGCAATACTACTATGGCATCCACAAGGTAGGAGGGGAGTGACTGGGACCAGAATTTCACAGTAGTTCTAACACAGTGTAGCAATCTCTGATTGTGGAGAGATGGGAGATCTAAGGAGTGGTACAGGTCACAGTGATGGGTAAGGGGAGGGCAGTCCAGGGAGAAATGGCAGAAAGAGTGGAAGAGAGGATCTAGTTTGGCCAGGGAGGACTTAGGGACTACACAGTAGACTACATCCCCATAGTCCAGTATTGAGAGGATCAGTTTTTGAATGATTGCCAGGTGCGTAGGCAAGAGGATGCAACTTTTATTATGGTATAACGCACCCAACATGGGGTGCAGCTTCTTATGTGTAGCATTAATTTGCATAGTGAAGTCAAGATGCTGGTCTAACTAGACCCCAAGGTATGTGAAGGAGGTACAAACCTCCAAGGGGGAGCCATTCAGTGTGTGAAACATGGGGGAGGTGGAGAGGTGGGAGAGTTTTCCCCTAGTGCTGAATGTTAGGGAGACTGTTTTCTTGGGGTTTAGGAATAGCTGATGAGAATGAAACCAGAGTTGGACATTGTCGAAGTCCTGCTGTAGACAGGCAGCTACTGCAGAGGGAGATGGCTCAGAGGCATACAGAACTATGTCATCTGCATACATGTGAATGGACTTATGAGGGTAGGCTGCAGGGAGATTATTGAGGAAGATGGAAAACAACAATGGGCCTAGGACGGAGCCTTGTGAGACCCCGGTGGTAACAGGGAGTGAAGTGGAAATGTCAGAGCCAATACAGACCGACTGGGAGCTGCCTGCCAAGTAAGACTGGGACACTCAGAGGCCAACCGAAACAGGTAGGATAAGCATCTCTAGGACAGTTCTTCTCACTCTGGGAGAGGGGTTAGTGTGTCCTCCTGTTCCTCTGCCACCTGAAGGTGTCTGGGAGGCAGCACAAAGGGTTCACAAAGGGGGAGGGACCCCACATGCAGGTTGCCAGGGGTGTTCACAGAGACAGAGCTTGCACATCACACACATTGCATGCAAGGTGGGCCTGCAGTGAAAACAAGGAGGAAAAATTCCCAATTGCAGGATGGAGTCCAATCCCTCACTGGCCTCATACCATAAACTAAGCACCCCCCCACACACACACATACATACTCCTTTGGCAGAGGCGACAAATGCAATACAAGCCCCGGAGAAGCCAGGTAATGGGACTGGTCAGAAAGGGCCCTGCAGCCACAGTTACAAATCCACAGTACCCAAATTAACAAGAGTTATTTTGTCTACAGAAGCGCAAGGCCCTATGGAACCTGTGCTTCTGTAGCCACAGGTACTCATCCACAATGTAAGACATGCACAGAGTTCTGTCTGCAAAAATACATGCCCCTGAGGGGGTCTGCACTTCTAAGCCACAGTTGTAAGACACATACATTGACCTCTGGCTGCAGAAGTGCAGGTGTCACAAAATCTATGATACCCAAATTGTATTAGAAATTTTGTCTGCAGAAGTACAGACTCTGCAACTACAGGTGTAAGACATATACACAGACTACTGGCTGCAGAAGTGCATGCATCTGTGGGGCCAGCACCTGTGCAACTACATATAGAAAAACCATGATACCAACATTGCAACAGAACATCTGTCTGCAGAAGTGCAGGCTCCTATGAGGCTTGTGCTTCTGCAGCCGCAGGTACTCCTACATGCTGTGCAACATACAAACGCACTTGTTGCTGCAGAAATACAGGCCCCAGATACAGATCATGAAGGTACCACATCATTTTTACTGCATTTGTGTCATCTGGAAACAGAGGTATGTTGTTTGTCTTACCTGATGATGGCTGTCTGTGGTTGCTTGTGTGGTTCTGCCCTTTTGCTACTTGGGAGTGGGGTTGGTAGTTAGGGTTGGAAACACTAATGTCACATTTCTATATTTTTGTGGCATTAAGGTGAACCCTAACCAGTGTATAAATGCATTTTTTTCAATGAATGCCATTTCTTTTTGAGACAGAGGAATTGTATTCTCATTCACCTAGGTCCCTTTAGCAACTGCACAAACAGGTGCAGATGCACACAACCTCTGGGAAGACTCAGTTTTCTTATGGAAATGTGGTGTCCTGCACTTCCTTGTTGTGATGGATGTGAATAATTTGTGAGGCTGTGTGGTGGGCTGCATTATTTCAGGGCTTTCTGGACTGTGGACTTCAATGTGGCCACAGAGACAGATAAACAGGGCAATGAGTTCGTCTGCATGCCAAAGTGCAGCACCTTTTGGTATTTAAAGATGCTGAAGTGAAGAGTCATAGAAACACAGAAACATAGAACTTGCCAGCAGATAAGGACCACTAGGCCCATCCAGTCTCCCCATAGGCACTATACATTGTATGTGGCCTCTGACCCTATGAGATCAATGGCTTTTCATCACTATCTCCCCTCTCAAGCTTTCCTTGTGCCTGTCCCAGGCATGCTTAAACCCTTCCACTGTGCTTGCCCTACTACCTCCTGTGGCAGACTATTCTGCGCATCTACTACCCATTCTGTGTAGAAAAACTTCCTCACATTACCTCTTAATCTACCCCCTTCCAATTTCATATTGTGCCTCCTTGTTCTAGTACTTTTTCTGTATTGGAAAAGGTCCCCCACCTGCACCTTGTTTATGCCCTTGAGGTACTTGAAAGTTTCAATCATGTTCCCCCACTGTCTCCTCTCTTCCAGTGAGCACATATTGAGGTCCCTTATTCTCACTTCACACGTTTTGTGGTGCCAGCCCTGCACCATCTTTGTTGCCCTTCTCTGGGTAGTCTCCACCTTATCTATGTGCTTGCACAGATGTGGCCTCCAGAACTGTACACAGAACTCCAGGTGAGGCCTTACCAATGTTTTATACAATGGCATCCCCACCTCCCACCTCCTGCTAGTGATACCCCGCCTATGCACCCCACCATGCCACTGTCCCTCCCTGCTACCTCTGTGCACTGCTTTGATACCTTAAGGACATCAGAGATGATAACCCCTAAGTCCCTTTCCTCTTTGGTGACAGTCAGCTTCTCCCCCCAACCTGTAGCTATCCCAAGGGTTCCCTCTACCCAGGTGCATTATTTTTCACTTCTTTGCATTGAACCTCAGTTGCCACATCTCTGACCATCTTTCAAGTTTTTCCAGGTCCCTCTTCATTTCCTGCACCCGTTCTGGAGTATCCACCCTGTTGCAGATCTTGGTGTCATCTGCAAATAGGCAGACCTTTCCTTCTAGCCCCTCTGCAATGTCACTAATAAAGACATTGAACAGGACTGGTCCTAATACTTATCCCTGTAGTACCCCACTTGTCATCCCTCCTCTCCACAGATTGTACCCCATTAACCACCACCCTCTGTCTCCTGTCTGGTAACCATTTCCTAACCCAGTTCACCACCTTGTCTCCCATGCCCAGACTACCCATCTTGTTAATCAGCCTTCTGTGTGGGACAGTGTCAAAGGCTTTGCTGAAATCTAGGTAGGCAATGTCTACTGCCCCTCCCTGATTTATTTCCCTAGTCACCCTATAAAAAAACTCTATTATATTCATTTGACATGACCATCTTGCTGTGAATCCATGTTGCCTCAGATCCTGAGCATCGCTTGATTCTATATGTGCCACTATCCTTTCTTTCAGTAGTGTCTCCATGATCTTTCCCACCACTGAGGTAAGTCTGACTGGCCTGCAGTTCCCTGCTTCCTCCTTACTGCTGCTTTTGTGCGGTGGGACTACATGTGCCCTCCTCCAGTCCTCAGGAATGACACCCATGTTGAGTGACTCTGTGAACAGGGCTGCCAGCGGGGCTGCTAGTTCCCTTCGCAGTTCCGTTAATATCCTTGAGTGGATGCTGGCTGGTTCCATGGCCTTATCCATCTTCAGCTTTGTGAGTTCTTCCAGAACTCTCTCCATTGTGAATGGACTGTCTCCTCCCCCACCATTGCATCTGCAACCCAAATGTGGTCCTTGACCCTCTCCCTCCTTACTGAATATTGAGCAAAAGTATATGTTCAGTATTTCTGCCTTGTCCAGATGCCACTCCTCACACTCTTCCTTCTCCCCTTTCAGCCTCACAATCCCCACCCCGCGTTTTTTCTACTTTCTCTGCTGTACCTATAAAATGCCGTATCCCCTTTGTTTACAGACTTTGCTAAGCCCTCTTCTGTCTTCCCATTTGTCCTCCTAACAGCCTTCCCTGCTTCCCTTAGACATTCAAGGTACACCTCCCTGTTCTCCTCCCTTTGGCTCCCCTTATAGTTCCTGAAACTCAACCTTTTAGCCCTGACTTTGTCCCCCACCTCTTTGAAGAACCATAGTGGTCTCCTTCTTCTTTTCCTTTTGGCCACTATCCTAATGCATTGGTTTGTTATATCTGCTTTGGCTCCTTTCAGTTTCTGCCATTGTCCTTCCACCCCTTCTATTATCTCTTCCTTTCCCAGGACTGCTTGTATACATTTACCCATTTCAGTGAAATTTGCCCTCCTGAAATATAATACTCTTGCCCGTGTGTGGCTTAATTGAGTCCATGTCTCCATGCTGAACCACACCATGTGGTGGTCACTGTCACACAGCTGTTCTTCCACTTGTATTTCTTTGACTCTGTTCCCATTGGTCCATACCAGGTCCAGAATTGGCTTGTCCCTGGTTGGCTCATGCACCAGCTGCCTAGGTCCAACCCCATGCAGGGATTCCAGATGACTGTGCTTCTGGCTGAAGCAGCCACCGGGGTGGCCCAATCAATGTCCGGCATATTGAAATCCCACAGAAGCAGGATGTCACCTTTAGTGCCATGTCATGTATGTTCTCCACTAGTTCCCTGTCTACTTCCTCCCTCTGTGCCAGAAGTCTGTAGATCACTCTGGTGCATATTACTGTTCCATTCCCTGGCTTCAGGGTGACCAACAGTACCTTGACCTCCCCCTGCCTTTCCTGATCTTCTGTAGCCTTAATACCATCTCTGATGCACAGAGCCATTCCTCAACCCTTTTTACCCTCCCGGTCTCTCCTGAACAGTGTATAGCCTGGAACATTGACTTCCTAGCCATGATTAGCAGAGTACAACATCTCTGTTATTCCTGCTATGTCAAGGTCTGCATCTATCAACAAGGCCTCCAGATCCAGAACCTTATTTCCTAGGCTACGGCATTCATTAGCATGACCTTCCATGTATTACATCTGCCTTTCCTCTGTTCTTATTCTCCCTCTCCAGCATCTTCCCCCACCCCAGTTTCCTTTCCTATGTGCTCTTATCCCCTGCTTATCACATACATTCTTCACCTGCCTGCTCCTCTCTGCTAACTTTCGCTGTTCCTGTTAGTACATATTTTCCTGAATGTTCCCATGTGGGGGGTGTTCCTAAACCTCCTGACCCTCTTGGCTCTCCCCCCTTGGTCAGTTTAAATGCTCACAGCTGAAGCATTTCAACTTCTTACAAAGGACCAAGGTCCCCTTCTTGGACAGATGCAGGCCATCCTCCTCATAGAAGCTCGCATCTGCCCAGGTCAGGCCCCAGTCACCTATGAAGCCAAAACCCTCCCTGCACACCAATCCTTCAACCAGGAGTTGAAGGCACAGATGTGGAGTGCCCTAGCTTCCCCTCTGCCCTGGACAGTTATCACCTCTGAGAATGAGATGGAACATGCCATCTGTTTCAGGTTTCCCCGCAGCTTCCTGAAAACCTCCTGGACTCTGGCTAACTCCACCCTTCTCCTGGCCATATCATTGGCCCCCAGGTGGACAATAACATTCAGCTTCTCCCTTCTAATTATTGACTTAGTGATCCTATGGATCCGCTTCCCATCCCTCAATGCAGCACTTCCTGGAGGGCACTTGACTGCCCTCTGTCCCCTATGTCCTATGTCGAAAGAATAATTTTTATGTGGCTCTATTGTGAAGGGTCCAATGCCAAGAGAAGACTTTTTAGGTGGCTCTGTTAAACACATTTTGCCAATGGTACAAATCTGTTCAACACTGAGGTAGCAAGGATCAACCAGCACTTCAAGCAGCATGGATCCCAAGTTTTGGGATCACCTCATCCACTAAGTTCAGATCACTTAAATAGCTAGGTAATAATGGAGTCAATTATTTATTTATATATTTATTTATTTATTTTACAATTCAGATTAATACCTTTGAGCACACAGGACTCTTTTACAAAGGCTCCAAATCAAATGTAGTGCACAGTACAAAAACAATCAAACACGCACAGTAACATAAATTATACAAACCAAAACAGCAAATATATCCATTGAGAAATGACAAAAATAGTTACAGAAGTGCATGATGGATAAGTAGCATACTACTTAAAATATGGCAGTGAATTTCAAATTAAGTGCACCTGTGGGCATACACTAGAAGCCTGGTACAGGCACTGTCAGGAGGGAGTAAAAAAACAGAGGAAAGAGGGTGGAGTAGGGTGGATTCACCTAGTATGGTGTTGGAGGAAACTCCTAGAAAGGAGAGGAGAGGGAGGGGGAAAGGAAGAGAGAGCAGAGTGTGTCAGGGAGTAGCATATAGGAATATAGAACAGTGATGGTGGTACAGGCTAGGTTTAAAGCAGGGTCTGTACCTAGAATGCAGCTGGGGCAGGCCTTGTCAAAGAGATTAATAAGCTGGGAAAGACAGGGGAATATAAGGTGGGAGTTAAGGGATCAAGTGTAGGGTGGAGGGAAAGTCCAAGGGGGGTACATGGGGTACAGACATATGAAACCTGCACCTTGCCTTGAATTGCTACGACTAAGATGGGCAATCACAGAGTTTCTCTTACACCAACAGAAGATGGAGATCTTTTTTAAACTGTCCGATTTTCCCAATGCCACTTAGAGCTACTGGGAGGTCATTGAATCATTGTGATCCCCTGACTGAAAGGGCACATTAGGCAAAAGTAGTACACCTAAATGGTATATGGAGTACCCCCTTTGTTGAGCTCCTGGTTTGCTTCATGGTCTTATTCCATTTAAAGATGTTGGCCGTTGTGGCTGGTGTCAGACCAAGCAATGATTTCTTCCCTAGCAGACAGGCCTGGTACTCCACCCTTGGTAGCAGAGGGAGTCAACCAGTATTACAATACAGCTAACAGGTGTGCATATAGTGATCGGCTCCCAGGATGAGTCTGCAGGCATTGTTAATGAGTGCCTTTACCCTTTCAGTGCTGAATCTTTAATCACCTGCTTTAATCAC
Organism: Neoceratodus forsteri; assembly: GCA_016271365.2. NCBI lineage: Eukaryota > Metazoa > Chordata > Ceratodontiformes > Ceratodontidae > Neoceratodus > Neoceratodus forsteri. The sequence goes on along the minus strand of CM057455.1, from coordinate 1,114,938,353 downwards.
TGGAAACAGGGGAGGTACCCAAAGACTGGAGGACAGCAGATGTAGTCCCCTTATACAAAAGTGGGAACAAAGAGGAAGCAGGGAACTACAGACCAGTCAGCCTCACCTCAGTAGTGGGGAAGATCATGGAAGCACTACTGAAGGAGAGATTGGTAGAACATCTGGTTGTCAATGGACTACAGGACCCAAGGCAGCATGGTTTCACCAGGGGGAGGTCATGTCAGACCAACCTCATTGAATTTTTGACTGGGTGACTAGGGAGGTGGATCAGGGAGGCGGTGGACATGGCCTATCTGGACTTCAGCAAGGCCTTTGACACTGTGCCACATAGAAGACTATTACACAAACTGGGGAATATGGGTGTGGGCAGGACAGTAGTGTGGTGGGTAGGTAACTGGCTGGATGGCAGGACACAGAGGGTGGTGGTAAATGGCTGTCACTCCACAGAGGGAAGAGTGACCAGTGGGGTACCACAGGGATCAGTGCTGGGACCGGTCCTCTTCAACACCTTCATCAGTGACATTGCGCAGGACCTAGAAGGCATAATTTCACTGTTCGCTGATGACACAAAGCTCTGTAACAGAGTAGACACACCAGAGGGTGTAGACAGAATGAGAAGGGACCTGCAGAAACTTGAAGAATGGTCAGGGGTTTGGCAGTTGAAATTCAATGCAAAGAAGTGCAAGATAATGCATATGGGGCACAAAAACCCTGGCACAATATATCAGTTGGGGGGTGAGGATATAGCATGCACCAAGCAGGAAAGGGATCTTGGGGTTATCATCTCTGATGACCTCAAAGGTAGGAGAAGCAGTGTGACAAAGGCAGCAGGTAAAGCAAATAGGATGCTGGGATGTAAGGCAGGGGCATCACCAGCAGGAAAGGGAGGTCATAATTCCGCTATACAGACACTAGTGAGGCCCCACCTGGAGTACAGTGTACAGTTCTGGGAGACCATACCACGTAAGGACATAGACATGGTAGAGAAGGTTCAGAGGAGGGGCAACAAAGATGGTGCATGGATTGCATCACAAGTCCTATGAAGACAGGTTGAAGGAACTGAACATGTACTCCCTGGAGGAGAGGAGGGAGAGGGGATATGATGAGAGACATACAAGTATCTTACAGGGAGGAACAGGGTGCAGGAATATACTATTTTTAAGCGAAAAAGATGTTCCAGGACTAGAGGGCATGGGATGAAGTTGAGGAGGACGATTCAGAGGAAACATGAGAAAGAATGTCTTCACAGAGCAGGTGGTGGACAAGTGGAACACCCTGCCAGAGGAAGTGGTGGGGGCTGAAACAATCACGGGATTTAAGAATGCATGGGATAGACATAAAGGAATTCTGGAGGTCAGGGGTAAGGGGCAACAGACTTCTAGGAAAACAAACTGAACTTACAAGCTCAAATGGGCAGACTGGGTGGGCCATAGGCCCTTATCTGCCAACACTGTCTATGTATCTATGTATCTACAGTGGCGTGAAAAAGTATTTGCCCCCTTCCTGATTTTCTCTATTATTGCATATTTGTCACATTGGATGTTTTCAGGTCTTTAGACAAAATATAATATTAGATAAAGGGAACCTGAGTGGACAAATAACACTTTTTTTTTTTACTTATTTCATTTATTTAATGAAAAAAGTTAACCAACACCAACTGGCACTGTGTGAAAAGTAATTGCCCCTAGTTAAATCAACCCAATTAAAGGGATAATTAGAGTCAGCTGATTGAACACAGCCAGGCTTGATTACAGCCAGCCCTGCTCAATATAACCTCACTTATTTTGGCCCTTACCATCAGAGTCACATTGTCAGGACAAAGATTCAACAAGCACATTATGCCATGATCAAAGGAAGTTCCTGAAAAGATCAGAAAAACATTTTGTTGCCCTCTATCAGTCTGGAAAGGGTTACAAAGCTATTTCTAAGGCTCTGGGACTCCATCGAACCACAGTGAGAGCCATAATCTCAAATGGAGAACACTTGGAACAGTAGTGAACCTTCCAGGAGTGGGCTGCCTGCCAAAAATTACTCCAAGGGTGCAGTATAAAAATCATCCAAGAAGTCTCAAAGGATCCTAAAACAACACCCAAAGAACTGCAGGCTTCTCTTCCTCAGCTAAGGTCAGTGTTCATGACTCCACAATCAGAAAAGACTGGGCAAAATGGGCTTCATGTGAGAGTAGCAAGGCGAAACCACTGCTAACCAAGAAGAACATAAATGCTCATCTCTCATTTGCCAAGAAGCACCTGGATGATCCACAAGCCTTTTGGGAAAATGTTCTATGGACAGATGAGTCCAAAGTGGAACTTTTTGGACAACATGGATCCCATAATGTCTCGCGTAAAGCAAACACAGCATTCCACAGTAAGAACACCATACCAACAGTCAAACATGGTGGTGGTAGTGTGATGGTGTGGGGATGCTTTGCTGCCTAAGGACCTGGATGACTTGCCATAATTAAAGGAACCATGAATTCTGCTCTGTACCAGAAAATTCTTAAGGAGAATGTCCAGTCATCCTTCCATCAGCTGAAGCTGAAGCGTAGTTGGGTCATGCAGCAAGACAATGATCCAAAACACAAAAGCAAGTCCACATCAGAATGGCGAAAAAGAAGTAAAATTAAAGTTTTGGAGTGGCCTAGTCAAAGTCCAGACTCAAATCCGATAGAGATGCTGTGGCAGGACCTGAAACGAGCAGTTCATGCTCGAAAACCTACAAATGTTACTGAATTAAAGCAGTTCTGCGGGAAGAGTGGGTTAAAATTCCTCCTACAACGATGTGAAGACTGATATTGAATTATAGGAAGTGTTTGGTTGCAGTCATTGCAGCTAAATGTGGCGTAACCAGTTATTAAGTGTAAGGGGGCAATTACTTTTTCACACAGTGCCAATTGGTGTTAGTTAACTTTTTTTTGTTAAATAAGTGAAACAAAAAAAAACAAACAAGTGTTATTTGTTCACTCAGGTTCCCTTTATCTAATATTACATTTTGTCTAAAGACCTGAAAACATCCAGTGTAACAAATATGCAATAATAGAGAAAATCAGGAAGGGGCCAAATACTTTTTCACACCACTGTATGAATCCATTGCTGCGTTGTAGATGACTAGCCTGTAATCAATAGTGGCCAGTATCAAGCTCCTGGTTACCAGGCTCATTTCCTCTTGGGTCAAAGAGTTTCTATGTCTGTAGAGGATCCCCAGTTTGACGTTTGATGTTTTGATGACTCTGTCAGTATGGCTGCTGAAGGAGACTGAATCATCTAGTAGGATGCCCAGATATTTAAATGAGTGGACTTGTTCAAGGGTGTCGCCAGAGCTGCTGGTGATGATGGCAGGGCCTGCTTTCTTTCTGCTATGAGGTAAAGTGAAATTCATTTACTTGATTTTTTATAGTTTAGAAGTACTTTGTTTTGGGTAAACCATGACTCGAGTTTCATAAATGAATCCTGGAGTGTATTGCTAATCTCGTATGCATTGGCTCCTGTGGCGGAGATGACGGCGTCATCTGCATACAGAACCATGTTTGCAGAGCAGGCTGTAGGCAGCGAGTTGATACTAGTAATGAGCCAAGTATAGACCCATGCGGCACCACCATTGTCACCTCCTTGGGATCAGATATTACCCTAGCTATTTTAACACATTGTGTCCTGAGGAAAGGAACTGAGCGATTGGACATGGAGCCTATTAGTTGGAAGGGGTTTTGCTAGTCATACAGGTTTTCTTTTTGTTTTCAATTTTATCAATTTTATCCCTGAATCTTGAAATCCACTCAGTTAGAAGCATTTTAACATAAAATTTAATGGCAGATAAGGACTGCTTGGCCCTTCCATTTTGACCATTCCTCACTACCTACACAATTACCCCAGATCGTATCCAATCTACAGCTCTTTCTCCCTCCACCTTCCTTTCCACTGTAATTCCTTTGTGCTTATCTCATGCATTCTTGAACTCCACCACTATTTTTGACCCCACCACCTCCACAGAAAGGCTGTTCCAGGAACTCCAACCATTTTGTACTCTGCTTCTAGGTTTTGGTGTCCTCAGTGCATCATTTTTCACTTTTCACATTGAAATCCAGCTGTTATACTCTCAACCACGCCTTTCATTTTCACAGATCTCTGATCATCCTCTCCATCCCCCTTGTGTGTCTGCCCTATTGCAGATTCTGGTGTCAGCCACAATGAGCAACCTTCCATTCTAGCTCTGCTGCAATGTCACTTATAAAGACATTAGTATGTTAAATACTGGTGTCTAAACAACAAAGGATTTCCAGGCTAACAAAGCATAGCTTAAAAGTGTCTATAATCAAAGGTGATTCTGTAATGTTAGTCACAACCACCTACCAACATGTAAATGGAAGGATGGCCACAATGACCATATAAGTCCTTGCCATTTCTGAGTTACTGTGTTGCTTTGGTGTGGCACAGCATTTACTATATAGTGGGAATAATACAAAAAAAATGATGGTGTCTTTACTAAAATGCTTTATCAGTAAACTCAAATATTTACATTACATATTCTTGGCAAAAAACTTTCTTAATGCATCAGTTAGGGTTCCAGTGACAAAAGTTTGGAAATGTGCTGTTAAGGTTTCCAACCTTAACACCCCACCCCCACCATACAGGCAGCAACAAGCATGGGGATGTGCCTTGGGGTTGTCAACCCTAATGCTCACCTGTTTCATATATGAGTAAGCTGAGATGGTTACGGTATAGGAGAATGGGGTGAGCTTTAGGGTTGACAACCCCAAGGCATACCCCTATCACTTAACTACATTTATCTTAGTTTCTCATATTACTGTCACCGGTTCCTGCAGAAAGCCATGTCTTCAGCTGGGAGAGTGGATCTCTAACCTGGTACCTGTTCACATGAGTAAGGGTGTGTCTGAGTATACTGGGGGTGTAGGGTGCTGGGTGCTGAGTGGGAGGTGGGTGTGTCTGATCTGCAAGGGACCATTTTCTTATTTTAAGAAAAAAACTTTGATAGATATTTTCCTTTTTGTAGGTGGGGAATGCCATTAGCAGGTAGGGAATGTTGCCACTAGACACCAGGGAAAATGAAAACAAAAGGGGCGGCATAAATTGGAGGGTGGGGGTGCCACTAGACAACAAGGAAAGAAGGAAACTAAAGGGGGGTATAAATCCGAGAGTGGGGTGTGCCACTAGAAGCCAGGGAAACAATATAATCAAAAGAGGCACAGTAATCAGATGGTGGGGGTGCCACTAGACACCAGGGAAACAATATATTGAAAGGAGGATAACAATCGAAGGGTGGGGCAGTGCTACTAGACACCAGGGAAAGGATTTTGAGATCATGAAAAAGAATCTTTTTTCGTGAGCTGTGGTACAAAAAATAATCTTTTTTCTTATTACGAGTCATAAAAAAAGATTTATTATGTAAAACAAAAATAACACTCAAAGCCATTTTCCAATAGTTAACTACAGAATCCAGCTGAGTGAGTCCTGAAAAGCAAGCTACATGTGTCGGTGTCAAATAAACAGATCAGTTTCTTTAGTTATTTCAGTTTATTTCCCTTGCTAACTATAAGACAAAATGGCTGTATGAAAAAGGATTTCCCATTTGTGACAAAGGATTACCCATTTGCAACAAAGGATCCTTTTTCCCCAAGGGGCATCTAACTGCTCCCATAGGAAATAATGGGACACTTCAAAATGTAATCTCTTTTGAACAGATTAATATTCTTTCACCAGAACTTCAAAAGGCACATCTGTGACCCACGACCTTTTTACTCTGAACATTTCAGACCACAATTCCACACCATTTCTGCACAGTGGCATGACAAAGAATTTGACAAACAAACTGGTAATTTTCACATTTTTTGACACACCGTATTTTCATACCCACATAGTTGAATAGAACAAAACTTGCAACATCAAGAGACCATTTGTTCCTGATGGTGCATGCAAAGGGTTACTCAAATTGGTTGGGTGGTTGCAAAGTTATTAAAGTGCAAAATGTTGAGTTTAACATAGAAGTGACAGTCGAACCCTAACTATAGGGATGCTACCTCAACTCTATAATTAATATGTAGCGTTGTGGGTGTCTCTTATGGGATAAAAAGGTTATCTCATGCTGTTTAGGGCGAGAGAACCACACAGCAAAGCTCAGTGGTTATGTCAGCCCAAAACAACATGAGATAACCTTCTTATCCTCTAAGAGACACACATAACTCTACATATTAATTTGTTATGAAGCAAGGGAACTGCATCCAGCCCAAAGAACTACACAGTTTACATAGAAGCACATTGTAGACACATAGATACGGTTGGAAGATAAGGGCCTATGGCCCACCCAGTCTGCCCATTTCAATCAATCAATCAATCAATCAAAATCTTTATTTAATCAGGCGAACATCATTGAGCATAGCTCATTTACAAGATGGACCTGAGTGGTCAAGAAGTGCAAGTGTTAATACATTGACAAGGGTAGCATAAACAGTAATACAATGACAGTGGTAACATAAACAGTAATACAATGACATAAGTGCTAATATATAACAATATACCTATGTACACGGCACATTAAAACTATTAATCTGCGAGACAGAAGGCAATGGGCACATCAGGAGTAATATGTAGATTATAGGACCTAGCAGGCATTTTGAGGTTGAATCTTGGGACTGGAAACGGAGTTTTATCAGCATATAGGAACACGTAAAAAGAAAGGGGGTAGGTAGGGCCGGGTTTAGGCCTTGTGGAAGCAGTTGCAGAGTTCTGGGAATAGGGTGGTGAATAATCTTTTGAAGGATATTAAGGGTAGGAGGTTATTTAGCTTCATGGTTTTTTGGAGTGAATTCCAAACAATTGCTAGTGAGTAGCTGATAGCAGCCCTCCCAAACTGGGTGCAGACATTGGGGACCTTAAGAATGATAATTTTGCTGATCCTTAGGTTGTATGGCCTAGAAGTAATTTGAGTAAAACAGTCTGAGATATAGGTAGGTAGCTTGCCTGATAAGGCTTTGAATATCCAAATTGCAGCATTCCTATTTCTTCTGTGTTGTAATGATGTCCAGTTAACTGCCTTATAAAGGGAGCAATGATGGGTGCTGAAGGGAAGGTCAGTAATGAATCTGATGGACCTGTGGTATAGGGTGTCCAGTTTATTTAAGAGGGGGAGTGAACAATGTCCGTACAGAAAGTCAGCATAAGTCAATGAGGGATAGGAATGAAGCCTGGATTAATCTTTTTGGAGTCTCTGTTGAGGTAGTGCTTTATTCTAAAAATAAACCAAGCCTTTGTCTCAGTTTCTTTAGTAGCTCCTCAATATGGACAGAATAGTCAAGCTTGTTATCAATCAGACTCAAGGTATTTGAAGTTATCAACGAATTCCAGCTTCTCTCCAAGTAAGGTGGTTAGTTGTAGGGTGGTGGATGGTGGGGTAGTGGCAGAGCAACTCTTTGAGGTAAAGAACATAGCTTTTGTTTTTTGGCATTTGAAGTAGTTTTTATCTAGTAGGTTGTGTTGTAGGATGGAAAATTCAGATTGTAGCAGTTCACAGGCTTTAGATAATGAAGGATTGCTAACATATAATACAGTATCATCAGCAAACAGATGGATGTTGGATTGAGTGAGGTTGGCATCAATATTATTAATATAGATGGCAAAGAGGATGGGGCCAAGAATAAAGCCTTGCGGTACACCTCTTAACAGTGATTTTAAGGTGAATAGGTAGTTTCCATTTTTTACCAGTTGTGACCTATCTGATAGATAGCACTTGAACCAATTGAGTGAAGGGGAATCCAACCCTAGTGAGCCAAGGGAGGTGATCAATGATTCATGATCCACTGTGTCAAATGCTTTGCTCAAATCCAGGAACACAGCACAGGTACTGTTCTTCTTATCCATAGCAATCTGCCAGTCATTGGTTACTTTGGCTAGGGCCGAAATGGTGCTATGCCTTGATCTAAATCCTGATTGTGCTGTATTTAGGAGGTTATTGTTATCCAGGTAGTCCCTTAATTGTGAGTTTACTAACTTTTCGAGCATCTTGGATAGAACTGATAGGATGGAAATGGGCCTGTAATTATTGAGGTCCATGGGATCACCAGATTTGAGTAAAGGAACTACTTGAGCTGTTTTCCAAGTGGAGGAATGGATCCAGTGGTGAGGAAAGATTGAAGAGATGAGTGAGGGGGCAGATAAGACTTGAGATGCAATCTTGAGGAAGTAGGGGTCCAGGAGTCTGTACCTGCACTTTTGAAGTATCTAAATTGGAGAGGAGATCTTCCACTTCTTTCAAGGATATTGGGTTGAAGGAGAAGGTTGATGTAGCCTTTTGACCCACGGTGGCTTGAAGGTTCAAGGAAGATCTCAGGAGATTGCAGGTGAAGAGTCAAATGCTAGTCCAGCTGTGGTGAAGTGGTCATTGAAGGTATTTAGGATTTCTTGTTTGTCCGTAATTTCTGTGTTATTTAGTAGCAGTTTGCAGGTTAAGGCAGGAGTAGAGTTTTGGCCCAAGATACCCTTTATAGTTCCCAGAGCCTGGTTGGGTTATTATGGAGGCATCCAATTCAGCTCTATAATAGGCAGCTTTGGCAGATCTTATTTGTGTTGTACATGAATTTCTTGCTTTTCTGAAATTTAGCCAGTCTCTGGAATCCTTAGTTTTTCTTGCCTTTTTCCACAGTTTGTCTCTGGCTAGCAAGGCTGTTTTAAGATCAGTGGTGAACCAGGGGCAGGACCTTGCTTTAGTTCTGATATTGGTGAATGGTGCATGAATATTGAGAGCATTAGTGATAATGTCCTTTAAGATCTGGAGAGCTGTTTCCACTGAGGTTGTAAAGTAGAAATCTTGCCAATATATTGTGTTACTCAGGTCATGGAGGTATCCTGGTATGTTGAACTTCTTTTTTGACCTTTTGAGGACAAATTCAGCAGGGTTGGGTGGTTTGAGTGAAGATCTTATGCCATCTATGGGACAATGGTCACTTACATCATTCGGTAGTACTCCTGCATGCGTATATAAGTGAGGCTTGTTTACCAACATAATATCCAGGAGTGAGCTGTTGCTAGAATTTTTTAGGTTAACCCTGGTTGGGTCTTTAATTAGCTGTGTAAAGCCATAGGTGTCACAAAAGGTTACCAATGGTGCAGATGCATTAGATAGCCAGTTTAAATTCAAATCACCAAGGATGATGGTATCTTCAGGGCCTAGATTTTGAGCTTGTAAATTCCCTTTACGTTATTCTAGAAGTCTGTTGCAACTTACCCCTGACCTCCAGAATTCCCTTATGTCTATCCCATGCTTTTATAAATCCCATGATTGTGTCAGCCCCCACCACTCTCTCTGGCAGGGTGTTCCACTTGTTCAAAACCCTATCTGTGAAGAAATTCTTCCTCACATTTTCTGTGAATCACCCTCCCTCTATCTTCATCCCATGCACTCTAGTCCTGGAACTTTTTTTTTCACTGGGCAATAGTGTATTCCTGCATCGTGTTCCTCCCTGTAAGATACTTGTATGTTTCTATCATATCACCTCTCTCCTTCCTCTCCCCAAGGGAGTACATATTCAAGTCCTTCAGCCTGTCCTCATAGGACTTGTGATGCAATCTCTGTACCATCTTTGCTGACCTCCTGTGAACCTTCTCTACCCTGTCTATGTTCATACATAGGTAGGGTCTCCAGAACTGTACACTCTACTCCAGGTGGGGCCTGACTAGTGTCTTGTATAGTGGTATTATGACATCCCTTTTCCTGCTTGTGATGCCCCTACCTATGCAACCCAGCATACTATTTGCTTTACCTGCTGCATTGTCACTCTGTTTCCCTACCTTGCAGTGATCAGAGATGATAACCTCAAGGTCCCTTTCCTGCTTGGTGCATGCTATATCCTCATCCCTTAACTGATATGTTGTTCCATGGTTTTTGTGCCCCATATGCATTATCTTGCAAGTCTTTGCACTGAATTTCAACTGCCAAACTCTTGACCATTCTTCAAGCTTCTGCAGGTTCCTCCTCATTCTGTCTACACCCTCTGGTGTGTCCACTCTGGTACAGAGCTTCATGTTGTCAGTGAACAGGGAAATTCTGCCTTCTAGGTCCTGTGCAATGTCACTGATGAAGATGCTAAATAGGACCAGTCTCAGCACTGATCCCTGTGGTACCCCACTGGTCAGTCTTCCCTCTGCAGAGTGAAAGCTATTTACCACCTCCCTCTGTGTCCTGCCACCCAGCCAATTACCCACCCACGGCACTATTGTCCGGCCCACTCCCATATTTCCCAGTTTGTTTATTAGCTTTCTGTGTAGCAAGTGTCAAAGGCCTTGCTGAAATCCAAATAGGCCACATCCACTATCCTCCCCTGATCCACCTCCCTTGTAACCCAGTCAAAAAATTCAATGAGATTGGTCTGGCATGACCTCCTCCCAGTGAAATCATGCTGCCTTGGGTCCTGTAGTCCATTGGCAACCAGATGCTGCACCAATCTCTCCTTCAGTAGTGTTTCCATGATCTTCCCCACTACCAAGGTCAGGCTGACTGGTCTGTAGTTCCCCGCTTCCTCTTTGTTCCCACTTTTGTATAAGGAGACTACATCTTCTATCCTCCAGTCTTTGGATACCTCCCCCATTTCCAGTGATTGGCTAAATAGGATTGCTAGAGGTTCAGCCACCACCTCTCTTAATTCCTTTAGGACTTTGGGGTGTACACACCATCTTGCCCCATTGCTTTATTGACTCTGATTCCTCCCAGTTCCTTTAGGATCCTTTCTCGTGTAAAGGGACTTGTGTTTTAATTGCTGTGCCATAGAAACACAGAAGTTGATGGCAGATAAAGACCACCAGGCCCATCCAGTCTGCCTATTTTTTCTATGTTATAAATGTGCCATAGGCCTTTACTCTGTCAATGGCCTGTTTATTCATACTCATCTGTATTGCTCCCTTATGCCTATCCCATGCCTGTTTGAAGCCCTGTACTGTATTAATATCCACCCATTCATATCCAGTCATTCCCACCCCTTGTACTCCCTTTAGGCCCATTATCCTCCTCTTCCTAAGTAAAGACTGAGCTGAAACATCTGTTCAATATGTCAGCTTTACTGTTGTCATCCTCCATGCAGCCCCCCGTCCTCCCCCTTTAGTCTCACTATCCCTCCCTTTGCACTTCTTTTTTCACTTATGTACCTGTAAAAGGTTTTTTCCCCTTTACCCACTGATTTTGCGATGTTCTCTTCTGTCTGAGCTTTTGCTTCCCTTACTGTCCTCATTGCCTACCTTTGATTCTCCTGGTACTTCTCCCTATCCCCTTCTGCCTGTGTCTTTTTGTACTGCCTGAATGTGATCTTTTTGGCTTTCACTTTCTCTGCACCTCCTTGGAAAACCATAATGTCCTTCTTTTCCTTTTCCTCTTGCTAACCTGCTTAATGCATAATTCTATTGTTCTTGTAATCCCTGTTTTAAATATTGCCCACTGTTCCTCCACCCCTAATTCCCTCCCCATTCCATAAGTGCCTCTTTCACGCATGTCCCCATTTTCCCAAAGTTTTCCCTCCTAAAATCCAGGATACGTGTTTTGTATGATTTGGTTTTGCTCCTTCTGTGATTTCAAACCACATTGACTGGTAGTCACCGTTCCTCTGGTGCAACCCCCACTGTTACCCCTATCACACTGTCCTCATTTGTGAGCATGAGGTCCAGTATTGCCTTCTGCCAAGTTGGTTCCATGACCAGTTACTTAAGGAAGGCACCTTGAAGGGAGACCAGGATAAATCTGCTCCTGGTTGATGCTGCTGCTAGGAGGCTCCAGTCCACATTTAGAATATTGAAGTCCCCAACCAGCACAACCTCCTTCTTGACTGCCATCCTGTGGATGGATAGAATTAACTCCCTGTTTGTCTTTTCCTTCTGGGCTGGTGGTCTGTAGACCACCCCATGCAGATGGCTGACCCCATTTTCCTTTCCAGCTTAACCCACAGTATATCACCTCCATTTTGTTCTTCCTGGATCTTTGTGGCCTTTATGCCATCTTTCACATAAAGTGCCACTCCTCTTCCCTTACCACCTGCCCTGTCTCTTCTGGATATGTTGTTGCCGGTTATGGCCATCTCCCAGTCATAGTTATCATTACACCATGTATCTGTGATGGCCACAATGTTCGGGTCTAACTGGACTATGGCAGCCTCCAGATCCTCCATCTTGTTGCTAAGGCTCCTGGCATTGGCACACATGGCTTTCCATGATGAGAACTCTCTAGATTGTTTAGCTGTTCTACTCCAACCCCCTCCCTAGTTGTCCTTTATCTCTGGTTCTCCCTGCTGTCTGCCCTTCTGTTGAATTTTGCCCCATTTCTGCCTATCCACCCCTTGGGTGCCTATCTCCATCTTTTACACACTGCTTTGTAGAGATAACCCCTCCTCCTGTTCACTGGTTCCACTGTTAGCAATGGGAGGAGTTCAATTAGTTATCCTTCTTTCTGGCCTGCCACCCACCTTGGCTAGTTTAAATGTTTGTCCATGTAGCATTTAAACTTATCATTGAGTGCTTGGATTCCCCTCCAGGATGGATGCAGGCCATCAGTCTTAAACAAGCCCCCATCCCACCAGGTGGGTCCCCAGTCACCAATAAATCCAAACCCTTCCTGCAGCACCAGTTCTTTAACCATGTGTTAAAGTTCCTGGTGCATGTCCACCTATGCTCTCACATGCCTTTCACAGGTAGTACTTCTGAGAAGGTGACAGATGTAGTTACTTGCTTGAGACCCCTTCCCAATTTCTTAAACTCTTCCTGAACTCCATTAGGCTCCCTGTTTGTCAGCTCATTAGTACCTAGGTAGATAATGACATCCAGCTCACCAATCCTGTCTTGCCTTCCTGGTGATCCCCAGGATCTTCCTCCCATCCGTCCATGCCATGATACCTGGAAGGCACCTCACCTCCCTGTCCTACCTCTCATGTGTTCCTAGCTGGATCACTTTTACAATAGAGTCCCCCACCAGGATTCACTTCCTCTACCTCTTTGGTCCACCGCTCTCCCCACTGAGGTCACCTCCTCGGATGATCTCCACTTCCTTCCCTTCCACTTCTCTGGGTACCTCTGTTTGGTTGTCCCCATTGCCAGTGAACCATATGAGTTCTGGAGTGGAACAGGATTTGGGATGTGCCTCTGCCTGACCACTATAACCCTCCCAGAGCCCACTGTCATCCAAGTGCTCCTCGTTCTTGGTATCCTTTGAGACAGTGGCTTTGGACTGGGTGGACTCTTTAAATGGGTGAAGGTACTCCTTTTGTTGAGTATGTTTGTTTTATTTGTGCCATTTTTGCTGGACTCAATTGCTCAAACTTGTGGTAGTGGCACATTCCTTGACCAGTCAGAATCAGTACTGTGGAAACCTGGAATCTCAATTGAAAAAACAAATCTGTGTATTGAAGCAGAATGTTACCAAGGAATGGCCACCACAGTATTTGAAATGATTAGTCATTTAGCCACACTAGATATTAAGAAGTGTGAGCAAATAGAAGATCAGTTATCTATAAATAAAACCTCCAAAGGAATGCTACCAGCACTTCTTAAAATGAGCAGAACTTCAGGTACAGAATTTAAATTGACTGCCATTTTCTGGCTAAAATTGCTCATTTAATATAATACTATAACTGAGACTCTCACTTCTCTGCTTAAATGTGATTACCACATGACTTCTGTGCCTGAAGGACTGCTCATTTTAGGAAGTGCTGCTACAGTTCCTCAGGATGTTTTAAGGTTAGATACACTGTTTTTTTATTTGCTTACATTTCCCAATTAGAATTGTGGTTGAATGACTGCTTATTTTAAATACTGCGGTGGCAGTTCCTTGGTAACTTTTCTGCTTCAATACATAGATTTTTTTTTAAAATGGAATTCCTCTCACAGCAGATTTCTGCTGCTGTGATTCTGAAAAGAATACAGTGATGCACAACAGTTACCATGACAGGACTCAGCTGTGCAGATGAGTGTGAGGCTGCAACTGTACAGGGAATAAAAGGTACAGTAATGCTCTACCCTGGCTGGTGGAGGCAGTTCCACTGCTTTATAATAAGTAAAGATAGGGAACTGGTACTATAGAGATGTATAAAAAATTTACTTGGATGTTTCTACTAGAACATCACTTGTTTTCCACTGAAACAGTTATTTAAACCTATGGCAACAAGATCAGCATTTGCTTGGCAGTGTAGACTTAAATGGAAGTTTGCATCAGCAACAGCAAGCTACACAGAATTTCAGAATAGGTTTTATACAACATCTTGTTTATTGCAAGGAGCATGTGTAGAAACCAGAATTGTCCTATATGTATCTGCTGTTGGTGTTTAATCTCTAGTTTAGGTCATAATTTACTGGTCCTGACATAAAAGTGCTTTACATTGGAAATGACTGGGATGCCACACAGTGAGTACTATTGGCATGTAGCTCTAGCGAAATCAACAACTTAACAAAATCAACTTTTTCTGCAACAAAAATGTTATGTTGTTTATATTATAACATATCATGCCATTGCTGCAATTTCAGTATGCAGAAACAAGCTTTTCCATCTCACACACAGCTTTGATGCATAATGCTTTTTATAAATAATGCATTACTTTTATTACAAGGTGGGGGAGTGTTTAATTGCTGCCAATACAAAGGTGGGAGAGGATTTTTATCACTGCCAATCATTTTTTTATTCAGTTCTTTGCTAGTGGCAAAAATCTATCCTTAAAGATCGAGTGCTAATGGTTAAATTATTTCTGTTTTATGATCTCTGGTATGGGGCATAAGTCTCTTATTCTGCTATTGGAATGTATGCATATTGGAATGGGGTTCCATAGAGTGGCTTTGAGAGTGCAAGGAAGAGGATTATGAGTGGACGATTGCCTATTAGAAATGGCACAGGACTAGGTGTCATTAATTTTGATCAATGCAAAGAATCACATATAATGTATGAAGACTCAATCTCCACAAAGACGTAGACAGGATGGAAGCTGTCCAGAGGAGGGCAACTAAAATGGTGCAGGGTTTGCACCGGAAGACATATGAAGAGAGACTTAAGGAGCTTAATATGTATAGCCTCAAGGAAATGAGGGAGAGGGGGGACATGATAGAAACTTTCAAGTACCTCAAGGGAATCAACAAAGTCCAAGAGGTAGCATCTTTCAAAAAGAGGTGTGCAAGAACAAGGGGCACAATTTGAAGATAGAGGGAGCGGCTCAGAGGAATTTAAGGAGTATTTTTCACAGAGAGGTTGTGGATGCATGGAACGGCCTTCGGAGGAGTTTTGGAGTCAAAACAGTGGTGGAATTCAAGCATGCATGGGACAGTCATAAGGCAATTCTAGGGGTTGGGGGTAGGAAGAAGTAGGCTGCTGGTTAACTAGGATCTGCAGCTTATCCATTAGGTAGGGAAATGGGCAGACTGGGTGGGCCAAGCGGTCCTTATCCGCCGTCAAATTCTATGTTTCTATGTTTCTATGATGACACAACAAGGCAAGAACACACAATTTTTCCATACATGAATGTATGGGAAAGCACAAAATAGCCATCAAGAGGCTGTAGGTTCAAACTCCCCCTGCACCCCACCACTACAACAATGCACACATTCCAAAACTCTGCCAAGAACAGATAAGCAAGTTTACTTTTTTAATTTCATTTTGTTTATTTGTTTTTTGTTTACCAGGTACAGTAGGTGCACTAGACAATTCAATGCTTATTTTCAAGCATGACCAGGGAGAGTACAACAACAATAAAAGTACTGTAGTACAGTGGCACAAGGGTACATGACAATCATGCATACATGATTTGCAGAAGTAAAACAGTACTGTAGTCCACAAACACAAGAATAGTGTACAGTCATAAATCAAACAAAAGGCATGATCTAACAGTGGTTCAAAGCATCAGCACATGAGCTCATATCAGCGATCCATAGGAATTTAAGAAACTCTCATTTGAAAACTAGATGTTTCTGAGGCCCTGTACACACTTGTGCTTTTAAAATGTTTTAAGTGCCTTAAAATGTTTAAAGCTGCTTAACCCACTTTGCATTCATACTTACAGTGAATTTAAAATGTTTAAAAAAAAGTTCTTTAACCTAGCTAAGGAGGTAGTCTTTAGCACAATTTTTAAAATGTTTTAAGGGAAGCACAGTTTTTCTTTCCAGTGTGTACACAAACTTAGGTTCAAGTTCAAGTTTATTGCAGGAAAAAAACCTCCATTGAGCAAGCTCATTCACAAGGAGGTCCTGAAACATATATACAGACAAGGCTGATACTACATACATACAGTAAGTGTTTAGTGCATATATTAAGTACTAAACAGATAACAGTGCATCAAATCGCCTATCAAGCATGCTAGTACCGACATTTTAGACCAGTGGGATTAAATAGGCCCCACAACATGGATATTAGTGGCAGTTACACATGTCTTTTATTTTTGCATTAGATAGTATTTTGAAAAGGCTGGCAAGACTAGCTTGGGAAGTTTCAGGGATGTTTGTAACTGGTTCCAGATGGTGAGGAGGGTGACTGAGAAGGCACGTTTGCCCAGATTAGTGCGGGTATTTGGGACCTTTAACGTTATAAAGTCTAAGTTCCTGAGTGAGTAGATGCTGTGAGCAGTCTGGATAAGGGAAGTTAGATAACTAGGGAGTTTGTTGAGAAGGAGTTTTATGGTCCAGGTGCCGGCGTGGAGAATATGTCTGGTAGTGAGTGACGTCCAGCCTACGGTTGCATACAAGTTGCAATGATGCATCTGTATCGGGGAATTCGTGATGAAGCGCAAGGACCGGTGATAAAGGATGTCCAATTTCCTTAGATTTGAAGTTGGAGACGAGGTGTAAATTAGGTCCCCATAGTCAAAGAGGCAGGAGGAACGTGGCCTGTACAAGTCTGGTTCTGATGTCGAGTGGAAAAAGTGTCCTGTTTCGGAACAGGAAGCCTAGGCATATTTTTAACCTTCTGGCAAGGTCATCAATATGTTCTGAGAAGGTGAGCTTATTGTCAATCCAGAACCCGAGGTATTTAAATTTCGGGGTGACTTCCAGAGGTTCGCCTTGGGATGTAACTAAGAATTCTTTCGGCAGAGTGGAAGTTAATAAGGGCACCATTTTATAAGAAAAGATAGCAGCTTTGGTTTTTTCAGCATTTAAAAGAAGTCAGGCATTAATGAGATTAGTTTTGAGTTGGGTAAAGTTGGCCTGAAGGATCTCCCTAACCTTAGAAAGAGATGCTTCAGAAGTATAGAGAACAGTATCGTTGGCAAAGAAGTAGAGTTTCAATTTAGTTATATGATGGTCAAGTTCGTTAATGTATATGGAGAAAAGGATTGGACCTAATATAGAGCCTTGTGGGACTCCTCTAGTGGCAGGTAGGGGTGAGGAGAATGTGCCACCGGCTTTGATTTTTTGCATCCTCCCTGAAAGGTAACTGCTAAACCACCATATGGTCATTGGAGTAGCATCTATATTAGTGAGGCTATGTTCAATTATGGAGTGGTCTACTGTATCTAATGCTTTTCTGAGGTCAAGGAAGACAGCCCCTGTAATCTTCTTAGAGTCCATGGTGGTGATCCAGTCATCGGTTACTTTGGCGAAAGCAGTGAAAGTACTATGGTTGGAATGGAAACCAAATTGAACTGGGTTCAGGATCAAGAAGGTTTCCATGTGTTGCTTTAGTTGTGCATAAATCAGTTTTTCAAAGACTTTGGATACAACTGGAAAAATCAGAATAGGTCTGTAGTTATTTAGATCACAAGGGTCACCTGATTTAAATAGATTTAAGGATGTGGGCTAGCTTCCAGCATGACGGGACAGTGGAGGATGAAATAGAACGATTGAAAATGTGGAGGATAGGGGCAGTAAGGTGGGGGAACCTGAGTTTTAGGAAGAGTGGTTCGATTTCATCATTTTCTGCACATTTTTTGGCATCTAGATTAATAAGGGCATCTTCCAGTTCTTTAAAGCTGATAGGGAGGAGCTAAAAGGGGCAGCTTGTTGCTGGCATGGTGAGGTTAGAGTCAACCTATCTGTTCACTCGTGCTGCATAGGGGGATGCATCAAAAGCTAACCCCAGTGGTGGTGAAGTGAGAGTTAAATTCTTCTAAGATTTAGCTACTATTTTCAATGGTCACATTGCTTTTAATGATTTTTTGTTGGTAAGGGTGGTGCCACCAGTTTCTATTCAATTAACTTCAGGGTCTTTCAGACTTTCTGGGCATTCTTTTTGGCCTGTTCTAGTGTGGTAACATAGAAATTGGCTTTGACAGAGTGGATGAGCATGATGCAGGCATTCCTCGTGGTTCTAAAGTCCTGCCAATCTACTGGACTCTTAGTATGCCTAGCCTTTGCCCATAGCTTGTCGTGCTCATAGAGAGCAGACTTGAGCTATGGTGAGAACCAGGGGTGAGAGAACTTCAGTGTCCTAACTTTAATGAATGGTAAGTGTTTATTTACTAGGTGGTTGAGGTTCTCATTTAAGACTGTGACCACCTCATCTGGTGTTTTAGCGAGGTATAAATTCTGCCACCTAACCTTACTAAGGTCGCTTAGGAAATTTGCTGGTAGAAATTTTCTAAATGACCATTTGGTTATGAACTTAGTTTGGTTTTGCATTTTTGCTTGGGGACCTGGTACATACTACTATTCCATGGTTGCTCATACCATTGTGAAATACTGCTGTGCGGAGGAATTTGTTATGATGGGTAGTAAGAATGAGGTCAAGAATATAGCTATTCACAGTGTTTTCCTTGTTAGTCCTAGTTGGTTCGGACAGTATTTGGGTGAGTCCCAATTCATCACAGAGAGATTTGAAGGTTTGATATTTATGTGTGAGCCAGTTGAGGTTAAGGTCCCCTAGGATTAAAACTTCAGTATTCGCAGAGGTGGTTAGTGATTTAAAAGTCTTCAAGATGTCTGTGCCACCGTTAGGGGGCCTATAACCATCTATGATTGTAATACGTTCCGTCGATGGGAGGTGTAGTTTTAGGGAAACTGTTTCATATTCCTTGTGCTTAGTGATGCAAAAGATGTCACTAATTGAGAATTTGATTTTTGCATATGTAGCTACTCCCCCTCCTCTGGATACCCTATCTGCTGTATAAAGATTGTATCCCAGGTGAGATACTTGCTGATCCAGATTTGATTTTTTTAACCAGTATTCTGTAATGACAATGAGATCACTAAAAAAATACCGCCAATAGCTTAATCTGGTTCAAGGTCAGGTGGCATTCATCTGTATCCCCCTCCCCTGGGTTGTGCCTGAAAATTGGCAGGATTTGTCTAGTGCACTTAGCCGGTCAACAAAAACTAAATAACTAATAATAATCAGGCTTTGTGTGAAGGGCCCAAACTTGCAGTTGGTCGATTTGTCTTGCAATTCTTAGTATATTAAGTAACACTATTTTATGGCCTGAAGCTGATGTGTACTCTGTTGGTGAGCTAAACAGTGAGTGAGGGCCTGGGTTTACCTCAACATTACCTGATCAAAGTAGAAGCAGAAGGAGTAATTTCTTAAGTGTGCAGATGAAATGCCTAAACTCTTTATTCTTTATGCAACATTTATTTGAAGGTGGTGATGTAAGCTTGACGTTGCTGGTGAGCTTTAATGATATGTGGCTCTGTAGAGATAATATGGGGAGTACAGAAGCCGTGAATGGTGATGGGAGCAGGAGGTATGAGGACATTGGCATAAGGACAAGAGTGGGGGGATGCTGCATATGGTAGGGTGAAATGGCAAAAGGCTTGATTGACAGAATATCATAGGGCAGGTAATGTTTTGGGGCCTGACTCCTCGACAGTGTACAGAGTTAGAGGTACACAGCAGCAGAACAGCAGGATGCTAAAAGTGTAGTATGCCGTAATTTTGGTAAGGGGGGTAATAAGCAAGAATGTCTAAAAAGAGTGCCTTTACTGGAATGTAATGAGGAGCCCTAGGGATAGATCTAATTATTGCCCAATGACAGAGGAGTGATTCCAGTTGAGGGTGGGGCTAGAGTGTATTTAATGGGGGTCTGGGCAGGGGTTGGGGGTGGGGGTGGGAGAAAAACCCAGAGGTGAAAGCAGAGTCCTTTTGGTGGAGAAAAGTTCAGTTTGCAAGACCTTGGCTCCTGACCAATCAGGGCCACTCAGCAAAAAGGCACTTGGATTCTGATAGGCTGGTGAAGGTGCCGTACCTTAGAGGAAGGTAAATCTGGGCTGGGCGGCTTGGTCGGCACCTTTCAAATCACCACCCGACTGCTGGGCTGTGTAAGCAGGTGGAGTGAGTGCTTTCCACAGTCACGGGGGGGGAGGGGCTGCTGGAGGAAAGGAGAAAAAAAGCAAGATTTATAGGCAGCTAGGGTAGAGAAAGGTCACGTAGCACAGAGGCAGAAGATTTGCAAGACAAAGGAGGTACTCAGAGTGGGCGCCAAAATGGCGGGGGGCAGTTTAACAGCCTAACCTGACTTAACTAGGCTGTAATCACTTGTAAACAGTAGCTCAGATCAATATATATATATATATATATATATATATATATTTTTTTTTCTACAACAATCACAATTAAATCAAAGGCTGTTCAGGCAAATATTCCTAGTTCAAACCCAAAGGAGAAAGCAGAGTCCTTTTGGCAAAGAAAAGTTCAGTTTGCAAGACCTAGGCTCCAGACCAATCAGGGCCACTCAGCAAAAAGGAGTATAGATTCCAATAGGCTGGTGGAGGTGCCGTACCTTACTGTGTTGTAGCATAGCAGCCCTAGTCATTCAATATCCCACAATTCCCAAGTGATCAGCTGGGGTCAAACATGGAAGTGAAAGCACGGTAAATTGGTGTATCTGTCAAACCAGTCATCATGACAGATCGTGCTGCAAGTTGGTCAGAGAAAGCAACCAAAATATTGATTGAGTACTGGTAAATAGAGTCTGTGTAAGAGAAGCTCAAAAGCTACCATTGTAATAGTAACATTTTTGAGCAAATCTTGGCTCATCTGGTGGTCCGTGATCAAGATCAGTCAGCTAAGCAGTGCAGAAAGAAAATTAAGCAGTTGAAAGTGCAGTACCATAAGATGAAAGACTCGAACCATGCCGGTAGAGCGACATGCCCATTTTGTGATGAGCTAGACCGAATTTTGGGAACTCATACAACTTCAGTACCACCTGTTGCAATACAGAGTGGTGATGCTAATGAGGAAGAAGAGCATGCCCGTACTGAAGATGTGACATATGAAGTTTTATATGCTGAAGGTATACAGAATTATTTTTCATAGTATCCCACTCTCTACCTGATGATATTCTGGAAAGAGTATGATGTGACATACTGTCTATATTGATGCTGTGCCTCTGACGCCTCATTAGTGCAGAAATTATTTTGGTCCTTAAATAGTTGGTGGTAGTACATCTGTCCACTAAACCACTTAAGTTCTCAAGTGATGTGGAAGTTGCTTTTTAATTCACATTTCAACGTGCATGACCTGAAGTTTTTCCTGATCAGTCAATTGAATATGGTGTCTTTATAGTGATGGAATATTTGCAGCATTGTTCCCTCAGTCTGCCATGATGTCTTCCCCCCACCCCCACCCCCCATTATTATAAAAAATAAAGTGTGCTTTGATAATTCTCTTGCTGGAAGATTTGCTGTTATCACACATTGTTCTGCTCTACCGTCATGTTTTAATGGAGGAGGTGAGTGTTTAATTGGAGGACAAACATGTATAAAGAGCACGCTTGTCTCTGGACTCCAGTGCTGACTATATTACAGCTGACCAGCCTTGGCTAGTCACAAATCTATCTCACTTGTGTCTGGACAATGTAATCAGGGTGACAAAAATAGTGGCACACAAATGTTGTGATGCATATAATGGCCTCCAAACATATATTGATGTACCGATGCATCCACAAAGCAGTTGTACCCTGAAATGCAGTGCATGGAAATCATAGCATGCTCCATTATCACTATATAATGGGTTGCTTATTGTTTCATGAATAAACTCATCACAGACAATTGTGGTGACAAATATGCACATGATTCCAATGTATGCCTAAATGGAAGACAGCTATGAGTTCCTACAGTGCTGTCAGCATGCTTCCATCAAGTAACATTGCAATGTATGTTAAATCAGTGTCAGCCTCTAATTAATGCTATAACTGTTTTGCTGTTGCAGACAATGACATGTCCAATACAAGTGCAAGCACTGAACCTCAGATGAATGATTCCTCTGAAGGAGTACCAGCACTTGAACATTTGGATGAGGAGGAACCAGGCCCTTCGACTTTCCTCAGTTCATGTTCAGAGTCACAGCATCCTCCAAAAAGAAGTGTACCAGAACCTTTGACTAATTTAAGGAAAAAAAGGAAATTGTCTCAGATACAGGAAATCATTGAGGGTGCCTTTGAGCCCAATAGAAAACTTACTGAGGAGCAGTATGACAAGATTCTACTGTTGGAGTGTGAAAGAGTGGCTACAGGCAGAGAAATTTAGGAAAGAATGCAGAAGCATGAGATCGAGCAAAATGCAGCATTTTTCAAAACGCTGCTGCAAATTATGTGCCCACAGAGCAATGTCCAGCAGTCAGTTCCAACAGTTTGTCAGGCAATGACAGGTACTCAGTCATACTCGAGTACCCCATAACAGCAGTCAAATGTCCAGCAGCAACCCATGTAGCAGTCAAATGTCCAGCAGCAACCCATACATAGTGCCATATAGCATGCACATAATTTCCAACAGGCAGCTTCTAACCATGACCAGTACTCTGGATACACAGTGGGTGGGCAAGCTAGAACCATGACTGAAGAGCTATTTTCAGAAAGTATAACTTGGACTGATCTTTGAAAAAAAGAAACAGTTCATAATCATACATCTGCATGTTGGTGATAATTGATTGCCTACCAACGTGGTATACTGCTGGTATTTTTGCAGTATGCTGTTCAATAGTCATGTACTGTTATATGGAAAAGCAAAGTGCAAGATAAAAGATCGAAATGTAGAACATAATAATGAAAAACTGGACAGTTGTATGACTGTTATTAAAACTTTATGTTGAACAATACATGTGTTTTAAAAGTTTAGTATAACATGACTTCAACTTATTGGACTTTATAAACATGTCTTTAAGACTTACTACTTAAAAGTATTATTAAGGTTAACATATGGTACAACAAATATCTTCAAGTTTGTCAATGCCTTATAACTTGCATTGTTGGTTGCAAAATTCCATGACTCGCACCACCAAGGGTAATATTTAACAAGTTTTTAAATATTATAACACAATAAATTTGTGGTTATGAAATTGACTGTACATATGTTTCCTTGTCCTTTTTTTTTTGGCAAGGACAGTCTCCTGTAATTTGTGTCAATTATTGGGCACAGTGACATTGTGCAATACATTGAAGTTGCACGGTTGAGACATAACATAAGCTGCAATTAATGCGTCATAAAAGTGGGTATTAGATAATGCGGAAGTCCATAGATGGCCATCTCATATACAAACAGGATATTTGCTAGAACATGTGTACATGATATTAAGGGCAAGGCCCATTTTCAGCAGAAAAGTGATGAGCAAGTGCATCTCTTATCAGCATAGCTTGTTGTGTTTGGGCAGCTACAGTTATGTCCTCAGCGATGTACACTTCTGGGTCCAACTGCTGAGTGCTGTCCTGATCATCAAACTCCATCCAGGCAGAACTGAATTGTTCACCCTTTCCCTCACAAATGTTGTGCAGAACACAAAAGGCAGATATAATCATTGGCACATTGTCAATGTGAAATTCAATGCGTTTCAGAAGACACCGCCATCTGCCCTTCAATCTACCAATCGCACATTAAATGACCATGCAAGCCCTACTCAGCCTGTAGTTAAACAGTCTTTATACTCCGTCATCATAATCTGAGTATGGCTTCATAAGCCACAGCAATAGAGGATACGTTGGGTCACCAATGATTACCATAGGCACCTGCACATATTGAATCATTTGTTGCAGTGGTGGGAATAGAGCACCCTTCTGTCCCTTCTCAAATAATGCACTATTCTTAAAGACTTGTGAATTGTGGACCTTTCCAGGCCATCCCACATTTATATCAAGGAACTGGTATCTGTGATTCACCAATGCCTGCATTACTATCAAATAGAAACATTTCCTATTATAGTACTCTTTAGCATTGAATGGGGGACAGATAATAGGGACATGTGTTGCATCTACAGCACCCCCCTTTTTTGAAAACCCCAGTCTTGTTCAAAACCAGACACAACATCTTCCACATGTTGTACAGCTATGACCCATGGCATAAGAATCTTAACTACAGCTGTGCACACATCCAGCAAAATATGGCAAACAGTTAATCTACCGATACCAAAAAGATGGCTCAGAGTACAGTACTCTATATTGGTGGCCAGTCTCCACAACACAATAGCCACATGCTTCTAAACTTTAATTGCTTTTTGTAGTTGGATATTTTGCCTTCTATCCATGGTGCAATCTCTGTGCAGATCCACTTAAATGTTTCTTTAGACATTCTAAAATTTGACATCCATTGTTCATGGCTTCACATCATAATAACAATCTCTTTCCACCAACTGTCATTGCTATCCATGATCCATACTGAACGCTGCACTGTACTACCCATGTAGTAGCCTGTTAGGAAATTCTGTACGTAGCACAAACTTTGAGCCAATGTCACTTTTAGTTGGACAATGGTTCTTTGTCTGATCACCCTAGCTTGGTGGATCATATAAAGCTTTTGTCTCATAATCCTTTGCCGCACAAGAAATCGGAATGCTGCCATGATTAAAGCTATCTGAACAGAATTAATCAGCATTGTGGAAAGTAATAATGCACTAGCCACTTGGGTATGCAAGTGTTGGATTAGACGGTGATGCACTGGATGAGCAACAAGGAGAAAACAGCAGTTTTCTCAAATTACAAATGTCTGCAGCTGTTATTCATTTGCTGTGGGTCTATTCCTCA
This sequence comes from Neoceratodus forsteri, assembly GCA_016271365.2. NCBI lineage: Eukaryota > Metazoa > Chordata > Ceratodontiformes > Ceratodontidae > Neoceratodus > Neoceratodus forsteri. The sequence continues at coordinate 1,114,913,461 of CM057455.1, read as the reverse complement.
AGTTGCTGTATACAGGTACTCATCCACCTGCAGGACCCAAACAGCATGTAGAAGCTTCTCCCAGTATGTTTAAGATCTGTAAATAAGCAATATCCACATGTAATTATTATGTGTTTACGCAGCCCCCCCAAAACAAAAAAGAATGTTGGCTCATTACTATATCCCCCACCCTACCCTGAACACCAAGTATCATGCATAGAGTTGTAAAACACAATGAAGGTAAGGCTGCTGTATTGATTCTATGTTTTTTCGCATTTTCACACACCACAGTTTAAGCATACACATTTAATATAATGGAGAAGGTCACAGTAGTAGATTACCATAGCCAGTACAGGTAACTACAGTTTGCCACATTAGTAAAACTGAAAAACGCCACAAATTTACTTCATCCACACCTGCAATAGGCAAAGTGCTAAGCACTGGTGAAATAAAGTAATATGCAGTTCTGGAATCATAAATAAACACAAGGTTCACATTTTTTGGTGGCGTCACTGTTTGCAGGCATACAGGGAAAAGGTCAATGTAGCAGTGCTTTGTCAAAGTAAAAGTGAAGCTAATGGGCAGCCTCTGTCTTGTAAACTGCATCAAAAAGCAATTGAGGTAATGACTGCATGCTGTAACAGCATCAGCTGTCAGCTTCAGGAATCGCCAGAAAGATATGCACTTCACAGCTAATCAGACACAATGCAATGTGCGATATGCAGACACAGCAGCTTGAAACAGATGTGGCAACCATTGTGTGATTTTACCATGCTGCTGCTCACATATCTTCATACAACCTGCGACACCCATGACAGACAGGGCCATAAAAAAATGAGTCACGTCACTTTATGTTAAGCCTCATGCCTCTCAATCAGTGGCTTCCGGTGGTGCTTTATAAATATAAAAAAAAATTCTACTGGTGCACAACGGGGATATATGCTACTAAAATTCACCTTAACAATGAAATACAGGCTACCATGCAGTGTAAGGCTGTCAACAGGAGTGCTACGATGACAGCTCGGTCTCCACAGCATTTGTAAACAATGCAAAGGATGCTGGGACCACTAGGCATCATGGGATACACCACTCATCGTGCAAAGAAATGCGTTACTTCTGAAGTGCCTTTACAGCCTAATATGAATGGGGTACCGCATTTTAAACTGTTTCTTGAAGCCTAAACATGTTTAATTGAATTACAATGTGGACACACAAGCACAGTAAGCTTAAAATGTTTTTAAAACCATTTCAAAAGTGGATTATAAGTGTGTACAGGGCCTGAGAGACCCTGCGGTGAAGTGAAATTGAGTTGCAGAGCTTTGGGGAAAAGACTGAAGAAGCCTGCTCACCCAAATTTATATGGAGCATTTGGGCAGAAACAAAAGTGACAGATCGTTAGATCTCAGGGAGTAAGCCCTGTCAATTTTAGTGGCCATATTTGTCAGAGCAATAGGATTAATTATTCTTATAATCTTGTCTGTGGTACAACAAGGGTATATATGTGATGTGAAGTTAGGAGAAGCAAGCCTAGGATCAAGTGGATATAGCAGTTGTGAGTCAGCCCCAGATAATGCAAAGCAGCAGATGTTGTGTCTGGTGTTTCCTTTATTTATAATACATTTTCTCACCTCAAAAGGAGGTATGAGACCATAAGTGAGGCTAAGCAGCAAAACACCCTGTACAATACCATGCCTGGCAGCAGACATTAAGGCATGTCTAATTTTATAGGCAAGTTTCACGCTTCAAATTAATAGACTTGCATACATTAGATATGTGAATGCCAAAATCAAGGGCAGGGTCCAGAGTTAGGCCAAGGTGGATGAAGGAGTTGACAGCAATAGGAAGAGAGCCATCAGAGCAGTGTATACCTAAGACAGGGAAACCAGCCCTTAGCTTTGGTGCTGAACCAAAAAGCTTCTTCCTTCCTTCCTTCCTTCCTTCCTTCCTTCCTTCCTTCCTTCCTTCCTTCCTTCCTTCCTTCCTTCCTTCCTTTCTTTCTTTCTTTCTTTCTTTCTTTCTTTCTTTCTTTCTTTCTTTCTTTCTCTCTTCCTCTCTTCCTTCTTTTCTTTTTTTTATTCTGGTGAAGCCTGTTTTGAGTTAGCCAAGACTGAACATTCGCAAAATCTGCAGTAAGCCACAAGTTAATATTAATTGTGTTCATACAGCTGGTATACAGCACCATATCATCTCCATAAAGCAGGGTGGAGCAGGGAGCTGTGTTCCTTAGCAAGTTATTGATAAATATGGGAAAAAGCAGTGGGCCCAGAATGGAGACTTGAGGAACACCAACAATAATGGTAAAGAGGTCAGATTTGGATTGATTGAATGTGACAAACTGTTGTCAGTCATGGTGGTAGTTTGAAAACCAGGTAATAGCCTGGGGCAAAAAAACAAGTGCAGACTATTTAGTTATGACTAGGGAGTGGTCCACAATGTCAAAGGCCTTTGTAAGGTCAAAATAAAACAGCCTCTGTTTACATGACCCTATCCATGGCCACTTTGACATAACTGGCAATCTAGATGAGAGCAGCTGACATTCTAAGGGCCTTCCTGAAACCAAGCTGCACTGGAAAGGGAAGGTTGTATTTATGAAAATTGTCAGTAACCTGAGATGCTGCTACCTTCTTCAGCAGTTTGTTGAGAATTAGAGGCAGTATTGCACAGTGGTTTAAGGCTCTGAGCTGCAAACCTGGAGACTTGGGTTTGAATCCCATAGCCCCCACTTGTATACTGTATGACCCTGAACAAGTCATTTAACTTCCTTGTGTTCCCAGGTGGCACCTGTGAGCAAGTTTCAGCTTAGTGTGTCTCTTCTGGTTAAAAAAAAAAACTGAAAGGATTGCAAATGGAGATAATTATCAACATGCTTAATATCTTCTCCTTTGTAAATGGGGCACAACTTTAGCTACCTTCCAGACTTGGGAACCTTACTAGATGAGAGGGAGAGGTTAAATAGCCAAGTTACTGGGGAGGTTAGTTAAGATGCAGTAATCCTGAGATGCTTGGGTATGAGGTAATCATATCCAGTGCTACTACAGCGAGATACAGTCCATAAGAGGTGTAAAATCTCACAATGACTGACTGTCCTAAGGCAGAAAGAAAAGGAAGCTGTTTGCTCAGCTATGGAATGCTGGGCAGTGGTACCACTGGATGGTTCCATGTCATAATGGTGATCACTAAATAGCTATCGCCGGTACAGCAAGTGTACCTCACCGAAAAGCACAACAGTGATGTACACTCCCCAGCGAGGACAAGAACAGTGAACATGGACTACAACATCTATGGGGCTACACCCCCCTCCTGCACCCCCCTCATGCTGCACACCCTTTCATTTAGATTCTCAACTCCAGGGGAGTGCATGTCGGGGAGTTGAACTCCTGCACACACTACAAACAAAAAACTGTACCCCTGCCCAGTCCCAACCCTTGAACCCTCCTTACTGCAGCTAGCCACCCTCACCACCACACTACACAGCCAGCTCAGCAACACCACACCACACTACCTCCCACATACCTTTTCAATTATCCTTCCTCTACCATTCACCCTCCTGCACAGTCACCATCAGTCTCTTGACCTGCTCTAAAATTGCGCTGAGCTACCCTTTCAGGGTAGCTCACATAATGGGTGCTCAGACTGAGTCACTCAAAACTGAGTCACTCAAAACTGAATCACTCAATCTGAGTCACCCATATGATGGGTTAACCCACTGAACAACTTGGTGTACTTGGTCACATCAGAAAAGTATGAATTAAATGCATTTACAATAGTTACAGCATTGTTAAAATTTCTATCATCCAATATTATGTCAAATACTGTGTGGTTAACACCTTTACCTATAAAACTCTTAATATGACTCCAAAACCGCAGGAGTCACCTACAGAGGACTAGAGGAGCACTTTACAACAATGGGCATGACTCTCAAAGAGCAGCACAAGCTGCACTAATGGAAGCTTGCACCAATTGCTGGTGTGCCAGGGACCCTGCACCTGATTCTTCATCGGATAGGGTCTTGTTGTCAAACTCCTGCTGCTTGTGACAACTGTGGTCATGCACCAAAAAGATGACACCCCTGAGAGATTTGTCATATGTTGCAAGGCAGTAAGATGGCAGTCTTGGAAGGTTAGAAAGACTGATGTCCAGTGGTCCCCCGTCCCCAGGCACATGTATACAAAAATCAATACTGCCCTGGTGTTCAGTGGCCCCCTGCCCATCCTTGAGTGCCTCATCCATCAATACCCAACAGCCCCTTGTGTCTAGGGGACCACCAACTGCAGCAGCTTGTGCTCCACCACTTTGCTTCCCCCATCCTACCCCAGAGCCAGTGAATGGCACAACTAGAGGTGTGAGGAAAATAATTCCACCAGCAGAATTTCCTCAAAAGTTGGGATTTTGATTCCATGAAATTTTGGAAATCATTTTGTCAACATTCATGGAAATTCTGCCTTAAAATGGTGGAATAAATGTACAGACAGTGGGTTACTGTATTAAACTGGAGGAAAAAAAATCTGCAGAACTGATTATTGTTAGTGGTCAGTTTTTGGTTTTTTTTTACTTTCCCCCTATCCCTGCCCCGGGTCTCTTTGCCTGGGTCCTGACGTAGCTTGGACCCAGCTTCATTCTGTGCTGGACCAGGAGATTTTTTGCCTTTGGGTTTTCTCCCATTCCCATCCCCCTGAGGGCACCGATGCAGTGGACTGACATCCAGACATGCGGCATGCTTATGCACATCACTGTCAAGCGTCCACAGCATCCTCCCCATCCCGGTTCCCATATAGTGAGACATTAATGCCCTACCACCTGTGCTTCCACTGGTGGCAGTAGATGTGGGCATCACTGCCCTTGGAATCTGCCCCCCCGGAGGACAGCATCTGTGGGGATGCTCAATCGTACCTCCCCCAACCAACCCCGTGTGGTCCAAGTCTGTTCCCAAACCTGGGTCTCCAGCACAGCGCGAGGTGTGGTGTCCACCACCTCAACCCTCAGTGTCATTAGGCTGGATCAGTTCTGTGACTTTTTACCTGCAGTTTAATACTTTAATTCCCTGCTCCCCGCTGATCGCTGGCCCCATGTAAAAAAAAAAAAAAACTGGTGTCTAGTGGTCCCCCCCTCCTACTGATTGCCCATCCCATGTAAAAAAAATACATGGTGTCTTATTGACCTCCACAACCCACCTATCACCAGCCAAATGTAAAAAAAAATCCCTGGTGTCTAGTGGTCCCCTCTCACCTGTCAATCACTGGCCTCAATTAAAAAAAATACTGGATTCCCTGGTGTCTAGTGCCCCCCCCACTCACCAATCATGGGCCCAATTTAAAAATAAAACATTCAAATAATTTTCCCTCCCTGCTGTGTAATGGGCCCCTTCCCCATCCCCATCCCCAATCCCCTTACTAAGAAAAAAAGTCAGTAGTCCCTTATTCTCTGGTGTCTAGTGGTCCCCCACCCTGGCAGGTAGTCCACCACCACCCCACGTCTTCCCATCCCAACCCCAAGAGGGCAACCAGCAGAGCTCTTCTCTCTCCTCCGCTGCCAGCCACCCACTGACCTGTCACTAAATGAGCACATGCTTGTACAAGCATGCCCTCATTCATCGACAGCTTCTGTTCACTGAGTAGTATAACAGCTCTCTGTTGGATGGCACAGACAAGCATGGAGTGCTGTTCTGCTCATCAGTGGAGTGTCATGTTGGAGGGAATGGTGGGGTGGATCACAGAGGGTGTGCCATTCCTCCCAATCCTGACACCCTGATGGTCACCAGAACAGCCTTCTGCTGTTGTCTTCACTGTCCCACAGAGAGGTGTCATGCAACTCAGTGAGCGAGAGCTATCAGTGAATGAGTGCATGCTTGTACTAGCATCTGCTCATTCACTGACAGGTCAGTGGGTAACTGGCAACAGAAGAGAGAAGAGGGCTGTGCCAGTCACCTGCTTGGGATTGGGGAGGGGGTTGGGGTGGTGGTGGACTACTTGCCAGGGTGAGGGGGTGGGGAGTCTGCTAGACACCAGGGAATGAGGGACTACGATTTTTTTTTCTTAATAAGAGGATCAGGGATGGGGAGGGGGGCTGCTAGATGCCAGGGAAGGAAACATATATAAATGTTTTATTTTTACATTAGGTCCACAATCGGTGGGTGGGGTGTGACCACTACACACCAGAGATTTTTTTTACATGGGGCCAATGATTGGCAGGTGGAGGGGCCACTAGACATCAGGGATTTTTCTTTACATGGGGCTGGCAATCAGAGGGTGGGGGACAGTGTAGGAATTATACCTTCAGAGCTACCAGGCCCCTATAATTTTTGGATCACGGACCACCTAAAGCATTTCACATCATGCAGATGTGCAACGCACATGAATGGGACATTATTCTTCAATACAGCTTGTTTCAGATAGCTGATGGTCACTATAGCATAGTGAAAGAGCTACAGGTGGCCATCAGCTATCTGAAACAAGCTGTATTGAATAATAACAGTGAAACAGTGCAGCAGCAGAACTGTCATTTAATGTTTCTCTCTCTCTGCAGCTCTCATCATACTTAAGCAATAAGGCATGACAGGGCATTGCTTGCACTAGGTTTACCCCACAGTCAGGAGAATTGTGGTATGTTGCAAAGTAAAATGGGCCCAGAGTCAACTTTTAAGAAACAAAGACTCTTAAAAATTTTCAGACCCCCAAAAACTATAATAAAATATTGCTAAATAATGCAAAATAGTTCCACCACAGAGGTTTTTCATCTGTCAGTCACCAATCTTTCTTCACATTCAGTACACTGTGTGATTGTTCACCATGGACTAGAAGAATTCAAAGCTCTGTATTATTTCAGTAGTAGAAGTCCCCCTCACAAACTCACATACTGAATGGTGACATGGAATACATGAATTTAGAATTCTTCACAGTTCCACTGGCATACACACACTAACACACAAAGTCCTCAGGTGGAGCCCTAACCCCAATTTGATCTGCTGCCTGGTAAGTAGCAGGGAGTTTTCTAGCAAACTGGTGGGGATAGGAGGAGGATTTTTGCATGGTCATCAAACAAATGCCAGCATAAATGACAAGCATCTGCGATAAACATGGTTTATCTTATCTTGTCTGTCTGCTGTTCCCTTAAAGGTCTCCCACCATACCTCCTATAATGGTAGCTTATTCACCTGATAAAGGTGATTGTGGGAGTATACATCTCTGAGGCACTCCACCTTCCTTACACCTGGGTATTGTGTCCATCTGATAGGTTGCTGATGCACGTGTGACTTACAAGAAGAAAGTCCATCCCCTCTTCCCCATGATGCTGCCCCTCCTGTATCAGTTCGATGTCTTCCAAAGCTGTACCTATTAAAAGAACTTGTTGGTCTGATGACCCGTTATTCCTCCCTATTTCTGTAGCATCAGTTAAACATGATCATATCATCAATGCACAAAAGAGATCACACAACTGTTATGGTTATCAGGAAAAAAACTGGACAGGTAGTCCATTTATTACCTATTTTATACACACTAATATAAACCAGCCCATACGGCATGCCAGTGGAAAACTATATGCATTTAACACCATTCAAATAGTTCTGACTATCAGGGTGGGTTGTGGAGTGCCTCAGAGATGTATACCCCCACAATCACCTTTACCAGGTGAGTAAACTACCATTGTGGGGGATAATCTCTGAGGAACTCCACTATCATTACACCTGGGTAACGATTTAAGTGGCAGTACCTGGCAATAGGGTGGGTAGTCATTCCATATTTATCTTCATGTCTGCCTTAGTGGCTAGTAGTACTGCCCTGGTGAAGTTGGTTCTGGCCTCCCTAGACATGTCTACCCTATAGTGTCTAGTAAACGTGTGTGGGGATGCCCAAGTGGCAGCTGCACAAATCTCATCCACCGATGCCATGTTTCTTTCTACCCATGCAGTGGCTATAGCCCTAATGGAATGGGCTTTAATGCATGTGGGCAGATCTAGATTTGTCGCCTTATATGCTTCGGTGATTGCAGACTTAAGCCAGGTGGCTATAGTGGACCTAGTCACCACCTGTCCCTTCCTGTGTCCCTGTGTAATAACAAAAAACTCAATCTGTTTTTCTGATGTCCTCTGTTCTGGTGAGATATGTCTGTAATAACCTCCTCATTCCTAGTAGTTTGAGTTGTGGATCTTGGTCCACTTCTTCTGCTGGTATCTCTGCTGAGATGTCAATGTTCTGGTTTGCATAAAATGTCGTGTGAACCTTAGGTATGAAAGATGGAAATGGTCTGAATGTGATCTTGTCTTCGTGGAACATGAGGAATGGTGTTCTACATGATAATGCTTGAAATTCACTGATACACCTGATCGAGGAGATAGTGACCAGAAGTACAGTCTTTAGTGTTAACCATTGTAAAGATACAGTGTCTAATAGTTCAGAAGGTGTGGTCGTCATTGCCTTGAATACCAGGGTCAGGCATGGTGTGGTCCACTGCTAGACTTTTGGACGGATATTGTTTGTTGCCTTAAGGAATGTTATGATATCTCTGTGTGCCCCCAGAGTCATTCCATCTATGGGGCGCCCGGTCACCCCAACTGCAGCTACCTGAACTCTTAATGATGCTGGAGATAAGCCCTTATCCAGGCCTTCTTGCAAGAAAAGTAGAATATGTGGCACCGATGTGGTCAACGGGTCCACCTCTTTATTCATGCACCACTTCTGAAAATTCTTCCAGTGTCTTTGGTATGTCAGGGTTGTGGAGTTCCTTCTGGAATTAGTCATGGTGTTGATGACCAAGGGATGGTAGCCTACTCTTAATAATCTCTCCTTTTCAGGAGCCAGGTCATCAGCTTGAGGCTTGTTGAGTTGGGGTGATAAATCAGGCCCTGACTGAGCATGTCGTGTCTGTAGGAAAGGGTCATGGGTGATCTAGCACCATATCCACAATGGTGGTGAACCAGCTTTTCCTGGGCCAGTAAGGTGCAATAAGGATCACTCTCGATCTGGTCCTGGATATCTTTATCAGGACCTGGGGAATCAAAGGAAGGGGTGGGAATATGCAGGTAATGTGGAAGTTCCACATCACTGAGAGCGTGTCCAGTGCCATGGCTTTGTGATCCTGAAACCAGGAGTAGAACCTGAGGCACTGGTTGTTTTGTGGGATGCCATTAGATCTAACTCCACTGGGCCCCAACGGTTGTTGATGGATCTGAAAAATCTGTGGGTGAAGCATCCACTCTCCTGGGTGTATCATTTGTTGACTGAGTTAATCCGCTGCAGTGTTTAGCTCCATGTTGAGTGAGGTCTCAGATTGGAAGAGATGAGGAGAAGAGGAGAGGAGCGAGCCATTTGGGCATTTCTACAAACCTGGGAGCCATCAAAAAACATTTTGGTCAACTACATGTTGGTCCGCAGCCTTAAATAACCTGTATGGGGTATACCAGTAGTGTTGAGGTCATGGAAAGCTGCGTTTCAGTCAGGTTCCACCATGGAGCTAGAGGCCATTTGAATGGACACATGTAACAGAGACTGGGATACCTGGAATGGAAGTATGGCCACTGTCCTGCACTGAGACACTGCTCTAAGGGGTGCCAGGTTAGTATTTGCCTTTCTCTCCTTATGCAGGTAATCTGATTAGCTTTTTTTTTTGGAAGCATTTGCTCCTGTAACCCCTATCCAGTTAGTCAATCTCCTTATATTATAAGGCCCAGTGGATACTTTATGGACATTTGCTTCTGGGACTGCTAGCAGGGGTATCCAGGTAGTCAAATCTCCTTATATTATAAGGTCAAGTGGATGCTTTATGGACGTTTGCTCCTGGAACTGCTAGCACGGGTATCCAGGTAGTCAAATCTTTTTACATTATAAGATCCAGTGGATACTTTATGGACGTTTGCTCCTGGAACCACTAGCAGGGGTATCCAGGTAGTCATTTTCTTTACATTATAAAGGCCAGTGGATACTTTATGGTAGTTTGCTTCTGGAACCACTAGCAGGGGCTTCCAGGTGGTCAGTCTCCTTACTTATAACTTGCACTGTTCTACTTAAAAGCCTTGTGATATACTCAGAAGCTATACATCATACATTAGTTTTCTGTACTTTTTGCCTGGTATATTCTAGTGGTATAAGCACAAACTGATAACCAGAATGCTGGATTTTGATAGCATCCTGTATTTAGTGGCAATTGTCCTATAATTTTTGTATGTATGGCCATACTGAAATATGAGTTTTACCATTGCCTCTAGATTTGGTTAAATATGCTGGAGATGCAGGGTATGCTGCAACCTTGGTTCAGCTGTGGCTCTTTGTTTTGACCCTGCAGTAAGCTGAGAAAGTACAATGAGAGGGTGTATTTTTTTTCTTCTTCTTCCTCTTCCCCTGCATAGTAATAATCAATAATGTTCTGCACTGTGCCGGTTATTGCTGAGCCTGTGCATTAAAGTGTGCACTGTCCCTTTAAATGTGATTAGAGTGAGTGAGGGGCTCAGTGTTATGCTGCTTTTCCCACAGCTGAGGTAATGGTGCTGCCCCCAATGTATTTTCCCCATTGTTAGTTGATTTTCAAATCGTTGCCCTTGCATTTAAATATTCACATTGTGGTCTGCTGTTGCAGATCAGTTGGTGCTTTTAACAAATGTGCTCTGTGCTGGTTGAATGTTTATGAGTGCAGTTACGCTCTCCGCAAGATGGCAGCAGTGACTCTCAGTCAATCTCCAGGCTGGCAGCCACCTACACCCTTAATCCCGCATGGGTAAGGGGTGAGTGGAGAGCTTTTCCGAGATCACAGCAGCAAGTGTTGCGATATTCTTTCTTGCAGCTGCTGATCCGCATAGGTAAGTTAGGTTAGTTTCTCAATGCTCCTCCTCCTCATGAGACCTACTCGTTTATGCAGTTTTGGTCAGGTAGATGATAGAGGAGTTTCCTCTACCTTTTGATAGATGAAGGTGGTGAGTTTAAAAGACATAATGTGCCATAAAAAAGGTGTAGAGAACATGTAATTTTGAAGTGAGGCACAGAGGGACTGAGAAATTGCTTCAGAGGCTGTTGTGTAGTGATGTCTTGAGTGAGCACTTCAGGTGCTACTATGCTTGTAGTGGGGAACTGTGGCACATTAGTTAGTATTTTAGAAGTCTGGGATGCTGGCAGGGTACTCCAGACATTCTAAAGTGGCCACTTGCTTATTTAATAATGTATAGACTCTGGAGCCGCTGGGTGGGCTCCAGGTCATCAGGCATCTTAGTAAGGTGGTATGCTTGTTCTGAATAGCACTTAGGGGAACTCAGATAATATGCCCAAGTAAGGAATGAGAGCCTTTAATTATGTAGTAGCCCCTGATGTACTGAGCTCCTGGGACCACTAGTAGGGGTTTCCAAGTAACTGTGGCTGTGGAATCTGTTTGGTCATCTGTGACAGATCTCAAATAATACATGGCTCTGTTAGCATCCTTTAAATTTCAAAAATGTGATAAATTATCTTTTTCTGGCCCTTTTTTATTAAATTAATAGGACCAAGTCATGCATTCACATTGGTATGCATTACATTTGTCACGCACAGTACATAGTAGCAGCTCCTAAATTAATATGTGATTGTGCCTTTAAGAGAGAAAAAGCAACTAAATATTAGTGAAAGAAATGACTATTAAAGTTCACTATTTCCCACATAGTTATTTTAATTAAACCTTCTTGTATGTTCACACAATGTAGTACAGTGCTATGTATCATTTTTGGCCCTTTTTGTATGCCTTGGTTATCTCTGGGATAAAGTAGGCATGTGCCGGGGGGGAAGGCTGCTTAAGTTAACCCTTGCTTTGGCTGTGGTAAAGAGAGGGATCATCTGCATTGCTGGCTGTTATTGAAATGGGATACAGTTTGGGGCAGAAGAATTTTCTTTTGTTCTGTAAAACATTATTTCTTCATTTCTCTTTCATGGTCAGTAAGTTAGGGGACTTTGCATTGAGAAGCTGTAGCAATTGCTAGCTCCATTCTCCACTGCAAGATATGTTGGATTTAGTCAAATCTTGTTTGTTTATCCTCATCTAAAATGGTGGACGAAATCTCGCGAGAGCTGACAGCAAGTCAGCTTGCAGCTGTCATGTAGCAGGAGATTTGCAACCTAGAAGAAGTAAGGGGGGATGGTCATGCTGCTAGTAGCAGTTGATTGAGAAACTGGGGCCATAAAGAAACATTTGGATGGCTCCATTTTGGTCCATAGAACTTCCTTTTCTCTGTGGGACTGTTTTTGCATAGAAAATAGCACAAGGTGGTTGTGGGTGCTTTGATTTCGTGCCACTGAACACCAGTAATGTCTGAATCCAGCTCAGGCATTTGAAACATTTTCCAGTGCAAGGAAGTTTTTCTGGGTGAGTATGAGAGTGCATTTTTACAAGTTAGTGAGGCTAGTAGGGTCACCAGATTCTTGTTGGTGATTAATACAACTCAAGAAACAGGTTGATTATTTATTATATTACCTCATGTAACTCACTGTATAGATTCTGTGTTCAATTATGTGGGTCAGACATTATTTTAGTTCCTAGCACCACTAGCTAACCGACATATTTGCACAATGCAATAATGTTCATAATTTGAATACTGTGCTGGCAATTTCTCAGCTAGCATTTTCCTAGACAACCAATGCTAGTAGAAGCCGCAGTGCTAACATTTCTAAGCCTGCCAGTTTTGCAATTTTAAACAGTTGCATATCTGCAGAAACATACTCTTGTGGTCTTGTTTGATCTTTGTTGTAAGATATAAATAAATGGCTTAGCCAGGTGGCTTCTTACCTTAGTAATGAAGTTGTTCTTTATAATAAACATCAGAGCTCAAAAATGTAATATATATATATATATATATATGTATGTATATATATACACACACACACACACACACATACACACAGCCAGGGAGCAGTCATGTGGACGCTAGCAGGAGCCACAAGAAGCCCTGGAAAAGACTCCCCAAGTAAGGCACAGTGGAAGCCGGGGGAGGGCATCTGAGACTGTTAGCAAGAGTCTCAGTTAGCACCCTGCAGCTGCACTCCCGCCCAGTGCACAAACCTGGGTCTGCTGGCAGGAGACCCAAATGAGCTGCTAACAGGCACGTTAAGCTAAGAAAAAACTAAAGAATAGCACTATTCCTGGGGGCTGATCAGTAACCAAAATAACAGCAAATGGTGCCCAAAGGCCTGGGGAAGAGTCCCCCAAGGAAAATAAATTATTGTCCTATAAAACAGCCTGAACAGAACTCTCAGTCAAGTACTAGAAAATCACACAACATAACCACAATAGACACCTGAATTTATAATTGCTTCATAACAATGTCTAGTGGGAGTTTCCAAACTTCAGAAAATGAGCTTACCTTAAGTATTTATAATGAATTTCAAAACTGCTGGGGAGCTGTTGTGATGCATCGCAATTAGATCAGATGCACAATTTGAACTGATACAGGAGGGGCAGCTTCACAGGGAAGAGGGGACAGACTTTCTTCTTGAAAATCACATGCACATCAGCAACCTAGCAGGTGGACAGAATACCCAGGTGTAAGAAACGTGGAGTGCCTCCGAGATTATCCCCCACAATCATGGTGACACTTCTGTAAATGATTACAACCATTCCATAATGACAGCTAGTTTCTGAAAGGAAAGTTGGTGGGGGGAGAGGGAGAGCAAATGGAAATGTTCAACAAGCATTACACAGAAAGACTTGTAACCAATCAGAATCAACAAATTCTCCCTACCCATTTTCTGAAACAAGTACATTACCCTGTCATCCTTGGAAAAAAGAGCATACCTCAGGTTGGAGCTTGGGGTCTAATTTTCAAAGGACTTGGCATGGTTCTTCGACTAAGACACCATGTGTAACTTGCTGATGCAGAGAAAAACCTTACACAACTGAAAATGTTATTTTCAGCATTTTTTTGTGTATTGGTGGGGTTCATTGTTTTCCTTCAAAATAGTGAAAGTGATGCAGAAAACCTGGAAAGGCTCAGTTCTTTAGTTTTAAACAAGTATTCTGATGATCTTAGGCAGACATTCTTTATGTGACCCATGTGTTACAGTATATGGCATGTACTGACCTGCAGTACTCAGTAAAGTTTATTTACCAAAAAAGAAATATCTTTAGTAGAAATGTGAACCTATATATCATCAGTGACCCATCCAACTATCCTTTATGCTCCCTTTCCTTTTGCATTTCATTTAGGAAATAGACAAATCAAAGGTACATGAAGTGCTGCTAGATCAATTCTGCAAATGAAATCCTTGAACACCTGACAAAGATCTTCAACTCTCTCTAAAGCTGGTCCAATACCCATTTCTATGGAAACAGGCAACCATTACACCTGTACACAAAAGCGATTATAGGTCACTGCATATCAACTACAGACCCATCTCCATCCTTTCCCTTATCTAAAGCCCTGGAATGAATTGTATTGGAGCAGCTAACCGAGTATCTCATAAAATATGCTATCCAGTGCCATGAACAACATGGATTTAGAAAAGGGCACAGCACTACCACTGCACTACTGGAATTTACGTGATTCATCCACACCACCCTTGACCAAGGAAGCTGTGTGGGTGCAATATGGATTGACCTTATGAAGGCATTTGTTACCAACAATCATCCACCCCTCCTCAGGCAACTGTCAACTATCAGGCTGTCCAAGGATGCCCTGCTCTGGATATCAAGCTACCTTGATGGAAGGGTCCAACAAGTTAAGATTGCTGATGTCACCTCTGATAAGAAACCGGTCCTCTCAGGAGTACCGCAATGGTCCATCCTTGGACCCCTACTCTTTAGTCTCTTCCTGAATAGCCTTGCTAGTATCTGCCATCAGAAAATACTTCTCTACGCAGATGACACAGTCCTGTTTTCTAGCCATTGCGACACCAAGCATCTAGAAGGGCAGCTACAGCATGACTTCAAACATGTTGAGGAATGGTTCAGCTAACACAAACTTGTCATGAACTACAGCAAGGCAAAAGTTATGACTTTCTGCAATGCAAGGAGAAAACATAACTCTCTACCCTACATCATCACTAACCATTCTGGAGTTACACTGGAGCAAGTTTCTCAGTTCAAATACCTCAGCCTTACCCTGCACTGTTCCTTCTCCTATGCTCAGCACATTGACAATGTTGCAAAGGCCGCTAACATATGGATTGATCTGCTCCACAGGCACAAACACTGTATGACCACAGAGGCCCTTAGACTGGCTATCTATAGTTCTGTCACCTCCATCATAGACTATGGGCTCATCATATATGGCTCCACTTCTCTTATAGCCCTCAGCAGGATATCTATGGTGCTCAACAAAGCATGCAGACTTCTTATGAGTGCTGCCTGCCTAACATATACTTGAGGCTTCTATGCCCAGTCTGGGTGGCTCCATCTCATCAGCAGGATCAAATACCAGACCTGCCTCTTAACCAAAAAGGTTCTCCTTGGGCTTATGCCACCAGGGGTCGAAAAGCTTCTGACTGCCCACTGCAGCATCCAACACACCCGAAGTATGCTAAATCAAACCTTCCAGGTCCCCAGATGTTTACTCACTATGGGCAAGAGGTAATTCACCCACAGGGCCCCCAAGTGGTTTAATTCACTCAACAAGGAATCCCTTTCAACTACTACACTCAGCCCATTTAAAAGGCAACTATGACTTCAGCTCTCTACTACCAGCCAAAGTGACTGCTTCTCATAATTGGTCAAGCTCTACCCTCATGCCTGGCATTGTGTGACCCTAAACTCCCTCTGGCCAATTATCCTTGTCCTCTACTTTCCTCCCTCCCTCCCTCTCACCTTACCCCTCCCTCTATTCCTCCCCTACCACATCCACACCCTCCCATCATTTAGCACTTCAGACTTCTGTCCCCTCTACCTTGCACTTCTCATATGTCCAGGACCACTTTGAAAATGAGCTTGCTTAATGGTGTTATGCCCGGTTAAATAAAGTTTGATTGATTGATTGATACCAACCCCCCAGACAATGGCCCTTCAGCCTGCCCACTCCTTTCAGACCCCCACCCACCCTCCCCACCCCTACTGTTTGCTCATCTGGCCTTACTATCCTTTTGCTGTCTCTCTACTTGAAATACAGTATTTTGTTTTTTGAGACTCTGTATTAATGTTTACTTTTGTTTGCATGTTAACGTTCTATCCTTTGATGTGGAACCTGTGTAAACAAACAGTTCTTGCTCAAAGGTATTTGTAATCCTAAAGTTTATTAAATAAATAAAATAAATACAGATTTGCCAGTTCAATTATATTATTGGCAGCTGTAAAAAAATAATTAACTTTTTGCTTATAGAAAGCACATTAAAACATAAGCGAAAATATCCACAGCATTCAGCTGCATTCTCCAATAAGCAGACAGACTTTGTGACACTTACAGATCATAGATGCAGTTCTGATTTTGACAGCTAACACAGGGATCACAAAGAATCAGCATAGGATTTGGGCTTTACCAACTGTCATGTTCTACTCATATATAAATCAATCAACCAATCAAATCTTTATTTATCCAGGTGATCACCGTTGAGCAGGCTCATTTACAAGGTGGACCTGCTGTTGTGAATGACAGTTATACATACTAGTGTTATACATATTAAAGGTGCAGTATACAAAGTGTGTTAAGGTAAAAAACAGACATGCAAACAATAAAAAGAATTAGGTATGTACAATATATACATTCCAAGTACACATGTGGGAGCATACATGCATCACATAACATTATTGTGGCATATTCAGCCTTCATATATACAGAAGTTAAAGTACCATATTTATCCAGGCCTCTATAGAAAGGTACAAATTATGAACAATTCAGCCCTCAGCAACTAGTTATGCTACGAGGATGGCCAGACTTTAATAGAGCCCAAAATGCAAACTGTAACAGCTATTAGAGCGTCATAATGGAGTGGGTAGTGCAAAAAAGTGCCAAGGGCTCCGAGGGTCACCATGACAGCTGACTAATGAACAAGTTAGGAAGGGAAAAGAGGGGTTATGTTCATGGCTGCATATGATAATGCTAGCAAGGGAGCCATTAACAGGACAGTTAGGAGCTATGGAAACATTTACATATTTCGGCAAATGTTTTGTCATAAAGAGTCCTAAACACAGCAATACTGACAGTAGAGCTAAGTTTCAGTGAGCTTTGAATCCTTTTCCAAAGTGAAGGCAGAGCATGGCTTATGACTGCCCTACCAAAGTGGTTACTGATCCTGGGAATTTTTAGGGAAATTAGCTTTTGGCTTCTTATGGCATAGCTGCTTGGTGGACTTAAGGGGGAGGCAGGCAACAATGTAATCGGGGAGTTTGTTGGTGAGTGCTCAAAGTGTCCAGAGGGCTGCATTTCTATGCCATCTGTATTGCAGCGAAGGCAACCCTACTGCAGCGTATAACGAGCAGTGGTGTGTGGAGGATGGAAGGCCAGTTATAAATCTTAATGCTCTGTGGTACAGTACATCCAGTTTTGCAAGTTGAGAAATAGAGCATTGGCCATAGATAATGTCAGCGTAATCAATTAATGAGAGGAATGTAGAATGAACAAGCTGTCTTTTTGCGGCCTCAGTCAGGAGATGTTTAATTCTGTAAAAGAGGCCAAGCCTCTGCCTAAGCTTCTTCAGCAATTCTTCCGTGTGCTCCTTAAATGAGAGTTTGTTATCCAGCCATATACCCAGGTATTTGAATTTCTGCACAAACTCAAGCTTTTCGCCTAGTAGTGTGGTTATAGGAGGAACTGTGCCAGCGGCCACAGTTCTGGCCCCAGAGCTGGACAGTGTAAGCAGCATGGCCTTGGTTTTTTTTTGCATTTAGCAATAACTTTTTGTTGATGAGCTGGTTTTGCAGCTTAATGAATTCAGTTTGTAATTCAGAGCATGCGGCTCCGGGTGAGTCATGACTTAGGTAAAGTACTGTACCATCAGCAAACAAATGGATACTGGCTTCCTTGATTCCTAGGTCCAAGTTATTAATATAAATGGTGAACAGTAGGGGGCCCAATATGGATTCCTGTGGGACTCCTCTTTTTATTGGTTTGAGTGGAGAAAGCTCTCCTTCAGCCTTGACTTGTTGCTGCCTATCAGTAAGGTAGTTCTGGAACCAGTCCAGAGAGATTGCATCCATGCCTATGGTATTTAGAGTGGAGAGAAGCAGACAATGGTCGACAGTATCGAAGGCCTTGCTAAGATCTAAAAACACTGCACAAACAAATTTTTTATTGTCTAGGTCCCGTTGCCAGTCATTAGTGACTTTGGCCAGTGCCATAATAGTGCTGTGCTAAGCTCTAAATCCAGACTGCATGGGGTTAAGCAATGCAGTTCTGTCAAGGAAGGATCTCAACTATGTATCTACAATTTTTTCCAGCATTTCTGAAAGTATAGGTAGTAGAGAGATAGGCCTATAATTGCTCAGGTCGCTTGGGTCCCCTGCTTTAAATAGAGGAATAACATGAGCAATTTTCCATTCAGTGGGGAGAGAACCTTGGGCTAGAGACAGGTTGAATAAGTGAGTTATAGGTGGTGCTAGTATGTGGTATGCTATTTTCAGAAAGTATGGGTCAAATGAGTCAGCTCCTGTGCTTTTTCTAATGTCTAGCTGTAGCAGAAGGTCTTCAACTTCTTTTAAGGTGATTGAGGAAAAGGAGAAGGTCATGCTTTTGTCATATGTTTCGGGTGGCTGGTCTTTGAGCAGTGGCCGAAGACTACTTACCAGTGCATTATCGAATGCCAGGCCTGCGGTGGCAAAGTGGTTATTGAAGGCTTGTAGAATCTCAGATTTATCCGTAACAGGGACATTGTCAATGGTAATTTTGGATGGAAGCACACTACTCGGTGAGTGGCCAGACAATTCCTTTATAGTGGACCAGAACTTGTTTGGGTTATTGGATGCAGAGAACAATTCATTTTGATAAAAAGTGGCCTTGGCCTCCCTGGTCATTTTTGTACAGGCATTTCTAGCTGATCTAAAAAGACACCAGTCTGCATCGGCATGTGATTTCCGGGCCTTTTTCCACAGCTGGTCTCTTTCGAGTAAGGCTTTCTTCAGGTCCAGTGAAAACCATCGGCAGGTCCTAGTTTTTATTCGAGCTTTGATCAAAGGAGCATGGGTGTTAAGGGCACTGGCTATGATTTCACGCAAAACATCATAGGCATCACTTACTGATTTAGCTAGGTAGAAAGTCTGCCAATGCAAAGAGTTTTTTAAATCATTGAAATAGGCCAAAGGGTCAAAGTTCCGTCTGGATCTTTTGGTAGAGAACTTTGATGTGGATAGTGGCTTGAGGATGGTTCTGATACCAGCTATAAGGCAGTGGTCACTAACATCAGCTGGGAGGATACCGGCATGTGAAAAGTGGTGTGGTTCGTTGACAAGAAGCACATCCAGGAGGGTGCTTCTCGTTGGATTCTTATTGTTGATGCGAGTTGGTTCAGATATAAGTTGGGTGAACCCATGTGAATCACAGAATTGTTTTAGGGGTAGTATAAATATATATATACTGAGTATGGAGCATGTTCAATATTGCCTCTGAGTAATAGCAGCAAAATGTGAAATGCATTGTTTCCTTTTTGCTAATATTTTCTTGCAAAATAAAAAATATACAATTGTTTCATCAGTAAATGGCACCTCCCATACACATGTCATCTGCACTCTGTTATCAGATTACCACATGTACTATAAATTGCCCAATGCGACATCTAAGAGAGGCATTTATGGTTGGTTAAACATGATAACATTATAAAAACTATGTAAACAAGAATAAATAAATTGATTCATAATTAATTAAAGAAAAAGCCAACATTTGATTTCTATGAATAAACTTTATTAGTGCTTAAATCACAATAAAATGCTTACAATTGAGTTCTAAGAACACAAACAGAAATGTTGTGACCAAACCAGAAATAGATTATGCATACAAGGTCTATTACTATTCCATTGTGACAGATCTAACTATAAATGGTATAAATAAGGGTCTCCAAAAAGAAAAAAAAACAGCAGTAAGCAAATTTTGACAGAGCTCATTTAAAAACAGTTTGCAGAATCTTTCTCAGACAGTTCACCACCTATTAATATCGAATAATGGGGTTGGTAATATGAGGTTGCAGATCCAAATGCATAATAAAACTGCATTCATTACTAGAGGCATAAGTACTGTGGTAAAAAAAAATGAAAATAGAGTGTCCTACACTATTCAGTTGGGGACACCAAACAAAGATAAGCTGACAGAATTGACTGCAGCGTTCACTCAGGTCTTGGGATCTTACACAGCAGGAAAAAAATTAAGTATCTAATTAAATGTGTCAACATATAAAACGAAGTAGAGCTAGGCTAGCACACTTGAAACATAGGTTCACACAGCTGGCTATAGCAACACTGACAACACAGACACACTCATGTCTAGGATCATGAGACAGATGATTCAAAGGGGGCAAGACAAGAGACAACACAACTGCATTAAAATGAAGAAGGTACATGCAGAGCAAGTAAAAATGACAGCTGATGATCTGGGAACACACTGAACAACAACAACAACAAAAATCCCTAAAGACTCAAACAAAATGCCGATTCTTGCCAGAGTATTTTCTTGATGTTCAAGGGATTCAGATATTATGCAGTCTTTTTTTAATTTTTTGAACTATGTCCCGCAAGACAAAGGAGAATTCAACTGCTGATCATCCCTCTTCATTTTTTCAGATGAGACTTTAAACCGAGGTCCCATCTGTCTGGATTGGTGGTAGATCAGGTGGATGTTAAAAATCCCATGGCACTTATCGAAAAGAGTAGGGAAGTTTATTAAACAAAAGAAACATAACATCACAGAGTCCATCATAGTGCAAAAAACAGATAAACAAAATTAATATTCAATAACAGAAGAAAAAACGGAAAGATATTTGATATTTAAACAAAAACAATTTTCCACACTTTTTGTCAGCTTTATCCCGTGAAAATCTACGTTCATCATTCTCTCTAACACATAAGAATCCTGCTTCTATTTGTGAAATAATAGCAGTATTCAATACTATCTGTTGCTGTAAAACATATTGGCAGCAAGCCTGCCAGAAAAATATTGAATAAAGGCAAAGAATATATTCAGAGTACTTTTATGATATGTTTTCCACATTCCCATGTAATCTCCCAGAATCAAAGTATTATAAGAAATAAGTGGTAAAAAGGGCGTATTCCAGTGAACTGCTGCATCCTGCCAAAATTGTATACTATGAGGACAATCAATAAAAAAATGTAACATGCTTTCCTCAGTATTAGAGCATGTAAGTCTAGGACAATATCTATCTGTCTGTGGCTTATATTTTAAATTTCCCCAAACCCCTAATCTCCCTTGGGCTGAAATCCAGGCAATATCCCAAATATGAACAGGAAGCCTAAAATCCAAAAGTTTGTGTAAAGCAAATATCATTTTAGTAGGAACACAATTAAGGAAAAGAAGATAAATCTGCTGCACCTCATAAACTATATAGGAATAAAATTATTTCATATCTAAAGACAGTAATGTTTGAAATGGAACTTTCCATTGTTGCATTTTTTCATTGTGGCCATCCCATAAGAAGGTATAGAATTGGAAATCAATATTTTTGGAGGTAAAAGAACCCATTTTGCAAAAAACTGTTTCCAACGAAAATGAGACCACACTTGCCATATCATAGTAGCAGAAGTCCATAAATAATTAAAGGAAGTAAAGAAATATAAAGAATGATAAGAAACAATAGGATTTATCATATGCAATCCACCTTTCTTAACCAGTAAATAGGTAATTTCCCTTTTTACTGGATTTAATCGATTACCCCATACCATTTGAAAGAATAAACTAAGAATTCTGGTTTCTAAATTAACTGGGGGTGGGTATAGGTAACTTAAAAAATGAAATACAGGTAACAAAAATTTCTTAATGATCATGATAAGTTTTTTCTTTCCAAACTTCCATTGTTTCCACATAGTTCCCTTAGATTCTCCAACCCGTAATTGTTGTTCCCAGTTATAGGAAGCCAAATCCTTATGTCCAAACCAAACACCCAGGATTTTTTGAGGGATGGTGACAAGAGGAATATCTAAACTATCTCCTGTCTCAGTGTTTGTTTGATCTAGAGAGAAGATAAAACTGTTTCCTTTATTAAGGCATGCCTCAGAGGTTTGCCCATAACAATGAAATGTTTCCAGTGCCAATTGTAAAGAAGTAGTGTCTTGTATTAATAATGTGACATCATCAGCATATGCTGTGATTTTCTTAGGTGGTAACGAAGGAGAGGGGGCTATACCCCTGATACATTGATCCCATTGTATACATCAAATTACTGGATCAAGAGCAAAAATGTACAAAAGAGGACTTAAAGGGCTGCCCTGCCTAACACCTTTTTCAAGGGAGACCTCAGAACCAAACATTCCATTAACAGTGGGAATTATAGTGGCACCAGTGTATAGTAAAGTGATCCATTGTACAAATTTCAAAGGAATACCATATTTCAATAACAAGGTAAAAAGATACCCATGTCTAACCTGATCAAAAGCTTTAGCCTGATCTAAAACTACCACATAACCCGAAACAGTCCCCAATTTACCTGCCTCAAAAAAAGTTCTCTTAATATGTATAAATTATGTTGAATTTTCCGGTTAGGAATTGTGCAGGTCTGGGCTGGATGTATAACGAAATCAGCAGCTTGCAATAATCTATTATTAATCATTTTTGCCAAAATCTTATAATCACTATCCAAAAGACTAAGGGGTCGCCAGCAAGAAAGCATTGTTTTATCTCCTTTTTTATACAAAAAATGAAGAAGAGAACTATTAAATCCAGGAATTTGTGAATTGGAGGTCAACGTAAAATTGAAAACTAAGGGCAGAAAATAACTCATATAAAAAATAAAGGTTTTATAAAAATCATTAGGGATCCCATCAATCCCAGGAGATGTTCCTGAAGTAAGTCGTTTAACCACCATTTCAATTTCTGTCGAAGAAATAGGTTCTATCAGGCATTGTTGCATAGAGTCCTCTACTTAGGGAAATGGTGAAAAAAATTCATCTAAAGGGGCCAAAGTAGGTTCTCCAGTATCACTAAAGGTGGAAGTAACAAATTGTTGCACAACTGACAACATTCCCAGATCAGTGGTAACCAAAGTACCATCCCTTTTAAGAAGACTAGACATTAAAGTTTTATCCAATCTTTGTTTACATGCCTGGTATGGATTTTATGCATGTTGTTTCTTTGTACCATATCTAAATTCCATTTCTAGTGATTTGGCCCTATCATATTGATAATGTTTCATTTGTTTTTTTTTTTATTTCAAAAATCTGAGATTTAAATTTTGCACTATCATGTGGAGGAAATGACTTTAGTTTATATAACTGACAACCAAGGACAACCAAGAAAAGGGCTGGAGTACAAACAGTCTAGGGAGGTCAAATCATGGAAAGCCATGTGTGCAAATGCCAGGAGCCTTAGCAACAAGATGGAAGATCTGGAGGCTGTCATGGTGCAGTCAGACCTGGAAATTGTGGCCATCACTGAAACCTAGTGTAATGATAACCACGACTGGGAGATGGCCATACCTGGCTACAACATATTCAGAAGAGACAGGGCAGGCAGGAAGGAAGGAGGAGGAGGAGTGGCACTGTATGTGAAAAATGACATAAGGGCCACAGAGATCCAGGAGGAACAAAATGGGGGAGAGATACTGTGGGTTAAGCTGGAAAGGAAAATGGGGCCAGCCACCTGCACAGGTGTGGTCTATAGACCACCAGCCCAGGATGAAGAAACAGATAGAGTGCTGATGCTAGCCATCCAAGGGATGGCAGATATGGGTGAGGTAGTACTTGTTGGAGACTTCAATATTCCAGATGTGAATTGGAGCATCCCGGCAGCAGCATCAACTAGGAGCAGATTTATCCTTGACTCCCTTCAGGGTGCCTTCCTCAAGCAACTGGTCATGGAACCAACTCAGCAGAAGGCAATACTGGACCTTGTGCTCACAAACAGGGACAGTGTGATGGGGGTAACAGTGGGGGAGCACCTGGGGAACAGTGACCACCAGTCATTGTAGTTTGAAATCACAGAAGGAGCAGAACCAAACCACACAAAAACACGTATCCTGGATTTTAGGAGGGCAGACTTTGGGAAAATGGGGAGATACTTGGAAGAGGCATTAAGGGGAATGGGGCAGGAATCAGGGGTTGAGGAACAGTGGGCAGTATTTAAAATGGGGATTACAAGAGCAACAGAATTATGCATTAAACAGGTTAGCAAGAGGAAAAGGAAGAGGAGACCATTATTGTTTTCCAAAGAGGTAGCAAAGAAAGCGAAAGCCAAAAAGATTGCATTCAGGCAATACCAAAAGACACAGGCAGAAGGGGATAGGGAGAAGTACCAGGAGAAGCAAAGGGAGGCAGGGAGGTCAGTAAGGGAAGTCAAAGCTCAGACAGAAGAACACATTGCAAAATCAGTGGGTAGAGGGGACAAAACCTTTTACAGCTACATAAGTGAAAAAAAGGCAAAGGGAGGGATAGTGAGACTGAAGGGGGAGGATGGGGGCCACGTGGAGGATGACAACAGTAAAGCTGACATATTGAAGAGGTATTTCTGCTCAGTCTTTACTGAGGAAAAGGAGGGTAATGGGTCTGAAGGGAGTACAAGGGGTGAGAATGGTGCAGAAATGGACACAAGTCTCTTTACATGAGAAAGGGTCCTGAAGCAACTGGAAGTAATAAGAGTTGATAAAGCAATGGGGCCAGATGGGGTGCACCCCAAGGTCCTTAAAGAACTAAGATAGGTGGTGGCTGAACCTCTGGCTATCCTGTTTAGCCAATCACTGGAAACAGGGGAGGTACCCAAAGACTGGAGGACAGCAGATGTAGCCCCCTTATACAAAAGTGGGAACAAAGAGGAAGCGGGGAACTACAGACCAGTCAGCCTCACCTCAGCAGTGGAGAAGATCATGGAAGCACTACTGAAGGAGAGATTGGTGGAACCTCTGGTTGTCAATGGACTACAGGACCCAAGGCAACATGGTTTCATCAGGGGGAGGTCATGTCAGACCCACCTCATTGAATTTTTTGACTGGGTGACTAGGGAGGTGGATCAGGGGAGGGCAGTGGACATGGCCTATGTGGACTTCAGCAAGGCCTTTGACACTGTGCCACATAGAAGACTATTACACAAACTGGGGAATATGGGTTTAGGCAGGACAGTAGTGTGGTAGGTAGGTGACTGGCTGGGTGGCAGGACACAGAAGGTGATGGTAAATGGCTGTCACTCCACAGAGGGAAGAGTGACCAGTGGGGTGCCACAGAGATCAGTGCTGGGACCGGTCCTATTTAACATCTTCATCAGTGACATTGCGCAGGACCTAGAAGGCAGAATTTCACTGTTCGCTGATGACACAAAGCTCTGTAACAGAGTAGACACACCAGAGAGTGTAGACAGAATGAGAAGGGACCTGCAGAAACTTGAAGAGTGGTCAGGGGTTTGGCAGTTGAAATTCAATGCAAAGAAGTGCAAGATAATGCATATGGAGCACAAAAACCCTAGCACAATAAATCAGTTGGGGGGTGAGGATATAGCATGCACCAAGCAGGAAAGGGATCTTAGGGTTATCATCTCTGATGACCTCAAGGTAGGGAAACAGTGTGACAAGGCAGCAGGTAAAGCAAATAGGATGCTGGGATGCATAGGCAGGGGCACCACCAGCAGGAAAAGGGAGGTCATAATTCCACTATACAAGACACTAGTGAGGCCCCACCTGGAGTACAGTGTACAGTTCTGGAGACCTTACCTATGTAAGGACATAGACAGGGTAGAGAAGGTTCAGAGAAGGGCAACAAAGATGGTGCATGGATTGTATCACAAGTCCTATGAGGACAGGTTGAAGGAACTGAACATGTACTCCCTGGAGAAGAGGAGGAAGAGAGGGGATATGATAGAGACACACACGTATCTTACAGGGAGGAACAGGGTGCAGGAATACACTATTTGTAAGTGAAAATGATGTTCCAGGACTAGAGGGCATGGGATGAAGTTGGAGGGAGGACGATTCAGAGGAAACGTGAGGAAGAATTTCTTCACAGAACAGGTGGTGGACAAGTGGAACACCCTGCCAGAGGAAGTGGTGGGAGCTGAAACAATCACGAGATTTAAGAATGCATGGGATAGACATAAAGGAATTCTGGAGGTTGGGGTAAGGGGAAACAGACTTCTAGGGAAACATAAACTGAACTTACAAGCTGAAATGGGCAGACTGGGTGGGCCATAGGCCTTTATCTGCCGACACTGTCTATGTATGTATGTATCTATGATTCCTAAGTTGTAAATAATGTAAATAATCAGAGTTAGCTTTTCTCCGACCAAAACTAAGTAATAAATGTTTCAATTCTAATTTTGTATCTAGCCACCAATCATAAATATCATCATAGAGACACACAGTAGAATTCCTAGCTTCAAAGAACACCTCTATACAAAGGGTACAATCTGGTGAACTCAAAAGTGACATATTCAACTGCCACCATTGTATAATGGAAACAACTTTAGTAGGAACATCAGTCAGACTAAAAGTGCATAATAAAAGCCGATGATCTGAAAATTCAGTAGGTTTGGCAACACAAAAAAGTGGCTTAATATGTTTTGAAACAAAAAACATATCTATTCGTGTAACATAAATGTGCCTATGATATGTGGCTCCACTATCAGTTTTATGCAGACATCTATAAGTATCTAATAAGCCAGAATCTGAAACAATGTGTTGCAAAGTATGAGAATCACAATACATTTTTTTCTGAACGTCTCCCTTAAATTTGAGATCTATATCACAATTAAAATCCCCACCCAATATAATATGTTTATTGGTATACAAAAAAGGTTTAATGCTGTCAAATAATTCAATTCTAGCTGTCTTTACTTGTGGGTCATATAAGTTAGTCAGACAAAAATAGAAATCTCCAAAAGTGAAATCAAGAATTAGGGCACAACCTGGTTGTATATCTATAAGTCTGGAGATACAAAACTGCGTAGATTTAAATAAAATTCCAATTCCATCCGTAGAATCCAAGCCGAAGGATGAAAAATAAGGGCCCCATCACCATCTCTTCTTTGCTTGGTCAATATCATATAAGGAGGATAATCTAGTTTCCAGAATAAAAAGAACGTCTACCTTAAGGGAGTCAAAAAAGGAAAATACAGAAACCTGTTTCTTATAATTCTTCAGGCTGCATACATTAAATGACCCAATCCATAAGGTATCCATCTAAATCATCAGAAAAAAAGGGAAATTAAGGACCTCCTTTTTGACTAAGACTAGCTTTTCTGTTCTTTCCTTTTTTTCCTTTCTTGTCTTTAGATAATTCAGTGGATTTACTATCCTTGTCCTCAGTCACCATTTCAGATTTATGAGAAGTGTCAGACTCAAGATCTGAGTCCCTTAAATCATCTTGTAGTAATAAAAAAATGTTTTCTGTTGGTATAGGGGCAGGGGTTGGTCACTTAAGAGAGGCCCTGGTAAATCTTTGATTTTTAACAGTCTCAAACATGGGAGGAGGCATAGGACCAACAGTAGATTTTTCCTTCACAGAAGAAAGAACTACAGGAGAGGCAGTGATAGTAATGTCAGGACTATCCACTTGTTGGGTAGGTAGGGTGGGTCCAGTCTCCAAAGGAGAGGCTCCCACTGCTACAGTATCATGTGGAAGTAAAGAATCTGTATGAAAGATCACTTCCTCTTGTAGATGAGGGGGGCAGTGAAAGCAGAGACCCTTCTTTTCTCCTGTGCTTTATTAACTAGATCACCTGATCCCACCCTTCTGTCCTATTACGTTTAGCCCAAGGGCATTGATGAAAAGCATGTCCCTTTTCATCACATAAGTTACATTGAAAAATATTTTCACATAGATCCACCAAGTGCCCATACCCCCACATAAAGAGCATTTGAGCATGTCACAAGAGCTGCTAATATGAGTTTTAGCCCCACATTTATAGCAAGCTCTTGGTTGTCCACCATAAAAACAAACCCCTCTATCCTTACCCAAGAAAAAACTATTGGGTAAATGAATAATATCAGAGTTAACTTGAAACAACTTCACTTTAAATTTCCACCTCCAGTCTGGATTCCTTCCAAATCAAGAATGGCTTCTGGAGGGCCTAGACTATCACATCGATTCTGTAGCCAATGATAGATATCACTTACTTTGACCCCTTCGTTGCGAAACATGATAGTGATATGTCTAATTTGTGGCTTTGTAAGAGGGATTTCATAGAAGGGGGTCCAGAGAGGAGTAGATTTGAGAGTAGAATATTTATCCCAAAATTTTTCCAAGCTATTATTGTGCTTAAAACGGACATCAAAGGAATCCTCACCTGAAATATGAATAAGAGCATAAATATCCACAGGAAAAAAATGCATAGAACCCCTTAAAAGCTGTTTGGCCACATAATATCTGTCTGGATGTTCAACAAGACCCCTCTCTATATTGTAATCTTACTGCATTGTGTCTAGGCACTTGATCCAACTTATTTTTAAATAATTCAGACATAGGTACTCGATTAGATTGTTGTGAGTTCAGTTTGTCAGAGTTCAAATTCTCAGAACCTGCCTTTCCCTTTCCAGCACTCCAACCCTGCCCCGAGGACATGCTCTGCACAAACAGGGCCGCAACTCGGTCCCCAACTGGATGCATATCCACAGAAAAGGCTGTAGTATTAGTAGGCAGTTCAATACCTGAGCTCAGGGAGGAATTCACGGTGGCATGCATCATAGAAGTAGAGTCAGTGGAGGGAACAGAACCCCAGTCTGGATCCGGTATCCATTGCCTTGAAACTGCATGCTTCCAGCCAGAAGTTTGAAGAGCATCATCTGCCGACCAGTCGTTAAGAAAATCCCCAGAGTCTGATGAAAGTCCGAATTGCTGTCGCACAATGTGCGACATAGAACAAGTCACCTGTGGAGGAGAAGAAGAGATTCTAGCATGCTGCTGCAGCGGCGTAGAACCCGGAAGTCCCATTCGTGCATTAGAAGCAATCTCGTTTGAAGATGCTGTATCCGGAGAAAAATGTTGCGCTCTCGAAGATTCAGAAAACAGCTCACCCACTGTAGTAGATAAGTTAGATTCAGACACTTTCTCCAGAACTAGTGAGCTACCAGTAGTCTCCTGCACATCCCGCTGTATCACTGAGGTAGAAGGTAAAGGTGCATTCTCTTCCCGTATGGACGGCGTAGAATTCTCAGAAACAACAGTAGTCTCCATAGGTATAGCAGACTCATCCAACAACACGTCCTGCAGCATGAAAGGTTGAGCTTTGTCTACCATCTCGCAGACTAACTCCAACACCTCCCTCTATAGACAGCAAAGCAGTAAGAGAATTTCCCCGCTGTCCTGGCCAAATTTCCCTCATTCAGTAAAAATGCCACCAACAGCTTAATCTGGTTCAAGGTCAATTGGCATTCATCTGTATCTCCCTCCACGGGTTGTGCCTGAAAATAGGCAGGATTTGTCTAGTGCACCTACCCGGTCAACAAAAACTAAATAAAAAATTAAAAATAAAAAAAAAAATTGCTGACACAAAACTGTAACTTTTAATACAGAATTCAATTTGGCAGGAATTTTCCTAACAAATTCTGTATTAAACATTACAAAATTGTACCCATGGACAGTTATTCGTTAATTTATGTGGAGTACTCCACATAAATTAATGAATAAAACTCCATGGGGGCAAGTTTGCAATGTTTAATACAGAATCCATTAGGGAAATTCCTGCCAAAATGAATTCTATATTAAACATTACAACTTTGTGCAGAACATGAAGAGGTATCACTGGTTGAACTCCTGGTGGCGATCTTTTGTCTTGTGCATTTGTTTCCCCAGTATTTATCATATTTCTCTGCATGGACACAGCACACTCACAGTTATTTGATTTGGGCATCTGAAGACTCCGAAATATATACCAGTTATTCTGCCCAGTGCAGCTGTTAATTGCAGTCTATGTTCCCTGATCATTTGCAACAACTGAACTGGCTTTTGTTTTAATACCGTTGTGCAGTCAGCAACAGCTGGTGAAGAAACGTAAATCTGCATTATTTTTCTGCCCATACCAAGTTATGACAAGATGGGCAGAAACTCGTATGAAAGCAATGCTGTGAGCCATGCCATTAATGAGGCTCCAGAGGCACAAAGGGGAAAAACAAATATGGAACTAACTGCACATGTTATTCATACTAATCGCCATATTTAGTAATAGATTCCCAGAATGTTATTACTTGCTTCTCAGTCCCCTGTAATGGTTGTTGTTATTCTAGCCTACGTAAAAATGACAGAAATTTGATGGGAAAAGTGGCAGCCTACAAGCTGTAGTATATGCTGTACTGTTGTAGCAGGATTCATCAGTTCTAAGACAGGAGGCACTTCTATTTGGAACCCTCGAAACGAAAGGTGTTTTATGAGGATAATTAAAAATCTACAGTCCATTAAAGTGCATTATGCAATTTATATATTTACTGCTACTGCCAGTGAATTGTGTGAAAGGTAAGGCTGGGGGGTTGATATGGCAAGAAAAACAATGACAACTTTGTTTACTGGTGATCAAAGGGAATGAATCTAGTAGTTGCTCCCATAAAAGCAATGTTCTCTGGAGCTGGACACGATGACATTGGTACCAGAAGCTGGTGTAATATCTCGTCTGTAAATGATTGCAGTGAAAACAAAAAAAGGTCCATCTATAAAAATACAAGGCATATGGTATGAAATGTTTGTTTCCTCTGGAAGTAATCCATGAAACCTTAACTATCTCCGGTTATATTAATAATTCTGCAAAACCAATTTCATGTCCACAAATACATCAGTAAACCTGGATTTAACTGATTTATACATTACTTATTTCTTCACCAGTTACCCGCAGCCTTCATGGTTGATGACTGATTTTTATGGCTTGTCTTGCATTCCATTATTAGCCAGACTTTAACAGTGTCATACCGGATTTGTAATGGTCACCATACCTCAAAACAGATTGCTATGCCTTAATGACAGCCAGCCCAGCCATTCATCCCTCAAATGTGAAGCAATGTCCTTCAAAATGTGGCAAAGAGGGCTAAATGGGGGACACATACTTAAATCTTAGAAGCTTAGAACACTGACACTTAGTGTGATTTCATATTCCCAAAGACTGATACACCACTGTTAATATTTGCCTAAACATTTTTGTGCAGAATGAGGGACAGCACTACTTCCATGTGGATCTGAAGGGTAACATTTTGGAATGTCAATCCTAATTAGGGACAGATGAGCAGTAGAATAGCAGATGTCTCCCATCTTTGTGCAAGCAGCCTGAACTGTCAGCATTACACACATAAGTCACAACTTAAGTTACAATGTCATTAGTACTAACCTGATGAAAACATGGACAGGAGGGCAAGGAGGTGCTCTTCAGCTTGCAGCAGTCAGGGTCTGGGAAGCTCAGTTATGGCCAAGAGATGTGGGGGTTGGAAGATCAAGGATGACAGCAGCACCAGCACTGGACCTTGCAGCAGTGGACTGCGGGACTCGACAGTGGATTGGGTAATTGGGAGAGAGGAACACTCAGTAGCAACAGTGCAGCAGCAGCACACAGAAGTCCAGGCCCACGGCAACAAGGTGAATGTCGGACTCAGAGCAATCTGCAGAATAGTGGGTACTTGCTGGGTAGTAATAATCAGCATGTATGGAACCAGAGTGGAGCTGCAGACACAAAAACAACCAATTAGCTGATAGGCACTTGCAAAGGGGCAACGTCTCCTTTTTTTGGCTGCAGAGGTGGTGTGGCTGGCAGGATAGCAGACAGGCAGGCCCAGGCAGCTCAAGAAGCAATGAAAAGACCAAAAATGAAACTTTACAATGGTATAATGGCTCACGCTGAGGCTGTCTCATACCCTCCACCTTAGGAGAGACTAGTACAGCATCTCAGCGGTGGGAAACATGAAAGGTGGATTGCTGGACCAAACAGTAAAGGTATAATTGCATTGTAAATCTGTGGCTACTATCACTCCAGACTCACTCGAGCCAAGCCTAACTGTCATGGCTGATGCTAGTTAGCTGCTGCATTTCAATTTATGGCACAAAAATATGTCTTGTATGCATGGTATGTCAGTGCTTTGTTGTTTCAATCTACCCCAGCTTAACAGTTGCATGCATGGCCAAGGAGGAGACCACCCTGAAATACTGGGGCTAAAACCCCTTTGAAAGAATTGGTACCAGAGCCAAAGCCCCGTACGGCAGCATAGATTAATTTTGTACTGGTGCCGGGGTTCCTTGTAGAGGTACCTGGGCTGAACCCTGGTTGACCCTGGCGTAATTCCAGCACTGGTGGGATGGCCACTATACACCAGAGGGAAATTTAATTCTACAGGGGGCTGGTAATCAGTGGGAGGGCTGTATTATGAAAAAATACATTAAACTGCAGATGGAATAAACTCCACAGTTTAATGTATTATTCCATAACTCAGCCAAAAATGTCTGGAAATGGTGAAAATCTAAAAAACATGTTTAGAAGATTCTGATCTCACAAATAGCGAAAGCAGAATTTGCAACTTTCACCCATCTCTAGGTACAACCCTCCACTCTCCACCACAGCTGGCTGCCAAATGAGTTGTGCAGGAGCACATACTGTAACAGCTGATTAACAAAATGTGCTCCTTGACAACTCAGTCGGTGCCTGACTATGTTGGAGAGTGAAGGGTTGTGCCAGACACTGGCTCTGGGATGGTATGGGGGAGTGGAGTGGTGGGGGACTACCTGCCTGGGACGGGGGTCCACAGGCACCAGGGACTGCTGAGTAATGATGGACGGGGTGCTCAGGAATGGGAAGGGAGCCACTGGACACCAGGGCAGTATAAATGGGATCAGGAATCTTGAGGGGGTACTAGACACAAGGGCAGTATTGCTTTTTTTGTATATATGAGATCAGGGATGGGAAAAGGGGGCCACTGGACACCAGGACAGTATTGGTATTTTGTATATATGGGATTGGGGATGGAGGGGCTATAGCACATGTTCCCTCTCACCCTGGGAAGGCTCTGGGGGTGGCACAAGGTCTGCAAACCTCCCAGAGTACCTACTTCTAAGTACACTTATATCATCCATGGCTGGTCTAACTGTACTTAGAAATGTGTCCTCTGGGAGGGTTTTGAGAATGGCAATTTAGGGGCTTTGGCAGCTTACATCTGCTGCAAGCCCACTAGTGCCATTCTACAGCCCATTTTGTGCCACAAGGATTGCACAAGCCCCCTTTTGGGCATACAGCCTGTGTTGCCACAAGCTGCATATGAGAATTGTTCCCAGTGCACTTTTTGTCACATTCCTTGTGATGCAATCCCCTTGTGACATTGAGGGAGGCTTTGAGAATTGGGCTCAATGACTTTTAGCAACACATACTGCTTTTTTACTTTCATTCCTCTGCATTCTATAATCTTGCCAGTTAGAGGGTAACCTTGAAACTTTGATTTTAGACCAGATTTTGTCCCTAGTTTTGAGTGATGCAAGCAGGCCAGTGTGTAACCATCAAGTGGCAGATCCTCTATTCCTATGCTTTATTAGAGGGAGAGCAGACTACAGGTCACATGGGTAACTGCAATCAGGCAGGAAGGCACTGAATCTGCTTACTTTTCCTAGAGTTTGCAGGCAGAGGTAGTAGTTACTCTGAGTGCAGCAGGAAAAACTTTTAGAAAAGCAGTTTAGTTTGTGTGATTGTGTGTTGTTCCCCACATTCTTTAGTTTAAAAAAGTTAATCTTTCTTTCTTAGGTCACTTTCTGTTATCTTATATTTTTCTGTCATTAAGTTTATACTGAGTGTGTGTGTGTTTGACTCCCTTACTCCCTCTCTTTCTTTCTTTCTTTTTAATTTTTTTAATTATCTGTTAAGAAAACTTTTTTCGTAATAATATGGATGGGAAAGGTAGGGAAAGGGGGACTGGGCAGAAGGCAGGAGCAGGAATGGGATCTAGTATTCACCTTAACAGGCAGGCATTTCTGTCAGGAAGACAGGCCCCCGCAGCAGGATCATGTGGCCCCCACCCCCAAGCAGCATTAGATTTCCTCGCCCCCCAGCAGCAGGAGCACCTTTCCCCTCACCAGAAGCAGCATGTGCCTTCTGCCTCCCAGTGGCTGATGCCCACTGCCCCCCCCAGCAGCAGGAGCAAGTGCCACCACCTGTAAGGGCAGGATGTGAGACCCCCACCGGGACAATAGCTGTCACCTCCCCACCAGGCAAGATTCTCATTGGTGTGGTCCTTTTTTTATCAGTGCCACAAATGCTGCAGATGACAGTGTTGTCATCTGCAACCTTTGTGGCAGGAGTGTTCAGTGGGGAAAGCAAGGGTCACACCTTGTGACTGGTGAGCAAAGGAGCCATCTGCAGCAGCACCACCACCATGAAGAGTGGCTCCAAAAGTAGCAGGAGTTTGCAGCAGCAGGAGGCAGCAGCAGTGGCGATGACCAGGGGGAAGGGAGCCAGCAGGAGGAAGGCAGTTGGTGCCAACCTAGGTGGCACTGTACCAGGTCCAGCAGGACACAGCAGCAGCAGGAGGCAGCAGAACCATCCAGCAATGCACCTCACACCCACCAGCACTGCCGTCATGCTGCTGATTCATCACAGCCTGCAGCAGCCCCAGTTCAGGTCAGCAGCAGCACCACCACTGAAGACCTGGAGGCTGTACTCTATGAAGTGGTGGCCATGCACAATCAGGTGCAAAGTATTGGGCAGGACTTGAACCAGTTCCATCAAGAGTTAAGGGGGATCTCCAAAAAATAATGGAGGACAAACAAAAAGTGTTGGAACTCCTGGCAGAGCTGTATGGTGGTGGTGGGGGCGGCACTGGCTGCAGTGCATAATTGGGTCCAAAGTCTGGCATCATGTAAGTTTTGATGGCCTGGAGGCAGCGTAGCACCTAATTTTTTTTTCTTTTCTTTTTCTTCTCCTTTCTCACTGTCACTCTTCCTCATCTGCACCACCTAAAAATAATAATAAAAAAATATATATTTTCTGTCCTCTTCCCCTTCTATATACTCTTGTTTCATTTCTTGTCCAGTGGTTTTGCATGTTGTTTTGTAATGTTTATGCTCCCTCCCATCCCCTCTTATATGACTACCCTTGCCCTGACCCTCCATGTCCCTCCTGTTTTGTGTTACAATCACTCACTGAAGTACTGTAGCCATACACTGTACCTTTCTTCTTGTTTTATGTTTCTCCTTCTTTATATCTTTCCTCCTCCTATCCACAAATTTCAAGTATTGTAATTTGTTCCTATGAACAACATTTTTTTCCCAAAGCTATGTGATGTTATGTGGGCTTGTGGCAGTTGTTTTGACTGTGTGCAGCATCAGTCCAAATTCATACAAAACCATCACAAAAGCAGAAGCACTTTTATTGCAAAGTTAAACATAACTATGCTTTGTCCTTAACAACACGTCCCCTGGCCTTGCCGCCCACAACTGTTAACTTTGTGTACCTCCCCTCCAGTCATGATGATAATTTATAGTGCGCCACCACCACTACTCAGTCCAAAATATGCACTTGGGCCACAGTTTAACACAGCTTCTTGCCATCATGCTGTGCAGAGCAGTCATGCTAAGATGAGAAATAGATCAGGGAAAAAATAGGATGAAATTCAGACATGAATCTGCTCTATGTCATGATGTTATATGGTGCCCTGCCACCACCCGGACCAAAAAATGCTGTTTTGTCCACTGTTTGCTAAGGATTTCAGGCTGAATCTTGTTGCTGCTAGTGCAGAACAGGCCGTACAAGTCCAGAAATGTTACATGAAAAATGTTACATAAAATTGAGACAGAAATCTGCTCAGAGTCATGATGTTATATAGTACCCCACCACCACCCGGACAAAAAGAAATGTTGTTTTATCCACAGTTTACTAAGAATTTCAGGCTGAATCTTATTACTGCTAGTGCAGAACAGGCCTTACAAGTCCAGAAATGTTACATGAGAAATTATACATAAAACTGACACAGAAATGTTGTCTCAGTCCAGAAGTTTTATAGATCCCCCCCATCTCCCAGACAAAAAATGCTGTTTTGTTCACTGTTTACTAAGGATTTCAGGCTTCATCTTGCTGCTGCTAGTGCAGATTAGGCTGTACAAGTCCAGAAGTATTACATGAGAACTGTTAAATAAAACTGAGACAGAAATGTGGTCTCAGCCCAGAAGTTTTACAGAGCCTCACCCACCTCCCGGACAAAAAAATGCATTTTGTCCATGGTTTACTAAAGATTTCAGGCTGAACCTTGTTGCTGCTAGTTTGGAACAGGTCGCACAAGTCCAGAAATGTTGCATGAAAATTTTTACATAAAATTGAGACAGAAATCTGCTCTCAGTCATGATGTTATATGGTGTCCCGCCAGCACCCAGGCAAATAAAATGCTGTTTTGTCCACCGTTTGCAAATGATTTCAGGATAATTCTTGTTGCTCCTAGCTGCTGTGGTGTGCAGAACAGGCCTTATACAGCAAGTCCATAAAAAACACATGGCAAAATTGTAAGAAAAGGGAGATACAATTATTGTGGGAACTATGAAATAGCCTAAAGGGGTGCCACGCTAAAAAAATTAATTCCTCCTGCTGCGTGTTTCTCAATTGACTGAGAAATGTAGAGTTATCATTTCCCAATGCTGCTGTCCTGTTTGGCTGTATTGACTCTGTGGTTGTAACTTGTACGGCGTAGAGGGAATTAGATTTTGGGGTGCTGCAGCTTGCTGCCTGCTGCTTTGATTAGTTGCCAACTTGCTACAAGAAGTAATGTTTTGGCTGGTGTTGATGGATCATCTTCACAGAGTCAATACTGCTGCTGCTGCACATGCAAGTATCTGTTTGTATGTTTTTTTTTCTGTGCAAGAGAAGGGTGTTGATGGGTTGGTATTGTGGTGTCTTGAGTTCTAATACGTTTGTACTGCTTTTCTATTATTTTCCAGTTGGCTGAGGATTACATCATCATGCCAGGCTGGAATTTGGTCTGGGATGCTGGAATGTACATTTCCCAATGCAGACTGTATTTAATTTTTCATTGCTGGGGTAGGTTACTGCAGTCCAGATGTCTGAGTTTGATAGTATTTA
Organism: Neoceratodus forsteri; assembly: GCA_016271365.2. Taxonomy (NCBI): domain Eukaryota; kingdom Metazoa; phylum Chordata; order Ceratodontiformes; family Ceratodontidae; genus Neoceratodus; species Neoceratodus forsteri. Next base: position 1,114,876,464 of record CM057455.1, on the reverse strand, counting down.
TGTTGTTTTTGTTTTGGTCAACATTTAGGAATTCCGGTGATGTACTGTACGTCCCGCTCCTGCTGCTGCCCAAGACATGGGTGATTCATTTAGCTGTACAATGGTTCCAGTTTCACAGCCAGTCCCTGAGGTAAATATTACTTCATTTTTATGGTCTTGGGGGGGAGAGAGGATGGGTGCCAGAGGGGGGAGTGTAACTTTTAACAGTCCTCAAAATTTGTTCTTCTTTTTATCTTGTTTCCAGGTACGCAGTACTGATAGGGGAATGTGGAATCTGGATGCCTGCTACTGTGCTTCATGTGCCCCACATGTTCTTTCTGGGGGCAATGTCTGCAGTTTAATTACATTCACGAAGTATGGCAAGTATATATATTTTTTCCTCTGCTTCCAATTTGCTTGCTAACACTAGGTATGTGGATGGATGAGTAGTCGTCATGATTCCTGTCATTGTTCCTGCCTAATGTTTGTCATTTTCCTCTGGTGAGTTTTCATCACATGTCTGTGAGGTGTCTACATCCAGGCCCTGCAGGGGGTGGTGTGTAGAAGACAGTGCAGGTTGCTTGAACTGCAATGCACTGGTTTCATCAACTATTATACAGCACATCCAGGGAGAAAGTATATGTGGAAATGAGTGGTGGAGATGGTGTTTAGTAATTAGGTGGAGGGGGCTAATGTCTTGACTAATCATTTGAGGTGGCAGAGTAGGAGTAATTAAGAAAATGTAGAAGCCAAACTGTGGGCAGAAAATACCTCCCCCTGTGGGGACCATCATAGTTTCTGTACAAGTACTATGTTAGTACTTATAATTAACCTTTTTGGGGGAACTGGATATTGATAAGACTGTTTTTTTATGATTATTTTGTAATTAATGACTCACATCATTAAAGATGGCCACCATGTACCATTTTGCAAAATCACGTCAACTGTTGTTAACAGTTGAATGAGTGTGTTACATTCATACTCTACTTCTACTTGGAGGGTTCTTCAACATGTTGCAGATAGTGAGCAGTGGAAAATATTTATTTTTTGCATGGAGAACATGGGCATGTCAGGGGGCAGGAGGGAAGGGCTGGGTGTGGCATGTGCCAGCATGAGCACTTTTAAAGACATCAAGACAGCATATCTTGCTTTAAGATGGGGTCAGTCGAAATGAAAAGTAAAATGTGTATCTTGGTATTTTTGGCAGTGAAACATTATAACTGCAATCATGCAAAATGTTTACTGTTATGATAATTTGACTGCTGCTTTATATAGGGTGGGGACCAAACAACAGTTTAGGGCAAAGGATAATCAAATGAAACTGATTAATACTGTAGCTGATAACACAATCATCACAAATACAATGATAGTTCATGTTCAAGTTCAAGTTTATTGACAGGAAATACTCCATTGAGCCAGCTCATTTGCAAGGAGGTCCTGAACATACAATATGTCTACACAGCATGAGCAATACAAGATATACAAGACACAATACACAATTTACAAAGCACATGAAAGCATGATTGCAGCAATACTTAATTATACAATAGTTACATTAGTAGATAATTTGGTAAAAGCAGATAAGCAGGACTACATAGGGGAGACAGGCTAATACAATATTCATCTTACAGATTGCAGCAAGACTCTGTGAAGAAGAGAGCAATTTGGAACAAAGGGTCTTAGTATGAAGCTTGATTATGGTCTAAGGAGGAGGGCGTAGTGATGGAAGCAAAAAGAAAAAGAGGACAGGTAGTAATAGAGGGGTGAGTGTACATGTGAGGTGAGGGCTAGATGGGTGAGGGAGCAAGTGGGAGATGTGGATTGGGTAGTCTGAGTGATTATGGGGAGTGAGGGCTAAGAAGGTAGGGAGGGGTTGAAGGGGTGTGCTCGATGAGGGGTGAAAGGGATACAATTTGTTGCTTTGCAGGGAGCGTAGGCGATCGTTACTTAAGGCATGTACAGGAGCTGTTAAGCTTGCAGCTGGCCAGTTTTTTGAAACTTAAGACTGGATTGGACTTTATTCCAGACATTTGGGAAGGCACGATTTATGGCCATATCACCAAAATGAGATTGGACGATAGGTATATCTAACGTATTGTAAGAGTTACTATACAGGAGGTATGGACAGGCCATGCATTGAAAGAGACCTGTTATGTAAGGAGGGAGTTTTGATAAAAGGACTTTGTAAAGCCAGATGAGAGAGTGGATGAGATTCTAGTTGATAGGGAAGTCCAGCCTACTGTGGCATAAAGGTTGCAATGGAGGGTGTGATGATGGACATTGGTAATATTATGTAGCGCCCTATGGTACAGGACATCTAGCTGGTGTAGCAGGGAGTCTGAGCAATGGCCATATAGTATGTCTGCATAGTCTAGGAGTGGTATGAACATAGTCTGAATTAAACATAACCTAGCTTCAGTGGAGAAAAGTGATTTGTTTCTATAAAAAAGCAGATTCTTTGTCTTAATTTCTTCGCCAGTGATGTGGTATGATCAGAGAATGTTAGGTGTTGATCTAACTCACAGCCTAGATATTTAAATTTGGCAACTACCTCAAGATCATCATCAAGGAGAGTCTTGATGAGGGCAGGAATGTGAGAGCATTTGTGAAGGGAGTCTTGTATTTGGAATGGAAGTACATGACTTTTGTTTTGACTTTTGCATTTAATGGAAGTTTTGATTGGGCAAGGCTGTACTGAAATAGATCAAATTCAGATTGGAGGTCAGCACGAGCTTCAGCTGCTATTGGTCTGGAGAGATACATCACTGTATCATCCATGAACAGATGTAATTTTGCTGATCTGATGTTACCAGTGGAGTTTACACATATCATGAATAGGACAGGCCCAAGGATTGAGCCTTGTGGTACTCCTCTCATGATTGGAAGGAGTGGAGAGAGGGAGTCATCCGTTTTCACTTGCTGTAGTTTATCTGATAGGTAGCTGTTGAACCAAGACAGCACAGAGCCAGAGATGCCGTGCCAGTGTAGTGTGTGTCGAGGATCAAAGCATGGTCGACATTGTCGAAGGATTTGCTTAAGTCAAGGAAGATAGCCCCTGTAATTTATCTGTTATCCATGGCTAGGAGACAGTCATTTGTGACAGAAGCTAAGGCAGAGGTGGTGCTGTGGGATGATCTGAATCCAGATTGGAATGGGTTTAGTAATTTGGCTTCATCTAGATAACCTCTTGTCTGGGCATTTACCAGCTTTTCGAAGAGTTTAGAAAGAAGTGATAGAATGGATATTGGGCGGTAGTTGATTAGGTTTGTAGGGTCTCCTGATTTAAATAAGTGGACTACCTGGGATATTTTCCAAGCATCAGGTACGGTGCTAGAGCTGATGGAAAGATTAAACAGGTGCAGTATAGGGGCTGTTAAGAATCGATATCCAGGAGTCACATGATGCTCTAGACCTGATAGCAGCTCTTCTCCAATGCTCCTACTCCTAGCTACAAAAAATACCTTTTTTTCTAGTCAAAACCTCCTTGCGTCAAACAAATAGTTACAACATTGAATGAGGGAATTACTCTGACCTACCTGGGAGCAGTAATTGAATAATCAGGCATTGTGTCCAAAGCAGAGATGAGACTTGCTGTTCCCAAGCACTCCCCACCGTAGATGCCAGACAAGCAGGCCAAACGTCCCAAGACCCAGGCGGAAAGTCCTGGCAGCGCCTCTACTTCTACATTGGTTCCTTCTTCTCTCACCAAAGATCGGCTCCTGCAAGCCCTGGAGCCACTGCCATCTGCCATCCAAGAGCTCATCATTGAAGTGAAATCTGTGCAGTCTGATTTGGGAGACCTGGGCAGGCATGTGGGAGATGTGGAAGCCCGTGCCTTTTCCCTGTAAAATTGGAGGGATAGGGCAGAAGTGGATACTGTAGCTCTGAAAACCAAAATCAGTAAAGTGGAGGAGAAATTAGAGGACTTAGAGGGGTACAGCCATAGAAATAACTTGATCATTTTCAGGCTGCCTAAAGGAGGAGAAGAAAGGTCTACCCTGATTATATCTGCACAAAAGTTCTTGGAGCGTATAACTGGTACATCCCCTAATGGCCCTGTGTATATAGTGGAAAGGGCACACCACTCTTTATGCCCGAAACCTCAGGCTGGCACCCCTTCTCACCCCTTCATGCTTAAACATTTGAGTTTTTTAAACAAGCAATATATCCTGCAAAAAATTAGAGATTTGAAGGACATTCTTTAGAAGGGCAACAAGCTACGCCTGACACAGGACCTGCCTGTAGGAACCTGACAGAAATGCACGATATTCCATCCTGTAGTCACCAAAGTTATTGCTTAAGGGATTCATTTCAGGATGCAATATCCTGCCCACCTTCAAATTTACCTGCAAGATCAATGGCAATCGTATGACACTGTAGAAGCCGCCTTGAAAGACCTTAAGCAGCTTCTGCCTGACTTGTTCAGGGACACTTGACTGCCTATTTGTCTTGAATGGTGAAGTTTGACAGTTTCTAGGGGTTACTGTATGATGTTCTGTGCTAATAATTATTCTGTGCTGGGATATTCTTTTTTGGTCCACTGCTCTCTCTCTGAGGTGATGGGACTTAATCTTTTGTTTCCCAAGTGCTTCCCTGTGTGAGACACGTCAGAATTATTGACACAGCTTCCTGAACCCCAGTTTGTGTCTGATGGCTGATGTGTTACAGGCAGGAAGCTGGACAGGTTATGGACTGTTTTCCCATACTGGGATGGTACCTCTGATTCAGGGCAGCAAACACAGTCTTTTCATTTTTTTCCCCGATTCATGTGTTAAAGCAGTAAAGGGCTTTCTTAAAGGGACATCTCTGAGTTTTTTGTTAACTGTTCAACTGGAAGAGGGAAACTGTATCTCGGAAGGGCCCCCTCACACTGGTGCAGTTGAATGGAAGACATGTTGCAGGCTATGCACGGATAGCATCTCCCTTTGGACCAATTTTCTGATGGACCTGTTGGTGGCTTATTGGACCTGAGTAGAACATGCAACCTTTCTTTTTTTTTCCTTTGCTGCTAATAACAGATTTCATTTGGTTTAGGAACTGTGAACCCACTGATTACATGATTTTAGGGGCAAGCAGGTTTGGATATTTCCTCAGGGCTTGGTCCTACCCTTTTTGAAGTGGTTAGAGTTGCAGGGTGTGGGCGAGTTTAAAGGATCCTACTTTAGTACTTGCACTGAATTATAATGGGAGAATAGGCCTCATAAATGGGACATAGGTCTTTGGCGGTCCTATTAATGTTTCTCTCTTTTTTGTTTTGTTTAGATTTATTAACAAGGTGCATATCATAGGAGGTGCATCAATTTGTTATTATGATGTTTCTGGTACATTTACTAATATAGTAGAGTGGGGGAGCTGGGGGTTGGGGCATTAAATTATGTGGGTTAAGAGTTTCATGCACCAAAGTTCTAAAGGGAGGGATAGGTTTAAGGTAGTTCACGTGCTGGGGAAGCAGATATTCTCTTGCCATAAGTTCTGTTTTTTGAGCAGTAAGGTTGGGGGGACTGGGATTTTTTCATGTTGATGTTGGGATTGAGGGATTTCTGATGGGATCTTTGCTGGGGGGGGGGACTTGTGGAATTTATTGCATGGAGGGTGCCACCAGAAGGAGGTACTATCTGTGTCCAACCAGTTCTCCATTTCTGTTATAGGAATTATGTATTGACAAGTTTACATTTATTGTTTGTTTACCTTCATCATGGCTGTCTATAATTTCTGTTCATGGAATGTGAAAGGTGCACAATCCCCTACTAAACATGCCAAAATACTCTTACATTTAAATAAGTTGTTCATTGACATTGTTTTTTTTACAGGAGACCCATTTACCCTCTTCCCAGTTTCTCCTTTTTAGGAGGTCCTGGGTGGGACAAACTTTCTGTGTGGGCCCTGATACCCACAGTAGAGGTGTGACCATTTTAATTGCTCAGAGGCTTCCGTTTCATCTCCTATAAGAAATATTGGACCACAATGGGTGCTTTTTTTCTTGTTAGAGCTCTTCTAGGCAACCTAGAGGACATTTTAGGAACCATATAAGGACCTCACATAGAGGATCCTAGGTTCTTTACCACCCTTATGTCGGTTCTGTCTTCCTGGTGCTCCCTACCCATGATCCTTGGAGGAGATTGGAATCTGGTATAGTGTAATGCTCTGGACAAATCTGGGTGCTCTCATCATGTTCTATCACCTTGTCAAATGGATCTTCTTGATTTCATGAGGTCAACTGGTTTGATAAATCCTTAGCGAGTCCTCAATCCATCCAGTCATCAGTATTCCTTTCACTCCCTCCCACACAATTCTTTCTCAAGAAATGATTACTTTTTGTTGGGATCTAACTATCTCTCAGGTGTATCTCTTTGTCACTACCCAATGAAAGTTATTTCAGACCACCATCCAGTCTTTCTTCAGTTGAATGTTACTCCCTCCCTGTCTAGAGACAAGATGTGGATCATTAATAATCAGTTGCTCAAGGCCAAGGAATTGTTATAGCACATTCAGTCATTTGTTACAAATTTTATGACATTTAATTCTACTTCGATGCCCAAACTTGATATTCTGTGGGGTACCTTAAAACATTCGCTTTGTGGAGAAATCATTCAACTTTCGACGAGGCGTAAAAGTCAGACCTCAGCCTTGCTAACCTCCCTGATCTCCTGCATCAAACGGCCGGAGAAAAATATCTCAGCCTCTTCTTAACCTGACTGGGAGCTTTTAGAGCATCTCAGATTTCAGCATAATAAGCAGTTGGGAGAAAGGGCTGAACATATGATTCTATGTTCGAAAGTAAAATATTTTGATCAAGGAGAAAAGGCAGGAAAGTTGTTAACTCTCCATCTTAAACAACAGGTGGCAGATAAACTTGTTCCCTCAATACGTAATGATTCCGGCCAACTTTTGACATCACACTAGGATATAGTAGAAGCTTTTAGAGGATTTTATCTGCAAGTTTATGCCCTCCGTCTACCCCATTTAATTAAGCACAATTCAAATCCTTCCTTCAGGATCTCCAACTTCCCAAATTGACTGAACCCCACCAAGCAATTTTAAAAGCCCTTTTGACCCTTTCAGAATTTTCGCTGGCAACAGATGCCCTTGCCACAGATAAGGCCCCCGACCCGAATGGTTTCACCACAAATTTTTACAAGACATTAAAAGAACAGATAGTCCCTATTCTCCCAATACATATGACTACATTTCAAAAAGGGCATATCTGACCCCTCACTAACTACCGCCTCTATTGTGGTCATTTCTAAACTTGACCGAGATTCCTTGTTGCTTACCAATTATAGACCTATTTCCCTCATCAAGGTATACTTAAAGATTCTATCTAAGGTGCTGGCAGCTAGACTGGGCCTTGTTTGGGATTCATTAATTAGTCAGGAACAAGTGGGGATTGTTAAAGGAAGATTGTCAGCTGATCACCTCCGGAAAATTGCATACCTTTTCTAAGCATCCAGGAATCTTGTTATTCCTGCTGCACTTATATCCCAGGATGCCAAGAAAGCTTTTGACCGAGTCTCTTGGGATTATTTGTTCACCATTTTACCTAAATTTGGCATTCATAGAGAGTTTATACAATGGATCAAAGTTTTATATTCCTTCCCAACTGCATGAGTCTTGTGTAATGGTATGTTATCCCAGCCTTTTTCTTTATTTCAGGGCACCAGGCAAGGGTATCTCTTATCCCCTTTTTCATTTAATTTATTGCTGGAACCTCTCATCTGGAAAATCAATTCCTCTCCTCAGGTTACCAGTATCTTAATTCATGCTACAGAGTATAAACTCTCTATTTTCGCAGATGATATTCTCCTTCACCTCTCTTCACCAGCTACCTCACTCCACCCAGCATTACAAATAATTTCTCAATTTGGTATAATATCTAACTACAAGCTCAACCTTACTAAGACAGAAATTATGCCCCTTCATAATAAAACCTTTAAAGCTGATGTAGACCACCAAGGCCTTGCCTGGAGGAAAGAAAAACATAAGTTATTTGGGAATTTATCTTAGTACCTCCCCTAGCAAATTTAAACACTATAATCTGAATGCTATGATTTCCCATATCAAAATTGATCTTGAACGTTGGTCGCTGTTGCCTTTTTCATTATGGGGCAGATTAAATGTTATTAAGACCCCCGTCTGTTGTACCCTCTGCAGATGTATAACTGGTCTCTTCCACAATCTTGGTTCACTCGAGTCCACAGACTTTTCACTTCCTTTCTATGGCATGGTAAGATGGCGCTCAGGGATCTCTCTAAATTAATGAGGAATTGACTGGATGGCTGCCTGCAGGTTCACAATCTCTATATGTATCACTTAGCCCTGCATCTTTCTAGGCTTTCCGATTGGCTACGGTCTCCGGAAGGGGAATATTATACCCCTCAATGGGTGAACATAGAATACTCTTTTTGCTCATTGTATGGAGTACATCCCTAGGCACTCCCTTTCATATCCAGAAGAAAGCTTCCGCTCCCTCTCTGGGATACTCCACTAGGGTCATCCTTACAGACTCACTCATAGCTTTGCTCCTTCCTGGTGGTCTGTCAAAATAAAGATACCCTTCAGCCCCTTAAAGGGAATCCGAATTTACGTATCGCTGGGCAAATGTTGTCCAGGCATTTTTGGCCAGGGATGGGAGTAGAAACAGTTCAAGAGCTAATCTTGAATGGTAAACTACTTCCCTTCCAAACAGCAAGAGAGTTATTCCATTGGTCCTCCTCATCTTGCTTTAACATTTTTCAGGTCAATCAAATGCTTACACAATGTTTTGGCCCAGGCCTCTGGCAAAGTCCCCTTGGCTCTGTAATATTGCCTCTAGTTTCTTCAGGCCCTTCCTCTCATCTGGTATCATATTATTATCACTCTTTACAAACACTTCTGGCTGCTAGTGAGGGCCCCAGAGTATGTGGTTGGGACCAGATTCTCCCTCCCCCTGCATCTCCCAGGAACTGGTCTTGCATCTGGAAACATTTATATCATTTTATCAGATGGAATCGATAACATCTTATGCAATTTTGTATTCTTCATAATCTTTACTACACCCCAGTGCAGTTGCATAGGATGGGTTGTCTTCCTAGTAATCTATGTTCCAGGTGTGGACAAGAGCCTGGTTCCTTACACCACATTCTTTGGACCTATTCGAACATTACTCCCTTTTGGAATTCTATTCATAATCATCTAGATCCCCTACTGGGGCTTTCAGATGCATTCCTTTCTGAAATATGTATAGTGGGGGACTACTGTGGGTCCCTTATTGGCAACCAGAGAGCTCACGTGGCTTTGATATCTGCGTGTGCAAAGAAGGTAATCTTGCATCACTGGATAGATCAAGACACCCCTCATTTCCTGGAATGGTACAAGGAAATCCTGTTTGCTTTACAGGGTGAACACCTATTAGCCAATATTTCTGGAGGCATATCCAGATATGAAAGGGTCTGGGAACCACTGCAAACTTTGTTGACTATATAAGGATTTGACGCCTTTTACTGTTCTTATTTTAATATGGTTATGATACTTATAATACCTTTACATATTTATAAGCATGAATGTCACTACTTGAGGTGGAACTTTTGGGAGACTGGATGACTTTCTGGTGGCTTGGGGGTGTGGGGATGGGGGAAGGTTGGGAGGAGTTGGTAATTATTATAAAAATACAGTCTCTACTTACACAGCACTCAGAGTTATTATGCTGTAGCATGTTTGTTGCAAGCTTTACTGATTTTATACTGTATTTTACTAATTTCAGGTGTAGCTATTGGACACAGTTATGATCACTGTTGCATCTGTACTCTGTCTCCATTTCATTTTTGAATAAAGCATATCAAATATGGAAAAAAAAGAATCTATATCCTACTTTAAGGAAGTAGGAGCCTATGCCAGTGGCACCTGCACCTTTCTTGCAGGATGTCAGTTTTGTTGAAGAAGGTATTGCCTTTGAAGGAGATCTTGCTAGGTAGTGAAGGGGATGACATGTTGCCTTCAGTTTGTTTAATGATGCACCAGAAATTGATGGTGTTACCCTTAGTGGAATCAAAAGTGGAAAGGTAGTAGTTTGCTTTTGTTGGCCTGACCTCTTTGGTGCAGCCATTTCAGCAGGCTTTGCAGGGAGCTTGGTCTGTCTGGCTGTAGACCAAAGGCAGTCCCTTCCTTTTAGTGCAGTCTTTTGATCAGAATGCTCTCTGGGCTCATGAGGCAATTGTTGTCAGTCACAGATTGGCTCACGGGCAGAATTCCCCACCTGATGGCAGACACTCTCTCCAAGAAAAACCGAGCAAACTCTTTGTATAAAGCATTCGAGAAAGCTTTTTTTGGCTGCAGACAAGCTGGCTTTAGCAGCCTATCTACAGTCCAAAAAAGCACAGTTTAGTCGGTTCTTCCCAGCAGCGATCTCCCTGGACAGGAAATCTGCCTTCTTATAGTTGATTGCCCCCGGTACTCAATGTAGTGAGTATGCAGGGCAGCTTGTCTGCCTCCAGGCCCATCCTTCTCCAGCAGCACTCCACCCTCTGACCCATAATCTTCATCATCTTGTGTTCCCCATCAAATCATGGAAACCTCAAGTGAGAGGATTTGGGTCATACACAGACTGGTGCGAGGGATTGGAGTGCCTCAGACATCACTTTATTATAGGTGGCGACTGCAGGCAAGTACCCCCCACCACCACATGCAATGCCCACACTAGATAAGTCGGCCACTGCCAGAAAACCCTCAGGAGTCACACCCCTCAAAGGGAGGCAGCTAACCATCTCAATAGGGGGAGGGCTTTCAGGGGGTGCCCCGAATGAGAACTCCACCATGCAATGATCAGACCATGTGACCCGATCAGTCTTGAGATTTTTAATCTCAAGCCCCAGTGGGAAGACCAGGGCCAACATGTGACCACCATGATCAGTCACAGAGGAAACTTCCTGCAACAGGCTCAGCGATGATGTGGACTGAAGGAAGTTGTATCCGAGCCTAGATGATTCGTCATCAGCCCAAACATTGAAGTCCCCCAGAATTAAACATCTGGGGGATGCCAATGTTTCGCCAACAATGAAATCAGCTACCTCCTGCAGAAATTCTCCTGCCACTTCTAGAGGGCTGTAAATCAGGAGAACTCTGCAGCCTGTGCCCAGCCCCCACAAATGGCCACACATTCAGATGAACTTGGTCTTCTCACTGGGTGCACTGTGAATCCCAGCTCAGATCTAAAACAGATGGCAACTCCTCCGCTCCTGCATTCCACTCCGGGGCAGTGCACCATAGAGTAACTGGGGGGGATGGCAGCCAAAAAAACTAGGCCAGCATCGTCATCCACTCAGGTCTCCATAATGCAAGCCAGATCGACTGATGAGATAAGATCCACAATAATGGGAGATCACTTGATGTGGGATAGCTAGAAGCAGCGCTCAAGTGGAGCTCCTGTTGACAAACCCTCAAATAATGTCTTTTTCTACTCCTAACTGATTCAAAACGTGGAGAGATAAAACCAAGGTCTCAACTATATCTGCTGGTTATGAGGTGTGGCTATTAGAAATTGTTTAATTACCTTTACTGGCGCGAATTAACAATGGAAGCAGAAATGAAGCCTGCCAGTATGAAGCACACACCTCCATCAACCCCGGAAAAGTCCACAAAAAAATCCAAGAACCAAAGCTCTTGGATTACTGTTAAGGGAACCTCATCCAACGCTTCCCCGATTCCTCTTATAGAAGATTGATTTCTCCAGGAGCTACTACCATTTAAAGAGGCTCTGGAAGACATCTCGACTGAGCTCAAGTCACTACGCAGGGACCTTAGCGCACTTACAACCCGAATGGGTGACTCAGAGGCAAGAACTTTATCGCTAGAAAGATGGAGAGAGAAAGCGGACCCAGAGTTTATCCAGATGAGGTAGCAAATTGCAAAGCTGCAGTTAAAAATGAAAGATTTAGAGGGGAGAAGCCGGAGGAATAACCTCCTGATACTAGGCCTTCCCAAGGCTGAAGAAGGTGCTGATACAATTAATTTCCTACAAAAGTTTCTGGTTAAAGTGGTTAGCCCTTCTTCCCTAAACCCCCACTACCACATAGAGAGAGCTCATCGCTCCCTCTGTCCAAGACCTCCATCTGGCATGCCTCCCAGGCCCATCATAATCAAATTCCTGAGCTTTCTGGAAAAACAACACGTCCTGACTAAGGCTAGGGACCTGCAAGCAATCCTGTGGAATGGCACTAAAATCCGCATTACCCAAGACCTCCCTTACGAAACAAAGCAAAAACGAGCAGCATTCCATCCGTTGGTCAGCAAGTTAATCGCAGCGGACATCCGATTCAAGATGATCTACCCAGCCAGGCTACAAGTATCCATTGATGGCTCCTGGTACACCTATGATACACTGGACCAAGCTTGGAAAGACCTTAAGCTTAAACTTCCCAATCTGTTTAAAGCTGGCTGAATAAGCACTGAACTGTTAGCCTGGGGAATGTCTAAACGGGGGTTGAACTTTTAATTTTTACCTGTCTGAAGGTGGGTTATTCTTTCTCGATCTTCTGAGGTATCCTGATGGTGAGGGACTAGGAGGGAAGGCCTGGGGAGGGCCTAGTAGGCCCTGAATTAACTAACGAAGTGCTCACTCTTCCTCTGAGGGTGGGGGGAGGAACTTTTAGTCTGGGTGAGGTTTCTTGGGACCGCTAAACTTAGCGGTACATTTAGGTCTGCCCTTTGACTCCTTCCCTAGCTGCACTTCCTGTTTCACATACGTGTGGAGAAAATCCTGCGATAAATGGGAGGAAATTATATTGAACATCCCTTGGAGACTCCCTCCTTACTTCAATTTGGACCAGTTAAGGTAATTCAATGGGGAAGCCTCAATAAATGGTCCTCCACTCCCAGGGAGGTTAACTGTTTATCCCATCAAGGTTTCATATTCGGTTTCAATCACGTTTAGAAGGCCACTTTAACTATTAAGATTGGTATTATTTCGTTCCGGTCCCTGAGCCACCTGGTTGGATAATCAGGAGGGTAAGGCCACGCTAGTATTCTTGGAGGGTTTGGGGAATGGGAGCTCCGAGGTGGGGCTTGCACTAGTGAGACTACATTATGCGTTAGAGTGTAGGGGGGGGAGGTTATCCTCTGGGAGGAACTCGCTTATGGCACTGCTCTGTTGTTATCGCTAGGCCAGTGGGCATTTTTGGGCTACAGTGGATGCAATTTAGACTTGCGAGGCTCTTCCCAAGGGACCTATGAGTATCAGTTACCCGATTTCAAAACCGAGGTGATTTTTGCGCTTCAGATCCCTTTTGAGTCTGTATTTGTGCATAGTTGGGAGGGACTAGGGAGGGGGTCCAAGACAGGGAAGCCTCCCCTATATTTAACTAAGAAGAAAGTAATCATGACCAATCCAGAGTTATTAGCTTATAGGCCAAGGGGCACAAATATGGATGGAAAGGGAGGGGGAGTCAGACATATTTTATTTAAGGATTTGAGAGGGGGTGGGAAGATGTGCCTTCTGACAGGGTTTTTTTCTTTACTATGGTTTACTAGTTTCCTGTCCACAGTGAAATTATATGTCAACAATTTAGTTTAAAATTGCCATGTGGAACGTCAGAGGTGTCAGAGAAATGTCCAAGAGATGCCAGGTTCTCAAGCATTCTGCCCTTTTGAACATTGACATTTTGCTGGTGCAGGAAACTCACTTAATGACCTCCGAAATCAGTGGGTTACAATGACAGGGATATTCCCAGTCTTTTGCAGCAGAAGGCTCCTCGGGGAGCAAAGGGGTGGCCATACTGATTAAAAGACAAGTACCGTTCCTGGCAGAGGAATGCCTAATGGACCAAGAGGGTAGATTTGTCATAGTTACGGGTACTCTTAATAATGCTAAAGTAGTACTGGGCTCCATTTATGGTCCTGTGGGAGGGGACCAGGACTTTCTTATGCAGTTAGCTGATAAGTTAGGTAGATTCCTGCCCTCCCCAATAATAATTGGTGGGAACTGGAATACGGCCCCATCTCAAGATCTAGATAGGTCATATAGACCTTTAAAGCCACTTTCACCCCTGCAGCTTGCTCTGAGGGACTTCATAGACTTGTTTGGGTTATGTCACCCTTGGCATTTGTTAAACCCTTCCAATCATATGTACACTTTTTATTCCTCAGTTCACTGGACGTGGTCCTGAATTGACTTCATTTTGGTTAGTAATATTCTCATGTCGGATATCATACAGACGGGGATTGAACCAATTGTTACATCCGACCACTCGGTGGCATGGATCTCAATCACCCCAAATGTACAGGTTCAGAGAGATTCCTCCTGGAGGCTAAACACACAACTCTTGAAGGAGGAGCACACAGTTTCTCATATTAAGTCGTTGATCTCGTCTTTTATGGCGACTAATGCTGGGTCAATTGACAGAGAAGACTTGATCTGGTCCTCCTTCAAATGTTTTATTAGGGGAAAATTTATCAAGTTAGCCTCCAGGAGGAAAAAACAGAGAGAGGCCAGAGCTTTAGAACTTTTGAGTCAGATCAGACTTGCAGAAAATATTTCTCAAACATCCACCCAAACAGACTTGGAGACCCTAATGAAACTTAGGAACGAATACTCGAACCTGGTGAGAGAAAAGGTGGAATATGCTATTTTTAGGACTAAGGCCCATTACATTGAACAAGGGGACAAACCAGGGAGGATGTTGGCCCTCCGTTTGCATCAAATAGAGGGCTCGAGATGGATCCCAGCATTGTCCTCTCCGGATGGATCACTTAAGACCTCTCCCCGAGACATTTCTCAAATCTTCGAATCTTATTATAGGAACCTATATAACATGGGGTTCAACCGGCCTTCCCTTCCCCAAATAGAACAATTTTTAGATGGTCTTCAACTTCCATCCCTGCAGGTCTACCAGCAAGAGTTTCTGATCTCTCCCATTACCCAGGAGGAAGTGGAGAATGCGATTCGGGATTTAGCCCCTGATAAATCCCCAGGCCCGGACGGTTTCCCCTCTAATTTTTACAAGGTTTTTTGTAAGGAGATCACCCCTTTTCTTACGAAGTTGTTCAAATATATGTTTACTAATGATCTCCTGGACCACACTCTGCTGGAAGCCACGATTGTTCTGATCCCAAAACTGGACAAACCCCAAAATGAACCAGCCAGCTATCGCCCAATCTCATTACTAAATTACGACATGAAAATTTTAACCAAAATCTTGTCCCATAGAGTTAAGCAGATTTGGGTTAATTTACTGAATCCTGAACAAGTAGGGTTCATACAAGGCAGATCTCTGGCTGACCACTTACGTACCCTGTCACACATTTTTGATTCTACCCAAGATTCCCCAACACCCATGGCCCTCATCTCGTTAGATGCAGAAAAAGCCTTTGACAGGGTTCACTGGGATTTCCTTTGGGCCACCCTTATGAAAATTGGGTTCCCGGACATGTTCATCCAGTGGATCAAGACGGTCTATAAGTCTCCCACAGCCAGAATTTTCTGTAATGGTGTTTTTTCCTCTTGCTTTCCATTGTTCACAGGCACCAGACAGGGATCCCCCCTCTCTCCTTTCCTGTTTAACCTATATCTAGAACCCCTTCTGCTCTCTATTAAAAACTCCCCCCAGGTAACAGGCTGTTTAATACATCAACAAACTCTGACCCTATTGGCCTATGCGGATGATATACTGCTACATTTAGCCAACCCGGTGTGTTTCCTGAGTTCCGTATTACAAATTATTGCAAGATTCGGAAAGGTGGCCAACTATAAGCTTAATTTATCTAAATCAACCATTTTCCCGCTAAATGATAACACATTTCGCACTAATTTTACCCATTTTGACATGCAATGGTCTTTTTCGTCATTGAAATATTTAGGTATTTATTTAACTAGAGACCCTGAAACCTTCAAGAAACTCAATTTAGATGATTTGGTCTCAAAAATACAGCAGGATTTCTTGAGATGGTCCGCCCTTCCTTTATCATTATGGGGTTGTATAAATATCATTAAAATGAATGTCTTGCCCCGAGTTTTTTATCAGTTAAATCTAATGAATGTTTTCCTCCCTATGTCTTACTTTCAGAAGCTTCACTCAGCCATCACTAAATTTATTTGGCGAGGTAAACATCCCAGGTGAGCCTTCTCCAAACTCAATTTACCTAAAGAAAAGGGGGGGCTCTGTCTTCCCAACTCTATGGTATACTATTGGGCTAGTCATCTATCTAAGTTGGGGAGGTGGTATGATGTAAAACCTGATGGCTATGTCCCCGCATGGTTGCAGTTGGAAAGGAAACTAATAGACAAGTATAAACTCCACTCATACAGAGCCTTCTACTATTCCCCCTCTGCTCTACCCCCTCAATTACAAAGTAGTCCCATAGGGTTTCTATAAGGGTGCTCTCTCAGTATTGGAAATTCCTTAATATTTCAGTTAGGAGGGATATAGCTCAGCCTCTTACCCTAAACCCAACATTAAGATTGCTGGTTCCTCAATCCCCTCAGACTGGCTCCCTCAGTTGCAAGATTGTGGGGTGGAAAGTCTCTTTTCCCAAGAGGCCCTCCTCTCCTCGACAGAGATCATGAAGAGGTTTAACATACCCCAGAAACATATATTTAGGGCCTTTCAATTGCGACACCTTATCATCTCTTCTTTTGGCACATCATTCACTCCATCCCAAACCAAGCCCATTTTAGAACAGATCCAGGAGTATGCAAATAAAACCTACAGTGTGTCCAAGATATATTCGTACTTATTGGATATTAAATATCCGACCCCTTTAAAAGGTTCCAAAATTTGGGACACTTTCTTGCCAGATTCTCCTGGGACTTGGGGCCGGATCTGGGGAGATGTCCACAAATACCTTATTGAGGATAGACATAGGTTAACTCAATACCACATTTTAAACAATCTATACTATACACCGGTCAAATTGGCCAGATTAAGTAAACTGACCTTGAGTATTTGTACTAGGTGTGGTATTGCAGAAGGTAATCTGATACATGTTCTCTGGCACTGTGGCAAAGTGGCTCCATTATGGTCTTTAATTCAAACCAAGCTGGACCCTCTTCTGAGGCTTAATGACTTTTTCACTATTGAAATTTGTATCTTAGAATTGTTTAGTAATATTCAGGTCTTGGAACGTAGGTTCCATATGGCTTTAATTTCGATAACAGTGAAAAGACTGGTCCTTAGGCACTGGATGGATCAATTAACTATATCATACGAGGAATGGATCAAAGAGATGTCTCTGTATTTCCAGACTGGGAAAACTATAGCAAGTACCCAGAAATGTATGAAATCTTTTAACAGAAGATGGGGCAAACTGTATGCCCTTTATTTGCAATAATGTTTTAATGAATCGCCTCTGAGTGCTTGATTTATGTTAGATGTCAAGAGTTGTGGGCATGGTATATTGAAGTCCTTTTTAGTTTACCTGTGTACTGTTTTTTTTTCTTTAAGGCACATCCTGGGGAAGGGAGGTGAGGGGGGCTGGGGGGTAC
The DNA here is from genome assembly GCA_016271365.2 of Neoceratodus forsteri. Taxonomy (NCBI): domain Eukaryota; kingdom Metazoa; phylum Chordata; order Ceratodontiformes; family Ceratodontidae; genus Neoceratodus; species Neoceratodus forsteri. The sequence goes on along the minus strand of CM057455.1, from coordinate 1,114,859,036 downwards.
TAAAGAAGAGGGGTATAGGTTTATTCTAATTTAGCTCGTAACTGCAAATCATTCTTTGCTTGAAATTGGATCTTGACTCTGATCTGGTAAATGTTCATGTTCAATACTTATGATGTATGTAATCTTTATGTTATGTTAAAATGCAATAAAATTTGAAATAAAAAAAAAAGATCCGCAATAATGCAGTCTTGTTTCTCATCCATCTGGCATTGCACAACACTGCCCGCAGAGGATTGGTGGACAGCACAGCACCTCTGACTACCTGCCCATTCACACTGTTGGGAACCCTGGGAATGGGTACCAAACATGTCTGGCCTCTTCCTTGGGCCCAACAAACCCCAGGGCTCCTTCCGGACCTAACCATCCCTATCTTACCCCCTGCTGACATGCAAGAGACATCCCACCACAATCAGTCAATGCAATTCCTCTGAATTCCAACCTCCTGGCAGCGACGTGCTGTAGTGGTAGAAACTGAGAGGTCAGAAAAGGGCACAGATCATGCAGCAGGGATGTCCTGTACAAGATCCTAGCATGCCCCAGGCCCTCCACCCTTCTCAAACACATCCTGCCTGACTATAGTGTCCCAAAATCAAACACCTCCAAAATCAAACACTTCTAGACAACTAAAAAAAATACACTCACCTGTCCAGTCACACACTAATACAAAATCAACCTAATACCATCCACATCTCACGCACACACACACACACACACACACACACACATCACACACACACACACACACACACACACACACACTATAACTTAAAACAGGGAGAGCTACAACAATTCCAGGTTAGGGTGCTTGAAAGATAGTAGAGCACTGTCCGCAGCTCAACAATGAGTCCTACAAGACAGGACAATTTACAGCAAATAAAGTGCAAAGATTAATGTTATGAGCTAAAAAAGTTTGCAGCCCACTACTTAGTAGCTGAATGCTCTCTCACCGCCTCCAATCATTGCAGAGATAACCAAGCTGATTAGTCCTGGAAAGAAACACCAGTCCTGCAGGATAAAATCCATAAAGTCCACAATGTTGGTCCACCAGATCTGGGTCCTGGAAGGTGAAAATGAGAAACTGGCAACCAGTCCGAACTGATAATCCACTGGGGCATGCAAAGGTTGTTGAAGTACTTTTGTTCCCCAAAGCATCCACAAAATGATATGGATGAACAACCAACAGACAAAGCAGCCAAGAGTTCCAACCTCAGATACACTGCAAATGCCCTGGGAGACAATGCGTGGATGTGCCCTCTACATAGTGCTCTCCAAGGAGTGGGACTTATGAAACCCAGACTGGTAAGGGTTAAAAAAGAAGAAGGAGTCAAGAAAGGAAGAAAGCTGAGAGAGAACAAGATGCTCTTTTAGCTTGGCAACAGTGGGAAGAAGGGATATGGATTGATAGTTACCTGGCTTGGAACATTCATTACCTTTAGAGAGAGGAATGGCTGTAGCATGTTTCCAGGCAACAGGAACAGAGGCAAGTGAGAATGAGAGGTTTAAGAGGATGGTTATGGCCTGTGAAATGGCAGGAGCGGAGAGGTGAAGGAGCCTGGGGTCTAGCCCATCTGGGCTTTTACTTTTGTGAGGGTTAAGGGTTAGAAGGGCCTTCTGGGTGTTTACAGGAGAGATAGGGGAGAAGCAGAAAGAGAAAGAAGTAGGGAGTGTGCAAGAGACAGATTGTGAGGGAGTGGCAGGGAGGAGGAAGGAGAGCAGAGAGGATGCACAGGTAGTAAAGAAGTTGTTAAATTCAGAAGCAACCTCAGCTAGGTTAGTGAAAATGGCATCACCTACCTTCAGGACTGGGATAGGGGGTTGGGCAGGGGGGAAGAAAAGGGTGTGGAGAACCCTCTAGAATTAAGGACAGTTAATGTTTCCCTGGCAGGTAGAGGAGAAGTATTCTGATTTGGCCGGTCTAGTGGCACTGGTGCAGATGTTATGGAGGGCACGGTACCTAAGTAGATCAATGTGTGATCCAGAGGACTTGTGTATCTTTCATACTGCATCACATGTGCGTAGGCAGGCCATCAGTTCAGCAGACATCCACTGGAGATGGAAGCCTCTGACCCTGGATTTTCGGATGTGAGTGTGCTGGTCTCAGATCTTTAAGAACTGTCTTAAAGTAGCTGAGGGCAGACTTGACTGAGCAGGTGATGGACATGGGAGACCAGTCAGTACTGTATTTGCTAAATCAGCATGAAGGGAGGTCATGTCCAGGAATTTAAAGGAACTGATTAGAAGGATTCTAGGAGGGGCTTGGGTACAGTGAATTTTTTGCACACAGTGAATCATGTGATGGTCACTTAGTGCATCTGGATGGATCCTGGCAGCAATTACTCAGTGGGGTGAGAGACAAGTGTTCAATCCGGGAGGGTATGCTTATGGGATTTGTGGTTTAGGTGGGTAGGCTCTGTGATCAATTGTGTGAGTTTGAGGAATTGGATATCATTACAAATTTGGACTGGGAGGATGAGAGTCAAGTTAAATTAAATTCCCCGAGAATGAAGAGTTCGCCAGAGGATGAGTGAGTGGTAAGATTTGAGATGAGGTTGTGGATCGAGGGGCCAGAGAGACCTGGGCAACAATAGACATCAGCCACGTAGTTTGGAAGGGTGAAAGGAAGGTAAAGTTTTTGAAATAGTATTTCATAAGCAGATGGAAAGAGACAGAACGGTGGTAAATTGGATGGATGAAGAGATGTAAATAGCCACTCCACCACCCCTGCTACTATGGTTCTTCCATGTGATAGAGTAGCCAGGGATGTGAATTGCAGTGCGTTTGGAATCTTAGAGGAAAGCTATGATTCCTTGAAGATTATGATGTCCAGTTTGAGGCTGATTACTAGTGACTGTACTAGGTCAATCTGGGGAGGAGGCTCCTGATGTTTACGTGAGCCACTTTTAAACCTTTGGGAAGGACAGCAGGGGACGATTACATGGGGCCAGGATTACATTCTATATCATTTGCCATTAGGAGTAATAGAAGAATGAGGAACTTTGCTGGGAAAGGCAGGCATTTGTTACCCAGTGGGGTTTACAAGAAGGGTTGTGAACCGGGGGAACTGTGTGATGTCATTAAGGAACTGAGAAATGCTAGTTAGAGGCCAGGGGATTGGAGGGGCAAGGAACCAAGGGGACAAGGTGAATGTTGCAGATGGGGCAGACTAGAGGACAGAAGGGTGGGGGATGGGGATAGAAGGGGAAGGAGGCAATATGGGGAAGGTAGTTGTTGGAAATGATGTCAGGGAGAACAGGAGGGAAGGGGGAGGGAGAGGATTGAAAAGGAGAAACATAGTGGGGGGGAAGGTATGGGAAGGCAAAAAGACTGGGTTTGGGTAGAGAGAGACATTGTCGACTAAGCCATGTGGTTGGCAAAGTCCAGTACTAGTGGAGTTAGGTTCCCAGAAATGACAAGGAGGGAAAGAGCAACAGTATGAGAAAAGTATAGTGCCTAGCAAAAACAGTAGTTGTGCAGCACTGGCAAAAATAGCAGCGTCATGGAGGACCATAACCCACCAGTATCATATACAGCCAAAAATTGCCAAGAGTAGAGCAGGCAAGCGTAGCAAGATAACTTTATTTAGCTAATGAAGTAATGAGCTTGCTAACAGTGCTAAGCACCTTACACTGTATTAGAGACTAGAGTAGCATGTAAACTTAACCATTTACACAAACACAACAATACAAATGATATTGGCAAGATACAATGACTCAATCTGTGGAGTAAAATTTCATTGGAGAGACAGGTGAGTGATATATGAAGAAGTTACCCAGCTAGACCTGTAGGGCTGTGCTACAGCACAGATTCATTAATTGTAATACCTTGCAGCAAGGCTAAGTAATGATTCTTGAGCACAGGTAGACCGTTCAGGAAATACTGAGAGCTCCAGCTAATATTTTTCCAAGTCAAAACTACCTCTTGTTGGGAGCTGCAATACTGAACATAGGATTTGCAAGAAAGTGAGTTGTGCTCACAACAGAGGAAGGGGAACCTTTCAATTGTCTTTGGTTTGTAGCAGATAGTCCGCAGGTGGAGGCTGCTTCTAACTGAAAGGTGAACTAAGGAATTTACAATTATCAGGAAAAGACAGTCTTGTTGCAATTCTCAAGATTTTCAGTGTAGGTAGAGTTTAAACTCTGGGCTAAACATTTGTTACAAATCCTGAAATAAGTGCAGGTACAGGTTGTGTATTTGTCCCAGGCAGTAAACTGTTTTCGGTGTTTATCTTTGTTTGCCTTAAAAGGACATTCTGAACTTTCTCAGGAAATGATTACATCACAGATACTTAATCAGCCAATAGCTTTGGTAACAGACCTGAGAACAATAGTATTATAAGCAAGTGTTTCATAGCAAACTCATCAGAACAGCTAATATTTTTCCAAGTCAAAACTACCTCTTGTTGGGAGCTGCAATACTGAACATAGGATTTGCAAGAAAGCGAGTTGTGCTGACAACAGAGGAAGGGGAACCTTTCAATTGTCTTTGGTTTGTAGCAGATAGTCTGCAGGTGGAGGCTGCTTCTAACTGAAAGGTGAACTAAGGAATTTACAATTATCAGGAAAAGACAGTCTTGTTACAATTCTTAAGATTTTCAGTGCAGGAAGAGTCTAAAGCACAGCTGACTTATTTTGGGGCTGACTGCTTTCAGAGCACAAACCACCAGGCTGTTTTGGGGCTGAGGAGGTTTACCTGTGTCTGACTTGGATGTCTGGATTTTTGACGGGTTGACGATGAGGTTTCGCAGTTTGGTCAAGACTTCCTCCAGTTAATGATGTCACTGGGCTTCACACAGGTTATTTCCTCCTCGACCCATATTGGTGGTCATTCATTGGATTTGGTGTTCCTTCTGGGGATGGAGATATCCGATTTGGTGGTGGAACCGGTCGGATGGTCTGACCATCACCCATTGGTTCAGTTTGGGCCACTGTAGGCCGCCCTCCCTGCGGAGATGGTCCGTATCGCCTTTAAGGGGTGTCTCCCCTGATGGTCTGATGGCGGTGCTAGACCTATCGAGTTTACCGAGAGATTGCATGATCCAGGTGAGCTGGTACTTGCTCATAATGAGGCGGTGGCAGGGGCCCTGGATTCCATTGCTCCTGTTCATGTTCGTCCTCTCACCCTTTGACCTAAGTCTCCTTGGTTTGATGAGACTTTGAGGGAGTTGAGGAGAGTTGGACAAAGGCTGGAGAGGTGCTGGCGGAGGTCGGGCCAGGATTGTGACAAACTTAGATTGATGGATCACTACGTGTCCTATCAATCAGCAATCTCTCGTAAGAAGGCAGAATTCCTGTCCAGAGAGATCGCTGCTGCACAGAATAGTCCAGCTCAGCTCTTCAGGACTGTGGACAGATTGTGCAATCCAATCTGTCTGCAGTCCAGAAGAGTGTTTTCTCAAGAATGGTGTGAGGAGTTTGCTCTATTCTTTTCAGATAAGGTTGCCACAATTAGATCAGACATCCATCAAACTCTCTCCAACAGGAGTGGTGATGGTCGGCAGGAGATGTCGGACACCCAGTTTGAGTGGTCTGACTTCAGCCTTCCTACAGTTGAGGAAATTGTGATGATCATACAATTGTTAAGGTCTACCAACTGTAGTTTGATCCAGCCCCACATCTCTTAATGGGTGTGTGGATAAAATTGGCCCTATCCTAGCTGAGATAGTCTGTAGGTCCTTGGAGATGGGGATTTTTCCAAATCCTCTAAGGAGGCGGTGGTTCAGCCTATCCTTAAGAAATCCTCCTTGGACCCAGACTGTCTGGCAACTACAGGCCTGTCTCTAACACCTTTGTTGGTAAAGTTATTGAGAAGGTGGTTGCTTTGCAGTTGAATGATCATTTGACCAGCTACAATCTCGACTCTCTCCAGTCTGGATTCGGAAAGACATAGTACCGAGACAGTGTTGATTCGGTGCTAAATGACCTCTAATAGCGAGAGATCGAAGATCACGTTCCATTCTGGTCCTTCTGATCTCTCTGCAGCATTTGATACTGTAGACCATGGTGTGCTACTGGAACCTGCGGTCTATCTGTGGACTGTCTGGTACAGTCCTCAGTTGGTTCGATCTTACCTCGAGGTGGGACACAGAGAGTGGTGTCTGGGATTTTTTCCTCAGCATCAGTCTCCCTATCCTGTGGGGTACCGCAGGGTTCCATTTTGGCACCCATGTTGTTTGCAGTATATATGTTGCCTTTAGGAGCGATTATTAGGCAGTATGGTCTGAGTTTTCACTGCTATGCAGATGATACTCAGCTGTACTTGTCCTTTGCGCCTGGTCATGATACTGCCTTGTCGGTTTTTAATAACTGTCTTGCTGAAATCCAGGACTGGATGAATGAGAGTTGGCTGAGGTTGAATCCTGTTAAAACTGAGGTGTTGGTTGTGGGCCAGGATCGCTGGGAGGCGGGTTTATTGGTTGGATCACCCTCGGGTTTATGGCTCTGGGATACTCCGCTAAATACCTCAGACCGGGTGCGGAATCTGGGCGTTGTATTTGACGACCGCTTGACATTTAAATTCCAGGTGTCAGCGGTTGTCAAAACCTCTTTTTACCATCTGAGGAACATCGCCCGGGTGAAACACCTGGTTCTCCCCGGCGATCTGCCAACTTTGGTTCACGCTGTTACCTCCGCCTGACTATTGCAACTCGCTTCTACCTAGGGCTTCCTGGGTTGAGATTCACCGTCTGCAGCTAGTGCAGAATGCGGCAGCCAGGCTGTTGACTGGCTCTTCCAGGGCCAGTCATATAACGCCAGTGCTCCGTGGTCTGCACTGGTTGCCAGTTTACTGGCGAATCACCTTTAAGGTCGGTTTGCTGACCTATAAGGCCCTACATGATCAGGGACCGGTTTACCTGAAAGATCTCCTTCATCCCTATTGTCCCCCTGCTCTCTCCGATCCACTGACGAGGGATTGCTAGAGATTCCCAGGGTTCGTTTAAAAACCTCAGGAGCTAGATCTTTTGTTTTATGGCTCCAACCCTGTGGAATTCTCTACTCGTCAGGTGCGGGAAAGCCCTACTGTCCATAGTTTTAAAGAATCTTTGAAGACTCACCTTTTTAAGAAAGCATACAATGATTTTTAAATTGGTGTTTGTTGTACTTGTAATTGTTTGTTTAGTATTGTATTTTATTGAAATTGTTTTATCTAGTATTGTACAGGCGCCTTGGTTTTAGAAAGGTGCCTTAAACAAATAAATAAAGATTGAGATTGAAAATAAAAATTGAGGTTTACCTGTGTCTGACTTGGATGTCTGGATTTTTCTCTGTTTGATTAGCAGGGGATTTTCTCTGTCAAATTGTTGTGTATAGTATCTTGCAGACAGGAAGGATCTTGCAGACAGGAAGGCACTCATCACAGCAGTGGGTCAGAGCTCTTAGCTGATTGTTTTGTGAGGGCACAGTTTAGGCCCAACCCTTCCACCCTCACCCACCCACCCTTGGAAATTGTTCCTTTATACCTGGGGTTCTGACATCATTTCTCAAAGTGCAAGGTGCATATCAATGTCATATCCTCTCTAGGACACAGCACTGAAAATATACACATACACATTGTATAATATATATATTTCTATATAACAAACCAATCATCATGAGGCACACACACACACACACACACACACACACACACACACACAATACATAATCACGTGGGGAGTAGTGCAATGTAATGGCTGTGGGGCAGCAGTCTTCCAGGAGTCTTTCTGGAGGCTGAGATCCTGCCCTATTTGCAGACAACTCTTTGCCCTGAGGGAGGAAGTTGCCCGTCTTCAGGCCACACTCGACAGCAGTAAGAGAACCTTCCCCCAGGCCAGACTGGATGGTGGGAAGGGAACCTCCCCCATCCAGGGAGCACCAGAGCCACCACCACTACCTCAGAGGTTGCAAAGAAAGCACAGCAGTTGGACCACAGTGGGCTCAGGGAGGGTGAGGATGGTGGAACAGAGGCACACCCAGTCAGTTGTTCCACTCCACAATCCATACACCATTTTGGGGGAGCACAGCTCCCCTATGGATGCACCCACAGTGGAGATTTAGGAGGCTGAGGACACCTGTCACAAGGAAGGCCCACAGGAAGGAGGCAGAGGACACCACAAGGAAAGGAAGCAGCTCCTGGTGGGGGACTCAATTATTAGGGGGATAGAACTGGGGGGAGCAGGGAAAACTGAAGTAAAGTGCCTGCCTGGTGCCATGGCTTGGAGGGACAGGAAGAGCATCCTCAGGATCACGAGAACAGCTGCACGGGAGTCTGAGCTCGATGTCATTGTCCACCTAGGGACAAATGACTTGGCTCAACATGAGATTAGAGCAGTGCAGAAGGACTTTGTAGAACTGGGGAGGGGCCGAAGACAAGTAGCACGCACAGTATCCTTCTCAGAGGTGCTGTCTGTCAATGGCATGAGTGAGGCAAGGGTACTTTGCACCATGCAGTTTAATGAGTGGTTGAAAAATGGTGTGGAGCATAGGGGTTTGGCTTCATTGGGGACTGGGGTTCCACCTGGAGGGACACCAGCCTATACTGGCAGGATGGTCTGCATCTGTCCAGGAAGGGAAAAAGTCTTTTGAGCAATCAGTTTAAATGCTTCATTGGCAAGCTTTTAAACTAGACAAGGGGGCAGGCACTGATAAGCAGCAGGAAAATCCCAGCCTCTCCCTGCAACACAGGGTACTAAATGAGAAAAAGACCGAGGTAGAAAGGTCAGTGGGGGATGCTGCAACAGAAAGTAAAGCCATCAAAAAATGGAAAGCAATGAGTACCAATGCGCGTAATCTGAGTAACAAGCTTCCTGAATTAGTGGCCTTGATGGAGGAGGAACATCTGGATATCGTGGCAGTCACAGAAACATGGTTCGCACAAAACCATGACTGGGATGTAAACATACCAGGATACACTAGCTACAGAAGAGACAGAGAGGGTAAAAGAGGAGGAGGAGTAGCTCTTTACATAAGGGAAGGAATCAAAGTAACGGAACAAAAGAGAAAACAGGGAGGAGAAGAAGCATTGTGGGTAAATTTGGAGACCGGCAATGGCACCACAATCCGCACAGGGGTTGTATACAGACCCCTTCTCAGGGGAGGAAATGGACAAGGAAATGATAGAAAGTATACTTAGTATGGCAAAAAAGGGTAGATATTGCTGATGGGTGATCTGAATATGCCAGATGTTTACTGGAGTGAGAGTTGCTGGCCACTTAAGAGTGGGGTTATTCTAGATGCCTACAGGGGCATGCCTTAGACAACTAGTATTGGAGCCCACTCGAGAGGGAGCAATCTTAGACCTGGTTCTCTCAAATGGAGATGAAGAGAGGATCACAGATATAGAAGTGGGTAACCATCTGGGAACTAGCGACCATCGAACAGTATGGTTCACAATAAACACAACAATAGAGTCCAGCCATACAAAGGCAAAGGTACTGGACTTTTGGAGGGCTGACTTTGCCAAAATGGGTAAGTGCCTAAGGAATGCACTAGCAAATGGGCAGGAAGGAGGGGTGGAAGAACAATGGGGAATAATAAAAACTGCCAACACAGAGGCAACAAGCCTTTGTGTGAAGCAAATAAACAAAACTAAACGATGTAAGAAACCACTATGGTTCTCAAAGGAAGTGGCAGTGAAGGTTCAAGAGAAAAAGAAAGCTTTCAGGAAGTACAAGGAATCACAGAAGGAACAGGACAGAGAACTGTAAAAGTTAAAGCAAAAGGAAGCTGGCAAGGCAGTCAGAACAGCAAAGGCGAAACCGAAGAAAGGATAGCCAACTCAGTTAAGAAGGGGATAAAACCTTTAGGGTACATCAGGGAGCAAGGAAGACGAAGGAGGGATAGTGAGGCTTAATAAAGGGGGGAGGGTGGGCAGAGGGAGACTGTGAAAGGCAGAGATACTAAACAAATAATTTTGCTCAGTATTTACAAAGGAAAGTGGACCTAGAACAAACAGTAGAAACACACTGGATACAGAAGTTGATACCAGCCCATTTACAGAAGAAAGGGTTCTGAAAGAACTCTTAAAACTGAAGGTGGACAAAGCAATGGGCCTGATGGGATTCATCCCAGAATTCTAAAAGAACTAAGGGTAGAATTAGTGACACCACTGACTACCTTGTTTAACAAATCATGGGAGGATGGGGTGGTACCTGAGGACTGGAGGAGGGCAGATGTGATTCCCCTTCACAAAAGTGGGAGCAAGGCAGAAGCAGGAAACTACAGACCTGTTAGTTTAACCTCAGTGGTAGGGAAAATGATGGAATCACTTCTGAAGGAAAGAATTGTCAAGTATCTAGAGGCCAGAGGGGCACAGGACCCAAGGCAGCATGGATTCACAGCAGGAAGGTCATGCCAGACAAATCTGATAGATTTCTTTGACTGGGTGACCAAAGTAGTAGATCAGGGAGGGGCTGTGGACATGGCCTACCTAGACTTTAGCAAGGCATTTGACACAGTCCCACACAAAAGATTAATATACAAGTTAGCTAGCCTGGGAGTGGGTCCCAAGATGACAGCCTGGGTGAAAAATTGGCTGGAAAATAGGACACAGAAAGTAGTAGTAAATGGAGTCCACTCTGATGAAAGGGGGGTTACTAGTGGGGTACCGCAGGGTTCAGTATTAGGACCGGTCCTCTTCAATGTCTTTATAAGCAACATTGCAGAAGGACTGGAAGGAAAAGTATGTCTCTTTGCAGATGACACAAAGATCTGCAACAGAGTTGATGCACAAGGTGGGGTGGAAAGGATGAGAAGGGACTTGGCAAGTTAGAGGAATGGTCAAATGTATGGCAGCTTAGATTCAATGCTAAGAAGTAAGGTAATTGCACCTGGGAAACAAAACCCAGGGAAGAGTCACAATGGGGGTGAGATACTAACAACAACAAAATGGAAAGGGACCTGGGGTAGTCATATCAGATGACCTAAAGGTGGGAAAGCAATGTGAGAGGGCAGCAAGGAGGGCTGGGGGATATTGGGATGCATAGGAGAGGCATCACCAGTAGAAAACAGGAAGTTATTATCCTCTGTACAGACAGCTGGTCAGACCCCATCTGGAGTACTGCGTGCAGTTCTGGAGACCCAGTCTTCACAAAGACATAGACAGGATGGAAGCTGTCCAGGGGAGGGCAACTAAAATGGTGCAGGGTCTGCACCAGAAGACATATGAAGAGAGACTAAAGGAGCTTAATATGTATAGCCTCGAGGAAAGGAGGGAGAGGGCACATGATAGAAACTTTCAAGTACCTCAAGGGAATCAACAAAGTCCAAGAGGTAGCATCTTTCAAAAAAGGGTGTGCAAGAACAAGGGGCACAATTTGAAGATAGAGGCGGCTCAGAGGTAATTTAAGAAGTATTTTTTCACAGAGAGGGTTGTGGATGCATGGAACGGCCTTCCAGAGGAGGTCGTGGAGTAAAAACAGTGGTGGAATTCAAGCATGCATGGGACAGCCATAAGGCAATTCTAGGGGTTGGGGGTAGGAAGAAGTAGGCTGCTGGTTAACTAGGATCTGCAGCTTATCCAGTAGGCAGGGAAATGGGCAGACTGGGTGGGCCAAGCAGTCCTTATCTGCCGTCAAATTCTATGTTTCTGTTTCCTCTAATTTAACCTCTAGCAGTGGCTGTAGTAAGGCTTTGAGGGAGACATAGGGACTGCAAAGGTAGGGATTTCCTGGGGGGAGGGAGTGGACCAAGTAGTAGTTGGTGGGGGTGCAAAAGTAGACTCATTGTTTCTCAACACCCTATAGAAAATGGACTAACATGAGGTGCGGGGGCTAGGGAGGGAAGGTGGGTGGCAGATGCTTAGCAGTCAGCTCAAAGTGCGGCACCACAGCGGAGGAGCCATAGAATGCCAGAGCCACATGGCTGCAGTCCAGTACCTTGATTTGTTATCCCGGGGATAGTGACTGGGTGAGGGCAGGAAGGGGAGGTCCCAGAGAAGAGCCCTCTTGATCCTGAAGCCATGGGTGCTGTCTGAGGTATGGAGCTGTAAGGAGGAAGAAAACACAGGTTAGCAGCTGTAATGTGAGACAGGGAAGGGGGATGGAGTGGGGAGAGGACCGAGAGGTAGAGAGGTAGAGAGGTACAGAACAGCAGTATGCAGCAGCAGCCACTGTGGAATTACTCCCTGTAGGCCTCATTGATTACATCACTGAAGTCAGCCCTTTACACAAGCACTTTCATAAATATACCTATAACTAACACAGGACTTTTTTCAGTAGTAGCACAAATATGGCTAATACAGAAACAGTGCTCCCAGATCTACAGGGATTAGAAACATAGAACATAGAAACATAGACTTTGACGGCAGATAAGGACCTCTTGGTCCATCTAGTCTTCCCATTTCCCTACCTACAGGATAGGCCACAGATCCTAGTTAACCAACAGCCTATTTCTTCCTACCCCCCAAAAGAATTGCCTTATGTCTGTCCCATGCATTCTTGAATTCTCCCACAGTTTTAGACCCCACAACCTCCTCAGGAAGGCTGTTCCATGCATCTACTACCCTCTCTGTGAAATAATACTTCCTCACATTGCCCTTGAACTGCCCCCCTCTATCTTTAAATTGTGTCCCTTGTTCTTGCACATCTCTTTTTCTGAAAGATGCTGCCCTCTTGGACTTTGTTGATTCCACTGAGGTACTTAAACGTTTCTATCATGCCCCCTCTCCCTTCTTTCCTCAAGGGTATACATATTAAGCTCCTTTCTCTCCTCATACGGCTTCTCTTGCAGACCCTGCACCATTTTAGTTGCCCTCCTCTGGACTGCCTCTATTCTGTCTATGTCCTTGCGGAGATGGGGTCTACAGAACTGGACACAGTACTCCAGATGGGGTCTCACCAACTGTCTGTACAGAGGGATAACAACTTCCTGTTTTCTGCTGCTGATGCCTCTCCCTATGCATCCCAGTATACCCCCAGCCCTCCCTACTGCCTTCTCACATTGCTTGCTAACCTTAAGGTCATCTGATATGATTACCCCCAGGTCCCTTTCCTTTTTTGTTGTTGTTACTATCTACCCCCATTGTGTATTCTTCCCCTGGGTTCTTGTTTCCCAGGTGCATTATTTTGCACTTCTTTGCATTGAATCCTTGCTGCCATACTTCTGACCATTCCTCCAACCTTGCCAAGTCCCTTCTCATCCTTTCCACGCCTCCTTGTGTATCAACCCTGTTGCAGATCTTTGTGTCATCTGCAAAAAGGCATACTTTTCCTTCCAGTCCCTCTGCAATGTCACTTATGAAGACATTAAAAAGGACTGGACCCAATACTGAACCCTGCGGTACCCCACTAGTAACCCCTCTTTCTTCAGAGTGGACTCCATTTACAATTACTATTCCTGTATTTTAAGAGATTTTTACTACAAAAACGGGATACGGGAAGGGAATCTTTTATATTTAAAATATCAGGGGAAATGGACAAACACTACGGGAAAATGCCCACTATGAATCTCATGGCTGCCAAGATCCAGACAGAGTCCTCCAATTGGTGCTCAGTTTGCTGACTTTGCTACACTAAGCAATTCTGTTGGTCCTTTTGCAGCCTGTGTTTCTCTGGGGTAGTAAGGTAATGTTTTGGCAGTGCATCTTTCTGAGGATGAATTCAGATCTTCTGATCAAGAACCAGTGAGCTGCTGCATGATCCAAACACCTGCCATGTGGCCCCACTCAAAACAGCGACACCGTTGAGTCAGCTGAGCTGCATCTCAAATGCCACTATTCTTGACTGGCAGAGAGCCTAAGCCACTGAAGGTAAACTAGCCTTCTTGTGGGCAGCCTCAGCTTAGTCTATTTTAAACTCATTTTAAGTGCAAAATGAGTGAGACAAAAGACTGACCACTTGATGATGATATGCTTTGCGGGGAGGTGCAAGAAAGAGTGCTTAAGTGTTGCTTGAGGGAAGCAGCGCCCCAAACCACCAAGGCAAACAAACCTTCTGTTTTGCAAATTTGTCAGTTTTAAACACATAAAGTGCAAAAAGCAAGCCAGATAAGAGACTCGATGGTGGGCTTAAAGGGTGATGGGGACACAAAGAGTGCTTAAGTGCTACTTGGCTCGTTTGGTGCACAGAGCAGAGTTATGTTATTAAAAAGATCACTCAGGCAGCACTTTTTCTGACCAGCCTAGAGGCTGAGGTTATTTGAAAAAAAAATTAGACAGTTTCTATTTAATTGTGAGTCTGGGAAAGGTATGGGGGTGTCTTCATCAAGATAAGCAGGAGTTATGAATTATATGTGTGAGGTCAGAAGGGACCCATAGATCCTGGTCTGGCCTAAGGTTAGTAAAATAAATGAAAAAAAAGGGACTATTTGTTTTTACCTCTGAGAGTTCAGCGCACAAAGCTCTGTGTGTGTATGTGTGTGTGTGTGTGTGTAGGGGGGGTGCTTAAGCATGCCAATGAAAAACATAACAATACACTGAAACAATGTTTATTAATGGAGCACTACAGGTACACAGAGCTGTAGGCCCAATGCATGATTGGTGTGCAGTGGCTATGCACGCATATCTGGGGCGAGTAGCTACTCAACACCCCCTGTGCCACCAGCATGGCATGCACAAAGGGGGCACATGCAGACCCACCGCACCCGATCCCCCATGTCTGCAGACAGCTCCTCGAAGGGGACATTCTGGGGGTGTGCCAGCAGTACGTGTATTCACTAACCAGCATAGTGCTGGCCACATGGGTGCAGAGGGTGGTGCATGGTACACCAGGGAGACCCTGCCATGACCCACAGCATGCCCCCATGAACACAGGTATTCGGTCACTGGGGGACCAGAACAGTGCACACTGTGCTGGTCCCGACTGCTGGGCAGCAGGAGGCGGCAGGGGCAGCTGGATGGGTGAGCACCCAGAAAGTTTATGTGAGGCAGCACTGGGACTGGAGGGTGCCGCATTGGTCCGGGTGCATGCTATCGGCATGCACAGCCCCAGACCCATGCCACCCTATGTGTAAGATCCACAATGGGTCCCAGTGGGGCATCCCATTGGATGTCTGCCTGGGACAACTCCTCCCCTGGCCACCCTGCAGAGTCCTGTGCATTGGGGGAGGAGCCGTGGATAGGTGGTCGGCATTGATGAATGCCAGTATGGGTGCACCTGTCTGCGGGGAGCAGGGGCAAGGGTGGGGTATGCACATTTTGTGCATCCCTATGCCCTTTTCATGCATTGTGAGCAGAACACAAAATGTATCAGTCTGTGATTAAGCGGTAAATTTGAAGTTAAGGCATTTCATACTATAAATAGAATACTGTTTAAGGCACTGTATTATTATAAGGTTATAATACCTTCAGGAGGTTCTGGAGACATGTGAACCTTGAGATCTGAGCTTTATACATTCCAACATGTCCCCAGAACCTCAAGATGGTATTATATCATTACATATAAAGTTCTTATAGTTGTAGAGTAGTTATGTGATACGTTGTAGGTGATTTTTTATATTTAAAATAAATAAGAACACATAAAACAGCCTGAATATTTGTCTTAGTGATTTTATTGACTGGCATAATGACACCAATTGCGTACTTACATTGATTTGTGCATACAGGAAAATCTACAGGAATTTCATTCCAGTTTTACATGGAAAATACAGGGAAAATTAGGGTGCACTACAGGAAAATGCTTTGTCTGATCTGGGAGCACTGCAGAAACATAGAAACATAGAAGCTGACGGCAGATAAGGACCACAAGGCCCATCCAGTCTGTCCATTTTTTTCTACCTTATGAATGTGCTGTAGGCCTTTACTCTGTCAATGGCCTATCTATTCTTACTTATCTGTATTGCTCCCTTACGCCTATCCCATGTCTGTTTGAAGCCCTGCACTGTATTCATATCCCCCATTTCCACTAACATGCTGTCACATATTTTCACCTGCCAATGCATTTTTAGTAAACATGGTACTAATTCAGTATTAGTGTATGCATGGGGTCACCACTATAGAAATTCAACCCATGTTTAATCAACTCAATATTTTGTAGCTGCCATTAATTTGTTGCACTTTACCAGTGCCTTTGTGTGAAGACAATGAAGAGCTGATAATAGGGAGAAATGCACTTTTTAGCCATGCTGTCTCTGCAGAGAATTGCAGATGCTCTTGTTTAATTCATTTTTAAATGCTTTGTTGGAAGTGAGGAAAAGCAACACAGCTCCATGTGCATATTATTTTTGACTGGTTTCATAAAACAGCCACCAAGGGTTAAAGATTAACTGGGTTGTCATAAAACTAAGGTACTGAAACTGTGTAAGCATTTCTTCTGTTTTTCACACTAATACAAGAATATATGGAGATAGTTCTTACCTTTTAGTGTTGGGTTTGTTTGTCTTATCTACACTGAATAAAGATAGGAGCAACTGAGAAACAAATCCCATTTCTGCTTTCTGAGATAACTTAACATAGCAGAGAGGGCATCACACCCATGTAACCCAATATTAAAGTAACACTATTTGTATGTAAGCATACTGTATGTATGTGTGTGTGTGTGTGTGTGTGTATATAAATATATATATATATATATATATATATATATATATATATATATATACATATATATAAAACTTCATTAATGTATCAGGGTTGTCATTATGGTGACAAAGTTTGGACACTTTCGATGTTAGGATTACCAACCCTACCCCCCCGACCTCCACCCCACTCTCCACACAACAAAAGGCGTTGGGGTGTGCCTTGCAGTTGTCGGACCTTACTCTCACCTCATTCCACTTGTACAGAAGCCGAGTGATACAGTATAGGACGGTGAGGTGAGAATTAGGTCCAATGACCCCAAGGCACCCCCCGGTGCTTGTTGGTGTGTGGAGAGTGGTGGTGGGGTTGGGGGATTGGGTTGGTAACCCTAACATTGAAATGCCAAACTTTTGTCACTGTAATGACAACCCTAACTGATGTATTAATTTTTTTTTTTGCAATGAGTTTCCCTCCTTTTTGAGAAAATGTAATGTTACTCATATGTGGTTGTGGGAGTGCAGGGCCCTCCACACCCTATGCTCCTATGATGCATACATTTGGTAATTGTCTCTGATTTTCATGTGTGCCCTGTGCTCTCATCTATACATAAGTATATTGATATGTTAATAATATTATATCTCAATGTGGGAGCCCCTGCACTCCCACTACTGCATAATGTAGGGCCCTGCACTCTCATGCACCCATAAGTATAGAGACATAGAGCACACATAGAGCCATTACAGGTAATCCCTTTGCTGCAAAAGTTGCACTATCTCAGGAGCCATAGGAACTTTGTTAAAAACTCCTTCACAGTTGTATTCATGTCCTGGCCACCTCCATGCTTTCTTAGTACACCTGTAGGTGTACTAAGGTGCTCTTAGCAAAAAATTTGTATCTCAAACCGTTTTCAAGATTTAGCCGCCAAAAAGTACCACGACCACCACAGTGTTATCCTATGGGAAAATGTGCAACTTCTGAGAGCTGTAACCATAGAATCTGTGTATATTTCTATACCAAACCAGCAAAGGGCACATCTGTGGGTCAGGGGCATGCCACCCTGCAAATTTGAGTCCCAAAGTCCTAATAGTTTTTTTGCCATAAAGTGGCAAAGAAACTGTTTTTTGGGGGTTGCTTACCTGTTTTCACTTTCAGATCATATATTGTTCCACATAGGCTATAATGGGAAACTTTAAAGTTTAATAACTTTTGAACAGATTAATATTTTTTCACCAAACCTTCAAAGGGCACATCTGTGAGACAAAGGCATTCTACCCTAAAGCCATTTCTGAGATCCAGGTGGACAAAGAAATGTAAAATAAAAACAGACTTTTCTGTTTTTTCATCACTCTGTATCTCAGAAACCACACAATGGATTCTTACACATTTGTCAGGTCATGAGACCTACCCCTAGACATTATGCCTGCCAAACTGCATGCAAATCTTTTGAACAGTTCCAGTTATTAACATTCACAAATTCTGGTTTAACATAGAAGTTACCTTTCACCTTAACTATACTGGCACTACCATGTCAGTATTAAACACACACACACACTATATATATATATATATATATATATATACAGTATATCTTTTTTTTCAGCAATAACGTTCATCTGGGAAAAAATAGTAATATATAATTTTTTTTGGTTTCTGAATCATTTTGAAGTTTTTTAAATTGCCCAGTCCTGTGCCATGCCTGCCATAAAAAAAATTAAATATCTTGGTATAGCATTGTGCTGTTTTCCATCAGAAATATGTGGTAACATCATCCAAATAAATATCTGTACTGTATAAATCTAGTATGTACATTCAACAAGTAACTTCAGTGAATCATTTTTAAAAATTGTGAGAGGGGCCATCATTAATTCCAAAATTAGCTGTAAAAACTTTTTAACAATATCTGAGAAAACTAAAAATACACAGAGCATGAATCCTAGGATGTCAAAAATACATTTTTGCTTAAAAGGTACATGATGACATTGTTTTGCAAATTGACAAGTATTGCTGCATTAAAGGCCATCTGTCACATTGTTGAATGGGAAGGCATCAGATAATTTTAGAACAAATGTGCAACAACACAAAAATGTGCATGCATATTACTACAGCAAGACTCTCTTCTGCTGAGTTTTGGTTCAGCAGAATCACTGTTATTGATGTTAACTAGGCTGCTACGGTGCCATCCCTTTGTGAATGACAGTCAGAAAAGTGAAGGAGCAGGAGGGATGACAGCAGTAAAGAAAAAAAAAGGAAAGGAAAAATACTTTCAATTGAAACAGTACTTCCAAATTGAAAAGTACATTTTGTGAAAATGGCAATGGAGCTAAACAATGTTTGCCATTATACAATGGCAAGAGAAAATCCTGGTCCTTGATTGGTCAGACTGGGACAGGACCCGGGATGTTATCCCAGCATAACATCCCGGCTCTAGTCCCAGTACAGTCACGACTGCATGGAAAGTTTTAAAAAAAATCCATCCACAGCTGTCCGTTTCTTCCTGCTCGCACTGAAAGTGAAAGCAGCATTTCCGATCGGCTTCACAGCAGGCACAGCTCTCACACGTTCCCTAAACAAGCTTTGTTTATTTCTAAACAAGAAAAAAACCTAAAATCAAAGCCGTCTTCAGGATTAGCATCACAGTAGTCTCTCGCTCTTTCTCCAGTGCCCGCCTCACCAACACCACCATCTGCTCGCACTGAAAGTGAAAGCCACATTTCCGATCGGCTTCACAGTAGGCACAGCTCTCACACGTTCCCCAAACAAGCTTTGTTTATTTCTAAAAAGGAAAAAAAAACTGAAATCAAAGCCGTCTTCAGGATTAGCATCACAGCAGTCTCTCACTCTTTCTCCAGTGCCCGCCTCATTCACCCGTTGTACTAACACTCACTCGTCATTCAACTCATCTTACTTCTATGTCTTTTTTTTCTTTAAATACATGAAGCAATAGCAGGCAAAAAACAGTAAAGAAAGGAACCCAGTATGAGAACACCTAGAGGAGCAGGTGGGGGGGGGGGCACACTTATTAGAGACCTGCAACAGACACACAGAAAAACATCTCCACCTGCTGTACAAACAGTATAAGGCACTATTTTTCAAATCAGCATCCTTCCGCGATAAAAAGACAACAAAAATACAATTAAAACAATATTTCTTTAACCATTTTTCTAATGTAAGTGTAAACAAGCCATTGTATAATAGGAATAATGCCCTCCAGGGTGGGTGTTATGCTGGGATAACATCCCACCTCGGGTGTTGGAAGCCCTCAGCCGGTGGCCTCGGGCCCAACCACCCAAGGTGGGATGTTATCCCAGCATAACACCCACCCTGTCAGGCATTATTCCTTTATTATACAATGGCAAGAAAGAATCCTGGGTTCTGATTGGTCAGTTGCCTGTCACAGCAGAGATGTTATCCTGGCATAACATCCCTACTGAATGATTGTTTGGATTTGGAGCATTTGGAGAAGGATGTCCTCCTTCTCTTAAGAAACAAAAATATTTTTATACACTAACAAAAACATTCTTTAAAATTAATTTTTTATTATAAAACAACAAGTCATTGTATAATAGGAATAATTCCCTCCAGGGTGGGTGTTATGCTGGGATAACATCCCTTCTCAGGTGTTGGATGCCCTCGGCCGGTGGCCTCGGGCCCAACCACCTGAGGTGGGATGTTATCCCAGCACAACACCCACCCTGTCAGGCATTATTCCTTTAGTAACACTATTTGCTGTCAGCGCCATTCCATCCTCAATCCCATGAGGGAAATGTTTTACCATGGTTACAATTGTCTATACTGTGCAGAAATTAATGCCCGCAATTGTTGCTGACAGCAGAAAGCAGGAGCAGCCCTTAACCTCAACAAGAAAAATTCTAAGTCTGGTGACTATTACCACTGTGCAAACTCCCAGTGGTCAGATTAAATGAATTAACAAGCAGGGGTGTACCAGTGGGTAGGAAGGCATAGAGGTGGTGGCATGAAATAAATCAACACAAACAAATGAGGTGTGATGTCCAAGACTGAATCACAAAAAAAAAAAGCATAATACAAAGCATTTGTGAATGCTGAGTGTTTGCTTGCTGGCATTAGCAGTGGAAGTCTAGGAGTTATACAGATGCAGTATAGGAATGGCAGTGATTTATTGGACCGACACCAACTCCACCCCCACCCTGCAGAGATGGACAGGCATTGAGGTGTGCCTTTGGGTCATCACCCATAACGGTCATGACATTTCACCTCACCCTAACCTGCAGACACTGACAAGTGTCGAGGTGTGCCTTGGGGTGTTTGGGTTTTACACTCACCTCATTCCATAAGGAAATATGCCGAAATGTTCAGTATAGGAGAATGGTGTGAACTCTGGGGTCAAAGAGTCCAAGGTGCACCTCGATGCCTGTCACTGGCTGCAGGGGAGGGGTGGGGTGGGGGGGGTGGAATGGCATGAGCATTACTGTTGACAATCACGAGTTACACCCCTGACACCTGTCAGACTCTACAGGTTAGGGCGTTATGGTCAGAAACCCTAAGGCCCTGGGCATGTCTTAGTTTATTTACTCTAAGTTTTCAACATGGTCTTTTTTGTAACCTCACAGCAGGAACGGTGACACTATTAGTTTGTTAGCCGAAAGGTGATTTTGCACAGTGACTGCGCCATTAATGCCACAGGTGCGAAAACACATTTCCAACATGATGTGGAAAATGACAATTGTATTGTTCGTGAGGAGGTGTAAAAAAATGGTAATGTTGAAAATCTGGAGCAAAAATATAAAAAAACTGATGGTCACGAGCTTGCATTGAAACTGTGCAATGCACTCCCATAATGCAATTATTTGGGGAATTTTTTTCACCAGATTTTCAATATAGGCATTTTGGGACCTCCACTCATGAACAGTGTTACTTTGATTTTCTTAATCTGTCCCAAACACTGATTTCCCATGGCGACTGCACTATTCTGTGCTGGAAGTGCGGAAACACATTTTGGCCAGGATGTGAAAAATTACAGCTTCATAAGAATGTGTGGAAAAATGCAAATGTTGAGAATCTGGAGTGAAAATATTACAAGTTTGTGAAGTTATAAGGGTGCATAGAAACTGCACAATGCGCGCTCGTAACACAGTCATTTTCTGGACTTTTGTAACCAAATTTTCAACATAGGCATTTTAGGACCTCGGCTCATGAACAGTGTCACTGTGATTTTCTTACTCTGTCCTGAACACTGATTTCCCACAGTAACTGCACTATTCTGTGCCGGAAGTGCGAAAACACATTTCGGCCAGGATGTGAAAAATGACAGCTGTACTGCCAATGTTGAAAATCTGGAGTGAAATATTACAAAGTCATGAATTTGCAAGTGTGTATGGAAACTGCACAATGCAGACTCGTAACACAGTCATTTTTGGGAATTGTTTCACCAAATTTGCAACATAGGCTTTTTGAGAGCCCACCTCATGATCAGTGACACTGTCATTTCATTAATCGGTCCAGAAAGGTGATTCCACTCAGTGACCGTAAAATCACCTTTCGGGACTGAATAACCAAATGACAGTCACTGAATTCATGAGATGGGGTCCCAAGGACCCCTTTTTGAAAATTTGGTTCAAAAAGTTGAAAAAAAGTACCGAGATATGCACCACAATTGAAAAAACCCTATTTATGCCATTATACAGTTTACCGGCATTTCTTCAGTTCGCGGTCTGCTTTGAAGAGGGGAGACGTGTTCCCGCTCCACCGAAGATCATCACACCGGCCTCTGGAGATAAGTATGGGGTGAGGGGGGTGGGGTACTTAGAGGGTGGGTGCGAGTTGGAGGAGGGTTGCAAGAGAGTCAACGAGGGACTGTTTTCTTCTGTTAAAGGATTTTTTATTTTATTTTACATGGATGATGTGGGACTTTTTCCACGCTGGGGTGGGCTCCCAGCATGGCACCTGGAAGTTTTGGTGGGGCAGTGGAACCAGCAGGAGATTTGGCACCCCCTTTGGCCATACAGTGTGGGGGGGGACACATAAGGATGGTGGACTTCTGCCACGTTGGCCTGGGCTCCCAGCATGGCACCTAGAAGTTTTTTTGGGGGGGGGGATGGGGCACTGGAGCTCACGGGGATTTGGCACCTCCATCAGATATACAGTATGCTTGGCGGAGTGTGCATGAGCCAAGGGGGTTTGGGCACCCCCCTCAGCATACAACAAAGGGGAGTGTACATACAACCACCGCTACAATTGGCAGTGATGACGTGGAGGCAATTTGCGTATTGCTGACGGCAGTGCATTATGCAAATCACCTACACGTTACCACCGCTGATTGTAGCAGTCGTTTGCTTTCAACTGTATACCACTACCATCTGAACTGCTGTCACAGACAGCTGAGGCATTCATTGGTATGGTGTGGCCACACCTGTAAAAACAGTGAGGGCATTGGAAGCAGGGATGCCACACCTATGAAAACTTGTATGGTGGCACTATGTTTCTTGCACATGCATGCAAGCAAACGTAAAAAGGAGGGGTGATCCTGCAAGTCTTCCAGTAGTTTTATACCTTCTCAGTTCCTGGCCTTTCCTTTTGTTTACATCAGTTTGCTGCTATCATAGAAGTACCAGTGCAGTCAGCAAT
This sequence comes from Neoceratodus forsteri, assembly GCA_016271365.2. NCBI lineage: Eukaryota > Metazoa > Chordata > Ceratodontiformes > Ceratodontidae > Neoceratodus > Neoceratodus forsteri. The sequence continues at coordinate 1,114,836,005 of CM057455.1, read as the reverse complement.
CCCTACATAAACTGTGTAAACCTAAAATTCTTTCGTCGTTGCATTTTATATAAGACCAAAAATAATTCTCAGCTCAGCTTACAACCCAGAAATCAAACCCCTCACTAAACTGGGTGTGACAGTGTTGAGTAAGACCCTGTGCTATCTGTTAAACAGAAACAGTTAAAAGTAAGGATCTATTTTGTCCACTTCTATTCTTCAGCTTGTCTGTCCATTGCCTGTCTGATTGTGCAATCAGTCTTGTGGCACCTAGAAACTGACCACTCTGAAGGTTCTACAATGTCCCCCTGTTATCGTCCTTCCTTTGTTTCTGTTCTTTCTTTCTTGCCTTGTTTCCCTGTGGCTAAATGAATATGTGAATATTTATGTGAAACTGGGATCCCTTGCTTTGAAAATATAGATAATTATACTGCTGAAATGATTGCAGGGAGCTATTTGGGTTTCTTAAAAAGATAACAGTCTGGGAGGGGATCATGTGATGCAGACTGCTGAATAGAAGCTCCTCCACATAGCTCCAGCCTCTCGATTTTAAATTTGTCTTTTTTGGCCTGCTATATCACTTAAAACCCCTTGGTGTTCTCGGAATCTGCCTTCTAACCTTTCCAGGGTTCGGAGTTGCGAGTTGAAATATTTATGGAGGCTTACATGAAAAAACTTTGCAAAAGCATAATCCGCCAGTTACCCCCAAGAAGGCCCCGAAGAAACCTAGAGCCTCAAGTGGATCAGACAGGCCTGACCAACCTAGCCAAGTACCAGATCAGGAGCCTTTGACCCTGAGCAGGTTCCTCGAAGAATTCAAGCCCTTTCATGAGGAAGTTAAAGAAATGGCAACTGAGCTCAAAGCCCTGTCTAAGAAGCTGGAAGAGGTCACTACAGTAACATCTGATAATACAGCTCACATTGTGTCTCTCGAGAAACATCTGGAAAAGATAGATCCTGGGCTAGCTGCACTGCGGCGGAAGCTCTCACGAGTTGACGCAAAGCTGGAGGATCTCGAGGGCCATAGCCACAGGAATAATGTGGTGATACTGGGGCTACCTGAAGGTGAAGAAGGCAAGAATGCTATTAACTTTGTACAGAAGCTGGTAGAACATGTTGCCGGTCCCTCTCCCTTTGGCTCTGTGTACACTATTGAGAGGGTGCATAGATCCCTTCGACCAAAACCTCCTTCGGGGGCTGCTCCCCACCCTATGATATGCCAATTTCTCAATTTTCTGGAAAGGCAACACCTCTTGTCTAAAGTGAGAGACCTACAAGAGGTCCGGTGGGAAAGCTCGAAGCTAAGAATAGCACAGGACCTCCCGGGATCTGTTCGACTGAAGCGCACAGCATTTCATCCCATTGTAACCAAGATTATCGCTGCTGGGCTCAGGTTTAAGATGGGGTGCCCAGCTAAGTTGCAGGTTCTAGTGAATGGATCCTGGTTAGCATATGAGGATCCTGATGTTGCTCTCGCTGGCCTCAAGCTTGCTCTTCATGTTCTGTTTCACGACCCATGAGGAGCCCTTACCCATGTGAAGGGAAGACCTGCGTTGTCAAAATGGGACTGCTTCTCATGTCCACTACTGAATAGGATAAACAGAGTGGTTGGAATCCAGAGGATCATATTGGGGGAAGATGCTGAGCTATTATCTCGTTATCTTAACTGATATGAGACTTTTTGGTTTTGAATTTAAAACATGGGACTGCAGCCTTCATATTAGTTTTGTTTGAGTCTCAAGCCTGTTCTTGTGAGGGAATGGTGTTTGGTATTTTGGTCTCTTCATGAATGTTATTTGTTAGTACAAAGGGGATGGTTAAAGAATATCACTCAGGTTTGTGGTCTTGTTCTGGGGGTAGACTAATAAAGGAGGAGTGCTGGGCATTTGAATTTCGCTCTGTGGCCACAAGAGGGAGCTCAGCGCACAGGATTATCAGCTCAATGTGAGCTGTTGTCTCGTAGCCTGGGGTAATAAACACACTCATTATCATGCCAGTTGGTTCTGGTAGGGTATGATGCTGAGGCAAAAGAGCCCTACTCTTCCGGATATTTTGCTAGCACCTCGAGGTACTGGTGTTCATTAAGTAGGTTATATGCATCTCGTTAATTGGGGCCTAGTCTCGTTTACACGTCTCTGTCCCTTAATATTTGGTCAACTGTTGATTACCTTTACTGTATTATCTGATTCCTTGCTGGCGTGATGCAGTAGTTAAGAACTTTATATTTAAGTTAGTTACCTGTATTCCTTGTGCGTTGGGTCTCTCTCTTGCTAGGCCACAGATATTCAGTGTATTATGGCAGCATCTATGCTGCGCTCATACTTTTTAATTCCAGCTCCTCTTGTTAAACTATCTAGAATTGTTTAGGTTGCAGAGTTTTCTTGGATCCTACTTAAATTTTGCTGGTTGGGGGGAAGTGTTATTGTACTAGTTTGGGGCAGAGGGGTCTATTTCGGGAGGCTGGGGGAGAAGAAGGGACTCGGTACTTTGCTGAGCGCTATTTGTGACAGTTGGGGTGGATGGGAGGGGTGGGAGTTCGGGCATTTGCTCGGATACTTTCTTGTTTATTTGTGGAGGGATTATTATGAGGGGATAGAAGAAGGAATAGCTTGTTTTGGGGATGAGGGGTGGGAGGAGGGTGGATCATACAGCAGTAACCATTTGAACCTGGTTGAATATTTTTCGATGTCCCTATACAGGGCTGAGGATGTTAAGCTTATTAATCTGGTCAGATGGCTAATGATGTGACTTTTGCTACCTGGAATGTTAAGGGGATCAGGAAGAAATCTAAACAATATCAGGTGCTCAAACACTTAAATTTATTGCGGTCTCAGATAACTTTTTTGCAGGAATCCCATCTACTAGAGTGTGAAGTTTTACAATAAAGGAGACAACAAGTGGGTCAGGTTTATGAAGCTCAGGGCTCCACTAAAAGTTGTGGGGTCATGCTCATTATTAATAAAAGTATCCCTTTCACTGCTACGCAGGTTATCAAGGATCCAGGAGGCAGATTTGTTTTAGTCAAAGGCACTCTCTGGTCCGTACCACTTTTACTCGGTAGCATATATGGACCCAACATTGATGACCCAGGGTTTTTTATGAGGCTGATAACCACTGTGCTCCCAATGTTTCCTATTAGGATTATTATGGGGGGTGATTTTAATCAGGTTATTGACTCTGACTTGGATAGGTCAGGAAGTGAGCTGAGAGGGATGTCCCCGAGACAGAGGACATTTAAAGATCTGGTAGATCAATGCGGGCTCTGTGATGTCTGGCGTGTGTTGCAACCTGACTTGAAGGAGTTCACTTTCTCTTCAATGGTGCACAGCTCACAGTCTCGCATTGATTATGTTTTTATCTCACAGGGTCTCTTGCCTGGGGTCAAGTTTGCCTTGATCCAACCTGGTCCCATTTCTGACCATTCCCTTGTGGTATGCAACCTGGCATTTCTTGATTCACCTAAGAGGGAGACTAGGTGGAAGCTCAATGAACAGCTTCTTAAAGATGTCAAGTATTGTAAGCTTATAAGAGAGCAAATTGAATTCCTTTTCTCATCCAACCCACTGGACAGTGCAAAGCCAGATATTCTATGGGGGGCTTTTAAAGCTTATATGAGAGGGGTTCTTATTGGTATAGCGGCAAAAAGGAAAAGGATGCAAGAGGAAGAGCTATTATCACTATTATCTCAAATTCGGTCCCTTGAAGGGAATCTCTCTCTTAGTCCCTCTAATGAGGACAAGAAGAGGCTTCTGGTGGCCAAAGATGGATATCTAGAGTTGTTAAGGGAGAAGGCAGAACTAGCTATAATCCGAACTAAGGCCAGCTATACAGATCAGGGAGAGAAAGCAGGGCGTTTGCTCACATTGCGTTTAAAACAACAGGAATCCACAAGATTCAGTTCACCAATTCGGTCAATGGCAGACAGGTCTCTGAAAGTATCCCCTACTGAGAAAGCGCAGGAGTTCACTTTATATTATGAGAAATTATATAGGGATATGGAGAGTCCTCCCTGTCCTGGGACTCTTGAGGAGTACCTTAAAAACTCCCACTTGCCTTCTCTATCAGAACAACACAAGAGCTTTCTGGTTTACCCTATATCCCAGGAGGTAATTTCCAAGGTTATTAAAGGGCTACCTTCAGACAAGATCCCAGTGCTGGATGGGTTCTCCTCTTTATTTTACAAAGTTTTTTGTGACCTCTTATTACCAGTGCTTTATCGTTTATTTCAGTACATTCTATCTGGGGTCGAGACTGATCCCTACCTGTTTGAAGCCCTGATTATTCTCCTCCCTAAACCAGATAAAGATCCTGAGTTAGTCCAAAGTTACAGGCCCATATCTCTTTTAAATCAGGATATTAAAATCCTCTCAAAGATATTGGCCGACAGACTAACTGTAGTTCTCCCTGATCTAATAGGTATGGCGCAGGTTGGATTCATGAAGGGATGTTCGTCTTCGGACCATTTGCGTACCCTTTCCCATGTCTTCTCGGTCTCCAGGGATGTTGCGTTTCCCACTGGACTGGTCTTCCTGGATGCTGAGAAGGCATTTGATAGGGTGAACTGGAAATTTCTGTTCCATGTTCTTGAAGTCTTTCAGTTCCCTCCTGTCTTTATATCCTGGAAAGTTGCATTATACAAAGCACCTACAGCAAGGAATTCGAGAAATGGTGCATTTTCTAAGTCCTTCTCATTATATTCTGGTACCAGACAGGGTTGCCTACTCTCTCCCCTGTTATTCAACCTGTATCTTGAACCTCTCATTCAGAATATTCTCAATAATACAGGAATACAAGGCATCTGGGTGGGGCGTCACGAGGTCAAAATCACTGCGTACGCGGATGATCTCCTTGGGTATTTACCCATCCAGTATCTTCTGTTCTGGTTTTGCTGGGTGAAATTGCTAAATTTAGCACCCTATCTAACTATAAGCTTAATGCTAATAAATCTTCCTTTTTCCCTTTAAATCACAAGATTTTTAAGACCCATATTGCCCCCTTTGGTCTATGTTGATCCCTTAGGTCACTGAAATACTTGGGCATTAAACTAACTCGTAATCCTTCAGTATGGTTCAGGGAAAATCTGGAGCCCCTTTCCCAGCTTATAATTCAAGATCTCGACAGATGGTCTAAACTCCCTATCTCGCTTTGGGGCCGGATCAATATAATCAAGATGAATATCTTCCCACAAATTTTCTATCCTTTATCTCTTCTCAATTCTTTCATCCCATTATCCTGGTTTAAGTAATTGCATGGTATTTTTACCAAGTTTATCTGGTCTGACAAATACCCCCGACTGGCTTACTACAAGTTGGCTGCTCCAAAATCTGAGGGGGACCTGCGGATTCCCCATTTGGCCTTATATTACTGGGCTAGTCATCTGGTGAAATGCCTGAAATGGGTAAATCCGGGTTCTGAAAGGATGAAGCCAACTTGGCTTAGAATAGAGTTGGACTCAATCTGGTCCATGAACCTGGATCCCTTAACTATGTTCTATGTAAAAATCTCTCAGGTGCACGTTGCCGAGAAATCTCCTATAGTTACCACTTCTTTAAGGATATACGCACAACTTTGATCTTTCTTACGTTATACTCCTCAGCTAGACCTGGCCCAATCTATTTGGAACTCCCCATCTTTCACTATGAATAAACAGCAGATTTCCTGCACCTGGTTGCCCCAATTGGGGGATGGGATAGTACTTTCCTTTGTGGATGAGGAGGGGTAATGGCTATCCATACGTGATCTTATACAGAAATTTAGTATCCCGGCATTCTCACATTTTAAAGCGGTACAGATTTACTCACAATAGTGTTCGGTAACACTCCTTCTATTCAGATGGTAGGGGCCCTGATACCTGAAATTCTTTTTTTACTTGGGTCTTCGGGCAGTGTATCCAAAGTATACAAAGTGCTATTTCACAAAAGGTATGGGGACTGTTTTGGACCGACGAGGTTCTGGAGCTCCTTACTTTCTCAATACTCACTTAATTGGCAAGCTTTGTGGAGGTCCTGTCACAAATTCGTCTCCCAAAACAGATTGCGCCTTATGCAATTTCATATTTTACATAGTATGTATTATACTCTGGTTAAGTTAACGAAGTGGGGTCTGCTGGACTTAAATATATGCGTTAAATGTTCACAGGAGAAGGGGACACTCCTTCACATATTTTGATCCTGTCCCAAAATCTCCCAGTTGTGGGATTCTATCAAAGCTTCCCTAGATCCTATACTGGGTTTACAGGAACACTTCACACCTGATATTTGTCTCCTCGGGGACATGTCTTCTATTAGAGTCAAAGTGAGAAGATTTCATACTTCAATGATAGCTTTATCAGTCAAAAAGCTTATTTTACGTCATTGGAAAGACAAGCTTACTCCGACATTACAGGAATGGGTGAACAAAATCCTTGATAACCTGCTTACGGAAAAGGCTATTGTTAGCCTTCACAACAGATTATCTGTTTATACTTAAATATGGGATCCCCTTCATGCTCTGTGAAGCAAATAAACAAAACTAAATGATGTAAGAAACCACTATGGTTCTCAAAGGAGGTGGCAGTGAAGGTTCAAGAGAAAAAGAAAGCTTTCAGGAAGTACAAGGAATCACAGAAGGAGCAGGACAGAGAACTGTATCAGTTAAAGCAAAAGGAAGCTAAAGGCAGTCAGAACAGCAAAGGCCCAAACCGAGGAAAAGATAGCCAACTCAGTTAAGAAGGGGGATAAAACTTTATAGGTACATCAGGGAGCGAAGGAAGACCAAGGGAGGGATAGTGAGGCTTAATAAAGGGAGGAGGGTGGGCAGAGGGTGACTGTGAAAAGGCAGAGATACTAAACAAATATTTTTGCTCAGTATTTACTAAGGAAGAGGGGGAGGTACCTAAAACAAACAGTAGAGACACTCTGGATACAGAAGTTGATACCAGTCCATTTATAGAAGAAAGGGTTCTGAAATAACTCTTAAAACTGAAGGTGGACAAAGCAATGGGGCCTGATGGGATTCATCCCAGAATTCTAAAAGAACTAAGGGTAGAACTAGCATACATGTGATATTTACAACTTGCTTAAGAGGGAGATTTGGGTCAAATTAGTAGGGAGATTGGCCTACTAGTAGGGAGATGCCATAACGTCATGAGTTTGTCCTTATATGGCGTCAAAAAATAAGAATAAAAGCATTTAATATATTTAATTTTGTCAAGAAAAAGCACTAAAATAAATCAACAACTAGTTGTACAATATTATTACTTACACTGTTCATCACTAATTTACTTTTTATGTGTCTTTATCTGCCAAAAACAAACATGAATGGATATTTTGGACATAATTTTACTTAAGCAGGAGATTTTGTTTCTGGGAGGGAGAGAGGGAGTTCAGTCAAAAAAACAGGAGTCTCCTGCGCAAAGAGGGAGATATCACATGTATGAACTAGTGACACCACTGACTACCCTCTTTAACAAATCATGGGAGGATGGGGTGGTACCCGAGGACTGGAGGAGGGCAGATGTGATTCCCCTTCACAAAAGTGGGAGCAAGGCAGAAGCAGGAAACTACGGACCTGTTAGTTTAACCTCAGTGGTAGGGAAAATGATGGAATCACTTTCTGAAGGAAAGAATTGTCGAGTATCTAGAGGCCAGATGGGCACAGGACCCAAGGCAGCATGGATTCACAGCAGGAAGGTCATGCCAGACAAATCTGATAGATTTCTTTGACTGGGTGACCAAAGTAGTAGATCAGGGAGGGGCTGTGGACATGGCCTACCTAGACTTTAGCAAGGCATTTGACACAGTCCCACACAAAAGATTAATATACAAGTTAGCTAGCATGGGAGTGGGTCCCAAGATGACAGCCTGGGTAAAAAATTGGCTGGAAAATAGGACACAGAGAGTAATAGTAAATGGAGTCCACTCTGAAGAAAGGGGGGTACTAGTGGGGAAATAGGGTTCAGTACTTAGGATCGGGTCCTTCAATGTCTTTATAAGTGACATTGCAGAGGGACTGGAAGGAAAAGTATGTCTCTTGCAGATGACACAAAGATCTGCAACAGAGTTGATGCACAAGGTGGGGTGGAAAGGATGAAAAGGGACTTGGCAAGGTTAGAGGAATGGTCAAATGTATGGCAGCTTAGATTCAATGCTAAGAAGTGCAAGGTAATGCACCTGGGAAACAAAAACCCAGGGGAAGAGTACACAATGGGGGGTGAGATATTAACAACAACAAAAATGGAAAGGGACCTGGGGGTAGTCATATCAGATGACCTAAAGGTGGGCAAGCAATGTGAGAGAGCAGCAAGGAGGGCTGGGGGGATACTGGGATGCATAGGGAGAGGCATCACCAGTAGAAAACAAGAAGTTATTATTCCTCTGTACAGACAGCTGGTCAGACCCCATCTGGAGTACTGCATGCAGTTCAGGAGACCCAGTCTTCGCAAAAACATAGACAGGATGGAAGCTGTCCAGAGGAGGGCAACTAAAATGGTGCAGGGTCTGCACCGGAAGACATATGAAGAGAGACTTAAGGAGCTTAATATGTATAGCCTCAAGGAAAGGAGGGAGGGGACATGATAGAAACTTTCAAGTACCTCAAGGGAATCAACAAAGTCCAAGAGGGTAGCATCTTTCAAAAAAAGAGGTGTGCAAGAACAAGGGGCACAATTTGAAGATGGGGCGGCTAGAGGTAATTTAAGAAGTAGTTTTCACAGAGAGGGTTGTGGATGCATGGAACGGCCTTCCGGAGGAGGTCGTGGAGTCAAAAACAGTGGTGGAATTCAAGCATGCATGGGACAGTCATGAGGCAATTCTAGGTGGTGGGGGTAGGAAGAAGTAGGCTGCTGGTTAACTAGGATCTCCAGTTTATCCAGTAGGCAGGGAAATGGGCAGACTGGGTGGGCCAAGCGGTCCTTATCTGCCATCAAATTCTATGTTTCTATGTTTCTATGTTAATTTTAGCTGCTCAGAAATAGTAGTGTTTTAGTATAATTGCCCTGTATGCTCCTGTACAATGGTCTTATACTTAAGTGGTACATTGATATGTAACTGCTGGGGGAGGGAGGGGCAGTTTTAAATGTAATAAGTGCTGTATTCTTGTCTTCTTTCATGTTACTGCCTCTGTAAGTGGAAAACTTTGCTAATAAAAAGTTGAATTATAAAAAAAAAAGATAACAGTCTGTAATACAGAGGGTTGACATTGAGATGTATTTTGACCTCCACAAGCTTAGCAGAATTGTCAACAGGCAATCATCCCTGGGATAAAGTTTTCTATTTTGCTGCTCCTGTAAAGACTGCATGAACGCCTTCAGGCTGGTCACAGGAACAAAACTGACAAAGCCTTACTATATTTAATGAAAAACAGGAAAGGCATTTTATATAAAGAGAGTCATACTTTTCAGATTTGATAGTGATACTTAGAGGAAAAGAGAGTTTTGTGTGTACTTCTGTATGAAATTATCTTGTACATCTTTAGTTTTTAAATTTTTTTGTTATTGATAATGCTTCCTGACCTTATACCTCAGCTAAACTGGGCACCCATAATTTGTGGTTGCCCAATAAAGGTGTTTCTGGACTTTTTTATCAGAATGTAGCAAATCTGGTCCTGTTGACATAGTTTTGGGTGTTTGTTCTTTTAAAATCATAATTTTCTTGTATTTTTCTACTAAAAATATAAAGAATCAAGATGGCATCCCTTATGACCTATTTTTTTTCGTAACCCCAAACCACACTTAATTGTAACATAAAAATCATTTATGAAAGAAGAATTATTTTGCCATAGAAAGTGAGCTAAAAATCCCTACTGAGCATGCTCAGAAGCCAGATTTTCAAAATCGTATAACGCTAGAACCAATTAATGTTTTTTGCAAAACCTTCAAAAGGCATACCCTTGAGCAAAGCCCCTTCTACCCTAAAAGATTTGAAAGAACATTCAAAACTTTCATTGCTGTGGGTGTGAGAAAAAAGGCCAAAAGTTCATTTTTAAAAGATTTTAAAAGTTCAACTCTTGGAATCCAAATAAATGTCCATCACACAACTTGGAACGTCTTGAGAACCTGCCACCTGGATACATCATGCAACATTTCACACAATGTTGCCAAACTGTGCAAAAGTTATTAAGATTAAAAATTCAGATTAACATTATTGAACTTTCGATGCTTTATTGAGACTTAGTTCACATACAGAGTGAATTAATATTATCATGCGTCTACTATTCCATTCTTCAAATATCATGTACATAAATGCATACAATATCAAATCAACGAACACTTGGTGCCTTGCTTACTTGTTTAAGATTGTAATCCATCTCTTATCCTTAATAAACAGTGTTTTACATAACTAAGATCCCTTAACATGGGACTCTGTATAATGGAACAAAAAACTAAACAGGCTGGATGCACATAACTCAAAAGTCTTTTTTTATTTCTTCCCCTTGGACTTAGATTTCCATGTCTCATCCTTGCTATTTTAATAGAGCAACTGCTCTAAAACAGGTATGCCCTCAATTTCTTCTACAATGATGGCAAATGAGAGTCATCTAGTGTTGAATAATTCTGTTTTAAGTAGCATTATTTCAATGATTGCTTCCATCGTCCTGATGTTTTTACAACTGGCTAACCAATTCTCTCTATTTGGACACAAATCCATCAGCCAATTCAATGTGATTGCCTTCAGAGCTGCTGTAATTGTTACGTTAAATAGATATTTTTTGGCATTACATTTCAGTCTTTTTTGGTGGAGACCACATATCACATGCAAACTGTTTAGCTCTTGATTTATCTTCATCTAGAGCCTTCTTAATCCAGCTTTGTTCTTCTTCTTCTCAGTATATCCTGATGGAAGTACACTCCCAATATATGTGAATGGATGTCCCCTTCAGACAACGTCCCCTCCAACAGAGATCAGACCTGGTCATGCCTCATCTGTAAATGAGTTACTGCTTTGTCTCCAGTATCCTTGTTCAATTCTATGTACAGTGTGGAGATTAAGGGCCGGATTTTCAAAGGCTTTAGACTGACGCAAGGTGCTCGCACCAAGTGCTATTTTCAAAGGCAGCCTGCATCACCCAGCTGGCTACCTGCACCAAAGTGTTCTAGCACCCACCTTGTGCCATGAAAGTGGCTGCAGCATGGTGCTAGGGGGCTTACGGCAGACCCAGACTGCAGCAGTCTTCAGATCTGGAATTTCAAAGATCTCCTCAGGAACTAAGTGCCAAGCACTGTTAGACCAGCAAAGGGCTGGTCTAACAGTACTTAGACAGCTCCTGGGAGGGTCATCCAGTATGTGCCACTGTGTGGCCTGCCCTGATCCATCCTCAGTGGGTGATCCCTGGTGGTTCAGTGGTCCCCCTTCCCCCCCTTCAGATCCCGACACCCATCGCATTGCAATAGTTTCATCTCCTTGGTGGTCTAGTGCCCTCCCAGATAGTGCCCAGCACCTCACTCCCACTCCTCTCCCAAACCCCAATCTGGCAACTGGCACAGCCCTCCACACACCACCATGACCAGCCACCAAATGAGCTGTCAGTGCATGTACTGTATACAGTACATGCACTGACAGCTCATTTGGTGGCTGGTACATGGTGGTGTGTGGAGGGCTGTGCTGGTCACCAGATCAGGGTACAGGAGGGGCGTGGGAGTGAGGTACTGGGCACTACCTGGGGGGGTACTAAACCACCAGAGTCCCGGTGTGCATTGGGGCGCAGGTGCCAGTGGTGTGGTGGTGTTGGGGGGCTGTGTCCAGTCACTAGCCCATGTCTGTGGGTGCCACAGACACCTCACCACCATTGCAGCATTCCAGGTGGGTGCACCATCCATTTGGTGCAACATCACCTTTGCCACATGCCACTGGACTTTGGCACCAGGACCCTGTGGAATAGAAAATCGGGTGCAGGGTCCCGACACACCTGCACTCGGCGCAAGCTGCCATAGTCGCAGCTTGCATCGGGGCTTTAAAAATCCGGCCTTAAATGTTTATTTTCTCTTTGTTGTGAGTAAGTTCTCAACATTATTTCTATTGGATGTAGCTAATCTACAAGATGATTTTAAACTTTGGGTTTATCTAAATAGGTCCTGATTTATAGATATCTAAAAAGTCTGATCACCCCAGCTGGAATTCAGTTTCTATTTCTGTAAATGATTTAGGTTGAACGTGAGTTGCAAAATATACTGTAGGCCCCAGTTTCTCCATTTATTTACTGTAGGATCTGTTTTGCCAGGAAGAAATGTAAATTTTTCAAATAGGGGCCCATTGTACCCACATGCATGTGTTTTTTCTTTGTTGTTTCTTGATATTTAGCCATTGTTTGCATGTACAGTATGCCTGGTCCATCTATTATTTAGTTGATTAGGTTCAGCCTGAGTTTTACTTTCCCACAACATTGCCACTAAATGGGCACCTCTATTTGTCCCCAACTTCATTAATGTACATCATGCCTCTCTGGTGACATCTAGTACATCTATCAGTTGTATCATCTGTGCTGCTACATAGTACTCTTTAAAACTTGGCTGCCCATATCCTTCTGTGTGTTTATGCCTCATAAGAACTTCCCAATTCATTCTCAGTTTATATCCTTGCCAATTATAGCTTTTAAGTGCACCCTTTAAGTGTTTCCAATCCTTACTTGATATAGGAATTGGGAGGGTCTGAAACAGAAACAGACACCTGGGTAAGGGAATTCATTTTAACTGCCTCTGTTCTATTGTAGCGACCCCCACTTGTGGATTTCTGCATACATGTCTTGCTTTAATGTCCTGTAATGCACCATATTGAGGTTGTCAAGCTGCCTTGGTATAAAATTTCCTAGCTACCAAACCATTTCTGCATCCCATTTAGCTGGTACTCATTGTTTGAGGTCTGTGGGAGCTATGCCTCTGATTGTGATAATTCCAGTTTTTGCAATATTCAGCTTACATCCTGAGATCTCTCCATGTGTTATGATTAACTTTAAAATTCAGATTAACATTAAACAGCCTAAGTAACCCTAACTATATTTGCAAGCTACTGTATATATATATATGGGATAGGCAATGGGGGGGGGGGCTGTCAGATGAATGATTTATTTTTACAAGTTCACAGTGAACTTTTGTAACCTCACATGTGGCAGAATATAGTAGAGCCATTAGTGATGGTCCAGAGTTCATTGTGAAAGACCAAAAATACATAATTTATCTGACAGGTCTCCCACGCATATTTTGATTTATGCAATAGAGAAGAGCCGTATGTTTAACAGAGTTCTTAAAAACATTTTGTCGTTTTTCTTTTTTTAGTATATGAAAATGCGCAGGACTTTTTGTTTTATGGAATTTTCAATTTCTTCAACTGTTGTAATGGTTTGCTATGTGGTATGAATTTTGAGTGTTGATTGGTTGGTGTTCATGAATGAGTGACATGTGTGTGTTGTAATTGGTGATTAGGGCATGGGAAAATGTGTTTGGTTCATCTGCATAGTTACCTGCATGGTAAGTGTGTCTGACATTGATGTTATAGTTTGTTTTCAGTCACACAGGATGCATTTTCGGAGTAGGTTGCTGCTGGAGAAGTTATTGGAATGGGCAGCTTCCGTATGGTTTCCTGCTTGATGGCAATGGAGAAGGCCTTCATCAGTGGAGGAGAGTGTGATGGAATTCAGGGAGCAGACTGATGGAGGGTCAACATCAAAGAAGGATTGGTAAAGGAGCATAGGTGTCAGTCAAAGGAGAGTGGTGGTGACAGAGGAGGTGATCGGTGGCCAGGCGGAGGATTGTGTACTGGGGGACTTTGACCTTTGATCCAGAACGTGGGGTTCTTCCAGTTGAGGACATCAAAGAAGTTGGTGGCAGCAAGAATATCTTCTATGAGGGAGACTTAGAAGGATTTAGCAGGCAGAGTGGAGCTGATCAGCAGTTTTCTATTTTTAATCTTGCTGTCACTGGAGTCTTCATCTTCAGGAAAACAGCCTGGACCAGTCATGATGTCTTGAGGACCCAGTTTGACTTTGACATAAAATGTCGATCATTTTTTTGAGCTTTTTCTTTTCTTTTTTTTAATCGTAGGGACCTTTTTATTTTATAGTGTACTTCTTTTCCTGTGGATTACAGCAGTTGCCAATGGATCAATTATTTTCTTTGCATATCTTATTTTTGAAATTTATTCTACTTCGGTTTCATCATTTGCTTTCATCATTTTTGCTTGTTATTTTTGGACTCATATTGAGATTATCTTATGGATTTCTACAGCATGGAGAAACTGAAGATAGCGTAAGAAGTTGCATAAATTGTTTAACATTTTAACACATGTTTAACTTTATCTTTATACCTTTTTAATTGTAATTAGAGCTGGAAAAATGTTTCTTCCACCTCCAGAATTCTGGCAAAATTACAATTTTGCTTCCACAAAATTGAGTGAAATTCACCCCAAAATTGTGTGAAATTTTGCCAAAATTTAATTTCAGTTATTTTCATCAAATTTAAGCAGTATTTGTCTAACTGTTACCAAATCTGGTATGATGATGGTCCCAATGTCAATACAGACAAGTATTAACTATGAGATCACTATCATGAAAGGTGTTTGAGTTATAATCCTCCAAACGTTCAGAAATGTTAAAATTACATTTCACAATTATGTAACCTAAAAGTATTTGTCCAACTTGCACCAGAAGTTTACCAAGATTCAGATTTATATCTTTTAAGATATCTGCGTTATAAGTCTCCAAACAACTAGACATTTTAAAATTACATTTCACAATTATGTAAACTGCAGAATTTTAAGCCCCTGTTATTTAAAACTAGAGAACAGAATATCACCAATTTTATTAGATTTACTGACCCTAAATATTAGGCTCTGAGGTCACCCCCAGGGCCCAGCAGCAGAGTGTCACACTGCCCTGCTGATGACCCAGGTTCAGACATGAACCCAGGATGTCATGTTGGGAGGCACTCCGTTGGCTGGGACAGATGCCACTAAGCAAAGCATCTCAGTCAGGGATGGTTGGCAGCAGGTTTCTCAAACACATCAACCCCTGTGGCTAGGGCAGGGAGCTTACTCTTGCCACAGGAGAAGATGTGACTTTGTGAGGCTGAGAGAGGCACTGCCTCCACCAGGGGAGATGGGAGGGAAAAAATGTTGGAGAAAATCCCGTTAGCTAAATGAATCATGGCTAGGGTCTTCCTGATCAGGGTATGGCCATGTGAACAGGGTATATCCCTGAGAGATGAGCTGCCAGCTATGGGAAAAAAACAATTTGGAAAAAACTTCAAGACCTTGTTCAAATACTGGCCAAGCCATAAGCAGCCAAAGCTTCCAAAATAGCACCAGCAATTTAACTTGAATGTTATGAGCTTTTATGAAATTATGGAATGTTGTAATACTTTTTCTCGAAGCCATGTCCATGCATTTTGCCCAGCCATACACTTGAGTTGTCATTGTAGATGAAGATAATAGCTGGTAAGGTGACAATAAGGTAACATTTATAGGCACTCCATAGTAAAAGTATAAGGGTACCAAGTGTCATGCCTCTGGTACCAACTGTCACCTCACTATCTTGAGTAGCAAACCATGAAGAATGATCCAGGACATCACTGTGCACTAGCCTGAATTCTTACAGTATGCCAGATAACCAGTAGACCTCAACTTGTGGAAGTGCATGTACACGTATAAATAAAGTTGTTTTACTATTTCTACTATGTAGCATTGTTTTTGTACAAGTCCATCTGCTACCTCTTTAACAACCCTGTAGATAACAATGTATATTTTTTGCTATTTGAAAACAGTGAGACCATTGATGTCAAGCCTTACAACTAATTGTGACTTAGGCTATTGTGACATAAGTATATGGATCTCTTTAGCAATGATGGATCATGATGCTGGGCATTACTGTGGCAGGAGAGTTGGAGTGCTCTTGCAAGGCTTTGATGCTAGTGCAGGTAAATAAGTACAGTAAATAAGCACATTTTATTTTCCCAACCTGGAGGCTCTGGGTACTGTACAAGCAAGGCATAGCATACATTAAAACACAAAATAAATTACAAAGAACATAAAATCAGTTAAAAATTTACAGAAAAAATGTCAAACAGTTAAATAAATATCAACTTAATAAGTAACAGGAGTCTTGATATGCCTTCCTAAAGAGGTGTCCCTTTAGGCCCCACTTAAAGGCCTCCACTGATGGGGTCTCCCTCAAAGGTCTAGGCAATTAGTTCCACAACACTAGGCCCACTACCTCAAATGCACTATCTCCTGATGATTTGAGGACGGCCCTGGGAACCACATGGAGGCCCACAGTGGAGGAGCCAAGGAAGCACACAGGATAGGCTAGAGTCAGGAGGTAATTTGGGTAAGCAGGGCCTGATCCATGTAGAAAATTATAGGTGAGCAAGCCCATCTTGAAGATGATCCTCCACCTAACTGACAGCCAGTGCAATTCATGCAAAACCAGGATCACATGATAGGATCTCAGAAGGCCCATCTGTAACCTGGCTGCTGCATTCTGCACCAGCTGCAGGTGCCAGAGAACCCCTTCAGTGAATCCAAGGTATAGAGCATTGCAGTAGTCAAGCCAGGCTGTCATGAACGTATGTACTAGTGAGGGCAGGTCATCAGATGGCATCAAGGCTTTAATCTGGGCAACATTCCTTCAGTGGTAAAAACACTCTTGACAACAGATGACAGCTAAACCTCGTGTCAATTTGTCATCAAGGATGATGCCCAGACTCTACACCTTGGTGGACACCATTAAACAAGTAGATCCAAGAAATATTTCTGTTCCTATCTCAACAGCATCCACATCCCGTCAATGACCAGGCTCAATTACAAGCACCTCAATCTTGTCTGGATTGATTCTTATCCAGTTAGAGGCCATCCAGACCTGGATCTCTGCCAGACGCTTATTTTGCATCTCCACAGTGTAATCTGTCTCAGGTGCAAATGATATGTACAACTGGATATTGTCTGCATAGCAGTGGAAACCCAAGCTGCACTGTCTAATGATCTCACACAGGGGAAGCATATATGCAAGCAATAATACCCGACAGGGTGGGTGGTATTGGGCAATACCAGACTGCCCAGGGGTGTAATGAGGCCCGACGCCGCAGGAGAAGATCCTTATAGCCCCTGGGTGGTCCGGTATTGCCCAATACCCCTCACCCTGGAGGGTACTATTGCACTTAGAAAATGTGCTACTGTATTATATATGCTTGGCAAAAAAATAATGTTATGTTTAAATGTTGAACCTCTAAGTTGTTTCATTAATTCTGTAATAAAATAGTTCCTACACCTATATTGAAGTGCTGCTGATTTTTTTACTGTACTTATGATATTTCAGCTGCTTGTCATAGTTACTCCCCCCCCCCACAGACACACACACACACACACGGCATAAAATTGTTAAAACACCTGTTTTTCAGTGTTTTACAGGTTTTTTTTATCGATTGATTTTAACCCTTTTTGGTTTATGGATCTGGTCGAGGAGCGCTGGTGCTGGAGGGGCGAGCTGGGATTAAAAACTAAATTAAGATTGTTAAACAGGCAGTTAAATGTTGGTACTTTACCCTTGTTTTGATGTTCCCTTGACAGCTGGAAGTGCATCGGGGAATCTGCTGAGTAGCGGTGGCAGCAGGCTTCCAGTAACACTAGGGAGCTGACAAGTACACAGAAGGTCCCTATATTCTGTATAAAGGAGTTCACCGGAGCTGGGAGTGAAAAGGAGACAAGCCCGTATAAAGCAAGTGGATTTCTAGGCTTTTACGGTTCGGTTTCAGGTGGGGTATTCTCCGGGTACCCTATAAAAAGTGAACTGATCGAGAGAATCAGCCTGAGAATTGGTGACAAGTCGATGATTAGTCTAGAGTGTGCTGTTTTTCAGTGGCAGACAGCGATGGGAAGTGGAGCAGGGGTGGAGCCTGGATGAGGGAAGTTGTCTTGAATAGTGCTCAGTAGGCGACGTGCTAGCGCAGTGCTGCTATTATGAAATACAAATGTTATTTCTAAAAGGTACACTCTGCGCTAATCACCTCATCAGCATGTCCCAGATTTACCCCAGCTCTACTGTATGAAGCTCGCTAATGACTTGTTGTTGGGGGAAGGTGGGCAGCTATCTAACTCCGACTCCTACTCTCTGTCTCTCTCACTCGCTGATGTATTTTTTTTATTTTAGTCTTCTAGAGCTCAAAAGGCAAAAAGGAAAAAGCAGTATATGGGATAGCCATGGCACTGGGCATAGATGTCTTTATATGTCCAGTGATTTAAAAAAGCAAGCTGTCAGGACTCGGAAGGCACTACAGAAAACAGTGTCATTTTTGGGAGCCAGAGGGTGAGTGGCTGAAGGAGGGAGAAACAAGAAACATAGACTTTGACCCGAGATAAGGATCCTGGCCAGCTGCCCAGATAGTTAGACAATAGGGTACAGTAAATGAAAATGAAAAAAAAACAACGAAAGAAACAAACACGGAATGTTCCCATCAGAAGCTGATCTGTGTGTCTTTTAGGGAACTGGTACTGAACTGTGGCGTCATGGGGCCCAGTTTCTTTCGCTAAGCGAGAGAAAAAAATGGTGGCAATTTGAAATTAAATTAGGTGCTTTCAGCCAATCAGAAAGCAGGCTGGGCAAAAAGCTACCTTGATGAGTAAAGGGGTACTAGGGCTGGCAATTTTTATTTCCTGGTCGTCTATTGAAAGTTAATGTACCCCCCCCCAGCAGGGGTACCAGCCAATCAGAAACCAGGAAATAAAAAGTCCATTTTCTAAACTATGAACAATGCAGGTGACAGGATCGAACCCTGGGGAACTCCATAAGGCAGGAGCTTCAGTTGGGATGAGAAATTTCTTCTCACCATCCACTGAAGCCTACCTGTTAGAAAGGACTCAAAACAGCTGGTGACTAGAGATGCAGTAAAGTTTAATTACGCCAGCTAAGTTAGGGTGAATACACCCACTCACATCATCAAATGCTACGCAAAGTCCCCATGGGATCACACCACTTTGCCTTATAATGACTTCACCCTATTATGACTTTGCGTTATGCTCACTTTATGTTCACTTCGTGTTCTTTTCTGTGCAGCGCAAAGTGAGCCATAATTGGACCAGGTCACAGATCACATTGTGTTACAGTCTGTAGTTGACATTGCTCAGGCAGGAAGTTAATCAGGCAAAAGAGTGAAAGACTTTCACTTTCTCTTTTCTTAGTGTGGGAGAAAGAGGTTTTATGACAGAGGAGAGAGAACTACATTGCTTGAATCTGCTAACCATTTGACTTTTTTTGTTAATTAGCTGTGTTTTTTGTATTTTGATTGCATCTTGTGTTGAGTTGTTCACCTTTTTTTTCAGTACAGTAGTTAATTGTTACTTTTTGTCTGTGTGTGTGTGTGTGTGCATGAGTGTGTGCGTGCATGTGTGTGTTGTGTGTTATGTATGTGTGCGAGAGAGAGAGAGTAAAATGGAGAGGTGCCTTTGGTGGACAGAGAGGAGAACGTGTGGGTATAAGGGAGCATGGTGGCACCCCGCGTATAAACAGGAGCACATTATTCAATTCAATTCAATTCAGCTTTATTTATAGAGTGCTATTCACACTGATCATAGCACTTAAATAGTAAAAACAGAATAAATATCATCCTAAAAACATACAGTTAATCCAGCAATCCTGCAACAAGGATCTGTAGTCTAGAAACACCAGGTAGAACAGGTGCATTTTTAGAGCAATTTTAAAGCTCTCCATGGTCAGGTACTCATGCATCTGATGAGGTATTTTGTTCCACAGGGTAGGGGCCACAAATGCAAAAGCTCAGCCCCTAGATGTCTTCAACCAAACCCTGGAAACCTCTAGCAATCATTTGTTGGTGGAACGGTGTGGTCGGCGAGGGCAGTAGGGACACAAGAGCTCTTGTAGGTAACTCAGCCCCTGTCCGTGTATGGCCTTGAAGGTCAACAAACTGACTTTAAAGGTGATCCGCCACTGAACTGATAGCCAGTGCAGACCATGGAGCACAGGTGTGATATGACCCGACTGAGGTAGCCACATTCTGCACCAGCTGCAAGTGACAGATAGCAACCCCAGATAACCCTAGGTACAGGGAGTTACAGTAGTCAAGGCGGGAGGTCACAAAAGCATGTACCAGAGTAGGACGGGTCACCAGGCGGAACAAGGTGCTTAATCCGGGTGATATTCCTCAGATGGCAAAAAGAGGATTTGACAACAGCTGACACCTGAAAATGAAGCATCAGCCCATCGTCAAGAATAATGCCCAGATTCCGCACCTGTTCAGAGGTCAACACCTGGCTACCACCAAGCCAAAGCCAAGAGACAGATCCAGCTGCCAGCCCCTCTACCCGATGACCCATATCCACCGCCAGAACCTTGGTCTTGTGCAGATTCAACCTCAACTAGCTGGCATTCATCCACTCCTGGATCTCAGCAAAGCAGCTGTTTAACACTGAGACTGCACTATCCTGCTCAGGCACAAAGGACAGGTAGAGCTGGGTATCATCTGCATAACACTGAAAATCCAACCCATACCACCTTGCAATGTCTTCCAATGGCAACATGTACACAGCAAACAACATGGGTGACAGCACAGAGCCCTGCAGAACCCCACACAGCAGAGAGAATGAGTCAGAGGAATAAATTCCAGACACCAGTCTCTGAGATCCACCAGTGAGAAAAGGATGGAACCATCTGAGGACTGTACCCGACAGGCCTCAGATCATCTGCAGGTGCTCCAGCAGCACCACATGGTCAATGGTGTTGAATGCTGCAGAGAGATCAAGAAGAACCAAGACAGAATAGCTTTTCCAATCCTTCACTATCAGATTATTGCGCATCCAAACAATGGCAGTCTCCTTGCTATGCCTCTTCCGAAATCCTGACTGGAGGGGATCATAGATAACATGGATGGTAAGGTGATTCTCCAGCTGCAGTGCCACTGCCTCCTCAATAACCTTCCCCACAAAGGAGCCCGAGTCCAAACCACAGCAGGTCAGCCTCATTATATCATGCAAATGGTTTCCTCCCTGATGCAGGAGGTAGTGGTGCCATGGAAGAACCCCAGCCAGTGGCACCACCTACTATTAGTGCCCCCACACCACCACCACCTGCCATGGCCCCTGCACCAGCGGCTCAGCAGCAGCAAGAAGTGATACAGAAGCCACAGCAGTCTCATGAGCAGTATCAGGTTGTTCCCCCCAATTGTGCAGCAGCCAAAAACATCTGGGTCCCCCCACCCCTGTGCCCGATCCTTCCCGCACCTCTGTTGTGTGGACTTTTTTCAGTCCATTGCCTGGTGTTCATGACCCGAGTGTCATGAAGTGTAATATCTGTGGTGTGGTTGTGCATCGTGGTCCCAAAGGGAGTCATCTGGGGACAGGTGGGTGGCAGTCACATCTTGTAAACCACCACCATGCAGAATGGGAGGCCAAGGTTGCCAGACATGGAACAGAATGCGCTTGCTGTCTGTGCTGGGCAACAGGTGGCAGCATGGCCTCCACCTGCATGTAGGGTTAAGCATGATCAGGCCAGGGAGCAAGAGGCTGCTCCAGCACCAGCAAGGGATGCTGTCAACCCTGCAATAATGCCTGTCACACAGGCCAATTTGGGCCTGATATGGAGTGAGGTTGACAACCTGAGCAACATGGTGTCGAACATTGAGCAGCGGTTGGGGTGCATTGAGGGTAAACAACTCCAAATTATGGTCATGCTCCAGTTACTTCTCTCACACCATATTATAGAGCATTAGTTTTTGATTGTCCATGCATCTACCACCCTCTCCATGACAAAATACTTCCTGATGTTGCCCCTGATCCGTCTCCTCTCTATCTTCAGATTTTGAACCCTTGTTCTTGCACAACTCTTTTTTTGAAAGATGCTGCCCTCTTGCACATTGTTGATTCCCTTTATGTACTTTAAAGTTTCTATCATGCCCCAACCCCTTTCCTTAAGTGTATACATATTGATCTCCTTTAGTCTGTCTTCTTCATATGGGTTCCAGTGCAGTCCTGGTACCATTTTAGTTGCCCTCCTTTGGACTGCCTCCATCCTTTGTAATTCTCAATTATTTCATGAGATGCATTGCTTTATGTGTGCACTCACTCTGCGTAAGTGTGACCCCAGAAATGGCTGCTGTCACAGTGTCCCAAAAATGCCAGACTCCAGATGAAAAGAAATAATATGAAAAAATGTTCAGAAAATTCTCAATTATTTCCTGAGATGCACTGCTTTATGCGTGCACACACTCTGCATAAGTGTGCCCCAGAAATGGTTGCTGTCACAGTGTCCCTAAAATGCCAGACTCCAGATGAAATGAAATAACATGAAAAAATGTTCAGAAAATTCTCAATTTCCTGACACACTGCTTTGTGCGTGCACCCACTCACACAACAACAATGGCAATCGCTGCTGCTCCTGCACTTCTGCCTTCTGCTGCCTATGCTGACTAGACTGATGCACAGTGTCTTGCCGAATGATGATAGCCACAGATGACCATTGTGTGGACAATGATGTGATGATTCAATGATGTTCAGAATGTCTACTGTGCTGGCTGTAACATGATGCCCTATGTGTGTGTGTACTCATACTACCATTGGTAAGTTACTGTATCTTGCACACTCATGTTTTTACATGGAACCAGATGTTACATTTATATATATATATATATGTATATATATATATATATATATATATATATATATATATAATAGTAGCACGGTAGTGCTACCATAGTTAGGGTTGAGGAGCCATTTACATGTTAAACCTAAAATTTGCTCCTTAATAACTTTGCAACCATTCAACAGATTTGCCTGAAATTTGGAATACACGATCAAGAACTGTACATCTTGGGATCTGCCAACTTTCGTAATGTTCAGATATACGGCTACAGGTTATTAAGAATGATCTGAGCATGCGTTCGCTTTGTGGGTCTTTGCCCGTCTCTACGGAGTGGCGCGGTTTAGCGACCGATCCATCTTCAGGGAACATGCGGTAGGGGTCCCCGATGTGCCTTTGAAAATTTTGTGAAAAAATATTAAATGGTTCAAAAGTTATTCAAAAAACAATTTCCCATTATGTCAATGGGAAAAGTTAACAAAAAGTTTGACAGTGCTGCAAATGCAGTTTTTACTTTCACAAGTGGCCCTTTTACTGTCGCAAATCCACCATTTTGTTTTCAGTTGGTCATCAGAAAATTGCTTGGCATTTAAATTTGAGACCCTCTAGCAACCTAATTATTTTTGTGTTCACCTAGTCAGACCCTGAGGATGCTAGGCATGTCTTTATTTTGGGTAAAACACCTCAGAAATATGTTTTCAAATTTCTGAAAAAAGTACTTGCAAAGTACTTTCACATTTCTTGTTACTATGCATGAATTTCTTGACTTTTGCAAAGTTCGACAGTACTTTTCCAGGCTGTGGGAAAATAACAGCAATTCTTTACGATCCTGCTGCAAAAGAACGGTTTGGTCTTTTGGGCTGAAATTTGAAGGGAACACAGCCAACAGCCCACAGATGTGCCTTTCACTGTCTCAGTGAAAAAAATACTACAGGGCGGCAAAGTGACAGCACTCCAAAGTTGACACTTTTTCCCATAGGATAACATTACGGCATCCGCCGCACTACAGGAATCCTTTGCCGCCATGCTGCAAAATAACGGTTTGGTCTTTTGGACTGAAATTTGGAGGGAAGAAAGCCAACATCCCACAGATGTGCCATTTAGTAGTTTGGTGAAAAAATATTACAGGGAGCCAAAGTTATGGCACTCCGAACTTCTCTTTTTTTCCTGTAGGATAACATTACGGCGTTCTCCGCGTCTTTCAGGGCCTGTATCTCAGAAACGGTGCGAGATACAGACTTTTTGTCAGAAAAATGCTTAGCTCCCTAAGTACAAAACTAGCCAAGAAAGTCATAAATCATATGACTTTTAAATTTTTTTTCTACATCGTACGGTTCCTGAGATATAAGCAATTTAGTATTCCAACTCCTCATTTTCTGCTCCGAGACCCATTATTATGCATACGTTCTTTGTACTCACCGTCTTTCTCTATGCAGCTTTTGGGGAAAACCAGCCTGTGCACTTACATTACTGTTACCCTTACCACTTCAGCTTGAGGTTCCATATCTGTTTCACTTACTGTTCCCATCTATGGCACCATGTGCGTTACCCTTTGTGTTTTCATTTGCGCTTGCTTTTGCATTATTATAACCATTGGGCAACCCCAACACACACCCCGATGCTGGTTGGGGGTGTGGGTGGGGGGTCCAAGGGGGGCTTTCAACCCTAACACTGAATTTCCTCGCTTTTGTCGCTGTGGAACAACCTTAACTAATGCATTAAACAGAGTTTTTCCTCTAATATATATATATATATATATATATATATATATATTTTATAAAATGGATAGGAAAAATTATGTCTGCTGATTTGTTGGAACACATCACATGACCGTGCGTATATCAGAGTGCGACCACACACCTGCACTTTTACCCTCCTCCAAAACAATTTTGACATTTTATAAGATAAATAAACCACTCTACGGTGTGCGGTGGTGCTCTGATATATGCATGCCTTGGGTGGTTGATGCACTTGGACTGCGACCCTGTGCGTAACAACGCATTCCAAGGCATGCGTATATCAGAGCGTGACCTCACACCTCTGAGTGGTCTATCTATTACATATATACATGTAATCATTGCTGTTTTTTCTCTCACAGGTCACCTAGTCATATTTGGGTTGCACATTTTTTGGCTTGCTAAGGAATTTGCTCTAGGAAAATTGTCAAGCCAGGAAAGGTAAGTATTTTTTTTTGGGGGGGTATCATTTGGAAGCAAGTTTTGTGAATGGTTTTGTTTTGACTTCTTTACAGATTTTCTGTGAATCCTCCTGATTCATACCAGTTGCATATGTTCTTATTTGAAGAAAGCACCAATTGCAGCACATAGCACCGAAATGGTATCTGCAAACAGACAAAGAAGAAATAATTCTTACTTCATTCCTCCAACACATTCTGTTCTAAGTGTGGCAGTTATTGTCTGTTATTTCATACTTAACAGATACCAATCTATTAGTAAGCCACACCAAGACCAATAACAAGATTAGTGCATGTGACATGCACTAGCCCAGTGTCTTAACTTAAGTTACATTCCAAGATGTCTTGTCATGACCCAGATAAAACTTTGTTCAACTCCATGGCATGCTGAAGTAAGCCAGTGACTGATGAGCACAAAAAATATATTATCTACGTACATGTCACCTACTTTATATGATTTACACTGGCTTGAAAAAATGAAATACATAAAAGAAGTGATGAAATAAGGTTGTTATACTTACCTGAAACTGATATCCTATAAGTGGTTGCAGACAGTGCTGCAGTCATCCTGTCCTCCGGTCTGTTACACTGTTTGAAACTGGAAACCTATAAAAAAAGAAAAAAAGTTGACTGTATATGGTTCTCAAGTGCATCTCTAAAATGTTAAAGGAAGCGTTCACACAGCTCAAGAACATTCCATAGTATGACAAATTAGTACATACTTACTGTAAATTACTGATAATAAGAAGCATGGTGGCTATGGCTGGATGTGGGCTCCTTCTGGCAGGTCCTGGTCACAGGAACACATTCCGTCTCACTGTCATAGCAACTGGTGGCTTTGGCTTGCTGCAGGTTACTTCTGGTCATGGGTACAAGAACACATTCTCTCTCCCTATTAGACAGATTGGTGGCTTTGGCTGGCTGGTGGTTACTTCTGGTCATGGGCACAGGAACACATTCCCTCTCCCTGTTAGACAGATTGGTGGCTTTGGCTGGCTGTGGGTTACTTTCTGGTCAGGGCCACAGGAACACATTCTTGGTCACTGTCAGACAGACGGCTGGGTGGCTGGATATGGTGTGTTACAGTCTTTCAGTGTCACTCAGGAGGAAGATATCTTTAAATGGCAGGATTTAAGTGGCTACTGCCTACTACAAATGGACAGTTGTGTTTAAGAGTCTGACTGTGTTTGCTAATTACAGCACACATTCTGTTAAAGAGCAGGCATCCACTGTCAGGTACCCAGCCCCTCTCACACACATATATGATAGCTGATCTGTTCCACTATTGAGGGGCATTAAAAATTCCATGCACTTCCCTCCACCTACAAAGTTATAGCAACCAAATGTGCACCCCCATAAAAACAAAGCCGTGCCTGGCATGCCCCCAGGGATGTGCCCCCATCCTCCTTTTGTGATGTCAGAAAATGAAGGCTATGTGTGTGGTCCATAGACCTGTATTGGCCCCATATTTTCAATAACTTTTAGTACTATTTAGAGTTGCCACTTGGAAAAATGAAATGAAACCCATCACTCCAGTAAACAGTGACTGTTAGTACAGTTACTGCTTTTATTTATATTTTATTTATATACATGGCATCTCTAAACAGTAGTAAAAGCCACATAAATATTGCATACATACAGGTTAATGGAATGCATGCTCAGTATTCATTTCATGACATCACAAAAGGGGGTTGAGGTTATATCCCTTGGGGCTTGTCATGCACAGCTCTGTTTTTATGGGGGTGCATATTCAGGGTGCTATAACTTTGTAACTGGAGGGATGCGCATGGAATTTTTAATACCCCTCAATAATGTAGCAGGTCAGCTATTATATATGTGTGAGTGGGGCTGGGTACCTGACAGTGGGTACTGGCCTGCTCATTAAGTGGAATCAGAAGATATATCAAGGGGAATGTAAAATGGAATGATTGTGATGGGGCATTATTTGTGCAAATTTGAATTATGGAATGTGACTGATTCAAGAACACTGGTTTTATTTTATGACAACCAAAAAATGGACCATTAATAAAATGTGACAGCCTTTCAAACCATTACGTTAAATACCAGCAACATCCAACTCATCCTCATCCAACAGGAAGCTGCCATTGCAGTCATCAAGGTCAGAATTGTGCCACTAGGAAATTCTTTGTCCAAGATTGCATCATCAGCCTCAATGGTTGGCCATTTGATGCTGCCACCAGGATGGTCTGCTTCTCCCATGTCATCAGCACAACCATCATTGTGATGGGGTATGAACAGAGATGTGGTAGTTCAAGTTGGTATGTGACCTTCATTAATGTTTATGAATGTCAGCATGCTGACATTTGTCGGCGAAAGGTTGGTACAACGGTCACAAACTATTGCCCCTGCAAAACTGAATACCCTCTCCACACTTACACTGGAGGGTAAGCTGGTCAGGTACTTCAGTGTCACTGAAGTCAGCTCTGGCCATTCAGTCACCTTTCCACTCCAGTACAGCAGTGGATTGTCAATTACTGACAGATGCCTTTTTTCGGCCAAATATGAGTCAACCATTCTCTGCATTGCACGCAGTCCTGTTGCTGACTCATCCTCCTGTTCACCGGATTCATAAATGTCACAGATTCCCACTTGGGACAAGGCATCCCAAAGTGAGTTAATGGCAACTGGTTTTACTGACATCCCACCTGGACCCGCAGCCGTCTTACTGGATGTGTCTAGTAGTCCACAGTGATCTTCAGCCTTCTTATGCTGTGGTTTGCTAAACTTGGCACATCATTTCTGTACACCATGAACCAATTGTATCAGTTGTCCACTGAGATTTTTAATCTGTTCAGGCCTTCCCTCCAGTAAGGATACAATTCCACATTGGTATTGTGGGTCCAGCATTGTTGCTATTCTGAATTTGGCACATTACAGACTACTTGTGATGTGGCGATTGCGGTCCAATACTGTCAGCATGTGTTTAAGTAATACACTGCTTGAACAATCTCTGGACACATCAAGGCTACCCTGCAGATTCAGCAAAGTCTGCCTCAGCACCTGCAGCAGTGGAATGGCTTGTCTTATGGAGGCAGTGTCGCCACTCACTGCCTGTGTAGCATGTTCAAAGTGCCTCAAAACTGATATCACAGAGTTCATGATACACCACTGTTCTCTGTTTTCATAGACATCGAGGCCCCGGAAGTGTCACGGCTAGTGTGCATGAATAGGTATTCCAAGATGACTTTGTACTGTTCATACAACCTCTCTGCCATGTAAAGAGTTGAGTTCCACCATGTGACAACGTTCAGCTTTGGGCAGTGCCAAAGGAGGCTGTTTTGAATCTGCAACTGAAGAAGTTGGTCACTGGCCTTTCCAGAGCATGAAAAGTGTGCACCGATGCGGCATGCAACTGTCAACATTTCCTTGATGTCAGGGTGCTGCAGAAATTCCTGGACCATGAGATTTAAACAGTGGGCCATGCATGGAACCCAAACAAAGCCACCATCGATGATACATTTCACCATGTTTGAGTCATTGTCACTGGCTATAAAGCCAGCTTTCAGCCAGCTTTCAGGGACAGGGGGTTCAGCCACTCATAAGTTTCAGCCAGTAGTAAGTCAAGCGTGTCTTCACCAGTTTGGGAACTGGCCACACTGTGCAGAAAATCCACAACAAATTGAGATTTCTGAAATTTGGGGTGGATGGGAAGCCAAAAAACAACAACTGTGGCTTAAAGATGTTGATTGGGCATGAAACAGATGCAAACACACAGATGCAGATTGCACACTATAAAGAGATGTCACCACACAGGCACAAAAACACCCTAACCAGTGTTCACACAAATCAAAAACTAGAAAAATAAATTATACCTTCTGGCGGTTGGGGAAGGGGGGGCTGCAGTAGCAGTTCACTATCTAGACAGAAGGAAGCAATAAAAAATACTACAAATGGTTAACTGATTCAGAGTGTGACAATTACTGTGTTGCACAATAAAATGTGTCTGATTTGATGGCACACACACACACACACACACTAACACACTACAGGTAATGTGCAGAAAATCTAACAGTGCAGTACACTATATAACCCAATCTTTTAAACAGAATGAAAATATGCATTGCACCACAACAAACAGAAAATAATGATCAAAAATTACTTCAAATATTACTGTGAGTACATAAACAAATACTGACACACACTAGTACAAAACAATTAGAAAGACTGCCTTTCTCATTTGAATCTCACTACACCACAGATATGCCCCTCTCCAAAGCACACTTTAACTCTGCCTGTCAGTACACATGCTAAATGTTCAAAATTAACATTCAAAATGCACAGAAAAGCAATCAACACTTGATGATCTAAGCACAGAAGGGTTTCCTACAGTCGATGTACTAAATCTGGAAAAAAATAATTGGATCAAAAGTGATTTTTTAAAGCTTTTTCAATGGTTTGATTCTCAGAGCTCTGAGAGCCAACTGTCTCCAGCTTTGCACTACACACACTATGCAGAACAGAAGCTATGCAAGACAATATAGAGCCTATGTGACCTGCCATCCTATGAATCAATGCAAAATTTGCCTCACATTGCAATAAACAGGCAAAACAAAATTAAGTCCATTCAAATCAATGGTACTTCACGTTAAGATTAAGGGGAAGGCTCTAATACAAGGTGAAGTATCACGAAGTACATTGAAAGCAACACACATCACAATCAAATATGAAGGTGGAGTAATTTGCTTTGCATTGCGGGGCACTACATGGATTGAGAGACAATATGTGAAGTGCACCACGTAGTGAAGTGGGAGCACTTCCCCGCCTCTATTGGTGACAGTACAGATGAGTCCACAGAGCTCCATTAGGCGACCTAGTAGTACTACATGATCCACAGTGTGAAATGCTGCAGAGAGATGGAGAAGAACAAGAATTGACTGTTTTTGTCATTCCCTGCTCCTGAGGAGATACTTTTTCACTCTGACTAGCACCATTTTAGTGCTATGCTTAAGCTGAAAACCCAAATGGAGAGGCTCATAGATCTCATAGGCTATGAGCTGTGCCTCGAGCTGCAGAGCTAACACTTTCTCAATAATTTTCCTTAAAAATTGGAGGATAGAGACAGGTCTATAGTTCACAAAGATATCAGGGTCAAGAGATTATTTCTTTAGAAGGGGTCTCACCAAAACCTCTTTCAAGGCATTGGGAAAATGACCCTCTGAAAGTGAACACCAGACAAATGGACTTGAAACATCCTGCTAAGAGACAAGTTGGGCCAGGGTCCAGCTCACAAAGATCACAAAGATATAAAAAAAGATTCTCTCTCTCCTCAGTCTGAGCGTGCTCGGTGCCACTATCGCAGCACCTTGGGGAACAATTAGCCCTCCCTAGCCAGGCAATATCCCTTATACTCTCAAAAGCCCTTCATTAAGGACCTGCACCTGTGACTGGTACCAACCTAATCTGCACCCTATTGATCTGCTCCACTCCACTATCCTCTAGCTTTAGTTCCCGATAATACACTACTTGCCTACTGTAGCTGCTGAATTTCATTTCCCTGTAAACACTTATCTCAGCTGTGTGTCCATTTCATCACCCCCTTTCAATTAACAGTCTGATCCTCACACTCACTATTTGCCTGCCTGATCAGGCTGCACCCCCCCCACAAAGGAACTTCACGGCTGTTCAGTTCTTCCAACAATGGGGCAACTCTCCTTAACTACTGCAGCTATCAGAAATTTTCTAGCACAATTTAAGACACAGCTTTCCTAGGTGCATAAATAGCCTCAGCACTTATTTATTCCTTTGTATGTAGTGATCTCTTTGCTAGTATCTATCTGACTACAGCTGATCTACCCAGACAGAATGATGCACATCACTGGAGTAGCTACCCATGGCTGTCAATACAATTCCCCCCCCACCCAGTATCCTGCTATTGTATGGTCTCTGCACTAATGGCACCTGCTACTTGCTAACAGTAGGCATCAGAGTGTATTGCATGTCTCTCCAGCCCTCCACTCAGGGCATATACCCTTGGTTCCTAATCTTCATCAATACACTCCTCCTATCTGGGGATGTTGAACAAAACCCTGGACCTTATGCTGCTAACATGATGGTATTCACTCCTATGACCAAGAATGGTCTAGAACGAAAGGGCTAACAACTGTGCACAAGGATATCCACAGCCTACTGCACAAGTTTGCTGAGTTAGATGCCTGGTCAATTTATTATGTCCCAGACATAATAGGCATCTCTGAAACATGGCTCAAACCTACAGTGCTACCTCAAGAAATCAAACTGTAAGGGTACACAGTCTTTAGGCATGCCCGGCCATCTAAACATGGTGGGGGTGTGCTCCTATATGTCCGTTCACACCTAGCAGCTTCTAAATTGGATTTACCCTCTGTGAAGGATTTCACAGGGGAATCCATAGTCATATCTGTCATCCTGGGTGCTGTTAAGATTATCTACATTGGCTGCATCTATAACACCCCAAACCATGTCTCCCAAGCACTGACATCCCTCATCACTTGCCTCTCTGAGCTGCCAAAAATGGAACTCATCATGTGTGGTGACCTCAATCTAAATTGGCTGCCCAAATCAGAAAACCTATCAGTCTATCCTAGACAACGCCCATCTTGCTCAGTTAATAGCTAAACCCACTAGACTAAACATCAGATCAGACAACCATATACTGTTGACCAAAGACAAAGAGAACTGCGCCTAGGGCTGGGGGGTGGTGCAAGTCCAGGTCGTGCAGTCCAAAATATACAGACCAGAACCTAAAATGAACTTGCACAGCAGAAATGCTTGTAAGGGTGGATGGTGGCTGATCCAAGCGGATTCCCACAAAATAAAGGATCTGTGCTCCAAAATGAGATAAATGAAAGTTATTGTTTTATTTAAACAATCATACCTTATATTAAGAAATGAGGTCAATGGTGCAACCATGACGCACTGTCCCAGTGCTTCACTCAGCAAAGCTTCCTCAGGGGGCCCTTACAAGCATTTCTACAGAATCATATGGTATTGGACTGGATACTAATAAGCTGGGTAGATAGACTCAGAGCCCCTGAGGTCTCTCAGATACTCTTAGTGATCTTACATCTATCTATTGCATATAGAAAAATAAATTTCCCAACCTCCTTCCTAAATATATTGAGGCCAGGGCCCTTTCTAGCTTTGAGGAGTCTGCTTTCCTTATGTGCCTTAAAGAGGTAGGCTGGAGACCAATAATTTTCCTCCCCAGTGTAGACCAGGCACTAGACTACTCTGTACACAAGTAAACACAGAAAAAGGCTGCACTAGGTGAGGTGCTCCATTACAGTCAGAAATTCAATTACATAGAACATGGGCACTCACCAACCAAAACAGACATCACACCGGCTACAAGTAGATTAGTTTAAAAGCAGTATTTATTCCAAAACACACATACTGCATTTCTTGATGCATTTCAGACAACGTTCTTTCTCAAAAGCTGATGCAGTAACAGATTTGTTGCATTAGAACTGCTCACGCTGACTATTTGGGCTTGTGCTGTTTGGATACAGTACAAATATGCTGATCTGGAGCATAGAGTTTTCACGAGACAGGAAGTGACACAGAGATACTTCCTGCCCATCCAACATAAAATCAGAGCCATTCGAGAGTGGTATTAGATTTGTTGTATTAGAACTGCTCACGCTGACTATTTGGGCTTGTACCGTTTGGACACAATACAAATACACTGGTTTAATGTGTTCCTCTGGGGATAGGAGGTAGTTTTTGGGCCATTGCCATGGAAACAGGTAAAACCAGGCTTCTTGGTTCTGAAGTATTGTGGGACTGAGGAGGCTTACCTTCTCCAGTCCCTCATAAATGTTTGTGTTTACTGTGTGAGGGTTAGTTTTTCTATTGGAGCAGAGGAAAAGCTCATACCTTTAAAAGGAGTCCACTGCATGAGGTGGCAGTAGATTTTTAAGCCATGATTTGCACAGTCTGGAGCACAGAGTTTTCAGGAGACAGGCAGTGCCGTGTGCAGAGACACACACGTCACGTGTCTATCCGAGGTGGTAGACATAAGCAAGCAAAAGACATCAAGCTACATAGTGACGGTCGAGGTGCATGCAAGAAATATAATGGCACAAGGTAAATCCAAAATGGGTAAGGGCAAAAAATCAAGCATGGAGTGTAAAATGTACACAGAGGAAGTTGCGTGTAAGGATTTCACGTGTGATAAATGTCTTCTGGTCACTACCCTTCAGGGGGACAGCCAGCAACGGATTAAAAGACTGGAAACCCAGATAGAGACTGGGATGCTGGAGTAATTTATTGATGAGATGGCCTGTAATATAAGTTGTAATATGAACGAGAAACAGAATTCTGGAGATAGTACTCACAGTCTCAGCAAGGACAAGGAGGAAGTGGTAGTAGAAACTGGGGGGCCAAGCATTTGTTTACAAAGGGACTGTAATCTAGGCCCCACATCAGCAATGCCCCTTCAGCTGTCTAATAAATTTGATAGCCTATATAAGAATAATGAGGAGTTAATGGGGGCACAAGTGGCACAGCTCAAAGATATAGGTCCCATCCTGACTGAGGTAACACATGGCCAGATTAAATTGAAACAATCATATGTGGACAGAACTGCAGATAGGGACATAGTAGTGATTGGGGACTCAATTATAAGAAGGATTGATACTGCAGTATGTTGTGGGCATAAGGAACACACTACAGTCGGCACATTACCTGGGGCGACGCTTCATGATGTTTCAGCTTTATTGGATGGGCTCCTCGAAAATACAGTTAGCCCATTGGTGATTTTACATATAGGTACTAATGATGTTGCCAGAAGTAAGATGGAGGATAGAGCCATGACAAAAAGGATTACAGATAGAAATGGGAAAATTATAATTTCTGGCATTTTACCAGTTCATGGGTATCAATCCAACAAAAATGGGCCAATTGTACAAATTAACAGATGGTTGAGACAATTATGTAAAGAGGAAAGCTTTGACTCCATGGATGATTCTATAACATTCAACAGAACAGTTCTGTTCAAATCTGATGACCTGCATCTAAACCATTCAGGTACCAGGATACTGGGCAAAAAAATTCTTGAAGTAATAACGTTTCATTTAAACTGGAGAAGGGGGGGAACTTGGCTAAGGATATACATAGTAGTATTAACATTACTAATGTTCCCAACAAGACCCCAGAATGGAAGGCAGTGCTTATGAGTGCTAGGTGTCTGGTGAACAAATATGATGAATTCAAACTGTTGTTACATTCACACAATATTCATTTGGTTCTGGTTACGGAAACATGGTGGGATGATAATGACATGTGGGAGAAAAATGTGCGAGGCTATAACTTGTTCTCTAAATATAGGACTCATAGAAGGGGGAAGTATAGCTATGTATATACATGAATTTATAAAATGGTGAAGGGCTACAGTGGGACATGGGTGATCTAGAGTTAATATGGATACAACTGCTTCCTCATAAAGGAACCAAGATAATTTTACGTTTACATTATAGGCCACCTTCCATGTCACTAGATTACAATATGGCATTACTTAATGTAATAGGTGATCTGAACCTAGCAGACAGAATACTGTTGGTGGGTGACTTTAAACTACCCAGTATAGATGAGATGAAGGGGCATGGAGGTAGTAACATGGATAAGAAGTATCTGGATATTATTGATCAGATGGGACTCAAACAACTGGTCCAAAGTAGTACCAGAGGAACTAGAATCCTTGGTTTGGTACTCACTAATATGGGAAATTCAGTTAATAAAGTCCAGGTTAACAGTCCTTTAGGTGTCACTGACCACTGTTCAGTTCATTTTAGCATCAGGGAATCTCTAACTACCAAAATATCAGGCATTACAACTAAGTTCAATTTTAGTAGAGCTGATTTCTCAAGTATCAGAAATCAACTTCCACTTTGGGACTGGGAAAAAGATTTCAAAGGTTCATCTGTACAGGGCATGTGGAAACTGTTGCTAGCTAAAGTAACACATCTTATTAAAAACTATATACCTAGTGTTCCAAAATGTAACACAGATAAGGAAAAAAAAACCCACTTGGCTGAATGCTTCTATCAAGAGGCTGATAAATAGGACAAAAAAAATGTATGAAAAACTAAAACAAAATATTACACCTGTCATTCATCAGGCCTATAGAGAATGTGCCAAGGAAGTTAAAGTAAAAATCAAGAAAGCAAAAGTACAGTTTGAAGTGGAGCTAGCAAATAAAGTGAAGGATAGCAAAAAATCATTGTTTTCTTATATCAACAGCGTAAAAACAGGCCATAGCGTGATAGGCCCATTTATGAATGATTCGGGAATGACAGCTATTAATACGGAGATGGCTGATATTCAGAATATATATTTTTGTTCGGTCTATAATAATAGTAATCCAGTATCACACATTGGCTAGGATGCATCTAGGCCCGGGAAAGTAATTATTAACCCCAAAGATTTATTAGATTGGCTCATAAAGTTAGACATGAACAAATCACCTGACCCCCGAGGACTTACACCCAAGACTCCTACAGGAACTAGCGGATGTATTGGCCCTACCAATCACATGAATTTTCCAGGCCTCTCTTGACACAGAAACAGTGCCCTTAGACTGCAAAGCTGCCATAATAGTCCACATTTTGAAAAAAGGGCCCAAGTCAAAACCTGACAACTTTAGGCCCATGAGTTGAACCTCCCTGTTAGGGAAGGTTATGGAAGGGTTAATTAAATATTTAATTTCAGACT
Organism: Neoceratodus forsteri; assembly: GCA_016271365.2. NCBI lineage: Eukaryota > Metazoa > Chordata > Ceratodontiformes > Ceratodontidae > Neoceratodus > Neoceratodus forsteri. The sequence goes on along the minus strand of CM057455.1, from coordinate 1,114,800,577 downwards.
TTCTAAAGACTCATGGCCTGATCAACTCTGTACAACATGGGTTTACAAATTCCAGATCCTGCCAAACAAATCTTTTGGCTTTCTACGAGAATGTCAATAAAGAGTTGGATCTTGGGAATTCAGTCAATGTGGTTTATATGGACTTTGCTAAGGCTTTTGACAAATTGCCCCACATGGAACTATTAAGCCTATTAGAGGAAATCAATCTGAATAGCACTATTTGTAATTGGGTATTGGCATGGCTGCAGAGGAGAAAACAGAGGGTAACCATTAATGGGGTACTTTCTGAATGGGTACCAATCATTAGTGGGGTTCCCCAGGACTCGGTCCTGGGACTAAGTCTCTTTAATTTATACATATCGTCCCTTAAACTAAGCAACCCAAAAATGTGGCTTTACAAATTTGCAGATGATTGCCGATTGGGGCCAGTAGTGAACAATCAAGAAGATGCTGCATCTTTACAGAGTGCTATTGATGTGATCTCTGAGTCGACAGAATGTAACAAATTAGTCATGAGCACTGCAAAATGCAAGGTTATGCATTTTGGCAAACTCAAAGGACTGGTCTCTTATAAACTTGTAAATATTGCACTCATAGATACTAACAAGGAAAGAGACTTGAGGATTATGATTACTGCTGATCTTAAGTTTGGTTCCCATTGTAGGACACAGGTGGAAAAAGCAAATCAGAATCTGAATTGTATCCTCAGACATATATCCAGCAGGAATGAAAGGGTATTGACTCCACTTTATGTAGCACTGGTTAGGCCCCATTTGGAGTACTGCATGCAGGTTTGGTCCCCACAGAATAGGGAAGATATTCACAGATTGGAGGGAGTACAGAGAACATTCACCAGATCTATAAAGGGTTTAAAGATTAAACCATATGCAAAGAGATTATCATCCCTCAACCTTTATTCCTTTAACTACAGGAGGTTTAGGGGGCTTATGTTTGCTATATAGAATTATGGGAGATGACAAGCTTCGGACTGAGATTGGAATCCAGCACAAAACTAGTTGGTGTAGTAGTAGGAGACATAACAGACAACTTCTTTATTCTAAATGGAATCGCTACCGACAAAAGAGCTGGTTTAGTCAAAGGATAGTGGTTCCCTGGAACAAACTCCCATTAGTTGTTGCTGAAAGTCCCAGTATGAATAGTTTTAAGCACAACTTAGATTGACACTTTAGCAAGTTAACAACTCGATTTTAATTTGGGTATATGGCAAACTCTACGGACATCAGTCTATAAGCTTCAGTTTACCTATGAAATCTATAACAGACAAACTTATATATAAAACATCTAATCATGTCACAGTGATGTCACTTATAATTAAGCAAATCAATCTAATTGTATTAAACACATAACCCACTGTGATTGAGTATGTGTACTGAGAGCCTGACCATCTAATTAGCAAAATATAGATGTAAAGGAGAATAAAATAGAAATATAAATATCTTATATTTATCTTTCTATTTTATCTCCCTTTCCTTTTTGCCCCACCCCCCATTCTATCATTTGCTATGTAGATGGTTGGGATCTCAATTACACCTACTCCAATTACAGTGGGATATGTGTGTAATACAACTAGATTGATCTCCTTAATTATAAGTGACATCACTGTGACATGATTACATGTTTTATGTATAAGTTTGTTTGTCTGTTACTGCATCAGCTTTTGAGAAAGGACTTTATCCAAAACGTGTCAAGCATGCAGTATGTGTGTTTTGTAATAAAAACTGCTTTTAAAGGAATCTACTTGGAGCTGGTGTGATGTCTATTTTGGTTGGTGAGTATCCATGTTCTATGTACTTGTACTTTGTACACAACTTCACTAATGTCGTTAATAAATGTGCCCCTACTAGATGTTGTAGGCCAAGGTCCTCAATGCTCCATGTCTCAGTAGTAAGCTCAGGAAAACTCTCAGACTCAGAGATAAATCCTGGGCTCAATACAAACAATCAGAACAATCCTCTCATTGGCAATATTACAGATCCCTCTGGAATGCCTGCAAAAGTAGATTGAAAAGCACCAAGCAGTTCTACCAAACATCCCTTCAAACTCAAAACCTCTCTTCTCCCAAATACTTCTGTTCCCAGATAAACCAGTTGCTCCATGGGAAGACTATCGCTTCTGCTAGTGAAATTCTTTCAGATGATCAGATTCTATGTAACCCCCAAGACATTGCCTCTGGATTTAATCACTTCTTCACTGATCTAGAAAGATTTAAGGTCCCTTTACGTACTCACACTGATATCCCCCAATTCTCTCAACAGCAGCAACCCTCAGAAAATGCAGAATACCCACCATTACAGCCTCCAATGGGGTATCTACACCACAATTCTCCTTTGAATAGTAACCAGACACAGCCGGCCTGGTGCTGCAGAGAGCTGAGGCACAGGATGCCTTACCTCATTCCACATTGGCGACCTGGGTTCAGGAACAACCTCGGGTCATCGAGGAGCTGGCATGGGGGGGACGGGATTGAGCAGCCAGAAGGTAGCTCTGCCCACCCAGGGTGGTTGTCCACCCTTGCCATAGTTCTGCTCCCATCAGGTGGCAGTCTGATGGGATGCATAGGTGGGAGGTGGTGGTGGTGATTGCCAGAGGTGAGGTGGAAGGGGCCAAGCTGATATCCAGTGTGCATGTGCACCTCCATGCACAGGCATATGTGTCTGCAGGGGTCCTGGGTTGGGGGTGAAAAGTGAGGAAAAAAGCACATAAAAAAATAGTAATCAGACTGAAAGTCCTTAGGCAATTAAAGAGGCTCAAATGTGAAGGCTCACCAGGTAGTGACACTGTGGAACCACAGTTCTTAAAAATTGCTGCACCAATCATTGCCACCCCTATCAGGAATCTAATTAATATGTCCTTTATAGCTGGCACCGTCACTAACAAATGGAAAATGGCTCTCTTGGTGCCCATAAAAAAGGCCAGTCGAACAGATAAAATAGAAAATTACCACTCAATCTCTCTCCTCTGTACAGTTGCCAAAATCCAAGAGATGCTACTATGAACAACTATTAAGATTTCCTTAAATGTAACTGCAGTCTTACTCGGCTCCAGGATGGCTTCTGTACAAACCACAGCACTGATACAGCTTTAGTATGGGTCACTAGTGACATTATTAATGCCATGAATCTGGGCATGGCCACAGGAGCAATTTTCATAGACTTAACGAAAGCATTCAATCTGGTTAATCACAACCTGTTGCTCACTAAACAAGACGACTGTGGCCTGGATAATCTCTCCTGCTGCTAGTTCCAGAACTATCTGATTAGGTGGAAGTAAAGTGTCAAATAGACGGGTATGATCTAACTCCCCTTGTCAATCTATGATGTGGTACCCCAAGGATCCATACTTGACCACCTGCTGTTCTCGTTATTTATCAATGATCTACCTCGAAACTGTGGTGGTGCCTCAGTGCACATATATGCTGATGATGACATACTCTACAGGTCTTTCACAGACCTAACCTTGATCAATAATCAGCTGGAGAAAGATTTCCACTTATTAGAAAGTTGGTTTCTGGCTAATAAACTCCCTCTTTTTTTTTTTGTATCCTTATTTTTGCCTCCTAAAGCCACTGACCTGCAAATCTCCAGCCACTGCCGCCGACCCCGGAGAGGGTCGCGCCCAGCTGGCATATGCAGCTGTACCCTCTAAGGGGACCTCCCCATGTTTCTGCACCAGGCCGGGATCCAATACCGGCACGCAACGGATCCAGGCATCGTCAGCCGGTGAAGTAGCAGCTATAAAGCTGCGCAAACAGTGCCAACATTTTTCTTCCATTTTTCACCCCTCAGAGTGCAGGCGTGCAATGACGTCAGGCACTGTGTGCCGATGTCTGCTGCACTCCACCCTTTTCTGGCACCACTCTCACAGCACCCCTTGGTCACCAGCAGAGGCCGCTGCAGAGTGGTGGGACCCAGGAACCCTCCTTGGGATAGGAGAGCAGTCCTCTGGAAGTTCAATTCTATTCCTCCCCTGCTGACCCCTAACAGCCCAGGCTCGTGTTTGAACCCGGGTCACCAGTATGGTGCAAGGTGTGGTGTCCAGTACTTCAACCATCAGTGCCACCAGGCTGGCAACAAACTCCCTCTTAAAGCAAATCAAAAATGAAGGCAATGCTATTCTGTAGCAAAGACCTAGGCACTGACAGACAGGATCACCTTAAAATTTCCACCTGCACTGGAATCAACCTGGAAGTGGTCCAGACCTTTAAATACCTGTGAGTAGTCCTTGACCAAACCATGACCTTTTAATCTCATGTAGATGTACTGACTAAAACACTTAACCTAAAACTAGGGCTACTTTACAGACTCCCTACTTAACTGTCTAGGGAGGCGCTCTGTACCATTGCAAAGAAATGCCCTCTTCACCCTACTATTCTGTTGTTCCCCAGTAGTATAGTCAGTTTGAGAATCCACCTTCACTACCCTTAAATAGCTTTATCATAGGATAGGTCCATTTGCAGCTAGTGACCACCCCAGAACCCACTACTGCACAACACCAACAACCCTAGGATGGCCCTCCATTGCAGCCAGACTGTGCTATCCAGTATTAAGCTGGAGGGTGGGAGGTTTAGGAGGGAGGACAGGAAGCACTTATCCACAGAGTGGGTGGTGGACACTTGGAATGCACTGCCAGAAGAGATCATCTTGTTGAAAACCGTGGGAAGCTTCAAGAGACGCTGGGATAGGCATGGGGCAAGATAAGGATCATGGGTAGGAAGGATGGGGAGGAGTGGGATGGTAGGGCAGGGACATTAACTCAAACTGTGGACCTTGTAATACGAGCAGACTTGATTGACTAAATGGCCTTCTTCTGCTGCTTCTTCGTATGTTCATACGTATGTATGTATCCCCTGTATTGCCTTACCTTCAAGCTGATGTAACCCTTCTCCCCACCCAGTTTCTCTTGCATAATCCAACACAACCAGGTTGCCCCGGTTCCATGTGATAATGTCAAATGCATAATAGCTATCGACCTTTGGGCGAGTCTGAATTGCCGAAAATGAATTTTGGCAATGTGGACTTGCAGCGCATAGCAAGACAGCACTGGACACTTACTCTTTTTGTTTTATGTGGGGGTCAGTGCCCCCCACACCCTTCTACTAAAGGATTCTCAACTCCAGGGGGGTGCATGTCGGTGAGTGTGTGTACAAAACTATAAGAAATAAAAAACCCGTGACCCAGCGCAAAAGACAAGTGCGCCCAGACCAGAACCTAGCACCCTTCCAACCCCAGCCTGCCACCAAACCACCATGCCACATGGCCAGCTCAGCAGTCTACCACTGCACTACACTCCAAAAACCCTCCATCCCCTAATGCCCATCACACAGCATGGTCCCTCCCCATCTGCCCCTCATGTGTGTATACTGTACATTGCGACATCCTGTCGTTATAATTGCCAACCCCCTATCATGTCACCCTCCCTGTCCAGCAGCTCAGTGTGAAAGCACCGTGATTGAGTCACCCTTTTTGAAAGTGCTAAATCGCAGTCTCTGAATACATGGGCTACTGTTTGCCCAACATCTTAGAGCCTCAGCCCTCCCAGTGTTGATAGTCCCCAAAGTTTATTATGAAATTGGAAGGCGGTACTTCTCATTCTCTGGCCCGCATCTGTGGAACTCCCTGTCCTCCCTGCCCCCCATGGCTTGGGTCTGCTCTACATTGGTGCAGTTTGAAAAAAGACTAAAATCCCTCTTCTGGACAACAACTCCTTGTAACTGTGTTCGCCGAATCACATCCACAAGTGCATCCTCCACTTCCTGCTACAACTACAGTATGCGGGCAATAGTATCTCAGCCCTCTCAAAACTCAATACTGAATGCCTTTATTCGAACTACTTGCAGTAGCACTTAGCACATTATTTTCTTGATCATACCTATTTTTTAGTTCACCTCTTGCATAGACAATTTGTATGTGTATTGTTTTACTCATTAACGACAATTGTAGGAATTGTTCATTGCCATTACCTGTATGTAGTTTTTCTCATTGGTATTACCTGTAACTAATTTCCTGTTTGGTATAAGAAGTGTCTGTATATATGTATAACCTTGTATAATTCCTTGCTACTTACTGTATGTAACTGATTCTAGGTCCCCACTGAAAAACGAACATCTCATCTCAGTGGGCCCACCCGGTTACCAAAATTTAAATAAATAAATGTGGGCTATAGTTTTGGGATCACCTGACAGACCTCAGGCACCCCACCTAGCCTAAACTTGCTTCAAACAATGAGTGCTATTCAACGCACACGATTCACCACCGCCAGGCTGTATAGGCCCTGTTGAGGACATCCCAGCCCTAATGGAGAACACCCTGTCAGAGAAGAACTGAGCAAACTCCTCACACTGGCTGATTGAAAATGTTTTCTTGGGCTGTAGACAGTCAGGATGAAGATGGCTATCCACAGTTTGAAAAAGCAGAGCAGGTTTGTTACATTACTCATTATGGGTAAAGAGACTGCCATTACCAGGACAAAGGTTTTGGACTTCAGACAGGCAGACTTTGGCAGGTTGAGGGACACAGTGGAAGAACACCTAGCCAGCATCCACCTACACATGAATGATAACCAGAAATGGAAGTTATCAAGCTCAGCATTGCAGAGGCCACTAGCTCATGTACAAGATCCAAAGTAAAAAGGACAGGTTCAGGAAACCAAGCTGGTTAAGTGGGAAGTGTTAGAAAAGGTGAGGGATAAGAGAGCAGCTTTTAGAATAGTTATGAGATCCAAACGGGGGGGGGAGGAGGAGTACATGAAGAAATCAAGGGAAGTGAGCAGAGTGGTCAGGGCAGCCAAGGCATCAAGGGAGCTAAGGCTGGCACAAGGTATCAGAAAAGGAGAAAATAATTTCTTCAAGTACATTAGGGAGAGGAGGAACTGTAAAGATCAAATTGTTAGATTGAATAAAAATGATGGGTTGGTGAAAAAGGGGGCAGACCAGGCAGAAGTGATCATTGACTACCTCTGCTCTGTGTTTACAAGGAAGAAGCTTGGGCCAGTGCCTCAGTGGATGGGGGGGGGCACAGTAGGGGTGGGGTTAACAGATGGGGAGATCCCAGAGAAGAGGGTGATGGAAAGCCTAAAAGCCCTGTGGGCAGATAAGGCACCTGACCCAGATGGCATACACCCTAGGGTACTGAAGGAGTTGGCCAAAGTCCTTTCAGAGACACTAGCAGACTTTTTCAATACCTCACAGGGAACTGGGTGCATCCACAGGACTGGAGGATGGCACACGTGGTGCCTCTCCACAAGAGTGGTCCCAAAAATGAACCAGGCAACTATAGACCAGTCAGCCTTACATCCTTTATGGGGAAGCTAATGGAGACTATCCTTAAGGAAAGACTAGTAACCTTTCTGGAGGTGAATGGTCTCCAGGACAACAGACAACATGGGTTTGTCTCAGGAACATCTTGTAAGACCAATCTGGTCGACGTTTATGACTGGATTACTAGGGCAATTGACAGGGGCCAAGCAGTAGATGTCTTTTATCTAGACTTCAGCAAGGCCTTTGATTCAATGCCATATGGGAGACTGATTATCAAGTTGAGATATCGTGGAGCAGGGGAGAAAATGGTGGAGTGGATCAGGAACTGGCTGAATGACAGGAAGCAGAGGGTAGATGTAATGGGGGAACTCACAACTCCAACAGCTATAACCAGTGATGTAGCCCAGGGCTCAGTACTGAGTCCAGTGTTGTTTGGCATTTTCATTGCTGTCATCGTTCATGGGATTAAGAATAAGATAAGCCTTTTTGTGGATGACACAAAGATAGGTGCAGTGTGATGGATGACACAGAGGGGTGGCAGGGGATTTAGGATAATCTGACTAGACTTGAGAACTGGTCAGCAACATGACAGCTGGGGTTCAATGCAAAGAAGTGCAAAGTCATGCACATGAGGGTAAGAAACCTAAGGAATCATTACTGCCTGACGGGGTTACAGTTATCCCCTAAAGAGGAAGAAAAATATCTTGGGGTGGTAATAACATGGCAAATGAAACATTCAGCACAGTGCAGAAAAGTGGCAGCTAAGGCTAATAAGATACTAGAGTGCATTGCCAGAGGAATCCCATCCAGGAGAGGGCAGATCATCCTGCCACTGTACAGGTCATTGGTGAAGCCGCAGCTGGAGTACTATGTGCAGTTCTGGTGCCCCTACTTACAATAAGATGTTAAATTGCTGGAGGGGGTCCAATGCACAGCAACCAGGATGATCCTGGATATGGAGGACAAACCCTACATGGAGATACTGAGGGCGCTCAAATTGTACTCCCTGGAGGAACAGAGGAACAGAGGGGACATGATAGAAACCTTCAACTATATGAAAGGCATAAAGATGATACAGAGGAAATTTTAAGATTAAGGAGAGGGAGGGATATTACGGGCACAATCTGTAGTTGGAGAGTAGTAGATTCAGAAGGAAAATGGGAAGGCACTATTTCACAGAGAGAGTGGTGACAGGGTGGAACGTACTGCCTGAGGAGATGGTATCCTTGAAGATGGTGGGCAGTTTTAAGAGGGGATGGTACAATGTCAGGAGGAAGGTCACCAATGAGGTACTGAGGGGAAGGGTAACAGCTAGTATGGGCATGAAATTGAATATGCAGGTAAAATAGGGGGTGCAGATGCAGTGTAAAAGACTGCTAGCTGCACACTCAAGCAGCCTGGGACCATCAGGCCTGTATCTGCTGGCATTCTTTCGATGTTTGTATCTTCCTCCCTGCAGCAATCTCCCTGTACAGGAATATTGCCTTCTTATGGGAGATTGCCACCAAAATGAAATCTCAAAGCCAGTCTATCATCCTCAGAATAAATTCTCTGCCAACACCGCTCCAATCCCTGAACCTTGGTAAGGGTTTGAGTGATGATAAATACATTGTGAAAGTTCAATTCCACAAGTGGCATTTTAGTGGCATTATTTGTTCTGTGTCCATGAATGTTTGAGCAAATTTCACCAAACAGTAATTTCTAAACTATCCACAATACCTTTTAACCTACTAAACCACTTTTATACAGCTTAATTAGATTCCAGGACATATTTATTTTGGTATGCATGCCAAATCTTGAGTGAATACCTGTAATTTAAGTGGAGCTATGAACATCCAAATGATTTGAAAATGTTCATACAATTTAACAAATAATTACATTGTGAAACTTTGAACTCCTGTATCTTACAATTTACACAATCAATTGCCTCCTTATTTAGGAGATTCTATTACTCCTCCAAGAAAGTGTACACATACATGTTATAATATCTAGTTACAAAGGTGGCTATGTTGTAAGCATAGAAATAGTTTAAGAAATTTTCACATGAATAATAAATTAACAGACTTTGAGTCAATATAACTTCCCCGCCCCACATCCAAATGGCATGAAGCTTAGCATCCTGTTTTTTTTTCAAGCTGAATAAGCTTTATTGTGTTTATAAAATAAGAAGAAAACACAAACATACAATGTTTGAGCATAACATGGTGGGTACCAAGGATTAAGTAAAGATTAATAATATAATTGACCTACAGAAAAGTCCATCAGTACCAGAAACAAAGACATTAAACCAAAAAAAAACAGAGCCCCACCCACACAGCAGTCTCCCCTGAACCCAAACATGAAGCTTATCATCCTGTTAAGACCTCTTTCAAAGAGCAGGCAAGCCAAATATCTGGTTTTCAGCTGTACTACTGACCTGGTTATGGCCAATTAAAAAAAATTAGAAATGCACACAATATTTTGTGACATTTTGAAAAGTTTTGTTGAATTTTTTGACAATTTCACAAAATCGGAGTTTACTTATTTTGTCCAGCCCTAATTGTAACTTTTAATTGTATATATATATATATATATATTTATATACATATATATATATATGTGTTATATAGAACTAGGATTAATGTTGATGAGATTATAATGATATATTTATAACAATTATTTACATTTTAGGGGTTTAAGTGTTTCAGAAGGTTAGTGGATGTCTGTTTTTTATACAGGTATGAAGATTGCCTCAAAAGCAGCATTAGGAAGGTTTAATTAGTTGATTGAAATAGTAGGTAGTTAGTAATTTTTTTTATTGTTTTATGTACAGGTTGAATAGAAAGATTAAAAAGAAAGAAAAAAGTTAATTTTTTACAGTTTTGAAAATTTAGAAGATCGAAGAAAACATGAAAAAATATATTTTATTTTGCGGGTGCTTCATTAGTGTGTAAGCAACGCACTTCTGAGAGAAAGAATTGTTGAGTACCTAGCGGTCAGCCAGGCACAGGACCCAAAGTAACATGGATTCACAGTAGGAAGATCATGTCAGATGACTCTAATCGATTTCTTTGGCTGGGTGACCAAAGTAGTAGACCAGGCAGGAGCTGTGGATGTGGCCTACCTAGACTTTAGCAAGGCATTTGACACAGTCCCAAACAAAAGATTAATAAACAAGTTAGCCGGCCTGGGAGTGGGTACCAGGGTGGTAGCCTGGCTAAAAAATTGACTGGGCAACAGGAAGCAGAGGGTAAAAGTAAATGGAGTCCACTCTGAGAAAAGGGGGGTTACTAGCGGGTTACCACAGGGTTCAGTACTGGGACCAGTCCTCTTTAATGTCTTTATAGGTGACATTGCAGAGGAGCTGGAAGGAAAGTATGCCTCTTTGCAGAAGATGCAAAGATCTGCAACAGGGTTGATACAGATCCTACCCACTATCATGCATCAGGATCAAAATGGCTTCATCAAGGGAAGAACTCTCACAGAAAACATCAGACGCAGTATTAATGTAATTTCTCTAAACAAATCTAAAGATGCCACATTATTAGCAATAGATACAGAAAAAGCATTTGACCAAACAGAATGACCATACATCTTAGCAACCATACAAAAAATGGGGTTCGGCGCATAGCTCAGTGGATGGATTAAGCTTTTGTATGACTCCTCTAGTGCCTCTATTAAGACAAATAATATTGTCTTCGATTTGATTTAGAGGCACAAGGAAGGGCTGTCCCTTGCCCCCTTAATCTTTGTGTTAATAATAGAACCTTTGCCATAGCTATTAGAGGGAATACATTTAATTTATTTCTGACCTTACTTAACTAGTTTTGGAGTGAAATAGAAAGTATACTAACAAGAGTATTCAAGAAAACACTAACCTTAAACCCTTTAATCACAGTATTGGGGAGATATCCCTTGAAAGATTGTGTAAATCCCAATGCAATGAGACTGTTAACTATGGCATTCATCATAGCAAAAAAATTCATTCTCCTCAAATGGAAGGAATCTGCTCCTCTAGATAATGAAAAATGGCTGAATTTGATGTTAGATGTTTCCAGATTGGAGCAGATATGGTATATATTTTTTTTTATTTGTTCTAGAATTACAAATACCTTTGAGCCAAGGATCTTTTACAAAGGTTCCATGTCACTGGTACAAGTGAGACAATCATAAGCAAAGATAACAGTTTATAAAATTAAAAAAAAAAAAAAAAAAAAAAAACAACTCATAGTCTTGTAAATGAAAAAAGAACAATAAGGTGAAACTTTGAGGAAGGGAAAGGGAAAGGAGGAGGGTGAAATCAGGGCGACTAAGTGGATGGGAGAGTAGGGGAGGTAGATTGGGGGGGACAGAGAGAGGAGAGGTGGAAGGCGGATAAGAATAGAGGCAGTGCAGCCGGGTGGCATTTGCCAGGGGCCAGCAGGGGAGGTGAAGATAGGGAGGGGGGTGCTGGCAAAGTGCAGGAGTAGATGTGGGTCCAAAAGGGCATCTTCGGCTATGGAACCAAAAGATATGTTTAGCCACAACAGTCACAGAGGTTGGAGGCAGTCAGTGTTAGGCGGAGACAAGTCTTAAAAGTGCTGAGCGATAGTGAAGATGAAATGTTGCTGGGAAGACCGTTGTACCAACTAGTGGCCCGGTAAGCAAAGGATCTTTGGCCTTGTGTTGTGCGGCAATGCGGGACTTGCAGAAGCTGAGGTTTTGATCCCCTGGTATGTCGGGTGTGGATTCTCGGTTGTATGAGGGCACAGACTCCAGGGGGGGGCAAGGCCCAGCAAGATTTTCTTAGTAGTAATACAAGTTTGGTGTTTTATTCGATTGGCAAGATTCAACCATCCAGTTTGAGAACAGAGGTCACAGGTGTAAGTTAGGCGTTGGGAGCCAGTGACAAGTCGACAGGCCTTGTTGAGGGCGGTGGATACACGTTTGAGTGCGGTGGTTGTAGCAGCACCATAAATGATAATGCCATAGTCAATGATGGATATGATAGAGCTCCGGACAGCAACAGTGAGGGCTTTAGGTGTCAAGTGTTTCCTATGACAGAATAGCAGGCCTAGCCGGGAGTTAGCGGCTTTGGCAACATGGTCAATGTGGACAGTGTAGGAGAGGTGAAGGTCAAGGGTGATCCTGAGGTATTTAAAGTTTTTGACCTGTTCCAGTGCGGCACCTTGTCTGGTGATAATGGAGAGTTGGAAGTGCTTATGTTTATTATAGGAGCTGCTGAAGATCATGGCCTTTGTTTTTTTTTTGATTAAGGATGAGTTTGTGCTTTGTGAGCCAATTCTCAACTGAGGAGAAGCCGAGTTGGAGATTTTCTTGCAATTTCTTTGGGTCCTGGTGTGTGGCAAGAATTACAGCATCATCGGCCTACAGGGTGGTATGTTCAGTGCAGGAGTCCGGTAGGGTGTTAAGGAACAGGCTGAAGAGTAGGGGGCCCAGTATTGAACCCTGGGGGACTCTAGAGAGGACAGGTCTGGAATCAGAGTGCACATCTCCAATTTTACATGCTGGTGCGGTTTTCAAGATAGCTTTTGAACCAAGAGATTGAATCATTGGAGAGATCAGCATTTTTAGTTGGCTCAGCAGGAGGGAGTGGTGGACAGTATTGAAGGCTTTTGGTCAGGTCGATGAAAATAGTACCAGTTAGTTGTCCATTGTCAAGGGAGCTGTGAATGGAGCTGGTGAATTCGGAGTAAGGCAGAGGATGTACTATGACCTTTTCTAAAGCCATGTTGCTGTTTACAGAGAATATTATAATTGTCCAGATGCTCGGTAAGTTGGTCCGCTACTATACATTCCAGTGCCTTCGATAGGGGAGGCAGAATGGAGATAGGGCGGAAGTTCGCATGTTGAGCCTTATCACCACTTTTGTGACTTGGGGTAACAGTGGCCATTTTCCATTTGTCTGGGAATTGGCTAGAGGAAAGAGAGAGATTAAAGATCTTGGTGAGGGGCCCAAGTACCTCATCAAGCGTTAGGGTCAGTAGCTTGAGGTCAAGTGTGTCATTGCTTGTTCTAGATTTGCTGATGGCTTTGGCAATGTAGTTTCGGACTTGATGTTTCTTTAGTGCTTTAAAGTAGAAAGGTGGGTGACAGGCGTGGGTGGAGGAGTTGGTGGGGATGGGAGTTGGCATGTCTTGGAAGAAGTCGGAGGGGCGAATACTGCTAAGGTCAGTGAAAGTGATGTTAAAAGTGTTCGCAATAGTTTTAGAGTCGAGTGTGGTGTGCCCATTTATGTTGAGTATGTTCAGCGAAGATTTTGACTGCTTCCCAGTGACATCTTTAATATTTTTCCAGAAATCTCTCCCATTTCCCCAGGAGTTAGTGAGGGCCTTTTTATAGTAGTCAGATTTCTGTTGCCGAATGGATTTGGTGCAGTCGTTCCGTGCCTGTTTGTAATTCTGGATGTCGAGTTGCTTACCAGAGTTTCTAGCCAGTTCCCAGAGGTGGTCCCTGGATTTAAGTTTTTTAAGGAGGTCTCCTGAAAGCCAAGGGTTACTAAGCGATTTAACTTTACGCTAAAAATGATTAAAAAGAAATATTCAAAAAAATATGGACCCCATTCTGGTTGGTTATTCAAAAGGATTTAATATAGAGGCATAATAGGATTTAATATTAATAAAGTATTTAGTAGATTCCTGGATCCACTGCTTATGACGATAAATCAGACCTAGTGTCTGAATTTCTGATGATAAAATGGTCTCTATTATTTATCTGAAAAAAAAGAAAACAAAGATTCCAATACAATGCTTTTTATTTGTCAATGTGACCATGTGAAATTATTAGCAACTCAAGGCTTTAATTTGTTTATTCAAATTACATGTTGTGGAACTCTTATTTGATACACCAGCTAGTATCTATTAAACAAAGGTGCTGTTGTTGCTACTTTTCTGTCCAATTTGGAATACTCTTCTTGTTAATTTAGCTCTATGGTGTTTGCAAATGTATTAGAGTTTTCTAGGTGTTTCCTTGCTTTTCCTTAAACTATATTACTGATATCAGTCAGAACATTAATGTAATGTTATGTTGTTCATAAACTTGTTTGAAGTCAGAAATAGATTAACTGCTGCCAAGCTTTTCTCATTAGTAAACATCTGTTTGGCTCATGTAGAGCTCTACTTTTGGTACAGACAAGTCTTTCACTTGTAGCAGCTTAATATGTCATTTTGGGGTTGAAAATGTTCAGCTGTTGCCACTTTTAGATGGTCTATTAATGCTTAGCCAACTTCTTCTTCTCCAATCTTCAGTAAAATAGGTACCTTTGGGTCTCCTCAGTTTCCTTTTTACGGCTGTGGGTGGAGCCTACAGAACTATTGCTATCACTCATTAGCTCTAAAAAAGGGCTGATTGTGGAACCTTCAGTTGGACTTTTGTAAGTATCCTTCTGGACACCCAATGGAGCTTGAACCCTTCCACCATGATTGGCCACTACAAAATAATAGCCACACTATTTCCAATATTACTTCTGCATTCCAGTGCATGAACTGCAAATGTGCGACTTGCACACATGCGCAGTTCTGCTAGCACTGTCATGCTGTGAATAGCAAGATGTCAGCTCTGTGGGGAGTGGCAGTGTGTATCCTGCTTGCTAACTGATTTACCTATTTTGGAATTAAAAGGTTTTTACCCTGCTACATCTTTTGTGGATTTTTTATCTACAGCTGACAGTGATGAGGTGCCGACCTATATGAACATTTTGTGAGCAAGATGTCATTCATCACAACTGTGCATGCATGAGTGCCACACATGTGCAGTTGCATCACTGGTACCAGCTTTGCGCCATTCAGTGCCCCCCCCCACCAACTCAAGTGGCACACTGGAAGCCCACCCCAGTGTGCTGAAAGACTTTTCAGTGACCCCCACAATTCATGTGGCACACTGGGAGCCCACCAACATCAGGGTGCCCAATCTCCATGTTGGCATTATGTGCACCCCCCCCCACTCATGCGGCACACTGGGAGCTCACCCCAGTGTGCCTAATTTTTTTCTTCCCCCACCTCGATAACATCAGTGTGCCCAATCCCCATGTCGGCATCCTGTACAACCCAGACCCGTTATGTGGCACAGTGGGAGCACACCCCAAAGTGCCCAAATGTGTTCTTTTTCTGTTTTCTGTAAAAAAGAAAATGGTCCCCCATCATTGCTACACTCGTTTTTTTCTTATAACAAAGAAAATGGTCCCTCATTGTCGCTGCAGTCCCCCTCTCCTGTTCCCACCCCCTCACTGAGCTCCTACCTCCCCACATACCCCCTTACCCTATACTTACCTCCGGAGGTCAGCACTGTCTTCTTCTTCTTCTTCTCTGGAACAGGACACATCTGCACTCTTCAAAGCTGAACCGCGAACTGAAGAATTTAAGGTAAGCATGCCATAATGGGGCTTGCCATTAAAAGACAGGCCAGGTTGTCCAGTGATCCCTGCCAGGAATAAATACATAGGAGAGGGAGGGGGGAGTGGGGGCAGAGGGATAGAGGGGGTGGGGTCTGATGACATCACCAGGCAGAAAAAGGATAATATGACAAGAGAAATCCAGAGCCCCAGGGATTGGCTGGGGGGTGGAGCCCAAAGGGGGTCCTGACCAGGGGCCTATTAAGGGTATATTAGGCCAGGGCTTAGGCAGGATGATCTCTTTTGCTGGGAATTTTTCAGACCGAGGATCTCAGCACATCATTTTGCAAAATGTTAGGTAAGGCACATGGGACGGCTAGGCCTTGCAGGCCACGTGAGCCCTGTGAGAATTACTTATTTTGGAGGGGCATTGTTCTCATGGTATGCATTTGAATAGAGAGGCCTAGGCAAGAATGGTTTTGTTTGCTGTGATACTGTTTGGTTAGCCTTATGCTGTTTAATTTTATTGGTTTTAAGAAGTCAGCTCAGGAAGGGGTTGGCTGAAGAGCAATACAGATAGCTGGTTGATGGCCTGGTATATTCCTGAAATGGAAAGCTTAGGTTAGACACACACAATACAAGGCCCGGATATATGTGAGAAGTCATCTGGGGACATGTGTTATGACTGGGGGGGGCAGGTTGAGGTAGCATTGAATGTAAAATGTTTGGCATTATGGGGGCCTTTAATTGCGTGGCGTTTTATTTGGCAGAAGCTTATGGTATGGGTGTTGGGCCTCCTCAGCATTTTTGTGTCCTGCATCCATGTGGTCTGGCTGTGACGATGCTAGGTTATGCCTTTCGCATAGGTTCAAAAAATAAATAATTATTAAAAGTTTCACGAAGAATATAACAACAACCGAAGCAAAGGAAGAAAGCCTGGTGGTGGTTTTAGCAGGACTTGACGGGGTGCAGGTGTGTGCCTATAGAGAAGAAAACTAGTGAGTTGGAAGGCAGAGCACAAGGGGTTTCATCTGGGCACATGGTGGTCTAACGAAAGTATCAGGGGAAGGGCCGGTGGACAGGCTGTAATGCCAGCGAACACATTACGGGGGGGTCACAAGTGTGGTAATGGGGGATACAGGCAGAGCCTGCCACGGTGGATACCGTGGCAACTGATGGATGGAGGCACGGAACGTTTGGGTAGGAAGGCAGGGGAGTAGGAGGGCACAGATTCAGGCATTCAGAAGGGGGCCCTCCCAGTCTGCTCAGACTGTGGAAAGGTGCTGACAGAGGTTTATAGGTGGCATAGAGAGAGGGGACACAAAACAGTCCTTCCATTTATTCCCAGGCATAAGTGGGCATTTTAGGAGTGTTTTTTCAGTCTTCTGGTGGCAGGATGAGGCCACATGGTCCAGGCAGCCAGAAGCCACGGGGGGGGATGTTTCTGTGGACATTTTTCCCAGAGCAGGGGTGACAAGGGGGACGATTGGGGAAAGAAAGGCAAACAGAAGAGCCCTTGGGTGGGGACAAAGGAACCACGGTGGCCGGCATGGTTAACAAACGAACCATGTCATGGCGGGGGGACCTGCAGCATGGCAGGCCGAGGCCGAGGCAGGCCTCATGATGAGTGGCAGTGGGGATCGGAGATGGGCACAAGGGCCATGTCATGTGGCCATTTAAGAGGCAGAGGCTTTGCAGGCAATACTGGTCGCCAGCATCAAGGATGAGGCGTGGGCTTGGTGGCCCAGGCCATGTGTGGGAGCCTGCAAGGGGCCCAGCATGGTAAGTGGCAGTGGTGTTGCAGAGAGCACAGGGGAATAAGGGCGGTGCATGGCTGTTTGGGGCCTAACGCAAGGGCAGGCCTTGGCCTGCAGCAGCAAGGAGTGCACCTCGTAGGGATGCAGTTTAACACAGTGGTTTAAGGCTGAGCTGCAAAATCTGGAGACCTGGGCAAATCCCACAACCCTCACTTGGATGGGCACAGGCCACTAGAGGGGCCCACGTGGCCCGGGGCACCTGGATGGGGGAGTAAATTAAAAAAAAATAAAAAGGAGAGTAATAATAAACAAACAAATAAATAAATAAAAATCAATAAAAGGGAGGAAACAGTACTAGATCACTACAGCACAGGTACTAGCGGACCCAGAGATGGTGGGCCCGGAGCATGGCTTGGAATTGGTCCGCTGGAGCAGGGGCCGGGACAGCCTGCCAGTCCATACAACTTTGGCTGAAGGGGATAGAGCTTATGGTATAGGACTGAACATATAACCTTTCACCCACAGACTGCAAGGACAGAGAAGCAGGCATGGCACTGAAGCGAGCCCAGCTGACCAGTGAAAAGATGCTACAGGAGGCATCAGTCTTGATGGGGCAGATGTCAGAACTATTGGCGGCAGCAAAGAAGAGAGAGGCAGAGGAGGAGGGGCAGAGAAAGCACAAGGAATGGGAAGAGTACCCGAGTAGGGGCAGAGGGGTTAAGATGCCCAGGCAGGAAGTCCCATGATCTGGCACCAATACAAGTGCCCCTGCCCGCACCGGAACCAGACGATGGAAACATGGATGGGTAAGGATGATGTGGACCTCACGGATGAGAATGGTTTAAAGGATTACCTAGAGGGGCTGCTTAGCGGCATGGGGGACACGGGAATTGAGAAGATGAAGCGGGCAGTACAGGCCTTAAAAGGCAAAGGGGCCAGGTCAGAAAAAGGGGGGGACAGCAAACAAGAAATTGTACGAGGGGCCGCTGGGCTGTTCAATTGGGGACCCCCTGCTGGCCTCAATCAAAGAAAAAATTTTGAAAGGGGAATATATTGACATCTTCAGCCTTGTGGACTAGGAGACAGCCACGAAGTACGAACAGAAGGAGTCGGTAGGAAAATTGGAAATGGCAGTGGCAGTGGCATTGGCAGTGTTAGGTCACAAGACGGAGGAAGCAAAATATAAGGGGAAAACCATAGAGAATTGGCAAGGAGGTTTCATAGTATATAGCGCCTTCATGCTGGAGAAGCAGCCAGAACTTACAATCCCCTTGCTGACATACACGTCCATTATCAGGGAGGCGTACAAGGCAAAAGTTGGGTATGGGTGGCTCAAGTATGATGAGGCCTTCCGGAAGTGGATGGTGGTGAAAAGGGACCTGAGATGGGATTGCACCCACTCGGAACT
The DNA here is from genome assembly GCA_016271365.2 of Neoceratodus forsteri. Classification (NCBI taxonomy): domain Eukaryota; kingdom Metazoa; phylum Chordata; order Ceratodontiformes; family Ceratodontidae; genus Neoceratodus; species Neoceratodus forsteri. Next base: position 1,114,781,828 of record CM057455.1, on the reverse strand, counting down.
GTGGTTGAGGACCCTCTCTGGGGAAGGAGGGGGGTGGTAGGAGACCAAGCAAGGAGGATCACTCCTGTAGCAGGGGAAAAGGCATGTTGGGGTTACAACAAGGCCATCTGCACATGGGGCAACTGTAAGTTTTAGCATGTCTGCTCAAAATGCGGGGAGTCGCACCCGGCCTCCAGCTGTCGGTGGAATGGCAACAGAGGGGGCAGCTTGGGGGACAGTTTTACGAGCAGTCCTTTTGGGGTACCTGGGGGATACAAGGATACAAGGCAGGGGCCATGGGGGCAGCCACAGAGGGCAGCATAGCACCCTGGGGGTGGTGGTAGTGGGGCTTCCATGGGTGGGTGGTGGGAATACGCTCTGGCGCACTCCCATTTCCCTAGCAGCAGTGGATGAATGTCCATGGAATACCCAAACAAAGGGGCAGGTGAGCTGCTGGGAGGGTTCCAGACAGGTTTCACGGGTGCTCTGGGGTGGAAAGAACATGGGCCAAGAACCTGGGGACAGTGAAAGGGAAGGAAGGGATTGTAGGGGCCAAGATAGAGAAGGAAATCGCAGCAGGACGGGTGGAGGGCCCATTGGAGGGCCCCTCGTGTACACATTTCCAGATTTCCCCATTGGGGGTGGTGCCCAAGAAGGTTGAAGGGGAGTTCTGCTTGATTCATCACTTATCATAACCAGAGGGCTCCTCAGTGAATGATGGCATTCCAGACCACCTTAGGGCGGTGTCATATGCCTCATTGGAGCAAGCCATAGCACTGATTAAGGCAATCGAGGGGGCATGGTTGGTGAAGATGGACATTGAGTCAGCATTTCTGCTCTTGCCTGTCAGGCCCGCAGATTGGGACCTACTGGGTTTTCAAATCCAAGGGCACATCTACTTCAACAAAGCCATGCCCATGGGGTGTTTTGTGGCCTGCTCCACCTTTGAGGTGTTCAGCACCTGGATACAGTGGGTTTTCGGGGTCAGGTATGGTCACAGGAGGGTGGTACATTACTTGGATGATTTCCTCCTCATCAGGGAAATGAGAACAGAGGTGCAGAAAATGCTAGGGGATTTTGAGAATATGTGCCAGTGGATAGGGATACCTCTGGCACAGGTCAAGACAGAGGGCCCTACCTGGAGGTTGGAATTCTTAGGCATAGAGGTGGACACCAAGGAGGGTTATTTTTGGCTGCCTGAGAACAAAGTAGCGCACCTAAAGGTTTATTGGCCCAGGTCATGGGGAGGAGGAGGGTGCCGCTGGTACAAATACAGCACCTGCTTAGGCACCTTAATTTCACCTGCAAGGTCATCAGCCCAGGCAGAGCTTTTACAAGAAGACTGGGGAGGGACACAGGAAAAGCCAAGAGGCAGCACCATTGGGTGGACGTATCAAAATGGGTTCGGGAGGACTTCGGGGTGTGGGAGGAGTTTCTTGACAGCTATAACGTGGTGACATTCTAGCAAGATGAGTGGGAGTGTAACACGGACCTGAAGCTGTTCAGGAATGCTTCAGGTGCCCTGGAAATGAGGGCATACTTTCAAGGTGAATGGATGTCGAAACCATGGCCAGTAGCTTGGGCGGAAGGGGGAACACTGAAGGACATTACCTTCCTGGAGATCTTCCCGATACGGGTGGCCCTGGAAGTATGGGGTGATAGAATGAAGGGGAAGTGCATTTTGTTTTTGTGCGATAACAAGGGGGTAGTCAAAGTGATTAATAGGCAAGGGGGTAGGATGGAGATGGTGGGTAGGCTGCTCATATGTATGGTCTTGGGGGACTGTGGCTGAACCTGTCTTTCAAAGCGCAGCATGTTGAAGGTTTGAGGAATGAAGTGACTGACAGTCTTTCCTGTTTGCAGCTCAACGGGTTCTGGGAGCTGAAGCCACTGGCAGCGCCACACAAGACCAGGATCCTGGACCTGTTATGGGAAGTTGGAAGGACACAGCCAGGGTGCTGTACCAGGACGTCTGGGCAGAAAACATGCTGAGGGCCTATGAAGCAGGGTGGACAAAGTTCCAGATCTTCAGGGGGAAGCACTGGTGGGACAAGGATGAACCTGCCTGGGAAGAGCAGGTAAGGAGGTTCATGGTGGAGCTGTGGGAAGTAGGGCTGGCCCACACCACAATGGTCATGCACTTGGCTGGCATCAGTTGGGTATGCCAGAACAGGAGCTGGCCTGACGTAGGGGCCAGTAGGATCATAAAATGCATGGTAGCAGGGTGGCACGGGGGCAATGGATCAGGGGGGACAGAAGGCAACCCATAAGAGGGGAATTACTGGTAAGAGTTTGGGGGGCTACCTGGAAGGTATGCACATCAGCCCAGGAGGGAGTACTATTCTGGGCTGTGTTTGCAGTGATGGCTGCAGGGGCATTCCGGTTGGGGGAGGTGGAGACCCCATGAAAAACGGCCACCGGGCAGGTGTTGCAGCATGAGGATGTCCTATGGGGACACGATAAGGTGGTCATTATACTGGCTAGATCCAAGATTGACCAGGGAGCGAGGGGACCCAAGTGTCACTGGTAAGGAAACCGCAGTCGGCCAACTGTGCCATGAGTGTGCTGGAGGAGCACAGGAGTGCGTGGAGGAGGGTAGGGGGGATGCTGTTCTGGCATTGGGATGGCTATCCCGTCACAGGCTTCCAAGTAAGGGCAGTCCTCAAGAGAGTGCTGGCATTTCTGGGAGAGGAGCTCAGCAAATTTGCCCTGCATTTATTCAGGATTGGGGCAGCCACAGAGGCTGCAGAGATAGGGGCTGCAGTGGCGGAGTTACAAACGGTGGGTTGCTGGAGGTCCAGCAGTTACAAGAGATACGTGAGAAAATAGCAACAGCAACTCTCACTGTGGATTTTGTTTCCATGGCAGGTTCCAAGAGGAAAATCTGCATAGTGGGGCACTCCTTCTGTATTGGGCCGAAAGGTTTGTGGTGGCCACCTCCAGAGGAGTGGATCTGAGATATAACACTGAGCATACCAGGGTGTTATGGAAGGGCATTAGAGGGATGAAGTGGGCGCAGCTCATGCCTTTGACAGAGGAATTGAAATTGCAATGGAGTACCCTGGATTGCATTGTTATACACCTGGGGGTCAATGATTTAGGGAGCCTGCCATGGGGGGTATTGGAAAGATCATCATGACAGACTTAGAGAAATTGAGAGGGTGGTGGCCGAGGGTGACAATCAGCTGGTCCGACATCACCTCCCAGACGGTATGGAGAGGAGTGCAGGATGTCCGGCTGATCGAAAAGTTCAGGAAGAGTTTGAACAGGAGGGTTGTCAGGATGGTAATAGAAATGGAGGTGGGGGATCACCTGCAGCACAGAGACATCTCTTTCTACCAGCCTGCAGTGTTCAGGTCGGACGGCACCCACCTGTCAGAATTTGGGATGTGCCTGTTCCTGTGACCTACTGGGGAGGTAATGAACCAGATAGCCAACAAAGGGATTAGATACTAGCCTGCAAGGGGGGAACCCCTTCATCCATAACAAGCTGGAGGAGGGGCAGTGGAAGAAAGGAAAAGGGGGAGCAGGGGGAAAGAAAGGGGAAGGGTGGTAAGATACACGGGCTGGGGACAAAGAACCCAAACATGGTAGTAAAGTTGGGAGGGGGATAGGTCCAGGCATTGGATTCAGAAGAGTCCAGATCTGGATGGCGAAATCCCGGGGAAGTGGACTAGCCTGGTTCTGGTGTGGAGGAGGGGGCCAAATTCACAGTGTCCGGGTCCTGAAAGCAAGATGGGAGAAATGACCAGAAGAGGGACAGAGGCCAGAGCCAGGAAAACTTGGAAAGAAATTTGATGTAAATTGAATTGTGAATTGAAAGTTATATGGTTTGTAAATATAGTTCTTTGTGCCATGAATAAAATGTTGCCAGCAAGCAACCAACAAGTTAAAACAGTGTGGTATCCATCATTCCTGGGGAGATTCAGGGGACAATGGTGCTTGCCGTTAAAAGGCATGCCAGGTTGTCCAGTGATCCCTACCAGGAATAAATACCTAGGAGAAGGAGGGGAAATGGGGGAAGGGGGACAGGGATGGGGGGTGGGGTCTGATGACATCACCAGGCAGGAAAAGGGTAATATGATAAGGGCAAGCCAGAGCCCCATTGATTGGCTGGGGGGCAGAGCCCAAAGGGGGTCCTGACCAGGGGCCTATTATGGGTATATTAGGCCAGGGCTCTGTCAGGATGACCTCTTTTACTGGGAATTTTTCCTACCCTCCCACCTTTATTAATGAAGGTGATGGGGGCAGTTATGGCACAAAGGAAGGAATTGGAGGCCAGGTTGATCACCCTAGGGGACCTGGGCATAGGGCCAGGTGTGTTTTTCACTGCAGGGAGGCAGCATCGGGCCAGGGGGCTAGGACAGAGTCCCCTGGCAGGGAGGGGCATGTATGCCCATGGGGGGGGAAGAAAGGAAAAGGGGGGAGCAGGGGGGAAGAAAGGAGGGGAGGATACACGGGCTGGGGACAAAGAACCCAGATGTGGTGGTAAAGTGGGAAGGGGGATAGGTCTAGGCACCAGATTCAGAAGTGTCCTGATCTGGAGGGCAAAAGCCCAGGGAAATGGACTGGCCTGGTTCTGGTGTGGAGGAGGGGGCTAGATTCACAGTGTCCGGGCCCTGAAAGCAAGATGGAAGAAATGACCAGAAGAGGGACAGAGGCCAGAGCCAGGAAAACTTGGAAAGAAATTTGATGTAAATTGAATTGTGAATTGAAAGTTATATGGTTTGTAAATATAGTTCTTTGTGCCATGAATAAAATTTTGCCAGCGAGCAACCAACAAGTTAAAACGGTGTGGCGTCCATTATTCCTGGAGGGATTCAGGGGACAATGACATTCAATGGGGTTTACAACTCATGCTGATAAATCAGCCATTTTTTGGAATGTTTGCAGTAAATTTTCAACATGGGGTTATTGGGACCCCTCCTCATGAAAACTGTCATTGTCATTTTGTTACTCAGTTGTGAAAGGTGATTTTGCGGTTGCTGTGCGGAATCACCTTCCGGGACAGATTCACAAAATGACAGTGCCACTGTTCATGAGGTGGTGTCCCAAAAAGCCCATGTTGCAAATTTGGTGAAAAGTTCAAATGATCATAAGCACGAAAGGCAGCATTGCACAGTTTTTGCGCACGCTCCTAACTTCGCCAACTTTTAATATTTTCACTCCACATTTTCAACATTGCCATTTTTGCACACTTCCTTCAAAACAGTGCAGCTGTCATTTTCTGCAACCTGCCCAAAATGTGTTTTCTCACCTGTGGCACAGAATAGCATGTTCACTCTGCGAAATCACCTTTCAGGACAAGTGAACAAAATGACACTGGCACTCTTCATGAGGAGGGTCCCAAAAAGGCCATGTTGAAAATGTAGTGCACCACCTTCAAAAGAAGAGGGACAGAGGCCAGAGCCAGGAAAACCTGGAAAGAAATTTGATGTAAATTGAATTGTGAATTGAAAGTTATATGGTTTGTAAATATAGTTCTTTGTGCCATGAATAAAATTTTGCCAGCGAGCAACCAACAAGTTAAAACGGTGTGGCGTCCATCATTCCTGGAGGGATTCAGGGGACAATGACATTCAATGGGGTTTACAACTCATGCTGATAAATCAGCATTTTTGAATGTTTATAGTAATTTTCACATGGTTATTAGACTCTCCTCATGAAAATTGTCATTGTCATTTTGTTACTCAGTCGTGAAAGGTGATTTCGGTTGTTGTAGCGGAATCACCTTTGGACAGATTCACAAAATGACAGTGCCACTGTTCATGAGGTGGTGTCCCAAAAGCCCATGTTGCAAATTTGGTGAAAAGTTCCAAAAGCTATTGAGCATGAGCGTGCATTGCACAGTTTCTTCACACACGCCTCCTAACTTCGCCAACTTTTAATATTATTCAAATTTTCAACATTGCCATTTTTGCACACTTCTTCAAAACAGTGCAGCTGTCATTTTCCACAACCTGTCCAAAATGTGTTTTCTCACCTGTGGCACAGAATAGCATGTTCACTCTGCGAAATCACCTTTCAGGACAAGTGAACAAAATGACACTGGCACTCTTCATGAGGAGGGTCCCAAAAAGGCCATGTTGAAAATTTAGTGCACTACCTTCAAAAAATGGCCAAGTTACACCAGGGCGTTGAATAATTCCTATGCATATGTGTAACTTTGGTCACTTGGTAGTGCTTCACAGCCCTATTAGCTCTGGCTAGAGCTTACTAAAATATGCAGCCTGTGATTTGCAAGACACAGCTGTTTATCTTTTCACCACCCCATCTCCACTTTAAAACCTTTGTGCCTAAATGTGTTCCAGTCAGAACTCTGGAGTTTACAAATTAACCATCCTGTGGCAGTTCTGGGGATTATAAGCTTCAGCTGCTAGGATTGAGAAGAAGCCAAGTATTACTGAAATGGCACCACTCCCATTTAATTAAACTCTTGAAAATAGCTAGAACTTGTGGAGCTGAGTGACACAGCTTCCATACAGTGACAGTGGAGCATTTTGGATGGCAACGCTTGTGGGAAGGGGGCTGAGAGATATGACTGTTAGGATAGCTGCCACACATGCCCACATGTTATTGTTAGTCAAAACAAAAATATCTGTAAAAACAAAATAGGTGATTATATGAGTTCAGGTAAACACTTGACTTACTATAAGTAATCTTTGAAGCATGATGGGTTTCACAGCCTTTTGCTTCTATTTGTTCTTAGTATTCTCTGCCCCTCTCAAACTCAGCCCTTGCCCTAACAATTTGCACTTAAGTTTGCCCCCACAATCTGCTACTCACCTTTTACTCTACTTTCCTACCTGCTGCCAACTAACTTAAGCCAAGTGTTAAGATGCCCCAGCTCTTTTTGCCCTTTTCAGCTGTCCTTTCCATTTTTTGACAGTTTAATGTGCTTCACTGAATCTGCTTACAGCCAAATAAGCTGGTGGGATTAGACTCTAGGGTTTGTGGAGAAGAAACCACAAGAAACTCTGCTTGAGTCTTTCACTTCCCTTCCATAATTCTGTCTCAAGCTTTACACAGTGGGCCAGATTTTCAAATATCATGGACTGACACACAGGGTTCCATGTGATAATGGTAATTTAAATACGGTGACTGTCAAAACGGCAAACCCTTAAAGCATGAATACACAAATGGCACCATCAAATTATGGCCACCATCAGAAATAGCAACTATTTCACTGATTTCTACCACAATATACCTCATGAGGCAGCCAAACTAAACCTTAAAGTGGAGATGTTATTCACTTAGGGGGCTATGCCCCCCATACCTCCCATGGGGGGCTGCACCCCCAAACCCCCCATCTCTAAATATACCATACCAAGGCACTCAATGACAGTGAAGAGTGCCATACCACTGGAATTGCTGTTATTTCATGGTTGCCATTAATAGTATGTCGCCATTTTAGCATTCGTTGTTCTGCCATCGCCCTTATAACTTCACTGTATTCACGTGCTACCACATGCAGTGCTTATATGAAACAGAATTGTCACATGGGGCACAATGTGCAAAACCATGCATCATTCCCAATTTTGGAATGCAGCCTGTCCCAGACTGGGATGTGTAGTGCTTGCAACAAACCTCCTGATGTGTCATGGTGGAGAGAGGCCCTGGCACCTGCACCACAAAAGAGATGCAGCAACCCCTTTAGCAGGATTCACAAAGCCAGTGGGACCTGCCCAAACATAAACCTGCCAGAGTTTGTTTAATGGCCCCATGCACCAGTACTGGCCCCTGTGGAAGGCAGGCATCCCAGACTACATGACTGTGTATAGCATACCTCTTCTTGTGTCCTACATAGTGTGTAGGATACAGCAGTCACCCAACCCAAAGCATGTCATGTGCTGCCGCTGAAGTCTTGCACATACAGTACATGGCAGTACTGTACTATACCTGCTGTGCTGAGCTGATGGTGCACAATCCATAGCAGAGTGGTGAAAGGGCCACCTATGTCCTGCATGACCAGGTCTGGGTGTGTGTTGGGAGTATACTGGCCACCATCCACCCTCTGCACAGCCAACAACTGAGAAGCTGGTCACACTGGACAGGACACTGGCAATGGTATTCCATCACTGCTGGGAGGCCTGCACAATGCTGAAAATGTTCCTGGAGTTCAAACACCTACCTGACATCATGCCCAGGACTTGGTGTCGCTAGATGTTTAGGGGTGTCTCACTGTGTCTCACATACCATGGAGCATTCCTCACAGTTGCTATGGAAGCCAACAATCAGTAGGGAATGACAGACACTCTTACTAATGCTGCAGCACCATCAGATCCATCCCTGGACTACAGCATCTCACAATATTATGATCTGGGCCATGCCAATGGTATATTGGCAGAATCTAAAGTGTAAGTAATGGGGCACATTTATAGTAGTTGTTGTCATGGGACAGAGTGATGTGCCAGCCATGGCTATCACAATTGACTGTACACCAATGGTGTCCAGAGTTCCATGGTCTATAGCAGACAGGCAATAATGGAATCAGCCGGTGTAATTCTTCTCTCAGGAACTACCTGCTCATGTCAACACAGCCAGTGACATGATGGGATACCTTGGACCAGTGTAGGATGTTCAAGTCTGCACAGATATCACAATGATATATGTAACAACACCATTTGGTAGGCTACACCAGCATATCTCACATGGTCTGGATACCAGGCCCTGAAAGTACCCAGGGCACACACAGAAATCATACCTGGTCATCCAGAACTGTTGCGGAGGAGACTCTTGCATATGGAGAGTTGTTGGAGAGTAGAGGATCGCACTGGTGAATCTATGTTTACACAGGGCTTGTGATGCTGGAGCTGTGACAAAGGACAACCCTAGTCAGAGGGCAGCATGGGGCTACCATGCACAGTGGCACACTGGGCACATGTACTGACTCCAGAATAGCAGACGCATAAGCTGGTAGGCAGGGCTACAGTTATCTCCCATACCACACATAGTGCAGTGGTGCATAGCCTGGAGGCAGTGCTCCTTTACCAATGTCATGACGTGTCTGCCTTATTATTGGTGTTACCGGTGGCAGTGAAAATGCAAGGGTGTCACATACATCAGGAAAGGGAATGGGTGTTTACTCACCTGGTAAAGGTGATTGTGTTGGTTGGCATCCATTGCACTCCAGACATTACCTCATGGGTTACAGCCCACCTGATAGGCTAATGATGCACATGACCCAGATCAGATTTCCAGTATATCCAGGTCTCAGGAACCCCTGCTCTCCAGTTTGAATTTTCCATAGCTGAAAGGAAGGATGTTAGTACCAGAAACAATACACACAGTAGAGACTAGCAAGGATGAGGTCTGCTACACATGATGACAATAACAAGGCCAGAGGCCTGAGTTTATTCCCTATTATGTACACATTACCACTCGAACCATGGTTCGACTGATTTTTAGCAGCGGATTGAATTCTGACGGACTGGGTAAGACCTCCTGATCTTACTGGTTGGATGCTCTGATCATTCCTGAGGGAGGGTTTGAGTGCTATGGATGCCAACCAACACAATCACCTTTACCAGGTGAGTTAACACCCATTGTGATTGGTTGGCATCCCATGGCACTCCAGACATTACCTTCATGGGAGATAAGAAGCAGTTAAACCTCCGGTGGGATTCGGATGAATCGAGGGTCCCATGGTGGAGCCTGCTAGGACATGGGAGGCTAAGGCTGGCCTGAAGTCCTGGAGTTGTTCCAGCCTGTAGTGCCTGGCGAAGGTATGTAGGGAGCTCCAGGTAGCCGCCCTGCAGATGTCCTCAGATGACACCGATGCTCTCTCCATGGGAGGTGGATACCCGCTCTGGTGGAATGAAGCCCTGATTCCCTGGGCGGTCAATCGCCCGCTGTGTAAGCGTGGAGACCATCTTCCGATCCACCCGCGATGGTGATTATGGACGCCTGAGCCCTGTCTTTGGCCTTCGCGACGATGAAGAGTCTCTCCGTCTTACGGATGGCCTGAGTTCTGCCAGGTAGATAGAGAGGGCCGACCCCACGCCTAGTGAGTCAGGAGCACCGCACCAGCTGCTGAGGCTGCGAGGCAGGGTGGGTAGGTCTATGGGTTGTTCTGTGGAACCTCGTCGAACCTTCGGCTGGAAGGCCAGTACCGTCTGAGCCTGACTTCTCTCGGGTGAGGATGGTGTAGGGTGGAACGCAAGACAGGGCGCCGAGCTCCCCTATCCTTCTGGCCGAACAGATGGCTACCAGGAAGGCAGTCTTCAGTCCTGCCCAGAAAAGGTCTGAGTCGGTGAGAGGTTCGTACGGTGCCGTTCTTAGGGAGTCCAATACCAGCGGTAGGTCCCACGGTGCGACGTTAGGCCTGGTCCTAGGTCGCATGAGGTCTACCACCAAGAAGCGGATGGCATCTGGATGGGCCCCGGCGGTGCCTTCGACTAGGCCTCTGGTCATTCCGGTGGCCGCTAGTTGCGCCTTTAGAGAGAAGAAGGTGCCAGTCCCTTGTCCACCCCCGCTGTAGGAACAGCAAGATAGTGGGGAGGTTGGCCTGTCAGGTACCAGCCTCGTCCAGCGGCACCACTGTGCGAAGATGGCCCATTGCCTCTCGTGAGGTGGATGTAGTGGAGGCTCGACGAGATCGGAGGAGCGTGCCTATGACCGACTCGTGATACCCGGTAGTGGTTAGTCATTCCCTCTCAGGAGCCAGGCCGTGAGCTTTAGGGTTTGAGGGGACAGGTGCAGCACCGGACCCTGCGTCAGCATGTCTGGACGGGATGGGATCCGGAGGCTGGCTAGGGACATCTCTGTGATTGCTGTGAACCAAGCTCTGTGGGGCCAGTACGGGGCCACCAAGATGATGGAGGTCCGGGATTTTTGGATTTTCTCCAGAACCTGTGGGATGAGGGGGATCGGGGGGAACACATATGTGTAGTCCCGAGACCATACCTGGGACAGGGCGTCCATGCCTTGGGAGTGCGCATCTCTGAACCGGGAGAAATATTGGTCCACCTGGGTGTTGTCTCTTGATGCCATTAGGTCCATGAACACTGGACCCCATGCCTCCTGGATTACCTGGAACAGGTCCGGGTGCAGGCGCCATTCTCTGGGGTGGATCTGCTGTCAGCTGAGCCAATCTGCCCTTACGTTCAGTTTTCCCACCAGGTGTACTGCCCCCAGGCGTGATAGGTGCATTTGTGCCCAGTTCATCACCCTTCCAGTTTCTCGTGACATGGTCCTGCTCCTGGTACCTCCCTGCTTTGCGATGTAAGCCACTGTCACGCGATTGATGGACTTGATGAGGACCGACTTTCCCTGGATGATGTGTCGGAATGCCCTCAGGGCGTGGAACACCGCTCTCATTTCCAGGACATTGATTGAAAGCTGTGACTCCGCCGGGGACCAGGGACCCTGTGCTGATTCGTCCCCCAGACAGGCCCCCCAGCCGGATAGACTCACATCCGTCTCGATGGGGATCGGGTGTGGTGCCTCCAGGGGGATCCCCCTCGTCAGATTTCCCGGGGTGACCCACCACTCCAGGGAGGATCTTACTTCGGCGGGTAACTGGACCACGCAGTGCAGGTTCCACTCGTTGGGTGCTCCACGCGCCAGAATGTAGTTCTGGAGCAGACGCATGTGCCACCTGGCCCAGGGGACGAGGTCAATGCAGGAGGCCATGCATCCCAGGAGTCTCGCCACCTTCTCCACCGTGGTGTGGGGGTGTGACCTTAACTGTCCAGCCAGGCTGCAGAGGCTGCGGATCCGTGCCAGAGCCAGCCTCGCCCAACCCTCTGCTGAGTTGATGATGGCTCCGAGGTGCTCGATCTGTTGGGTCAGGCAGAGATGGCTCTTCTCTCTGTTCACCACCCAGCCGTGGTCCTCGAGTGCTCGTACCATGAGCTCGGTGTGAGCACGCGCCTGACCCTCGGATCGGCGTATGAGCCAGTCCATCTAGAGTGCGGCACTATGTCTAGCCCCTGTTCCCCGAGTCTGGCTACCAGGGGTGATGGAGACCTTGGTGAAGACTCTGGGGGCCGAGGGACAGGCTTGACGGGCGCCTAGTATTGAAGTGGTTTCCCAGGATGTGAAAATGGAGGAATCTTCTGTGGCTCTTGACGATGGGGATGTGTAGGTAGGCGTCCTTGAGATCGAGGATGTCAGGAAGTCGCCACCCTGATGCCCTGAAGGGTGGATCGGACGGTCTCCATTTTGAACCGGCGTGGGATCATGTATCGGTTCAGGCGTTTGAGGTCCAGGATGGGCCTCAGCTCCCCCGACTTCTTGGGAACCAGGAAGAAGATGGAGTACATGCCCTCCCCCTGCTCCTGGACCGGGACAGGTTGAATGGCCTTGTTCTGGATGAGATCTGCCAGAATCCCCTGTACCTGGTGGGGTGAGGCTCTTCGTCTGGAGACCGGGGATGAGACAAAATGATGGGGAACCGAAGGATGGTACAATTCTATGGTGTACCCCCTCGAGACCACGTCCCAGACCCACCTGTCCAACGTGGTGGACACCCAGTGGTGAGCGAACAGGGCTAGCCGTTGGCCGACAGGGGGTTACGAGCTTTGGTGAGGGGGGCTCGGTGAGACAGAGTCACTGTTTCCCCGAATCCTCTTCCTCGACCTCTGGACTTTTGGTCCCGGGGTCGGAAGGGAAGATTTGTAGCTGCTGAAAGCGGCGTGTATGGGTAGGATGGGGATGCTTTACCTCAAAGGAGTGGTTCTGGGGTAGGAGTCCCAGAGTTTGGGTCTTGGCCCCAGGACGAAACCTCCGTCTAGTGGAAGGTAGGTGAGGTCTTGACCAGTTTCTTAGGAGGTCCCTACCCTCTTCCTTCTGTTTTAGGTAATTCTGGAGACCCTCCCGAATACATGAGTCCCCTTAAGGGCAAGTTCTGCAGAAGAGTCTTGGATTCTGAATCGGGGTCCCAGAGCTTGAGCCATAGAGCTCTGTGGGCCCGATTTATGATTGTGGCTGCCCTGGCCTGGAGGCGTAGGGAGTCCACTGCCATGTCTGCCAGGTATTTGGCTGCATCGAGGGTGCAGTCTAAAAGTTCAGCCTCCCTGGACTTTGGACTCGCCTGTTCCTGAAGTTCCTCCAGCCAGCGGATCTGTGCCGAGAGTTATAAACGCCGCCGTCATCGCCTTGGCCATGGTGCCCTCAATTTCAAAGGTCCTCTTTAACATGTCCTCGATTCTTTTGTCTGTGGGTCCTTGAGGGCTATGGTGCCACATGGCAGCACGTCTTCTTACTCAGGCGCCACTTTGTGGATCGATGGAGGACGCCTTGCACCAGCGCCTGATTTGTCGCTTCGAACCAGGTATATCTTGGTGTAAGTTCCTTCGGGTTTGGCATTCTGCCCGGTCTGAGGATTGCCATTCCATGTGAATCAGTTCCTCAATGGCCGGGCAGACTGGGAAGGTCTCCGGGGTGGTGGTCCTTAGCTGGATCATTGGGTCCAGCTTCGATTCCGTCTTCTCCCCTTCCTGTTCCTCTGTGGACAGGCCCATGGTGGCCTTGATGACCTTCATAAGGCCGGGGATTGTTTCGAACGCACACAGTTTTGACGTGAGAGACAGAGCTGTCTGCTGGTCGATGTCCTCCATGTCAGACTCCAAGCCATGCTCCTCCTCCTCTTCCTCATCAAATTCGTCCTCTTTGTCCCTATCTTCTGGATTGCCATCAAGGGGAATGCTGGGAAGAGGGTCCTCTGGGGCTGGTGGATCCTCTGGAAGGTCTCTCTGGTGGGTGAGCTCTGCACTGGGCGGCCGAGATCTGTTTTGGATAAGCGCCTCCAGCTTCTCCATGATCTTCAGCATGAAGTTCTGCTGACTCTCCATCATGGCGACTGACGCTTGTTGGTTCTGTATCAACAGGGAGCCCGGATCCACCCAGGTTGAAGTGCTGGGGCCTGGGAGGGAAGGTGCCATGGGGGGGTTCTCTCCATCAAAGACAGCTCATGGTCCAAGAGGCAGGCCACGCAGAGAGGGCCTGGGGTTTGAGGGAGGAGGGAGGCGCTGCACGCAGTACATTTCTTTGCTTTAACCATCTGAAAGATAAAGAGAAAGGTCTAAGTGAGGAACGGGACTCCGGAAAGCTGTCCCCTAAGCCCCCATGAAACATGCCCGTAGGCGAAGAATAAGGGAAAATGGGGGGGGATGAGTCGCTGTGGTAAGGACGTCTGGAGGGGCCCTTAGACAGACCATGGAGGGGAGGTGGAGACTCTTTTCTGGCATCCTTACCTGACTATCCCCTCTCAGATGATTGCTACTCCGGGTAGGCCCTGGGCCTGCTGTGGGAGGGACCATGGCCACCGAGGGATGGGGATAGTTCTGCTAGAGCCTGCCAGGGTCGCTATGGGAGTACCCTAAGCGTGGACTCTGGGTGTCCTACTGGGGGTCACTATGGGAGGGACCCGAGTGGACTGAGGAGGTCTCCAGGTTTTTTTTTACTTTGAGAGCGCCTAAGGCTGCTCAGGGTCTAATTCAATTGCAACAACATAGAAGGCTTTTGATAAAAGAAAATACAGTTCCTACCTTAGAATTTTAAAGAGCAGACAGGGGTTCTCTGGATGCTTCTTGCCTATTCAGATGCACAAATTACAACTGGAGAGCAGGGGTTCCTGGGACCTGGATATACTGGAAATCTGATCTGGGTCATGTGCATCATTAGCCTATCAGGTGGGCTGTAACCCATGAGGTAATGTCTGGAGTGCCATGGGATGCCAACCAATCACAATGGTGGTTAACACAGCAGGACACTTTCACTGGCAGCGGCATCTGCACTTCGGCATCCACACCTGCATGCCAGCCAAAACCCTTCCCCTCCCAGCCTCCACAAGCAGGATCTGGCTCCTGCCATCATCAACAGTACAATCAGTGGACAGTGTGCTGTCTACCAGTTCAGTGACTGCAGGGGTCACTGCATAGTCAAGGCTGCTACGTGTCAGCTCCAGTATACCACTATATTGCTGGGTGGTATTTCTCCACTGTGAAACCAGTGTCATGCCTGGCATCTGTTGCAGCATGGATCTAACATTTACATCTTTATTGTCCCAAAAGGTGCTATTTCCTTAATTTCCCTGGTTCCAGTGAGAGTCAGTAGTGCCACATCCTCCATCAATCTCCTCCCATATGCCATCTATCTGACACAAAGGTTTTGCTTGTGAACTTTGCCTTCGGGGCCAGTTTCATACTGGAATTGATGCAGGGTCACTGGCACACTGGGCTTTACTGCAAGCTGCCTGCTGACTACAGTTTACATCACTCTAAGAGCCTTTTGAAAATCTGGTCCAGAATTTTTATTTCATATTATAATCCTGCTCCCCTGTATTTTTTAATCCTCTTCCCCTGAACCAAGTCTGCTTTCTATTTTCTGCCTGGCAGATGAGTGGATTCAAGAGCAGAGAAAGATCACAAAGCTTTGTCTCTTACTGATGTCTCACTGAACTCTATAAATACTGTCTTCTCTTAAAGGAGAACTCTGGTCAACATTTCTGGCATCAGAATTTGGATCAGCATATTATCAATCAGCATCATGTCAAAATGAGATCTCTAAGTTACTTTGTTTAAAAGTTACAAGTCATTTTTTAATCATATATTCACTGATTGCTCAAAAAAGACAGTTTCTGTGAAGAGATACTGGTGATTTCAAAACCTGAACTCAGAGCTTAGTGCTTCTTGTAAGCACCTTATAGGACTTTTTTTTCTCTCATGTTGCCTAAAACTGCAGTCATAGTAAACCTCTGAAAAAGGAAAACTGACACTGGGTGGATCAGTGCATGCATTTCCATAATGTGCAGATGCAAGGTACATTACTTCAGAATGTGACAGGGGGATGGAATGCAATGGTAAACATTGGTTTAGAATGACAAAGTTGTGTGCAGTTTTCAGAATACTGCAGGTACGAGATTTTGAAATGTCACTAGGTTGCAGATTTGAAATGCACGAATTACCCAACCTCAGAAAGTAGCTGGGACACATAATTTGGAATGTGACATGAATGCTAAAATTCATAATGTGGTGGTTTTAGAATGTGACTTAGGCATGCAATATCAGAATGTGGCGGAGATGTGCAATTTTGGAATATGGTGGGGGATACACATTTACAGAATGTAACAGTGAGAGGCAACTTTGGAATGTGGATATTAATACACAATTTCAAAATGTGGCAGTGATGCAAAATTTCAGAACGTAGCAGTGATGCACAATTTCAGAATGTGGCAGTGGCATACAATTTCAGAATGTAGCAGTGATGCACAATTTTGGAATGTGGTGGTGATGCACAGTTGCAGAATGTGGCGGTGATGCACAGTTTTGGAATGTGCCTCTGATGTACAATTTCAGAATGATGTGGTGACACACAATTTGGAAATGTGGCAGTGACAATTTTGGAATGTAGCATTGAAATAAAACTTCAGAATGTGGCTGAGATGTGCAATTTCAGAATGTGGTGGGGATGCACAATTTTGGAAAGTGGCAAGGGTGCACAGTTTCAGAATGTGGCAGGAATGCACAATTTTGGAATGTGGCAGGGGCACATAGTTTTAGAATATGGATGGGATGCACACTGTTTAAATGTAGTGGGGATGTGATGCACAATTTTGAAATGTGGTGGGTGTGTACAGTTCTGGAATGTGAAAGGGACAAGCAATTTCTGAATAAGTGGTGTGTTTTGCCATATTCTGACAGGCATCCCCACTATATTCCCAAATTGCCAGTCCCTGCCAAATTCCTCAATGTGTGTTCCTGTTGAATTCTGAGATTGACTGTCTCACCACATTTTGAGAAGGCAAATCCCTGCCACAATCTGAGTTTCCATGTCCCCCTGAAAACATTTTTAAATTGATCACCATTTTGACATTCAATATTTTGGTTTAGTGCTACATTCCAAAACCACCTCCTCAAGCATTCTAAAGTACAGCATCATGCAGCACCCCATACATCGAATGGGAAGAACACCCCTCCCCCCTCAGCTAGTGGTCAAACTGGGATTCAGCATGTTTGCAGTTCATTTGCATCACCAGGTAAGAAAAAAGGTCCATCTCCCCATACGATGCACAGGGGAAATGCCAAACCACACCCAACAACTAACACACTGAAATCTGGCCAATGGAAAATCATGTACACAAATGTTCACAGCCTGGAAAATAAGATCCCAGACCTGCAGGCAATAATTTCAGAGGCTAAACTGGAAATAGTAGCAATTAGTGAGATGTGGTTTACCAGTAACCACACTTGGGAGACTTCAGTACCTGGCTCATGTACTGTTCAGAAGAGACCGAGGTAAAAGGGGGGTGGGTGGGCTCTGTATGTCAATGAAAATATCAAAGCTCAGAAATTCGGAATATACATATGAGCCAGAAGAACTGTGGGTGATCCTGGAAACAGGAAATGGGACAGTCACAAGAACTGGGGTTGTCTACAGGCCCCCAGACCAGGGGGAGGACATAGACACATTACTGTTAGAAGATATAAAAAACATGACAGCTAAAGGGGAGGTTCTGATAATGGGAGACTTCAACATGCCAGCTACAGATTGGTCAATAGCAGCAGGAACATCTGCCAGAACTAGACACATGGTGGATTCGCTGCAGGGGAGGGCCTCAAACAACTGGTATAACAACCCACATGAGACAGGGCTATCCTAGATCTAGTACTAACAGGGAAGGGATCACAGATCTCCAGGTAGAAGGTCACCTGGGGGCCAGTGACCATCACATGGTATAGTTTAATTTGGCCACTACATCTAAATCATCCCATTCCAAGGCAAAAATATGGGACTTTAGAGGAGCTGACTTTGATAAGATGGCCAACAGAGTTACGCTAGCCCCGGCAAAAAGAAACACAGGTGAGGGGGTACAGGCAAAGTAGGCAAGCATTAAGGATGCAGTACTTGAAGCAACATCCCATTGTGTTAGACAGAAAAGGAAATGCAAAAGAAGAAGGAAACCACTTTGGTTCTCAAAAACAGTAGCAGAAAAGGTCAGAGCCAAAAGGCTGGCCTTCAGGAAATATAAGGGAACACAGCGGGATGAAGATAGAGAGGCATACCAAACTGTCCTAAGGGAAGCAGGGAAGGCAGTAAGGCAGGCAAAGTCCCAAACTGAGGAAACACTAGCATGAACAGTAAAAGAAGGTGACAAGACTTTCTATAGATACATTAGTGAAAGGAGAAAGTCCAGAGGGGTATTGCTAGCTTAATGGAGAAAAGGGAGCATGTGAGGAGGAGGACCCTGTAAAGCATCTATCCTAATGATACTTTCCAGTATTACTGAGGAGCTAAAGGTGGAACTAGCAGAGCCATTAGCAGAACTTGTTTAGTGAGTCTCTGAGCACAGGAGAGGTCCCAGAAGACTGTAGAAGGGTTCATGTGATCCCACTCCACAAGAGTGGTAGCAGGGAGGAGGCAGGCAACTACAGACCAGTCAGTCTTACCTCAGTAGTGGGCAAGATTATGGAGGCACTCCTTAAGGAAAGGATAGTGCAACACCTGGAATCCATAGGGGCACAGAATCCAAGACAGCATGAGTTTACAAAAGGAAGGTCCTGTCAAACTAATCTCATAGATTTCTTTGACTGGGTGACCAGAGTGGTGGACCAAGGGGGAGCAGTTGATGTCACCTACCTTGACTTCAGCAAAGCTTTTGACACTGTTCCACATAAAAGATTGATAAATAAGCTTGGTAGGCTCGGAGTGGGTCAGAAGTTGGTTAACTGGGTAGCAAACTGGTTGATGGGCAGAAAACAGAGAGTGGTGGTAAATGGTATACAGTCAGAAGAGATGCAAGTCACAAGTGGGGTACCTCAGGGATCAGCCCTGGCGCCAGTCCTCTTCAACATCTTCATTAGTGACATTGCAGATGGACTAGAGGGTAAGGTTTGTCTGTTTTCAGATGATGCCAAGATCTGCAACAGAGTAGATGATCCAGATGGGGTGGGCAGAATGAGAAGAGATCTGGATAAACTAGCAAATGGTCAGAAGAGTGGCAACTGGGATTTAATGCAAAGAAGTGCAAGATCATGCACATAGGGAAGAGAACCCTGAAGCCACCTATAGGCTGGGAGGGAGTTGCTAGCAGTCACAAAGGAAGAAAGAGACTTGGGCATCATCATCACTGATGACCTGAAATCATCCAAGCAGACCTCTAAAGCAGTAGGTAAGGCTAGGGGGATGTTAGGGTGTATTAGTAGGGGTATCACAAGTCGTAAGATGGAGGTAATAATCCCTCTTTACAAGACACTGGTTAGGCCCCATCTGTAATACTGCGTGCAGTACTGGAGGCCACACCTTCACAAGTATATTAACCAAATTGAGGCAGTCCAGAGAAGGGCAACCAAAATGGTGCAGGGACTGCATCAGAAGATATATGAGGACAGATTAACGGAGCTCAATATGTATACCCTTGAGCAAAGGAGGGAGAGAGGTGATATGATCGAGACATTCAAACACCTTAAGGGCATTAACAAGGTGAAAGAGTCTAACATGTTTAAATATAAGAAAAATAGCAGGACAAGAGGACACAGCATGTGATTAGAGGGAGGCCAATTAAGGGGGAATGTGAGGAAATTCTTTTTCACAGAAAGGGTGATGGATGCATGGAACGACCTACCTCAGGAAGTGGTGGCTATGAATATAGTGCAGGGCTTTAAACAGGCATGGGATAGGCATAAGGGAACAATACAGATGAGTATGAATAGATAGGCCACTAACAGAGCAAAGGCCAATCGCACATTTATAAGGTGGAAAAAGAAATTGGCAGACTGGATGGGCCTTGCGGTCCTTATCTGCCATCAACTTCTATGTTTCTATGTTTCATCTGAGCTTTCTGGAAATGCAAGCACTGCAGCCAACCCTACATAATTGTAACAGCCCAACTTGTCTTACTCACGTGGGCTGCCCCAGAGCCCTTGGGGTCCTCAACGTACTTCTCCAAGGGGGCCAGGCCTGAGTCCTGGCCAACTCAACAATGGTGACTTGGTGTCTCCACCTGGGGCAATGGTACAGTCTCCTGTGGGCAAGACAGATTACCACCCACCACAGGAAAAAGTATATATCCCCTTAGTGACTGACTCCTCTGGCACAGTTAGAGGAATACTCCCACCCCACAAAAACGATAACCAAGCACAAAGCACAAACTCTTATGCAAGATGGCAAACAATAATCCCTCTTTATTTAAAATGATCTAAGACAGAGGAGGTAGGGGCTACTCCCTCAAACCTCCATAAAATCAGGCACACAACCCAGTAGCTCTCCCCCTTCCCCTGGGTGCACCCAGAACAATCCCAGACAGTGGGTACTTCACCGTTCTCAGTTGCAGGCATGCAGTCTCTCATTGGGGCCCTTGCAGAGCAACACAGGTTCAAAGAAAATCAGTCTGTCATTGGGGTTGGGGCTCTTCCCCAACCCTCCTAGCTGATGGAAACAAAGAATCTCCAGAGCTGCAGCTCGGAGTACTCACAGCTTTCCCAGGAGGGTGATGGTCTCCCTGATTCAAGGATATGCACAGAGGGTGGAGAAGGCACTGTTCTTCACCTGTCTGACCTTTCCAGCTTCACCTGAGGGCCTTTGTATACAGTATTTACCACGCAGGCCTGTTCGTCCTTAAATCTCTCTGTCTCTACTGCCACAGCGGATTCACACTGAAGACAAAAGGCAGATCAGCTTCCCCTCAGCCAGACCTGGGCTAGTGGCCACCCATCTTCCAGGTCTCTCCCCTGGCTGGAATTCAAGGACCCCTATGTGGAGCAGCCCCCAAAGCCTGAGGCTCACTTTAACTGTCCCTTCCAATCCAATCAGTCCCAGTCCCCTCAGGGAAACCTCCTCTCTCCTTCTCCAAATGTTCAGCATTTCTTCTCCTCTTGCTTCCTGCACAGGGGAGGGGTAGCCAGAGAGTTTCCCTCCCAGCAGGCAGCCTTTGTAGCTGCCTTTTCTCTTAGTCCCAGCAGGTAAGCCCATTTTGGGAGACTTACACACTCTACTGGCTGGAAACTTGGTGTCCCAACAAGCCCCTTTTACCCTTTTTAGGAACCCATAACAAGTACCATGCACTTTTCTAGCTAGACATCTAGTTCCTAACTAGCACCAACAATAATCACATTCACAACTAGGCTTGTATCAGGTCCAGCCACAACAATGGACCGTATACAGGTAAGAAAGTGTGTTCACCTATACTTCCCCATGGCCTTCCTAGGGCAACACAATGAAGGACAGAGAACAGGAACCAGCAACTTGTGGATGGCATGGATGGGCAAGTTTGTGGGCTCACCCAGGGTGTCATACATGAGCTTTATAGTTGGCCATTGAGGTCAACCCAATCATCTAGGCAGGGTGTAATCAGGCACTAGAACCAGTTCACTGGTGTTTTTTTTCCCCTTAGGCTCATAGCCTACTGTTCTCCCCTGGGCTAACCTGGTGCCTCTATGCTATCTGGGCTTAGATCAGAAACAGGGGCGGGGCCGGGGGCTGGAGCTGCACTGTAGCTAAGTCACTATCTGATAGAGGAGGGCACATCAGGTGGCCTGTTTGACTACTCAAAACACTACTTAAATTGGGCCCCAAAACAGGAACAGCGAAATGGACCTCTGGGATGAAAGGCTGGGCCTCAGGGTTCAAGAAGAACGCAGGATCTGGGTGGCTGGTACTCATGGAAAGGGCAGATTTTCGGTAGTACCACTCCCACTGGAGGGAGGGAATGTCCAAATCCATCCCCCACTAAGAGCAGGCGGAATCCTCCTCCTCGCTGTCATCACTGGAATGGCCCCCCCAGACCTTACCGGGGTGGCACGGGGGCAGTGTCGGCACCCTAGGTGGCATGGCTAAGAGGGGAGGAAAGGGACTGCCCTCTCTGCTTATTCTTCCCCTGGGTTATGGGCCATCTTGCTACTGGTGTATTGGGACCCGGGGCAGGGTTTGGCATGATCGCCCCTATGGGTAGCAAATGATTTCGGTGCACCATTTTCTCACGCCCATGACCATGCTCCTGCTTTATACAATACACTGGTAGGCTAGACAGTGTTTCCACCACAAGGTAACTGTCCAGGGCCCACCAGTCCTGGATCTTGTTCTTCCTCTGGAGTCCCAGATTATGCAGCAGGACCCTGTCCCCCACTCCCAGCTCTTGACTGTATACTCTGGTGTCATACCTCCTTTTGTTCCCCTGACAACTACGATCCACCACTTTGGAGGCGAGCTTGTATGCTGCCCATAGATGTTTCCTCAGCTAGCCGGTATGCTCGAGGTACAACTTATGGGAGGCCCCATCAGCAGATACCTCAAAGCAAAGGTCCACTGGCAGCTGGGCCTCACGATCAAACATGAGGTAAAAGGGGGAGCACTGGGTCACATAATTTTTCATACAGTTGTACTCGTGCAGCAACTGACCTACCTATTGATTCCAGTTCACTTTGTCTGTGGGGTCCAGGGTGCCCAACATGTTCAGCAGTGTCCTGCTGAAATGTTCAGGCTGTGGATCCCCCTGGTGTTGGTAAGGGGTGGTGTGAGATTTCTGTATGTCATAGGACAACAGAAACTCCCTTACTAAATGGCTCTCAAAATCCTAGCCCTGGTCAGAGTGAATTCTTTTGGGGAGGATGTAATGCTGGACATACTGCTGCAAGACCTTAATCACAGTGCTTGCCTTCTGGTCTTTTGTGGGGAAAGCATGCGCATACCTGGTGTAGAGATCTGTGATGACCAGTATGTTAGCTATGTTTTTTCTGTCGGGTTCCAAGGATAGAAAATCCATGCATACCAACTCCAGGGGCCCACTGGTACTTATGTTGACCAGAGGAGCAGTCTGTCTGTGCAAAGGCTAATGCTGGTTGTACCGCAGGCAGCGCTTGCAGTGGCTCTCCTCGTCAACTTTCATCCTGGGCCAATAGAACCTAACCATACACATGTCTAGGATATGATCATAGCCCAGATGCCTCATATCATCATGTAGGGACTTGAGCACTGCCCCACAGTATACTGCAGAAAATATCAACTGCTGTTTAGATTGGCCCAGATGTCCTTGTCCTGCACTACACCCAGCAGCAGTCCATCCCACAGAACCAGCTTGTCCCACTCCTTTAGCATGCGGCAGACATCAGGGTGACTGCTCTTCACCTGTCTGGGGTATTTCCCCCTCAATGACAGCCCAAAGTAGGTCTCACATGCTACGGTCCGACAACTGCTCCCGCTGCAGGTCAGCCTTACTAGACTGAGGCAGGGACGAGAAATCCAGGCCTGCAAAATTTAGATAAGCAGGTGGGATAGCTTAGAGGGGTGCCACCAGCACCTCTATGCTCCAGGTGGCACAACTGACAGTATCAGGAGGGGGCCCTACCTGTGAGCAGAGCACTTGAACCAGGGCCAGTCTGACCTGGACTAGGAGGTTGGGGGTGTCGCCATGTGGGCATTGGGACAAGGCGTCTGCATCCACGTTGGCTCATCCACTCCACTCCAATACTACAGACTGAAACTGCAGGTGGAGAGGGCTGAAAGCCATCGGTGCCCCACCATGTCCAACTTTGCTGTGGTAGTGAAGTATGTCAGAGGGTTATTGTCAGTGTGAACAGTGAATGGGACCCCATATAGATAATCATGGAACTTCTCCATCACTGCCCATTTCAGTGCCAGGAATTTCAGTTTATAAACTGGGTAATTCCTCCAGGGTGAGGTCAGGCCACAGTTAGCAAAAGCCACAGGGTGGAACCCCTCAGGATGCTCCTGATACAGGATAGCACCCAAACCACTCAAACTGGCATCTGTGTGGGCTTCAGGGGGTCAGCAAAAGCAAGGACAGGGCCCTCTCCGAGCCTCCAGATAATCTCCCTGAAAGCAGCCTCACACTCCAGAAGTCCATTGGTCCCCAAAAGGTTCCCCAATGTGCAATATCCCTTAGGGAATTATGCCCCCTTCTTTTGGTTCACCAGAGGGTAGCCTTGCATCAGGTCATTCAGAGGACATACCACCAAAGAGTAATCCTTCACAAACCATTGATAGTAGCCACAAAACTCCAAGAATGACTGCAAGGCTCACAAGTAGGTGGGCAGGGGTCATGGGTGGAGGGCCTCCACTTTAGCCAGATCAGTCTGCACACCTTCAGCCGAGACAATGTGTCCAACATATTTATCAGCAGGCTGACAGAACTGACATTTGTCAATGGAGACCTTTAGGCCAAACTCATCCAGCCGATCCAGGACCTTCATTAACTGGGCCTCGTGTTCCTCCAAGGTCAGCCCAAAGATAATGAGGTCATCCAGGTAGACTGTGACATTCAGCTAGTTCATGTCTCCCATGGCCCTCTCCATAAAATGCTGGAAGGTGGCCGGGACTCTGGATATGCCCTGGGGCATACGCTCAAATTGGTAGAACCCCAGCATGCAGATAAAAGCGGTCTTCTCTTTGTTCTCCTTGGCCATGGGTATTTGGTAGTACCCACTCTGGAGATCTAACACGGACAACCACTTGCTCCCTGACAAGCTGTCCAGCACATCCTCCACTCGGGGCACCATGTACTGGTCTGGGATAGTCCTCTTATTTAATGAGCAGTAGTTGATGCATATCTTCACTGTTCTACTTTTCTTCCAGGCCACTACAATGGGGGGAGGCATATGGGCTCTGGGAGTCCGCGAGGACCCTGGCATTCAGTAACTCTAGCAGGTGTTTCTGAACATCTTCCACGTCACCGGAGGCTAACCTCCATGACCATTCTCTGAATGGGTGGTCATCTTTCAGCCAGATATAGTGTTCTGTCCCCGTGACACAGCCCATGTCCCACTTGGGTAAGGAGAAAACCTGCTGGCACTTCGCCAACTTGTGGCTTAAGCTCCGCCTATAACTGTTGGATATAGGGGAGCTTCTGAAGTCGGACCAGGACAGGTCTATTTCCTCCCCTGGATCAGCCCCAGGGAAAATGGACATGGCTCCGTCACACCGAAACATAGTGGCCAACACACAACCCCTCTGAATGGTCACTGGCTTTTGGACTTATTCTGAACCCTCGCGGTAACTCGCCGGGGACACTGGAACTGTCCGGGGAGGGCAGAACTCCTCTCTGGACCAACAGCTCATGTGGAAGGCTACCTGGAGGTGGGGCATCATGTATGAAAGCAGCCCCTTGGGGGAATCGGTCAAACTGAGCAATGCCCATCATGCAGCATTTGGCACCCAGAGGAAGGGTTAACTCTCCCCCCACCACCCGGTGGACTATCCCGACTCCATCTCTGTCTGCCCCTCTAGGGTCGCTCTTCATATCCAGCCTCCCCCGTTTCGTGGCGGCTTTAATGGAGGCGCTGGAGAAATCATCTATCCCACCCCAGTCACAGCACATCTCGGCAAACCACTCGAACATATTGGCATTGGTCCCAATAATCACCGGGGTGTCAGACATGCTTTTTGACTCAGGGCAGACCAACACAAGGGCCTCTATAGTGGACAGGGTGCCCTTCCCCCATGTTGGGAAGGAAATGCTGACCACACAATACCCATCATATGGGTAATATGTGCTACCTATACCCCACAGGGACAATCCAGACAGGGGTAGGAGAGGTAAGTGTTTTAAGTGTTGGTCATAAAAAGGCCCTTGGATGATGGTGACCTGGGACCTGCTATCCAGTAAAGTGAAACAGGTCACTCCTTCCACCATGACTTCAGTGTCTGCTCGAGGACCGATCAGGCCCCTTGGCACTCCATGATTGGGGGGAACTTGGGGGTCTGTCCAGAGGGTGGAGCAATGCATTTTGGGGGCACAGGTCACTCCATTACCAGTCTTTTGAAGTTTCCCTGCTCCCTTTGTTTCTCAGCCACCAGCTGCAGATTCTCTTCCCTGCAGCTGCTACACCATGTATGGACATCCTGCCCACATTTAAGCAGAACCATCCATCTTGGGGCCCCAGGGACCATCGAAGCCTGGGTCTGGGGACAGTATAGGTTGTGGGCAGTCACCGGGCATCAGGTGCTGCCCTGTCAGGGAAAGGGAGAGATTCCATGGACAGCTGAATGATCCGTACCATGTTCTTCACACCCTGGACCTCTGGCAAAACCAGCACCAAGCCCGGCGAAACTGCTTGTTTGGGAGGGGTCGGATCTTGGGGCCGCATGGCGGCACTGGTGGCTGTGAGCACCAGCAGCAGGGCTCCCACCTCCTGTTGGGCTTCCTCCTCCTCCTCCTTAGCCTCATCCAACAACTATTTGAATGGGGGAGGAATCACCTTTCTGGTCCTGCAGCCTGAGGGTGATCACAGTCCATCTGGAGTGCACTGCCCCCACAGGATCTGTTCAAGCCACATCTGCACCACCATTGATGGTGATTTGTGCCCAGCCCTGGCGAGCTTATGCGCCATGGTCTCCACCCTGGTAATATACTGGGACAGCTTCTTACCTGTACACTGCGTGGTGCCCCACAGCTGGCCCAGCAGAGCCTCCCTCTTCTCAAACACCCCAAAAATGCTCTGCAGGGTATCCAGGTAGTCGTGTGGAGAGCAGTTGAGCTGGCTGAGCCTGTAAGAACTGGATCACATCCAGTGCCATACCTTGGAGGCTTTCAATCAATCAATCAATCAAATCTTTATTTATCCAGGCGAACATCATTGAGCATAGCTCATTTACAAGATGGACATGGTTAGCACAGGAACACAGGATATACAATATATGAACATTCACAGCATAACACCTCAGTAATATTATACAATACAGAGATACAATAGTTAAACATAGTCATAAGTGGAGAACAGTTTGGAAACAGTGGTCCAATTCCTTCATGGCGTATAATGAGTCTAGTAACAGCAGCTGGAAGTACTAACAAAGACAATTGTTAGGTAATGGTATATTACATACAATCCCATAAGAATCAAGACAGACAGTGAGTTAAAAAAAGAAAAAAAAAACAGTGTAAAAGGGTAGAAGGGGGTGTGGTAGGTGAGGTGAGATAGGGTACAGGCAGGGTGGTAGGGTATAGATGAAGGACAGATGAAGTCTCTGAGAGGACATAGGACAGAAAGGCAGGGAGCAATAGCTCTGAACGTCCAGAGTACAGCATTTCTGTTTCTCCTCTATTGAAGGGAGGGCCACCCCACGGCAGCATAAAGGCACAATGATGATTGGGAAAAGGTAGCCCAGTAATGAATCTCAGAACCTTGTGATACAACGTATCCAATTTAGCAAGATGAGAGACAGGGAGGTGACTATAAAGAAAGTCAGCATAGTCAACCAAGGAGAGAAACATTTGTACCAGCCGCTGTTTGGCATCACTAGTAAGGAAGTTATTAATCCTCAAAAAGAGTCCAAGCCTCTGCCTCAATTTCTTTAGCAGATCTTCAATATGATCCATACAGGAAAGTCTATGGTCGAGCCACACTCCCAAGTACTTGAATTTATTGACAAATTCTAGGTTTTCTCCCAGGATTGTTGTGATCTGTGGAATGGAGCCAGCACTGGCCGGGTTTGCAGCATGGAGAAGTGGAGAAAATAGCATTGCCTTAGTTTTTTTTTGGCATTTAATATGAGCTTTATGTTTAGGAGTTGGCTCTGAAGTAGATTGAATTCAGATTGTAGGCCTCCACAGGCAGCTTCTGGCAAAGGGTGACTTAAATAAAGAACTGTGTCATCTCTGAACAGATGGATATTGGCCTTAGTTATGTTGATGTCAAAGTTGTTTATGTAAATTGCAAACAGTAGGGGACCAAGAATAAATCCCTGGGAGACCCCACTTTGCAGAGGTTTAAGGGGAGAAAGTTCACCTTCTGCCTTGACTTGCTGCCACCGGTCAGAGAGGTAGTCAGCAAACCAATGGAAGGATAGTGAGTCCAGTCCTATCGCCCTCAGGGAAGAAAGGAGCAGGCCATGATTGACAGTGTCAAAAGTCTTACTTAAGTCTAAGAACACTGCATAGATGATGTTTTGATTCTCCATGTCTCACTGCCAATCATTGGTCACTTTGGCCAAGGCCGTAATGGTGCTATGCTGTGCTCTAAAGCCAGATTGCATTGGGTTTAGAAGATATATTGTTCCTAGATAGGTTCTCATCTGCTTACTTACAATTTTTTTCAACAGTTTGGACAGAATAGGGAGTATAGAAATCGGTCTGTAGTTGTTCACAGGGGTCCCCAGATTTAAACAGAGGGATAACATGAGCTGTTTTCCATAAGGGTGGGAGGATTCCAAAGGACAGTGAGAGATTGAATAGGTGGGTAATTGGTACAGCTAAAGCATGGTAGGTGACCTTTAGAAAGTATGAGTCTAGAGAGTCAGCACCCTCACATTTTTGGTATCCAACTGTAACAGAAGTTCTTCAACCTCTTTCAATGAAGTAGGCTGAAGAGAAAAAACTAAGTTGGTGAAAAAAGGTTCAGAGTTTTACGCACCCAACTGGGAGCATAAAGAACATGAGGGGAGTTGTCAAATGCCAGCCCTGCAATGGCAAAGTGGTTGATAAATGCATCCAAGATCTCCATTTTGTCATAGATGGTGGCACTGCCAGAGGTAATCTTTGCAGGCAGGGAGTTCCCCAGGGTATGTCCGGACATATCCTTAATGGACTTCCAAAATTTAGAGGAGCTCCTGGCAGCAGAATCCAGTTCTGAATGATAAAAGGAGGCCTTAGCATCTCTTATCATCTTGGTGCATGTAGTCCTGGCTTTCCTGAAGTGACATCAGTCCATTGGGATTTTAGTTGTTCATGCTTTTTTTCCAAAGCTTGTCCCTGTCCAGCAGTGCTGTTTTGAATTCTAAAGAGAACCAGTGACAGGTTCTACTCCTTACCCTAACTTTTACAAGAGGGACATACTTATTTAATGCCCCAGTCACACTTTCAGTAAAGATGTCATATGCTAAATGGACCCAGTTAGCTAGGTAAAAGTCCTGCCAATGCAGCGAGTATTTTAGCTCATCGAGGTAGGCAGACTGATAGAAGTTACAGATGGACTTCTTATTAGAGAACCTTGATGAGAATAGTGGATTCTGGACCACTTTTACACTGTCGATGATGCTATGGTCACTAACATCAGGAAAGAAGGTTCCTGCATGGGAGAACAGGTGTGGTTTACTTACTAATATGATGTCAAGCAGTATACTATTAGCAGGGTTTTTCTTATTTGGGCATGTAGACTCACCAATAAGTTGCATCAGCCTGTGGGCATCACAGAACTCCTTAAGTGGTGAAGCAGCATTGGACATCCAATCAAGGTTAAGATCCCCAAGGACTACTGTTTCAGGGTAGCCATACCCAATAATAGTAGTTAGATGGGTGAGGATTT
Source organism: Neoceratodus forsteri (assembly GCA_016271365.2). Taxonomy (NCBI): domain Eukaryota; kingdom Metazoa; phylum Chordata; order Ceratodontiformes; family Ceratodontidae; genus Neoceratodus; species Neoceratodus forsteri. The sequence goes on along the minus strand of CM057455.1, from coordinate 1,114,752,654 downwards.
GCGAGCCAGCAAATGGGGGTCTATAGCAACCTATGACATAAAGTGCAGTAGAAGAGGATATCTCAACCTTTAGTGCTAGGCATTCGAATTGGTTTGCAAGGGACAACGAGTCTAGGCATGAAACCGAGTATTTATCTTTGACATAGATGGCCACTCCTCCACCTCTAGTGAGCCTGTCAGCTCTAAATAATGAATAGTATGGGATATTAATTACCCTGTCAGGCATAGAGGGTCTGAGCCATGATTTGGAGCTTACCAAAACATCCGGTGTGGTATGATTGACCCAGGCCTGGATCAAAGTAAGCTTTTTTAACAGGCTGCATGTGTTCATATGCATAAAGCACATTCCTTTTAGTTTTGCTGGATCTGATGGGGAAGTAAAAACTTTGCTGGGGAAGGGTTATGCTCAATGTCTCCTGAGCACAACCAAAGAAAAAGTAAGAGTTTCCTTAGTGCAGCAATAGTCATTTTGTAATCCCTTGCCCATGTTCATCTACAAGCGGTGTCGGGCCAAGTAAATAGAACCCTGTATTTAGATTTGGTCTGTCCTAAGATAGCAATTACCAAGACCCTGGCTGTGAGATGTAAAGAGAGGTAAGTGCATGGTAGACTGATGGATATGCTCTGTTGGTGCAGTTCAGCCCAAGTCCCGCCACTTATAGTAGTTCGAACAAAGGGTTGCAGGTGGGGGAGTCTAAGAGCACAAAGACAATTATAGGATGAGTTATGGTGCACACAGCAGCCCACCAGAAGGCTATTTTCCCCCTGGCTAGAAGATAGAGAGAGCTTGTGTACTGTGCATGGCACAAGGAAAAGAAGAAACAGAAAACAGAGTGAGTTGGGCACCCACATGGTGATGCCTTGCATAAAGCAGACACAGTTGATCTGTCTGGTCCTAGCAGCCTATAGACTGATCTAGCAATCTAAGTAAAGGCAAAGGTGCCAGCTACTGGGATGGTTTGGCTGTGACATAGGCAGTGGAAGTGTAAGAACTGAAAGGGTATATAGTCAAATTAGGGTGAGGTCCCTAACAATAGGGCAGATTAGAGCAGTAATTGAGAAGAGTTAACTGGAGAATTGACAGGGTACATAGTCGAATTAGGGTGAGGTCCCTAACAATAGGGCAGGTTAAAGCAGTAATTGAGAGGAGTTAACTGGAGTGGCTGGAGAGAAAGTTGAGAGCAAATGTGCAACTCTGTGGGTGAGAGTGCTTTAAAAAGGGGCAGTAAGAAAGTGGGTCAAGTCAGATATTGAAGAGAGGGAGGCCAATAGCATAAAAATGTGCAGCAGTGGAATGACCAATCAGCTGCTAGGCTGAGGAAAGGGGCAGAGCAAGGGTCTATTTAATACTTTGAGGAGGTGGAGAGGAGGGGTGGGTGAAAAAATCCAGTCCAGAACACAGCATAGAAAGAGATTTCCCTGAGATCAGGAAGTGCCAGGCATTGGAAAATCAACCAAGGAGCAGAAATTGCCAATGAGTGCATGGCTCCTCCACTGGACCCACTTGCATTTCTCCTCCTCAAAACACCCCCAGTCCTGAATCATCTGGGCTGCCTGGCTGCTCCAGGAGTGGAAATCATCCTCTCCAGCAGGTGTGGGGACAGCCCCAGAGAAGATGCACAGCCACTTATGCTGCTTATGGGCCACCACCAGATAGGGGGTCAGCCTGCCTGACACTGTCATTGGAAGTGTCCCACCTCCCAGGAACAGGGCCCTGAGATCCTGCAGGGATTTACCTTCCTCCTTAAGCCATGACTCCAACTGGGTTTCAAAGTCCTATCGCTCATTGCTCAGGGAGCCAGATGAGCCTGGCTATCCTGAGGGCAGGTCGCTGGCCATCCCTCTTTTCAATAAAACCCAGGTCTTTTGGGAGGTACTTCTATGGGGCCCAAGTCCTTTCCCATCTCCACTGTTATGTCCCTGCACCCTTTAACCCAGTCTGTCACCACCCTCTGAATCTTTAATGCTCCTCAGTTGGGCAGGGTCCTCTCTAAGATATCCCCCACTGCCATGCTGCACACTAGCAGCACCTTATGGGGGTTAAAACCCTTAAAGTCACACCAATCCTCTACATCTTGGAAAGCCATTTTCCTGGTCTCCACCCAGGGGAAAGAACCACCCACCATGTAAACCCCAAACCGAAAACCAAAAAATGGAAACAGAACAAAATGGGCAGGGGGGTTACCAAAAAGTCAACTGTATGTCTTTTTCAAGTCAAAAGAGCAGTCTCAGGGCCAACCGAGATCTCAGTGGTGCCTCCAATTGTAACAGCCCCTCTTCTCTCACACACCTGGGATACCCCAGAGCCCTCGGGGTCCTCAACATACTTCCTCAAGGGAGCTGAGTCCTGGCCAGATTTCCAATGGTGAACTGGTGCCTCCCCCTGGGGCAATGGTATGGCCTCCTGTGGGCAAGACAGGTTACTACCCCCCCCCAGAAACAATGATATAGCCCCTTAGTGACTGACCCCACTGGTACTGTTAGATTAACACTCCCACCCCACAATAATGATAACCAAGTACAAAGCACAAAAACTTATGTAAGATGACAAACAATAATCCTTCTTTATATAAAATGATCTAAGACAGAGGAGATGAGGGCTACTCCCTCGATCCTCCATAAAATCAGATGCACAACCCAGTATGAGCTCTCTCCCCTTCCTTGGGTGCACTCAGAACAATCTCAGGTGGTGGGTACCTCAATGTTCTCAGTTGCAGGCCTTAAGTCTCTCATTGGGGCCCTTGCAGAGCAACAGAGGTTCAAAGACAATCTGTCTGCCATTGGGGGTGGGGCTCTTCCCCAACCTTCCTAGCTGATGCAAACAAACAATCCCCAGAGCTGCAGCTCGGGGTACTCACGTCTTCCCCAGGAGGGTGATGGTCTCCCTGATTCAAAGATATGCATGGAGGGTAGAGGAGGCACTGTTCTTCACCTGCCTGGCCTTTCCAGCTTCACCCAAGCGCCTTTGTATAAAGTATTCACCAGGTAGGCCTGTTTGTCCTTCTATCTCTCTGGTCTCTACTGCTGCAGTGGATTCACACTGAAGACATGGGGCTGATCTGCTTCCTCTCAGCCAGACTTGGGCTAGTGACCACCCAGCTTCCAGGGATCTCCCTTGGCTGAAATTCAAGGACCGCTGTGTGGAGCAGTCCCCAAAGCCCTAGGCTCACTTTAACTGTCCCTTTCATTCCAGTCACTCCCAGCCCCTCAGGGAAACCTCTTCTCTCCTTCTCCAGCAGCTCAGCCTTTTTACTCCTCTTGCTTCCTGCATGGTGGAGGGGTAGCCAGACAGTCTCCCTCCCAGCAGGCAGCCTTCCTCCTTTCTTGCTTTTTGGGGGGTAGGGTAGCCAGAGAGCCTACCTCCCAGCAGGCAGCCTTTGTAGCTACCTTTTCTCTTGGTCCCTGCAGGTAAGCCCATTTTGGGGGGCTTACATAATTTTTTAAGGATGCAATGGGCATAGCCCTGCAGACCTCTTGCTATCAAAATAGCACTCAGTGCATTCCTTCTGACCATACAAAATGCTGGAGTTGCAACACAGTCATCTCCATGCCTGTGAAGCACTCTGCTCACTGTCTTTATTGGCAGTTGCTTTGCACTATTAATTAGTCTGTCAGCACTCATGGCAGAACACAGAACACAGCATACTACACCATGTCCAAGATGGCTGCTAACTGTATTGCACATGCACGACTACTAGTGCATGCATAATAAAGAGCGGCAGCCATGTTGACCATGCTGGACTGTGCTGTATTCCACTGTGACCACTGATTTCCTTTGTTTTTAAATTATACATATCCCACACCTGACCCTCCCTCTCAACACCCACCAGCCCACACCCCACACCCCACAAGAAACATAAAAATTACACGGGGGTGCCCTATCCCCAGTATCACAATCATGTTCCATGTGACCTTTCTTTAATATATTTTTTTCCTTCCCCCCATACGACTGTCCCTCTCAGAACTCCACCCCCATGAGAAATACAGTAAAGCAGTGACACTGGGGGTGCCCAGTCCCCTAGTGTCATGATCAGGAATCCCCCATCATGATTTTTTTTTATTCACCTGTAAAAAGAAATCCACCAAGCAATGTCTTTTGTGGCCATTCGTGACCCCCCACCTGACCTTCCCACTCAGCACTCATCACCCCCACACCCCCAAGCACTTACTAATCAGGGGTCCAATGCCATAATTAAAGTAGGTTGCATGAGTTTCAGTGCAGCTAGTTTGATGCCCAGCAGAAGATGTGGTGGAGAGAGATTTTTTTTTAATTTATTTTATTGTATAAGATCGGAATTACAACCCTTTGAGTCACAGACTCATTTGCAAAGGCTCCACGTCAGTTACAGGGGTGGAGGGGGAAACATACTATAATGATGCATATGTAGAAAAGCAGTATATAAGAAAACATACACACTCATTTTGGACAAACAGTGCTTGTATTACATACCAGGCTCTATCATTGATATGCATAGACAGAGTTGGGCAGTGTTCTGTGGCACCATTTGTAGTGAGAAGGAGGGCGAAAGTCATGGGGTCTAGGTAGACCCTGTGTCTGTGATTAACGAGGTTAGGAAGCAAAGCCGGGTAGAGCTAGCCACAGTCGCAGTTTTTTGACTCAATTAGGTGGGCTCTGAGACCTGCTGTGAACAGGGAAATGCTGTGAGTCTGAGTGAGACGAGGAGGTAGAGCATTAAGCCACATGGGAGCACGGTACTGAAGTGATCTTTGACCCATAGATGTCCTACAGTGGGGGACCTGGATGGGAGTCTAGTAGCTAGGTCATTATGCCTGGTGGGGGCTGCTTGGATTAAGGGGAGGAGGCCGAGGGGCTTTCTGAGTTATATATTTTTGCCAATATGCAGGTGTGGTAATGAAGTCTTTGTTGGAGATTTAACCACCCGTAAGGGCAAAAGGTCGCATGTATGAGTAAGACGGTTACTGCCGCGTGACTAGTCGGCGTGCTTTATTTAGGGCAGTGTTAATACTGTGTAAAGTGGTGGGTTCAGCTGATCCATATATCGTAATCCCATAGTCAATTAGGGAATGGATTGAGGCAGAAACAGCTAGGTACAAGGCCTGTGGGGTTAGACAGTGTTTAACTCTATAGAGGACTCCCACTCTAGCGTTAACAGTGGTTGAAAGCAGTTTAATGTGGCTATGGTAAGAGAGAGTGGTATTTAACGTGATACCCAGGTATTTGAAATTAGAGACGTGTTCAAGGGTGGTTCCTTGTTTGTTTTTAATTAGTAGGGCCGAATGGCTGTGTGGACTTTGACGGTGCACAAATAACATGGATTTTGTTTTTGAGTAGTTGATGATCAGACGGTGCTCATCAAACCAAGATTCAAGCTCCCCAAAGAAACCCTGTAGGGCTTGTTGTAGGCGCTAGGTTGCGAGTGTTTCCAGAATAGTACCGTCATCTGCATAGAGAATCAAATGGCCACTGCAAGCTTTGGGAAGGGGGTTTAAAGAGGAAAGAGAAGAGGGCCAAGGATAGACCCTGGGGACCCCGAGCCCACTGTTTAAGTAGAGAAGATGGTAGTATTTAACCTAACTTCTGCTGAGACTGCCAGAGAGGTAGTCCTTGAACCAGGCCATTGTCTCAGAGACCACGTGTAGCTGTGGTATAACACGAAGCAACAGGTCGTGGCTAACCGTGTCGAAGACTTTGGTAAGATCCACAAAGATTGCACCTGCAATGTCTCCTTGGTCAAGGGACTCATGTATGAACGAGGTGAGCTCAGAAAGAGCCATGACTGTGCTATGGCCTGCCCGGAAACCGTGCTGTGTGTGGCTTAGGAGGTTGAATCTAGTTAGGTGTTCAGTGAACTGGTTAGAGACTATTTTTTCCAGTGCTTTAGAGAGAGGAAGAAGTATAGAGATAGGTCTATAGTTGCTTGAGATCGTGGGGTCTCCACTCTTCAGGATGGGAGTGATTAAAGCACTCTTCCAGGCTGAAGGAAACTGACCAAGGCAGAGAGAGAGATTGAGAATGTAAGCAAGGTGGGGAAGTATGACATCCAGAGTCAGCCGAAGAAGTTTAAGATCTAGTGAGTCATTGCTGTACCGGGAATTGGAAATTGCGTTGGAACTGTAATGTTTTGCTTCCAGATTGGAGATGATTCTCAGTCTGAAGGGTAGTGGACCTGGGCTAGAAGGAGTGACGGGGGGAGGGGGGGGAACAGGGTGGAAGAATTTAGGCGGGAGGATATGGGAGAGGTCCGAGAATGTGGTGTTGAGGGCTTCTGCTATAGCGGAGGGGTCTTGGTTGACTTCTCCATTTATGGTGAGTTGTGAGGGGGGAGGTGGAATTCTATTTAGTTCCTTTATATTTCTCCAGAATTTTTTCCGTCTCCCCAGGAGGAGGTAAGGGTTTGGTGGTAGTATGAGGTCTTAGCCTGCCGTATGGCCCAAGTACATTTTGGCAGGCCTCTCGCATAATTGTCTATCATGTAGCTTTGGGGAATCAAGGGCCTATGCCAAAGGTTATCCCTTGATTGGAGCATGTTGAGTAGTGAGGTGAGAACCAAGGGGTGGTTCTGGCTTTCCGTACTCATTTGGTGAGGGTGCAAAAATGTTGCAGGCCTTATTAAAGGTGGTAATGAAGTGATCAAGCCAGGTCAACAGATTGCATGGTGATATAGGAAGCCAGTCACAGGTAACTAGATAGGCTATGAGTTTACGAGACCCTCTTTAGCTGTCTCTGCATGGAGATTTTGGGTGGGCAGGGGGAGTTGCCAGTCCACCAGCAGGTCACCGGAGAGTGGTCACTAATTGAGTCTGGGAGCACTGAGGCTTGAGAGAGGTTCTGTGGCTCTGTTTGTGAATATAAGGTCTATGAGGGTGGAGGCCCAGTTCTAGTGTCCTTCTGGTAGAAGAGGTGACTATTTGGGTTAGATCATAAGCCAGAGCAGCGTCCTTGTAGCTGGATGAGGTAGGGGATAGCCAGTTGATGCTGAAGTCTCCCAATAAGATGAGTTCACTAGTATTTGGTAGGTTGGAGATTGTCTGGAGGATAGAATTAAAGGCTAGTTTTTTTCTTGGGGGGATGTAGGCAGCAACTATATACAGCGTTTTTGTGCCCAGACTGATTTTCACTGCTAAGGACTCAGCGCCATGTTCTGGCACAGGGTGGAAACTTCTGTGGCAAGTAGTGGGGATTAACATAAATAGCACAGCCGCCACCTCTTGCTGGCCCTATCGTCCAGAGAGAATAGTTACTGAGGAGTACCGCGTTGTTGGTATTTTATTAGACAGCCATGTCTCAGAAAGGACTAGGATGTCAGGAGTATGCTGAGCAACCCAACCTTGGAGAGGTGAGTATTTTGGGTAGACTGCAGATATTCAGTGTTGCTAGCAGTAGTCTACTCCTAGGGTGGTGTGAAGTGCCTTTGTGCTGGCAGGTCCAGGTTAGGTGATATTGCCAGATAATAGTAGAAGTAGGAGGGTGTGCCGTAGGAGGGCCAACCTGCAGAGTTTGGATGAGCATCGTTGGGATTGGTAGGAAGAGGGGCTTTTGTTATTGGAGGTAGGGACAGGAAGACTGTGAAATACTCCTGCAATTAGGGCAAAGGAGGTGTGGGGGTGGTTGTGGTGTTAGCAGCGGCGGAAGGGGGTTGTTCCCTTGGGCTGAGGAGGAGGAGGAGGAGCGCTGAGGTGCAGTGAGCAGCATATGAGGGTGTGAGAGCTAGTGTGAAGGCATAAGGGTATAGGCCAGCTGGCCCTGATTGGTTAGCATGAGAGGTGCTGCTGAGACAGCGTCTAAGGTCAATACTGGTGTGGAAGTAAAGAGTGGAAATGTTATTGCATTGTGGTTCTGGTGCCTCCGGGGGGGGGGTGTTGATCATAGTGTAGGATCCAGGAAACCAGGAGGGCAGTTAGTAGCAGGGAAAACATACTGAAGTTGATAGTGATGATATAACTAACAGTGGCCTCTAGTGGTCGCCTAGTATAACCTGCAGCTGGAAAAGTGAGCTGATAGGTTATTTCAGCTCGTCACCTGACCACCCCTTCCCTATAAATCCTAATGCCGACCAAGGGTGGTGGTGGGGTTGGTGGGGAGCCGAACGCATAGCATTCAGCGGGGCCAAGCCTTGGCACCAGACTACTTAGATTTCGGCCGTGAGGAGGGGTGCAGGCAGCCGTTGATTTAAAAAAGGCGCCCAAAGTCCAGGAAGGCAAGCTGTTTTCCCTCTGGTCGCGATTGCTCTCTGATTTCAGGTAAAATTACCCTTTGTGCTATGGGGCTGGATTTCCTTTGGCAGGAGGGCTTCAAACAATGGTCTCACGACCTCCATCCTCGGTGGAGGGGTGGATCTGCAGAAGAGGGAGAGACAGGGAAGGTTAAATAGTCTCTAGCACATATGCACAGCCGCGGGGGGGGGTCGATCGGATTACAGGTTGAGGTAAAAAAGTAAAGCACTTAATTCAGGACTAATGGCTATGCAGAGTCAATTTAAACACTCTTTACAACTATGTCCTACACACTAAACAACTATGTCAGCTGGTTGGATTAATTTTGAAGCTACTATCACTAGATGAATGTTTATATGTAGCAATGAGGTACCAAGGTGGCATACCTGACCCCAGAATGTTCTTAATGTAGGGCAAGACCAGAGGATGTGATAGAGATCACCTCTAGGTGACTGACAGTGCCAGCACTTATCATGTTCCAGTATCTTGGCAGCGTGGTGCCCAGCAGGAGTCCTGTACCATGAATGCAGCACTTTATTTTGAATTAGCCCACTGCATGCATCTCAAAGTAGGGTATGTACATTATGCCAGTCTTGTGTCCATTGAGCATTCATAAGGTCTGATCCTAGAAATTTCTCCCACCTCTTTTTTGAGTCCCCTGATTGGCTCTGCACGGTGTATCTAAGCTGGGTATATATCTTGCAAGCCAGGCCTTTTGGAGTTTTGAGCCATTTGGAAATTCCATTCTCACCCTGGATGGGGGTAGGGTCTCACAGTAGGGGCATAACAGCTTCCCTGATTTGCAGGAACCACCAGTGGTCTTTATGTGGAAGGTCCCATTTCTGTTGCAGTGATTGGAAAGATACCACTGTACACATTTCTCCATCAAATATGTCTTTTAGGAAATGAATGCCTTTGGAGGCCCACTGCTGCCAGTATATGTTTTTTTTTATCTACAAGAGTTTTCAGGTTACTCCATAGAGGGGTGTATCCAAGTGGGATCAGGCTGGCAACCATTCTGAAGTGCACCATGAACCAGTACCTATAGGCAGGGGTTATAGTGGGGTGAGGGGGTGAGGCTTCCTTGTGGGAAGGTAAAGAAGGGAAGCAGCTACTCCCATCCCTTCTGTGCTCAGCTCCATATGTACACATTGAGGCAATTAGTCAGTTTAGCAGTGAACCACTGTCTAGTCTGGGCTACCTGGTGGAGGAGGAAGAGACTCTGCACAAAGCTGATCCAAAATGGCTGAGTGAGTGTTCTGGCATGCTTTGCTGCTGCCCGCGTGAGTGTGAGCTTGAATGGATTAGGGAATTTCTGCTCAAATTGCAATACCCTGTACACATGAACATTCATGGATATCTAAATCATGAGTTAAACTTGTTGTCTTTCCACTTGTTGAACCTCCTAACTACCCGGTCTGTGATTATGTCCCAGCAAAACCAGAGAAAACCTATAAGGATCTAGCCAAGAGCAACTGAAAAATAAAGATGCTCCAGTCTACCTCTGAACATAAAACTACAACTTTGGACCTTGCACAAAGCTCCTCAGAACCAGTGGTCAGACGTACACATTTGCAGCAGCAGAAATTAAACTCATTTCTGCTATCCACAAACATCTTTTCATACAAGCCCCTGTCCCCTTTTCTGGAATTACTGACTAAAATGGATAACTTGGCTCCAGGCTCTCACTCTGCACAGCTGGAAGCCCCATAAGATTTAAATTACACCACGGCTGACAAGAAAGACAAGGTCACCTTTGAAAATTTACCTGTGGTGGACCTAGCACACCTTGTGACAACTAAGGATGTAATTGATCTCATTCAGATCAATGTCACCCATAACAATACTGAAACTAGCCACACTATTCAAACTGGGGAAGAACAGGCTTCTAATGTGTAAAATCTTGCCACTGATAATTTAATCGACACTGCCTCTAATACAGAAAATGCAACTAATACAATAGTGAATAAACTGCATGCAAATATGGGTTGAGACAGACAGACAGTCAGGCACAGTTGTTAGCATTACAATTGCTGTTTTTAAGCAGTTTCAGGATGAAATCTACAAAGAAATCAAAAACATATTCAATACCATGATGACTGCTCTTTCAGACTTATCTCAAGTTTTCTTGAACCTAACTAATAAAATGAAAGCACTCAGTGTAACAGTTATTAAATCAGAGCAATGGATTGGCATCCTAGAAGATAAATTGGCTCCATTAACAGAGAAACAAGCAGAACAGAATAATATGCTTCCAGAACTGAAACAAAGAATAAATGATCTCAAGGATCAATCAAGATGGGACAATGTGAAACTTATCACCATCTCTGAGGGAACTGAGGAACAGGGGAACCTCTTCCCCTATTTTGCGAAACTGCTTACTTTATCCTTAAAATTTTGCTTGATCATGCTCATGACTGGGGGGGGATCTGAGAAAGCAGAATCCCCACCATGAAAGTAGGAAAAATCCCTGAGCAGTACTTATTAAATTCTATTGCTATCAGGATCATGAAGCAATACTGTGGATCGTAAGGGTTAACAGAGGCTTGATCTATGAAAACATGAAATTCTCTGCCTATCCTGACTTCTCTGTTAGCACTCTTCAAACACGCAGTGCTTTAGATCAAGCCAAGGAATTACTACATTGAAAAGCCAGAAGGTTCACATTATTGCCACTGGCTCATTTGCACTTTTTCATGCATGGTAAAGTGATGATTTTCTCTGACCCAAAGAAGGTAGAAGCATTCCTGTTGAAATTGAACAACTCAGACTCTACTACTGCAGGCCTGGTGGTTTCGAGTGCAAACTATGCCAGCAGCCCAAGAACAGAAGACAAGTAAAAATTATGCTGCAGACACATTATCCATTAAATGAATGGAGAAAAAGACTGAAACAAATGAAGGAAGAGGGGAATTAAAAAGAAATAAAAAAAGGGGGGAGGTGGAGGGGGATCCACGGCTGGTCATCAACAACATTTTTGTCGAATGACCATACAGCGAAACTGTCACATCGACTGCATTTGTGATCAGCATATGGTTTCTCACTGAGAGCCTTGTTTTCTTCAGACTTTGCCCCCAACCCCCCCCACATGGAGAGCTGTGCCCTCTGCACCCCCCACTAAATATAATCAACTCCAAGTCAGAGCTGATTAGGGGAGGTGGTGCAAGACCCCCAAAATACACTGCCAGGGACCAGCATTGACACCACAGTGACCTGGCCTTGTAGTCACTGTAGTGATGGTCAATGATGAATTGTCACTGTCGGCAGTGTATACTGGTGGAGGGGAAGGGGGAAGGGGAAAAAGAGGGAAAAATAAAACTGTGTGTATAAGTTTGAAAATAAAGAAAATGGATTACTTCATGCATTTATCAAATAGAGTATATGCTTAGAATAGGAAAGTTGACGGTTGGTGCTCCAATGGGAATTGTTTGGATTTTTTGAGGGTGGAGAAGGGAGATGGGATAATATGGAGCAGGGGGGAAAATAGATAAAATACGATACCATGATGTTTGGAATTTATTGCATTCTATAACTCATTAACTCTACTTTTTTTCTTTCTCTCTCTTCCCTTATTTTTACCCTTGCAGCCACTTCTCATATAAATAGCTATCTCCAGCTCAATTTAGAGGGGATCAGCTCTCTCTCCCTTACCTTCTCCTCTCTAAATACTCTATGAATGTGCAATACCTTACAAAGTTAGCTTACTTGTTGCCCTTACACTTGACAGGGCATGCCAGTTGCTAAAGGTATCTCAGTTTAGCAGAAATTGTGTAGGCATCTCAGAGAAAAAAATGTGGATACCCAAAACAATATGTATGTTATAATGAGCTATATTCAAAGTCAGGGACCCAGCAGGCACATTACCAGACCATACCTCGGTCATCAGGATGGACAAAATGGAGGGTGGGGGGGATTATAAAAGGGGATTGTCCACTGTTTACATTATTGTGGTGTAACATTATGCTATATGCTAAACTGATTATAACCTATAAAGTAGCAAAACACCAGCTATGGTACAGCAACAATGGCTGAGCCTCTTTTTTACTTTTTAATCACATAAAAGGGGAAAAACTTAAATTACTTATCACGTATTGTATATGTGACATTGTCAATGATGATCTGAATGACCACTGCAATTTGGATTTTTGGGGAAATGTTAAGGGAGATGTGGGGAGGTTATATATGTATAATATATTGTGTTGTTTATCAATAATGAACTCAAGACACTTGATTCACTTAACAGCATTTTTCTGCATATGTAAAAAAGTTGAGGAAATAGTGCATCAGAGGGAAATATTATTTTATGAAACTGCTACTGTATAGGCATAAACTCCATCATTTGTTATCAGCTAAAGTGTACTAGTTGGAACGTGAAGGGGTTCAGGATCTGGTAAAAGTGGAAAAAAAAATAGATAAAATGAGAACAAATTGTGCATTATTAGAAGAAACACACTTGATGTTGGGGCAAATACAGTTGATTAAAATGAATGTACAGCCAAGATTATTGTATGTATTACAAGCAATATCAATGATTATACCCCAGGACATTTTTAAAAGGATAGATCAGACAATTATCAAATTTCTATGGAGGAAGGGAAGACCAAGACTCAAAAAACAAAAATTAACAATGGACTATTCACAACTAGGTCTTAAACTTCCTAACTTGAAATACTATCATTGGGCCACAATGATAGCACCTTTTATAGAGCTCTGGGCAGTAGACATTCCTCCTTGTGCATTCTATGAATTCCAAAATTCTTCTCCATTAAATCTTCTATACCTACTATCTACAAACAATAGTGAAAAGCAAATTAATTAACACAATAATGTATTATTTTGACATCCAATAAAAAACAGGAATAGAGTTATGCATACTTTAGGAGAGAAAAACAAGTTACATAAAACATGTCCATTATAAAAGAATAATCTCCATCCCTATTTTATTACCCCATATTAAAAAATGGAGAGATAAGGGAATAATACATATTGGTGATCTGTATATGAACACAGATTTTAAATCTTTTCAACAAATCTAGGAAGAGTATGAAATCCATAAAAATATGTTTTACACTTTTTTTACAAATCAGATCTGTCCTCACAGCTATAAGCAGAAGAGGGAAATTGATGTTAGATAATCAGATTTTGGAAACATTGATTTTGGCTAACAATAGAAAAAAGCTAATTTCAAAATTATACTCACTTCTGAAGAATGAACAAGCAGGCTTTTCCATGTCATTAAAAATAAAATGGGAGAATGATTTGAATATTAGCTTGTCAACCCCAACAATGAGAAAAAGAGTGTATGACTTAGAATAGTTGTCAAAATAATAGACAAAATCAGATACAATTCTGTATGATATACAGGATGTATTATTCTCCTTACATATTAAATAAATGTAGAGCCACTATCCCTCTGACATGTGATATAGGGTGTGGTGAAGTAGCCAATGCAGTACATGTCTTAGTTTTATGCCCATATTTACAAAAATTCTGTGAAAGAGATTATTAGAATATTGAATAGAACAGAGCATTAGGTATAAACTTGATATTCAAATTGGAATTATGTTTATTAAATATTATATCATTTCAGTATATACCTGAAAATAGAAAAGTTGTTTTACACATAGCCTTTATGACAGCTAGATAGTGCATCACTCGAATCTGCAAAGATCCAGAAATTCCTATGATTCAGTTATGGAGAAATGTATTTCTAGAAGCCATGAACTTAGAAAGAGGATTTTACTATACGATAAAACAAATAAGTAAATATAGGGGGAAATGGCTACCTATAGAAAAAAGCCATTGAAGAAGGGAGATTTTAAAGGAGACAATAATAAAACATTGGAACTTGGTGAAGATATAGGAATTTATATAGTCACAGGGTACATAGAAAAGCAATAGGAAGGTTACATGATTATACTGGTCAAAACATATCTTGAAAAACATGTGGTTGTGTTTGTGATTAATTTATATATGTAATATACCAGGAAGAAGATAATGGAATTTTTATACATTTTCTGTAATTGCTGAATTTAAGATCAGTAGGGATTACTACGATTCTATTGTTGTATTGTTGATATATGACATTGAATGTTTTTATTTGCATATTTAAAAATAAAAATTGTTTTAAAAGAGAAATACACTTGATGCTGGGAGAATTCCAGTTCTATGCAAAGAAATGGGGAACATGACTTCACACTCTGTTTAAGAACAACTCTCAGGGGTATCAATAATTTTTTTTAACAAGCTTGAATATTGAGATTCATAAACAAATAATGGATCCTAAGGGACACTTCATTATTTGTTAGATTTGATTAATGGATCGGTCATATACCGTTAGTAATTCATATGGACCCAATGAAAATTCCCCCTCTTTCTTCACCCAATTGTTTTTGGAACTCTCCAACTTTCCTGTCCCTTACACTATGGGGGACGGGATTTTAATTTGGTCCTTAACCCAAACATGGACAGATCTGGAATTCACCCAGACAGAGTCACCTCGGCCACCTCTGTGATCCTACAATTCATGAATGACTTAAATCTTACTAAAGTCTGAAGACATAAATACCCTAATACTCGGCATTATTCATTTTTCTGTGCTGTTCATCAAACATATTCACATATTGATTTTTTTTTTACTTTTAAATTCTTCCTTATATCAGGTTTTGCACATTAAATATTTTACTATCATTATTTCAGACCACGCGTCAGTTCAAATTTCATTAACATATTCAAACAAACCCCAAATTCCATCATTTCAACTTGATTCTTTATTGTGAAAGGACATTTTTCTTTTAATTTATAGAATTAGAGATAAACTCCTTCTTTCAAAATAATATAACCAATGATTCCAATATGGGTATCATCTGGGAGTCATTAAAGGATTATTTAAGGGGTTTATAACTTCCTTCATAATTTTACGAAATAAAAAATAGGAAAACAAATTAATGAACTGGAGAAATTTATCAGTAATGCTGAGAAGTCACATATGCAACTGAAACATCCAACCATGTTGCAAAAGTTACTCACTGTAAAAGAACAATATAACAGTTTAATCACAGAAAAGGTTGAAAGACAATCATTATATACTAAAAGCTGCTATTATATAATGGGAGATAAAACAGATAAATTGATTAATTGCAGTTAATATCTAGCCAAAACAGCAATCTCATTATTAATATGCAATACCAATCTGGACAAAATGTTGCATCTTGACTTTCCAGTCATGGATCCATCAATGCTTTACATGGTAGAACAGGAAATATCTGTGGATGAAATATTGGCAGCTGTCAATAGTTTACCAACAGGCAAAGCCTTGATGGCTGCACAATGGACTTCTATAAATCATTTTAGCCTTTATTAGCTGTACACATGAAAGATCTATACATGTATTTATTTACAACAGAGTCATTAACACCTTCTCTGAAAAAGCCTCAAATTCTGTTATTCCTTAAGAAAAACAAATACTCGCTTCAGCCAAGCTCCTATAGACCTAAATCCCTCATTAACATGGATTCTAAGATACTCGTGAAGATCCCGGTCACCAGACTGGAAATAATTCTACCTGAAATAATACATCCAGATCATAGTGGTTCTGTAAAAGGACACTCTGTAACTTCAAACATAAGAAGAATGTTAAATATTTTGCACTAATCTAAAAATGCAGACTTATCAATACTTCTTATTGATGCTGAGAAAACATTTGATCTTATCAAATGGCCATATCTGTA
The DNA here is from genome assembly GCA_016271365.2 of Neoceratodus forsteri. Lineage (NCBI taxonomy): Eukaryota > Metazoa > Chordata > Ceratodontiformes > Ceratodontidae > Neoceratodus > Neoceratodus forsteri. Next base: position 1,114,736,728 of record CM057455.1, on the reverse strand, counting down.
GACCATCCTACAAAAATTTGAGTTTGGTCCATGTTTCAGAAAATGGGTGGATATCTTGTACTCCAATCTAGTGGCCAGGATAAAAACTAATTATGACATATGACCTCCCAGCACCTCCCATCAATCTTCAAAAGTGCAAATGTGTGCACAAGAGGAGGGGAAATGTGGGGGCTGTGTATAAGATGGGGGGATATACTTACTGTCACCAAGAAAAAGAGGGACCTTGGGATAATTGTATCTGATGATCTCAAAATGGCAGGGCAGTGCAACATGGCAGTAAGCAAGGCTAGCAGGATGCTGGGTTGCATAGGAAGGAAGAGTTTTAGCAAGAGAAGGGAGGTAGTGTTGCAACTATTATCACTCTCTAGGGATATCCTACCTAGAGTACAATGTACAGTCTGGAGGCCGCATCTCCACAAGGATACTGACAGGGTGAAAACAGTCCAGAAGAGGGCTACCAAAATGGTGCAGGGTTTGCATGAGAAACTGTGTGAGGAGGATCCTGAAGGAACCAAGGAGGGAGCCAGCAGGCCCACTGGTGGTCCTCTTCATTAGCTACCTAAATACAGGTGAGTTCTCAGAGGACTGGAGAAGGGTACATGTGGTCCCTCTGCACAACAGTGGCAGCAAAGATGAAGCATGGAACTACAGGCCAGTAAGCATCATGTCAGCTGTTGGTAAGATCATGGAGATACTCCTTAAGAAATGGATTGTGAAACACCTGGAATCCATAGGGGCACAGGATCTGAGGCAACATGGTTTTACAGCAAGAAGGCCCTGTCAAATGAACCCAATCAAGTTCTTTGACTGGGTGATAAAGTTGGTAGATTAAAGAGGAGCAGTAGATGTTGCCTACCTAGAGTAGAATTCAGCAAAGCCTTTGATACTGTTCCACATAGAAGGCTGGCCAACAATATGGGTAGTCTGGGGATGGGTTGCAAAATGGCGAACTGGGTTAGTAACTGGCTGAGGGACAGGAGGCAAAGGGTAGCAGTAAATGGACCCCAGTCAGGGGACATGGAGGTGACCAGTTAGTTACCTAAGGCATCAGTTTTGGGGCCAGCTATCTTCAATGTCTTCATCAGTGACATTGTGAAGGGGTTGAAGGGGAAGGTTTGCCTGTTTGCAGATGACACGAAAATCTGCAACAGAGTAGATACTCCAAAGGGAGTGATTAGGATGAGAAGAGACCTAGAAAGGTTGGAAAGATGGTTGGAGATGTAGTACTGAGGTTTAATGCAAGGAAGTGCAAAATCATGCATGTGAGTAGGAACCCGAGTAAGAGCTATGTGATGGGGAGGCCTGCTGGCAGTCACCAAGGAGGAAAGAGATCTGGGGGTCATTATCACAGATGACCTAAAAGATACCAAGCAGGCAGCAAAGGAACTGGGGAAGGCCAGTGGAGTGTTGGGTTGTATAGGAAGGGGCATCACAAACTGAAGAAGGGAGATACTGGTCCTACTGTACAAAATACTGTTGAGGCCTCATCTGGAGTACGCCATGCAGTTCTGGAGGCTGTACCTTTGTAGGGACATTGACAGGGTGGAGACAGTGCAGAGGGGAATAACTAAGATGGTTCAGGGTTTACAGCATAAGACATATGAGGAAAGGTTGAAGGACCTTAATATGTATACACTGGAGGAGAGGAGAGAATGGGGGATATGACTGAGATGTTCAATTACCTCAAGGACATAAATAAGGTGAGAGAATAAAACATCTTCCAGTAAAAAAAGAGTACTAGAATAAGGGGACATGACTTGGGATTGGAGGAGAAATGTGAGAAAGTTCCATGTTACCAAGAGGGAGATGAATGCATGGAATGGACTGCCCCAGGAAGTGGTGGGAGCATGCACTGTGGAGAGATTCAGACAAGCATGGGTTGGGAATAAGGGAACCATAGTGATGGGAAGGAATAGCTATGAGAAGGAATAGCTAAGACAGTGATTACCTAGACTCATAAGCCACTAGGGCAAATGGGCAGACTGGATGGGCATGGAGGTCCTTTTCTGCCAACAGCTATTATGTTTCTATGTTTCTATGTTCCATCATGGAATCAGACAAGAGTGTCCTCTGTTACCCTCTTTTTTCTCCCTGGCTATTGTGCCATTAGCCCTTACAATAAGAAAGTCCCAATATATATTTGGATCCCAAATTAATGGCATAGAGCATAGCATTAGTCTCTATGCTGATGACACACTCCTATATGTTAAAAACCTATATCATAGCTTCCCCTTCATACTAGATATTCTCACACAAGTTGGTGCTGCACTGGGATACAAAGTAAATTGGACCAAAACTGAAATCCTGTAAACAAAAAAAAAAAATTCAGATCCCTTTATTCCCCCTAATCCTGTTGCTGTCCAGACTTTGTCAAAAATCAAATACCTTGGCATCATAATACACAATGAAGTAACTCAGTTACAAAAATTAAATCTGGATCCTCTGATTCAAGAAACTTAAACACAGTTATAGTGGTGTGAAACCCTCCCTCTTACTCTTCTAGGGAGAACCAATGTTATTAAAATGGTTATCCTTTCTAAATGTTTATTTCAATTTCAAAATATTCCAATAGATTTAAAACATGATTATTTTCATGGACTGGATGTAATCATAATAAAATTCTTGTGGAAAGGGAAAAAAAATGAGTCTGAAAATGAAAAAATTATATTATTCCATTACGGAAGGAGGACTAGCTCTTCCATATATGAAATTGTACTACTGTGCTGCTAACATTGCATCTATGTATAGATGGTTCAGAAATGATACATCAGGTCCCACAGTTGTTATAGAATCAATTGGATCCCCCTAATCAAACATCAAATATAGTCTATATGCTGGTAAACCCAAGAAAAAGTTAAAAAAATGTGTCATTTTGTTCAAATATGGCGATTGATATTTGGCACACTATATTAAAAGAAGAGCTGACATATGGTTATTATTCAGTACATTCTCCAGTATACCTAAACTTTAACTTTGTCCCATCCACTACCAATCCAACTTTTAAGATCTGGTATTCAAAGGGACTAAAGGAAGTCAGACAACTCATATATTCAGATCATATTTTGGACTTGGCTAAGACTCAGTTCTATAGATATTTACAGTTTAGAGATTGCATAAATAAAAACTGGAACAAACATCATAATATGAAACATACCCAGCTAAAACAAATTTAGACCTCGCCTATACAAATTAAAATAATATCACAAATATACAAAACAATACTGTTAAGCAGTTCTCTGCCACATTCTATTCTAAAATTAAAATGGAAAGAAAAATTCAAGCAATTTATTCCTGCCTGACTATGGAAGAGAATTATTAACATCAAATCATGGGGATTAAAATCAGCTAAAATGCAACAAATCTAACTCGATGTTCTTCATCAGATATATTACACCCCCACCACCTAAACATGATGAATCCTACCATCATGAATCAATGTCCAAGATATGTCAGTTCCCCTGCCTCTCTAGAACATATGCTTATTTGATGCCCAACTCTTACTGCATAAGCTGGTGGCACTCCATACTATCTCTTCTATTATGTGCAATAGGTAAGACTCTTCCAAACAAAACCTTTTGGATATTGAAGCATTGTAAGGGACCACTTCATTATACATCACAAAATACTCAATGCTTGATAAACATTGGTATAATCCCAGCATTTAAACATATACTATTAAAATGGAAAGATGGTGACCCCCTCAGTTCCATGCATGGTTAAATTCAATGATTTATATTCACAAAATCGAGCGGATTCACTATCAAACTCTTAAACATATGAATAAATATAATCAAATATGGTCCTCCTTAATAAACACTGTAAGTTCTCTAGCAGAAATTAATAATTAATGATGCAGTCACCCTACACATATTTTGAGATATTACTCATCTATTATGTTATGGCTGTAGTTATATGAACTTTATTCTCCCCTTGACAATTCTCACTTTCTTTATATATTATAAAAGTGCTTATGAGATTGTAACCTATTTTTAGTTATACTGTATAACATAGTTTGATATTAGCTGGAACATAACATAGTTGCCCTAATAGTGATATTTATGTTGAATATCCCTCAAATGATTTTGTAACATAGAAGAAAGGCAACTAGAAATATTGTTAGCCCAAAGTGTTAAATCTGTATTGTATTTTAAATGCAAAATTAAAAGAAAAAAACAAAATAAAAATAAAAAATATAGTCTGGGCTGCCTGGAAAGCAAGTTTGTAACCCTTCACCCATGGTATGTTCCACCCTCCCAAGCTCCAGTGGGCCTGTAGCTTATTGTGGTTGAATCTGGGCTTTTTTCCTTCCTAAAGAATGTCTCCCATAAACTTATAATTTTTTTGTAACCAGGCTGACGGCAGATGTAGGGGGATGTGGGTGATCATGTAAAAGAACTTGGGGGCTGTTACCATTTTTATGTCTGCTATTTTACTAGTCAAGGTGAGATTCAATAGGTTCCACCTATCAAATTCAGTCTTACATGTGTTGAGAAGTGGCTGGAGATTTAATTCCCATATCTATTCAATTTGGGGAGATATTTTAATGCCCAGATAGGTGATGCCTTTGCTGGCCCAAAGAAGATCAAAATAGGTGGCTATACTTGCCTGGCACAGCGGGTTCAGGGGCATCAGTTCCATTTTGGACTGATTTAGCTTTAGGCATGAGAGACCCACAAAGGAATTTAGTAGGGCTAAAAGGGGGGGTAAGGATTGATGCCCATCAGCTAGTGGAATGAGCAGGTTGTCAGCGTACATAAGAGTCATGTACTGTCTCTTTCCTATCTCAATTACGAGTATCTGCGGGTGCTAATGAATGGCTGCTACAAGTGGCTCTACCACCAATACAAAGAGCAGCAGAGAAAGTGGGCAGCCCTCATGGGTGTCCCTCTCTAGTGGGAAAGCCATGGATGTAATACAGTTTGTGGACATCCGGGCGGTTGGAGAGTGGTAGATGGCCTCTAACCTTGCCATAAACCTGTCCTCAAATCCCTGGTGTGTAAGAACTGCCTGAAGATAGTCCCATTCCAGGGAGTCAAACGCCTTCTTGAAATCCACTGCAAGAGCAGCAGCTAGAGTTTGCAGTCCTTTGCTGGATGAAGGAGATTGAACAGTGACCTGATGTTGTCTGCTGTATTCCTTCCAAGAATTATGCCCACCTGAGCCGGATGTATTAGGCTAGGTAGGAGGGAGCGTACCCTACTGGCAAGAGTCTTGGCGTAGACCTTACTGTCAGCATTGATCAGCGAGACTGGTCTGTAATTGGCGACCAATGTGGGGTCTTTGCCCTTTTTAGGGAGCACTCTAATAACTGCCTCCCTGAGCATTGGTGGTAGGGTACCAGTCACTTCAGCTTCCATGTACACTTGCATTAGAAGCAGGACAATCTGGAGGCTTAGTGCCTGTAGGAATTCAACAGTCAAATCATCCCCGCCAGGGACTTTATCCCCCTGTAGGGATGACAGGGTTTTGGTTACCTCCACTGTGGTTAGTGGGGAGTCAAGGAGATTAGACTGCTGGGGTGTCCACTTAGGGATGGAGAGTCCATCTAGGAAGGGCTGGGTTGCTCCAGAGGATTCCTGGTGTGTGGTCTTATGAAGTGTGGCATAAAAGGTTGAAAACAATGTCACTGGCCTCCTAGGGGTTAGAAAGTATCCTGCATTGTGGATCTCTAAGGCAAGCAATATGTCTGTCAGCAATTTGTTTCCGAGTTGGTAGGCCAAAACCTTACCCCCCCATCCCTCCATCCCAAAATTTGTGCCGATCCTCAGAATAGCTATTTCAGCTTTCCTACTGATCCGCTGGTTGATCTCGAAGTACAAGCCCAGCACTTTGCGTCCTAGGGTACTAGGGTACAGTGTGGGGAAGGAGCATGTTGGACTTTATATTCAGTTTCAGCTTTTTTGAATTCAGTCTCTTGCTCCATCATGAGATGCTCCCTCTCGTGTCTTGTTTTTGAGACATGAGAGGAAGAAAGTCAGGTTCTCATAGCAGGAGGAGGTCAAGTCTCCCGTTTTTGGAGAGTTGTGGTGTGTGTCCCCATGAAATGTAGAGCTGTACCAGTGCATTGTCCAAGACCACCATGGCAAGAATGGTGAAAAATATGGCAACCTGTGTTATGGGTGATAATGTTAGCCAGTAGTCCTGCATGCTAAAGGAGTTGTGCACCCCAGAGTGAAAGATATAGTCTTGGACCAGTGGGTGAAAGGTACACCAGATGGCTGAGAGCCCATTGTCTGTGATAAGCTGTCCCAAGGCTAGCCCCCACCAATGTGTGACTCCTTACCTGATGCACTCCTATACAAAAGGGATTCCAGAGTGAGATTGGAATCCCCCCCATTAGCATGGGGCAGTCAAGATTGGAGAGGGACTTGAGAGCATTGGCAAGGTCATGAAACAATTTGGGGTCATCTTGATTTGGGGCATACACATTACATAAGAGGACTGGGCCTTCTGAGGTGGAGAAAACTGACATTATCCAACACCCAAGGGGTCAGTCTGCAGTGTGCTCATCTGCCACTTGAGGGATTTGTGCAGAAGAATAACCGCCACACACTTTCAGGTGGGCACAAAGGCATGGACCTCTTGTCCCACCCAGTCCCTGACCAGAAGGCTGTGGTCATTTTGAGTAAGCTTGGTCTCCTGCAAGAAGGGTATCTGTGATTTAAGTCTTTCAAATGGGAGAGAACTTTTTTCATTTTGATGGGAGTGCTGAGCCCTCTAACATTCAATGTGTAGCATACAATTTCAACCATGATCTAGCACAGGTATTTTATTACAGACTACATGTATACTAGGTGAGAAAAAGGGTGTGGGCTCATAGTCTTTCCACAGCACAACCAAGCCTCCCAAAGGACAGCTGGGATTTAACACATAGAGTGAGGTCCAGCCTTTCTTTAGTGGTTCCATGTGATAATTCCGCGATCGCCATTTGGGCAAGTGTACATCGCAAAAAATAAATTTCAGTGATGTACACATGCGGCGATCATCAGGAGGGCACCTGAGACAGGTTTCCTCTTTTTATGCGGGGTGCTGTGAACCCCACACACCTCCAAACCTCCCTACTAATGGATTCTCAACTACAGGTGGGTGCAGGTCAGGGGGAGGGGTATAAAGGTAAAAAAAAAAAATCTGACCGAGCCAAAAACCAAGAGCCCGCACGGAACCTAACCTGACACCCTCCCAACCCCAGCCTGCCACCAATCCACCATGCCACATGGGCAGCTCAGCAACCCACTGCTGCAGTACATGCCACAAACCCTCCCTCCTCTTCTGCCCATTGCATGGTGTGGTGTCTCCCTTCCCCCCACCACATGTATACATAGCGACATTCTGTTGCTATATTCGCCAAACTCCCTATCTGGTTGCCCTCCCTGCCAGGTAATCCTTTTTAAAAGTGCTCAATTGCAGTTGCCATCATCACAGGCTACCTCTTTAATACAACCTTATGTGAGTGCACACTCTCCAAATGGTTCCCTACTAATACAGGTATAAACAGCATAACACAAAAAAAACCTTGTAAATCAGGCAAACAGGTCATTATGTGTAACAAGATAAAACTATTTACATTTCCAATAACTAAGCAATAGTTTGGGGTATAATAGTGGGAAACAGCTTGCACAAAAGTGTGTCAATTTGCTAGCCACTATCCCCTTGGGGACCTATTGGCCCTCATACCTCGGCATTGCCAGAGTACACCTGCAGCAAAGCCAGTGTCTGAAGGTCATCTGCCTGCAAGTATCACTGTGACTGAGACCTTTTGGGGCATTTGTAGGGTGCTACAGGTAGGGCCTAGGCACCAGTGTCTGGGTGCAGGAAGAAGGGGGATAACCACTCCTGTCACAAATTCCATGCCATGTGGTCCATGCCAGCTATGAGGGAGATCCTTATTTAGTATTTAGGGGCTACCTGGATTGATTGGCATAACCCCAAGAAAGAGTGCATGGCAGCTATTTAACACCCTAAATTGGTGACCCTTATGCTAGTGATAGCACAGAGCAGAAAAATTTAATCTTGGTATGACCCTTACCAAACAGCCTGTTACATCTAGCTAAAGTTAAGAATATTGCTCCTGATCTTAAATTACCTAGTTAGGCTGGTCAGATGGTTGGCAGAGTGTAGGAGCAGCTACTCTAAATCTGTGTCTGTCTATAGTAAGATGGGGAGAAGGCCTTTCCGCAGGCACAGCATCCCATCACCTGCAGCATTGGATGTGGTACTAGACAGCATGCAAGCAGTGGGAGTTGAGCTGTGTTCCTTCCCAACCCTCTAGGCTGTTCATTTTAAATGGTTAGAACAGCCTTAACAAACTCTGCCAACATAATGGACAAAATGATCCACAGCATATATACAGAGCAACAGTGCATTCATGAAGTTTGATTTCAGTTGGGTGGCCCAGACACTTTAACTTTGGTGTCGAGCATGGGGGCGGGCAATCAGGCTGAACTTGGCTTGCTCTGAAAGCTATTACATGGGCAATGGCAGAAAAAGAGGGCCTGTGGCTTACAGGCCTCCCATAGGGCATATTATCAAGGCATCTATCCCTCTGTAGCCCCCCATAAAGCCCCCCCACAGCTCAATCCTCAAGCAAAAGTGAAAAACAATTTATCTGAGCTTCTCAAATTTGGGCCAAAGATAAGAAGCTGGATTCTGGTGAAGGGATCCTCAGCCACTCCAGTGAGTTTTGCTGTGTTCTCCAGTGGTTGCGGAAAAGCAATGGTCTCTCCATAGTCCCAAGGGCCATAAGCAAGGCCTTCTCATCTGTATTCTTTGGAAGCTGCCCCATGCTGGATAATGGGGTCTGTTTTTATGCTATCCTCTGCTATCTCCACAGTGGGAACACAGTCCAGGGTTGTTTCTGCCAGGGCGGTGTATCTGTTATTAGAGAAGAAGGGACTACATACTTCAGGCTCTTCTATTGTATGACTGGCTTCCTTTCTCTGGTCATCAGTGTTGGCATTTTTCCTCCTGGTCAGATGCTCTCTCCGGCTGTGCCTTTGGTTTTGCAGCCTTTTTCTGGAGTGAACAGACCTATACCACTGGTCTCACTGATTGTTATTGCCCCTGGGAGGATCAGTGGAAGTTGGCTGGCCCCACTGTGAGTCACAGTTTGCGGCCGATTTGTTTCTGAGTCTCCTGATATCTGGTGAGGACCCTGGATGGCTCTGTACTGGATCTTGGGCCATTGATCAGACCTCCCAGGGCCATGTCCTATGGCTAAAATCCTTGAGCGCATCCAGGGTGGCAAACATCTGAGGGGCTCCATTATATTCAAGTCTCATAGACCCAAGGTATAGAAGTGAAAATGGAACATTCAGAGAATGTAAAATCTGCATGGCATCTGTGTATTCCTTTCTTTTGGCAGCCAGTTCTCTTGAATAATCCTGGAATATTAGCACTCTGTGCCCTCTCCAGTCCAGTGCATTAAGTTATCTGGCCCTTGACTGGATTGATTCCTTTCTGCAAAGTTCAGGAATCTTAAAAGTATGGGCCATGGCTTCTTCCCTTGCTTTGGACGGGGTTGCAGAGTGTGATGAGCCCACTTGATGGTCAGGCACACCCCTTCAGGAAGGTTAAGGATCTTGGGGACCTATGAGCACAGAAATTCCCCGATGTTGCCTTGTTCTGCTCCTTCATGGAACCCCAGGAGCTGCAAGTTGTCGCATTGGCTCCTGTTCTCCAAATCATCCACTTTGTCATGCAGCAATCTAAGCATGTGCTCCTGCTCCCGTATGGTTGCTGTGAGTTTGTTAATTGCAACAGTGTGGGAGGCCGCCTTCCTCTCCATTTGAAAAATCTGTGTGTCTCATTAATGCAGAGTGAGAGTGGTGTTGTTTGAGGCAAGCATCACCTCAGCAATTTGTTTTAGCAGCAATGGGTTCTATTCACAAAAAGGTATGGAGCCTGAGCAGAAAAGCAAGCACAGCTCTGCACCCCTGGTCCCCTTCTGCATCCCTGCCCCCTCCCCCGTGTGGAGGTTCACAGGGGCAGGGTTGCAGACTTGGGTCAGCAGCCAATCAGCTGCCCTCACTTGCACTGGTATGCCGCCATCGTGCAGGGGGCACACAGAACACTAGACATACTTCCAGGGTACATTTGTTGGCCACCCGCCCCTGGCCTGAGCACTGTCCCCTGATGCCTGGGGCACCATCCAGAGGGGGTCTAATGACCCCCACCCTGCACCAGTGGGTTTGTTGGTGGCATCTGGAGGGGGCATGTATCTGTTACAGCTGACCTCCAGATGCATAGCCACCAGCCCCCGCATACGGCACTCCGCACCTTGGTACATGGTGCAGAGTGCCGGCATGCCCTTCCCCCCATGGAAACCCCAGTCCACCCACGTGCGGAGTTTCCTGCTCATCTGGGGATCTGGTGTGGAGGGGGAGGTAAATGGTTCATGACTGCTGCCGAAGGGGTGCAGTGGGTGTGACCAGGTGCAGGGTGGCTACACACCTGAGTTATGCAGTGCATAGCCACCCTGGCCCATTCATGAATAGTGCCCATTGTGAACATTTAGTTACGGGTTCCAGGATCCATGCTATCCATGACTGGAGTCGCATTGCAGTCATGCAGCTGTGGGAATGGCACACCATGTCCCGATACCATTCTGATGCTGAGATTCAAACAAAACAGATCACTAGCTAGCTACAGGTATGATGGTTTCAGTTCTTTAGTTAGTAGTTCATATGTATGGCCCTGAAAGGCAGTTTTGCTATATGGTTTGCCCCACATCATCAGAGCACACAATTCAAGCAGCCATTTGAGCTGGGGTCAGACCTCACCCCCCCAAGAGCTTGTTTTTTAAATGATTACTACAGGTATAGTTTCTTAAACATTGGACAAACAGGTCTTATAAGGCTGCAGACATGGAGGACTAGATTGTGAGTTCAGGCTATGACATCATCAGTGGCTTTTCACTGAAACTGGCTTTTTTGAACAGGTAATGAAATAAGAGTTACAAAATAACTCATAACTTTAAAATGAAGTAATGCAGAAACCTAATTTTTGGTATGATATTTATTGGGGATGTGCGTATTCTAAATCTGCAATGTAGCATTTGGCCAGACTCACTCTTTAAAGCTGTGTTTATTTTTTTTATTTTTTTATATATACATTTTTTTCCTTCTTGATTTATTCCTCGCCGACCATCCCCCTTCCACCACCTCCCCCATCACTGCCACAGAGTGAGATGCCAGCCAATGCCTCTTGCCAATTGAGGTGCTGGCTGCCCTGGTGTGGCAGGGAGACCAGCTTCATACTGCCAGTCAGCTTCTTTTCTCCTACAGTTTTGTCCTGCCCCTGAGCATGGAGCCAAGGCATGCAAAGACACCAATGGTCAAGCCAAACATGCTTCCATATGTGGCATGCCTGATGTCTTGCTTGGCTCTGCCCCCCCCCCCTTGTTTGGGTCTGTTGCGCCAGCCCCCAGCCACCGCTAGGGGCCAATCAAGCAGCAGACTCTATCCACACTGTTTCCTGGGAGAGGGGAGCTGTCCTCCGGACTCTCAATCATCTCCCCCCCCAGCCGACCCCCAGCAACCCACTCGCACCATGAACACAGGTTGCTGGCATGGCAGGAAGTAAAGCATTGTTGCCTCAACCCTCAACGCCACTGGGCTGGTGCGTATTAATTTTTTTTGAATAATTCTTTCCTTTACTGATGGTTCCTTCTTAATCTAGGCTTCCAGTTGAATCCTGCCTGCTGCAGGCTGCCACAAGGTGACTGTTCTGGTCGGTGGCTTAGGGGCCTCTCCCTCACAGCTCTGCTTCTGTCACAGCAGACATTCTTTTTTTAGCCATTTGTATTTCTTTTTTCTGTAGTTCTTTTGAATATATAGTGTTCCTTTCCCCTTCCTGACAAAGAATTATGCTTTCAAGATGATGCTGGACCAATTACTGCACACCACGACGACAGATCACAGTGTGAACTGCTTTTAGAACAGATCCCTGAATGAACTGCAACTGCAGCTGAAAAAAAACATGTAGTCTTACCCTGTGGTCTTTACCACATTGTGACTGTCTAAGTCTCTCAATACACATCATGTGGTTCAGAACTCTATTTTCATCTCTCTTTCTGTTTAAGCCACCTGTTGTTTGCAATATGATCCTGACATGTGTAGAGATTCCAAGATGCCATGCTTCCAAGAAGCATTCTTCACATGTTAGCAGCATCACCATGGGGAGTCGGCTGAAAACCAGTCATGGCATGTAGGATTGGTACCACAGCTATTAAGGGCATATTACAGGAGTGCCTTTTGACCCAGTACATGCATTCAGTGGGGCCAGTTTGGGCCATGGGCACACCATTGGTATGATCCCATGGCCTGAAATTAACACTTCAAGGGGCTCTCAGCAAGCATACAATCATATACAGTACCTCTATGCATGTCAGTTTCCTGGGCCTTGCCCACTCCCATCCTAGGTGTAGCAGCAGGTCATTTATTGTACCACTTAATGATGGTTGCAATAGTACATAGGCTGTCTCTTCTTAAAGATCCCCCAGGCATAGCTAGCTGACTGTATCTCTCTGTAGTACATATCATGTGCAATGTACAGAACATACCTTCTTATTATTAACAGCTGTCTTACAGTACAGTATATTTATCTAACCAGCAGTGCAGGCAGATCCTGATACTGCCTGCAGCTTCTTCATGTTTCAAGAGAGCAGAGACTTTCCACACCAACAGATGCCCACACTCTTTCAGTTCCCCTGGCTCTGTATACACTGCACAGCCAGCAATGTCTTTTCATAACACTAGCTCTTTCACTACCTGCAGAGCACCCAGGATAACTTTCCTGTCAGCATTGGTTCTCTCATCACTAGATCAGTTTCAGGATTCAGAAGTCTGTTGCCCTATAAATAATTTTTTGGTTCCATTTTCTTAGAGTGACCCCACCCAAAATGTGTTAATATTAGGAAAAAGCATTGAAAGAAGAACCAAGTGGTTATCCCTTGATGAAATCGGTGTCATTTTTTTAATCAGTAGAAAACATGCTTTCATTTTTATTCCTATGAAAACCATCCCAGGAACAATATTTTTCCAAGACATTTCAAAGTAACTTTGACTTTGTTAGGTTTGCAAGTTTGTTTTGGTAACATTTTTTATTTTAACCTGTAGTAAGATGCCAGAAGAAGAATACGAGCTTTGGTGCATGTAAATCAGAGCACCTGCATATGCATATTTATTACTTTATCTTGTCATGCAAGAGCAGAGGAAAACTTTATTTAGTTTTTCTGGGTCAGTAATATACTGTAATCAAAATTACGCTGACACAAGTTATGACAGATAAAAGCCAAAATGCCCCTGCAACTACCTACTTTAGCTGTATAATAGAATACTAAAATACTGTACACAAACAATATTCTACATAAAATGGAAAATTAAATAGAATATTTCATAAACAAATGTTTCATGTTCAATGTAAAATTAGAGTAGAGTTATCCAGCACTTTAGTTTTGAGGGATTTTCGTGTCTTTAATATTTCCAGCAGTATCTTTCTGATTTGTTGACCCGGTAGAAAGTTTGCTTTAATGAGGAATAAAAGTAATTGCTGTTTGGGAACTTGGCAGCAGCTGAGATCTGCTTTTGAATATCATAAGTGCAGTCTTCCATTAAAAATGTAAAACACTGGAATTTAAAAATAAGCACAGGTAGGGGATTTGTTCTAAATGCAAATGACTGTCAATTATAAACTATCACATTTCTCAACACACATACTTATGCAATTTTGAGATGGTATAATTTTAGGAACTTATGTTTAGTCCACCTGCTTGTCTCTAAATTACTGTTTTTTTAAATCACAGGCTTTATTAGTTACCACAGATGCGGATATTAGTTCACTGCTATGGGCAATTGAATGCCATTTTCTTTGAGAACACAAAATGAATATATATTTTTCTAAACTGTATCTACAGAATATATATTTTATCTCGGTTTCTTCAGATGGCAATTCAACATTGGCTTATTTTGCATTTGTACTGTAATATTTAGCTACCTGCTAGTCAGTTCCAGTCATAGATCACCACACTGATAAATACTGTAATACCTAAACAGAGTATCTAAAGGAAAAACTTGAACTACTGAGCATTACGTTTAATGTATACAAAATGATCAGATGCTTCTTACTTGAGCATAAATTATATGTGATATTGAGTAAAAATATCTTCATAGTCATTTATCTGCATACAGATTTTGTTTTGCATAGCTAACTGTCTGGCTTAGTAAATATATAAATATGATAGGAAAGTGATACCAAAAGCATCCAACATGTAAGTTAATGTCTTGGTTAAAAAAACAATATTTTGCAAATGGCCGTTTTCTAGATATGTCAATCACACTTTCCACTCAGCTCTGCAATGCAAATATCTGAAAAAATCAGTAACATCTTATTTGGCCAGAGTGCCCCTCCCCCAGGTTGTTATTTTGAGTGAAACATCATTCCTTTAAAACAAAGTACAGTAACTTAAAAGAAAGATGTGGGGGTGGGGGCAGGTGGATTTCAAAAAGCTCTGATGCAGATGTGAGGGGGAAGATATGCCCATGTCTACATTTGATTACTTGCATCTGAGCTGTGCTCAGTTACTTTTAAAGGCTGCACAGGGTTCACAACAATTGTAATTTGTGATGGCTCGTGTCAAGTAATTTTTTTTTTGCACAAGAGGCACCAGTTTTGTCACAAAACATGACAACTGCACAAGAAAGGTTGACCACCTTGTAGACGAGCCAACATTTGGGTGATGTTGCATAATTTGTGACTGAAATAAATCATGCATCCATTTTATGGCTTTAAAAATCCTGCCTCTTGTATCTAGGTACTGTAATTGAAAGCTACTCCAATTATTAATAATTACTTCATAGCCTTTTATTACTTCATGCTTTCTAGCTATTCACAGATGCAGCATGTGCTATAGTACACTTAGGGCAAAGCACGTATATACTCTAGTAATCAATAACTTCATTCTATATTGTGTTAAAATTCCCTTTGGAGGAGGACAGCAGTATTTCCATGAACACCCTCAGATATACCATGTGTCATCTTGGTTGCAATCTGCATACACCCATCCAACATGTGTGCTATTAACTTAAACAGTATTATGGTGCTTAAAAGCAAAGCAGCTCAACAGTAAAGCAAATTCAGTTTTCAACAACAGCTACACTAAAAGGGCATCTATACACAGCTACAGTGTACCACAAGAGAAAGTAGGGTCATTTCTAAATTAGTTATGCCATTCCATCTACAGTAACTGATTATGTTTTTGTTTGTTTTACTTATGATGCAAACACTGTTTGAAAACTATTTTAAAATTGTGTCAGTTAGGGTCCAATGCATTAATGGTATCCCGGATCTATATAACTTTCATGCAGTGTATAGGGCCACCTTGGTGTCCGACAGATACCCCTAGATCCACAGTCATGCATCTTCTCCACATCCTGCCAAGGACCATGAGTGCAGGATCCTATGCACCTATGTGGGACAGTCCGGGGGGTAGGAGTGGCCATGCCTACAGTGGGAATGATGGGCATGGTATGCACAGTGCCTTTTGTGCTCCACTGGGTTGGTGTCAGGGTGGCTTATCATTATGTCAGCCAGAGGGCTGCCATAATGGCTGCACACGCCCCAACCTGTCAACATGGAGCACAATGGCACCCAGGAGTCACAGACCCCACCCCCTTTCAATGCCTTAGATAGCAGGAGGCAGCGGCTAGCTGTGGGGTGCTGTCTACAAAAATGATAAGTTTTATGCCTGTGATTGGGGACATGGCAGCCCATACACGTGCCACCATGTCCCATGATCCCCTGTTCCTGCATAGCACAGAATTGCCTGTAGGGCCTAGTTGCAGCTTCAAACTGGAAGCCTCCAGTCAGTCCTAGGTCTGTCACTCCAGCAGGCTCTGGCCCTGGTGCTGAACTACACAGCCTCACTTGGCAGCCCAAGGCCCACCCAGGAAGAGGTGCATACTGGTTCCATGCATCCCACTAGGGCTGGATACACGGTGCCCATTTGCATGCCCTGAAATGCACCACTTCCTGTGCAAATGGGATGCTGGGATGCATAGGGAGGGGCATCACCAGTAGGAAAAGGGAAGTCATAATTCCCTTATATAAGATACTAGTGAGGCCCCACCTGGAATACAGTGTCCAGTTCTGGAGATCTTACCTATGTAAGGACATAGACAGGGTAGAGAAGATTCAGAGGAGGGCAACACAGATGATACAGGGATTGCATAACAAGTCATATGAGGACAGGCTGAAGGACTTGAATATGTACTCCCTGGAGGAGAGGAGGGAGAGAGGGTATATGATAGAGACATACACGTGCCTAATAGGGAGGAACAGGGTGCAGGAATACACTATTTTCCAGCAAAAAAGATGTACCAGGATTACAGGGCATGGGATGAAGTTGGAGGGAGGGTGATTCAGAGGAAACGTGATGAAGAATTTCTTCACAGAACAGGTGACGGACAAGTGGAACACCCCGCCAGAGAAAGTGGTGGGAGCTGAAACAATCACGGGATTTAAGAATGCATGGGATAGACATAAGTGAATTCTGGAGGTCAGGGGTAAGGGGTAACAGACTTCTAGAAAAATGTAAAGGGAACTTACAAGCTCAAATGGGTAGACTGGGTGGGCTATAGGCCCTTATCTGCCAACAGTGTCTATGTATCTATGTATTTATACCATGCATAATAATGAACAGCACCCATAGCTGGGAAAATAACTTTTTAAATTATTTTTTCTTTTGAAAGTAGAAAGTCACTTTTAATTTTAACATTCAGCCAGCTTTGCTCCCCTAAAACTTCTATCAACCTTTCTAATCTTGACGGTGATTGTACATCCCTTTATTGTTCGACCATAAGGTCTTGACAATTTTAAGATCATAGTGCAAAAAAAAGTTACAAAAATTAACTAATTTGCAAATAATACATATCAATGTGCATTATTTTATTTCCCAACACAGACATCATGTTGATCTTCACACATTGTAATGGATAATAGACTTATAAATAGTCTGTTCAGGTAGGCAGTGTTCTGTCCCCTGCCCTTCCCCATCCTAGCAGGGGTTCCACAGGGCTCCATCCTGGGTCATATAATATTCTCAGTTTTCTTAAATGATCCCCCCTCCGTTGCTTGTGTCTCTTCACATATTCACATGTATGAGGATGACACGGTCATCTTGACTTCTGGCCCTCCAACCCCTGCCATGGAGGTCCCACTCCAGCACAACTTCCACAATGTGTTATGCTGGTTTCTTGCAAGTTAGCTCAGGATTAAAACCCAGAAGACTGAGTCCATGATTGTTGACACCTGCCAGAAAATGCCAAGGCTCCCACTTTCCTTTGTCTTCTCCACCTCGGATGGCAACCACTTGGAGGTTGTCCCTGTCTTCAAGTACCTTGGTGTGGCTAGACAGCAGGCTTAACTTATTTGCCACATCAATGCATCCATGCCAAACTATGTCCAAAGCTTGATGCCCCATTACCACAACAAGGACTACCTCCCGCTCCATGTCTGCTGAGAGCCGGTAAGCAAAATGGTACTCCTGGTTTTTGACTATGTGGACATGGTCTATGGCTCCGTCCTCTTTCCTTGCCAGACTGGACATCCTCTGCAATGCCTTCTGTCATTTCTCTACCACCTTTCCACTTTGTACTCACCATTGCTCCCTCTATTCCTCCCTTTCCATCCTCCCACTACCCTCCCTTTGGCAGTCTCACTGCTCTACCTTTATTGCTAAGTACTGGTTTGGCTCCCTTCCCTCCTACCTAGCCTCACTCCTTTCCCCTGCCCTCTCCTCTTCCTGCTCTTAACACTCCAGGGATTTCCACATCTACTCCATTCTCCATCCCTCTCTCTTGTGCTGGGCAAGCTGCTTTCTCCTACCATCATCACTGCCTCTGGAACAAGCTCTCCCCTTCATGTCTCCCCCTCTCTCCATACCTTTAGATGTCTGCTAAGGCATATTCCTGCTCCCCTCTTTACCTGTCACTCTTATTCTTGAAACTGTCATCCTATCTCTTCCAGTTTCTCTAGTCACCCACCTGCCTATGTCTCCCTAAGCTGAACTAGAATACTTCTGGCCCCTAGACTGCAGTCTAACACAATTTGGTCTATGTATTCTTGCACTGAATCCTAGCACAGTTCATTACATTCAAGGTATACATTTCATGGCATATTTTCATACAGCTGTTTTCTCATGTGGGGTCTCTTACCTACAGTGACTCTCCTCACTTGACTGTCTATGTGTCAAGCACTTTGTACTCTGTATTTTTGCACAGGTTTGTAATGCCTTTTGCCTGTACTCTTAGTCTCCCGGTCACATCTGGAAATCAGCCTTGTCTCTGGGTGCCTTTCCTGGTTGCCAAATTTTAAATAATTAAATAAATGGCTGAAAGCACAGGACTTGCTAACAGAGAGTAGAGAAAGTGCACAGCTTTAATCTAAAGATATACACTGTATATGGTAAGAAAGAGATTTGTTGCCAGTGTTTGGAGCACTTTAAGACTTGTCTTTAAAATTGTAACAGGTACTGTTGAGTACATAGCTCAGAAAATTAATCTTGGGTTGAGAAGATTAAGAAAGTTGTATGTATCATATGTGTGATGGGAAGGTGGAGCTGCCAAAGGTTTAATGCCTTCAAACAAGAGACAGCAGATGTAAAGGTCAGTTAATTGGAGTACTGCACTGGATGTACAGGAATTTCTGACAGACGGGAGAGTAATCACTCAGCTTTAACATAAAGGTGTATATGTTTGCAAATATATATTCTTTGCAAACGAGTTAGGGTTCAGATTAAAATGACAGAAGCAGGGAAATTTCGATGTTAAGGTTTCCAAACCTAATTCCACATTTCACCCCCAGCAGCAAATGGAGAAAAAAATCATTACAATTTTGCCTGTCCTGAGTCTTGGTGAATCAGTGGTGGGGTCTTCCTTGGGGTTTTCAACTCTAATGCTCACCCCAGTCCATGAGCAAATAAAGTCAGATGTGATCTATATTCTTCAAGCAGAGCTCCCAGGCTGTTTCCAAAATTTTGGTATATATAGTTTTGAATGTTTGAAGACTATAACAGAATGTGGAGAGCATTAGGGTTGAGAACCCCAAGGAAGACTCCACCACTGATTCACCAAGACTCAAGACTGGCAAACCCGTATTTATTTTTTCCTTTTTCAGTTTGGCGTTGGGGTGGGTAGTTAAGGTTGGAATAAGTAGCATCATATTTCCCTACTTTTTTATTTTACTCAGAGCCCCAACTGGTTCATTAACACAGTTTTTTTTTGTAAAGAATTTCATTTCCTTTTTAGATAGTAGGATCATATTCTCATTTGCGCATGTTCCTTCAGGATCTGCATGAACACATCGATCTGGCTGCATAGATGCAGACATATGCCTCCACAAATGCTGACACCAGGCTACAGAAGCATACTGAGCCCAGTCTTGCTTTGTCATGGCAAGAAGGATACACGCCTCTCAGTCTGTAGTACTGCAAGATTCCTTTGCGATACTGGTGGAAGATGGCTGCTGAGAGAAGGCACTGGTAGTAGTGAGGAGGGTGGAAGTGGGGATCCTCAGAACAGGAAGCTCCAAGGAGGCAGGAAGAGGTCCCCAGCCAAGGTAGAAGCAGCTGGTGGTGGGGGACTCTACTGTTAGGGGGGAAGACTTGGGAGTGGGCAAATGAAGGGAGAGGGAGGTTAAGTGCCTGAAAGATGCTTCATCTTGGAGGAAATATGGGTGAGTTTAAAGGATTGATAGGGCAGCAGGAAATGGGAAGGATATAGACATCATTGTCCACCTGGAGATGATGACTTTTGCCAAGGTGTTACCTGTGTGCAGCAGGGAAGTGGAACAGGTATTACACACCAAGACATTAAACAACTGGTTGAAGACATGGTGCATGGATATGGGCTTCAACTATGTTCAGTGCTGCAGGTGAGCTGGGAAGACATGGGCCTCTATAGAGGAGATGCCTGCATCTTTACAGGAAGAGGATGATGGTCCTTCGTGGTAGGTTGAAATTTTTCTTGGATGAGCATTTAAAGTAGACAGGGAACAGGATGTAAAACCAAGGGAGGCAACAATTGCCCCCAGACAAAGGAGCAGCACATGGTGAGGGCCTGATGGGAATTAGGTCCCCTAGGGCAGGGGTACAAGAAGACAGAGGTGGGAACAAGGAAGAGGACAAGGGGGGTGTGAATCAGGAAAGTAAGAACACAAACAGAGAATGGAGAAGGTAAAAAATGAAAAGGCTAAGTCAGGGGGTGCTTCAAGGAACAGCACAGGCAGGAAGGGGCAGGAAAGCAGGGAAGCAGGCAGAGGGGAAGTAAGGTATGGAGAGCCATGTACGCCATTGCAAGGAGTCAAGGGATGAAGAAAGGTTGGCAGAGTATCTCAAAACCAGAGGGCTACAGGAGCAAAGGCAGCATGGATTCATGGGTGTGGGGGGGAAGGCATGCCAGACAAATCTGGTTGATCTCTCCACTGGGTGATCAGAGATATAGATCAGGGGAGGGTAGTGAGTGGACATTGTCAACTGTACTTTAACAAAGCATTCAGCTCTGTGTTGCACAGGAGACTGATATTGAAATTGAAAATAAAAAGTACAGACCACACACATGGAGAATAGAACTGCTGGTGCTGTTAGAAAACCACAGCTTAGGCAAATGCACACAAAACCCAGCAATTGATCAGCACAAATAATTGTATGAGGCAATAGTTGGTTTCTTTGCAGGAAAGGTGCAAACGAGAGCACAGCTGTGACCCCAGTGCTTTGGGACACTGGCAAGTTCATTCATCTGGGCATTGCTGCTAATACCCATTGAATTTAAATAAAACATTTAAAATGAGTACTTAGCATTTTTTGTCACATACAGTCATTTGTGCTGACCGAGTGCTGTTTTTCATGTGGTCAAATTAGGTTCTAAAGTACCAGGAGCTGTTCACTATTGCTGGATTTACATGGGCAGCATGTTTTTGGCTCGGCATAAAATGTTACTTCGGGACCACACTTGTGACTCATGCACGTCCTCAACCAGGATATGCTTCCGGTGGTGAGCGATTTAACCTCAGACTGAGGGAAAGACAAACTGCTGAAAATCACCAAAACAGAGAGTGAGTTCAACAGAGGAGGAGTGGGGCAGGATTTGAATCTTAGACATTGTCAGACTTCCCCAAGCAATGGAAGATATACAGGGAACTCTCCCGGTCCACTAAGCTCTTGAGGATTGCATGTTACTGGTCAACAGACAGGTGCTGACAAGCAAGAGCTGAAGGAGAGCCTACAGTTGCCCCAATTTCAGCTTCTCTTAAAAGGTGTTGCCCTGGTGTATCACATATAGAGAAAGACTTAGACTAAATCAATTTCATCATCTCTCAGATTGGCTTCTTTTTGCTTCTTCTGGTGGCAATTGCTGTGGCTCATTTTATACTGTACAACTCAAGAACTATTTGGATCTATTTGGTACTGCTGCAAATGAGATGTACAGATAGCCTATTTTGGATGGGTACCTGTAACTTGCTGACCTATCTGCTGAGTTACTGCTTTATTATCAGTATTGAAGACTAAGGATACTAGGGCTATATTTTTGTTCTGAAGCACTGGCCATTTCTTTGCTATGTTTATTCTCTTTCTTATATTGAAGATTGTTAAGACTGATATAAACCTCTGATTACAATACTTGGCCCTGAGAAAATTGTGACCTAAAGATTTTATTATCCATAACAGGACTTACTGACACTGCATACCTGAAGGCTACTTTTTTATATTTATATTCATACTCTCAGCTACGCTTGTACTATACTGTGTTCTAATTGTACTTTAATTGATTATTTCAGTGAATAAGGTTTATACAAGAATATAAACGCACAAAATGGGGGAAGAGTCTAACATAATAGATGATACATGCACTTCAAGCACTTTACCTTCAAAAACTAAATAAAAAATAATAGCACCAATAGTAAATACTGATAGTGATATTTCTCAAAAAAGTTTCACAGGAAGGTTTTAGCAGTGAAAGCACTGGCTCAGAAATTGTAGGACTACACTCTATGCCCATTCCCCTCTATACAGTTGAAGGGAGGAAAAATATTAAAAGTAAGGGGTGAAATTCTTACCTAAAACAAGCTACAAAAAGACTAAAAAAACAGGGTTTGAAGCAGATTAATAAAAAACCAAATAATATCATTAGTAATTCCACCAGTAAGTCTGATGTAAAGACAAAGAAATCTAAAATCAGCGATCACTTTGAAGCACTAAATCGTGCTTCTTTCTAGAGCTCTTCCCATTCTGATATCTCCACTAACCATCAAACATATAAGCAACTGAAAAACAGCTCTGACGGAGCTAATGTTACCCTGCAAAAACAAAGTTATTGTCCTATTATTGATCTAACTAACAAAATGGGATTAGATTCCACTTGTACTCCTGACATCTCTGGGGAACTGATCATTCCAGCAGCCTCTGGTAGTCTGGGACATGATTCTCTTACAGAAATACCTACATCTCTGCACTTTTCTCTAGAGTACTTCAGTGAATCTAATCCAAAGCCTACTTGGCAAAACGACTTAAAAAATATAGTTAGTGAAACTACAAATAACAATTAATAGTCTGAAACAATTTAACACCTCAGATGTTGGCCAGACTGCAGCAGAAACAAAACCAAAAAAGGATATTTATTTAGTTTTTGATGACCAGGTGGGTACACTAGTCATAACAATGACTATTTTCAGGTACAACCCGGGAAGATACAACACAGAAACAATCAGATAACAGGTTACAATATATGAATTCACAATATACAAATGTAGGAATACAAAACAGGCTGGAGTTTAATTAACAGGCTTAGTAAAATATATAACAAAGACCAAATAAAAATAAAAGTAAAGAGAGTAAAAATTACAAGAAAGCAAATAACATTTTGGTTAGGTCATAAGTGTTAACATTACCATGGAAATCTAGAAGGATTATAACTAGGTGATAGAGGCATTATAGCAGTCAATACAGGATAATGCAGGAGAGATTAAAGTTGAAATAGGGAAATAGGATAGAAAGAGGAGGGTAGGATAAGATAGGAAGATGGGGACCTAGTGAGAGATAAAAGTCCCTAGGTAATAAGAAGGTAGGAAACGTGGTAGGAAGAAAGAGTTTTGCACTGGTAAGGGTCAGTAAACTAAGAAGTGGTGTAGGTGCAGGAAACATAAGGAGAGGAGACAAAGGCGAGGGTGGTTTGTCACAGGAGCAGCAGCAGAAGTCTAGAAGATAGTGTTGCAGCAATTTTTAAAGGAGGCATGGGATGATGCTGAGTGAGTACTTAGGGGAGAGAGTTCCAGAAATGGGGAGCATGACAGGCAAAAGCACTAGCCCATTTGGACGTTCAGTATCGGGGGATGTGGACTGGGGCATTATCAGCAGAACAAAGACCATAGCTGGAAGAGTGGTTTAGAAATAGTTCTGCCAGTGTCTTGGGAATTTGGGATCTGATAACGTTATCTGTGAGTGATTCATACACATAACATCCAGATGCAGAAGGGGAAAGCCAGCCAAGATCAGAGTAGAGGAGGCAATACATAGATACATAGATACATAGATACATAGATACATAGACAGTGTCGGCAGATAAGGGCCTATGGCCCACCTAGTCTGCCCATTTGAGCTTGTAAGTTCGGTTTGTTTTCCTAGAAGTCTATTTCCCCTTACCCCTGACCTCTAGAATTCCTTTATGTCTATCCCATGCATTCTTAAATCCCGTGATTGTTTCAGCCCCCACCACTTCCTCTGGCAGGGTGTTCCACTTGTCCACCACCCGTTCTGTGAAGAAATTCTTTCTCATGTTTCCTCTGAATCGTCCCTCCCTCCAACTTCATCCCATGCCCTCTAGTCCTGAAACATCTTTTCGCTTAAAATAGTGTTTTCCTGCACCCTGTTCCTCCCTGTAAGATACTTGTATGTCTCTATCATACCCCTCTCCTCCTCCTCTCCTCCAGGGAGTACATGTTCAGTTCCTTCAACCTGTCTTCATAGGATTTGTGATGCAACCCATGCACCATCTTTGTTGCCCTCCTCTGAACCTTCTCAACCCTGTCTATGTCCTTACGTAGGTATGATCTCCAGAACTGTACACTGTACTCCAGGTGGGGCCTCACTAGTGTCTTGCATAGCGGAATTATGACCTCCCTTTTCCTGCTGGTGATGCCCTGCCTATACATCCCAGCATCCTATTTGCTTTACCTGATGCCTTGTCACACTGTTTCCTACCTTGAGGTCATCAGAGATGACAACCCCAAGATCCCTTTCCTGCTTGGTGCATGCTATATCCTCACCCCCAACTGATATATTGTGCCAGGGTTTTTGTGCCCCTATATGCATTATCTTGCACTTCTTTGCATTGAATTTCAACTGCCAAACCCTTGACCATTCTTCAAGTTTCTGCAGGTCCCTTCTCATTCTGTCTACACCCTCTGGTGTGTCTACTCTGTTACAGAGCTTTGTGTCATCAGCGAACAGTGAAATTCTGCCTTCTATATCCTGTGCAATGTCACTGATGAAGATGTTGAATAGGACCGGTCCCAGCACTGATCCCTGTGGTACCCCACTGGTCACTCTTCCCTCTGTGGAGTGACAGCCATTTACCACCACCCTCTGTGTTCTGCCACCCAGCCAGTTACCTACCCACCACACTACTGTCCTGCCCACACCCATATTCCCCAGTTTGTGTAATAGTCTTCTATGTGGCACAGTGTCAAAGGCCTTGCTGAAGTCCAGATAGGCCATGTCCACTGCCCTCCCTGATCCACCTCCTAGTCACCCAGTCAAAAATTCAATGAGGTTGGTCTGACATGACCTCCCCTGGTGAAACCATGCTGCCTTGGGTCCTGTAGTCCATTGACAACCAGATGTTCCACCAATCTCTCCTTCAGTAGTGCTTCCATGATCTTTCCCACTACCGAGGTGAGGCTGACTGGTCTGTAGTTCCTGCTTCCTCTTTGTTCCCACTTTGTATAAAGGGACTACATCTGCTGTCCTCCAGTCTTTGGGTACCTCCCTGTTTCCAGTGATTGGCTGAACAGGATAGCCAGAGGTTCAGCCACCACCTCTCTTAGTTCTTAAGGACCCTGGGGTGCACCCCATCTGGCCCCATTGCTTTGTCAACTCTTATTACTTCCAGTTCCTTCAGGACCCTTTCTCGTAAAGGGACTTGTGTCCATTTCTGCACCATTCTCACCCTTGTACCCCTTCAGACCCATTACCCCTCTTCCTTAGTAAAGACTGAGCAGAAATACCTGTTCAATATGTCAGCTTTACTGTTGTCATCCTCCACGCTGCTCCCATCCTCCCCTTCAGTCTAACTTCTCCTCCTTTGTCCTTCTTTTTCACTTATGTACCTCTAAAAGGTTTTGTCCCTTTAACCACTGATTTTGCAATGTGTTCTTCTGTCTGAGCTTTGGCTTCCCTTACTGACTTCCCTGCCTCCCTTTGTTTCTCCTGGTACTTCTCCTATCCCTTCTGCCTGTGTCTTTTTGTATTGCCTGAATGCAGTCTTTTGGCTTTCACTTTCTTTGCTACCTCTTTGGAAAACCATAATGGTCTCCTCTTTCTTTTCCTCTTGCTAACCTGCTAAATGCATAATTCTGTTGTTCTTATAATCCCCATTTAAATACTGCCCACTGTTCCTCAATCCCTGATTCCTGTCCCATTCCCCTTAATGCCTCTTTCAAGCATCTCCCATTTTCCCAAAGTCTGCCCCCTAAAATCCAGGATCGTGTTTTTGTGTGGTTTGGTTCTGCTCTTTCTGTGATTTCAAACCACAATGACTGGTGGTCACTGTTACCCAGGTGCTCCCCCACTGTTACCCCCATCACACTGTCCCTGTTTGTGAGCACAAGGTCCAGTATTGCCTTCTGCCGAGTTGGTTCCATGACCAGTTGCTTGAGGAAGGCACCCTGAAGGGAGTCCAGGATAAATCTGCTCCTAGTTGATGCTGCTGCTGGGATGCAATGGTGTTTCAACCGAGGCGAGGAGAATGCATAGTGACAGATGTTATTATAGGTAACATCCCATTTTAGAAGACTCGATTTACTGGCAGATGCATAGGTTGCGACACCGTAGGTGAGACATGGTAGGAGTATGCCACGAGCTATGGCAAGCCTAGCGGATGGTGTGAGCACATAGCTAGTCCGGTAGGCAATGCCAAAGTTTCATATTTACTAATTTGCAAATCTGCTGAATATAGAGATCGAAGTTAAAAGTCGGGTCAAGGGCGATACTGAGATATTTAAATGAGTTTACTACCCCAACAGATGAGCCATATGCAGAGGAGACTTTGAATTTAGATTGGGAGAGTTTGAGTTTAGTGTTGGAACCAAATAGCATGACTTGAGTCTTTCCTTCATTCAGGATAAGCTTATTTGTCAGCAGCTATTTTTGAAAGACTTGGAGGTCCTGGGAGAGTCGAGTGTTGATGTCAGCTATATTCTTCACACTGGTGTACAGAACAATATCATCTGCATATAGCAGGGAGTCTGTGTGAGCAAGGTTGGATGTGATATTGTTTATAAATATAGAAAAGAACAGGAGACCTAAGACAGACCCTTGCGGAACTCCAATATTAATGGAAGCTTTGTCTGAGAAAATAAGTTAAATTTAACTATCTGAGTCCGGTCAGCTAAGTAATTGCTGAACCACCTGACAACAACTGGTGAAAAGCCTAGTGATTTAAGAGTTAATAGGAGGATGGGGTGGTCAACTAAGTCAAACACTTTAGCCATGGCAATGAAAATGGCCCCAGTGAGGAAGCCAGAGTCCATGGCCAGTACAGCATCAGACGTAAACTTGAGTAGTGCAGTAGTGGTAGTATGACCTTTATGGAATCCATGCTGGGCAGCTGTAAGAAGGTCAGATTGCTGGAGAAAGTCAATGGTTTGAGCGGCAACAAGTTTCTCCAGAATTTTACTAAGAACTGGCAGGATGGCAATTGGCCTATAGTTTGAGGTATCTTTACGGTCACCTTTTTTAAAAACTGGGGTGATCCTAGCTGTCATATGAATGTCCGGGACGTGGCTTTGGCAGAGGGAGAGAGTAAAAATCTTGGCTAGAGGAGCAACTATGTAGGGGCAGTAAGTTTTAGGAGCTTAGGTTCGAGGTCATTAGATCCAGTCGCAGTGAACTCCGAGATATTATTGAGCAATCTTAAGACATTGCGGTAAGAGACTGCCTTGAAAAAGAATTTAGGTGCCATGACATCAAGGGGGGTAGAGTTAGATAGGACAGGGAAGGAAGAAGTGTATTTAGTAAGATCAGAGAACTGAATATTGAAGAAGTTTGCAATGGTATGGGGGTTGTTACAGTGTACGACATTTAGTAGCATGTCATTAGGAGTAGGGGCCTGGTTAGAACCCAGGAAGGAATTTATGTGGGACCAGAACTTTTTAGAGTCATCATAGGAGTTTGTTAATAGCTCCTTACAGTAGGCACTTTTAGCCCTTTTAATATCCTTCTTACAGGAATTTCACAATGCTCTGTAGGTATTTAGGTCAGCAGGTAACCCAGAGTTTCTATAATGGAGCCATATTTTGTCCCGCTGTCAGAGTTTGGAGAGTAGATCAGAGTTTAGCCAGTGGGTATGATGATTTTTTCCCCTACGGGTTGTTTATGCTGAAGTGCAAGAAAGTGAGTGAGGAAGAAGTTTAGAGCTGTCTGGACATCACTAGATTTGAAAAGAGGGGCCCAGTCAATAGCACTGACGTCAGTTAGGAAAGCCAGTGGGTTTAGGTGAGAGTAGTTACGGAAGGTAATAAAACATGGATTGGATGAAGGTGGCCTACTCTTACCCCATATACAAAATGTAGGGGAGTGGTCTGTGATGGCATCAGCTAGTACTCCTGAGGAGATTATATTCTCAGGATGGTTTGTCATTATCCAGTCCAGCAGGGTACTGGAGCTAGTTTGCAGGGCAGTTCTGGTAGGACTACTGATCAGCTGGTGCAGGTTGAAACTTTGAAGTCTGGTCAGGGATGCGGGTTGAGAGTTACCTAGCCAATATATGTTGATGTCCCTGAGTATTAGGACCTCATTTCTCCCAGAAAGAAGAGGTTTGTTCCAATAATTAATCAAAACCAGTTTGGCCTCCTGAAGGGGGTTATAGGCACAAACAATATGTAATTTTTTGGAGCCGAGAGAAAGGAGAACATGTAAAGCTTCACAGTGGGTTACAGGAGATGAGCAGATGGCTGAGAGATGGAGGTGGTCTTTGAAATAGATAGCTGTGCCGCCTCCTCTTTTAGGGGCAGTTCTATCCAATCTCAGTTGAAAGGTGCATGCCTGTAGTTATGTGGGGGAACAGTGCCTCCCCCACATACTACTTAAACAAGCAAGCTACCGCCATTCTGCTTAGAGTGAGTCATACTCGCTGCAGTGTCACCGCTGGCCCATGGCTGCTCTCTGTTCTTGCTTTCTGCCCCACCCCATTGTTCCTCCTGCCTCACTTGTTGTTCGTTCTGCCCCCCTTCTGTTCCACTGCTGTGTTTTCTTCTCTGTATTTTTTTTTTTGAGTGGGGGTTCTATCACTCCTTCTCTGCTGCGCCTTCTGCTATGCTCTTTTGATGCTTCTCCTGCCTGCCCCTTTGCTTGCTACTTACTTGCCTTGCTTTCTTTTCTGTTCCTCCTTCAGCAGCCCAGCTCCATGCCCAGTCCGTCGCCAATTTTTTACCTAGCCTGCTCGGATGCTCCTC
This sequence comes from Neoceratodus forsteri, assembly GCA_016271365.2. Taxonomy (NCBI): domain Eukaryota; kingdom Metazoa; phylum Chordata; order Ceratodontiformes; family Ceratodontidae; genus Neoceratodus; species Neoceratodus forsteri. The sequence goes on along the minus strand of CM057455.1, from coordinate 1,114,708,009 downwards.
CTCTGTCATTGCCTTCAGCACTGTCAGGGCCACGCATTCCTGTTGCAAGCACTCCTTGCCCCAAGTGGTTCCACTTGTGCTTTTGCAACTGAATGCACCACAGCCAATTCAGCTTCTTCCTGTTGCTGCTCTGATGACCACCTCTCTGGCCTCATGTCTTGTAATGCCAGCCTGCTCAGCTCTCTCTATCAGGCATCCCTATGACTGCTGCTAGCTCCTGTTTCAATTAGAGCTTGCTTCTATTCATTTATTCTCAACTACATGGCTCTGTTCCCTTATTTACTAGGATTTTGGTCGTGCTGAGACTACATGTACTCGGCTGTTGGCTCGGGACTAGATAACCGCATTAAAGGGATGGCAATTCTGTACTGCCTATTCTCACTCCATCCTGCTTCCTTATTGCAGCAACATACAGGACATAAGTCAGATCCTTGTACTAAGCTATGAGACCACAGGACAACTGACATTTTGCAGCGCTTGTTCTATAATACTAATAGGCCAGTATCAATCCTCCCTAAGTATAATTAACTGCAAACGTTTTTTGATTCTATTAATTCCTTGCATGGCAGAAACTAATGATAAGGCTATAGGAGCTCCTAGGCTCTATAGTGGACTGACTGCAAGATCTTGCACCTGAATTCCACTCTTCTTAAGCATTTTTGAATATGGCAAGACACAGTTGGGTGAAGGCATCTGAACACAATGCTGGTACTACTGTCATCCCAACCATAGCAGTACTGCTCTCACCAGTCTAGGTCAAGTCTGACCTGTACATCACTAATCCCTACATTCTCCAGGGGCAGTCCATTCATTCCACAATTCCTGCTGACAAGAATTCCAGGATGTGGCCTTAGTACTACTCTGTTACCTTCCCTGAACTTCCGGGTCTTGGGTTTCCATCTACTTACTGCCCTCCTTCTGGATACACTGCTCCGTCACCCTTTGGCTAGGCTACTCCTTTCCTGGTGGCTTTTATCTGCTTCTGACAAACTTAGACCATACATGAGCAGAACTATTCAGTGCCTAGTAAGCCTACTTAACCCGGCTGTTTGTTGGTGCTGAGTCTTCCTGCCACCTTTGCAGGCTTTCTTCCGGCAGACTCTAGATGTCCCTGTCTAGACTTGCATTGCAGGCCGATGGCCACTGAGTTCCTAACTTCTGTGCTGCTTGGCCAGATGTGGGCTTGCCTAGCAAACTATCTTGCTCCTTTGCCACCCTGTATTGGGGTTTTTGCAGTTTGCTAGCCTTCGTGGGACTTGCTACCACTCTACTCCTTCCTCCGGCTGACTTGCGTGTGGTCCAGCCGCTCATCCTACCTCACTCAGGGGGCCTAACTGATTGCTTTGCCTTTATTCTTTAGACTCCAGCCTTCACACTCCAGCCCTGCACTCTATCATGGCACTTCCTACCTGAAGCCTTCCTGCCATGTCAATCACGCATATCGACTTTCATTAGGACTGGATACATTGACACCGATTCTCGCCTTCAGTCACATTACTAGAGTATGGATATTGCAGCCTCACCTTGCCTACTCACACTTGCTTTACTCATCAAGACATCCTCTTATTCATTTGGACTTCCATTTGGATTACAACTCAGGACAGTGGCAGTTAATTCCCTTGGATACTTCTTGCTACGCTACTTCAGTTCGTATGGATTTCCTATAACTCCCCTATGCCAGCACTCTCAGCCGAACTCAATCCATTAGAGTCATTCACTCATACTGTAGGCCTAAGACATTAACCACATCTTTCTGCCATAATTCAATCATCATGAGTTTAACGTTCACTCGGACTTTAGACTGATATCATGAGTTCACCTTGTCTGCTAGCTGCCTCATCATGGCTGCCTCCTAAACATATGTACACACCACCCATACAGGGATGTTTGTTCAGCTAACAGAAGGCTTCTAATTACATGCTTCATCCCATGCCCTCAATGGTCTGCTCTGTACTATGTACAATCTACTCAGTTAACTCATTTGCTACTACTTCTGCATTCCGTACAGGTTTGTCATTTACTACTAATACAGACCTACGTACACGTCTATACTTGCTTATGCAATAATTGCTGTTACCTACCAGCATCCTCAGCTTTAGCCTCTGGAATCATTGTTGTACTCTCTACCATTGCTCAACCATCTGCCTTGCCCTGTGGGGCTGAAGGTATCACCACATCATTCTGAATGACCTGTGGCCCTACAGGGCCCGGAGGTCACTTGAACTTCTATTACTCACGCATATTATAACCTGCTTACATGACCTGCTTCGCCCATCTGGGCCTGGAGGTTCGATAATTTCTACTCCATACCTGCCTTGCTTAGCATCGGGGCCTGGGGGTTCGCATATTCTACTCTGCGCTTGCCTGCCATGTCTGCTAGCCTTCGAGGAGCTTCTTGTTCCACTATGGGCTTACATCTGGATATGTTTGGATATTCACCATCAGTTCCTTTGGCTGCTTCTGCCTTGTCACTTCAGTTCATATGGATTACTACTACTCCACTCCTGCCAGGACACTTAGCTGAGCCCTATCCGGAAGGCCTTCTATCTCAAGATATTAGACCTCAGCTTTACTCTATTCCAGTGCTATAAGGCTTATTAGATCTGTTACATTGCTACTGCATCTGATTCAGTCCTCAACCATACATATACATCCTAGTGAGCTTACTCCGAAAGGAGAAGCTCTTTTATTTACATGCTTAATTACATTCCCTCAATGTTCCACTGTGTACCTTACATAATCTATTCAATACTACTCCTCTGCTACTACGCCTGCACCATGCAGGTCAAATTTACTATTGCTACAGCTGACCTATGTGTAGGTCCACTCATTTACTTTATCTGTTCATACTTACCTGCTTCGCCCTCACAGAGCCTGGAGGTTCATCATCAGGCTGTCACCTATTTCTATGACCTGCTTCGCCCCTCATGGCCTGGAGGTCCATCAAGCTTTATGTCTACCTATTCATACAAATCAATTGGCAAGCCACATTTACTTGCTCACCCACTCCGGGCTGGAGGTTCCTACTATGCCACCTCTCCAGCTCTCGTAGCCTTCAGCTAGCTCCTGTGCTTCATCATCAAGGCTTTCATTTGCAAACATGCCAATAAGTACATCAATCACCAGTCTTCATATTCTGGCTTTAGAGACTGAGGCCCAGATATTCATACTGCACCCAAAAAGTGTGCAGCAGCAGAGCAAGCGCAAGTCCACTGCGCCCATGAGCAAGAAGCATGATATTCAAAAACTGTGCAAGCCAAGATGCGCCTATGGCCATCGACTGAATATCACACCGCCTGCACCATAGCACAACTAGGGAGGTGAAGCTGAGCATATCTGATGCGCCATAGCACAACAAGGGATGTTCAGCTGTGCTGTCCAGATGCGCCATAGCACAACCAGGGACACCCCCAGCAGCAGGGCAGCAATGCAACAGCACAACCAGGGATGCAGGGGCCCAGCACCCATGCCACGGATGGGCAGAGGAACACACAGCAGAACAGACATCGTCCCCCACACCCCATGCACTGCACAACCGGGGGAGAGCTGGAATAACCACTGGCCCATGGATACCAGCAACCAACCCGCAGCCGGGCCATGGTGCCCCAGCACACCCCCTGGCAAGCTGTGACTGGCACACAAGGATGGCTGACCACCCCATACCACACCATCCCACCAATGCAGAGCACACCCTGCACCACGATCCCCATACACCCTGCCCAGGAGTAGCACCCAACAGTGCAGGACACCCCATGCATGCCACCACTCCCACTGTGACAATGCAAACCTGTGCACCATGGAGCCATGCAAGGGAGCCCCACTATGGGCACCCTGCAGTGGGCAGCAGCAGACAGCGATGCAACAGATGCATACACAGTGCCGCCCTGCGTGTTCCCCCGAGGTACAGCTGAGAGACTGACCATGCGTCAGCACATGAGGTACCCCACATGCGACAGGGCATGCCCCAGACCCCACCTCCAGTGGTACAGCACCCTGCACACCCTCCCAAGGACACATCCCATCCCAGCAGTAGTCACAACAGCCAGCACAGACACGCACAGTGTAGCATGGAGGCATGCACCACACAGGATGCAACACAACGCATGGACAAACACCTACCCATACCCAAGGGCACACCAACACAGGGACACAGTAGCGGGTCAATCAAGCCACTGGCGTGTGGCCACGGCTGATATGTACACACGGCCAGCACCCCTACATTGCACAGGTGTGCCAGCCACCCAGCGCAGGCACCATGAAGCTGTATGCCACCAGCATGCTGCCGGAGCACAAGTAACAGACGCTGGAGCACATACCCTGCAACAGACACAAGCGACAGCATGGATGGGGGACAACAACAGCGGAGGCCACAGTGCCACCGGAGGCAGACGTGCACCATACTGGTGATGGCAGTCAACCTGGCATTGTGCTGGGTACAGTTGTTATCCAGCATGGACAGCCACCACTGACATGCCAGCAGACTGTGCATATCACAGACATGCAAGGGTGTCAGCTGCACAGGCCATGGACGGTCTGACAGGGTGCCATGCACACAGTGCAGGCCCGTGGACCACTGCACACAGGCATCCAGTGCACAGAGTACAACACACAAACCACAGACAGTGACTGATCCCTGCCCACACCATGGTGGTTCACCTCTACACACACACACACACACACACACACACCATGCATGCACCACCCTGACACCATGCACACCACTGCAGCTGAGCACCTGTAGCCCACTGCAAATCAGAGACCACCACAGTTGTTATAACAAAATGTATACATTGAAAAATGTAAAGTAAAACTATTTACAATTATATTACGGGGGAAGGGCCACATAACAGGTGGGGTGGGTAAGGCAGGGGTGAACATATGGGAGACGGAAGAAGGGGGTGTGAGGGTGGGTCAAAGGGGGGAAGGTAGTAGTCGGGGCATGGGGACTTCAGTGGCCGACCCAGTCCTCCTCTTCCTGGTGCTGATGCAAGCTCCTCCTCCTCCTGACCCCGTGGTGGTGTATTCGGCGCAGGAGCTCTAATGTCTCCCTCACCACCCGCAGCAACTCTTGAATGTCCTGCTGGATCTGCAGGAGTCACCAGCAACCTAGGACGAGGGAGCAGAGTCAATAGGTGTGACTGTCCATCCCTCTGCAGCCCACCCATTGTGCATGGCATACAGCCATGTGACACGCCCCTGTGATGGTGTGTGACTACCCACAGTGACCTTGTCCACAAGACCTGCCCACCCAGGAGCCACAGCCATGTGAACCACTGCACACACCCACCACCCATGTCCTGCACAGCACCACCATGGCTGTACAGTGACTTGGCTATGCAGTGTGAAGGCAGTGCCACAGCCATGTGCCCAGTACACGCATGGACCACCACTGACGCACTCACAGACATGCAGTGCCACTGGATAGTGCTGACTGTAACAAGTTGTGTGCATGGCAGTGGTGTCAGTGGATTTTGGCCATGCCCCACTGCCCGTCCAGTTATACAGCATGCAATAGTAAACATGGATGTAAGGCACTCACCATCAGCAGGCTGGTCCATGCGCTGCAGACCACCATCACCCATCCTGTCCCTCTGCTCCAACATGCGGTGCCTCCCCTCCCTGTTGCTCCACCATTCTTCTGTCCCTAAGGTGCAAACATGGAGAGAGGAACATCAGTACAATCCGGTAGCAAAGTCCACCCACCCCCATGTGTGTGCAATCCCACACAGCCAGACCCACCACCCCACACCCGATACCACCACCATGGCCAACACAGCACCACTCCCCCATGTGCCGGACACATGCAACTGTGATACCCGAATGGACGATAAAAGTGTATGGATGTTACACCTACCTGGCCATGGCACCGTGACCCACCTGGCACGTGCCCACAGGCGGCCAAGCAGGTCCGGGTCCCTGCACCTCAGGTCCCCATAATGGTGGCAGCACTGCTCAGCCATCCACCCCATACCGGTGGCCTCCTCCAGGGCGTCGGCCACCTCCTGCCATACCACACTCCTGGCCCTGTGCAGAGGTGCCTCCCCAAACAAAGCCCCAGCATGAGGCTCAACTATCACCACTAGGTTGGTGAGCTCTATCTAGCTCCAAGCCACAGCATGCCTCCGCGCCATCTCTGCTGCCAGTTCAAGCAAATTGGTGCTCTGCAGCATGGTCCTGCCAAGTGTAGATGCTGTGCGGTACAGCGCTGCCATTCCCTATTACGCTGTCACCGAATAGCGCAATAGTGGTGCACCCATGCCTGATGCATGGTGCCTAGGGGACAAAGGTTGGGCACAGGGTCAAGAGTCTCTGGTGCACGGACAGCCATAGCATGATTGGAACCCAATGCATGTAGTGCGATTGGATGCCTGTGTGCCACCTCCTGTAGCAGCCTACAGTGCTGTTGCCCCAGTGTGCCTATGATGCCCCAGTACCACAGCTCCATATAGGTGAACAGTGCAGTAGCGCCACTGGCACAATGGCGGCCGTGCCCTGCATTGCCTCCCATGCACAGCACGTCAGCAGCACGGCAGGCACCTGCGTCATCAACCCGGGCATGCACAGTTAGGTGTGTACTGTGCATGTCACAGAACTGCACCCTTAGCTCAGCACGTTAAACACAACTGCACAAAGTGCAACAGCACAATATTCAGCCGGCATATGCAAATCATCTAATCAGCCATTCAATGGCGCAGTCACTGCATTTGCATCCACTTAAAGATGCGCATTGCCTCATTTGCATGGGTTGCACTATAAAAGTGTGACATTGAGCTGCACTGGCCATAGTCAGTTACTTCAGTCTATTGCAGTGAGTTGCATGCTGTTTGGTAGTGTGGACTGTGGTGTTTGGGACATGCATGGGACTGCACAGTCACAGGTAATACCTGTCATTCTCACAGGATGAATCATGACTGAGCGTGTGGTGGAGGAAGAGGAACAGAGTCGTGGGAGGAAGAGGAGGCCAAATTTTACAAAGGCAGAGACAGATGCCCTGTTCGAGGCCTACCTCGAACAGGAGCCACTTCTCAGCAGACACCAGGGAACACCACAGGCCCATGCTGCTGCATGGGAGGAGGTGGCACGTGCTGTAAACCTGCATGGCAGCCACCAGCACTCCGTGCAGGAGTGCAAAAAGAAGATGGGCATGGACAGGCAGAGGATTAAAGAGAAGGTGACTGCCATCAGGGCAGCATGGTCTATGACTGGTGGGGGACAGCCAGAGGTGCTACGCCTGACCCCACAGGAAGAGCGGATTGCTGGCAACATGCAGCATTGAGCCATTGAGGGTGTTCTGGGTGGTGGTTTCCAGACAGGTGGTAGTCCATCACTGCATGGTAGGTCATGGTCTGTCTATTGGGGGGGACAGGGTAGGTCACATGCAGTAATGTAACTTTGTTTCCCTTACAGCTTCTGAGCATCTGCATGGGTCAGTGGTGGTGGGCTTCTACATTGAGGCCAGTCACATGGAGATGGAGGAGGGCCCATCCACCTCCACAGGAGTACGGGGGTCAGGGCGACAGTGGGCCCACCTGGACGTCCGGACTGATGCTGGTGGAGTAGGTGAGGAGGAGGCCCTGCCTGTGTCCCAGCATGCCAGCGTCCATGGATGCCAGCATGCTGAGACTCGGGCTGGTGCCGGATCCATCACTGACAATGATGGAGCTAACGTCATGGGCAGTGACACGTGAGTGCCACAGTATGGCCACATAGCAGGTGACATCACAGCCATGGCTGTGGGTGGTGCCACCGTGGAGGCCTGCGTGTCATCATAATCCCAGCCTGTGTCTGTCTGCACCAGTGGGGCAGCACTGGTGTGTGTCCAGGACAGTGGGACTATTGTGGCCACTGCAGTGGCACCATTGATCCCTGGGGAGTGGCTTCCAGAGGGCAGCATCAGCAGTCAGCCAATGGCCATGGGGGTACAGTGTCAGGGGCCGGCATCAGTGCACCAACTGTGGACATCCCCAGGCCTGACCCTGGTATGCATCACCCACCCTCAAGGGGTGATGAGCATCAGGGCCGCAAACACCCTGAGGGACAGCACGCCGATCAGGCAGACGACCTCTTGGATGAGCACACCCGCATACTGCAAGCATCAGTTAATCAGCAGATGTGGCTTGTGACAGCGGTGGATGCACTGAGTGCGGCTCTGTGCCAGGCAGAGGAGTGGCGCAACAGAGACACCGCTCTGCTCCTGGCAAGGATGGACCGGTTGTGGGAGGATGTGACCGCTGCCATTGACAGGCAGACACAGGCATTCACAGCTGTCATGGCCACTATGGGCACACAGTTATTTGCCAATGCGTCACAGACATCACACAGTGCAATGTCCACCTCCCATTCCCAGCGTCATGTGACACCATCCTTGTTGACACCAGGTTCAATTGTGGGCATCCCGAGCACACCTGGTGCAGGCATGTTTGGTGTGCTGCAGACCCCTGCGTGAGCACGGACGTGTTCATGCAATGGAACCCCAGGGGGACCGTCGGTGCCACCCCATGAGGCCAGTGGTCAGCCTGTCACTGCTGGCAGGTCTCGATGGGGCCTCCCACACATCCATGGTGGCCGTGGCACTGTGGCACATGATTGATCTGTCTCCCAGCACGGCTACTGTCTGATGCTGCCCTGTGTGCATTGCGTCGTTCAGTGGGCAATGCACGGGTGGGTACCCGGCCCTGCACGCACACATACATTCCATCTGCAAAGCTTCCCGGCTGCTGTCCGCTGTTGCGTGTGCATGATGATGCCTGCGTTGCACTGTACACCACTGTACAATGGTGCCCAGCATCTGACACTCACACAATGGCAGGCAGTGGGCGTGGTGGTCTGTGGACATGTGTGTGGCTAGGGGTGGCAGTCTGGGTTGATGTGCCTCCTACCCTTTGTGCATGTCTGGTGCAGTGTGTGTGTGTGTGTGTGTCTGTGTCTGTGTGTATGACTGCGTGCCATGTTAGACCTCGCCCATCCCTGGCGGTGTGTGCGGTTCCATGCCCAGCAACTTCCTTTGATGGCATGCTCCCCTGGTGTGTGTCCATGCATGTTTGTGGGTTGTGCCTTTGCCGCTGGTGGTTGCACATGGCCCCATGACTTACCTGGGTTGGCTGAAGTGCTCCTCTGTGATGGTGTCCAGGTGCAGCTGTGCCAGCTGGAGCAGTCGGGGTCCAGTTGCCCAAGGGGGGCTGCCCATCACCATCACCACTGGCATCCTCATCGTCCCCATTGCTGTCCCCCTCTTTGACCTGTACGGCTATCCCACATTTATTGGCCATGTTGTGCAGGATGCAACAGGCAAGGAATAGCCCCCAGGTCTTTGAGGGGCTGTACTGTAGGGCACTGCCAGAGGTGTCCAGGCAATGTAAATGTGCCTTCAGCATCCCGAACACCCGCTTGATGACATTGCATGTGGTGGCATGTGCCTCATTGTAGCGTTGCTGTGATGGGGTCACAGGCTGCCGGTATGGTGTGAGTGCCAGAGATGGAGTGGGTATCCACTGTCACCTGTGTGTAGAGGGTGGAGGTTAGTTTGGTGATCAGCATTGACCTACCTCGGGCCATGTAGGCCACTACCCATGTCACCTCTGACCATGCCTCTCCCAAGCTCTATGTTTGTCCATGTGGTTTGCATAATCACCCACTAAGTGGCCAGTGGGGATGTCCCCACTCTTGAATATGTGGCACAGTGCTGACTGGTGCCAGATGAAGGCATCATGTGCTCCCCCAGGGTGCGTGGCACAGACATTGATTATGCGCCCCCTGGCGTCACACACCACCTGGAAAATGATGCTAGCATAGCCCTTCCAATTGATATATGTGGCCCCTTTGGGGCCAGGTGGTGTGTGGATGGTAAAGTGGGTGCAGTCTATTGCCCCTAGCATGCCAGGCATAAGTGCTACCCTGTGGAACTCCTGTATGTTTGCTGTGCACTCCACCGGTGTGCTGGGGAAATGGATGTTCTCCGCAGCATGTGGCAGCAGTGCACTGAGGAATTGGGCAAGGTGGCGTGACGCAGCCGACTGGGTTATGCCTGTCATGTCCCCTGTTGGTCTCTGGAAGGTACCTATGGCAAGCAGGCACATGCAAGCCATCACTTTTGTCTCCACTGACAGAGCATGGCTCCGTCGTGTGGGTGCCTGCATCACATCACTGCACAGCTCACAGAGACACCTCAGAATTGCCCGATTCAGGTGGTAATGGCCCACGATCTCAGTATCGCTGTACAGCTCAAAGCTGGTGCGGGCTCGGTACTGCCTGTTGGGGGCATACCACCGATGAACCCTTCCACGGTCACGCCCCCCTGCTACCTGCCTTCTCACCCCCCTCATTACTGCCTCCGTCTGGATGGTGGCACTGGCCATGTCCCTGGCTTGTGTTCACCCCCCCGGTAGCTGTTTCTGTGTTCCCCCTGCTGTCCTGGCTGCTACTTCCACTGCACTGGGAACACCTTCCTGTAGTGGCCTCTCTGCTGTGTGGCACTTTCCCCTTCTGCACTGGCTGTGGCTCCCCACACCTTCCCTGTGCCTTTGTGTTCAGGGTGCCCTTTCCCTGGCTTGCCCTGTGTGTTCCTCCTGCCCTGTTTGTGTGGCTAGAGTTCAGCCTCATGTGCCTTCCCTGTAGTGTTCTTGCACCTCTCCCCTGGTTCCTTTTCATTTTGGCTCATTTCCGCTATCACACAACTTCTGCTTGCTCTCCTATTGCTCATGGTGCATGTTGTTGAATATCGCACTGCACCATTTATGCATGGTTCCTCCCCCTTCAGTTGCGCATACATTCATTATCATTGCGCTATTGCTCAGCATGATTTGAGGGGTGCATCTGCCTCCCACTGAATATCGCAGAATGGTGCATTTTCGGACTTGCACTGGAGCAAACCTATTGTGCATGGCGCAACCCTTTTGAATATCTGGGCCATAGTCTTTTTGGTCATAGGTGCTCTTGGAGAAGACTTCCACGCCTTTGGATTGCTTGACTAATGCAACTGTCGGTGCTTTGAATTGTTTTGCTCTACCATCGTGTCAAATCTACTATCAGGTTCTGCCCTGAGCATCGATTCCTTGGATTAGGAATTCTCTAGAAGAATGTGCTGCCGTATTCACCTGATACTCAACATCAGTATTTTGATTCCACCTTCCTTGCTTTCACTGGATCAGGATCTATGATTCTGGGATTCGGATTAGTCAACAACTTACTCTTAATTAGTATTATTCTCCTTTAGTATGTCCAGAAGAATGGGCAGGTCAGTAGCCATGGGTCCTCAGAGGTTCCCCCCCAAGGGTTTTTTTCCTCTCCTGCATGCTACTGGCCACTGTCTCTGAAGTTGGAAGAGATAATCGTTTGATAATCATTATTTTTTGGGATATCTTCCTATTCGACTAAGCATCCTTCCTAAGGTGGGATACAGAGAAATGCCAAAACAGCAAGTATTAACATGTTAGTCATCAGTTCAAGCATCTAAGCACCATGCATATACTATCCAGTTCACATATACTATAATCACTGACTGCTCATGTCTATGCTGAAGTATCTAAGCACTAATCACTTCATACAACTAATTTCTTGTAAGCATCATCCTACTTACTGGTCTGGCCTCTGTATCCAAGCACAACCTACATCATTTAGCTATAGTACGAATCACAAGCCAGAGCTATGAACTACACATAACAGTTTGTATGATGGAAGGGAGCATAGTAAATTAGGGTGGATAGTTTCAGCCAGGTTTCAGTGAGACAGATGATGTCCACATTGTGGAGAGCTGTCCAAGACTCCAATTCAGCTAAGTTGTGCACAAGGCTTCTAATATTATGGTGCACCACAGTGAGACCTTTGACATTGGTAAAAGGGGTAGGTGAGTTATTAACAGGCCCCATGTTAGAGTAAACATCACCTGAGAGCAATAGGGCCAGTAGGAGGAGATATCATAGTTTGCGTTTGCTGGAAGGGCCACAAAGTACAAATAGGCAGGTGGCAGTTTTTTGGGGCATAGGCAACCAGTTGAATCCAGGTCTTATTTAATGGCATCAGAGTAGGTTTACAATTTTGAGGAGGCATCAGTAGGAGGTTCGAGAATAAGAAGTCATGGGGCTGGAAATCTGGACTAGCCGAGGAGGCTCGAGGTAGAGTAAGTATACATAGGTGGATCGATACCAGTGAGGTCATGAGGAGGAACAGCAGCAAATATGGTTTCATAATGGACAGGAGTTGGGATTTAGATGCCAGTATGGTGTTAAACCAGGCAGACACAAGTAGAGGAAGAAATGAGATAATCAAACCACAGCTATGGCAGACTTTATGCCTAATGTAGCTTAAAGACACCCAGGATTAGATTAATATAATTTGTAGCAAGGGCAGTGGTCAGGACTACAGCAGTGACAGAAGTGATGAGGTTCAAATACCTCTGATAAAGCTTGGGAAAGGTGGTGATCAGAATTAAGGTGAGAAAGAGCTAGAGGGCGAGTCCAGAGTAGGTAGTCTGAGATTTAGAGAGAACTATAATTAGCAGGATTGAACTGTAAGTACACCTAGGTAAGATATCTAGGTCATACTGTGGTCATGGTCAGGGATAGACTGAGATAAAGACACAGGACAGCCAATCAGATGTGAGATAAAGCAAGTGGGCAGAGTGATAGTGTACTTAAAGGAGGCCTGGGAGGGGGTGGGGTGGAGGGAGAAAAACCTTGAGCAGAGATAGCAGGTGAAACAACAATGTTAAAGCAGCAGGAAAAGGTGCACCAATCAGTACAGAGTCCAGAAAGCAGGCAGACTAATCAGGGTTCACCTAAGAAATGCCACACCAATCAGATGCTGTAAAGGCAGGAGCGGTCATACCTTACAGAAACATCCAAGGAGGTGAGTCAGGCGGGCAGCTGGAGCTTGCAGATTTTGGTGGGTGGTGGCCATGGAGCTGGCTGAGTGCACTGCCACATGATCCTGTAGCACCACTCAGGCACTTGTCCTTTGCAGAAATATCTGAGGAGGAGAGCCAGGCAGTTGGCTGGAGCTTGTGGCTTTTGGCAGGCAGTGGCCATGGAGCTGGCTGAGCGCACTGCCGGATGATCCTGTAGCACCACTCAGGAACTTGCCCCAATCAGTACAGAGTCCAGAAAGCAGGCAGACCAATCAGGGTTCACCTAAGAAACACCGCACCAATCAGATCCTGTAAAGGCAGGAGCAGCTGTACCTTGCAGAAATATCCGAGGAGGAGAGCCAGGCGGGTGGCTGGAGCTTGCGGCTTTTGGCAGACAGTGGCCATGGAGCTGGCCAAGCACACCACCGGATGATCCTGTAGCACCACTGAGGTGCTTGCCCCTTGCAGAAATATCTGAGGAGGAGAGCCAAGTGGACAGTTGGAGCTTGTGGCTATTCATGGGTGGTGGCCATGGAGCTGGCCGAGTGCACCACTGGATGATCCTGTGGTGCCACTCAGGTGCTTGCCCCTTGCAGGAATATCCGAGGAGGTGAGCCAGGCAGGCGGCTTGAACTTGTGGCTCTTGGTGGGTGTCAACCATGGAGCTGGCCGAGTGTACCACTGGATGATCCTGTAGCACCACTCAGGTGCTTGCCCCATGCAGAAATATCTGAGGAGGAGAGCCAGGTGGACAGTTGGAGCTTGTGGCTATTGGTGGGCGGTGGCCGTGGAGCTGGCTGAGTGCATCGCTGGATGATCCTGTGTTGCCACTCAGGTGCTTGCCCCTTGCAGAAATATCCAAGGAGGAGAGCCAGGCAGGCTGCTGAAACTTGTGGCTTTTGGCGGGTGGCGGCCGTGGAGCTGTCTGAGTGCACCTCCGGATTATCCTGTAGTGCCACTCATGTGCTTGCCCCTTACAGAAATATCTGATGAGGAAAGCCAGGTGGGTGGCTGGAGTTTATGGCTTTTGCTGGGTGGTGGCCATGAAGCTTGCTGAGTGAACTGCCAGATCATGTAACACCACTCTGGCACTTGCCACTTGCAGAAATAGCTGAGGAGGAGAGCCAGGTGGGTGGCTAGAGCTTGCAGCTTTTGGTGGGCAGTGGCAGTGGAGCTGGCTGAGTGCAACACCAGATGATCCTATAACACCACTCAGGTGCTTGCCCCTTGCAGACATATCTGAGAAGGAGAGTCAGGTGGGTGGCTGAAGCTTGTGGCCTTTGGCAGACCGCAGCAATGGAGCTGTCCAAGTGCACCGCTGGATGATCCTGTAGAGCCACTAAGGTGCTTACCCCTTGCAGAAATATCTGACAAGGAGAGCGAGGTGGGTGGCTGGACCTTACAGCTTTTGCTGGGAGGCAGCCATGGAGCTGGCTGAGTGCACCACTGGATGATCCTCTAGCACCACTCTGGCACTTGCCCCTTGCAGAAATAGCTGAGGAGGAGAGCCAGGAAGGTGGCTGGAGCTTGCAGCTTTTGGTGGGCAGTGGCTGTGGAGCTGGCTGAGTGCACTGCCAGATGGTCTTGTAGTGCCACCCAGGTGCTTTCCCCTTGCAGAAATATCCAAGGAGGAGAGTCAGGTGGGCAGCTGGAGTGTGTGGCTTTTGGTGGGCAGTGATCAGGGAGCTGGCTGAGTGTACCACCCAATGATCCTGTAGCGCCGCTCAGGTGCTTGCCCCTTGCAAAAATATCTGAGAAGGACAGCCAGGCGGGTGGCTGGAGCTTGTGGCTTTTGGTGGGTGACAGCTGTGAAGCTGGCTGAGTGCACCACTGGATGATCCTGTAGCACTGCTCTGGCACTTGCCCTTTGCAGAAATATCCAAGTAGGAGAGCCAGGTGGATTGCTGGAGCTTGCAGCTTTTGGCAGGCAGCAGCCATTGAACTGGCTGTGTGCGCCACTGGATGATCCTGTAGTGCTGCTCAAGCACTTGCCCATTTGACTTGGCTGCAGCTTATCCCTTTGGGCTTAGTGAGGGCCTCAAAAAGTTTGTTTCTAATCCTTTCATTGCCCATCTTATGATTCTGGACCATATAGCTAACTTAAAACATGAGATGGATACATTAAAAGAAAGCATTACTGTTAATGGATTTAGATTGGATGATATCCTACAAAATTAAATAAATTTATTCTGCATGAAGGATCCCCCTCTGCAGTTAGGGACAATACCCCTGAAAATCTTCTTGATTTTTCAACCATTGAAATTCCTGATACTCCTATTCAGAAAACTAAATTGAAATCTGGTAATGCTAAACTAAAGAAGAAAAAAATTAATAAAAAGACAACATTTGCTACTAATAACACCCTAGATGGAGCTTGTATAACTCAACAAACTGTAGACCATGCACCTGACAAGAAATTTGATAGACAAATCCCTGTTTCTGAGCATGACCGCAGGAACTGCTCTCAAAATCTTGCATCAGTGGGCATATCTGACCCACTTTGTCTATTAAAACTAGGTCATGTACTGAACCTGCAGGAGAGTTGGTTTCTGTAGAGGATCCACTATTTGGAAATATAATGAAACAGTTAAATAAATTTGAATTGAACTTAAATACATTTAGAAAAGAATGGGATAGTTGAAGTAAGAACACTATAGCAGATATATCTGGCACTCCAGGAAGGGCAATTCAGCAACTACCAATATTTGACAAGGAGATTTGGTGTACTGCAGACTGTACAGACATTAGTACCTTACTGGAAATTGCAGACTGTGCTATACTTTATTTATATGGTTTTAAACCACCACAGGACATGACCTTTATTACAAAGAGAGAGAAGATTGTATACCTCATAAGGGCAGCTACTGGGGCTGATCTTGTAAAAACTGATGTGATTCAAATTTGAAATGATAAGGATGCTGATGGTGTGGATTGTCTCTATAATTTCTGTACTGCTCCCCATATTGCCAATCAAATATAGCTCAACAGTGAATCCCTAAAAAATGGCTACACCATAGAATACATTAACATAGAGTTTCTTAATAGACAAGCTACAGAAGCCAGAAAATTGTCAACACTACTAACCATCTATGGTCTGAAGGTCTGCCCCTAATGAAACACAAACTAAACAAAAAACTGTATTAAACAATCTTTTTACTCATGTTCTAAACATCCCAGATAGTGACTTTGGCATCTTTAACATCACTAGATGTAGGAATGTCTCTAAAATTTGGTGTGTAGACATAAATATCCGGAGACAGGACATGGCCCATGTTGTATTGAATAAAGCCTCATTACTGAACAAAATGGGAATTTATATTATAGACAGTACCATCTTAAATAGAACGGGGCTTAGGGAAATATAAAACAAAACTCAGCATGTGAACAATATGGTTACCAGTACTCTCTTTCTTTACGTGTGAAGTAGAACCAAAAATGAGGATAATACCAAACTCAAAATTACAATAATGAACTTGTTAGAACAATTGTTCAATATTTCTATAGAAAATGATAATGCAATCTTAGTCACCAGACAGGGCTCAGATGCTGACTGTGATCTAGTATAAATCAAAATAGGCTTTCTGAGCCTTTATAAAAAGATACTTGAAAATGCTGGCAAACTAGATGCACTTGGGCTATGTCTGGTGACAGAGGAAATTAGTTATAGCCATGTATATAATTCTTTACATAAAACTGAGTCTGCATACACATATAGAAAACACAACCATTCGAAAAAAGGAAGCTTCTTGTTACTACTGCTAACAGCTATGAAATTCTAACAAATCAGGAGGACTGACTAACAGAATCAACTTCAACAACTTTGGATGATGATTCCTCACATGTTGCACTTATTTCATGGATTATTGCAGGGCTATTAATTAAATTTGCAGATAATGATTGGCTGGAATACTTTAGAAAATTCAGTATAATATGTCTACAAGGAACGTGGCACACCAAAGACTCAGCTATGACACTTAATGGATATAACACCTTTCACGTCCCTGCTGTAAAAACTGTTAAGTATTGGAGACCTGCTGGGGGACTAGTTACCTGGATCAAGACTGATAAAGTAATCAAGGTTGATCTTTTACAAATGAATAATAATATTCAAGCTTTTTGGATACAAAGTAGTAATAGGTCCTTCTGTATTATTATATATATGTTCCCCCAACTAATTCTAATTTTTTTGTTCCAAGAATCTGGGAACAATTAGAAGAAAAAATTCATAATAGTTGGACCAGTACAACAGGTGAGGAAACTCTCCTATGCAGGGACTTTAATGCCAGGATTGGGCCCTTTGAGAGCTATTGTGCTAGTGACTTCCATAATTGGTGTCACACTAAAGCTGCTAATTTCCCCAGAAATACAAGGGACACTAAGGTAAACAAAACAGGTTCCAAGCTGATAGAACTACTTACTGTACATTATTTGTCTCCCAAAAATGGCAGACTAAGGGGAGACTGTGCTGGAAATTATACCCATTATTCTGCCAAAGGGCCCTCTGTCATTGACTATATCTTCTGGAATGGGGACATGAATTTTTGGGATTCATTTCATGTACTCACAAGAGCAGAAAGTGATCACTTTCCTTTAATTTTGAAATCAATGTATTTATTAGGTCACTTTGCTCATCCCTCTTCTTTCCCATTGTCTGAGATTTGTAATTATAAAAACATTAGATGGCATGATGTACTGGAAGGTCAAATCAATGCACTATTGATGATCATTCTTCCCTTCTTGCCTACAAATGATACTGACTGGACACAGATGAATAACCATATACAAGCGTGTTTTGGTAAAATCATATCTTTTCTAACAACTGAAAACAGGCAATCAAGGAATATCTCAGTTAAGCATACATGGTTTGATTCAGAGTGTTGTAAGGTCAAAAAGACCTTAATCATAAGTTTAGAGAACCTAAGAAACAGATCATAACTTACAGAAAATTAAAGAAGACTAGAGAGAATTACAAGTAATACTTGCATAAGAAACAAAATTAATTTCAACTAAAACAATGGGGCAAGGTGTTAAATGTAATTAATGCAAAATATTTTCAATTATACTGGCTTTTAGTAGCCAAAGGGACAAACAATTTAAAATTCAAAATTGATTCTCATATTTATCTTGACATATAGACAGAATATTACATTAGGATATTTTTTGTGGCAGGATTAAGGACCTCTCAAGTTATGTTAAACATTGATATGACACACTTTAACCCCTTCATAAGAAAATAAGTTTATTTAATAATCGTATCCCTGAAACGTAAAAAAGGCCCTGGACCAGATCACATACCATCCGAGGTCTTTCTGGCCTCTCCGGCACTTTGGACAACTCTACTTACCATTTACTTCAATCTTTGTTGTAAACATTTAGCTTTTCCCGGTTCATGGATAGGAACACTGATAATCTCAATTTATAAAAAAGGAGATAAAAAGGATCCACCTATGTATTGATTAATCTCATTACTTGACAATCTTGGCAAAATCTTTGCCAATTTAATTCTCAACAGACTCACTGAACAACTTACAAACTTGGGTGGACTCTCAGAATCACAGGTTGGGTTTCATCCAGGAAACTGCACAACAGATAACTGTTTCATAATTAGACATCTCTTTGAGAAATATGTGTCAACAAGGAAACAAAGCATGTGTGCAGCTTTCATTGACTTTAACTCAGACTGTGATACTGTCTCAAGAAATATGTTGTGGTGTCTTATGCAGGAAAAAGGATTTACACATGAATTGATAGCCATCATTAGTGAACTTTATAATAACACACAGGCACAAGTGAGACTGTGTAGGACTAGTCAAGTTATCTTCTACTTTTGCATCCAATACAGAAGTTAGACAAGGTTGTGTATTGGCTCCCATGTTATTTTTGCATTTATATTGATAAACTACTAAAACAATTGGAGCACTCTCGATCTGATTCCCTGAGAAATATGGGCAGACATTGTGCTGTGTTAGTATATGCTGACAATCTAGTATTACTCTCATTAACACAATCTGGTCTACAGGCCAAACTAAATATCTTGAAATGTCATGCTGATAAATATGACCTCAAGGTCAATGAACAAAAGAGTCAGACATTAACTTTTGGCAGAAATGTCTGGAACATTGGAGACTCCAGACTCAAGTCTGTAAAGAGGTATACCTATTTAGGACCACTATTAACAAATGATGGCAGGTGAACTAAGCATATACAATCTCTTATTATAAAGCTTAAACAGACTGCATCCTTACTATTTTATTTCAACAAGAAATATGGGGGAAATTCTATTAGGCCCTTCATAGCCGCAGCCAAAGCCAAATATGCCCAGGCACTATACAATGGAGAAATCTGGGACATAAATAATTTTAACAAATTAGAGATTCCTATCAACAAACTTTTTAGATCTAGCTTGGGACTAAGCAATTCTATATCCTCTTCTTTGATTAGAGCAGAACTTGGGCTTCCTTATCTTAAAGCCCACTTTTCTACTAGGAAAATAAATTATTGGGTAAAAGTACTCCAGCATAATTCTAATAGGTGGACTCATCTATGCCTCAGAGAGAAACAAATTTGGTCTAATTTAGGCCACTTATGATCAGACTGGCTCACCACTGTCTATTAGCTACTTCATGATATTGGATTAAATTGTTTAAAAAACTATGTTATTAGAGGTATCTCCATTAGTCTAAAATATCAAGTATATGTTACGTGCAAGATACCTGAATATGTTAGTGAAAAGATCTGGAGTTCAATTCAAGACTACGCATTGCGTGCTGGTTACAACAAAATGATAATTTACACTATTATAGGACATATCTTGATATTCTGACTGAGCCCAACTTAAGGATCCATTACACTAAATATAGGTTTGAAGTCTTCCTTAGCAACATAATTCTCGTTAGATACAACAACGTTTCATTTTCTCCGACCAAATGTTGTTCTTGTACCTTTCTCCATTCTGAAGATGTGTATCATGTCTTTTTCATATGCCCCTGGGTAGAATTAAATGGTTGATGCCACTATGCAACTCTATAGAAACCGGTGATCTAAAAATATTGCTAAAGATTTTTCTTACAACTACTGATGGATATATAACCAAGTCTGTTGCTTGTTATCTAGTGAATATTGTTAGAATTTGTCGGGATTAAAACTAGTACTTAGACTAAACTGATTAGTATATCTAGTGAATATTGCTGGAATACATGTCAGGATCAAAAGTAGTACTTGGACTAAACTAATTAGTATATTGAAAACATTAAATGTATGTGTACAGTGTTACATTTTGCACCTTAGAATTAATCTAGAATCAAATGGATTAATTTACACAGCTTGAATTTGCATATTTTTGTACTTATTCCCTAGGATTTTTATCTAG
Organism: Neoceratodus forsteri; assembly: GCA_016271365.2. Lineage (NCBI taxonomy): Eukaryota > Metazoa > Chordata > Ceratodontiformes > Ceratodontidae > Neoceratodus > Neoceratodus forsteri. Next base: position 1,114,687,799 of record CM057455.1, on the reverse strand, counting down.
TTGTTTTTTTCTGTCTCTATTTTTATATATTTTTAAATCTTATATTTATATTCTATAGTTTATATATGTTTGTATTTTTCTACTGAAGTCTGATGATGCACACTTTATTGAATCTGTATATTATTTTGCTACTGAAATGGTCACTTGACCGATCAATAAAAGCATTCATTCACTCATGTGTACTTGATAAAGAAATTGAGTAGCCTAGAAGTGGGATCCAAAGTGGTGAATTGGGTTAGAAGCTGGTTAATGGACAGGGGAGAGAGGGTACTGGCTAACAGCCTCACTCTAATTATGTAAGAGTGACCAGCAGGATGCCACAGAGCTCAGTACAGGGACTGGTCCTCTTCAATGTTTTCATAGGGGACATTGCAGAAGAACTGGAAGGGAAGGTATGCCTTGTTGCAGATGATACCAAAATCTGCAATAAGGTAGCCAGTCAGGAGTGGGTGGAGAGAATATGCAAGGATCTCAAGAAACAGGAGAAGTGGTCATGAGCATGACAGTAAGAATTCTATACCAAAAATTGCAGTGTTGTGTACCTAAGGCATAGGAACCCAAGAGCCGAGTATAGGATGTGGGGAGGTACGGAAAGTCACTAAAAAGGGACCTTGAGGTTATCATAACTGATGACCTCAAAGTGGCAGAGCAATGTAACAAGCAGAGAATGGGGCTAGTGGGATGCTGGGGTGCATAGGAAGGGGCATCTTCAGCAGAAGGAGGGAGGTGATGTTGCCAATGTATTTCTCATTGATGAAACCTCACCTAGAGTATTGTGTCTTATTCTGGGGGCTATACTTCAGAAAGGACATAGACAGGGTGGATGCAGTCCAGAGGAGGGCAACTGAAATGATGTATGGATTGACTGTACACAATATTGACCAGGATAGATACAGAGTGGCCATACATCAGACTGTTTCTGGGTCCAATAAAACCAAAACAATACCAATACCCCTATAAAAAAAAAAACTCCCCCCTCTTTACTCCCTCACACCCTCCCCCTGGAGTGTGCCTCATAAACATAACAACTCAAAAGAAGTCGTGAATTAGAGAGTAACAGTCGGCATTTACCAGAGATGAATGAGACCAACCAATTAAGTTAAACAGAGACATGTACCTTCCATATTTCAATTTAAGTATAGGGCATATAATTTACCCCATTTGCGGTTAAATACCTCCATACAGTTCCGGGAACTGGCTATCAATCTCTCAGTATTGAAGCAAAGTGACATCTCCTTCAACCATTCTTCATGTGTTATAACTAGTTGATCCACCCGATGCTTGAGAACTAATCTTTTAACCACAACAGAAATTAAGGCCATGTGAAATCTACGTTCTTTAATATTAATGGTTGAGAGCATCCCAAGGATACATATCTCTATAATAAATAGATCTCCTAATCCCAATAAAGGGTCTAGGTTAGATTGAATAGCATTCCAAAGTGGAGCCACTTTGCTACAATGCCAGAAAATGTGAATCAGGTTCCCTTCAGATAAACCACATCTAGTACAGGTTGCCACAGGAAGCCTACCCAACTTGGCTAGCCTAACCGGAGTGTAATACATATTATTTAAAATATGATACTGAATAAGTCTGTGTCTATCTTGGGTAAGATACCTACATAGGTCCTTCCAAACCTGACTCCAATTGGGACTAACATCAGTCAGAAGGGAAGCCCAAACTTTAGAAGCAAAGTAGGATTTTTAAAATTAAATGTCTGTTTTTAAGCAAAATCACTTAGAGGTTCAAGAGTGGGAGTCCCGCTGGACTCCCATTGGGAATTCCCTGCACCCCACCTCCCATTATCACACCTCCTCCTCAAAAACTTTTGCTGTGCTGCTGAACCTTCTCCCACTCTTTTTCCCAGCTCCCTCAATAAAAAAATAGTAATTTACAGTAATTGTTTGCCTCAGCCACCAGTGCTGCACTGAACCTCTGAATGCCCCAGCCACACTGAACTGCTTTCCTGATGACACACTTCGGAAATCAAATTTCAATTTTAATAAAACTTAACAATACTCAAAATGCTGACTTTGCTTAACGTTCACTTAAAGTACACTAAGTAAAACACTGGGGACACTGAAGCTCACGCAGACACATCCTCCCTCATGTTGCAAAGTAGGACATTGTTTTTTATTTAGTAAGTCTATTTCCAAGCAATATTATTCAGAGGTTCAATATCCATGAAAACATAACTGTCTTATACATATAAAACCAACTATTTTTGTCTTAAGAAAACCATTTTTTTCAAACATATATATATATATATGTATATATATATTTAATTTTTCTATAGGGGTCCTCATACAAGTACAAAATGATGCTTCTGGATGTTGGTTTCTATTAGTAAACCTCGCATCCCAGTTGTTGAAGGTACTAGGCTCAGGCACCTGGTGCCTCGCAGTGCACATGGGCATGCAGTATAGAAAATAGATACCAACACCCTCTGCTGTTTTATTGCTTACAAGAGATCACCCTGGTGTGTGAACACAATAGAACTATTGGCTCCAATAGTCTTCATAGTGGTGCAACCATTTTTCCTATGGTGACTGGCCACTGGTTAAGGAACCAGTGGCCCAAGGAACAGATCCACTTTTTCCTCTTCTTATAGGAATCCAAATAAAGAACTAAGATTTACAAAAAACGTTATCTAAAGAAAAGACTGTGCCAAGAAAGCTGCACTATATCTCTCACATTCCAATGATATATACCAACCAAGAGCTGACAGACTGAAGTTCAGGTACCTTGTTACAGTACATGACCCATGCAAAAGTCACTGTGCCCACCTGCAAGATAACATGCAGAAGTGAATACAACTGTAATCCCAACAAAATATGGTATATTTTGTGTCAAATAGCAGTACAGTACAGTATCTCTTTTCAATCTTATCTCTGTATTTTCTGATCAATGCTGGTCTTTGTATTTGTCCTTTGCTCAACAGGAACACAATTTTAATAAATTAATGAAAATTAATGGTTTCCAGCAGATGTTTGCATAGTGTTATTCGTTCAGATTAAAAAAAAATGCTTTCAAGTAAAAATAAAACCTCATTTGGCAGTACCCAGAGTAAAAAAGAAAATATCTTAGAGACCACAGAAATGATTTGTTTTACTTTAAATGCCTGTTGTTAAAACAAAACCAGGAATCAGAAATAATGTAAATTTAGCCTGAAGAATAAAGAAAGTGCAACATTTCTCTATGACTTAAAGGAAGGTTGTTCATTTAACTTTATGCACAAATGTAAGAATGCTTTAAGTACCTCAATTCCATCAGAATCAATAGATGGAGTTTAAAAGGCTGCTGGGCAGTGGCCAGTGTTTTTAACTAGTTTTTATTTATTGCTTGATTAGATTTGTTTTTTTCCATGTACAGTTGTCAAAAATACCTGCAATCCAGTTATATGCTAATGGCTGTGCATTTCAAAGAAACACAAAAAGTTGAATGTGGTGTCCAACAACTTAATGTTGAGGTAGTAGTTTGCATATATACATACATTTGGCATTTATATGAGTGATATGAACCCACTTGTGTGGCTGAATTCCTGATAACTGTATAATCACCAAATGTTTTCCTGATCAGGATAAAGAACATGCTATTACGGTCCTGATCGGGATAGAGAACACGCTACTGCAAAGTTTATTTTAGTTGGATCATTAACAGACTATTTCTGAAAACTTGTTATTTCACAAAAAAAAGTTAAACTAGTGGCATAGAAGGCAAAAACTTGATGAAACCTGTATTTTTTTATACCAAAACTATTTTCAATCACTTTGCTGAATAAATAAATTATATATTCAAATTCAGATCTTACTAATAGATTTCAAGTCTTTTTTCTTTCCAAAACCCAATGGTTGAAAAATAAGTCACCTTACATTAAATTTCAGATATTGATGCTTCACCCTGTATAATGAGGTTTGCCAGTTTCAGGTGTCAGGCCCTGTTGCCCCTGGAGCCTTAGTCAATGGGTGCTGGCTTGGTGGCAGCAGGGGGGAGGCAGGAGGTGGGAAAGAGAAGGGGGTGGGGAGGCCAGTGAGCAAGGTCACAAGGGGGCAGAGACAAGAAAGTGGATGAACAGTAATTGGACAAAAAGTGGGCTAATATGGGAGGGACTAGGAGGTCAGTGACCTCACAAGTGAGGTCACAAAAGGGGTGGAGATAAAGGAAAAGAGAATTAAATGATTGGATAAAAAATGGGCCAAAGGGGAAGGGCTTTGGGGGTTTAAAAGCAGGTGCAGAGGGTCTCAGACCTCACCTTTTGTTGATTATAGAGTTTTTACTAGCTTTGTTATCAGCACATCTGATTGGCAAACACATTCTTCTTTGAGAAATTCCATTTAATAATTTAAGTATTTTAATAGTGTGTTATTCTCTTTCTCACATGGAGAATCAAAAGAGAACTAGTTTTACTTTTAAAATTATTATCCAGCCATTTTGGAGACAGTCCATACGGGTGAGTTTTCAGCTATGGTAATGTGTTCAATTCATGCTTTGCAGGTGGACAGTGATGGGGAACTGATCTGAAAGTGTGAAGTGCTGCTGGCAATTGTGGCTTGTTGCTCTAGGTACATTGTTTTTTGCAGGGCTGTGGCCCCTTTATCTGAGTTTTCTGGGTACAATGGTTTCTTTTGGGCCCATGGCTCATTTTGTCCAAGTGGCACCAACACAATAGGTAGGGGTGTGGGAGGACTCTGATGCAGTCACAAGATTGTATGGTAGCTGGTGAGGTGAATAGTGGTGGAACCACATTTAAATTCAGCTGTCGTTTGGCACCATCGCTTGCTCCTCCTACAGAACTAGGCTCCAATGTAACCAAAGGTTTTTGATTATCACTGGCAGGTGCAATGAGGAGGATGGGGGAGCCCCTTTTGCATCTGCAGGAACAGAAGCTGGTTTCTTTTTATTGTACTGGGGATCTTCCACTATAGCAGCCACAATGTTTAAAAAAAAATGGGTGATAGGAAACAGAGCGCGGTTCGGGGTGGCAGAATACATGCAAGGATGGTCTGGGAGGTATGTGGGTCTGGCTCACATTCCAGGCTCATTTTCAGTCCACAGGTGGAGAATTTACAGGGTGTGTGTGACACACAGCAGCAGAGCAGCATTTCTTTGTGGGGAGCAGGCTGCATGATTAAAACAAAAGTATATATATATATATATATATATATCTCTAAAAGCAGGTGAAAGGCCAGGGATAGGTCGGCAGGCTGGACGCCACATGGGTGGGCATCCCACATGGCAGTTTAGTACAGGTTCCTGGTCAGAAGAAGGAGCTATGCTGGGGGATCAATGAGCAGATGAGCACAGGGTGCATTGCAGCTTTAATGGGGAGGGGATTTTCTTTTTGTGTTGGGACAATATGAGATAATTGTTGCAAAAAGTGTACTGGGCACAGAAACAAATGAGTGGATAGGCCAGGATACACACAACCATCAGGAACAGATGCCATCTTAGGAAGGAGCCCAGCGGCCATTTTAGGGGGCTATAAGCAGGACAGATGGCGGCAGCCATTTTAGTTACAAGTTCAGGCCTCCTACATAAGGGTGTATCATGATGACAGTGCAGACACTGTGATGCTGCTGTGGAGCTGCAGGCCTTTCAGGGAAATATAGGAGCATGTGGTACTAGGGTGTTTTTATGGTACAAAAAAAAATTATAATATGTAAATAAATAAGTAAATTCAGTGAGAGTGCGTGAAGCAACAAATGGGAAAGGGGAGGGGGTGGAGCACTATGAGGATGAACTGGGGGCAAAACAAAACAAAAAAAGAAAGAAAAGAAACAAAGGATGGTATTGGGAGGGGATCCTGTTAGTGCATGAAGGCTCAGCGTAGTCCTAATGGGATTGGGGGCAAAGGCACAAGTGTCTAGGCTTTGCTGACTGCTCACTGGCATTACAAGGACATAGATTATATTGTTGGAAGAGTTTTAACTGGCTGTATTTTGTGTTGCAGCATCATCTACGGTAAACAGGGTGAAGACTGGCACCTAAGCAAAACCAAAATGACTAAAGCTGATGCTTATAAGGCCATAGTTCACCTAGAAGAAAAGGTGATTAAAATTTGGGAATTGGCAGTGGGCTTAGAGAATGGGCATGGAGAAAAGCAGAAGGCGAAGAAGTAGATAGTTAACAAGAGACCAGCAAGGGCGCCTGCACATCCCATGCTGGAGGAGCCAATGGTGTCAGTCCCTATACCATGGCTCCAGCTCCTTTGTCTCTGCCACCACTTCCATCTCCCAAGTCCATCCCCTTGCCTTTGCCCACCTCAATGCCTCCACAGCTGAGAACTCCAGTGGGCCCACTGTCTCCTCCAGGTCCCACAGGCTCCCAGACCACTCTGGATGATAACCCGCTAGCTGGACCATCAACCCCAGTGCAAATCCCTACTCCAGAACCAGCACCCTGACCAGGTAATGAACCCCCCAATCTGGGTACCAGTATTAAGGAATATATTGAACAAATATTAGGGGCTATGGGTGAGGATGGTATGGGGCAGTTTGATAACACCCTGGCAGAGATTAAAAAAAGGAAAGAAAGAAGAAGTCAAAACAGATCAGGGTCCAGCCTTGGGAGAAGGGTAGGGCACGAGGGAAATAGGGTCACCAGGTATGAGAATAGGAGAACATGTACAACTGACAACAAAAGAAAAAAATATGAAAGGGGGAATAAGTGGATATCTTTTTGCTGGTGAGTAAGGAAGTCATAATGAAATATGATGAGAAGGAAAGTATAGGGAAGAAGGATATAGGCAGGGCCCCTGGTGTTCTGCGGCAGAATTTTCTGATTTCTGCGGCAGAGCTCCTTGACTTCTGCGGCAGCATTTTCCGATTTCTGTGGCATGATTTGTTCATTTCTCTTGCAGAATGCAGTCCTGTCATTGGCTAAATATGATGTGATGTCATCGATGACATCATGTGCTGAGCATAGAGGAGGGTCTTCAGGATAAACGAGGTGGGAAAGAAAGCCTGACACTATGGAAAAACAGTATATTTATATGAAAATTCACCAAAAACAATGAATTCTGTGGCACTATATGTATTCTGTGGCATGATGCAAATTCTGCGGCAAATTCTGCAACCGCAGTACCGCAGAATTCCAGGGGCCTTGGATATAGGGCAGCAGTGGTGTTGCTCATAAAAGGAGAGGAGGAAAAAGCTAACAAGTACAAAACACGGTATGCATGGATGGTAGGTTTCACAATTTATGCAGCCATAGTAATTGAGAAGAAACCTGAGCTGGCCATACCACTACTCATGTATTCATTAATTATAAGGAAAGCTAATTTGTGGGGAGGTAACAACTGGCTATGGTATGACGAACAGTTCAGGCAATGGATGGCAACTTTTGGGGTTGTTCAATGGGACACAGAGCAGTCTGATGTATGGCTGGACTGCCTTATGGGAAATGGGAACACTGAAGTAAATGGGGAAAAGTAACAGAGCTTGGTCCAGAAATGCTGCTGGGGTTACAACAGAGCTTTCTGTTCATGGCTTCAGTGCAGGTTCAGGCATGTGTGCTCTAAATGTGGGGACAAAATATATGAGACCATTAAATGATCAATATTTTAATTGTTTTCTCTATTTTCTCTTTACAGGTTAAATGCAAAAAAAAATAAAAAAAATATAAAAAATAGGTTGGTGAGGAGGTGGGGGGGTTGGAGTTGGATAATTCTTATAATTATTCTGTTGTCAACAGGGTCCAAGAGGAGCACAGAAGTTTGGATATGTGGGCATTCATTCATTTTCTGGGCGGAAAGTAGAGCAGCAAGGAGACTGGGGGTCTGGCACCTATATCAAGACCCCAGACAATGTAGGCTGACATGAAAGCAGCCAGAGGAATGTAATGGGCACAGCTATTACCAACATTGTGGGAAATGAGGTAGACCTACCTGGAGTCTGACATGCTGTTCATTCACCTGGGGGAAAATTACATTGGGTCCAGACATTGGCTGGACATTTTTTATGAAATTAAGGAGGACATCACAAAAATTAAAATATGGTGGCCTGGGTTCACTCAGTGCTAGTCAGACATGGTACCTAGAAGAGTATGGAGATACACCTGCAGCCACAGGGTGATAGATAAGGCCAGGTGCAGGATGTACCAGAGGGTAGGGGCACTGTTCTTAAGTATGAGGAGAGGGTCATTAGAATGAAGATAGATGTGAGAGACGACGAGTACTACAGGGGTGATGGGGTTTATTTTTCGGGAATGGAGAATGATATATTTAATTCCAGTATAGAATATTGCATTGTGGGTTGAAGAAAGGAGAGAGCCCAATAAATTGGTGGGAAGTCTGCCGTCCTCCATGAGCTGGATGCAGGCTGGTGGAAGGCAATTAAGAATTGGGGGGAGCGGGTGACAGGCAGACACAGAAGGCCACAAATATAGACCACTAGTGTACACTAGTGCATGGAGAAGAAAGGAAGAAGAAGAGAGCAGTCTTTCATGTGTACATATGGGGGAAAAGAAATTAAATGTATGAATATTGATAAAGAATAGATAAAAGGGAAAGAATTATAAGGCATGAATGTGTAAATATGTATATAAGATATGTATATAACAAAGAATGGGGTTTGAGAAATAAGAAACTGAAGAAGTGGAAGACTTGTAAATAAATGTTTATGGAAATAAGAATGATGTTTATGATGATGATTATAAAGGAATGTAAGAATGTAAGAACTTTGATTAAATAAAACTGCTGGACAATGTGGACACCCACAACAGATTTCTGTGTCCATCATTGGCTGGGGTCTTTGGGGACAATGGATTGATTGATAGATAGCTAGATGGATAGATTGATAGATAGATAGATAGATAGATAGATAGATAGATAGATAGATAGATAGATAGTGCTAGAGAAGGACAGAACATGGGTGAACAGCTCATCCCGCTAAGCTAGGCACTGTGGATTTTGGCATGCCCAGAAACATTATTTCCTAGGCATTTTTCAAAAAACAAACACTAGAATCTAGATAAACCTGTCATGTATACTCTGGTTCAGGGTTTTGTTTTTTGAAAATACTTCATTTTTATTAGTTTTTAACTTTTTTTAAATCAAACTTAAGCTGGTGACCATATGAAGAAAATAATTTTGGCTCATGAAAGAATAATCTCAAAGACACTTCTTCTGTCAAGAGTTGTAAAACTCTTCTTTCATATCAAAAATATACCCAAAAGATCCAACTGAGCATGATCAGAACTGAAATTTCAAATCTTTATAAGTTGGGAATGGATTGATATTTTTTCACCAAACTAACAAAAGGCACCATTCTGGGGCAAGCCATTTCTACCCTGAAAAAAAAAATCCAAACCATTTGGGCTGCAGGCGATGAGAAAAAAAAACAAAACAGCAAACCCCCCATTTATTCCTAAAAGTGTACTATCTGGATCTTCTAATCCACACATCTGACCAGAGCAAAACTTGGCTAATCAAGAGACCTTGACACATAGACTGTGAATGCAAAATTTTGATGAATTCTGTTCAACAGCAGGAAGCTATTAAGGTGTAAAGTTAGTGGTTTACATTAAACACCCTATTGAACCCTAACTATATGGGCACTACTGAATATGTATATGTGTGTGTGTATGTATATATATATTATACAGCTGTGGCAGCTTCTCTATATTAGAGTTGTTTGGGGATTTTATTAAAAATGGCCATATTCAGGGCCATATATCTCTGCCATCTTAGACCCTAGGACTGAAAAATTTAGTATCCTCTTTCTAAACCCTATGGTCTCTAATTTCACTTAATTTCATAAAGATTACATTTGTAGTTTTTGAGATGTGAAACAGTTTTCCAATATGAAGGGCGGAAATTACATATTGTGTCCAGTTTGCTGCCTCAGTTTTTGCATTCAGATATCTAAAAAATTGTAGAGTTCAGGTATGAAACATATACATTTTGTAGGCACTATATGGGAAAAGGTCCTGTAGGAGTTTTGTGTAAAAAAGAATATTTAGTATTTAAAATAATTACAATTTACACATGCACATTCAAGAAACTATCTGTGAAAAAAGCTAGAACTATGCCCAGACTTTGTTATGTTAAAGTTTATCATGAGCAAAAACTTCAATGTAAGTTTTTAATTTGATAAAAGTTAAGGGCGATAGTGAAGTGTTTGTGAGGGAGGGTTCCTACAAGTTGCTAAATGTATTTTTGTATCAAAAATACTTAATAGTAATCAGTTATGTTTCATTAAAAAAATACTTCACAAAGGAATTCTTCACAAATATTTAATTCCATAAAACCTACATGTAGTATGATTATAGGAGCTCAGATTTTATAATATGTGTGGTGATCATCAATTTTTGTCCTCTAAGACTCTTTTCAAAATCTTCCTGAGTGTATGTTAGAATATTCATACTTCACAATGGAATTCATGCTGAATGGCAGTTTTTGCCCTTTGCAAAGATTTTTAAACTCATTGTGAGGTTATAAGTGTTTTTTATAATATTCATACTGAACAATGGTTTTCATGCTACATGACGATTCAGACCATATAACATCTTTGTGCAGAATAATGTCTTTGTTGAAATATGTGTGCTGCTTGATGATTTTTCATGTTAAAATAAGTGAGTTTTGCATATAAAATTACATATTAATTGAGTTAATGTGTTTGTGTTTTGTGAATACTGTCAGGAAACTTGATTTTTAGGTTTGAAAACTTGATTTGAATTTACAGGTTCAACCACAACTGTTTCAAATGTTGATTTGAATTGACCTGTTCAGCCACAGTTTAACAGTTATGTATATTTTACCCTTTGAAGCTGTATAAAATTTTAATAATTTTAAAAATGACTAAGACAATGATATATGATTTTTTCAAAATTGTTTACTGTAAAAAAAATAAAAAAGGGAGGAGAATATTTTCACGAATAGACTTGAATACATTTTAAAATAAAATATGTCCACTAACATAAAAGAGTGGTTTTCCCCAAAATAAAACTCTCATATGTATATACTGCATATGTATATATATATATATATATATATATATATATATATATATATATATATATATATATGTGTGTGTGTATATATCAGGGATATGCCATGGCCCCAGTGAAAATATGATTATAATTAATATTTTCCCAAATACACTTTGACCTTATGGGATCATGGCTGGTGAAGCCATGAATGACCTCATAAGGTCAAATGCATGAGGGGAAATATCAATCTTATTTTCACTGGGACCACGGCATATTTAATTTATGTAATGCCTGTTTTTGGTTTTTTAGTTGTTCTTTTATTTTTGTTTATTTGTGTGATTTTTTTTTTCTTTTTACACCTGCTTTGCTCTTTGACTGCCCTGTGGTTTCCATGGCACTGATAGTTGTTGGTAAGGGTGATAGCATGGTAAGTAGGGTTCCTTGAGTAGTTTGTTTTAAATGGCGGTGGTAGCTCCCACTTAGTGAGGGAGCCAGATTGTGCTGTGGTTGCTGGGTTTTTATTTTGCCCTGATTAATTCTTTAATGTCTGTCTGGTTGATCCTGCTTTTAGTTATTGGCAGCTTGTTTAGGTACCATGATGTTTGCTTCCAGCTACCGGAGTAGTATGAGCCGTTTGTAGGTATACAGTAAAAGTCAGTGCTGGAACAGGAGAGAAGTATTTCATGTTTCTTCAGGTTCGGGAAGACTGGGTTTTTATGTTGTGCAATTTTCTTTTTTTATAAATGGAACACTGTAGAAAAGAAAAAGAAGGAAATGAACCTCTCAGCATGAATGCCGGTTTCTCACTGATGAGGGTTTGAGATAGAGTTGGCCTGTGAGTGAGTGACTTAATCTGTGGTTCTATTGAAAGGAGGAGCTCTGGTTGTGTGCAGTTTATGGACATTTTTTGGCTAATTGCAGATAATGCCTCTTGGTGACCTAGTGTGTGGATAAATGACCTACAGTGAGGATAAACATGATATCCTCACTGTAGGTCTAAGGGCCCTGCAGATATCAAAGATATTTGCCAGAATTTATCCACACTGTCATTACATTATATATATATATATATATATATATATATATATATATACTAGAAGCCTCTTAAAGGGGTCACCTCCCTGGATGACCTATCATCCCCTTTAAGTGGACATCCCATTTATCAGAAGCAGCCTTTTTTCCACTACACCCAGAAAAGACTTTGCTCATGAGACATACACATTACAGTAACAAACAAAACAGAGAAAACAAGCAAAACATCAGAAGTACTGGATATCAATACTTTTTATGATTACAGCTCCTTTTTGTAAAAGTGTTTTTGGTTTGGTTCTTGATTTAATCATTGTTTAATTGGTGAAAGCAACACTCTGAGCTTTAATTAAAAATCACTTAGCAACTTTTGAGAGAGAGGAGTTGGGCAGTTGTAAAACCTCCATAACTTTTATTTTCTCACTCAGTGGGATGTTGACTCTTTTGTTGTTGCTTGTAAATGCCATCCTGAAAACCAATCACACTCCAGAGACATGCTAAACACACTCCAGAGAGATGTTAAGCAGGTGGGAATGTGAAACAGCTTAAATGCAGGGCACTGAACAAGCACTTAACAAGGTGAGATTACATTTTAAGCACCTTTTCCTACACCTTTGACTAGATAATCATCCCAATTAAATGACAAGACCATCCCAATTAAACAGAAGCTGATCCCATTGAATAACATTAGCCAGAAATCGGTGCCATGGGGAATGTCCCAATTAAGCGGACATCCCCTTTAACCACATCCCCTTTAAGTGGCTTCTACTGTATATACACACACACACACACACACACACACACACACACACACACATATATGTGTGTGTGTGGGTATAGTTAAGACGTAAAAAAGAAAATGAGGGAGAAATACAATACTGTAATGTATATACATTCTTTAAACAAAAACAATGGGTGATGTGCCCCAAAAAATACTGTTTAAAAATACACATAGGCCCAGATATTCAGACTGCGCCAGGCTGTGGCGCAAGTCTGGGCGCAGTGCAACTTGGCTTCGCAGGGGTCTTGACAGGGTGATATTCAACGGAGCTGTGCCATGGCACAGCACCACTGAATATCGCACCCTGGCCACCCGCAGTGCAAATAGTGCAGTGGCACTGCACCAGTGCAAGTGGCCAGAGTGAAGCAGGGGGATGAGCTAGTGCAAGTTCCTTTGCGCTAGGTGCTACCACAGCAATATTCAAAAGGGCACATGGAAATGGGGCCATAAAGTATGCAAGGCACAAATGGGGCCATCTGCATGTCATTATGCCCCATTTGCACACAGGTGCGCCGATCCCCGGCGACTTGCGCCTGGCACCCTGCCAGGCTTCAGCCATTGGGGACCGAGGCTCCCTGCACATCACAAAGTGCCCCAATGCCTGATCACGGACATTAGTATAAATAAACATGTACAATATCCCACATGGTCCAGTGGACTGCTTGCAGCCTGATTGTGAGCATAAGTGCACAAAAAAAATATTTAAATAATCCCTGGTGGTCCAGTGGACTGCTTCCAGCCTGATCGCGGGCATAAGTGCACAAAAAAAAGTTTTAAATTATCCATGTGGTACAGCAGAACCCCCCATCCCCACCTGCCCACTGAGCTCCACTGCCCCGCTCCGCCCAGTCAGCAACGGGCGGCAGCTCCCCTCCTGCTTGCTGCCCTGCCGCCCACTGACTGACACTGTATGGTAGGGCTGTATGCCCATTGGTCCACAGCATGAGCCAATGGACGTGCAGACCGTACCATACTACACAGTCCAGATATGTGAATGGTTCCATTCTCGGAAGACATAGAGTGAGTCTTACTAGAAGCAGTAGGGGTAGTTTTAGCTTAGGAAGAGAAAGAAAACATAGAATGGGGAGGCTGAGGTTGAGTAATAATTACAGAAGAAATTGGAGGTTTAGCAGAGGTAGGATTTGAAGAATGGGAACAGGTAGAAGCCTAAGAAGAGGAACTGTGAGTTGAAGCAGGTGTAGTAGTTGTTTTAGGTTTGGAAGGGAGAGAAGAGCTTAGTTTTCAATTTAGACGGTACAGTGGTTTAGAATGAGTCGCCCATGAGGAAGGTCTGTCTTCACTACGAAGACTGTTCCAATATGGCCTGGTGATGACATTGCCAGATGCACCAGACCACAGAGACACCCAGCACTAGAATTATGTGGATAAAATGCTTTCTGCTTGCCTGCCTTTGCTCTTTCCTTCCCCGATAAACTTGCGAGCTGCATTTTGTTCTTTTTTCTCTCTGCCATTGATGCGCTGCTCCTTTTTCGTGGTGGCCATGTTTTTCGAATCTCGGGAACAGTATTGGCAATGTCAAAGTCAATAAGAGGAAACAAATAAATCTCAGACCTGTGAGGAGAAACTGAAAAAAAAAAAGAAAACCCGAGACAAGCAGGCAGCAGCAAGAGAGCTATCTCCAGAATCCCTTGACTTCATGGCCCTGAAGGAGACTCCACAAAAGCTACTTTCCCTATTGGTAAGCCCCTCTAAGCTTAGGGGGCTCAAGGTAATATTCTGGCTTTTCTAAGTAAAAGTTAAAAATCAGGCAGTATGGAGCAACATTTAGAACCTTTATTAGGTGAAACTATGTATGGAAATCAGCAGAACAAACCTATGTATCCTGTAAACGTGACTGTACCTGCAGAGTTGGAGCCCAGACAGACCAATTTACAGCAGAAAAATATGCAGTTGAGTTCTGCTCTAGCTTATGATTTGCCTATTACCTCTGAAGAAACTCAGAATGAAGGCTTAGTAGCTCCACTTCAAGAAAAGTTTTGTACTGTACTTCAAAGTTCCATTATACTAAGCTCGGATGTTGAAAATACCCCACTGATTGACTCTAAGGGGACACCTGAAATAGAAAAAGAATCACAATTTGAAGATGAAATATTGCAAGCAGTATCATGCCTAAAAAATGAAATGCTAGAAGCCTTGGGGGATATCAAAGGAACTTTATCGAATGTTACAGGTACATCACATGAAATGAATACTAAATTACAAACTTTAACAAGTGGAACAGAGCAATTAGAGAGGAGAGTTTCACAGGTGGAAGACTTTGCTCTTGCAGTTCCACAAAAAATTCTTAATTTAGAAAGACAACTACAAGCCCTCCAGCTGAAAATTACTGAGCAGTAAGATAAGGCAAGGAGAGTAAATACTCAACTGTTTAAGGTACCGAAGGGAGTGGAGGGGACAGGGGACCCCATTCCCTATTTCAAAAAGTTGCTCACTACAGCGCTTGAATGCAAATATCCTGAAGAAAAGGTTGTTATTGATAGAGCACACTGAGCTGGCTCTAGAAATTATTGCAACCTGGACTATCCACAAACGGTGTTTATTAAAACACTCAAATTTCAGGATAGGGAAGCAATATTGCAGAAGGCCCGAGTAATGAAAGGCCTACATTTTGAGAACCTACATATTAATGCCTATCCAGATTTATCAGCAGGTAATATGGAAAAATGAAAAAAATTCAACCCTTTAAAACAACTTTTGTATAACAAAGGGATAAGAGTTTTCATGCTTTACCCAGCAAAGCTACACTTTGTTGTCAATGGTCGATTACATACATATGAATCATCAGAAGAGGCAATGGAAGCCTATAACATGGCATATGGGAACACACGACTTTTTCAGTAAAAAAAAAGAGGGCTGAATGTAACAGCTAGGGTTAGCACATGATTACGTGCTGTGGCATGGCATACCTTTTGCACCCTGATAATAATTAAATTCCTCTCTATAAGCAGTACTGAAATAGGGAAGGGAAAGAATAAAGAGAAGGAGATGAATGGGATTTAGGAGAGGAAGGGGTTAATACTGATAAATATATTTGAAGCACATTATCTAAGGAAGAAGAGGACAGGGAAAGGTACTAACTAATATTGAGCAATAAGCAACATTTGATAAGGGATGTGGGATATGACAGTAAGACTGCCAGCTTTTTAAATCAGCTAAGTAATGAGTTAGTAGCCCCCCACTTTTTTTTCCTGGCTGGGTGTCTTTGTAGATCTGGTTCTGTTTTTTTTTTTTCTCGTGTAACAGGATATCTCTTCAACCATTCTGTCGTGTAGAGGGTTTTAATAGGGAAGGGTATAGTGGTATGAGGGGGTTAATAAGTTGGGGAGTGGGTAGGGTTAGCGATCTCAATAATATTTGAACTTCTTTTTCTATTATTAAGATTTAGTATGGAATTTGATTTAAAATAACAATTTGATATGCTTAAAGGGATCCAGGAACTCGTAGATTTAAAGTTCTTATTTCTATGATAGAGCTATATAGAATTGCCTCCTGGAATGTTAAGGGCCTGCTGGGTAGATCTAAAGTGATCAAAGTAATAAAACATGTAGAACATAAAAATCTGGACTTGGTAATGTTTCAAGAGACCCATCAAACAAAAGAAAATATTGCATGGTTTGAAAATAGATTTGGAAAGGTGTATTATACTGACTATTCAAATAATGCCAGGGGAGTCTTAATTGCCTTTCGTAGAAAAACACAGAAACCCTACCATCCTTGTTCTTGTATCATGGGGCCCAACACTTAAGTAGAATAGCTTATTGGCTAATAGAGGAAAACCCAAGGGCAGATTTATCCTATACGTCAATATGGGTTGATATTGAGTGCAATTTAGCCTGGAGTGTGTCAATTACTTTACATGCTATGGCATTTATGAAGCCCTCGTGTCTCCCTAGTCAACTTAAAATGTTCCCAATGGCCTGGTCACTTAAAGCTTTCCAGCAAATGCAAACACAGTTTTCGGAAAAGTGGTATGTATCCAGGGCTCAACCACTATCTAATAATTGGCACTTTCAAATTGGGAAGAGGCCTATCCTACCCTCCTTTCTTCCACAACTTGGATACTGTATACTGGATGATCTCCTCCAGGATGCAGACCTGGCCCCGTTTAATGTACTACAGTGTAGATATCAGCTAAAACCTCACGATTTCTTCAAATATATACAAATCAAAATGGCTATTCGGGCATTTATAGGAAGGCAAGAATGGGTGCCATGGCTGTCCGATGGCCTTTTAAAGGCTCTCCAGGGAGCGGGACAACCTCACTCGGTCTCTAGAATTTATAAGCACCTCCAGGTTCTAGATACTTCTCTCCCTAGAGGTGTGTGTTATTATTGGGTACAAGTGCTGTCATTCCCTGAAGATCCTGCCTATTGGGAAAAAGTATGGAAGGGAATCTATAAATACATCAAGCAGGACACACTTAGATTGATTCAATTTAATATTTTACATAATATCTATTATACCCCAGAAAGGCTTTCTAGGACGAGTCTAGTATCCTCCCCGCTATGTCCTCAAGGTTGCCAGGTGCCAGGGTCTCTATACCACATGCTATGGCAATGTCCACTAATACAGAAATTTTGGGAGGCTATACGAAGGGTCTTGGACCCGATTCTGGGACTGGATGCTCTGTTTACCCCAGAAAGCTGTGTGTTGGCAATATTTCCCCCGGGGGACTCCCCAGACACGTATAGCACATATAGCACTGATCTCAACTACAGCGAAGCTGGTCATATTAAAACACTGGAAGGAGAAGTCCCCTCCTGCTGTCATGGAGTGGTATCGAGAAATCTTACTGGCAATCCAAGTGGAGAGGCACATATCGAATCTGCGACATACTTATCACAGATTTGTAAGGGTTTGGGATCCACTCTTATCCTTGCTAACGTTAGTGAAATTCTAAACATAGGTATAGACATTGTTAAATGTAGCTGCTTGTATCAATAATTTTTACATTGTATCTAGGGAGTAGTCATATATTCTTGGTGATTATTATATCTTGATGAGCGCAGGTTGGGGAGGAAGGGGGAGGGTTATTATAACTGTGTTCAACTGTCTGGTCTGTACATCACCTAATGTATGATTAAAACTTTAATAAGGTATACTGAATGAAAAAAGAAAAACACAGAAACCAATTATTAGTAAAGTTTATTTGGATAAGGAAGGCAGATATTTGATACTGGCACTGCAACTATATAATATTAGATCTACCTGTGTATCAATCTATGCTCCTAACTAAAACTGTCCCAGGTTTTTCTACAAGTTTTTTCTTGCACTGTCTGAATTTGAAGCCCCTTTCTTGATAAGGGGGGACTTCAGCTTGGTAATGCATCATGAAGAGAAAACAACAGGGCTTGATAAGACTCATTTGACAACCCGCAGGGTAATTAATACTTTTTTGAATGATTTAGGGCTGGTTGACCCTTGGTGAGAAAAATCTTCCAAGAGAGATTTTTTAATTTTTTTCAGTGGTTCACCAGACCTATTCAAGAATAGACTTCTTTTTAATATCTAAAACTTTGCTGTATAGAGTACATGCAGTCAAATATTCTAGCATAGTAATCTCCGACCACTCCCCATGTTTATTAATGTTGGAAATATCAGATACTTGTATCTCTCAAAGGATATGGACAATGGATTTAAGTATATTGAGTAAGTCTGGGTTGCAAAAAAGAATTTTTTAAATATATAGGGAGTTTTTTTGAATTCAACAAAGTACAAGAAACATCACCAATTACAGTATGGGAGGCATTTAAAGTATATATGTGGGGGCATATGCAAAGCCTGGCCTTACATAAACATAACAAATGAACAAGACTTATGTTACAGTTAGAAAAGGAAATTAGAACTTTGACACATATTCATATCACTTCATTTGATTCTAATATATATAAAGATTTATTACATAAAAAGGCACATTACAATAGTTTAGTTTTGGAAAATACTTTTGACAGCTAAACTTCTGAAACTTTTAACCAGGCAAATAAAAAAAGACCAAGCACAAAACTCAGTTAATAGGATGAAGAATTCAAATGGGGATATCTGTGATAAACCTGCTGATATAAATGATTACTTCATTCAATTTTATACAAAACACTATTCGACAGAATATAAAGAAGAAGAAGAAGAAGAAGAAGAAGAAGATGTTATGAGGTCTTTTTTAGATACAGTTAATTTACCTAAGATTCCTGATCAACTATGTAATGTATTGGAAATGTCAATAACAGCACAGGAAATAGGGGATGCAATCCAAGACCTTGCTATGGGTAAAACTCCAGGCCCCGATGGCCTGGGAGCAAAATTTTATAAACAATTTAGTGTTATTCTAGTTGAACGCATGAGGGAATTGTTTGCATCATTTACTCAACAGCAGAAAATTCATGAATCTTTTAGAGATGCTATAATAATGGTATTTTTGAAAAATGATAAAGATCCTCTGAGCTGTGCATCCTTTAGGCTGATCTCCCTATTGAATACAGATTACCAAATTTTTACAAAAGTTATAGTTAAAAGGCTTGAAGTTGTAGTACCTACATCACTTCATCAAGATCAGAATGGATTTAGTAAAGGAATATTTCTGATGGAGAATATTAGACAAACTCTAAATAGTGTGGCACTTAATAAACAAGATAAGAAAGGAGCAGGGAAATCCTAGCCTCCCCCCAAAAAAAATCAGGGTACTAAGTGAGGTAGACACCAACATAGAAATGTCAATAGGGAGAAGCACAGGGGTAAATGGAGAAAGTGACAAACGCAATAAGGACAGGGATGGGGCAAAAAGGGGTAAGGCCATCCAGAAATGGAGGGTAATGAGTACCAATGCCCGTAGTCTGGGAAACAAGCTCCCTGAACTGGTGGCCTTGATGGAAGAGGGATGCCTGGATATTGTAGCAATCACAGAAACATGGTACACAGAGAACCATCACTGGGATGTTAACATACCAGGGTACACAATCTACAGGAGAGACAGGGAGGGCAGAAGAGGAGGGAGTAGCTCTCTATGTAAAGGAAGGGATAAAAGCAACTGAACAAAAGAGTAAACAGGGAGGAGAGGAGGTACCGTGGGTCACTGTAGAGACTGGAAATGGCACCACAATCCGCACAGGGGTTGTATACAGACCCCCATGTCAGGGGGAGAGAATGTACAAGAATAGAATATGATAGAAGGCATACTTAGGCTGGCAGAGAAAGGGGAGATACTGTTGATGGGGGACCTTAATATGCTAGATGTTAACTGGAGCACCTTTACTGTAGCCACATCCAAAAGCAGGACAGTTCTGGAAGCCCTTCAGGTGGCATGCCTCAGACAGCTAGTTTCGGAACCTACTAATTAGGGAGCAAACTTAGACCTCATACTCTCAAATGAGGACAGTGAGAGGATCTCAGATCTAGAAGTGGATAACCATTTGGGACAACGTGACCACCAAACAGTGTGGCTCATGATAAACTCAGCTACAGAGTCAAGCCATACAAAAGTGAGGGTTATGGACTTCAGGAGGGCTGACTTTGGCAAGATGGGAGAGTGCCTTAGAAAAGCACTAGCAAACAGGCTAGAAGGAGGGGTGCAGCAACAATGGGGAAATATCAAAACTGTCATCACAGAGGCAACAAGACTTTGTGTGAAGCAAATAAACAAATCAAAATGAAAGAAAAGCCACTATGCTTCTCAAAAGAAGTGGCGTG
Source organism: Neoceratodus forsteri (assembly GCA_016271365.2). Lineage (NCBI taxonomy): Eukaryota > Metazoa > Chordata > Ceratodontiformes > Ceratodontidae > Neoceratodus > Neoceratodus forsteri. Next base: position 1,114,667,359 of record CM057455.1, on the reverse strand, counting down.
AAAGTTAGAGAAAAAGATAGCATTTAGGAAGTATAAGGAAACACAGAAGGAGCAGGACAGAGAACTGTACCAGTTAAGGCAGAAGGAAGCAGGGAGGGTAGTCAGAATAGCAAAGGCACAAACTGAGGAAAAGATAGCCAACTCGGTTAAGAAGGGGGATCAAACCTTTTATAGGTATATCAGGGAGCATAGAAAGACAAAGGGAGGGATAGTGAGGCTGAATAGAAATGATGGTGGGTGGGCAGAGAGTGACAGTGAAAAAGCAGGCATACTGAATGAATACTTCTGTTCAGTATTTACAAAAGAGGAAGTGGGGGAGATGCCTAATCCAATTAACAGAAGCACTCTGGAGAGGGGGGTCGATCCCAGTCCTTTCACAGAAGAAAGGGTTCTGAAAGAACTCCTAAAACTGAAGGTGGACAAAGCAATGGGGCCTGATGGAATTCACCACAGAATTCTAAAAGAATTAAGCTGAGAACTAGTGACACCACTGAGTACCCTTTATAACAAATCATGGGAGGATGGTGTGGTACCTGAGGACTGGAAGAAGGCTGATGTGATTCCCCTTCACAAAAGTGGGAGCAAGACAGAGGCAGGAAACTACAGACCTGTCAGTTTGACCTCTGTGGTAGGGAAAGTGATGGAATCACTTCTGAAGGAAAGAATTGTTGAGTACCTAGAGGCCAGAGGGGCACAGGACCCAAGGCAGAATGGGTTCACAGCAGGAAGGTCATGTCAGATGAATCTAATTGATTTCTTTGATTGGGTGACCAAAGTAACATAGAAACATAGAAACATAGAAGTTGATGGCAGATAAGGACCTCAAGGCCCATCCAGTCTGCCCATTTCTTTTTCTACCTTATAAATGTGCCATCGGCCTTTGCTCTGTCAGTGGCCTATCTATTCATAGTCATTTGTATTGCTCCCTTATGCCTATCCCATGCCTGTTTGAAGCCCTGCACTGTATTCATAGCCACCACTTTTGTGGTAAGCCATTCCATGCATCCACCACCCTTTCTGTGAAAAGAATTTCCTCACATTCCCCTTAATCGTCCTCCTCTAATCTCATGCTGTGTCCTCTTGTCCTGCTATTTTTCTTATATTTAAACATGTTAGACTCTTTCACCTTGTTTATGCCCTTAAGGTGTTTGAATGCCTCGATCATATCACCTCTCTCCCTCCTTTGCTCAAGGGTATACATATTGAGCTCCGTTAATCTGTCCTCATATGTCTTCTGATGCAGTCCCTTCACCATTTTGGTTGCCCTTCTCTGGACTGCCTCAATTTGGTTAATGTCCTTGTGAAGGTGTGGCCTCCAATACTGCACGCAGTACTCCAGATGGGGCCTAACCAGTGTCTTGTACAGAGGGATTATTACCTCCCTCTTACGACTTGTGATACCCCTACTAATACACTCTAACACCCCCCTAGCCTTACCTACTGCTTTAGAGGTCTGTTTGGATGATTTTAGGTCATCAGTGATGATGATGCCCAAGTCTCTTTCTTCCTTTGTGACTGCTAGCAACTCCCCTCCCAGCCTATAGGTGGCTTCAGGGTTTCTCTTCCCTATGTGCATGATTTTGCACTTCTTTGCATTAAATCCCAGTTTCCACTCTTCTGACCATTCTGCTAGTTTATCCAGATCTCTTCTCATTCTGCCCACCCCATCTGGATCATCTACTCTGTTGCAGATCTTGGTGTCATCTGCAAACAGACAAGCCTTACCCTCTAGTCCATCTGCAAGGTCACTAATGAAGATGTTGAAGAGGACTGGCCCCAGGACTGATCCCTGAGGTACCCCACTTGTGACTTGCATCTCTTCTGACTGTATACCATTTACCACCACTCTCTGTTTTCTGCCCGTCAACCAGTTTGCCACCCAGTTGACCAACTTCTGACCCTCCCAAGCCTACCCAGCTTATTTATCAATCTTCTATGTGGAACAGTGTCAAAAGCTTTGCTGAAGTCAAGGTAGGCAACATCAACTGCTCCCCCTTGGTCCACCACTCTGGTTACCCAGTCAAAGAAATCTATGAGATTAGTTTGACAGGACCTTCCTTTTGTAAACCCATACTGTCTTGGATCCTGTGCCCCTATGGATTCCAGGTGTTGCACTATCCTTTCCTTAAGGAGTGCCTCCATAATCTTGCCCACTACTGAGGTAAGACTGACCGGTCTGTAGTTCCCGCCTCCTCCCTGCTACCACTCTTGTGGAGCGGGATCACATGAGCCCTTCTCCAGTCTTCTGGGACCTCTCCTGTGCTCAGAGACTCACTAAACATTTCTGCTAATGGCTCTGTTAGTTCCTCCTTTAGCTCCTTAAGTACCCTGGGATGTATGCCATCAGGTCCCATTGCCTTATCCACCCTAAGCTTAGCAAGCTCTTGTAGGACCCTTTCTTTTGTGAAGGGAGTAGTGCTCACCTCCCTCCCCCCTGTGTCCATGATGCTGAGCTGTGGGCCCTGCCCTACCTTCTCTTCAGTAAATACTGAGCAAAAGTATCTATTTAGGATAGATGCCTTTACAGGGTCCTCCTCCTCACATGCTTCCTATTCTCCACTAAGCTTAGCAATACCCCCTCTGGACTTTCTCCTTTCACTAATGTATCTATAGAAAGTCTTGTCACCTTCTTTTACTGTTCGTGCTAGTGTTTCCTCAGTTTGGGACTTTGCCTGCCTTACTGCCTTACCTGCTTCCCTTAGGGCAGTTTGGTATGCCACCCTATCTTCATCCCGCTGTGTTCCCTTATATTTCCTGAAGGCCAGCCTTTGGCTCTGACCTTTTCTGCTACTGTATTTGAGAACCAAGTGGTTTCTTCTTGCACTTCCTTTTCTGTCTAACACAATGGGATGTTGCTTCAAGTATTGCATCCTTAATGCTTGCCCACTTTGCCTGTACCCCTCACCTGTGTTTCTTTTGCCAGGGCTAACTTAACTCTGTTGGCCATCTTATCAAAGTCAGCTCCTTTGAAGTCCCATATTTTTGCCTTGGAATGGGATGATTTAGATGTAGTAGCCAAATTGAACCATACCATGTGATGGTCACTGGCCCCCAGGTGACCTTCTTCTAGGAGATCTGTGATCCCTTCTATGTTAGTCAGTACTAGATCTAGGATAGCCCTGTCTCTTGTGGGTTGCTGTACCAGTTGTTTGAGGCCCTCTCCCTGCAGGGAATCCACTATGAGTCTAGTTCTGGCAGATGTTCCTGCTGGTATTGACCAATCTGTATCTGGCATGTTGAAGTCTCCCATTATCAGATCCTCCCTTTAGCTGTCATGTTTTGTATATCTTCTAACAGTAATGTGTCTATGTCCTCCTCTGGTCTGGGGCCTGTAGACAACACCAGTTCTTATGGCTGTCCCATTTCCTGTTTCCAGGGTGACCCACAGTTCTTCTGGCTCCTTATGTGTATTCTGAATTTCTGTAGCTTTGATATTTTCATTAACATACAGGGCCACTCCTCCCCCCCTTTTTGCACCTCGGTCTCTTCTGAACAATACATAGCCAGGTACTGACGTCTCCCAAGTGTGGTTACTGGTAAACCACGTCTCACTAATTGCTACTATGTCCAGTTTAGCCTCTGACATTATTGCCTGCAGGTCTGGGATCTTATTTCCCAGGCTGTGAGCATTTGTGTACATGATTTTCCATTGGCCAGATTTTGGTGTGTTAGTTGTTGGGTGAAGTTTGGCATTACCCCTGTGCATCGTATGGGGAGACAAACCTTTTTTCTTACCTGGTGATGCAAATGAACGGCAAACATGCTGAATTCCTGTTTGACCACTAGCTGAGGGGGGAGGGATGTTTTTCCCATTCGACGTATGGGGTGCTGCACCCCTCTCCCCATTTGCTAGTTTAAATATTCTGCAAAGATGTCAAACTTCTGCCCCAATGCACTGACTCCCTCTTTAGTCAGATGCAGTCCATCAAATTTAAAGAACTTCGCTCCCAGAACTGTTGCCAGTTCCTACAAATATGTGTCCTTTTCCTGGCACCAGTCCTTGAGCACATGTTTAGCTCCCCTATCTCCCTTCTCTGACCTTCCGTCCATCTGCTCCCTCTCCCAGACTGGCAGGATCTCAGAGAAGGAGATGCCGGACGAAATAGATGATAGTTTGTCACCCAGCCTAGTCAGGTGTTCCTTGGTCTCCACAACTGACCTGCTGGTGAGATCATTAGTCCCTATGTGTACTAGGACATCATTGTTTTCTCCTGCTTTGTGAACAATTTTAGCAATGCGGTCAGTGTCTCTCCATGCTGATGTACCTGGGAGACATCTGACCATCACCCCTAGCTGGAGATGGGTATCAACTCCCCGAATCATGGAGTCTCCTATGATCAGAAGTTTTTTGGATTTCCTTTGTGCTTGTTTTGTTTTGGTTCCTGATTTGGGTGAGTTTTGTTGTGCTAGCTCCTGTGCCGCAGTGTCCTGCTCTGCAGTGTCTTCTGCCTCTTTATTTGATTTCAGAGATAGAGGCAGATACCTGTTTGTAGTGTTTATATGGTTTTTGGAGGTATTGTGTTGGACAGCAGAGAGTGATGGGGCACCTGATTTGCTCCTCCTAACCACCTGCCAACCTCCTGGACCAAGTACCCTCTGCGGTTGAGGTTTTTCTGTTGGATGCTGGGGAAATGGCGGGTGGTTCTTATAATGTATTTCCTCTTCAATATGAAATTTGAGGCGTGCAATCTCTGCCCATGCTGCCGAGCTGAGCCTAAGATCTCCAAAGGCCCAGCATGTAGGACAGTGTCCTAAATCCTGTAAGACTGTCCTTCTGAAAATTGTTCCACAGTACCTGCAGTTAATGAAATCCATTCCAAATAAGTTGCTGGGTTTGTAACCTAGTCAGAGTAATTAGAAGGTAAAAAGGAAAAAAAATGCAAGTAATGGTTTAATTGTGCTTTGTTTTACTTGTTATAACAAGTTAAATTACTAGTTCCCCTGTAAATGAGATCATCTTGTGGAGGCCCCACTGATCCGCCCCTTCCTGCTCTGCCACAGGAAATGTCACAACTGTGGTACCCTATAAAAGGAGTGTAGCATGGGGTGGTTGGGATGGGGGTGGGTGGCTGGGCCCTTCCCCTGCCTAAAAAGAAGAACCATGGACGAAAGAACAAGGAGGTAAGAGCAGAAACAATCAGTCAACAACAAATGCTGTAACCCTGAAAGCTTATCCTAATGTTAGGTAAAACTGTAAAACCTGTAAAGCACCGCCTGTAATAATTTCAGAGAAGATACGCTGTAAGAAACACTTTGCTCCAGAGAAAATAAAGCAGTAACAGAAGATATACCTTGCAAAAGACAATTTGAATCAGAAGATTACAGCAGTAATCTGTTAGCACACACCTGTAGGCACACCTTGTAATAATGCAGAAGAAGGTATACTAACAAACAATTTGAATCAGAAAAAATAAAGCAATGAAATGTTAGCAAACAAACAGCAGCAATCCCTGTGAGTAAAAAATAAAACACCACCACACAGTAAATCTGCTTAGCCAAACTAAGTCTTAATCCTTTTCCCTTGCTCTGGTAAGTTTCTCTACTCTGCCTTTCAAGCAGTCTTAGAAGGAAAGGGCTCAGGTGAAGCTAGGTGCCTTGGCCAGCAAACCAAGTAGTAGACCAGGGAGGGGCTGTGGACATGGCCTACCTAGACTTTAGCAAGGCATTTGACACAGTCCCACACAAAAGATTGGTGGTCAAATTAACCAGCCTTGGAGTGAGTACCAGGGTGGTAGCCTGGGTAAAACACTGGCTGAACCACAGGACACAGAAGGTAATTGTAAATGGAGTCCACTCTGAAGAAAGAGAGGTTACTAGTGGGGTACCGTAGGGTTCGGTACTGGGTCCAGTCCTTTTTAATGTCTTTATAAGTGACATTGCAGAGGGACTGGAAGGAAAAGTATGCCTCTTTGCAGATGACATAAAGATCTGCAACAAGGTTGATACACAAGGAGGCTTGGAAAGGACGAGAAGGGACTTGGCAAGGTTGGAGATATGGTCAGAAGTATGGCAGCTTGGATTCAATGCAAAGAAGTGCAAAGTAATGCACCTGGGAAACAAAAACCCAGGGGAAGATTACACAATGGAGGAGAGGTAGTAACAACAACAAAAATGGAAAGGGACCTGGGGGTAATCATATCAGATGACCTTAAGTTTGGCAAGCAATGTGAGAAGGCAGTAAGGAGGGCTGGGGCGATACTGGGATGTATAGGGAGAGGCATCACCAGCAGAAAACAGGAAGTTGTTATCCTCCTGTACAGACAGTTGGTAAGACCCTACCTGGAGTACTGCATCCAGTTCTGGAGCCCCCATCTCTGCAGGGACATAGACAGGATGGAGGCAGTTCAGAGGAGGGCAGTTAAAATGGTGCAGGGTCTGCAGGAGGAGCCATACAAAGAGAGGCTAAAGGAGCTTAATATGTATACCATTGAGGAAAGAAGGGAGAGGGGGGACATGATAGAAACATTTAAGTACCTCAGTGGAATCAACAAAGCCCAAGAGGGTAGCATCTTTCAGAAAAGGAGACGCGCAAAAACAAGGGGACACAATTTAAAGATAGAGGGGGGACAGCTAAGGGGCAATGTGAGGAAGTATTTTTTCAAAGAGAGGGTATTGGATGCATGGAACAGCCTTTCTGAGGAGGTTGTGGAGTCTAAAACTGTGGGAGAATTCAGGAATGTATGGGACAGACATAAGGCAATTTTTGTGGGGAGTAGGAAGAAATAGGCTTTTGGTTAAATAGGATCTGCAGCTTATCCTCTAGGTAGGGAAATGGACAGACTAGGTGGGCCAAGCGGTCCTTATCTGCCATCAAAGTCTATGCTTCTATGTTTCTATGCTGTACTGATGGCTACTGATGCAGAAAAAGCATTTGATATAATAGAGTGGCCTTATATTCTGGCTATAATGGGGAGAATGTGCTTTGGTGCACAGCTCAGCTGATGGATAAGACTCCATTATGAAGCTCCAAAGGTAGTAGTTAAGGTTAATAATATAGTTTCAAAGAAATTTAAATTAGGGAGGGCACTAGACAGGGGTGTCCCTTATCCCCTTTAATACTTGCAATGATAATAGAACCACTTGCAATAGTTATTAGGGAAGATGTGAAAATTCAGGGAATAAATATTTGCGATAGGGAACACAAAATAAGCTTATATGCAGATGACATAATGCTTTATTTAATGAACACTGCTGCTTCTATTTCTCAGGCAATTACAAAAACTACTCAGTCTGGTATATTTTTGGGATACAAACCTAACTGGTTAAAAATGATTATATTAAAATTAAAACAAAAAATTCAAATTCAATAACCAACAAATTCTCAAATTCAGATTTCAACTACTTACATTAAATATTTAGGAGTAAATATAATGGCTGATATTTCAATCTTTTTTAAAGCTAATTATGAGGAGTGTATTATTAAGATAGAACAATACTAGCTAAAATGGAATTCATTATTCCTTACCTTAATTGGTAAAGTACATTTAATAAAAATGCAAATACTCCCTAAAATATTATTTTTATTTCAAACCCTGTAGATAAGTGTGCCTCAGAGTTTTTTCAAATGACTTAAAATAGTAATAAGAAAATTTTTAGGGAAATATACGAGCTCTAGAATTGCTTGGAAAACTTTAATATTACCAAAAGACAAGGGAGGCCAGGCTTTACCGGATTTTTTTTAATTATTACTTAGCAGCCCAATCAGCACAGCGGTGGAGCTGGATTAAAAAAAGGGACAATGATATACCTACATCAATGTTAATAGAGAACACAGCACAACAATATCCTACTTTGTTAAATATTTTATACTCCTCTATTACAGAGAAAAGGATAGTGGAACTTCCAGAAACCACTAGAACAACATATTTAAGTTGGATGGCTTTACAATTAAATTTTGGGTGAGAAAGGATCTATTACAGAACATACACCTATTTTTAATAATTTTGACTTCCCTCCATCTAAATTAACATGATTTAAAATTTTGTGTCAGAAAGGGATACATCAGATAGGTGATGTATGGGATGGGGAACATCTGAAAACGTTCACTCATCTGTTGAACCAATTGATATTCCTAATAATCATATATGCAATATAATCAGCTAAAAAGCTATCTGATTAAGAAAAAGGAATTAATTAGATATGGGGAGTCATCAACCTTGTTAAAAAATATGACAGAGAATACTGACGGGAAGAAACTGATCTATTTGCTATATCAGAGGGTGCAAGAGAAGGTAGGAGGAGATGTTAATAAAATAAAAAAGAAGTGAGAAGGAGACCTCAGTGTAAATTTAACAGAAGATTTATGGAGAAATGCTATAGACACCTATATTCATAAATTATCTTCTGTTAGAATGCAACAGATTCAAATGAATACACTGCACAGGATTTACTATACACCAAAAAAAAGCTGAATCAATTTAATTCAACTATATCTGATAGTTGTGCAAGGTGTACAGCTACCTCAGGAACTTTGATTAATTTTTTGGGATCTTGCCTATCTTTGACTAATTACTGGTCTAAAGTAGAAGTGGTTGGTAAATTAACTTTTAATACAGATATTAAGTTAACAATGTTAATTAAGCTTCTGGGGATCCAACCCAACTGAAATTTGCTTAATGAATCTCAGAGGAGACTGATGCCATTATTATTTTTTGCGGTAGCAAAAAAAAAAGCCATTTTAATGAAGTGGAAAGATCCAGATCCACCAATGTGTAAGACATGGTTAAATCTAATAATATATATTTCAAAACTTGAACAAATGTGGTATAGAAAAAATGGAAAAAAATCTGAAATTTGAAAAAATCTGGGCACCGTTCCTTCTGGCAATTGATAAGATTATTATTTAGTTATTGCCTATCTGAGTCGGCTTTATACTGACTCACTATCATAGTGATAATGAGTTTTGTTCCTGGATCCCCCTCCTTGGTAAATATGATCACGTAAAGGCTGAGACTCCATCAGAGGTCACTTCAATGAATGAAACTCAATGGAGACTCAAGCTCAATGTCTGCACGGGGGGGGAGAAAAGAAAAGAAGAAACAGTGGTTTAGAAAGAGTAGAATAGGTAGGTTGGATTGCAGTAGCTAGAATGGGGTGGGTTGAGTGGGTGGGAAGGAGGGAGGGATGGAAGAGGATGAAAGACTGGAAAACATAGTTTGGGGTCCACCAGATGTAACAGAGGTGAGTTGAGATGGAGGAGGGATCTAAGAAGAAGCAGTGGATGTTCCTGCTCATATGACAGGAGGAATATGCATGGTCCCACTGCTTTGGAGGCCAGTGACAGCACAGGATATATGCCATTCAATGCTCTGCAAGGCAGCGGACATAGAAGTACCAATACCTTGGAGAGCAGTAACATCATTAGTCATATGCTAGTTAAAGCCCTCCATGGTATTGGACATAGTGCCCATCATACTGGACATAGTGCCCCTTCCCACTGCCATAGTTGTAATGGCAGCTGCCATGTTGCCAGTTGGTTGGCAAGGTTGATGAAGGCAGCTGACAATGCCCCTACATCATTGGCAATGTCCTTCATCATATGTGTCTGTTGAAGCAGTTGCAGGGATATCTTTCTCTTGTGGACCAGCTGCTGCAGGGCCATCTCTTCAGGGCCTAGAAAGAGAAAAAAGAAATAATTATATTTATATATGATACATAGTATGTGTTTTGCACTTCTATCTAAGCTGTATTATTTCCAGATTAGTACTTTCTCATCTATATTTGTAAAATTGGTGTGGTTTGCAAATTATCTAGGGTTGCTTGGGTAAATGGTGAAGATTATGTGTGGTCAATAAGTCCCTGTCACACTCAGCCCACAAGTGTCATCAACTTTCTTTTGTCCAGATACCTTTTTGCTGTGCAGGATGTTGATGTTTCATGAGAACAGTTTGTCCATACTAAATATGGTGTCTATCACAGTTAATATGCAACTGTTAGCATTTTTCATCTGTTTTGAGGTCAGTTTTCCCTGCAAGAGAGGCCTCTATAACTAGAACAGTTTATTTGGAAAGACTGTGTTCTTTGAAGCAATCTTGTTAGCTGACCAGGTGGTCCTGTTCTTATAATGGAGTTTGCCCTTTAAGGGGCAGACCAGGTTGTCTTGGTGCACCTTCCCTTTCTCATCAAGATGGTGTGCTCAGAAGGGAGGGGGAGGGAAGGAGGTGCTAGGGATAGAAAATAGCCACAACAGGAAGGGGGGTGTGAAGAGGTACATAATGACAGCATAAGAGTGGTTCAGCCACTTTTGTTGGAGTTTTGATCTACATTGGAACTGCAGCACTTCAGACTGGCAAATCAGGATCTTATTTTGGAGCTGAGGTTTGTACACTACAGACAAAAAGGTAAGGCAAGAAACAAGTGGGCTATAAAAAAAGAGAATAGAATAAATACACACATATATATATATATATATATATATATATATATATATATATATATATATATATATAAACATATATAATAATGTTATACTCTAGGGAAATAGTACTGTTTTTGTGATGCATTTAGAGAAAGAATTGTGAGGACCAACAATTGGTTGCTAAGAGGTTTTTGGTCAGAATGGCTAGTTTATGAACTTTGCACAGGTAGGTTCAAGCGGTTGTTGCCTGGAAGGGGTATCACTCGTGGTGGTCATCTGAGTCGTGGGGAAGTGGAAGAATGTCTGTACAGCATGAGATAAGCCCTGGATGCTATGTTAGTGGGAAGTGGGGCCTTGCTTGAAGGCAGATAGAAGGGTTCGCTAGCGATGGTGAGCGTGGTATTGTCCCTAGGGCAGCTTAGCAGGAAGCAGAAGGGCAGGAGTCTGGCGGAGAGTTTAAAAAAAAAAAAAGAGTAAAACGCTGGTTTGCCTTGAAAAGCAGACCCCCTTTGTGATGAATTAGGTGATTATGGGTAAAAATCGCAAGCTGAGTAAGATGTGGGGTGAGGAGGCAGAGGGGCAAGCATGGAGAGCACCCTGTGAGCGATGACCACGTGGTGTGATGTCAGATGCTGCGGGTGCATTTCAGTGAGAGGTAAAACTTCTCTAAGCACATGGTCCAGTAGTTTGTTTCCCCTCTGTGGTGATTTAAATTGTTTTAAAGAGAATCGCAGGCTGATTAAGATGTAGGGCATAGAGGCAGAGGAGCATGTCAGGAGAGCTCCCTTGAGCGGCGACCACGGGGCATGACGTCAGACGCCGCGGGTGTGACCGGCGAGGGGCAGCATTTTTTAAGTTAGTAGGTCCAGTAGGCGGTGGAAGAAGAGAAAGGGAAGACAAGACTCTGGGCACAGCAAAGCACACAAAAGCGGTGATATTTGATGCCCTCAGGAGAAGGGTTAGGGTGGGGGACTGAGGCCTCAAGACTGCGTGGGACCAATGAGGCATGTGGGAGCAGGTGGGGGGAATGAACAGGCCTAGAGGGCCTGCAACCAGAGGCGTGCGAGAGCATGTATGGAGGGCATCTACAGGCCAGAAGGCCACAAGATGAAGCGCAAGGGATACAGCTTGGCCATAAGTGGTCAGAGGCCGGGTGTGGGGGTGCAGGAAGAGAGGCTAGGCCCGACAGGCCAGGAACATGGTGGATGTTACAGGGTGCGTAATAACATTTTTGGGCTCCTCAATGGGATGGGGGCAAGCACTTAGGCTGGGAGACCACGTGGCGCACCCTAAAAATGTTATTGGAGGAAAAGGGAAAGGGGAAGGGGAAGGGGAATGGATGGGCCTGGTGGAACAGCAGTCAGAGGCATGTGAGGGCATGCAGGGGGGATATGTCTAGGTCTGGAGGGCCACAGGAGGTGGCACATGAGGTGCTTGGCAGCTATGAGCAGTCAGAGACCAGGGGGCACACAAAGAGTGATTTTGGCCTTACTGGCCAGAGATGGGAAGATATAAACCAGGGGAGACCAGAGGAACCGTGAGAGCACACACACAAAAAAAAAAGCCTTGTCAGGCGGTTTTCCTTGGGAAGCGCAGGGAACTGCGAGGTTGAAGGCCTCGGGCAGGGCATAATTTGGTGGAACATAAGTAATTTGATGGCCAGGAGTGCAGTTTAGGGTGGGAAAGGCATGTTTTTTAACTATTAGTTGGCGGCTTTTTGAAAGCGGGCCTGGCCATGTGAGAGACTACTACGGGCAGAGTTTTTAATAACGGAATTTTCTTTTCCTTTTCTTCAGTTATATTTCACAGTAGCAAGAAGCAAGGAACATGGCACCAAAGAAGAGCAGGCCTTCAAAGGGGGACACCTTCAGGGCTATAGTGGAGCTGGCAGAAAAAGCTAATAGAATGTGGGAGCTAGTGGAAGGAGAGGAACCTGGGAGATCCGGGGAGAATAGGAAAGTGGGGAAGGGTAAAGAGGACAGAGGAAAATGGCTGGCTGAGAGGCCACGCAGCCCAACCATGGTGCAGCCACCGATAGTAGGACCTACCAGGGCGGCTAGTTCAGTACCTCTGCAGCCCATTGACCCGGTACCGTCAGTACCTCCCCAGGACCAGGTTGTGGTTCCCATAGTGGAGCCCTGACTGGATCCCCAGTGCACAGTAGTTCCTCCACAGCCACCATTTGGTCAACCACTTCTTCAACCACTGAAGACCATGCTTGGACACCAGGAAGACAGCAGGCAACAAGGAATGGATAAGTCCACAGGTAACTCACCTGGCTCTGTGGGTAACAGCATCAAAGAGTATATAAGCCAAATTGTTTTGGCATTTGGGACAGGGGGTTTGGGGCAGATGGAGTCAGCACTGGCTGAGATTAGGTCAGACAAGGAAGTGCTGAAGGAAAAGGAGAGGGAGTGGAGAAAGAGGGAAAAGGAACAAGGGAGATAGGAGCTCCGGGGATGAGGGTAGGGGAACAAGTCCCATTGGCAATAAAAGAAAAGATATGAAAAGGTGAGAATGTGGACATTTTTGCCTTAGTAAGCAGGGAAGCAGCAGCCAAATACAAAGAAGCAGAGAATATAGGAAAGAGTGAAATGGCAGCAGCAGTAGTTTTGTTAAGTAAGAAAGAAGAGGACAAATTCACTAAAGGGAAGACTTGGGAAGGATGGTTTGTAGAGTTTGCCACATTCTCAGCCATAGTATTGGAGAAAAAGCCAGAGTTGGGTATCCCACTCATCACATACTCCCTGATAACAAGGCGAGCAAAGGCAAAAGGGGGTGTGGGGTGGACATATTATGAATAATTCTTTCGGCAGAGAATGGCAACTTATGGGGATGTAAGATGGGATATGAAGCAATTAGATTTGTGGACAGACTATGTAATCGATCAGTCCATGCCCAAGGGGGAGTTTGGGAAGAAAGAAGCGATACCCCAGAGGTGTTGCTGGGCCTACAATAAGGTCTTTTGTTCCTGGCCACAATGCCGCTTTTGGCACGCATGTTCAAAATGCAGGAGAACACATCCAGCGAGCAGATGCAGGACGACATGGGTCCAGGGAACCCAAGGATCAGGGACACAAGGATCAGGTCAACAGTTTTTTCGTGAAGGGCAGGGGTATAGGGGGCAGGCATGGAACAGAGGGGGAGAGGCAGGGGGCATGCAAGTAGAGGGAGTCAGAATCACTGATCAGCAAGGACAGGCACCGAGCAATGGGGGAGACTTGGGTGGAAGAGAAGGGAAGAAAGAGAAGGGGCAATTTACAGAAGCAAGAACCCCCATCAGGATAGAGGCATGGAAGGAATGGTTGGACAGATACCTGAATAGAAAAATAGCAGAGATGATTAAGAAAGGTTTTCACACAGGTTTTTCATTGCAGTGTGAGGGCTCAAGGCGAGCAAGAGAGGTGAACAATCTGGGTTCGACAACATGGAAAAAAGAAATATTAAGACAAAAGATAGAGAAGGAAAAGGCAGCAGGAAGAATAGAAGGACCTTATGATACTCCCCCATTGCAGAATATGAGGATTTTCCCATTGGGCTTGGTACCCAAAAAACAGGAGGGAGAATACAGGGTGATTCACCACCTATCCTTTCCTGAAGGGGATTCGGTGAATGATTTTATCAGTGAGGAATATAGTAAGGTAACATATGCCACATTAGAAGATGCAGTCAGGATCATCCTAGCAACTGCTGATTGATGGATGGCAAAAATGGATGTAGAGTCCACTTTCAGGTTACTTCCGGTTAGGAGAGAAGACTCGGACCTGCTGGGGTTTAAAATTGGTGGGCAGTACTATTTTGACAAGGCCATGCCCATGGGATGTTCTATAGCATGTGCGACATTCGAAGCATTCAACACCTGTTTACAGTGGATATTTCAAGAGAATACTGGTTACAAAACAGTCATTCACTATTTGGATGATTTCCTTTTCATAGGCAGTGGGAAAAAGGAGACAGAAAAAATGTTGGCCAGTTTCCAAGAACTGTGTGGAGAATTAGGGGTTCTATTGGCACCCGGAAAAACAGAAGGGCCCAGTAAGGTGCTAGAATTTTTGGGTATTGAGATAGATGCCCTGAGAGAAATATTTAGGCTGCTGGACAAAAAGGTGAGAAAACTGAAGGAGCTGATTCAAATACATACCAATAGGAAAAGAGTACAATTAAAACAGGTACCGAAAGTATTGGGACATCTGAACTTCGCGTGCAGGGCTATTGGGCCAGAGAGGGCCTTCACTAAAAGGTTAGCAAGGGCTACAGCTGGGGTGACCAGACCACACCACTGGGTAGACATGACAAAAGAAGCCGAGGATGATTTTAAGGTATGGGAGGAATTCCTCAGCACCTATAATGGCTGCTCTTTCTGGCAGGAGGAATGGGTTTATAACACAGATCTTGAGCTCTACACAGACGCAGCCGGGGGCCTAGGGATGGGGAGTTATTTGAGGGGCAGATGGTTCGCCGATCCGTGGCCTGCAGACTGGGTGAAGGATGGTAAGATGAAAGATATAACACTACTGGAGATCATGTCCATTTGGGCTTGCACCCTGGCTTGGGGGGAAGAATTACGGAATCAAAAAGTGACATTTTGGTGTGACAATAAAGCAGTGGTAGAGGTTTTAAACAACAGGGGAGCCAGGTGAGAAATGGACATGCAGGTCTTGTGACGTTTGGTGCTAAGGCTTTACAATTGAACATGTCATTCAGAGCAAAACACATAGAAGGTGAATACAATACCCTGGCTGATAGGCTTTCCCGTCTGCAGCTGGATCATTTCCGGAGGCTGGCACCAACAGCAGAGGAGCAAAAAATGCCCCTACCAACAAACATCTGGGACATTGGCAGGAAGGAGCAGAACTGTTGTTTCGCAGTTCATGGGCACCACGGACTCTGAGGGCCTACGATGGGGCCTGGCTGATGGTTTCAAACATTCAGGGCAACACACCACATGGAGGTAAGTAGACCACTCACAGAAGAGCAACTAGGAAAATTCACAGTAGAACAATGGCAAAGATGAACAGCCCACACCACAATGGGGGTCTATTTGGCAGGGATTAGTGTAGTTTTCAGCCTAAAGGGATGGAAGGACCTGACAAAATCAATGTTCATTAGAAGAATGATGCAGGGGTGGGGCTGGTTAAGACAAGGGACTGTGGATAATAGAAGACCAATAGGAGAGCAATGGCTTGCAAAGCTAAAGGACGTTTTACCTGCAATCTGCAGATCGAAAGCCAAGGCCCAACTATTTCACACAATTTGTGTGGTGATGTTTGCAGGGGCCATGAGAGTGAGTGAGTGAGGTGGTGGGGCATGGCAGTAAAGAAAAGGAAGGGGGATTGGAATGGGAAGATTTAAGCTAGGGGATGAAGGAGATACAAATCATGATTAAGAGATCAAAGATGGATCAAAGGGGCAGGGTAGCATGGTAACATTAAAGAAACATGTAGAGGGTGCAGTGTGCCCAGTGAAGGCTTTGTGGGCTTTCGCCGCAGAGCATATGAATAGGACAGGGAGATTATTTGTACATGGTGATGGAAGAAAGGTCACAAGTTATCAAGTCACAGCCTTGCTCAAAAAAGGCATGCAATTCCTGGAGGAGGATCCAATTAATTACTCATTGCACTCCCTAAGGATAGGGGCTGTCTCACAGTGGGCAGCAGCAGGTGAGATGGTGAATAATATTTTGGAAAAGGGGCGTTGGCGGTCTTCCAGTTACAAGAGATATATTCAAACACTGCAGCATGGAGACTAATGTATCACCTGTGTTTTAGTTGCAGATTTGGAGCCACATGGGGGGGATAGGGAGGGGGATATTATAAAAAGAAAGCTAAGACCATATATATGATATTTATTTTGCTTAAACCCTGTAGGAAGAAGGAGGACCACGGAAGTCTGGATCTGCGGCCACTCATATTTATTGGGCAGAAAGGAGAGCTGAGAAAAGGCTAGGGGAAAACAGCTGTACCAAGATGTGAAGCAATGCAGGTTGGTGTGGCGTGGCATCTGGGGGATGAGATGGGCACAACTGCTCCCTACCCTGAAAGAGCTGAAGGAGCGGTGACCCATTCCAGACCTAATTATTATACATCTAGGGGGTAATGACCTAGTGGGGAAGCCATGGGTGGACACATACATACAGGTAAAAAGGGACCTAGAGACAATACAACAGTGGTGGCCTAGGGTATGCCTTGCCTGGTCAGATATGATCCCAAGAAGGGTTTGGAGACATGAGCACAGCCATAGAGCTGTGGATAGGGCCAGGAGAAAGATGAACAGAAGGGTAGGGACGCTGATAAGGAAAATGGGAGGACAAGTAATACTGCAGGGTGTGGAAGAGTGGGTAGAAGATTTCTACAGGTCAGATGGCGTGCATCTGTCAGATCTAGCCATAGACATGTTTAATACAGAAATGATAGGTTTTATAGAAGCATGGAGGAGGCATGCAAAAAATGGAAGTTAAAAAAAAAAAAGAGATAGGACTGGGAAGGAGGTTCCCTGAGGTAGGGGGGAACAATACCCTAAATTAAGGGGAAAGCCAGTCATCCAAAGCAAGCTGGAGACCGGCTAATGGGGAAAAAGGGGGGGGGGGAATAAGATGAAAAGAAGAAGAAGCTGAAGGAGAAAAGCGGTCTCGGTTTTCACTGTTACCTAACAGAAAAGGAGAAAAAGAAGGCACCCCAGGTTTTCACCTGGGGGAATTAAAAGAGGAAGAAAGAGGGATGATCAGAGATGGATATATGGATGCAAATAAATGCAATTGTGAGAGGTATAATAATAAAAGATGATGGAATGGAACATGGAATTATGACATATAAATAAATTAATTGCCAATCTGAGCACAACAACAAACAATGGTCTCTGTCTTTTTGTGACGGAATAGGGAGGAATCCAGGACAATGGAGTTTGCCCTTTAAGGGGCAGACCAGGTTGTCCTGGTGCACCTCTTCCCTTTCCATCAAGATGGTGTGCTCAGAAGGGGAGGGGAGGGAAGGGGAGGGGCCAGAGGATAGAACAATGGCAAAGCAACAGGAAGGGGAGGGCAAGAGAAGGTACATAATGGACAGCACAAGAGTGGTTCAGCCACTTCTACTGGAGTTTTGATCCCTCCACCCACCCTGAAATATAGAGCAAGAGGGGAAGACAGTCAAAAAGGGACTGTATGGTATGTCTGTCAAAGGTGGATGACAGAAGTCAGAAGTAGGACAGGTATTGGACTGCCAAAGGTAGATGGCTGAAAAAGAGGAAAAAAGGGGGGGAAGGATGGGAGGAGGGAAAGAAAAAGGAAAAAGATGAAAAGAAGAAGAAGCTGAAGGAGAAAAGTGGTCTCAGTTTTCACCGTTACCTAACAGAAAAGAAGAAGAAGGCACCCAGGTTTTCACCTCTGGAAATAAAAAGAGGAAGAAAGAGGGATTATCAGAGATGGATATATGGATGCAAATAAATGCAATTGTGAGAGATATAATAATAAAAGATGATGAAATGGAACATGGAATTATGACATGTAAATAAATTAATTGCCAGTCTCAGCACAACAACAAACAATGGTCTCCGTCCTTTTGTGAGGGAATAGAGGGGAATCCAGGACAAGAGAAAGGGACTGCAATTATTTAACAGGCACCTGGTCTGCTTTTTGTCAAACTTTTAATCTCAATTCCGCTAGTATGTTCTTATCCCTGGACCTGATTACATCTTGTTGCTATTAATGCCATCAGAGTTAATAAAATAATACAAAATAAACATGAACCTTCTTGATCTGATGATGAGGGAACTTTTCCAACTTTTGAGGAGGAGCAGGAATGTCAGGCTGCTTCTGGGGTTTGGCTGTATTAGTAGAACATGTATTATATTTTAAATGATGTCCTTTACAAGCTTGTTGCTCCTCCTGTGACAAGTACAATCCTAGCAGTTATCTGAGATGAACATTATGTATTATATTGCCTAACATGGTGGTGCCAGAAGGTTCAAAGCTTATTTTCTTTTCTCCTACCCCCATGCCCCACCCCACCCCAGAGATTTCAAATCTAGAAACTGACAATGTTTGTGTAATTATGTGTATGTAGCATTCATATACACAGTGGTGTTTTACCATTCATTTTTCTTCTACTTTCCTCTGTCTCCATTGGTGGGGCATGCATGATACTGCAAGTTTGAATAGAGATACTGTTCACTGCCTACTTTGTCACCACATAGCTCACTTGATCTCCTGCTCACTTGACCCTCCTCTTTTCTTCCATTCTAAAACTGCCTTTGGCCTATCCCATGCATTCTTGAAGCCCAACACTGTTTTTGCCCCCACCACCTCTGCTGGAAGACTGTTCCAAGCATCCACCACTCTTTCAGTGAAGAAGTACTTCTTTACATCTCTTTTAAATGTTCTCCCTTCCAACTTCATTGTATGTCCTCTTGTTTTTGTGCATCTTTTAATCTTGTACAGTATCTTAGTCAACACTCATTTGGTCTTGGTTTGTTGTGTCAGTATAATGAAGAACAGCTACTACTTACATTTCTTGGGTGAAGGTTCTGTTATAGGACTTTTGGTTTGGGGAATGATTTATCTTCTTCAGTGCTAAAAAATCACAAATATAATTTTGTTATGTTGCTATAATTTTGTTAAGTCACTGTGGCCATAATGCTGAAGTATACTTTATTTTCTATTATTTATGTGGTAATAGTTAATTGCTGTATATGCTGCACATAGCACACTAGCATGTATTACTTAGCAATGGTAATATTTACAAAGAATAAGAAAAAGTATCCTAATAATACAGCAGAGGGTTCACCATTGTACATTATATGAGAAATTAGAATGTCTCCCCCCTGACACCATAGTTGACTCAGCATTAGGGTGCTTGAGTTTTATGTCATAAGGGTGATCACGGAATAGCTATCACTGTTATGGCTAGTGTACATCGCCAAAACCCAATTTCGGCGATGTACACTCGCAGTGTGGACAAAAATGGCACCCGAGACCTACAGGTCTCATTGTTATTTGCCCCCCACACGCACTATTTAAGGATTCTCAACTACAGGGGTGCATGTCAGGAGGGGTGAAAAACCTGAAAAAAATTAAAGCCACGTGTTGGCAAAAAAAAAACCTGCACAGCGCTGGACCCGAACTCTGTACCCTGCGCCTACCAGCTGACCATCCTCTCCACCACACAAGCGACCAGCTCGGCAGCTGCCCAGCACACCCCCTCCCACATACCATCCCTCCCCTGCCTCCCCCCCCCCAAGCTTGTGCATGTGCTCGCATATATCCCCTACTTCCCATCATGGTATTTTGCCCACCCCAGTATAAGTTTGTCCCCCCTGCTTGGTAGCCATGAACACAGATGCTGTAAATGAGTCACTGTTTTTATAGGTTCCCAATTTTGGTCACCTTGTTCACTGGTACTGGGTGCTTGGTATCCAATGTGCTGCACAACTATCAACCGCAGCAGCTTGCCAAGTAATGTCAGCCACAGTACAGCCTATATACCCTAAGGTCCTTAGACATTGGCTGGCTTGTTTTCCTTAAATCAAGGACTAACCTTGTCTTGAGTCACCAGCATTTCAAAACTTTGCCCCTAAAATGTGGAATAACATTCCACTTGCAATCCATGCTTGTATCATGGCAGTGAGTTTAAAAAAAAAACTTCATAAGCACCTCCTAAGTACTTCCTCATGTAAATGCTCCCCCCCCCCAAGAGGTGAACTGATTTCTCTGATTCTTATCTCACTCTCTACTCTGTACCCTTATAGTATGTGGTACCATTTATTGCTGTGTGCTTCATGAGCGACATGCAGCTGTGCTGCTGTGTGCCTCCAAAATAATACTTTTGCTCTGATGTATTTTCTTTCAACTGTAAATTGAATATCATATGTATGTTGAAATACATTTTGATCATCTTTATTGACTACCCTGAATACAGACATACGAACATACGAAAATACCAGCAGAAACAGGCCTTCCTGTCTATCGAGTCTGCTTGATTGTGCAGCTAGCCCCTCAGTTTGTAGCTGCCCCACCCACCCTCCCTTTTCATAATTACCCCCCTCACTCTGTGCTAATCCTTCCTAAAACCACCTACCATGCTACAGGCTACTACCTCCTAAGGCAGAGTATTCCACTTACCCACCACCCTCTCTGTGTAATAATGCCTCTTGACTTCCCTCCTGAATCTTCCCTCTCCAGTCTCAGCTGGTGCCCCCTCATGACCCTCCCCCTTCTAATTTGGAAAATCCCTTCTCTGCTAGTCTTGTTTATCCCCTTTAAGTATTTAAAGGTTTCGATCATGTCTGCTTTATCCCCTCCTTTCCTCCAGGGAATACATGTTCAATTCACATAGTCTCTCCTTGTAGGAGTATCCCTCTAATCCCTGGATCATACTAGGATTCATACTAGGAAAGGATAAGATACACAGAAGGCAAAGCCCATATAAGTGCATCTCCCACAAAGCGGGTTATACCTATCCCTGTAAACCTAGTAAGTAGTGATCTAACCTACTCTTAAATTCATTGAATGAGTTCACTTCCACAATCTCCCCAGGTAAAGCATTCCATATAGGAACAATTCTTTGAGTGAAGTAATTACCCCTAAAATTACTCCCTGGACAGGACAACATTAACTGGAGGTTAATGGCATTCATCCAGCTAGCAACACGGTGAGCAAAGGATCGCTGGCCCTGTGTGGTATGAAAACGGGGAACCTGAAATAGCTGATGTTCAACCCCTCTGGTGTTGTGTGGATTTAAACTAGGGTGCAGGAGAGTTCAGACACCAGGAGGATCAAGGCCTAAGGTTATTTTTTTCATCATCAGACATGTGTTATACTTTATGCGATTGGCAAGTTGTAGCCATCCCATTTGGGCATATAGGTCACAAGTATGTGTGAGTCAGTGGCCTCCAGTAATGAGCCGACAAGCCTTGTTTAAGGAGGTCACAATATGTTTGAGAGCAGTAGCAGGTGCAGAGCCATATATAATGAGGCCATAGTCAATGATGGAGACAACCGAGCTAAGTGTAGCAGCCTTAAGGGCATCTGGGGTGAGGTGTTGTCTATTCCGGTAGAGTAATCTAATGCATGAGTTGACAGCTGTGGCAACGTTATCAATGTATGCCCCATAGGATAGGTTAGGGTCAAGTGAGATTCCAAGGTATTTAAAGGATGCCACCTGTTCCAGGGTAGTCCCGAGGCTTGTAGTAATGACCAGGGGTTGAACCTCTGCTTGTTTTGGGAGCTGCAAAAAAGCATTGACTTGTTTTTTTTGTGGTTTAGGACCAGTTTGCAGTCAGCGAAACAATTCTCAACTGCAGTGAATTCTAGCTGTAAGCTGTGTTGAAGGGTTTATGGATCTTTGTGGGAGATGAGGAGCACAGCGTCATCAGCACACAGGATGATTTGTTCAGGGAAGAAAAGTGGAAGGGAGTTCAGAAAAAAGCTGAAAAGTAGAGGGCCCAGGATAGATCCTTGGGGACACCAGAATGGACAGGTTTAGAGTTGGAGAGTAGACCAGTGTTTTTTACTCTTTGAGAGTGATTTTCAAGGTAACTTTTGAACCAGGCAGTACAGTCATGGGAGAGACCTGCAAGTAGCAGCTTTTTCATTAACAGGCCATGGTGAACTGTATCAAAAGCCTTGGTCAAGTCAATAAAAGCTGCTCCTGTTAGTTGGCCTTTGTCCAACAAGTTGTAGAGACTCCAGAAAATTCCAGGAGGGCAGTTGATGTGCTGTGACCATCCAGAACCCATGTTACTGAGTACACAAGATGCTATATTTGTCCAAGTGATCAGTAAGCTGGTCTGCAACAATCCGTCCTAGGGCTTTGGAAAGGGGGTGCAGTATGGAGATTGGCCGGTAGTTGCCTTGGATGGATTTGTCTCCACTTTTATGTACCGGGGTGACAATAGCCAATTTCCATAAACTAGGGAACTGACTGATGCTGAGAAAGTGGTTGAAGATTCTTGTTAGCGGGCGTAGTACCTCTTCAAGAGTGAGGGACAGTAATTTAAGGTCCAGAGAGTCGCCACTGACTCTGGTCTTTGAGATAACTTTTTTAATGTATTTACGGGCTTCACACACCTTGACTGCTTTGAAGTGGAATGACGGATGTTTGGAAGGGAAGGGGAGGGTGCTGGGATTAGGGAAGTCATTGTCCATAAAAAAAGTCCTGAGGGAGAACACTACTGAGATCAGTGAAGCCGCATTGAAAGTATTTGCAATGACCATAGGGTCAAGGGTGGTTGTCCCATCAATATTGAGTAGAGAAGGGATGGACTTGGGCTGCTTTCCAGTGATTTCTTTTATATTGTCCCAGAATACCCTGCCATTTCCCCAAGTGTTAGTTAGGGTTTCCCTGAAGTATGCACTTTTCTTCAGTCGAATTAATTTAGTGCAGTTGTTGCAAGCCTGTTTGTAGGTTTGAATGTCTGGTTGAGTGCCTGTAGCCCTGGCTATTGCCCAGAGGTGGTCCTTATATTTGAGCTGGGCCAGGAGCTCACCAGTGAGCCAAGGACTGGAAAGAGATTTAACTTTGCCCTTTTTGACAGGGGCGTAGGTATCACAGGCCTCATTGAAGGTGGTGATGAAATAACTAAGGGCCGAGTCAACATCTGTCACATTGAAGATGGGGGTCCAGTCTTGATGACTAAGGCAGGATTTGAGATGGGTCAGCTTGCCACGGGGAAAAACTCAACTGGTAATGACTTTGGGAAGAGGCTTACAGAACTTGTTTGACCATTCGCAGATGACTGGAGAATGGTCACTGAGAGAGTCCGGGAGGACGGAGGTGTTGATGATATGGGTAGGGTGGCTGGTGAAGACACAGTCCAAGAGTGTACTAGTGCCCAATTTGCAGCTTTTTCTAGTTGGGGAAGTAACCTTCTTTGTTAGGTTGGCAGAAGCTATAGCATCCTTGTAAGGTCATGCTTCAGGTGCGAGTCAGTTGATGCTGAAATCCCCGAGAAGGAGGATCTCAGAACCGGGAGGTAGGGTTTGGATGAAGTCCAGAACAGTACTGAGCCCTGTCCCTTGGTCTTTTGGAGGGATGTAGACTGAGACAACTGTGAGCACTTTATTGTGGGCTCCAAGGAGTAATTTAATTGGGAGAAACTGTGCAGTGGAGACTGGGGGGGTAGTGGGAATGGGGTAGCCAGAGATGTCTTCCTTGATGTAGACTGCACCAGCCTCCACCTCTTTTGGTCTCCGGTCAGGTCTAAAAACGTTGTAACCTTGCAGTGCAATGGTCTGGTCCGGGATTTTAGAGGTTAGCCAGGTTTTGACAACTGCAAGGATATCAGAGTTGTGCTATTTAGTACAGATTTGAAGGGCATCAAGTTTGGGGAGAAGGCTGCTTATGTTGAGGGTTGGGAGGAGGATGATGCCCCTCCTTGGTTTAGAATTTATGGTAGGACTTGAGGTGGGTGCGCCGGGGTTTGGATGGACATTCCCAGACATCAGTAGGAGGAGGAGCAGAGCTTCAGTGCAAGCTGTCGTAGTTCAGCACAGGAGAGGTTACGCCTCTGTTTCACTGTAGCCTGGTTTCTGCATCTCAGTCGTATATCCCAGGGCAGTGCTCTTGCTAGGAGCAGTGCCAGGTTTCCAAGTGCCGTCAGTGAGGGGTACATGACTGCAGCCATTCCATAGTAGGGGGGCCACAGGGGAACATGAACAAGAGTGCCAAGGTGGTGGTGCGAGAGGGTTAGGAAGAAGGTGGGGGGTGGAGTGGGGCAGCAGGCAACTGGAAGGTAGCAGAAGGGAGGAAGCAAAGCGAGAGCAAGAAGAAATGGGAGAAGGTGGTGAAGGAAGGGCATAGTTATAGGAGAAAGTACAATAGGGGGGTAAAGTCAGTGTGAATGCAAAGGACAGACCAAAAACATAAGCTGGGAAGGGAGAGGAGGCGGGGTGGAGCAGTTGGCAAAAGGGGATATGAGAAGAAAGATGCAGGGGAGGGTCAAAAGGCAGGTGGGCAGAGCAAGGGTCTACTTAATTAAGGTTGGGGTGGGGGATGGGTGAGTGGGCGTAACATTTTGGCAGCCAGCAATGGAAATGAATGGGCACAGAACCCAGACAGCACAAAACAAGGATAGTCTAATCAGAGGGCAGAGACCCAAACTGGAGACCAATCAGATGCTGGTGCGGTGAGCGGTTGACCTATGGCAGCTTCTCCCAGCTTCCCCGGCCCAGTCTGATTTCTTACCCAGCACTGATGATTCTTGGCAGTGGCTAACAGGTGGTGGCTAGGGCAGCAGCTTGAGGAACCGCAGCCGTGCCTGCTGGAGACCCGGCAAGCCCGATCAAGGGCATGATCTAGAGGGGGAAGACAGAACAGAAGGGATAGATTTAATGGGTAGGGAAAACAAAAGACAGTGACACAGAAGCTTAAGCAAGAGGCGGGAGGATCATGCCGGAGATGGCAGCATTGGGGAGAGGGACAGAGATTAGTTTCAGAGGCTTTGTAAGGAAGAAAATAAGGGGTGGGGGGGCGACAGGCCAAAGACAAGAAAAGAGTTAGTAGATTTGCCCATGCACCAGCGAGGATAAGGTGTTAGAGTGCAGGAACAGCATGGTAGGGGTGGAGAGTCAGAGTCAGGGGTCTGGAGCAGAGAAACAGATTAGGTAGGGCGAGAGGTGAGAGAGAAAGGAAAACACAGTTTCCATGAACGCAGTAATTAAGCTCTAGGAATCTTCAAACCACAACTGTAAAATCTACAAGCAATTTGAAATACTCAAGCACGGCAGGCACATAACTAATTAACTAGAGGATTACAGAGCTATGAAACACAGAATGGGCTAGTGCAGTAAGTAACAATGTAAAATATTTCAGTAGTCTTCTGGCTCATAAAGAAACAGCATACAGAGAAGAGGCAGCAGTACAGTAAGGCAGAATTAAAAAGAAAAATTTCGGCACCCAGCAATGGAAAAGAATGAGTGCAGACCCCAGACAGCACAAAACCAGGATAGTCCAATCAAAGGGCAGAGACCCAAACTGGAGACCAATTAGGTGCTGGTGTGGTGAGCAGTTGACCTATGGCAGCTTTTCCTGGCTTCCCCAGCCCAGGCTGATTTCTTACCCGGCACTGATGGTTCTCGGTAGCGGCTAACCAGTGGTTGCTAGGATGGCAGCTTGAGGAGCTATGGCCACACCTGCTGGAGACCCGGCGAGCCCGATCAGGGGCACAATCTGGCACTGATGGTTCTTGGCAGTGGCTAACAGGTGGTGGCTAGGGCAGCAGCTTGAGGAGCCATGGCCACACCTGCTGGAGACCCGGCAAGCCCGATCAGGGGCACGATCCGGCACTGATGGTTCTCGGCAGTGGCTAACAGGTGGTGGCTAGGGTGGCAGCTTGAGGAGCTGCAGCCACACCTGCTGTAGACCCAGCAAGCCCAATCAGGGGCACGATATAAAAATATATTTAGTGTCTGATTCTGTGTAAAAACATGAGCGTGCAAGATACAGTAACTTACTTATGGCAATGTGAGTACACACATATAGGGCATCATGTAACAGCCACCGCAGCAGCCTTTCTGATCACCATTGCATCATCACATCATTGTTCACACAATGGTCATCTGTGGCTATCATCATTTGGTAGGACACTGCATCAGCCCAGTCAGCTCAGGCAGCAGAAGATAGAAGTAAAGGAGCAGCGGCTCCATAGTTGTGGGAGTGGATACAGGCATAAAGCAGTGTGTCAACATAATGAGAACATTATGACAACAGTATATGTGTGGTGACTCCTGCCAGTGTAACCTTCAGCATTCACCTCACCAGGCAGAACAAAGCCTTGGAAGGTGACTTGTTTCCCCTGCATACCCCCTTCCCCTCTCCAGTTCGATGAGGCTGCAAGACAGTTTATCTGCAGATGTGGAGTGCCAATCACAGGTACCCCTGTTCGAAACCTCTGCTAAAATTTGTCCTGCACCTTAGGAGCATATGGGACAGCCCTTCCATTTGGAACCAGGCTTGGCAGATGCTTCTGCCAATCCTAAACCCCTCAACTCGCCTCCCCCCACCCCAACCAGCCTGGATCCAACAGCCATCCTTTATGGATTGGAGGTGAGCACAGCCACTGCTCATGTGTTACTGTATGGCATCAGAACCAGGGAATCCTTATGGAAATCCATAACTTACAATTCCAATTAATAGCATTAATGGCCAGTTATGATAAGTCCTAACTGACTGCAGATGGGGCCGAAGACATCAGTGGACAATATAATACAATGTTTCAAAGGTTGAGCCCTATGTCTGCCAACAAGGAGTGTGATCGGTTGCTGAAGTGTTTTGTTTTTCTCATTTTGGGACAGTAGCAACCACAGGCACCCTCACTCCCCCTCACTTTCAAATCGATGATTGGTGATTCTGATAAGTTGTGTCTTCCATGCTGTAATGTGAAGTCTCTGAATGGACTGTGCTCAGCTACTCTGGAAACATTATGGCCTGCTGCATACAGCACTATGGCCCTGTTACATACAGGTAACGTTAGTGAATCCCAGCAACCATCAACTTTGAGATAATGCTAGGATATTCACCATGCATGAAAATAGTTAGAGGTGGTATGATTTCTGAAAACATAATAGTGCTTTCCATTACATAATAAAGGATCGTGTACATGTTACAGACTTAGGTTGGTCAGTCAGACTGGTCATCAGTCACAGGGCCTAATCTGCTCTCTTACGGGGTTAGTGTCTCCAAATGTTTAGGGATTTCTAATACCGTGGCAAGAATGGACCCCATTCTTTAGCCAGGACATATTCAAAACTCAAGAAATTAGTACTGTATTAATCTTTGATGTTTGCTGAGAGCGCTCTTCTCAGCACACGCAACGTCCCCAAAATAGCTTCCTTTTGAAGTTCATAAGGTGTCACAAATATTGGTAGCATATTTAAATGTGCCTGAAAGTTCTTTTTGATTAGTCCCATTACTCCAAGCACTACTGGAACAATCTGTATGTCTTTATTCCACATCAGTTTGGTTTCTGACTGCATATCTTGATATTTCATGATTTTGTGTCTCTCTGTACGCAGCACACTGTAGTCACTAGGGGTGGCTATTTCAATCAGTAATGCTACCTTTGTCCTCTTTTCTTGTATTACAATATCAGGTTTTCTTGCTTCCACTTTCTTGGCTGTTGGTATTGGGTGATCCCATGTGATCATTACTTCTTCATTCTCTGTGATTCTTTGTGGTTCACGTTTCCAGTGTCTCTCTGCTACCTGTATGTTATAGCGTTTGCACAGTTTCCAGTGGATCAATCTTGCTACATTGTTGTGTCTTTCAGTATATAGGCCTTCTGCCATAAGTACTTCACATCCAGCCACAAGATGCGCAACTGTTTCTAATTCTGTACTACAGAACCTGCACTTGTCTGTTTCTCCTGTTTTTTCTATGGATTTTGTGAACCATCTTGTGCGTAGCCCACTATCTTGGGTTGCCATTATTAGTCTCTCATCTCGTGGCCTAAATTCACCTCTTTTTAACCACTCATGGGTCAGGGCTTGATCGACCTGTGGTTGCTCCAGTAGCTCCCTGTATTTTCCAATATAATTATGGACTTTCCAATTGTTTTTTTCTTTTCTGTTGGTCTTTATCTTTATACTCCTTTTTCTGAGTCTTTGCATTTTCTGTTGCTGACAATTCCTTATCTACCTTTGGATTGACATCAATCTCTGCTACCCTTTTGAAGGCTTCTCCTAATTTGATGAGTGAAGTCATTTTAGGCTTATTTTCTTCATGATGCAAGACCTTGACTATATTTGGGTCCAAGGATGTCAGTAAGTATGTATGTAGCCCCATTATTGTGGATCTATATGTGTAATCAATCTCAATGAGGCCCATGCCTCCCTCTGCCCTAGGGATGTATAATCATGGCATGCACTGATTTTTGTATGTTAATTGGTGAGCATGAAACATTTTTCTTGTTTTTATATCTAGCTGGTTCAACACTTTCTGTGGCCAGTCTATCACACCAAAGCTGTATGATATCACTGGAAGGGCGTAGTTGATTTATAGCTTGCACTTTATTTCGTGTTGTCAAAGCAGTTTTCAAAATTAGCTTTAACCTTCTAAAATATTCCTTGCTTACTTTTACTCTCATTTGTTCATGTTGTGCTGTTGCTCCTTCATCTATTCCCAGGTATTTATACACTCCCTCTTGCTCAAGTTCTTTTATGTCACAGACCTCCGCCAGATTCGTATTTTCTTTACGAGTTAACTTTCCTGCTACAAATGTTGCTTTTGCACATTTATCTAGGCCAAACGTCATCCGTATGTCATCAGAAAAGGTCTTAACAATTTGTAGTTGTTCTTTCAAATGTTTGTCAGATGAACTGTAACGTTTTAGGTCATCTACAAATAGAAGATGAGATGTTAGCTGTTGATTGTTTTTGTTTCTGGGGTTCAAGCTGTATCCATAGCCTAGGTTGTTGATTAGGCTACTCAAGGGATTGAGGGCAAGGCAAAACAGAAGTGGTGACAAAGAGTCACCTTGAAATATCCTCATTGGATACTTATATTTGGGATGGTGATTTGACCTTCTCATGATTTAATTGCAAGGTGGTTTGCCACTTTGTCATTGTTGTTGTGATGAAGTTTATCAGTGTGGGATGTATCCTGTAGATCCGTAAACACTCAGTGATCCAGGAGTGTGGGATACTGTCAAATGCTTTTTTGTAGTCGATCCATGCTACACTAAGATTTCGGCATTTTTTGCAGCTCTCCATAATGGCTTTGTTCAACATGAGATGGTCCTTTGTGCCATATGATTTTCTTTTATTACCTTTTTGTTCTATTGCCATGAGTTTATTGCAGTCTCAATGGTTGTAGACTCTATTTGCATCGATTCCAGTATATAGTTTATATGTTGTTGGTAAACAGGTTATAGGGCGATAGTTCTTGGGGAGACTGGCAGGTTCAGATTTAATAAGAAGTGTGGTATTCCCTGTCGTTAACCAGATGGGTGTCAAGTCAGGATGTGTGTATAAATAGTTTTTTGAGGTAGCTAAATCTTGGTGCAAAGATGTTAGTACTTTCAGCCAGAAGTTGGGTACTGCATCTGGACCTGGGTTTTCAGTTGGAGGCCTTCCTTATCTTCATTTCTATCTCCTTAGCAGTTACATCAGGCCACTCCATATCTCTAGTAGTACCATTTCTAATGCTGTCTTTTATTTCCTGTATCCACTTTGCATCCCTATTATGTTCAACTGGGTCTTCATAAATGCTTCTCCAGAATTCCTCAATTTCTTTCTTTACTGGTGGAGTTTTTATGTTGGCTGTTTTCTTTCCCAGCTCCCTATAGAATTTCTTCGGGTCTTCTCTAAATCATCTATTTTGCATTTTTTTCATTGTTCCTTTCTACGTATCTCCTAAGCTTCTCGGCTTGAGCAGAGATCTTAAGCTTGTTATTTGAGATGGTAAAATTTAGGTCCTGATCTGTTTTAATACAGCATTTTTCTTTGATTTCACCCACTTTCCTGATGACTTTCATTGATCTATTACCTTTTCTCAACTCCTCCAGCAGTGATACTTCTGATCTTAGTTCCATAATTGTCCCTTCTATCCGCTTTTTCCATGGTGGTATGCTGAATTTCCCTCTTTTTGTTCTTCATTCCTTGCTTTTTTTGGCACTTCTCTATTTGTTATTAGTCTCGCTGCACAATAATGTATTCTGTTTATTTCAGTGACATCATATGGATCCCTCTGGATGGTTCCAATAACTTTGTTTATCTGTTTTATGTGTTCCCTAACTGTGTATGTCAGGCGTAATTTTTGCAGTCAGTTACAGACTTAGGTTGGTCAGTCAGACTGGTCATCAGTCACAGGGCCTAATCTGCTCTCTTACAAGTGTGCATGGAGCCATGATGGATCAATCCTAAAACAGACATTTTCTGACAACATCTGTTTGGAGCAGGGCCTCATTGTGGACTGAGAAGCAGAGCAAACTAGGATCACATACATTGTGCCTTGTATCCTTTAACTGTCAACTTCCCAGAATCAACAGTGATCATTGTCATGGGATCGGAGTGAATGGGGCTGATGTTTGTTATATAAAAAACTGTTGCTTCTCACCATAAGAAAGCTTATTTTTTGCAATATTAACTTAGGACTTAGGTAGCTCACTTGGACACAATAGCTGAGTCTTGGCACTATGGGGCTCTTGACAGTGTGTGGAGAATGGTGAGGTTTCACACTTCCAATTGGAGAATAACGGCAACCAAAGGTACCCCCCCAACCCAACAGACCATGACTGGCCACTGGTGATTCTGGGAAATTGTGCCTAGGAGGATGCAAGTTGAATGAGTCTCACCAGTAACCTATACTGTGCAGTGTCTATGATAGGCACGGGTGACCAAGATACATGAGTATACTTATTGGGAATTAAAAAAAAAAACATTTCTGAGACCGACAAGGAGTGGAAATAGATCTTAACATACAGACAGCATATTTGAAGGCTGCAAGGTACATATATGAAGATAATTCAAGGGGTGTGTGTGGGGAGAACAGTAACTGTACTTGATAGCAATGTGCAGGGCAGAGACCATCAGTGACGTCACCTGCCAGTCACGGGTCAGCACACGCGCAACAATGGAGCAGAGCCGACTAGGTTTATATGGTTCACAGACAGAAAGAAGTTACACTTGTAAAATGCATTAACATGTATGGAGGGTCAAGAAAGGCTGTGGGAGTCTAAAATATTATGTGTGGACTAGTTACAGATTCACCAGTTGATGACAATTCCCCTTTAACCTTTTTCATCAGTGATACATAAAGCTGCAAGTGGTAGACTTGCCAGCATCTTTTGATTCAGAATGTCAATGTGTTAGAGACATGATGAAGGATATTTTTGTATTGCCATTTGAGCTATCTGAGGATAATTTACTCTTCAACATCAGGGCATACAGAATACCTCATAAAATGTAAACAATGCAAGTGATTGTTGAGAATTTGCAAGTCACATATTCAGTTTTTATTATATTGACATCTTTATAAAGCATTTTCAGAAAAATAGAATGCTACATACAGGCCCGGATATTCAAAGCAGTTACGCACGGCACAAACAAATTGTGCTGGCACAACAGCGCAATTGTGTCATGGAGCGAAATTCAGCGGGAGGCACAGTGCAGTGCAAAACCTAGTGCACAACAGCTCATTGCAAATTACAGCATGCACAAGGCCGGGGGGCGTGGGCCATGAATATGCAGCACAGTGCGATATTGAACGGTGGAGCAGGAGCACAAGTGTGGAGCAAATGCCCATTGCGCAGAACAAAGTTGAGCCTATAAAAACAGGGCACAAGTGGTGGAACAGCAGATGCACTAGGGGTGAGGAAGAGGAGTAGGAGTGAGCCAGTGACAGAGTGAGAGAGCGAGACAGAAGGTCAGAGGCACAGGCAGAGAGAGTCAGGGCAGTGGAAGGGAGAGGACCACAGTAGGTGCAGCCCAAGGGACACAGGAAAGCAGGGGTGTCAGAGGACAGGTGGTGGTGAAGCACCACACAGGCAGCCACAGGGCAGCTGGAGCAGGAAGGTGCAACAGGGGAGGAGTGACGGACGAGGACAGGAAGGCAGGTCAGCAGCTGCAGCACCAGGTCACAGGGAGTGGACAGCAGCAGACCGCCCAGGGGGTGCCAGGACAGAGGGGGCATGGCCAGTGTCCCATTCCTGATGGAGGCCGTAATGAGGGGTGTGAGGAGGCAGGAGGAACAGCAGTGCAGCCGTGGGAGGGCCCATCATCAGTATGCCCGGCATAGGCGATACCGGGCCCGGCGAACCTTTGACCACTTCAGTGATATGGAAATTGTGGCCCTGTACCACCTGGACCGGGGTGTGGCAGCTCTGTGAGCTGTGTAATGAAGAGATGCAGGCACCCACCAGAGGAAGCCATACCATGTCGGTGGAGACCAAGGTGACAGCAGTCATGTGAATGCTTGCCATGGGCACCTTCCTGAAACCAACAGGGGATAGGACAGACATAACCCAGTCAGCCACATCTAGGATCCTCACACAATTCCTCAACACACTGCTGCCCCATGCTTCGGAATACATCCACTTCCCAAGAACACAGGCAGAGCGTACAGCAACAATGCAGAGATTCCACAGGGTAGCACGCATGCCTGGCATGCTAGTGGCCATTGACTGCACCCACATAGGCATCCACTTGCCACCTCACCCAGAGGGGATGGCATATATCAGCAGAAAGCGGCTGCTGGGCATCAACTGCCAGGTGGTGTACAATGCCAGGGGTCACTTCACCAGTGTCTGTGCCACACACCCTGGGAGTGCACATGACACCTTCATCTGGCTTGAGTGTGGGAACATCCCCACAGGCCACCTAGTGGGTGAGTATGCAACAGATGAGGGACCAGGTATGTAAAGGGACGTGGGTGGGGAAGGTGAACAGGTGGTGGGCATGCCAGGGAGGGGCAGTGGAACACAGAAGAGTGGCCTAACCATGTATGTCTCTCACAGGTGACAGCAGATACCCACTGAGGCCATGGATGCTCAACCCCTACCGGCGCCCATCGACCCCAGCCGAGGAGAGATACAATGGGGTACACGCCAGCACACGAAACATCATTGAGCATGTGTTCTGTTGCCTGGACAGATCCGGCGGAGCCCTACCGTACAGCACCTCCAAAGCCTGTGGTATAATCCTGGCCTGAAGTATACTACACAACATGGCCATAGACTGTGGTATTGCTGTGGAGGCAGAGGAGGGGGACAACAGTGCAGACAATGGTGATGATGGACTGGACTGGAAGGGAGTGGGATGCCACCCCCTGGGCGGAGGGACCCCCGGCTGCTGAGGATGGCCCACCAGCACAGGGACACCGTCACCCAGGAGCACTACAGTGGCTGCAGGTAGGAAGCAACAGACGGTCACACGCACTGGACACACTGGGTCTGCTGGGAGGCGGTGGCGTATATGGCACAGGGAAAGCACAGGAAGGGGTGTGCTGCAAGGGCAGTGGGCACGTGTCACAAACCCAAACACAGTGGCATGACATGGGGACAGGCACCACACACAGTGACACTGGGACACACACACACATACACAGTAACATACACACACACACACACACACACACACACACATATCAACATGCCCAGGCAGTGACACATGACATGGATCAGACGCAGGGAGCCAGAGCACAGGCACATCCAGTATATACAGGGCATCATCATGTCCATGCCATGGGTGCTGGTGGCTGGGCATGCACTGGTACAGGCAATGCATGGCATAATGCATGGTGCAGCACAGTCATGCACTGCACATGCACACTACCCATGCACACACAGGTGGCAGCAGCTGATGGCTGGGCATGCAGCAGACGCATCAGGTCCAATGCACAGTACCATGGCCACCACAGACACATGGCAGCCATGCCATTGCTGATCAGCAGCCATGGGCTGCACATCGGCTGCTGGGGATACATGCTCCAGCCTCCCCGGGGTGCCACTGCGTGATCGCATCCAGGACCGCACAGGGGTTGCTAGGGTCCCAAACAGGCCTGCTGCAGGTGTGTCAGGAATGCTGACTGCAGAATCAGGCATCGACAGGAAGGGGGATGCATGATGCCTGGTTATTGGGGTAGAAGGTGCACCATGCAATGCATCAGGTGGTACACCATGCCAGGTGGTGCCCAGCAGTGCTAACCCATCCCTGATCACACTGGCAATGCGGTCCTGGGATATGGTCGTGTCCTCCCGCTGGTGCTGCAGGGCCTCAAGGATCTGCAATGTGCCCCTCTCACGCACCTCAGAGGCCTGCCACACCTCAGCATGCAGTGCACGCACCTCTGCCACAAGCAGCACCTGTTGCTCCACAGATGTCTGAAGCAATCGGGTGTGAACATCCATATTGTACTGCCCCAGGGGCACCTGGCCGTTGCCATGACCAGCTGGGGGTGTGCAGAAACGCTGGGCATCCTCCTGCTCTGATGGATGCTGCACAGCAGGTGCTGTACTTGTGCAGGCCAGGATAGATGCTCTGTCACCAGATGCAGCATCCGCCTGCGCCCTGCTCTCTGCCAACTGCTGCTGCTGCTGCCCCACCAGCCCTGCCATGCTGCCCAGTGGCTGGTCAGCCTATCCACCAACACAGGGCACTGCCGTGGTGGCAGGCGTGACAGTGCCAGATGTGGTGTGGGCCTGCAGTAACATGGCTGATTGGAAAGTGTCCGCACCGCCCAGGGCAGTCATTGGTATGGGCGTCTCCCCCTTGATGGCAACACCACTGTCCGTGTACATGGTCTCATCATCATCGGACTGGACCCCACCCTGAGTTGGGTTTCAGCACACAGGACGCCATGAGTGGCGTCGTGCTCAAACCCTGCAAGGACCTCATCCACACCCATAGCTGGGTCCTTTCGTCAGACAGTGTTGCTGTGCTGCTTCTGGATAGGCCCCCGAATGCCTGTGGATGTGGACAGCTGTACCTCCAGGTCCAGCCCAACCTACACAGCTGCACCCACAGTCACCACCACCGCATGTGGGCATGCTGGATCTGTGAAGGGGAGACAGATGTGTCAGTGCTGTACCCACCATGAACATGCCTACACACCCCCATCCCTCCATACGTACCATGCAGTGACGGGCTGTCACCCATCTGGAACCTGCCTCCTGGCATGCCATCCACCATGCAGTGGTGCAGTGTGGCTGCCACTGTCTCCTTCTGTGGTGTGAGCCACTCCCCTGTGGCAGGCCCACCTCCAGTGGCAGTCCAGGCAGTGCATATCGCTGCCACTCTCTTCTTAATTCAATGCTTGTCAGTGCCCACCTTTTTGCAGCACTCCTGCACAGACAGCTGGTGACTGCCCTGCTGGTTGACACACTCGGCCACTTCTTCCCATGCCGCAGCCCTGGCCTGTGGCATTCCAGTGGCACCGCTTAGCACTGGCTCCCTGTCAAGGTAGACCTTGAACAGGGCTTCTGCCTCGGCTCCTGTGAAATTGGGCCTGCATTTCCATGCAGACCCAGGCTCCTCCGCTCCCTCATGTGCCGACATTCTGCTACCTGTGGACATAAACATGCCTGTCAGTGTTTGCTACATCATCTCCCCTGCCTGTCAGTCACCGCCTGCTACATGCTCAACATACCAGTATGGGCCCAATACCGGTCCATGGCATATTACGCTGTGCTGGCGCACTTATACCGCAGGTTATGCAAATGAGCAGTGACGCAGTCATGATGACATGCTAATGTGCACAGTGCACTACCGCATATGCTGATAAGCATATTTGCATATCTTGCCGAATATCGCTGCAATGCACCATGTGCAATGGAACTGGGCTGGAGCAACCCCTAGCACACCTCCGATGCCTGTGCAATGGGCTATAGCTCTCCAGGCATGCACTTCCCCTGTCACAGCTGGCAATAGTGCAATGAGCACAGCTACCGCCCAGTCCCTGATTGCGTACTCACTAGACTGGTACTATGGTGCAGTTGTGTGCCGTGTGATGGTGCCCCAATAGTGACCTCTGACCCTTGACCTTTGGCACAGGCAGTCCACGCCCTCCCTGCGTATCACCATAACTGCTCCATTGACCTGTACAGTGCAAATGCGCATGGCTGCATAACCTACACTAGCAAGTTTCACATGCTGGCCGGCTGCCATTTTGTTATCGGCTCTGCTGGAATGACACAGCATCGCAGAGGACATGCAGCCAATTGGTCACAGCTTGAGGTTGTAAACCTTGTGGTCTGTAGCGCCATATGAGCAACAACTGTTCAGGCATGCACCACTGCACTGCCCACTGGTGGTGGTGTGGGCAGATATTGCCCAGGATATCTCCAGGCACACAGGGATTGTGCGCACCGGCCAGCAACGCAGGCACCACTATGGTGACCTCCGCAGGTGGGACTGTGACCTTCTCAGGTGCATGGTGTTTCTGGCAAGGCGTGGGGTTGTACCACAGCCAGGCGATTGTACCTTTCATGGTTATGTGTCCATGTGCAATTACTAGGTGTGTCCTGCAGGGTGCTGTGCTCCACACACGTGTGCCCCAGCCTGCGCAACATTCCTGTTGGACATGTCAGTTGGGGTGGGGGTGCTCTGCCATGGATCTGGGGGTGGGCGTTGGGGTGTGAGCCTGCTGTGTTGACTGTGTATTGATGAGTTTCAGTCTCTGTACCATTCAAAGTGCATGAGGACCGCGGGAGAGTGGCACTGGCTGCCTGCCAGGCCACAGGACAGCAGCCTGGAGGAGGTGCAGGAACACAGGGACAGCACGTGGTGGCAGCATCACCACTGCCACCACCACCACGACCATCACCTCCGCATCCACCTCCTGTGGGGCACAGGTGTCCAGGTAGGTTCTGTGCATGCTGTACCTCTCTGCTGTTGTTGGGTTGGTTCAGCTGTGGGGTCTGTTTGGTATGGCGGTGGCCTGTCTGGCACTGTGGGTGTGTCCTGCCACTGTGGCATGGCCATCCACACTGCTGCCCGCCACCAGTGGGGTGGGTGGGCACATGGCTGCCATGGACAGTGCTGTGGTGTAGAGAGGGCACTGTGCCATATGATCGCTATGCTGCAGTTGGTGGACAAGGTGCAGGACATCTCTGCTCGGTGCTTGCATGGCATGCCATCCACCAGTGGGCATGATACACACCCCTCCAGGTGGGCTCTGTGCCCCTCTGTTGGGTCTGCACCCCCTGCTGGCTCTGTGCACTGGGCTTTCTGTGTTGTTTGGGCAGTTGCACTGAACCTCTGTTCTGTCCCCTTTCCTAGGTGCCAGGAGATGTCCCAGGCTACCAGTGTTCTGTAGCCTGTTGTGGCAGATAGTCATGATAACCTCAACTGTCATGGAGGTGGTGGTCTAGGTCCATCAGATGGTTCATGACATCCAGCAGGATGTCCGGAGGCTGGCTGCCTTGCACGGCATCCGCTGTTGAGTGTGCTACCTTCCCCTGTTCCCCTACCCATATCTCTCCCACCCGTCCCCCTTCCCATTGTACAGTCCCTGTTAGCTGTCCCCTTCCATCCCTAGCTTACTCCTTTCCCCCTCCAGTTTTGTACAGATGTTGTTATTGCTGTTTCTTAATATATATTTGTATTTGAGCTGCCTGTGTCATGTCTGCTTTGCAGCTGGCCGCTGGGGCCAGGCTGCAGTACCAGGGTGTGTGTCTCTGTTGTGTGGCTGTGTTGCTGGGTGTACCTGCATACTGTTGTGACATCCCCTGGCAGGTGGGTCTGCCATGCGGTGGCTGTGGGTGGTTGTCTGGCTTATGTGCCCCTGCCTGCCTGTGTCTGATTGTGTGCTGCAGGGCTTGGGCGGGTGGGGACACTGCAGACGTGGCTGGGATGCTCCACTGCTGGCCCTCAGAGATCCATTGCACCTGTTCCATGATCTGCGTGCCACTGATGTGCTCCTGGGTGGCAGTGCTGGGTACCAGTGTGTGTCCCGCAGGTGGTGTACACTTCTGGCCTACCACTCTGCTTCCCTGGCCTTTGCCCTATCATCCTGTTTCCATTCCCAGCCTTTTCTTGTACTGCTGTGCCCCTACCTGTGCCTGTACCTCTGTTTGTGTGCCTTTGGACCTTCCTCTGTGGCTCTGTGTGAGCCATATGTGCTTTGGATCTGCTGTGGTTGCTCCCTTGCACATAAGTGCTTGCGCCATGGTGCATTTCTGCTTTCTCCAGGTGCATGGCTGCTTGCACTGTGTCGTAATGACACGATAGTCAGCTGACTTGCATGGTGGCACAGGATCGGTTGCTCCATGGCACATTGTTTCAATATCACCCCCGTTTGGCCATGGCGCACCAGATTTGTGCTGCGCTGGCACTGCCCTGCAATTTGGCGCATTTCTGAATATCCCGGCCACAATATAAAAAAGTCAGCACTGCAGTAAGCCTTGGCAAAAACTTATTGAAGGTATGCAAAAATGTACGTATTATTAACGACCAAGCAACAGTATATCCAAATCAGTAAGGTGAGAATTAACAGAACAAAAACAAAAGAGATAAAGATCTTTAACCACATAGGGGGTACCAAATAGGAGTGAAGAGCTAGCCTACCATACAACATTTACATTATACAGGAATATATCAGAAACGGGTCCAAAATAAAAAAAAAACTGAAGTCCATAGGACAGAATAGTATAGAACTATGGCACAAAAGTTGGGTCGGATCCGCCCAATATAGAACCCACTTCTGCAGAGTAATTGAAAAACTTCCATGAGGTCCATATATTTGAAGGAGCATCTCTCCTAACTATAAATAGAGTCGACTAGCTGGCCTGCTGACACTGAGAGTTGAGGCGCTGGACGCCACACATCGCACTGCGCCGGCGACCTGTGTTTGGGAATGAGCGCGGGCTGCTGTGGGTCGGCAGGGAGGAGATGGATTGAGCATCTGATGTACTGCTCTCCATCTCTGGGGAGGGGGAGACCAGGGGCCAGTGCATGCTTGACCCTTAGCAGAGGCTGGGGCTTGATAGCATGGAGCTGCAAGAACATGGGGTGGGAGCATGGAAAATGCTTGACGTGGGTGCACCAGAGTGTGTGTAACCCCAGTCATGGGTGTCACTGCATGCCCACTCCTGCAAGGGGAGAAAAATGGAAATAGTGTCAGCCAGGTCATGCAGCTTGATGGCCGTCCACCATCACGTGCCATCTCCACAGGCACCACCTGATCCATATCCGTGCCTGGTTGGGGAGTTGGGGGCTCCCTCACATCCCTGCTATGGGGGAGTGTAAGGTGGTGACCCGAGTGGAGTTCAGAGTGGGTGGACAACAGCAGGAGTAGGAGGAGAGGAGTAGGAGTCGAGCAGGGGCCACAAGGAGAAAAAGTAAGAAAAAAATTAATAAATAAATAGAGTCAACTAACTGCACCCAATGGAAAATAATTGCAATTGTCGTTTGCTCTATTGTATATCTGGAAAGGAATATGTAGCAATACCAAATTCAGAGACAACAGAGATGAAACATCAAACAATGATCAAACAACTGTCATCATCTCATCCCAGTAAAG
Organism: Neoceratodus forsteri; assembly: GCA_016271365.2. Lineage (NCBI taxonomy): Eukaryota > Metazoa > Chordata > Ceratodontiformes > Ceratodontidae > Neoceratodus > Neoceratodus forsteri. The sequence continues at coordinate 1,114,628,059 of CM057455.1, read as the reverse complement.
TCTCAAGAGGGGACTGGACCAGAAAATGTGGGCCTGATCCCCTGCTTAGCCACCTCAGCCTTGCCAGCATGCAGCAGAGAGGTCATTCTGGTACTTTGCAAAAGTCACCGGTATCTGAAAGAAATGCATCTGGCATTTCCATGAAAATTCTTTCAGATAGAGGGAGACCATAGGCTTTATAGATATAAGATAGTATTTTTCCCAAATTGCAAAGTCATAGACCTGGTGTAAGTCAGATTCCCATTTATTTAATATTGATAATGTAGAGCCATGAGACTGAGATCTCAGCAAGGAGTAAATGTACCCAATTAGATGAGGACAAGTCTCCGCTCATTGATGTTTTTGGTTTAAAACACAAATTGAAGAAAGAGAATCAGGCAATTGTCTATGTGTAGGCAGTAGCAAATTAAGAAAGGCTCTTGGCTGCAAATATCAATAGTAATCTATATTGGGAAGGGCATACTGTAGGTAGCTTGTGACTCTGAAAAAAATGAATCCCCTGCAGTCCTAAAACCTGATGATAGTACTATATATCAAGTTCATGACGTCCCAGAGACATAAGAACATATCAGACTTAGTTACAGAGTTTCGCGTATCACAAGCTAATGCCACAATAAAAGCATGCTCACCCAAGGCTAAATATATACAGACTTTATGCCATATTCTAAAGGGAATCTGCGTATACCTGGTAAACTTAGTTAGAGGCTAATAGTCTGAGGGAAGTGAAAACAGTATGCGACTAATGTCATACAAGTCATTAAGTGTAAATTCAATATCCTTCCAGTAACTATGGTAGGTGTCAGACAGCCAAAAAGACAGTATTCTCAGTTGACAAACCTTCACATATCACTTTGGTAAGTTAAGCCCACCAAGAGAAATAGGAAGATGTAAAGTCGGTAGACGAATCTTGGGTCTACTTCTCACCCAAATAAACTGCATAATTATCTGCTGCTAATCACGGAGATAAAAGGTACTGGGGTAAATGGGCAGTGTTTGAAGATAAAATTAAATCTGAGGTAGCACATTGGACTGTATAATCTCTATCCTCTGAAAAAAGGAAAAATGATACTCAGACCAACCATTCAAATCTTTAGCTGTCACATCAGTTATAGGTTTGAAATTAAATCATTCTAGTTGATCCAGATTCCAGGAAATGTATACCCCAAGATATTTTAAACAATTTCTTTTCCATTGCACTGGAAGAGTAGCCACTATTGAGGGAGGGGGAGTATAACTGAAAGTTAATATTTCAGTTTTGTCTTTGTTTTAATGGAAACTGGCTAAAAATTCAAAATGGGCCAATACCTGAAGCACAGAGGGGAGAGATAAATCTGGTTCCAACAAAGTAAGTAGGATGTCACCTGCAAATAAAGAAATCTGATAGTCATGGCCACCAAGAGGAATACTACAAACAGAAGAAGAAAGACATACGTGTGAGGTTGGAGTTTCAATGTACAGAGCAAATAAAAGCGAGGATAAGGGGCATCCCCGTCTAGTGTCTCACTCCGAAAGAAAGGAAGATGAATATAACCCATTTACTTTACCCATAGCCATACTAGAAAAATAAAGCTGCTTTAGCATGGATATAAAATCAGAAGGAAAACCAAAAAAACAAAAGGTATTTCACAGAAAATTCCACAAAACCCTATTGAAGACCTTCTCCGCATCCAGGCTGGTGAGGACCATAGGGATCGACTGATTAGAGACATGACTGATTAATAGCAGAGCCTGTCAAACCTTATCATGTATTTGTCTAGAGCAGATAAATCCTGACTGGTTCCAGTCCAACAGGGATGGGAGAAGTCCCTCTAACCTACAAGCTCATAAAGACGTAAACAATTTATAATCAAAATTCAGAACTCAGATAGGATGATAGGAAGAGGGAGAGGGAGAGGGAGAGGTGAGTTCTTTACCAGGCTTTGGGAGGGCCATAATAATAGCATAATGCCAAGATGGAGGAGGATACTCCCTGCCTTGTACAAACTTAAATATCCTGAGTAGAATAGGTTTTAACAAGGGCAATAATAATTTGGATTTATTAAATTCGGAAGGGGTATCCCTCCATACCCAGGGCCTTTTCTGATTTAATGGGAGGGCTTTAAGCCCGTGGTTCGATGGGAGGAGCACCAACGTCACCCCCCCCCATTGAGTTTAAAGGTCACATCATCCTGGGTCTTACCAGGATTCTTTTTCGTTGTCAGCCGGAGGCTCTGTCCTACTCGATCCTCCCTTCCTCCTGATTCTACTTCTTCTCCCGTGCCTGTCTGCTGCTTGCATCAAACTGACTGCCTGTCATCTATTCCTCTCCCTCGCTGTTCCCTCCAACCGTGTTATTCTCCCAGCATCCCCCTCTGTGGCTCTTTTTTGTCTTTGCTCCCGTCCCCCCCATCTCTCTCCGTTATTTCCCTGGTTTCTTCTTTTGCCGCCAGCGGCTCCTTTCCTTGCTGTTGTGATACCTGCACCTGGCTTTCATTCCCTATTTTGCTGTCCGTTCATGTCAGTTTCACCGTGCCATCACCAGTTTGGTGTGCCCTCTGGTGCTGCAACCTGGCTTCTTGGCCATTTTCAATCAGCTTCACTTGCCTATTCCTGCATCCCCTGACTCTTAGAGCTTCTCTCCATTTCACGTCTCTCTGGTGCTCCCTTTTTGCAATCGATTGTGCATGTTGTTGCTTGGTTTTGCTTTCACTACTCTGGCTGGCAGCAGCTGGGTGATTCGGAGGTGCACTACACTCACACCTTCTTTCATGATCTCCCATATAGTGCATTGTTCATGGCTACCTTTTGTTCAGTTCTGCAGGACTCAGCTGACTGGTCCAGTCCAAGGCGTGCAGTGCACCACACTGTGTCTTATTGGCAAGTGCTGCTTTGTGTTTTCTATTGCTTCTGTCACCCACCTTTGCTCTTGCATTTTTGAATTTCCTCCTTTGCTGTAGACAATTTCTATTTCTATATATTTTCTGTCTGTGTCGATTGTTTGACCGAATTTGTAAAATGAAGCATGGTGCACTGCATTCTATCCTCAGCTTGCTACCACCTCACTCAGTTTGGCACCTTCACAATGCACTACATGAACTCTTGATGGTGGTTTGTGGTTCATCTATGCCTGCAGCGAGCTCTAATGCACTTTGACTAACTCATTTACAGCATATTTGACCTCGATATCAATGATAATTTGCTACATGTTTTCTGGTTCTTCTCCCCATTCCGTTCTGTCATGCCGTTCTCCCATCGCTCACTCCAGCTTTCACTTCAACCCTGTATACCTGTCATTCAGTCCTCTCATTCCCCGCTTGTGGCGTCGTACCATCAGCAGCAGTCCTGGATTCATTTCACTCTTGGCTTCCCTCCTCATCTATCTCCGCTCTCAGTCATGCCTTCCTGTCCGTCGTCCTTGCTAGGGGCTGGCTGCTAGCTCTCCACCATCTTTCAAGTTACCTTTTCCAGTTGCTTTCGAATCTCAACCTCCTTTTACAGACTCTACTTCATCAAGTTGCTCTATCAAGCTCTCCTCAGTCATTCCATCCTTCGTCCTTTCTTGCCATCCCCATATCTGGGCCATCTCTGGCTATCTCACTCTGGAATGCGATCTCTAATTCTCTTTGGCATGCCTCTCATGACCTCTCCTGAATCTTATCCCTCCTGCATTTTCCTCCCGTACCAGCTGCAATTGATATTCTTTTAGGCATAACTATCATTACTCATATGCCTGCCGCATCAATGCACAGCCCTCGTGCTGCATGTATCAGGTTCCTGATTCCATCCATCATCAGTCTTCTTGGATTCACTCCAGTCATGGCTTCTATATCTCATCATGCCACGTTTTTTTTATTAGCTTGCTCTGCCATTCCAATCATTGAGCCATCTATGGCTGACTCCATCTGGCCTTCCATCGAACCTGGCCTGCGTGCCACTTCATCCAGCTTGCCCTACTGCTGTTCCTGTATCATCTGGGTCCTATGCTACCCCATTGAACTCCCTCTGTCCTTTGTCCTTTCATACCTCACTTTTCTGTACCAGTCTCCATGGATTCAATCCATCATTGTGCCTCATCCATTTCCTAATTTACCTTCCTTGTCCTAGTATCTTTTCTGGTACCAGCCATCATGGCTTTATTCTACTTTTAGCTTCACTCCTTATCATACATCATCCAATTTTGCTCACACCTCATCATACCTCTTCCACTTTTTCTCCTCAATTGCTCAACCTGAGTTGCCTCTGGTTCTAGATCTACCATCTTGGCCTCTCCGTCTACCTCTTTTCGAGGAGCCTACTTCTTTTACTTCCTTTGTCCACGTTCATTTTCAAGTTCATTCCTGTCAACTCCTCTTCTAATTCTGTGCTGGCCATTCTGGATTCACTCCACTCATGGTCTGCTATCGATATTCCACTCATGGCCTGCTATTGATGTTTCTTTCGGGGTGTACCTATCATAACTTCTATGCCATCTATCAACAGCGGCCCTCCTGCCGCATGTATCAAGTTCATAACTTCAAACAGATTGAGTTCATAAATCCAGTAATCATTCACTCAGCATTACCTCAAGGTTTATCTATTACATTACTTACTCGACCATTACTACCATTGAATTCCATACTACCTCATCGACTACAACCTCAGTGTCTAATCATTCAGGGTCTAATCATTCACATCGCATAATCAAGCATGCCTCTTCAACTTGTGTCTGCTCACTCGCATTGCTCAATCAACCCAGTCTGCATTATCATCTGTCTCATCAGCACATCTGGAATCTCCTCGTGAACACATACGGACACCCCTTCTGCTCTGACTTGTACATGGATCTACTCCATCCCATCCTTGCTCCTCTGATGTACTATCTCCCATTGATTACTCAAGTATATCCTCCTTGGGTCCCTGCTACCTCATGTTCCTTATTTTGTCTGTGCTTCTTTGGGGTTTTTCCCTATCCCATCATCATCATCCTCCCTACTTATATCCCTCAACTATGAACCATGCTCTTTACCAGCATACATCCTGAAACCAAACGTCATCGGCCTTGAGGGAAGGCGACCTAGGCCTTGGATCCCCAGAGGTTTCCTCCTCTAAGGGTGTTTTTCCTTTCCTCTGTGCCAATGGTCATAATATTAGTTAGAGTTAGTGCTTTCTTCACATTAGTTAGTTAGGTTCCGCTGTTGGATGGAGGTGGATGGTGGCCCTGGCTTTCACCTCTCTCCTCAGAAGGTTAGCCCTTCTCTTCACAGAATTCATTCATCATCCTCGCCTCTTCGAAGCTTGCAATCTTTGGGTATTCTTTTTGGGCTTCTTCCTAACCTACCTTTAGCCAACGCATTCATTCCCGGCACCTGTGGGGAGGGACCTCCTCTAGGGTTCCTTTTGTCGTACCCCTACAGGGTGGTATAGCCCATGGATAGAGAGGCAGAAAGCCACAAAATAAATCAGGTTACATAAGCTCCTCATATTATCCCATCCAGTTGCATAAACACATTCAATGGGAGGGCTTTAAGCCCGTGGTTCAATGGTCGGAGCAACAACATCACTCCCCCATCAAGTTTAAAGGTCACAACATCCTGGGCCTCACCAGGATTCTTTTTCATTACCCACCATCAACCCCTCCTCCTCCAGTGGCACGTCATTCTTACCCATGGGCTTCTTCCTAACCTACCTTTTAGCTAATGCATTAATTCCCAGCACCTGTAGGGTGGGAACCCTCCTCTAGGGTTCCTTCCATTGTACCCCTACAGGGTGGTATATCCCATGAATAGAGAGGCAGAAAGTCACAAAATAAATCAAGTTACATAAGCACCTCATATTATCCCATTCAGTTGCATAAGCACATCAAACCTCTTTTATGACCTGGATGAGTTCCACATCTGTAATCAGAGAAAACAGGCTCTGTACCTGATACTCTGTTAATTTAGGTAGGCTTGCTTGAAATAGAAAGGATTGGACCTGTGACTGCAGAGGGGGGTGATGATTCCATTTTATACAGGGTTGAATAGTTTGACCGAAAGATAGAAGCAATTTCTGCAATGCAATGTGTAAGCATCCTGGTTACTGGATCTCGGAGGTGAGCAACCATTGCAGCAACCTGGGATGCTTGCAAGTGACCCACCAGCCAACAAGTTCCCCTAGGTCCCCCTTCAAAGCACATTGCCATAGATAAAACAAAGTATCTTCCACATTTTGTTCTAAACATTTTTGGGTCTGTGCTCATACTTCTAACATAGCAGGTTTAACCACATGATCCCCCTGCCGCCAGTGAGTCTGGTATGACTGTAAATGGGAATATAACTCCGTAAGCCTCTTTTCTCTTTCTTTATGCTGTGCACTGGCATAGGCTATAATTGTGCCCTGCAACATGGCCATTATTGTTTCTCACAATATACTGGGGGATATTCCTTCCACATCATTTTTATGCAAAAACTGGGGAATTTGCACTGGAGTTTATCAGTCAAATGGGGGTTGCAAAGAAGGCTGGGATGTAGCCATCAAAAAGACCACCTACCATCTTTGTTTATAACAAACATAGCACACACCAGAGCATGATCAGAAAGGTGCTTGGCTCCATGATGAATTGTACTGAGCAGATCCAAATGTTCAACAGCTGTAAAGAAATAGTTGAGTGAGACAAACTAGCCATGGTGAGGAGAATAGTAAGTAAACTCTTTGGTTTTGGGATGATTAAATCTCCAAACATCAATCAGATCTGGAGCCTGCAATGATTTTACAAAATATTTAGAGGCTGCTGAACGGTGAAAAGCTTTAGTATTGAAACAATCCTAGTCAGGTGCCAAATTCAAATTAAGGTCACCCCCCCAAAAAAAAAATACCTGAACTTGCATGTTATCCAAAACTGTAGCAAAAAAATTAACAAATATCTGTCATGGGGATCCCAGTGGAAAGTACGTATTTACCAAAGTAACAGGATGACTATCTAGTGAACCTGTGGCAATATCATAATGACCCACAAAGCCACTAACTGAAAACCTGGGAAGAAAGGCCAAGACTCTGCAATATAGTAGCAGAACCCCTCTACATAAACCTGACCTATGAGAAGAGAACAAAAGGGTGTTCAAAACCAAATTTACCAAATTTCTGATGCTCCTCAGCTGATAAGTGTGTCTCCTGCAAAAATAAAATTATATCTGCCCTATGGAACTTAAAAAATTGAAGAAGACAATAATGTTTAATTGGGTTCTGTATCGCATTTACATTATAAGAGATAATTCATACATCATTTGCCATTTGATGTAACAAGAATATATAATTGAACTAAAGAAAAATCAACATATAAACCAACAAAAGCAACTGTAGTCCCATCTTAGAATCCCCCAAAATACCCCACATTGTACACAGTTACACAATATAAAAACTGGAAACAGACACACAAGAAAACAAATATAACCACTCAAAAATTGCATAGTAGGTTATTTTGGCTAGCTTATATAAACTCAGAGATGACAAGAATAATAATACACTCCAAACTGAGCATAAAACAAATACATAATTCAACATATGGACCCCTGAATGAAATAAACAAACTCCTAGTATCAGTAATCAAAATAATATATTATGTAGCTGCTCTATATCTAAAGTAGATTATGTAATATGAAGGATCTAAAAGTTAAAATGAAAATTTTACATATGCCAAATCCCCTATGTCGAGATCCTTGCCCCAGGTGGGGAAAATGGAGAAAAGGACAATATCACCATAAGTGGGTATGAAACTACAATCTGTAGAAAAATACAAATAAACCCAGAGAACAATCGCTTCTACCAACCGGGCTGAAGCAAAGAATTATAGTTATCCAAATAAATCATCTGGTTTGAAAACCTAAGCTATGACTTCCAATAATGGGAGCTCACAATACAATCAGGCTCCTGGGTAGTGCTGCAATAAAATTCAGCACTGCAGGGGGAGCAGTCTGATAACACCAGAGAGCCCCCAGGCCAGAAAAGACATAAGGAAAAAAATAAAACCTAAACAACATGGAATTGCATGGCAGGCCTGCTTGCAACCTCACAAGACCCTGACTGAAAAAAAGATAAGCCTCTAAGTATAATTACTGGGGAATCCCCAAGGTCAGTCTGAACTACATACAACAAAAAAGAATAGAGAAGCAAAAGACAGGCTATAGAAAAGAAATAAAAAGGAAAAGAGGGAGTGGAGAAGCATCTCCATAAACAACTTTAGAACAAGGGTAAAGGTCCTGAGCTCCCTCCCTAACCCTTCCCATGCATAATGAGAGGAAAAAAAGAAAAAAATATAAGAAGAAAGGGAAGGATCAGCAACCACAGAAAATCAAAAATAGCTATTAGTAATAGTATGACCCCCATCTGTAATAACTCCCTGCAGGGACTGGGGGGTGGGGTGGTTGAGTGACAAGATATAGCCAAGCACTACCATTAATGAATTATTCACCCTAATAAAAATAAATTCAGAAATGCAATCATGGCTAATACCCTTTTGTCAGCCGGCTTCACTCACTCGAAATCAAAAAAAGGGTGGGGAGCTAAAAGGAATCTGTGGAATCAGAACTATGTGGGAAATCATTAAACGCACCATAGCTGAACAGCTGAAAATAGTCACAGATATTGGGAAAACCCCTCTGTAAAAGGTAGGCAATATAACTCATATCCAGCTACTACCACACTAATCATCCACAGTACCCTGCACCTGCCCTAAAAAGGATATCCATCACAGATACAAAAAAAAAAACCTTCAGTAAAATAGGTATCCCTCCCATCCACAAGACTACAAGAAAAAGAAAGAAGAAAAAGTTTCCCAATTCCCAGTAAAATACAACAAAGATATTGTGCTACCCCGCTAGGCATCTCATAGAAAGAGAACCCCTTCATAAGTGAAAGAAAACAGAACTAACAGAAGTTAATAGCATTCATGTTGCCTTTAGTCCAATACTACACATACCAAAGGCCAGATACGAAGAAGCTTCTGGAAACTGCTTACTAACTTCCTTGATATATACACTTAATTCTTAGCCCTGCTAAGTGAAGGCTTCATACCCAGCTATGCAATCACCACTAGACAATAAAAAAAGAAACTATGTTTAAAACTGGGTTCTCCATAAACACAAACAAGTAATAAGAAAGGAGAAAAGATACTTCTCATGACTAATCTATGCTGATGAACTAAAGACATGGAAGATGGTAAACCCATATTGAAGTATAAATAAAATCCAATCCAAGTCCTCTCAACACTCCCTCCCCAACCCCAAGTCCCCTAAAGCAAAAACACTCCTTATCCTCCCAAATAAAATACCCTACCCCAAGAAGAGAAGTAAACCTAATCCCCCCCAACTCAAAGGATATAATCCTGGTTAACTAGTTGAATCATAATCTCAGATCTGCGCCATCATAATTTAGGCATTAGATACCAATGTATCTCTGTCTTGCTATTATCAATTAAAGAGACTGTTAAATACAACAAAAAGCAAGTCTGTTCATGCAGTCCAGAGAATATCATCTGGAGTACTCCCATAGAGATCAAATTCCAAAGCTGAGCAGTCAGTCCTGAGGTTGTCTACAAAAGGTCTGAAGAAGCTCCTTGATCTCAAGTAGTGTTTGATTTTTTTATCGCTTCTTTCCATCTGCTGATACCTTTGCCTAGGTATCTTTTTGCAATGAATGTTTTTCCCGCTGTTTTGAAAATCCATGGACTCCTCCAGCATATTTATTTTATGGCCCCAGTGCTCTGAAAAAACAGCATCAGGGTCTTGGAATACCTTGATACCATCTGGGAAGAAAATCTTTAGCTTAGCCAGGTAGAACATAATAAATTTATTGCTGTTTTGCTTAAGAAGTGAGAACAACGGCGTGAAGGCTTGATGCTTTTTCTGAAGCACAGCTGATTAGTCTTGAGCAAAAAACAACCTTTGTCCATTATACATGATGATGCCCTTAGACCAAGCCCATTCTAAAATTGCCTCCTTGACAGCAAAATTATAAAATCTCATTACAATAGACTGGGGGTGGGCAGATGGATCAGTTGGTCTTTCAACAAGTGCTCTATGTGCCCGCTCCAAATGAAGAGGGCAAAGGTCTTCAACATCCAACATTGAAAGTAAAGGCACTGGGTCCAAACAGAGGTGACGACAATAGTGTTGGCAAGAAGCATGCTGTAAAAATTGTGCAATTTTTGCTTTTGCAGGGTGCTTCTCCCGCCGCACCCTCTCATCTGTAGGATTCTTACTCCAAGGGGGAGTAGATTCCAAGGAAAGTTAAAATTTGTGGGACCATGGAATACTGTTTCCATGGATCCATGTAAAAAAAAATAAGTCCAAATGTTTTAAAATTTCAGAGACCAGGATTAGAACCCTGGTCTCCACTGCTGTTAACCGAGCTGCTTTGTGCCCCAGCCACTCACACTACAGGAGTAGCTCAGCCAGGCTCCTGGATTTTGCTGCCCTTGTCCACATAGCGGTACCATGGACAGCGACCAGTGGAGCGCATATGGCTGGCGCTGTAAATCCCTGCTCACTGTCCCTGGTAGTGCTATACAGACTAGTACTCTTTTGCTTAGCACTATTAATGTAGCGCTCATCTGACTGGGTACGAAAGTAGCAGATCCTGTAAAAAGTTTATCATGGGGCTGTTGCCTTCTACGCCCTCCAGTAACCCGTAAAACCACAGGTTATTCTGTCGATTCTTCAAGTCATCACATTTATCTTGGCATGACTGAACATCTTGGAGAATTTTAGCAAAGAACCATTCTAAGTAGTCAACACACTGGTCCGTATCTGAGGTGTGCTGTTTCAAACTGGAGACCTTGCCCTCAAGAGACTCAATTGCTGTTTTTAATTCCATAAATGTGGTTCATGTTTCACTTATAAAGTCTTTAATTTATTGTAGAATATCAAATGATGAAAAAGAAGAAAGAGATTCAGATGGAGTCATCACCATGTGATCCACCAGAGCGTCACTTGATGATGCAGCTGGAGAATTTGTCATCACCGAAGGTATGGAAACCTCTGCAGTATGTTTATTTTTCCCCATATAAACACCAGACCTCTCAAACTTTATGTTGTATAGTTGAAAAGCTCTAATCATAGATTGGAGAGGAATTTATCTGGGATTGGAGTGGAACAAATTTCTCAGCCATACATATTCATTGCAGCCCTCACTGGAAGTTGCCAGACACATATTCTGCTACAGAAACAAGAACCACTTTATTGTCTACTTCCAGTACCTCCAGCACTCCAGTACTAGCACTTTCTCAATGTTTTTGTTTGCTTGAAATTAAAAGAAAATAAATTAAAGCTCCTTTTGTGCTTATTGCAGTTGCTGTTCTTTCTGTGATCAGTGCCATGTTGCAGTCAGGAAGATGCTCTGACATTTATCTTCTCCCAGCTGGCTGTAAACTGTGTGTGTCTCTCTGTCCTGGGAACTTAGGGTGAAAAATGTGACTGACACTCTGGAAGTCTTATTGGGCTGCAGGGAGGGAAGACCTGGGGAGGTCCTTTTGTCTTGTGAGATGGACCTGCATGCATGACAGCAGGAAACCAGCTGAGTGCTTTTTTTAAGTTTAAACATAGTGTGCCAGGGCTATTGATGGGCAAGCACATGATACCAGCTTGTGAACCACTGAAGTAGAATACAGTTATGGGTCAGCAGCAAGAAAATAGTGGGGCAATGGGGGGGAGAACAGTACTGAATGGAGACAGTGGAGTGTTTCTATTAGTGGAGTGATTGTACTTCAACTCCCAAATTTTGTGCTTCATTCAGAAGGTGATGTGCTTCCATCCCTTCTCCATCTGTGTGATAGCAAGACATACTGCAGACCTCCACCCTGCAGCCTTAACTAGGTAAAAATTATTTCTAGCATTCGTAATGACAGTACATATTTTGGTGATAATGGCCAAGGCCATACCTGTGTGTCAGCCAAAAACTGAGGGACAGAATGACTGGACTTCAAATTTACACTTGCTAGCACTGCACAGAAAAGAACTGTCGTGTCTCTGTCTTGAGGTATTCATTCTGGTAGTAGAGACAGAGACAGGAAGTAGCAGGGGTGGTGTAGTTCCCAAAGGATAGCAGGGGGAACTACACACCACGGGGATGCCTTGCAAATTTATTTTAGATAGCTGAGGCAGAATGTATAGGGGCAGAAAAGCCCAGAAGGAGCCTACAGCAGTGTTTTAGACATTGTTTTACACTTTGGGAGCGATTGTCCCCTCTTGTTTGCCCACAATCCCGCTTGCACTTCCGGGTCATGGCACACATAACGAAGGCAGGAGCGAGCATCAGAGTAGATACTGGCCAGTTCCATACCTGTGTGTCAGCCAAAAGCTGAGGGACAGGAGGATTGTGCTTCAAATCTGCACTCACTAGCACTGCACAGAAAAAAATTGTTGTGTCTCTGTCTTGAGGTATTCATTCTGCTAGTAGAGACAGAGACAGGAAGTAGCTTGGGTGGTGCATTTCCAGAAGGATAGCAGGGGAACTACACACTACAGGGATGCCTTGCAAATTTATTTGATAGATGGGTCAGAATGTATAGGGGCATATAAGACCAGAAGGAGCCTACAGCAGTGTTTTAGACATTGTTTAATACTTTGGGAGGTGATTGTCCCCTCTTGTTTGCTCATGATCCTGCTTGCACTTCTGGGTCACGGCACACATAAGGAGGGCAGGAGTGAGCACTGCGAGCTTGAGTGCACAGTGCTGTGTGCAGAGACATGCATGTCTAAATGTGTGTTTCAGCATATTTAAGTGGGGAAGTGGTAAGTGCAGGAAGGAAAAGAGAAGTAAACCACTAGTCTAAGGACAAAGGATTTGGTAAGGGTTTGATAAAAGCAAGTAGGATTACAGTATCAAAATGGACAGTCATTTGGTTTCACTGAGGACAGGGGAGTTGGGGATAAAGTGTAAAGAGTGCAGTAAATTCAGTTTGGTGGGGGAGTACTGAGTTACTGGAATATGCTTGTCCCCAACATATACAAATAAAGGAATTAAAATTTAAAATATTGGGCCTAGAACTAGAATTAAAATGTTTTAAAAAGGAAAAATTAACTGTAGGAGGTAATAATATTACACAGGATGTAACTAATGAACAAACCCAGAAAAGGGATAGAAATCAAATTGAACATGATAATGCTTGGGAAGTTCAAACTAAATCAAACAAACATAAAAAAGGTTGAAGGGAAACGAGCTTTGACATCCTCTTGGTTAACTCCTTTGATCCCCTACTTCTCCTTGATGAAAATGATTCAGGCCAAGGGGAAATTAATGAGAAGGATGTAAGAGTAGTAAATGCTGGGAGCATAGAGAGCATAGACAGCAACAGGGTTGATATACAAGGGGTCCTCACTGAACATGCAAGCAGTTACTCCAAATATGGAGGAACAACAGCAGGAAATGGAAGTCGATATCAATAAAACAAGGGGTAACAGCAGAGTGTAAGTAATCGTTGACTCCATTATAAAATATACCGATGCCTACATGACAAAAGAACTGAAAGAAAAGGTCACCAGTTCCTATCTGCCAGGAGCTAGACTTACAGATGTGGTATCACTGATACCAAAAATGGTTAAAGACAAAGGGGATAATCCGGTGGTCTTGATTCATGTAGGAACAAATGATCTAAGACATACCCAAGAAGATCAAATGTATTTTGACTACATGGCCATAGACAAGTGGATAAAGAAAGTTAATGGAATCGTGATAATGTCAAAAATATCCCCTGTCCCAAGAGCCACTATTGCATTAAATAAGAAAGCACAAAGGTTAAATAATTGGTTGAGAAGATGGGCTATGGTGGAGGGAACAGAGTGTATTAAGACATGGGAACTTCTTAGTGATAAGCTAGAGCTATTAGTGGGGATGGACCTTCTCTGAATAGAAATGGTAATAAAGAATTGGGTCGAGTATTTCGAGTAACAATTGATAAAACTTTAAACTAACTCCTGTGGTGAGAGGTGGTCCAGCAGCAGGTGTAAAAGGTATTGAGATTGTAATGACTGGTCCAAAAAGTGACATGACCAAATATGTTATGGCTAGTGAGATAAAGCTCCTGCTTATAAATGCAAGAAGTATTAGGAATAAATATGATGAACTTATATACTTCTCAGAGACAGAATTGATATATGTGGTACAACGGAGACTTGGAATAGGGAGGATGACTGCATGTGTGAGATCCAGAGGTATGACTTTTTTCAGAAGGCAAGAGTTAATAAGTCAGGTGGTGGAGTGGGACTATATATCTCAAGCCACCTAAAAGCATTTTTCCAAGAGAAAAGTAACTTGGATACAATAAGTTCCGAATAACTATGGATCAAGTTCCTACTAAAAAACAAGATATATATCTTGGGCCTGTGTCATCAGTCACCCAGTTTATCAGAAGTTGATAATGATTTGTTTTTGAACCAAATTGAATATATAAACCTTACTGACAACTGTATTTTAATTGGTGATCTTAATCCACCTAATATTGACTATGTTAGCCTTCAGGGAAAAGCACTATGGATAAAAGATTTTTAGATATGTCAGATTGGTGGCCTAGAACAATATGTGCATCAGCCCACAAGAGAGAATCACACACTGGACCTGATCTTAAATAACATGGAGGGTAAGACTGGGAACGTTAGGGTACAACAGCCCTTGGGACATAGTGACCACAATATGGTTGAATGTTCCCTGAAGGTAGAATCTGAAAAAATACTACGGAAAACAAAAATTCATAACTTCGGTAAGGCAGATTACATAAGAATAAAGCAAGTATTGCAAGACTGGAATTGGAAAATAGAGTTAGCTGATCCTGAATTGGATGAAATCTGGACAAACATTGACAACAAATTACAGGAATGCATAAAGAACTACGTACTGATAATTGTGAAATACGACAGGACAGGATGGGTCCCTATGTGGTTTAATAAAGAATATGCAAGATAATTAAGAAAAAATAGAGAGAGTATATAGAAAATATAAGGTTAACCCTACTGAGGATAGGAAATTGATGTTTACATTGAAAGCCAGGAAGTGTAAGAAAATGATAAGAAGGGCTAGAATGAAAGCTGAATTATGACTGGCACTTAGTAATAAAGAAAACTATAAAGGATTTTATAGTGGGTAACAAACAAATAACCTAAAGGAAGGGGAAAGGATGTTGGTTAAAGAGGATGAAATGGCTACAGCCTTTTACAAATATTTTCTTAGTGTTTATTAGACATCTGACAAACCAATCAAACTAAGAGGAGGGCAAGACGAAATTCAAGAGGGGCAGTTTGAAATTACAGAAACTCAAATTAAGGAGAAACTTACGAAGTTAAATAAATCTAAATCTGGTGGACCAGACTGGTTCCATCCCCTGTTTTTGAGAGAGCTGGCAGATTAACTGGCCGGACCACTGAAGATTTTGTTCAGTAGGTCACTAGGCGAAGGGAGGGTGCCAGAAGTGTGGAGAGTGGCTCACATTACCTCTATATTTAAAGCTGGTGATAAAATGCTGGTGGAGAATTATAGGCCAATAAGTGTGACGTTTGTGATAGGAAAAATGATGGAGGGATGTGTCAAGGATTTTTTGGAGCAGGATCTGAACCACTTGCAGATCACAGATGTATCACAACATGAATTTGTGGCTGGTAGATCCTGTACTAGTAATTTATTACACTTTTTCAAAACAGAGAGACTAGCTCTGGATCAAGGCTTGCCAGTAGATGTTGTCTATCTAGACTATGCTAAAACATTCAACACGGTGTCACATGGGATCCTAAAGGATACTCTGAGCGAACTTGGGGTACACAAACAACTAAGGGTATGGATACATGCATGGTTCCACTAGAGATATCCGAGGGTACAAATAAGCGGGTTCCTGTCGGAGTGACTAGTGGGGTTCCCCAGGGTTCAGTCCTGGGGCCGCTGTTATTCAAATTGTTTGTTACCACTATGCAGGTGTCAGAGGGAGCATGGCTTTGTAAGTTTGCAGATGATACCAAAGTGGGTGCAGTCATAAATACGTCACCATCAATAGCCAGCTTCCAGGAACAGCTACACAAGTTGGAAAACTTGGCGGAGAAACATAAATTGAGTTTCAATATTGAGAAGTGTAAAGTAATGCAATTTGGTTCCAATAATAGGAAAGCCACATACATATTAAACAATAAGATAATTGCGAGAACAGAATCTGAAAAGGATCTGGGAGTAATATATAGGATAGTGCATGGGGAGCAGTTGACAACACGGCTATTCTTTCACCGAGTTGGCACTATGATGATGGATTACCTCGAGAGCGCAGCTCGAGAGGTAATCCATCATCATAGTGCCAACGAGGTGAAAGATTAGCCCTCTTGTTAACTGTTCCCAATGCACTTTTCTTTATAGTATATGGTGGAACAGCTTTTTTGGGGGAAAAAAAAATCACTACAGCATGTTTCTGCAAAATCTGCTTCAAAACATTTTTGCTGGGTTACTAGAAGAACAAAATAACTTTACATTTTGAACGTTTTCACGCTTGACATTTTAACTGTTTAAGAACTTTACATTTTGAACGTTTTAACACTGAACATTTAAACAGTGGGTCTAACTCTGTAGTGGGGATATCATGTATTGCCCTGTGCTCATCGTTGTCTCTCAGGAAACTATGTAACTGCCGCATGTCATTTCTCATTTTTTTTTGTCGTTTTTTTTTGTTTTCCTGATCGAGGATGAATCTATCCTGTTCCGATAGTGGCTTTGATAGTACTGCCACCGACATTGCTTCTTTTGCTATGTGTCCTGTCTATGGAGTGAGCCCTAACTGTCAAATGCTGCTCGAGGACACAGTGTGTGACCTGCGCAGAGCAGTAGAACAAAAAACTGTTCTGCTGCACTGGGAACGTCACTAGTGTAGAAGAAAAACATTTCGACAGCGATGAATTTCGGTGAAGAACTATGTTCCACCATACACTATAATATCGGATACCCTAACCTTTGATAAACATAACTCAGAAGTGGTAAAAAGGGCAATCACATTAATGGGTAATATTTTAAGAAATATTAAAAGCAGAAGTGATAAGGTACTGTTGCCTCTATATAGGTCCCTGGTTTGGCCAGTTCTTGAGTATTGTATGCCCATTAGTGCCCCACAAAGTATAGGTAGTAGAAAACGCATTGAGACAGTGCAGTATAGATTTACCAAAAAAATAAATATTGTTAAGAGAAAGGATTATCGTAATAGGTTAATGGATCTGGATCTGTATTCAATGTCTTATCAAAGAATAAGAGGGGATCTGTGTTATGCCTATAGCTCCTTTCGGAATGATATGTTCTGGGAGTGTGCAAGGTTATGAAAAAGGAAAGGGTTAGATAGGGCAACCAGGCTTCATCCATTCCAGTTATTGGGAGAACACTGCAGAACACTGAAGAGAGGTGGATGGTATAACCAGGGGGTGGTGAATGTGTGGAATTCTCTTCCATCGGAGGTGGTGGGTGCTGATAATATGAGAACATTCAAATGGTTGCTTTATCAGTATATGTGTGAAAGTAAATGGGATAATATCCACTGAAAAGTGGCAAGTCAGTTTATGGCTCTAGTGGCTGACTGGACTTGTATATAAACCTAAGAACCAATGAACATATGCTCTTTTTTGAGAAATACAGTAAAATTGATGAAGTATTGTTCTATTGCATTGATTCTATAAGTAACAGACCCCTTCCTATGATACTAATCTATGATACTATGGTACTAATGACCTGGCAAATGGGGAGCCAAAGGAAGTTCAGGAAGAGTTTAGGAAACTGGGGAGGGGTCTCAAGCAATTAGCTACTTCTGTCACTTTCTCAGAAGTACTACCTGTGAGAGGCAAGGGAGAGCATAGGAGTGCATGCACCAGGAACTTTAACTCATGGTTGAAGAACTGGTGCTGTGAGGAAGGGTTTGGATTCATTGGTGACTGGGACCCACCTGGAGGGATGGAGGTTTGTTCAAGCCTGACGGCCTGCATCCATCCTGGAGGGGAATCCAAGCACTCAATGATAAGTTTAAATGCTACATTGACAAGCATTTAAACCAGCAAAGGGGGTGGCAGGCCAGCAAGGAGGGTACCTACTTGCTCACCCCCCACAGCTAGCAGTGGAACCAGTGAACCAGAGGAGTGGCTATCTCTGCAAAGCAGTGTGCAAAAGATGGAGATTAGTGCCCAAGAGGTGGATAAGCAGAAAAGGGGCAAAATTCAGCAGAAGGGCAGACAGCAAGGAGAACCAGGGAAAAATGACAACCAAGGAAGGGGCTGGAGTAGAACAGTGAAGCAGTCTAGGGAGGTCAAATCATGGAAAGCCATGTGTGCAAATGCCAGGATCCTTAGCAACAAGATGGAAGATCTGGAGGCTGTCATGGTACAGTCAGACCTGGACATTGTGGCCATCACTGAAACCTGGTGTAATGATAACCACGACTGAGAGATGGCCATACCTGGCTACAACATATTCAGAAGAGACAGAGCAGGCAGGAAGGGAGGAGGAGTGGCACTGTATGTGAAAAATGACATAAGGGCCACAGAGATCCAGGAGGAACAAAATGGGGGAGAGATACTGTGGGTTAAGCTGGAAAGGAAAATGGGGACAGCCATCCGCACAGGTGTGGTCTATAGACAACCAGCCCAGGAGGAAGAAACAGATAGGGAGCTGATGCTAGCTATCCAAAGGATGGCAGACAAGGGTGAGGTAGTACTGTTTGGAGACTTCAATATTCCAGATGTGGACTGGAGCATCCCAGCAGCAGCATCAACTAGGAGCAGATTTATCCTGGACTCCTTCAGGAGTGCCTTCCTCAGCAACTGGTCATGGAACCAACTCAGCAGAAGGCAATACTGGACCTTGTGCTCACAAACAGGGACATTGTGATGGGGGTAACAGTGGGGAGCACCTGGGTAACAGTGACCACCAGTCATTGTGGTTTGAAATCACAGAAAGAGCAGAACCAAACCACACAAAACACGTATCCTGGATTTTAGGGGCAGACTTTGGGAAAATGGGAGATACTTAAAAAGGCATTAAGGAATGGGACAGGAATCAGGAGTTGAGAACAGTGGGCAGTATTTAAAATGGGGATTACAAGAACAACAGAATTATGCATTAAGCAGGTTAGCAAGAGGAAAAGGAAGAGAGACCATTATGGTTTTCCAAAGAGGTAGCAAAGAAAGTGAAAGCCAAAAAGATTGCATTCAGTGCATTCAGCAATACAAAAAGACACAGGCAGAAGGGGATAGGGAGAAGTACCAGGAGAAGCAAAGGGAGGCAGGGAGGTCAGTAAGGGAAGCCAAAGCTCAGACAGAAGAACACATTGCAAAATCAGTGGGTAGAGGGGACAAAACCTTTTACAGGTACATAAGTGAAAAAAGAAAGACAAAGGGAGGGATAGTGAGACTGAAGGGGGAGGATGGAGCCACGTGGAGGATGACAACAGTAAAGCTGACATATTCAACAGGTATTTCTGCTCAGTCTTTACTGAGGAAGAGGGGGGTAATGGGTCTGAAGGGAATACAAGGGGTGAGAATGGTGCAGAAATGGACACAAGTCCCCTTTACACGAGAAAGGGTCCTGAAGGAACTGGAAGTAATAAGAGTTGATAAAGCAATGGGGCCAGACGGGGTGCACCCCAGGGTCCTTAAAGAACTAAGAGAGGTGGTGGCTGAACCTCTGGCTATCCTGTTTAGCCGATCACTGGAAACAGGGGAGGTACCCAAAGACTGGAGGACAGCAGATGTAGTCCCCTTATACAAAAGTGGGAACAAAGAGGAAGCAGGGAACTACAGATCAGTCAGCCTCACCTCGGTAGTGGGGAAGATCATGGAAGCACTACTGAAGCAGAGATTGGTGGAACATCTGGTTGTCAATGGACTACAGGACCCAAGGCAGCATGGTTTCAATAGGGGGAGGTCATGTCAGACCAACCTCATTGAATTTTTTGACTGGGTGACTAGGGAGGTGGATCAGGGGAGGGCAGCGGACATGGCCTATCTGGACTTCAGCAAGGCCTTTGACACTGTGCCACATAGAAGACTATTACACAAACTGGGGAATATGGGTGTGGGCAGGACAGTAGTGTGGTGGGTAGGTAACTGGCTGGGTGGCAGGACACAGAGGGTGGTGGTAAATGGCTGTCACTCCACAGAGGGAAGAGTGACCAGTGGGGTACCACAGGGATCAGTGCTGGGAGCGGTCCTATTCAACATTTTCATCAGTGACATTGCGCAGGATCTAGAAGGCAGAATTTCACTGTTCGCTGATGACACAAAGCTCTGTAACAGAGTAGACACACCAGAGGGTGTAGACAGAATGAGAAGCGACCTGCAGAAACTTGAAGAATGGTCAAGGGTTTGGCAGTTGAAATTCAATGCAAAGAAGTGCAAGATAATGCATATGGGGCACAAGAACCCTGGCACAATATATCAGTTGGGGGTGAGGATATAGCATGCACCAAGCAGGAAAGGGATCTTGGGGTTGTCATCTCTGATGACCTCAAGGTAGGGAAACAGTGTGACAAGGCAGCAGGTAAAGCAAATAGGATGCTGGGATGTATGAGGCAGGGGCATCACCAGCAGGAAAAGGGAGGTCATAATTCCGCTATACAAGACACTAGTGAGGCCCCACCTGGAGTACAGTGTACAGTTCGGAGACCATACCTACTTAAGGACATAGACAGGGTAGAGAAGGTTCAGAGGAGGGCAACAAAGATGGTGCATGGATTGCATCACAAGTCCTACGAAGACAGGTTGAAGGAACTGAACATGTACTCCCTGGAGGAGAGAGGAGGGAGAGGGGATATGATAGAGACATACAAGTATCTTACAGGGAGGAACAGGGTGCAGGAAAACACTATTTTTAAGCGAAAAAGATGTTCCAGGACTAGAGGGCATGGGATGAAGTTGGAGGGAGGATGATTCAGAGGGAACATGAGAAAGAATTTCTTCACAGAACGGGTGGTGGACAAGTGGAACACCCTGCCAGAGGAAGTGGTGGGGGGCTGAAACAATCACGGGATTTAAGAATGCATGGGATAGACATAAAGGAATTCTAGAGGTCAGGGGTAAGGGGCAACAGACTTCTAGGAAAACAAACTGAACTTACAAGCTCAAATGGGCAGACTGGGTGGGCCATAGGCCCTTATCTGCCGACACTGTCTATGTATCTGTGTATCTATACATAGGTGATGCTGCAAGAATCACTTTCTTTACCTGGGCACACAGTTGGCATTTGGCAATGGACAGTCCACTCACTCCATACTTAAGGCATTTTTCAGGTTCAGTCTCAGGAGGAAAGGGGCACGCAAAAACATTTTTTATTTTTACCAGGTCCTGGAGGGACCATAGAACTGGGGATTTCTAATAAATCACACAGTCTCACACCGCACCTGTCCACAAGCAAAATAAATCCAAGTACAGTAGTAGGTTTTATTCTGACAACCTGGACTGACAGAAGCATTTGCCCATAGGGGCTTCAGGCACAGAAACACAGATACAGCAAAGTCCACAAATCCACAGTAGTGCTTAACTACAGTTCACATGTTTGAGTCCCACCCCTGCTTTGGGGGTACAAAGATACATTCCCCGTCCATATCTCTTCTAGGCTATGGACACAGGACAACTTGTCTAAAATTAAATGAGACAATTTTGGGTTTACATATCCCAGTGGTGAACACTCCAGGCTCTCTCAATTACCAACATGCCAAGCTACAGAATTTCTCACAGGACAGTGAATGTCCTCCAAACTGCATTGAACAGTTTCAGTGAAATTCATCCCAAGACAACATGAAAACATTCTCCTACTATGCCAGACAGAAACATGTCAGTTCCAATTCTGGATGGAGAGGGGAGATCTCTTTCCCCAAAACAGATTCATGTCCATGAAGGTACCATTTAGTGACTTAAACAGTCCTTTGACAGTCATAGTGTAAAACTTCCCAAAACTGGTAGGAATTCCCTGAAAGAGGTAAAGCAAACCTGGCCATCCAGGCACTTAGAAGCACTGTCCATTTCAAATGTTCCTCAGAAGGGTACTCGATTAGCACAACGCTTCCTTAACAGTGCAAGTTAAGAACAGCGCTGTAAGAAAAGCAAAACAAGTACAGTGACAGGGGTAGGATAGTGAATGGCAGCTACTGCTAC
Source organism: Neoceratodus forsteri (assembly GCA_016271365.2). NCBI lineage: Eukaryota > Metazoa > Chordata > Ceratodontiformes > Ceratodontidae > Neoceratodus > Neoceratodus forsteri. Next base: position 1,114,605,980 of record CM057455.1, on the reverse strand, counting down.
CCTGTAGCTGTCACATCACAGGGAGTGAATGGAGGAAGGACAGAACAGCTGAAAAATGTTGGTGGGTGGCTAAGCTGCTCCCATGGTGAAGAGGGCTATGGCATAGAGCAGCTTGGCCAGTGTGGATCTGGAGATCAAGGTTCTGTTCCTGGTCTCTGAGTTTTATTCTGTGAGATGGATGTACATAATTTTTCTAAGTTCAGTCTCATAGAGTCCCCCCCCCCAGTTTCTATGTACTTCCATGATCCAAATTCCTGTCGGAGTCAATTATTTTATAATCAGATGGTGTGGGGGGCAGAGCCACCCATGTCGGCTGGTGCAGGGGGGCATCACCTCCTGACAAAAAACATGACATTAATTTTTTATGTGGTCATATGTGGATCTGTGTGTTTTTACTGAGCATTGTTCTTGCAGGTGCTGTTGATGCTGTGCTGTTCTTGATGGCACTGTAGTTGTATTTGCACATCTATCCTTGTGCCCTCGGAAGCAGGGTGTCCTCAAAATTACTCAGTTACAGGAACCACATACATTCAGGTCATCACCCCCACAAGGGCATGGCAAAGTAGACAGCTGTCACCACTACTCAATGCCACACTCACTGTGGAATGGCTATGGGCTGAGAGGGGTCAGCGGAGAGGATTCACCTCCCCCGAGCCTTTCCCTCAGTCAGCACCACCAACTTCTCTGCCCTCCCTCAGGTAGAAAACTCTAATGCAGCAACATTCCAAAGTGACACTGGGGGTCTACAATGCCATTCTACCCCATCCCAACTCCCTGCCAGAGACTGGAACTGCCCTCTACTCTTGTCTGTGGTCCCCCCAAAAGAGTTAAATGAATAAGTGGGATCTGGTCTGGCTGTGAATGAATGAGCATGTGTTTGTACAAGTACACGTTCATTCATTCCAGGTCAGTCAGGTGACCAGCCATGGTAGACAGTGGAGGATTGTGCTGGTCACCCGCTCAGGGCCTGGGTGGGGGAAGCATGGCGGTGGGCACTCCCTGATGGGGGAAGAGTGGTCCGATACACATTAGGGGTAGGATTTTTGAATGGTGGCACAGGGCTTGCATTCCATTCCTTTGCCATGGGTATAGACTTCAGTAGTACGCTAAACCCCTTTGCCGCAACTGTGCCCAATTTTCCAATCTCGGGTGCAGTTGTGACAGTTTTCATGCTTTACTGCAGCTTGCACCAAATATCTGGAGCAAGTGCCATTACCTAGTTTCTCCAGGAGTGGCACATGCTAGAACACAAAACTGTGGTCTAACATACGGCGATGGACACGAGGGATAGAAAATCCCATAAGTCAGATGGTGGATGCCGCAATCCCCATGTGCCACATGTTCGGTGCACCAAGGGCTTGCAGCAGTCTTGTACATTTGAAAAATGAGCCCCAAATATATAATTGATGCTATTTATTTTTTACAATGAGGCCAGTGATCAGCGGGGAAGGGGGGGACACTATTCAAGGCAAGACAATGTTTATTTTTTGAGGTGCCCAATCCCAGAGGCTCTGGGCACCATACAAATAAATAGAAACCAATCATAAAACTTACAATGCATACATAAATAAAATACTAATAAATAGGCCAGATAGTATAAAACAGTTAAAATACATTCATCATCAAAAGGCAATCCCAGAAATGAATACTACTAGATAGTGTCTGGGAAGGCTTGATTTAACAGGAGGGCCTTGAGGTATTACTCTTGGTATTACTCTCAGTTATTAAAGTGGAAGCAGGCACTCGGCCCATTGAGACCACTTTCCCCACAAAAGTGGGGGATATCAGGTTTAACTACCCAACAGTAACCTATCTAGTTCCAATTTAAACTGGTTGCATGATGTTTGCTTAACTATGTACTGTGGCAGGGAATTCCAAAGTTCCGCAGCTCTCACGGTAAAGTAGTATTTCCACTTGCTGGTGATTGCCCTTGGTATTTTGATTTGCCTGTTATTGCATCTCAGACCGTATACTTCGTCCAAATATTTTAATACACTTAAATTCATAAGATTTTCATCATTTAGAATATTAAACAACAACAACAGATCACCTCTGTCCCGTCTTGTCTGCAAGTCATATAATCCCAATGATTTTACCCTTTCTAGATATGATAAATGTTTTATTTCCAGTATTAGTTTTGGCATTCTTCTCTGTAGACTTTCCATCATTTTTTTTATCTTTTTCCAAATATGGTGCCCAGAAAGATACTGCATAATCAGTGTGAGGTCTAATATATGACCTATATAATTTTATAATACATTCTTTATTACATGTTATAAATGCTTTTTTGATCTCATTAATAATACGATTTCCTGTTTGGATTACTTTATTACATTGGTTACTCCAGTCAAATTTGTTGTTTATTATTACTCCTAAATCTTGTTCATAGCATCCTATCTTAATTTCATTCCCACACAGTATATAATCAACATTTGGATTTTTCTTCCCTAAGTGCATAACTAAGCATTTATCTGTATTGAAAAACATGTTGTTTTCTTTAGCCCATTTTTCAATAATCAGAAAATTGTTTTAGTATCATCTGCAAATTTACTTATCTGGCATGAAACTCCCAATTGTAAATCTCCAATAAATATACCAAAAAGAGTAGGACCCAGGACAGAGCCCTGCGGTACTCCACTTGTAGCTAAAATGCTACCAGAGATTGTATCACCTATCCTTACACTCTGAGATCTGTCCCTCAACCAGGCCTCGACCCATTTAACAGTGTAACTATTAATTCCTGACTTGATCAACTTCATAATTAATAGATTATGTGATACCTAATCAAACACTTTTTTGAAATCTAGAAACACAACATCCACTGGAATGCTTCTGTCCAAACTAGCACTGATGTTCTCGTAAAAAGTAACCAGGTCTGTTGTACATGATCTACCTCTTCTAAAACCATGTCGTGTGTTGTCCATTATACCCTTTGTTATTATTTCTTGATCCATTTTTTGTTTTAATATTCTTTCCATGGTTTTGCACAAAACAGACGTCAAACTAATGGGTCTATAATTATCAACTTTATTTTTATTTCCCTTTTTATATATTGGAATCACAGTAGCCAATCTCCAGTCCTCTGGTACTTCACCATTCCTATATGATTTATTAAAAATAGTATGTAATGGGCACAAGAGTGCATCCAGGGTTTGTTTTTTGAAAAATGTATTTATATTATCAGGTCCCGGTGAATTAGTTTCTTTTAAGAATCTAATTGCATCTCTTATTAACCCCATGGTTATCTCCTCATATGTACTAGTATATGTATATACCATTTAATTTATAGGATTTTTACTTGAGAACACAGAACCAAAGTACTTATTAAATATATTTCCTATATCTGACCCATTATTAATTTCTATCCCTTCATTAACTACAGTGGATATTGGAGGATTTGAATTCTTATTTTTCATTTATATATGCATAAAAAAACTTTAGGATTGTATTCCATTGTAGACAATTTATATTCAATCTGTTTTCTCTCTTTCTTAATTAAGAATTTAGTGTTTTTAATTTTTTTTTTATAATTATTTCTGTTTTCTACACAGGGATCTAATTTTAACTTTTTATATGCCTTTTCCTTTATTTTTAACTGTTTTTGTATATTAGGCATCAATCAAACTGGAATTTTACCTTTACGATTATTTATTTTAATCTTAGGAATATATCTTTGTTCCAAATCATATATAGTTCCCTTAAGAAGCTGCCAGCACTCATCTGTGCCCTTATCTTTAAATAATAGATCCCAATTATTTGTAAACAATGCTTCCTTAATTTCCTTATAATTCCCCTTGTAATAATTATAACAATATATGTTTTTTCCATTACAATTTTTGAATTGCTTTATAGAAAATATGACTGCATTGTGGTCACTGCATCCAAGTGGTTCTACTATTTCAATGTTACTAAATTTTTCTGAAATATTTGTTAAGATAAGGTCCAAAATATTTTTCTCACAAGTTGGTTCTGTAACCATTTGATCTAAACCCCAGTTTATAAATGTTCCCAAATAATTTTGTTCTATATTGGCGGATGCCGTAAGTTTTTGCCAATCAATACCCGGCAGATTCAAGTCACCCATGATGATTACATCAGATGTTTCAGAGTGATCTGATAAAAATTGTATCAAGACTGAGTCATAAGCTAAATCAGCATTAGGTGGTTGATAGATATTTATTAGTATCAATTTTTTCTTTAGGTATTGTATCTGTAAACAGCAACCTTCTATTTCCACCTCATTCTCCAATACTATAGAAATGTCTTTTGTTATGATTGTGTTCTTTATGTAGATACACGTCCCACCACCATTTCTATTACTTCTATTTTTATAATGTAAATTAAATCCTGGGATGGCATTAGACCACTGAGAGGCCTCATTCCACCACATCTCAGTTATTGCTATTATATCTAAGTTTCCTTGTTCCATTCTCCCAGCTAGTTCTGTTAATTTAACGGTGTTCAAATGCCTAGCATTGCACATAAAGAATGTGATTTCATCACTCAAGGAGAAGGGCTCCACATTATCACTCCCTCTTTGCCCCCCAGTATTTAGTTTAAACGTTGTTCAATTACTGACAAAAGCTGTTTTCCTAGATAGTGGCTTCCCTTTTTATTAAGATGTAAGCCATCCCATCTAAAAAGACTATAATCATTGTAGAACTTTCCCCAGTGAGTAATACAGGTTACATTATTATTCAGTGCCCATTTCCTTAACCATTCATTTATTTCCTTTATTTTTGCTTCTGTCTTCACAGAGGCTGATGGTACAGGCAGAATTTCAGAGAGGCATATTTCTGGTTTTGATTACTTTAATGTGTTGACCAGGGATATGTAGCTATTTTTGATGTCATCGGTTATAAATTTATTTATGTTGTTCGTACCAACATGAACCACTACTAGGGGATTTATATCCGCATCTTTGATAATATTAGGAACTACTCTCTCAATGTCCCTAATCCAAGCTCCCCTAAAACTTGAACACATTCTGTTCTGTTTATCTTTTTTACAGATATGTTCATCTATGTATTTAATAATAGAATCTCCCAGTACTATAACCTGTCTTGGATCAGATCATTCAATATTGTCAGTACTCATTTCTAGTGGATTGATCAAATTTCCAGATTCTACTAAATGATCAGTTAAATTATTGTCCAATGGAGATACCTTGGTGGTATTAGTACAGCATTCCTCATTATGTACTGTACCTATGCAATAGTTGTAATAGTATTCTTCTGATTGATTTTATTGTGGGCCCCTAAGTTATCTAAACAATCTTCTTCATTTATGGTATTCCCATTATTTATTCCTTCATTTTGTAATTCATCATCTAGGATCTGAAATCTGTTTTCCACTGGAATTAGAAATTCCATTGCCCTCCTTCCTTTCTTTGCTTTCCTTTTGTTAATTACTGGACTCCAATCATCACTACTATTACTACTTTCTTCCCTTGCTCTCTCCAAGGAATCTTCCTTTGTAATGTGTTGACTAATAGGGACTGACAAGTGGGATTTCTTGATCTCATTTAATTAGAAGTGTAAAACCTCATTTTGTTTATTTAAATCAATAATCCTTTGTTCCAATATTTCTATCTTATTTGTCAGGTCTGCATTCTGAATACATTGTGTACATTTTAGTCCTTCAAATCCTATACTAGTCTCCAAACAAAATTTTGACACAGAATACATGCCATTGCGATTTCCCCCATAGATAAGGTAACAATTCCCTCATTAATATTCATTTTTAAATCAAAATTACCTAAACAAACTGTATTATTCAGAATTAGTTATAGTATGGATTCAAAAACCAGCCACCAAAATATGATTTATATATTTATTTCAATAAATTCTGGTTAGTGTTATCCCAAGAATTAGTTGTTCCTATACACACTTGTTAGATTAGACCTATAGGAGTGGCTAACTACAGATATCTATTCTCAATTTCCTATCCTGCTGTGTAAATAAACAGAGCTTTTCAGCAACATGTAATCTAGTGTGTTTTTATTTACCCCAATTGTATCCATTTATACTTCCTCCTTAGTAGTTCCGGTCGATCCGCCTGATACGCCAGACATGCTTGACACACACTTAGATGTGTGTGTCTTTGTGTGCAATGACATGCGCTTGCCCCACTCAGGCTCACCCTGCTCGCTGCAGGGCACTTCTAAAATACCCTCCCATACCCCGGAAGAGCTAATGAGGTCACAAGACCAACAATTGTAAAAAATAGCTTAAAAATGCGAACTTTAATGTTCTCCTGTGTTTTAATGCTTTTTTACTGCCCAGTACTACACTGTGAATGAAAAATCCCCGGTTTAAAAGTTATTTTACGAGGTCTGTAGTCCTCAGAATGACTGACATGGACTACAAAGCTCCTCTTCCTGCTTCCGTCTGTTTGCAGGGCTCAAATGTCAAAAGAAATGAATTTCCAGTACTTAGAGTTATACACAAGCACAAGTTTCAACAGAATAACACAAGTAAAGGAGCTCTAATGATTTTGAGATGGGCCTTAAATCCTTCCACTGAAGGGGCCTCCCTTACAGATGGTAGCAGCAAATTCCACAGGACAGGGCTGGCAATGCTAAAAGCTCTCTCACCGGCACTCTTTAACTTTATCCTGGGAATCAAAACGAGGCCCCTGGAGGAAGAATGGAGACAGCAGGCTGAGACAGCGGGTATCAGAAGGTTAGAGATGTATCCAGGGCCCAGCCCATGTAGGGCCCTAAAAGTGAGCAAGCCCACCTTAAAGAGGATCTTCCACCTGACTGGCAGCCAGTGCAGTTCTGGCAGCACCAGGGTGATGTGGCAGTATTTGGGCTGCCTCATCAGTAACCTGGCAGCTACATTCTGCACCAGCTGTAGCCTGTGGATGGTACATCCTGAGACCCAGAAGTAGAGCACATTATAGTAATCAAGCCTAGCTGTTAAGAAGGCATGCACCAAAGTGGGGAGATCTATAGGCGGAACTAGGGGCTTGATCCTGGTGATGTTCCTAAGGTGGTAGAAGCTGGTCCAAACAACTGATGACACTTGATCTTCAAATGTCAATCCACTGTTGAAGGTCATGCCATGATCAAGCACCCTAGAGGAGGCATTCAATGGCACAGACCCCAGGAATAACCCAGTATCTGTGATAGAGACCCTCCTATCATGACTTCTGTTCAACTCCACCACTAGTACCGCTGTCTTATCGTGGTTCAGTCACAACTAGTCACCAGGGATTTAATTACCAATATATTTTTTTTTACATTGGGGCTGGGGCTTTAGACACCCCAGATTTAACTACTAATATAATTTTTTGCATTGTGGCTGGCGATCAGCAGGGGGACCACTAGACTCCAGGGATTTTAATGATAATATATATTTTTTACATCGGGGCCAGTGATCGGTGGGGGGGGCACTAGACACCAGGATGTATTACTAATATATATTTTTTTTTCTATGGGGCTGGCGATCGTCAGGGAGGACCACTAGACACCAGAAATTTAACTACTAATATAATTTTTACATTGCAACTGGCGATAGGTGGGGGGGCAACTAGACACTGGGGATTTAATTGATAATATATTTTTTTTTATATTGGGGCCAGTGACTGGTGGAGGGGGGCCACTAGTCCATTGGAATTTAATTATTTAAAATTTGCATTGGGTGGTGATCAGCTGGGGGGCACTCTCAAGTGGACACCAGTGAAGTTTTTGCCATAAAGTGTGGAATTTTTGCTATAAAGGGTGGAATTTCACAAACAAAATTCCACACATCGCAGTCAATCCACCTTCTGCAAATTGGCAAGTTTTGCAAATTGCATTTCATGAATTGGATAGCATTCATGCATTAAATGCTAAACAGTGCGAACTGCACCATCTTTTGTTTTGGTGCACTTTTTGGTGCCCTGATCCTATGGTTCCCCCCCTACATCCTATCCAGCCCTGGTGGCACCTACACTGACCGCCATGCCAGAGCTGCAACCCCTTCACCCTCTTACCTGGCCATGTCACGCCCCCTATAATGAGGAAGACCACCTGGGGAGTCAGGACCAGAGGGAGCTTCTTAGGGGCACTCAGTGTAGCACCGCGGGGGTGGATCTTCATATGCTGGAGGATTTGGGCTGCACTTTTCCTCTCATACACCATTGCACAGCACAGATGTGCAATGATGCCAGTGACACCACGGTGCATGCTCCCGTGCACCATATGTCGAATGTCTGCCATGCCATCACTCATCTTGCTCCATGACCTCTAGCCCTAGCCCCCCACCACCACTAGGAGCCAGCACTTGAGCAGATGTCCCTTCCCACCCACCCTGGAGGAGGAGGAGAAGGAGGAGAGCAGTCCATGGGATGCTCAATCTTCCTCCACCCCGGGCCAACCCCCCATGACCTGAGATCACTCATGAACCTGAGTCACTGGTGTGGCATCCAGTGACTCAACCCTCAGCACCACTGGACCAGCCTAAAACTGCACTATTGAAAGATGTGATGTTTTGCCTAATGCCTTCTCAGACTATCAGGTTACCTTTGTTCTGAGAAAGCATTTAAAGATCAGTAAACAAGCCCAGTCAGTAACATAAAGAAATTTTAAAAACTTTAATTATGTTGAATTCATGCTTGATTTGGAGAACATAGCATGGAACAGCTCGGAACTGATACCTACAGCTTTGGATGCATTGCTATATTTTCAGAAGGAGTTTCTGAAGATCTGTAACTATTGTGCTCCAGTATGTAAAAGGATGCTGAAAGCTAATAATTCAAGGTGGTATAATGTTACACTTTTGGAGGTGCTGCCTGTCTATGGCATGGGTGAGGCTAGGGTGCTCCACACCATGGGATTCAATCAGTGGTTGAAATCCTCATGCAGAGCTCAGGGTTTTGGCTTCATTGGGGACTGGGGGTCCACCTGGAGGGATGCAGGCCTATACTGGCATGATGGCCTGCATCTGTTCATGAGGGGAACCAGGATCCTAGGTGATAGGTTTAAATGCTTCATTGGCAAGCATTTAAACTATCCAAGGGGGGAAACACTGTAAAGAAGAAGAGAAATCCTAGCTCCCCCAAAACATCAGGGTAGTTAGTTAAGGTTAACATCAAGATAGAGAAGTTGATAGGGAGAAAGGCAGGGGTAAATGGAGAAAAAGACAAAGGCAGTAAGGACAGGGATGGGGCAAAAAGGGGAAAGGCCATCAAAAAATGGAGGGTAATGAGTATCAATGCCCGTAGTCTAGGTAACAAGCTCACTGAACTGGTGGCCTTGATGGAAGAGGGATGCCTGGATATGGTAGCAGTCACAGAAACATGGTACACAGAGAACCATGACTGGGATGTCAACATACCAGGGTACATAATCTGCAGGAGGGACAGTGAGGGTAGAAGAGGAGGAGGAGTAGCTCTCCATGTAAGGGAAGGGATCAAAGCAGCAGAACTAAAGGATAAACAAGGAGGAGAGAAGGCACTGTGGGTCACCCTGGAGACTGGAAATGGCACCACAATTTGCACAACAGTTGTATACAAACCCCCATCTTGGGGAGAAAATGGAAAAGGAAATGATAGAAGGCATCCTTAGAATGGCAGAGAAAGGGGAGATATTGCTGATGGGGGACATGAATATGCCAGATGTTAACTGGAGCACCTTTGCTGCAGCCACATCCAAGAGCAGGACCATTCTCGATGCCCTACATGGAGCATGTCTCAGACAGCTAGTGTTGGAACCCACTCAGGAGGGAGCAGTCTTAGACCTGGTACTCTCAAATGGGGATGGAGAGAGGATCTCAGATCTAGAAGTGGATAGCCATCTGGGAACAAGTGACCACCAAACAGTGTGGTTCATGACAAACTCAACTGTAGAGTCAAGCCATACAAAAGTGAAGGCATTGGACTTCAGGAGGGCTGATTTTGTCAAAATGGGAGAGTGCTCAGAAAAGTACTTGCAAACAGGCAAGAAGGAGGGGTGGAGCAACAATGGGGAAACATCAAAACTACCATCACAGAGGCAACAAGCCTTTGTGTGAAGCAAATAAACAAATCAAAATGAAAGAAAACCAACACTATGGTTCTCAAAAGAGGTGGCAGTGAAGCTTAGGGAGAAAAGGAAGTATAAGGAAACACAGAAGGAGCAGGAGAGAGAACTGTACCAGTTAAAGCAGAAGGAAGCAGGAAAGGCAGTCAGAATAGAAAGGCCCAAACCAAGGGAAAGATAGCCAACTCAGTTAAGAAGGGGGATAAAACCTTTAATAGGTACATTAGGGATTGAAGAAAGACAAAGGGAGGGATACTGAAGCTGAATAAAGAGTAGGGTGGGTAGAGAGAGAGAGTGAAAAAGCAGGAATACGGAACAAATACTTCTGCTCAGTATTCACAAAAGAAGAGGAGGGGAAGGTACTTAATCCAGTCAATAGATGCACTCTGGATGGGGGGGGTCAATATCAGTCCTTTCATAGAAGAAAGGTTTTTGAAAGAACTCCTAAAACTGAAGGTGGACAAAGCAATGGTGCCTGATGGGATTCATCACAGAATTCTAAAGGGAGAACTAGTAACACCACTGTCTACCCTTTTTAAAAAATCATGGGAGGATGGTGTGGTACCTGAGGACTGGAGGAGGGCAGATGTGATTCCTCTTCACAAAAGTGGGAGCAAGACAAAGGTGGAAAACTACAGAACTCTCAGTTTGACCTCAGTGGTAGGGAAAATGATGGAATCACTTCTGAAGGAAATAATTGTTGAGTACCTAGGGGCCAGTGGGGCACATGACCCAAGGCAGCATGGATTCACAGTGGGAAGATCATGTTAGATGAATCTAATCGATTTATTTGACTGGGTGATTAAAGTAGTAGACCATGGAGGGGCTGTGGACATGGCCTACCTAGACTTTAGCAAGGCATTTGACACAGTCCCACACAAAAGATTAATAAACAAATTAGCCAGCCTGGGAGTGGGTCCCAGGGTGGTAGCCTGAGTAACACATTTTCTGGACAATGGTATGAAGAGGGTAATAGTAAACGGAGTCCACTCCGAAGAAAGGGGGTTTACTGGTGGGGTACCTCAGGGTTCAGTACTGGGTCCGATCCTTTTTAATGCCTTTATAAGTGACATTACAGAGGGACTGGAAGGAAAAGTATGTCTCTTTACAGATGACAAAAAGATCTGCAACAGGGTTGATACACAAGGTGAGGTGAAAAGGATGAGAAGAGACTTGGCAAGGTTGGAGGAATGGTCAAATGTATGGCAGCTTAGATGCAGTGCAAAGAAGTGCAAAGTAATGTATCTTGTAAACAAAACCATAGCAGAAGAGTACGGGAGTATGACTGAATGCCAAAACTCAAAATCCCGACATTCAGGATCCCAAGTTCGACTGCTTGACACACACCTGCCCAACAGATGGAAGCTGGAGTCAGCAGGGGTAAGGTAGTGAATGTGATGAACTGCTACCCTGCCTCTAGTCATGCACCACAAAAGGGGGGAAAATCCAGTGGTTTGCTGAGCTGCTCCCATGGCATGGAGGGCTAAGCCACTAGCAGCCTGGCTACCATTATGCTCAGACCTGGGTTCTATTCCCAGATGGCAACTTTTTTGCACAGCACTCTTTTGCCCCCTGCAACTTGTTGTAACCTACTCAGAGATCCACTCCCCCTTGGAATTGGTTATTTTAGTTATGATCATTCTTCCACCAGTCAGTTCCCTAAACTTGGGCTTATGGAGTTCGGGAGACTGACTGTCAGGATTTCATAGTAGATCCAACAGTACACAAAGGGAGGGGAGATAATGACAACAAAAAAAATGGAAAGGGACCTGGGGGTAGTTATATCAGATGACCTAAAGGTGGGCAAGCAGTGTGAGAAGGCAGTAAGGAGGGCTGGGGGGATACTGGGATGCATAAGGAGAGGCATAGGGAGAGGCATCACCAGTAGAAAATAAGAGGTTTTTATCCCTCTGTACAGACAGTTGGTGAGACCCCATCTGGAGTACTGCGTGCAGTTCTGGAGACCCCATCTCAGCAAAGACATAGACAGGATGGAGGCTGTCCAGAGGAGGGCAACCAAAATGGTGCAGGGTCTGCACCAGAAGACATGCAAAGAGAGACTAAAGGAGCTTAATATGTGTACCCTCAAGAAAGGAAGGGAGAGGGGGGACATGATAGAAACTTTCGAGTACCTTAAGGGAATCAACAAAGTCCAAGAGGGTAACAACTTTCAGAAAAAGATATGTGCAAGAACAAGCAGACACAATTTCAAGGTAGAAGGGGGACAGCTCAGAAGTAATGTGAGGAAGTATTTTTTCCATTGGAAGGTTGTGGGTGCATGAACAGCCTTCCTGTGAAGGTCGTGGAGTCAAAAACAGTGGTGAAATTCAAGAATGCATGGGACAGACATAAAGCAATTCTAGTGGGGGGTCAGAGGAAGTAGGCTGTTGGTTAACTAGGATCTGCAGCTTATCCACTAGGTAGGGAAATGGGCAGACTAGGTGGGTCAAGCGGTCTTTATCTGCCATTAAATTCTATGTTTCTATAAATTAAAAAAGATAGCGATAGAAAATGGCATAGAGCTAAATTATCAGGTACAAATGGGGATTCGAATTTATATAGGCAAGCTAGAAATAAATATATAAATCAGATTAAACAATCAAAACAAACTTTTTTTAGATCTGAATTGGATAACCAAGTAAATCAAAATCTTAGGTTTTTTTTTAAAAAAAGTAGTTGATCTTATGGGCAGTGCAAAAAAAGAACAAATAAAAAGGATAACATTAATGGCTATCTGATCCATTTACATAATACTGTGGTAAATGCCTTTAATATGTTTTTTTCTGATATAGGTACAAATATGTTGCAGACAGTTTTCCCAATGACTATCAAAAGCAGGATAAACAGAAACAACATTGCCTTATTAGAGAAACTAAATTTATTTAGTTTTTGTTGACCGGGTAAGTGCACTAGACAAATCCTGCCTATTTTCAGGCACGACCCAGGGAAGGGGGATACAGATGTATGCCAACTGACCTTGAACCAGATTAAGCTGTTGGTGGTATTTTTAATGAATGAGGGAAATTTGGCCAGGACACCAGGGAAATTCCCCTACTCTTTTCGATAAGTGCCATGGGATCTTTAACATCCACCTGAACTATCACCAATCCAGGCAGATGGGACCTCGGTTTAACGTCTCATCTGAAAGACAGCACCTCAGAAGTGCAGCACCCCTCTCATGCTGCGCTACAGTGTCAGTACTGGGATATTAACCCAAGTGCCAGATATGGGAACTGAACCCACAGCCCTCTGATCTCCCGGCCTCAGAGGCGAATGAGCTACCTACTGAGCCACTAACACTGCAATAGGATTTAAATTCATTAATATCTAAGTACAGGAGGTGATGGATGCCCTTTCGAAAGTGGTTATAAAAAAGGCTACAAGATTAGATAATATACAGACTAAAATGTTGAAGTACGCATCCCCCTGCATTTCATCCCCATTAACCTATATATTTAATCTCCCCCTGGCAACAGGTGAGTTTCCTGAGGGATGGAAGTTATTTAGGGTGATACCAATCTTCAAGGGTGGTATAAAACATGATATCAATAATTATCACCATATCTCTCTTTTATCAATAGTCTCAAAGATACTTGAGAGTCTGATTGCTTCACAATTGCAAAGTTTTTTTTAGAATCAATGTAATGAACACCTATCAATCAGGATTTCGAACAATTCACAGCACTAAATACAGCTTTGTTGAAGGTAGTGGGGGATGTACAGTGGAGTCTAGACAGGAGAATGTCCGTGGGAGCATTGTTTGTACATCTATCAAAAGCCTTCGATACTCTGCACCACAGTTTTGTCCTGTCCAGACTGCACGAAATGGGAATAAGGGAAGGGGAACTATAATGGTTTAAAACATATTTGACTGGAAGAAAACAGGTAGTAGAGATAAGAGCATTTAGATCTTTGCTGGCACAGATTGAAACACAGGGATCAATTTTGGGCCCTCTGCTTTTTCATTATGTACATAAATGATTTATTGTTTAAAAATCCTGCAATAAAGTATCTTATTTACACTGATGATACAGTTATTTAGAAAAGAAGGAAAAGAGAAGTATCGAAAATACAAAACAATCTACAGGAGGCCTTTTGCAGCCTGCAGAGTTTTTTGGGGGGAACACAAATTGTGTTTAAATACCAAAAAGACACAATCTATGTTGTTCTCCCGGACCTACTGTACAGAGGCCTCTTTGGTTATTCAGACTTTACATGGCATACAAAGTCAACAAGTAGATAAATGTAAGTATTTAAGCATCATTTTGGATGAAAAACTTTGTTGGGCATCTCACCTGGAAATTTTAACTCATAATTTAGGAAAGAAGTTGGGTATAATCCATAGGATAAAACATTTTATGTCACAGGAGACAAGATTAAGAGTAGTAAACATGATGCTTTTGCCAGTGCTGAATTATGGGGATACTCTCTATGCTGGGGCCCCCAAGGTGGGACTGAATAAATTAGATATGATGTATAACAAAATGGCTCATCTTATACTTGATGTCCCAAGATGGACCCACCATTGTCAGATGTATGAATCATTAAACTGGATGAGGCTTACTGATAGGAGAGATTGGCATACTTTAACCTACAGTATATGTGTAAGGTACAACAAGGAAAATTGCCAGGATATATTCTGGAACATTTTGAAATTAGGAAACCCAGAGAAAATTTAAGATCCGCCCTAGGTCTGGAGTATGAAGTCCTATGGTGTAATCTAAAAATAGGTGTATCATCTTTTCAGTGAAGGGGGATGATGTTAAGGAATAGTATCCCAATTCATCTTAGACTGGCAAATCAGGCTATAAAACCATATCAGATCAAAAAATGGTTTAGTGAAAAGTCAATGAAACATAACCTTGTTGCAATGCACTTTAAAGTGTGGCATATTTATTTCTTTATTTATTTATTGAGAATATCGGATACAACCTTTGAGTCATGGACTTATTTCCAAAGGCTCCATGTCAGGGTCACACAACATAGTAGTAGGCAGACATTTATACAAAATTACAGCGGGGTAGGAAAAGAGATCACAACAGGGTTATCAAGGTGTGTCAAGTAGTAGGCAGTATACAATATTACTGCAAAAGTAGAAGACAAGGTACTAGGTACATAGCAAGGTATGTAAAGTTGCTAGTCTTATACAGTTGGGTAGCTAGACTAGTCCTGTGGGGAGCTTGTGAACATTTGCAGACCGTCTAGTCAGAAAATGGTATAGCATATGCGCTAGCAGGAGGAGCGAGCAGTTGGGTTACCAACATTGTCATTAGTACACAGTGAGAGCTGTGGGATAAGTGTATACTTAACCCAGTATCACACTGCCCGTAGGCTGGTTCTAGTGGGAACAATGACAGTGGCAGGCGGAAATTGTGTGTTTTGTGAGGGTTGTCTTAAAGGGGCCTAGCCTGGGGATAGAGGTGATGGCCTGGGGGAGAGCATTGTACCAGGATGGCACTCTATAGGAAAAGGACCATTGTGCTAGGGTGGTTGTGACCCTGGGAACAGCCCACGTTAATTTATCCACTGCACAGGTGTTAGTAGAGGTATGTGCTGCATGGAGGGATGCTGAGACTCCCGTGGAAGTGAGGCCTAGTTGGATTTTCTTAGCAAGGAGACATGTTTGGTAATGTACTCTTTCATCCAGGGTGAGGATTTTTGTTAGGTCATATAAGGTGCAGCTGTGGGTATGCCTATCCACTCCAGCGAGGACCCTACAGGCTTTATTAAAGGATAGATGTAGTTTATCTAGTGCCGTGCGGTCAGCAGCCACGTAGATGATTAGCCCATAGTCTATGAGGGAGAGAACAGAGGAGGTAATTGCAATATTTAGTGCCTCTGGGGGTAGGCAGACTTTGTGTTGAAACAGTAGTCCTATGCGTATATTTATGGCAGAGGAAAGATTACTAATATGCGGGTGGAATGATAGGTTAGGATCGAAGGTAATGCCCAGGTATTTATATGTGTAGACCTGTTCTAGTGGGAGGAGGGCTTTGGAAAAAATTGTTAGTTGGGCCTCATGGTTCTTGTTTTGCCAGTGTGAGAAAAGCATAGCTCTTATCATATCTAGTCTGTATTCATTATTTATGAATATGTAATTTTGTAATTGTCAAAGCTGTATGTCTTTTTCTTATGTATTTGACATGATGTTACATTTTTTCTAAGATATTTTTGTAATTTGAAACTGTTTATAAAATTGCACATTGGGATCTCCTTGCAAATGAGCTTTTGCTCAATGGAGCATTATTACATCAATCCTATTCATAATATTTTTTATGAATACAATGTTATGATATAATATGACATTAATTCATGGAACAAATTTTGCCAGCTTTGCACATCTCTAACCACAGGTGCCTTCGTGGTGTGATGGAATGGAACTGACCACCCACCCACCACCCTGGTAAGGTCTCCAGTCCATCTCCCACTAGGCACTCACCCAGCTCCACTACCAGGCATTCACTAGGATACCCTCTATCTAGGCACTACCCACTGCTACACTACAGGGGCACCAATCCATATGCTGTCCCAAACCTTGAAAGTAAAAAAAAAACTTTAGCACCTGTAAAAGATATGCACAATGTATTGCTATGCATTTTCTAACACTAATAATTACATACTTTACACCTGTAAAAACATTTCATATCAGTACATATTAATAACATTTCTAAAAACAGTCCCTGAAGCTGTAGTGCTTTGGTTGAGTCC
Organism: Neoceratodus forsteri; assembly: GCA_016271365.2. Taxonomy (NCBI): domain Eukaryota; kingdom Metazoa; phylum Chordata; order Ceratodontiformes; family Ceratodontidae; genus Neoceratodus; species Neoceratodus forsteri. The sequence continues at coordinate 1,114,589,266 of CM057455.1, read as the reverse complement.
TTAAGTTACTCTTCTTCTTCTTCATCTTCTTCAGCTGTACCTTCTAAAGAGCATTCTAAAGCACACAACTACCTGCTACTTAGCTCTAAAACATTTTTAAAAAGGTTTTTCTAACCAGCTCGGTGGCACTGAGGGTTGAGGCACTGAACACCACACTACGCACTATGCTGGAGACCAAGGTTTGGAAACGAGCCCGGGCCGCTGGGGGTTGGCAGGGGAGAGAAAGAGGACAGAGCATCCAGAGGACTGCTCTCCTCTCTCAGGGAGGGAAGGATTGACGTCCCACTTGTCAATCTCCCTCTGGTGGTGGACAGAGGAAATGCACATCGGGGGACACGTAACCAACATACACCATTGGTGGGGAGGAGAGGCAGAGAAAAGTGGTGGAAAATAGAGCTGGCAGGCTCCATAATGGCTCTCCTGTACCTGTCCTGGCTTCATTGAGCATCTGGATTTTGGTCCGGGTTGGTGAAACACCAGTGCCTCTTTGCCTCGGCTCTGTCATGGTGGGAAACCCATGGGGGATCACAGGGGAAGTTGGATGGAGAATGGAGAGCTGGGGACTGAATCTCTCTGAGGGAGGAACTGGAGCCACCTGCTAGGCTCTCAGATGCAAAAACAAACAGTAGGAAAAAAAATAGTTTTCTTTTTTGCTTTTATGTGAGTTTTTTTGTGCAAAACAGTAAAAACATGAAACATGGGAAAAGGGAACCCTTTTAGTCCATCTAAGGATAAATATCCTTGAGGCTGGGACTTCCCATTCAAAATGTTTTTGGAGAATTGGCGAAAAAGTTCCAAAAATTCTCAGTAAGCATACATCCCCCACTGGAAGTGCCAGAGTAAGTGTCCAATAGAACCAAGGTGGAAATACTGTCAACAGTATCCCTCAAGTGTATTACAAGGTGTATGTAACAAGTATAAACAATCAAGAAACAGCAAAAGCTTGGCCCTACCAGTTCCAACATGAAATGAGATCTCTGGAAACTCAAAACTGCTGCTGCAGCGGATGTCTGCAGACCTGGTGACTCAGATCTTTCTTGATGTCTGGAACGTGGTCATGGGTGAAAACTCATCTCTTTTTCTTGAGTGCTGATGTTGCAGTGGCAAGTCATCCTCCTCTTCGGCCAATGCTCTGCAAAAAATGTGACCCGGCAACCACAGCTCACAATCTTTTCACTTCGTTGCCAACCTGGCAACTTTGTACATTTCAAATTCCTATGAGGTGCCAATCTAGACTTTCCAGGAAATCTCTTTATGAGTACCAATCAGGATGAGGCTTGTACACACTGGTGCCATCTGGTCATTGTATAGACATACTGTGAACTGTCTGCCTGCTCTCTTTGTCAGTACAAATGACTGCATACATGTGAAGAGTGCATCCAATCCTCCACATGCTAATGCATTCTTCACACGTTCTTTGCTATTCTGCTGCACCTGCGGGGGTCCACAGGAATCTTTGACCCATGTCAGTTCTCATGGCTTCTTGCATAAGCCAGGTTTCACAGTAGTCTTCTATCTTGCACGAGGCCCACTGTGGCAGATATGGGTACTTCTATCCAAAGATTCTTTCCATGTTTCTTCAGATCACCCTTTCTTGTTTATTACTTTTGGATAAATGATGCTCACCAGACTGTCCAGGTGGTGGCCAGATCTGGTTGTCCCAGGCTTCACTGTCCCAATGTGTCATTACACTGCTGTAGTCCACCTCTTCTTTCTCAGCTGTCGAGGGCTCTTCTGGAATGACAGTGGCGTCAGTGGTATCAGTGGTAGTAGTGGTATCAGTGGCAGTATTGACATTGGGCAAGGCGGCAACTTGGGGTTTAACTCTGGATCCCGGACCTTCTGCTGGCTTTTCCAGTTTCTCTGGGGCACGGGGCTCTACCTCAAGTCCCTTGGCTTCTTTTGCAGCTCAGAATGGACCAGTCTGAGGGCCAGGGCCATACATCCCACCAACATGTCCAGGCATCCAGCCCTCAGGGTGAGATGATAGGCAATGCCCAGCAGTGACACTGCTGTCTTCTCCCTTCCAGGCTCTTTCTTGCTGGTTCCTGACCCAGAAGTGTTGGCTTGAACCAGTAGTTGCTGTAGCAACTCCCCACAAAATTCCTCTGGGTCTTGTCTTCTTCCTCAGACAAAACAATATCAGCACCCCATCTAGCCACCAGTTGGGCACAGCTGACTTGGGCCGTGATGGGCCATAGGGATGGCATAGTCCATAAGTCTCTCTCCACAGGCCCAGCAGTGAGATATAGGCTGGATATCCCTCCCATTATGGTACTACACAGCACACATGTTTACTGACCACCAGGTAGTACCATGTTGTCTGGGGCCCCAGTCTGTCCACTTTCTTCTTCTACCATCCTGGATTCCTCTTACTGCTGGCTAACCCAGGAATGAACATGTGGAGGGTAGGCTCACTATTGTCCATTTTCTCCTCAATCCAGCAAAACATACACAACAACTTTAATTGAGCTTGTTGCACTTAAGCCTGACTTTCACAAAAACTTGGCCAGATACAGGAGGCAATGCATCTAGTTACCAAGCCCCACTCCCATTCTTTACCACTTAAATTTGCACTGTAACTAATTGTTTCAATTCATATTACATAAAGGCTTCATAAGTAACTTGTCACTTTAAGCACATTTGCTAGTGATGCTTATGCACATCGGAGTCTTGCACACTGCAGTTTAATTTCAATTGTACAATAACTAGGCCTCGCAGTCCCTATCCCTGAGTGCCTGCTTGCCACTCTCTGCCAAACAAATTTTCCAAATCTCTCACACCATTTGAAATTCTGTACCTGTTGCAACCTACATTTTACAATTTGACTCGCTCTTTCTCCCCTACCTTGCTTCCAATTTGCTGAGTAACCATAATACAGTTGCTCTCACTAGCGATTGCTACTCTTCAACTCTTCAGCTGTTTAAAGCATTTTGAAATGTGTTAGATTCAAAATTTTCACAGTCCATCTATTTCTTTGCAAACATTTCCTCTTCTGTTCTGAATGAACAGACCATGATTGCTCGATGCCAAGCTCACTGTACTTCTCAGGTGATCCTGGCAACTCTGGGATTCATGACACCCACACATTAGACAGATGACTGCCCATGGTTCAGGGTTTACCTGTCACCCACTTCAGGTGAACTCAGCAGTGCAAAATTTAAAAACTCCACAAGGCCTGACGTCCATGCTGCTGCTGCTGCTGCTGCTGCATGAGCTCTGACTTCCACAACACTCTGCCTGTCCCCTCTTATACAGCACTCAGTCCAAGAGGTGGGTCTTACTGGCTCAGTCAAACACTCAGAGCCATGCAAATTAAGGCAAGGGTACACTCTCTCTCTCTTTCTCTCCTTCAAGCGCATTTCAAGGCTCTCTTGGAAGGATTTTAAACTGCAGTGGAACACAGGTTTCTTTTCTTCACTGATGAAACCACGGCTTGAAACCCAGTTGCCTTTACAGTTAGTTCTTCCTCTGTTGGGTGCACAGCAACCAAATTCACTAACCCAGACCATTTGTTCAGGTAACCTAAACCCCAACATCCCATGGCAGGTCCCAATTTTGTTTAACAGATCCCTTCCTATGAAACATGGGTGATACTGCAAAGATCACTTTCTTTACCTGGGCACACAGTTGGCATTTGCCAACAGTCAGTCCACTCACTGCATAGTTAAGCTACTTTTCTAGCTCGGTCTCAGGAGGAAAGGGGCCCGCAAAAATAAATGCATTTACATCAGGTTCAGGTGTGCACTATGGAACTAGGGGGCTCTAATAAGTCACACATTCACTCACAGAAAGCTGTCCACAAGCAAAATAGAGCCAAGTAGTAGGTTTTATTTCAACAAGCTGGACTGACAGAAACATTTTCACACAGGGGCTGCAGGTGCAGAAACACAGGTATAAAAACGTCCACAAATCCACAGTAGTGCTTTACTACTCTTCACATGTTCGAGTCGCACCCCTGCTTTAGAGGGTACAAAGACTACCTTCCCATCCATCCATCTTCTGGGCTATGGACACAAGACAACTTGTACAAAATGAAATGAAACAACCTCAGGTTTACATATCCCAGGGGTGAACATTCTGGGCTCCCTCAGTTACCTACGTACCAAACTACAGAATCTCTCACAGGACAATGCATGTCCTCCAAACTGTGTTGAACAGTTTCATTGAAATTCATCGCAAGACAAGAAAACTTTCTCCTCCTATGCCAGAAAGAAGCATGTCAGTTCCAACTCTGGATGGTGGGGATGCATCTCTCTCCCCAAAACAGATTCATGACCATGAAGGTACCATTTCAGTGGCTTAAACAGTCCTCTGACAGTTCTTGATGTAAAACTTCCCAAAACTAGCAGTAATTCCCTCAGTGAGGTAGGGCAAAACTTGGCCATCCTGGCATTGGGCAGCACTTTCCCTTTCAATTGTTCCTCAGAAGTGGGAGATGTCCCCTAAATTATACACAGTTATGGGAACCAAATCCATTCAGGATCCTTCACCCCAACAAGGGCACAGCACAGAAGATGGCTGATGCCACTACTTGATGTCGCTCTCACTGTGGAACAACTGAGGGCTAAAAGGGGTCGTGGGAGAGGAATCACCTCCCCTTAGGCTCTCCCTTAGTCAGCAACTCCAATTCCTCTGCCCTCAGGCAGAAAACTCTAGTGCATCAACATTCAAAAGTGGCTCATGCTGCTGCAAGAGTTCCTTCCGCTTGGAACCTCTGCCAAGGTGATTGACAAAGGCTGTCAAGGGAGTCCCAGCAGGTTAAACCTGGGCTGTCCAGCACTCCTAGCAAGCAAACCCACTAAATACCAGAGTTCTAGTAACCCTAGGGGGATCCTTGGGGTTACATATAGAAAGGATGATGTCAACTGTCTAAAATCTTTTATACAGAGGCGCTCCTTTAGCTCACTTTGGTTTCCTATGCAACATGATTTTAAATCTACAGGCCAATGTTCTGAAAAAGAAGTGGATGCCTGGACTTTGAGATGCCAACAGTATACATGTTTTCATTTTATTTTAGATCTCATACACAGTGGGCCTGGATCTCCTTCAGACAACAATTGCCCTAGAGACATCCATTAATTTCCTATGAGATGTTCCCAAATAGTGCTGGCTAGGTATTAGGTTTAATTCTATCCTGATCTTTTTTGCTGATTGGTTCAGTCCAAGTGTATTTCCTTAGGCAGAGTATGTAGTTCCTTTGAATCATCTTAGGGCATTTATGTTCTCACTTCTGTATTTGAGATATCTGTACAAATATTATGACTTCTTTTGGTAAAACTTATGATGCGTTATTAGCACCCTCTAGGGCCTTGTTTATACACTTTGCACCTGTGACTCTGTATACTGAATATGCTGGCTATGTATTTACTTTTAATAGAATGCACCGTATTGCAATTTCCTTGATGGTTCCTGCCCTTCCCCCCAAATTGCAGCTGGAAACAAGCCTCTTTGAATTCTGTGAGCTTGCCAGGTTACATATGTTACAAAGAAATAAATAAATGCACCTCTGATTTCCATGTCTGCTGTAACAGTCAGCATTGACACTCAGCTACACAGTTTCAAATCACTTCACATAGACTGTCTGAAACCTACCCATTTGGGTGGTGCTGTGCAGCTGGGAACGGAACCATCTGCGTTCCTCCAAAAACAGAGAAAGGAAGACATGGGACTCAGAAGTGGCACTAGGACAAAATGTACAATTAAAAACAGCACAGGTAAAAAAAATGTTCAAGAGCAAATACAAAAACAGTGCCCACCAAAACCAGCAAGTGCTATTACAGCTCAGCACAAAACAACCATTTACATTATGTGTTCAAGGGAGGCTCTGCCCCTGCACCCCCATTACAGGGTTTCATCCCCGAACCCCTCCATTAAAATATAATCAGCTCCGGGGGGGGGGGGGCAACTTGTGGATGGAACGGAACTGCAGAGAGGTGGTAATCCATGGGTAGGGGAGGTGGAACCAAGCCTTGAGCTGGGAGGGGGGAGAGAAAATAATCTAAGTCCCAGTAATGAGAAAAATAAATTTACCTGCTGTGGGACTCAAACACCACTGCACTGTTGTTCTGCTGACCTACACTGCCTGTTCCCTACCTTCCACATCATGGCAGCTGGTCGGAAGCACACCCAGCAGCAGAATCTTTATCCCTGTCCTCAGACAGCTACAGTGATAGTGCAATTTGCGATATTATATTCTGCAGCTATTTTGCTCCTGTAACTGGTACATCATGGTTTTCACCTGTGCTGTTTTTAATTCAACATTTTAACCTGGTACCCCTCAGAAGTGTGAGTATTACAACTGGGCAGTGAGAGAATTTTGGCCTTGATGGATGAATAGTGACAGAAATTAATTATTTTTATGTCATACGTTTTACTGTTTTGGGCCAGCTCAGTGGTGCTGAGGGTTGAGACCCTGGATGCCACACCTTGCACCACGTCTGGTGACCCAGGCTCGAATGTGGACTTGTGTCATTTGGGGTCAGCTGCAGCAGCGCAGGATAGAGCATCTGGAGGACTGCTGTCCTCTTCCAGGGAGGGAGAGTTACAGTGTTGGGCATTTGCCATGCCTCTAGCATCATTGGGGTAAGGCAGCTGGGACTGTTCAGACAAGGGAAGGAGTGGTGGGTGCTGATTTCTCATGTACAGAATTGTGCATGGACTGTCTGGGCAGCATTACATGTACACTACCCAGGGACAGAGAAAAACAGGAAAATTGGTGGACTCCTGAGTGGCCTCTGACATCAAGCCACCTGGTAGCTCTGCACCCAGCAAATACCCAGGCCATGTTGCTTTGGACGAAGGTAATCCCTGGGGAAAATTGGGGTGATAGAGCTGGGGTGGCTAGCTTTAAGTGGACTGCTTGGGGCCAGGGGGAGAAACAGCACTAACTTGAAAAAATCTGTCTGACTTTTTTTCTCTTTGTACAGACAAAATGACTCTTCCAGAACAAGGCTTAGTTTGGGCAATAATAGCCCTGCATTCTTCCTGAAATCCTTCATAATCTTTTACACTTGCTCTGTCCCCAGCACCCTTACACCTGCCATACATCATCTTTTTCTTCCTTGACTTCCCCTCAAGTTCCTTAAAGTATTAGTCATCTTATCCTTGGGGCACACAGGGACACAAGTAGCCACTGTCTCAATTATGTGCAGCTTCGGGACCTCACAGCTGTTATTACCACTCAGTTGCATTTTCATCAGTTTAGCCACAGACATAAAACTAAAGATAATGGAAATCTTTCTTATCTACAACAATGTATTATATGCAGATGAGTCAGATCCCAATACACATTTTGGCAACAGCAAAATGTTTTCCCCTGAATGAATAACATACAGTTCTGCAGTGGTTCAATTTCCATTTTATATCAAAAGGCCCCTTGATGACGGAGCAGAACCAGAAAGAGATGATTTATACAACCAATCCCTTAATTTGGTTACATAAATTATGGGGACTGAGTGCAAACTGGATGGTAGAGGCAGAGCATAGAGAACCTGCCAGACTAAGTCTGACTCTCATGAGAGCCATTTACTCACTGCGTCCTTGAGTAAATCAATTATAGAGCAACAATGTCATCCAGTATGTACTTCCATAAATATGTTTCAGCTATGGCAATTTACTTGAATAAACATTTCTTACTTTCAGTTTTCCCTCCTTTGGTTTATAGCACATCATAATTGTTTAACCATAACGTCTGCATAAACAATGTTTGGTTATCAGAAGCTGACCTCTTAGTGTCTTTATTTATTATCATCATCATAGCATATACAATGACTGAGATGTTGAAAGAACAGCAACAGTGAGGTCATTTGGCACAGTCTAATGCATTCTTAATGGCACCATGAAGAAGATGAAATAAGTACTACATTTTCCAAAATATTTAGTACTATAGACCAATAGCAGGAGAAGGTATAAAACAGACAGCAGTAACTTTGTGCATGATTGTTGTAAGAATATACTGTAGTTGTAAGCCTTATTTTAGCAGTAAGCTGCTTTTTAATAGAGTTGCTTGAATATACAATCAATGTACTGGATTATACCTCCCACTGCTCCCCCTCTCCATTTCATGATTTGGAGCCTGATGAGTTAAAACAGATATCAAAGCTGCTGCACTGTGGTAACTTTGATTCTTCTATCAGGAGTGGATTCTGGTATTTGTGTGCATCTTCTAAAATGAGGTGGGCAAATATGGTAATATGACTAGTAGAGAACCATACTATATTTAACTCAACCCTACAGTTTTGTATTGTTTGAAGGTCCCCTAAACTTAAATAATTGCACTGCTGTATTAAATTGCTTCTACTAGTGCACAGTTTCAAGGAACTTCAGGCAAGGTAACAGGAAAAAAGTACTGTGTTAACAGTAAACCCAAATTACACTACCACTGTAATTCTCTTCACCTGTTCCAATGTTAAAGGCACCTCAAGCACAGCAACAGAAAATACGTGTCATGTTTCAAGTAGGGGTAGAACTACATTTTCCCCTTTTGCAGTTTTCTATTTGTTTTTCATAAAGCATTTTCTCCAGTCTCCATCATTGACATTCTCAGAGACTTAGAGGTTACCCACCACTTGCCTGGGCCTCAATGTTGTAGGTGGTCTGCCTTGTCTGTCATATGTGGGCCTGCAGGTGGTGTCAGCATTGTCTTGGCAGACCAGCAATTTTCTACTCTGATATTCTCTATTAAGGATGCCAGTGTGCAGTGACATGCATGAGTGGCTTGTCTATGTGCACCCACTGTGCTGTCACCTGGCCTCCAGCATGTGAGGGTCATGTAGCAGGATGCAGAACCCCATTAACTAAAGGAGGAGAGCTGACCTTTTGACTCTCAGTCCTCCCTCCCTTACCTGACCCCAAGTCAACCGAGTACATTCTTGAACCTGTCCTGCCATAGTAGTGAGTGGTAGAACTACTGCTGTGCTACTGAGTTGGCTTCATTTTTTTCAGATTACTTGTAAATAGCAATAACAATTTTATAATTGCAAATAAAAAATTCAGGATTGCTGGGTTGCGCTCATTATTCCATGGATATGGGTGCCTGAAGCCACATACGTTTGCCTCATGGCTCCAGCAACTATATCCATAGTATATTGATCACAGCCCACACCCTGACATGTGTTCTTGCTTACATAATCAGACATGGGATTAACGTTTTCTGAAATTTACCCTACTGTAGGTGAGATTTAATCAGCATGTGAGTCGTAGGTCTGCTGCCTTCAAATATAAGCATTTGCACTTAGAGACAGATTGCCTGTTTCACAAAGTTCCAGAGTTGCACAAAAAAGATGCATAAATCTGGTGTTGAGCTCTGTGGGATAAAAAATCCTGTGCACATTGTATATTACACAATGCTAGCACTGGCAACTACAGTAAATGTGTGGGGAGGCATACAGTGAGCAGAAGGCAGTTATGTGAAAAGAAAAATAGAAAACATATACACAGAATGGCCCCTCAGTAACACCATACAGCATAAGGTAATGCACATGTGCACACTTTTGTTTATTAAATATTTATTTTTTTAATTTAATACAGCAAACCCATACAACAAACAAAAGAGAACAATCAGCTATGAACAAACAAAAACTATACCACTACAAAATGTCCCAACAAATCCCTTCACCATCCCATCCTCTCTCATGTACACACTTTATCACATAAACAGAGCCACTGTGGATAAAAAGTGGACAACAGAGCCCAGATGTCACCATAGTTCCCCTGTGAGCCCTGGAATACAATTATTGTCAGGCATGCATGATACATCATATTTATCCTTGTGAAGCAGACATCTGCACATCCCTTTCATGCAGTACATACATTTTCCTGTGGTTAAACATCTGGTCAACTTCAGCAGCTTTTTGACTTAAGTATCTATGTACCTTCAGTAACATAACCACCCGGGCATGTTCAGAAACTGGCCCTGGCTCTCCCACTAACACAAGTGTACAGCCATAAGTGACTAGCACTGTACCATCATCAACTTTCTTGTCGACTTCACCAACTGGCGCTGTCAATACTCACACAATGGTAATGGTGACTGTATCTCAACTGCTTCTGCATATGCTACCATTGCTGCTATTGATGATGACCTCATTGCTTTCTCTGCCTTCCCAACAAGCATTGCTACCCTTGTCAGTTGTGGACTCATTTGTCTTTATCATTGTTGCCAACTGTATGCCTCCTCTGTCACTGCCTAGGCAGCCTGTGGATCCCAGGGTCACTCTTCCTCAGCCAGTGGAGGAAGATTAATATAGTCTCTTGACCCTCTGGATGTGGAGGATGAAGATGATGGAGAGGAAGATGAAACATAGACAATGACTGCAGAAAAAGACCATTCTGCATCCATTCCATCTATTCTGCCAATAAAACCCTAACACATGAAGGACCTTTTGCCCACATAGAACTCTAACCCACACTAACACACCCTCATGCTCCCTGCCTTACTGCTACCACCCTGTAAAACCACTAAGCCCTTCACTCCGTCCCAGTCATGTTTTAAATCATTTACAGTTTTGGCTGCCACCACATCAACAGGAAGCTTGTTTCACAGCTTCACCACCCTTTCTATAAAATAAAACTTTCTCACTTCCCTCTTGTCCCCCATCAGATTCCACTCAATCCCCCATGTTCCTGATCTGCTACTTATGATAAAGATTTATTAGCTGTTTACCTTGTTCATTCCTTTCAGGAACCTGAAGGTCTCTATCACATCTCTCCTCTTTCGTCTGGTCTTCAGTGAGTACATGTTCAGTGCCTTGGATCAATCCTCATAAGATCTGCCATGCTGGTCCTGAATCATTTTGGTAACCCTACATTGTACTGTTTCTAGTCTGTCTTTTTCTTTCCTCAGGTGAGGACTGCAGAACTGGACACACTACTCCAGGTGAGGCCTCACCAGTGAACTATAAAGAGGTAATAATACCTCTTTCCTTCTGTTGTCAATACCCCTTCCTATACACCCCAGCATACTGTTTACCTTAATGCAAGCCTTTTTACACTAGCTTAATTGTTTTAGTGAGTCACTAATGATGAGCCCCTTGGTCTCTTTCCTCAGAGGTTGTGCTAAGCTTTATCCCCCCCTTGACCACTTCTCTAGTTTTTGCAAGTCTCTTTGCATCTCCCTATGCCCCACCTCACTGTCTACACTGCCACACATATTTGTGTCATCTATCTGAAGAGGCATATCTTGCCCTGGATTCCTTCTCCCATGTTATCAATGAACATGCTGAAAAAGACTGGACCCAGGACAAATCCTTTTGGCACCCCACTGGTGACTTCCCTGTCTTCTGATTTGACTCTGTTAACCACAACCCTCTGTTGTCTCCCTTCCAACCAGTTTCTCATCCATTTTGTTTATTTAAATTGTATTAGTTTTTCAATAAGAAAGGAGAGTACAGCAGCAAAACAATCAGTAATGTACATGGGTAACTAAAATATAAACACTAGAGACAGTCTAATCAAAGAAAGCATCACACCCTTAGAAAGGCAAATAAACAAGTTACTTAACACATTTTCATTAGAAAAAAGATTCCAACAAATCATGTAATTAAAAAAGAACCGATTCTATTCCAAAAGTTTATGCTATATCATCTAATCTAAAAGTCATTAATGAAGATATATAAATATTGGAGTAGATTGTCTAATAACCAGTAATCGGGGGGGAAACAAAAGGAAACCCACCCCATTACAGCACCCTCCTCATGGTACAAATGAAGGAGAAAATGACAACTGATAGCTGATCCACGGCCTCTAGAGAACTGAACATGCCTCATCCTTATTTAAATATTGATAGGTGGTTTTCTACAGCCCATATAGAAAATTAGCAACATCGAACTGATACTGCAAGTCCAGTACCTGCGTCTTGAGCCAAAATTTAGTTAAAGCCTTCTTCGCACATACTGTTAATACCAATAATAATTTTTTACGACCACTAGAAAGTCGTAAGGTCTGTGGAAGAATATGAAGCAAAACCATTTTAGCTTCAAGTACAAGATCTTTATCAAATATTTTGTTAAGAGACAAAGAAATCTCCCTCCAAAACAATACCAACAATGGGCAAAGCCATAAAATATGGGATTGGTCTGCCTGAGCCTCCCTACATTGGTGCCAACAACCTACTGCTTGTGGGTTTTTGTACTTTGCTACCCGAATGGGTGTTAAAAAGAATCTTGATCTACATTGCCACAAAAAAACCTCAAATAAATAGATATGGCTAATGAAAAGCTGGAGAGCACTGACCTTTCCCACTCTTCCCAGTGGCATAAGGCATCAAATTCTTTAAGCCACTTGATATATATTGACCAAGATGTATCTGATTTAGTTGCTCTGATGATGGAGTACAAAACAGATATCACATATTCCTGTGGGGCTCCCTGTGGAGCAGCAATAAACAATTGAATCTCAGGACTGTCCAGCTTCTCAGAAGCCAACTAAATAAAGGGCAATGTCTGCAGATATGGACCACAATTGTAAATATCTATAGTGATCTCTATGGGGTAACAGATATCAAGCCTGAAGTATGGCAAAGGTAAGACGACCATTAGAATCAAAGAGCTGTTGACAATAAATAAGGCCCACTCTAGACCACTGTGAAAAAAAGACATCTGCAATCCGAAGTGGATTCTGCTCATCATATGCCAGAGTAGTAACAAGAAATACTTCAACTGAAGAGAGAGACAACCGATGTTTACGCCATACCTTTAATACCTCCTGAGAGAGAGAACATAAAAATGTGATAAGGGAACCCGAAGCTTAGAGGAAGCAAAGCATGTCAGATCAATATTATGGAGATCGTTTAAGACCATCTCAATGTCTTTCCAGTAAGCTGAATAAGAAACATTTACCCAGCAACAAAAGATCCGAAGTTGAGAAGCATAAGCATAAAATTCAAAATTGGGAAGTCTCAAGCCCCCCTTTGCTGGTGACAAAAATAGAATAGAAGCATGTTGTCTAGGTTTTTATCATTCCAAACAAAGCTCAAGATTATCCAATGCCAAACTTTTAAGTAAGCCCTGGAAGAAACAATGGGTAGAGATTGTAGGAAAAAAAAGAACCTTGGGCAACACAATCACACGGACAACTTCAATACACTGCATAAAAGATAAAGGCAGGCTGGACCAGCATTGGAGATCCTCTTTCATAGTATGCATAAGGAGTTCAAAATTCAGTGTGTCTAACAAACTAAAGATTTAGATAGTTTAACTCCCAAATACTTAATAGATGATCTGGTCCATTTTACTCGATAGTGTTGTTGTATTGTATCTGGTGGTGAATAACGATATGCTATAACTTCAGTTTTCTACTTATTAAGATGAAATCCAGCTGAGATCTCAAATTCCTCCAGAATATGGGCAACCCCCAACAAGGAATTAGTTGGATTAGTAAGAGGTAATAAGATGTCTTCTGCAAATAGAGCTAATTTATATTTCCTACCTCCAATCGGAATGCCCTCAACCTCATGTGACAGATGTATATGGGCCGCCAAGGGATCCACATAAAGAGCAAACAAGAGAGGGGAGAGAGGGCAGCTTTGTTGGGTGAAACATAGAAACATAGACTTTGATGGTAGATAAGGACCGCTTGGCCCATCTAGTCTGCCCATTTCCCTACCTACAGGATAGGCCGCAGATCCTAGTTAACCAACAGCCTATTTCTTCCTACCCCCCACAAGAATTGTCTTATGTCTGTCCCATGCATTCTTGAATTTCCCCACAGTTTTAGACCCCACAACCTCCTCAGAAAGCTGTTCCATGCATCCACTACCCTCTCTGTTTAATAATACTTCCTCACATTGACCCTGAACTGCCCCCTTCTATCTTTAAATTGTGTCCCCTTGTTCTTGCACGTCTCTTTTTCTGAAACATGCTACCCTCTTGGACTTTGTTGATTCCACTGAGGTACTTAAAAGTCTCTATCATGTCCCCCCTCTCCCTTCTTTCCTCAAGGGTATACATATTAAGCTCCTTTAGTCTCTCCTCATACGGCTTCTCTTGCAGACCTTGCGCCATTTAAGTTGCCCTCCTCTGGACTGCCTCTATCCTGTCTATGTCCTTGCAGAGATGGTGTCTCCAGAACTGAAAGCAGTACTCCAGATGGGTCTCACCAACTGTCTGTACAGAGGGATAACAACTTCCTGTTTTCTGCTGCTGATGCCTCTCCCTATACATCCCAGTATACCCCCAGCCCTCCCTACTGCCTTCTCACATTGCTTGCTAACCTTAAGGTCATCTGATATGATTACCCCCAGGTCCCTTTCCTTTTTTGTTGTTGTTACTACCTCCCCCCATTGTGTATTCTTCCCCTGGGTTCTTGTTTCCCAGGTGCATTATTTTGCACTTCTTTGCATTGAATCCTAGCTGCCATACTTCTGACCATTCCTCCAACCTTGCCAAGTCCCTTTTCATCCTTTCCATGCCTCCTTGTGTATCAACCCTGTTTCAGATCTTTGTGTCATCTGCAAAAAGGCATACTTTTCTTTCTAGTCCCTCTGCAATGTCACTGATGAAGATATTAAAATGGACTGGACCCAATACTGAACCCTGCGGTACCCCACTAGTAACCCCTCTTTCTTCAGAGTGGACTCCATTTATAATTACCTTCTGTGTCCTGTTGTGCAGCCAATGTTTTACCCAGGCTACCACCCTGAGACCCACTCCCAGGCTGGTTAATTTGACTATTAATCTTTTGTGTGGGACTGTGTCAAATGCCTTAGTAAAGTCTAGGTAGGCCATGTCCACAGCCCCTCCCTGATCTACTACTTTGGTCACCCAGTCAAAGAAATCTATTAGATTCATCTGACATGACCTTCCCACTGTGAATCCATGCTGCCTTGGGTCCTGTGCCCCACTGGCCTCTAGGTACTCAACTATTCTTTCCTTCAGAAGTGATTCCATCACTTTCCCTACCACAGAGGTCAGACTGACAGGTCTGTAGTTTCCTGCCTCTGTCTTGGTCCCACTTTTGTGAAGGAGAATCACATCTGCCTTCCTCCAGTCCTCGGGTACCACACCATCCTCCCATGATTTATTAAAAAGAGTAGCCAGTGGTTTCACTAGTTCCTCCCTTAATTCTTTATAGGGTGCCCCTATAAAGATGAAAAGAGGGAGAGAGATGACCATTAATGTGTACATATGCTTTTGAATTGTCATATAGGGCTTTCAACAAATTAATAAAGGAAACAGGGAAGCCAAAATGTTGTAAAGTTGCCCACAGAAAAGGCCTAGATACATGATCGAAGCCCTTCTCCGCATCCAAGCTGTCCAGGACCAGGGGGATAGATCTCCTTGTAGCATGTTCATGCAGGAGACGTGTTCTATGAACATTATCTTGAACCTGCCTCTTACGCACAAATCCCACCTGGTCCCAGTCCACCAAGGTCGGGAAAAGGCCCTCAAGTCTAGCTGCATAGTCTAAAGTGAAAAATGTGTAATCTGAATTTAACATTGATATAGGCCTATATGACTCTGCTTGTGTTGGGTCCTTATCTGGTTTTAAAAGGGCTGCAATAATTGCTTGGTTCCATGAAGGGGGCAAAGGTTTCTCATCCTGTACTGCTTGCATAGCCCTCAAAAGAACAGGAGCAAGATGTTGTTGCAGAAGATCTACCTTGTAAAAATCAGATGGGAAACCATCTGTCCCAGGACTTTTCCCGGGTTTTGCATGCTGTATTGCTCTCCAAAGTTCTTCCATTGTAACTGGTAATTGCAAAAGAGAACCCTGGGAGGGAGGGAGACAATTTAGGTAAATTTGAATTAGGCAGAAAAGCCAACACCCCATTCTCGACTGGGAGAATGTCATTCTCAGCATATAGGGAGGCATAATATGAGCTGAATACTCTTAAAATTCCATCACTCCTGTGGGAGACCTTCCCTGTAACTGAGTCTCCAATTTTGAGAACTGTAGCTGCAGTCTAGTGAGACTGAAGGCAGTGAGCTAGATATAGCACCCCTCTGGGGTCTCCCACATGGCAATACTGATGTAAGTAATATAAGGCTAATTCTGTTTTTTGATCCATTACTTTCTGTATATCCACCTGGACCTGGCATATTTGAGGGTGGACTGACTTGTTACCCCCCATTAATTTTTCTTGGAGATTTTGGGGGGGCTGTGTAGATAGCTTGGAGTTGTTTCTCCCTTTTCTTATCCTTAGCAGTTGCAAAAGAAATCAGTCACCCCCATAAAACTGCTTTCAAAGCATCCCAAAGAATGCATGGAGAGACCTCCCCCCTCCCATTGTTTTGTTCCAAGTACATCTTTATCTGGTCGACTAGATCCACTATTAAAGATTGATCCCGCAAATAAGTTTAGACACCAAAAAGAGCATTTAACCGCTTTAGGCCAAGAAAAAGTGACTGGTATCGGGGAATGGTCAGAATGGAAAATCAGGCCTGTATCTACAGAAATAAGGTCCCCCACATGTTCTATCATAGAGAAAAAAGAATCAAATCTGGCAGAGCTACCATAGCTAAGTGAATAGTGGGTAAATACTTTATCCCTAGAGTGTAGGAAGCACCATGCATCAACCAGACCTAAGTGTTATAATGTACACCTCACAAATCTGGCGACCTCAGAATATTTAAATGCATTAGTGTTCAGAGTATCCAAGTCTGGACTGAGAGTTAAATTTCAGTCTTCCCCCCACAAAAGCCTTTCTTTTAAAGTTATTGTTAGAAATGCAACAAATGTTACAAAAACAGCCTTCCTTGTTGCAGGAGGGAAGTATGAATTAACCAAGGTCACTTCCTGACCATTCAGAAAACCACTCACTAACAAAAATCTACCCTCAGGATCTATTTCAATAGTACAAGAATCAAAGCCAACTCCTTTATGGCATAGAATGAGAACCCCTTGATGCCTCCCAGAGGAGTAAGAAGCATGAAACACCTTTTCAAAGCAACATTTTTAAAATTTCTCATGCTCCACAGAAGTCAGATGTGTTTCCTGAAGAAATATTAAATCAGCTTTCTGTTGTCGACAATACTGTAGTAGCCAAAAATGTTTAAGTGGATTGGATATGCTGTTAACATTGTAGGAAACAATTTTTAGTTCCTGGGACCTCCCCATTTCCCACAGACCTGACCTTACCATAAAAATGGCATGCTTTACTTATTATATACCCAACAGAACTACATAACAGCAGAACAACCAAAAAAAAAAGTGAAATTTGATAAAATAATAGACACCCCCAGCGGGGAAAATAAAACAACCGATGAAGCTACAAGCTAAATACTGGTGTTTAGGCACATAAATGATAGCAGTGAAGCTAAAATCTATATATATTGCTAAAATCCACAATCATATTACATAAGCACAAAAAATAGTAAACTGCTTTACCCACAGTACACTTCTGTGTACTAAATAACTACCTAAAAAACTTTTCCAACTACCAACTAAGTAAAACTGCCTTGAGGCTAACATATATATTCAACTAACTATTAAAACACTACAGAGATTCCCCAAATCCAAATGAGGAAAAAAACAAGGAAGGCCCCAAAACCTAGGGGCCCAAGTTAATATTGACTTCCAGGGATAGGAGACCAAAATTAGGTCCCCTTGTGGAAGAAAGATGACCACTCCCCTAGGGGGTAGAACACGGAGAAACCATGAACCCCCAATGCTAGGAGACTCAAAAGAGCCTGAGGCTAGTAGGACTAGGCTGATGAAAAACAATATGATTAAATATGAATTACAATGTCAAAAGATAAATAATATTCATCGCCCAGGCCCAGATATCCATCTCTGGGGTAACATCCCCCGTGGCAAGAAATAAATAAACTAACCCAAGATACAAAGATTGACTGAAACAAATACAATGATGGATGCCCATCCCCACCCCGCTTACATACCACTATTTCTGGAAACCAATCATAAAAGTTATGTGACCCTGGATATAATGTGAACCCCAGACCACCCCAAATTTAAAAAAAAATTAGCCACCTTGGTGATAATTGCAAAGCATAATCCTTCATTCAAAAGCCAATTTTCCCCCTCTAACAGATGAATGGATGCCACCATTATAAAAAGAAGCTGAAATCCCAAACCTTTTAAAAGTCTTAAAAGACTGCCAGAGATACAGGGGGTAGGTGGATGGAAAGCTAAACATCACCAGATCAAAATAAATAAAATACAGCTATTGGCCCTTCCTCAAACCTACCTTCTGAATAGTACAGGAGTTAGAGGTATGGTAGGTGCGGCCACATCAAACAGGGCACCACCTCCATGCCCCACGTGGCATCGACCCAATCTCTCTCTCCAGTATCAGAACTGGCCCCACTCCACCAAAAGAGGCAGCCTACCTTCCTCCCAACTATAAGCAAAGGGAACCCTGACTCAGAAAAGGGCCCTCATAATGTAAAAACATGGCAACCTTGATTACTGCCAGATCTACATTATAGGGAGGAAAGCCCAACCCATATGCCAGACTACAGGGGCCTAATGCTAGGTCGATGTCCTCCAGCTTAATAAGTGCCCTACCCTAACTCAGATAAAAGGAAACAACTTTTGCATGAAATGCTAAACTGCCAGTCAGCTACACTAACTGGATGAATGCCTTATCTCTTATGTGGAACACCTAATACAAGACATTAGGAGCCCGGGCTATCATCCAGAAAAAACACAGTTAGCCTCTCCACTCCTCTTGCAATTTGCCCTCAATAGCCTCTCAGACACAGCTTTAAGACACTATCAAAGCAAATCTTAGGCCATCCTGTTATTGGCACTAGTACACCTCTGGTGGTGGTTATCAATGATGTTAATAAAAATTGGGGGGCTCCAACAGAAAGTGATCAGTTGTCACCGAGAGAGGACCTGGAGAGGCCTCACTGATTCAACCGCAAACCCCTCCTCCCCTTCCCACCATGAAATGAAACAACCTAATGTGGAGGCCATGAGTTTGTTTACAACCACCGACCTCACCTATATCCTATAAAAGAAAGCAGCCATTCTTTATTTATTTTTTTAATAACCGGGTAGGTGCACTAGACACGAAAGTGACTATTTTCAGGCACGACCCGGGAGGTCAACAACACAGTGAGATACATTTACAATGAATACAGTGTCAGGATATATGCAATCATCACAAACAGAAAGTGAGAACAAAGATTAAGACAAATATTGGTACAAGGCATGTAGTGGTGTAAGTTATACAAATAAAGTGCCCATGTGTAGACTATCATAGTAATATCACAATATAAGGTACAGAAAATGAAAAAAACATATACTAACAGGGTAACATTACAGCCTACTGCAACTGAAAGGATGTTATTGGTAGGAGGCAGGGAGAGAGGTAATAGTGGGAGAGGTTAAAGGGAAGTTGAAAGTAGGCAGAGTGCCAGCTCATACCATAGAGGGGATACCAAGGGCAGCCAAGGCAGCGGGAATAAGATCTATGGAGGGTTGAAGCAGGTACAACGAGCACAAGCTTTAAGGAGGGAGCGGTGCCTCTTCTTAAAGGTGGTATGATTAGGGGCAAGGCGTACATCTAGGGGCAGCGAGTTCCAGTAGGAGGGACCTATGTGCCAGAAGCCTGATTTCCCTTTGGTAGTTTTACATCTGGAAATGCTCGTCAAAGAAAGGCCAGTAGATCGGAGACCGTAGGAGATGGGCTGAGGGGTCAGCAGGGAGGCAAGGTAGGTAGGCATACTTGATTGCAGTACACTGTCCAGAAGGTTCCCAAGAGAGAGGTGACGGTGAGCAATGGGGATGGCCAATTTAGGTCAGAGTACAGCAAGCAGTGATGTTTTAGTCTAGAGGATGCAGAGGCGTAACGGCATATGTTGTTATAAGTAGCATCCCACTTATGAAGAATCGCCTTAGGGGCATTTGTATAGATTACGGACCCATAAGAAAGCGATGGAAGCAGGATTCCTCTGGCAATGGCAGTCCTAGCAGTGGGGGTAAGAGTATGGCTTGTTTTGTAGACTAAGCCCAGTTTGGCATTTACAGCCTTACAGGTGGCAGTAATATGAGCGTCATAGGTGAGGGATTCATCAAGTGAGACACCCAGATATTTAAAAGAAGTTACCGTCTCTAACGGGTAGCCGTCAGCCCAATTGACCTGGAAAGATTCATGGCACTGTTTTAGTTTGATAGGGGACCCAAAGAGCATAGCCTTGGTCTTTCCAAGGTTGAGAACGAGCTTGTTTTTGGTGATCCAGGATTGAATATTTTGTAGGTCCATAGAGAGCTTAAGATTAATAGAGTGGACATCATCTGAGCTAGTATACAGGACAAGGTCATCGGCATATAGCAATGATGAACAGGAGGATATAATTTGAGGAATAGTGTTAATAAAAATCGAGAAAAGGAAGGGTCCGAGGATAGAACCCTGAGGTACACCAACATTATTGACTGCTTTTTCTGAGGTGGCAGAGTTGAAATTCACAGTTTGATACCTGTTTGATAGGTAACTATGGAACCAGTTTATAACTCCGGATGAGAAACCCAGGGAGTGGAGATTGGTAAGCAGAAGAGGGTGGTTAACAAGATCAAAAGCTTTCGTCAGATCGATAAATACTGCACCGGTTTGACGACCCTGGACCATGGCTTGAAGAACATCATTTGTCAGTTGAAATAGAGCAGTTTGAGTACTATGGCCTTTTCTGAAGCCGTGTTGGTTTG
Organism: Neoceratodus forsteri; assembly: GCA_016271365.2. Classification (NCBI taxonomy): domain Eukaryota; kingdom Metazoa; phylum Chordata; order Ceratodontiformes; family Ceratodontidae; genus Neoceratodus; species Neoceratodus forsteri. The sequence continues at coordinate 1,114,568,653 of CM057455.1, read as the reverse complement.
AGTGCAGAAGGTTATATTTGGCAAGGTGTTCTGAGATCTGTTCTGAGATGAGCTTCTCAAGGATTTTATTTAATACTGCCAGTATTGCTATTGGTCTATAGTTCACTATATCTTTTTTATCTCCATTTTTAAACACTGGCGTGACTCTACCCAGTTTCCATATCTCAGGCACTACGCCTTCCCTCAGGGACAAGTTGAATATAACGGACAGTGGTCCTGCAATGAAAGGTGCTGCAAGCTTTAGGAGTTTAGGTTTGAGGCAGTCAGATCTGACAGCGGTGCTGTCTGATATGGAGTTTAGATGTTTAAGGACATCATAGTATGATATAGCTTTAAAGTAGAAAGTGGGTGTCTTGGAAGTGTCTTCAGGGTAGGGGGATTCAGACATTAAGTTATCGGAAGAAAAAGCATTTGTGTAGCTCGAGAGGTCAGAGAAATGAGAATCAAATGCATTGGCAGTGGTGCCAGAGTTATTACAATGGACACCTTTCAGTATCATGTCATTGTTTAGCAGAGTTTGTTTTGAACCGAGGAAAGTCTTGACATGCAAACAAAATTTCTTTGGGTCGCCAGCAGCATCTAGCAGAAGGCCTTTACAGTACAGGCTTTTTGCAAGTCTTATTTGAGTTTTGCATTTTGTTTGCTGTTCTCCATAGTTACTATAATCCGCCGAGAGACCGGAGACTTTAAACTTTCTCCAGCATTTGTCCCTGTGTTTGAGGGCTGTGAGGAGGTCTTTGTGCAGCCATCTGGTTTGTTTACCACGAACGTGCCGAGTGATGACTGGGGTATGTTTATCTTGAAGGAGTACAAACCTGCTCAGGAAGGCATGAAGGGCAGTATCAGTACTTGTGGAATAGGAGACAGGGGACCAGTCAGTGTGGGACACATCATATAGGAAATAAGCCTGATTTAAATTTGCATAGTTTCTGAAGCATATATAATTTTGGGGGGATGTGTAGGTTGTGGAAGTGCTCCATATGCAAAAACCGGGGGAGTGATCACTGATACTATCCGGCAGCGTACCTGCATTTGCAATTCTGTCCAAGTGATTTGTTAGGACCCAATCAATAAGGGTGCTGGAGTCTGTGTTGACTGACACTCTTGTATAATCAGTAATGATTTGGTGCAAATTGCAGCTCTGTACTAGGGATTGAAGGGTGTCTTGAGATTTTCCAAGCCAGTTTAAATTTATGTCTCCGAGAATGATGAGTTCATTTTTCCCCGCATGTGCAGCTGTATGGTCTAGCAAATCAAGTAGGCCTTTTGTTCTACTATTAGGTGGATTGTAGGCACAGACAATGTGGAGTTTCTTATCTCCTAGTCTGAGTATGGCATGGATGTATTCACACAAGGAGTTTTTCTTGTCAGTTATCATAGCCATGCTTAGGTTGTTTTTGTAATAGATTGCGACATCCCCACCACGCTTTGGAGGTGGTCTGTCACATCTAAGAAGGTTGTAGTTTGGAAGCAGGCAAAAAGTATCTGGGATAGAGGGTTTTAGCCATGTCTCAGATATACAGAGCACATCTGGGTGGTGGTTTGCCACCCAGGCTTCAAGGTCTGCCTGATTTCAGAGAAGACTCCTAACATTAAGATGGACTATGTGAAGTCCTTTCGTATTATATCCAGAGCAGTTTAGGGGTAATGTACCTGGTGCGGGACCAGGGTTTAACTCTATGTCCCCAGACAGCATAAGAACCAGCAACATGAGGTACCTTAGCTTCTGCATGGCAAATTTAGGGCTACTGCAGCAGTAGGTGTGCCATTGTTTGGCAGCAGATGCAGTGGCATGGTAAATAAGTAGTTGAGGGAGGAGGGCAGGGGTCATGTCAATGCCACATTCAATTAGGATTAGCATGTTAGAGTATGTAAAATCGTTTAGACTCACGTCTCCATGTTGGATATGATTTTTGGGGTTAGGTACATTAAGGATGCTTAGTAGTACCAGTAACAGGATAAGAGAGGTCACAATGGGCGGTAGCCGGACCATACTGTAAGATTTCGTAGCAAGCATATTTTATAGGGCTGAGGCCAGGGATAGGGGATGCAGTAGAGGGCAAGAAATAACTGCTGCAAAAAGGAAGCTATTGAATTTTTCACCTGGTTTATGCGTCCTGTGATCTGCCTAGTATAACAGCTTCATGAAACATTCATGGAAAGAAAGACAAAAGTACAAATTTTCAGGTGGGTATGAGTGCATTAAACTGAAATGACAATTGGAAGCTGGATCCAGGGAAACTACAAGATGTGAAGAAAAAGCTGCGTTAATTTGAAAATTCAAGCAGACAGAATTGTTAAGTAAAGAGGGAAATAAATAGCTACAGCCTTAAAAGCTACGTATGTAAGAGATCAGAGTAGACTGGGCTAGAATAATATCAGCACAAATGTTGACAGAATTGCTAGAATGAGGAGAAATTAGTGAAGGATTAATTGGGGCACCCCCTGTGGCTCGTGAGTATAACGAGCCAATGGAAAAGTGAGGAGACAGAAAAATTGCCTGATTGGTCCCTTCACACTGTAAGATTAAATACCCAGATAGGGCAGGCGGGTGGGGGTGGGCGGGAGACACCGAAGGCATCGGGGCTAGCAGCTCTGATAAGAGACAGCGAGTGAGCGCCTGGACCTACAGGCTCTACCGCGGAGCAAACACCAGCTAGGAGTGACGCCCGAGGTGGAGAGAGCCCTGCTTTAAATTAAGATTTTTCAGACTGCTGCTTCACTATTGCAATTTAAATATTACAGTCTGCTGTTTAAACTGGAGCTAGACAGTGTAACTAATGCTCCACGCTCTGCCCGAAGTCCGGGGAAAAAAGGTGACAAGTTTAAATCGTGGAGGAAAGTTCAGTTCACGCTGGGCAGAGGTGCCACGGGTAGATCTCGTTTCTCGTAACTGGTTTCCTTACCGGTGGTGGCGTTTTCTTTGAGCAGCTCCAACAGGAAGGAGCCCGGAGTGACTGAGGCAGCTAAGGACAGAGAAAGAGGTACAGATTAGTAGGAGGGAGGGAACAGTAGACAAAGAAAGACCTCAGGACAAATAGGATTTACTGTGAGGGAAAAAAAAGAGGGTTACAAAGCACAATACAAGTTGCTTGTGTGACGCTGTGGGGTGCCGAGGTGGGGGTGGGAGATACAGCAGGGGGAAGAGAGAGATGAGCCCAGGTAGACAGACAGCTTTGCAGGGGGAGATAGATCAGTGACAGGGGAGAAAATGTATGTTTGAAAAGCACAAACACAAGTTACTTTCCTGAGCTCTAGTACAAGTACCAGCTAATAGAAATTAATATATTCAGCAGGTAGTAGCACTTCAATTGCTGCGAAGTTTAAAGCGGCAGGCTGATGAAATAGGGTAATGGCTGACCAAACATGCACAGGGTAAAACACAGTATATGAACTAATTTAGATTGGACAGAGCAGCAAATATTAATTAGGAGGCTACTGCCCCGGCAGCTCTGATAAGAGAGAGTGAGCACCTGGACCTACAGGCTATACCGCAGAGCAAACACCAGCTAGGAGTGAAGCCCAAGGTGGAGAGAGCCCTGTTTCAAATTAAGATTTTTCAGACTGCTGCTTCACTATTGCAATTTAAATATTACAGTCTGCTGTTTAAACTGGAGCTAGACAGTGTAACTAATGCTCCACGCTCTGCCCGAAGTCTGGGGAAAAAAGGCGCCAAGTTTAAATCATGGAGGAAAGTTCAGTTCACGCTGGGCAGAGGTGCCACGGGTAGATCTCGTTTCTCATACGTGGTTTCCTTACTGGCTGCAGCGTTTTCTTTGAGCAGCTCCAACGGGCAGGAGCCTAGAGTAACTGAGGCAGCGGCGGCGGCGTTTTCTTTGAGCAGCTCCAACAGGCAGGAGCCCGGAGTGACTGAGGCAGCTGGTTTCCTTTCTGGCGGCGGCGTTTTCTTTCAGCAGCTCCAACGGGCAGGAGCCCGGAGTGACACTGAGACATCCAACTACCAAACTAAAACAAACAAAAAAAAAAACAATGGTGGCATCACTCCACAGGCACCTAGTTAAATAATGTACAGAAAGTTTAATAATACATGTAAAGGATAGCTTGAAGATCAACATGGGCTTCTTTAATAACAATTAATACTAAATAAAATAAAGAGGGGATGACAAAAAAGGTTAATGACCAAGTCATTACTGTCCCATATCAGCGTACTAAGTGCAAACTAATACTTACAAATCAAGCTGAGTCCTTTCAGTGAAACGACTGAAGAAGCATCTTTAAATCTTCTAATTTCTGCTCCTGTTTACTTTTTTCCTTTGTGGAGATACCTTGGCCCATGTTTCATTTTGAAGGCTCCATTTATCCGTAGCTATTTCCATGTCCATTAAATCATTCTATTCAGCAATGTTCCAACTATGTAGCTCTTGGAATGCTGTGACTGGATCTTTGAAAAGACGAGGCCCATAAGAAAAAAATATTTTGAGTTTTGCTGGGTATGGGGTTATAAATTTAATACCCTGGTCCTTTAGCAGATGCAATAATGGGTTGTGAGCTTTACGCTGTGTCTGGATAGCAGGAGAGTAATCGTTATCAAAATAAATTCTTTGCCCCTTATAAAATAGCTTCCCCATCTTCTAAGCATGGTGCAGAATCTCCTGCTTGCTGGTGTAGTTCAAACAGCGAACTATAATTGATCTCAGGCATGCTGCTCCTGAAGCGGGCTTAGCTGCCAATGATCTGTGGACCCATACTATTTGTAGAAGTCCCAGTTCAGCCACATCCAGTTGCGTCTCAAAAAGATCTTGTAGAAACAAAATCATATTTGTACCCTCTGCTCCCTCCTTCAGACCATGTATTCTTAAATTATTTATGTGAGACCTATTTTCTAGGTCTTTGCAGTGATCCTGTGTGGCTTGCTGGTTGTGCAATAGTTTTGTCATGAGCCACTCCAGTCTGACTACCAGTGTGTCAGTCGCTGAAACAGACTGCTCCAAATCAACCACTCTCCCCCCAAAGCTGGTAGAACAGTTTTAAGTTCCAATTGCAAGCCATGAAATTCCACCCTGAATTCTCGAAGCTCAGAGAGGATATCTAGTATGGACGGTTGAGGTGGTTCCTGAGATGCAGGCTGATCCCAAGGTGATTATGCCATCACTGTAATGGAGCGTAATAGAGCCACGCTGAGTGTGTGCCAAATTGTAGGTATGTAAAAAATAAAAAATGCAAGATATGCTGCACATTGCATTTGTCAGATGCACAGGGTGGTCTGAGGAGTAACCCGCCGAAAGAAAGCACTAACAGAAGGGCCAAATACCACAAAAATTAAAAAATAAAGCCAGGCGGGGATGGAGATCATGGTTAACGATGTATCCGAGGTGGTGACGTCACTGAAAGTCTGAGTTTCTCACCCATTTAACTGTGTCCTTAACTGTACCCTGCTCCCTTAGCTTCTTCAGCAACCTACAGTGAGGTACCAAGCCAAACACCTTGCTGAAATTGAAGTAGAGTAAATCCACAGTATGAACCTTATTCACTACCCTGATTACCTAGTCAATGAATACTATCAGGTTGTTCTGACAAGACTTCTCTGCCATGAACCTGTGCTGCTTACTATCATGGAGTCAATTGCTCTCCGGGTAGTTCACGAGGTTCTCTTTGACTAGTGTCTCCATCAGTTTACCCACAATAGAGGTAAGACTAACATGTTTGTAGTTACCCAGTTGTTCCTTATCCTCCTTTCTGGAGTGGGACTACATCTTCTATCTTCCATTTTTTTGACTACTCCTTCCACAAATAAGCTATGGAATAGCCCTATCAGGGGTTCAGTTAGTTCCGTTGCCAACTCCTTGAGCACCCTCAGATGCATCTCATCTGGCCCAGGGGCCTTATCTATCTTTAGGGCTGCTAGCCCTTTCTGAACTCTTTCACTTGTAAATATTTGCTGCCATATCTCAGGGATCTCCTTTACAGCAGCCTTCATGCCTCTCTCTGGCAGAGACCTTCCATTTTCCATAGTGAATATAGAGCAGAAGCAATCATTTTAAATGGCTGCTCTCTGCCCCTCCTCAACTGCACTACTTCACTATGTTAACCTAATAATCTCTTCTCCCTTCTGTCTTTGTGTCTGTGAATGGCCTCTTGGTTTCATTGTTCTCATGTGGTAATCTCCCCACTCTTCCTTCCCTTGGCTTTCCTGGTAACTGGTAATGTTCTTCATCATGGCTTTCACTTCTTTCTTGGTCTTTCCAGAGAACAATATTGGTCTCTGGTACCTTTTTTTTTTGATTGCCATTTTTAAGCAAGACTTTGTTGCCCTGAGAATGGCCCTCCTTCACTGCCTCCCATCTTTCCCCCACATCCCTGATGCTGTCCACTCCGACAAACTTTTGTCCCAGACCAGTTCCTTTATCTGGTTGAAGTCTGCCCTTCTGAAATCTAGGACTTCAGCCTTTGATGAGGGCTTACTTTTCCCAAGGGCCAGATTGAATTATATAGAGTTATGGTCACTGGACCTTAGTGGTTCCCCTACCATCACTCCTTCTACCACTTATGAGTTAATAAGCACCGCACTGAGAATGGAAGCCTGCCTAGTGGGTTCCTTAACCAGCTGCACCAGCAGGCATTCCTGCAATGTATCCAGCAGGGCCTGTCTTCTGGAGTTTCTGACCTTTGAATGACCCAATTAAATTCTTGCAGGTTTAGTTCTACCACCACCTCTGTTTTCCACCCATCGTTCTAGTCCTTTCCCTAGCTCCTTTCCCCTCTTCCCCCCCATGTAGGAGGCTTATAGAACAATTCTTTCTGTAGTATTTTACCTGAGGATGCAGTAAGCTGAACCCACAGTAATTCTGTTTTTCCATTATCGGCCCTGATGTTTCCATCCTTCACTGTATCTATGCCTTCCTTCTCATATAGGGCAACATCTCCTCCTTGACCTTTTCCTCTGTCATATTCATTTATTTATTTATTGAGATCTTGGATTAACACCTTTGAGCAGAAAGCTCTTTCATAGGTTCCACGTCAAGTATGACACACACGAAAATACAGATATGTTCCACAGATACAGATACAGCAAGAAACAATTGAAAACTGACTCCAGGCATAAATTCTAACAATAGTTACACAATCTAAGTATGTACAGGGTGCAGAGTCAAAACAAAGGCTAACGTTTCATTAGATAACATGAGGAAGCTTGTTTAAAAGGAGAATTGTACAACTAACAACAAAGACAGATAATTGGATTGCACCTGAGTCAAAGAAAGAAGGAAGGTCTCTTTCCAGTAGAGAGGGACAAGGGAGGGGAGGAGGAAAGTGTGGGTAGGGAGAAGGCAAGCAGAGGTGGGGGTAGGATGAGGAGAGATAAGAGGGAAAGGTAAGAATAGTTATGTAGTCAAAGTGGAATAAAGGGGAGGAGGGTGGGGGAACGAGGGGTGGAGGAGAGTAGGGAGGGTGATGATGAAGATGTATTAAGGAGGTAGGGAGGAAAGAGGTATGGAATGACAGAGGGGTAAAAAAGGGAAAAGGAGGAAGGAAGAAAAAATAAATAATTTAGGCAGGGGTAGAAAGCCCATGATTGTGCTAACTTGACCAGGGGCCAAAGAAATGGACATGAAGCGTAACATTTTACTAATCAACAGAGATCACAGAGATTGCAAATAGTAGGAGCAAGGTAAAGGCAAAATAGTGGTTGCAGTCACAGGTTGCCAGTGAGATTAGATACTAATGGAGTTTTTTCTTAAAGGGGCCCAGCAACGTAGCATTGGTTATGACAGGAGGCAGGGAGTTGTACCTCTGCAGAGCTCTGTATGTGAATGCATGTTGTCCAAAGGCGGTGCGGCACCGTGGGATTCTGAAAGCCTGTTTGCCAGAGCTTCTGGTACTAAGTGGGTTACATGCAGGGGAAAGAAGGGCCATTACGTCAAGGAGTAGCAGTCCCAAGGTGACTTTTTTTTGCAAGCAGGCATGATTGCTATTTGAGCCTACTGTCAAATTGTAACAAGCTAACCTGGGCATAAAGATTGCAGGTGTGTGTCAAGCATGCAGCACCAGTAAGAAGGTGGCATGCTTAATTTAAGGCTGTTTTTATACATTGGAGGGCAGTGTCTGCAGCCGCACCATAAATGACAATACTATAGTCTGCAAGAGAGACCAAAGAACTGTGGATGGCCATGTTCAGTGCTTCTGAAGTGAGATTATGTTCATTCCTATTCAGAACTCCTAAACGCTGGTTAATAGCTTTGGCTGTTCAGTTGATGTGCTGGGTGAAAGACAGGGTAGAGTCAATAGTTACATCCAGGTACCTGAAATGTTTAACTAGTTCAAGAGAGGAGCCAGTGTCATTAATGATGGTAAGTGGAAAGGTTTTGTGTCTGCATTGGGAGGTCAAAAACAATATTGTCTTAGTCTTGTTATAATTAAGAATGAGCTTATTATCCCAAAATCACTTCTCTGCATAGTAAAGGATTGCTGAAGTTGGTCCTGGAGAAGGTGAGGGTCCATGTTGCTGGTAAAAAGTACAGCATCATCAGCATATAGAAGTATGCGGTCACAGCAAGCTGCAGGTAGTGAATTGAGGAAGAGGCTAAAAAGCAATGGAACCAAGATAGATCCCTGCAGGACTCCAGAGTGTACAGACCTTCTATCGGACAGGGTGTTACCAATTTTTACCTGCTGTGTTTGGCTGCTTAAGTAACTGGAGGACCAGCTTGTAGTGTCAGAGGGAAGACCAATGGAGGAGAGTTGTCTGATGAGGAGATTGTGGTTGACAGTGTCAAAGGTCTTGGTAAGTTTTATGAAAGTTGCCCCTCCGAAGATCACTTTTTCCAGATAATTATTGATAAAGCCTGTAAACTTCAGGAGCACAATGAGGTGATCCTTGTGTTTTAGTAGATCAAGAAGAACAGGGGTGATCCAGGGATTATGCGTTCCCTTAATTTTCATAGTTTTGAAGGGGGCATGCTTATTGCAGGTTGCATTAAAGAGGTCAATGAAGAGTTCCAATGCAGTGTTGACATTGCTGGCTGTATATACATTAGATCAATCAGTGATTCTCATGTCATCTTTCAGCAGCTCAAGGTGTCTCGGAATGAGGACCCAGCTAGTGACAGTTCTGGCTGGGGTTTGCCGTAGTTATTGGACCAGTAAAACTTGACAGGGGAGTGATCACTAATACAGTCGTGTAGGACAGAGGTGCCCTTGACATTATCTGACTGGTTAGGTAGCATCCAGTCCAGTAAGCTATTGGTCTCAGTTTTGTAGTTCCTCCTGGTTGGGGCTTCTACACGATGGGAAAGGTGGATAGCAGATAATGCGTCCTTGGCATCAGTGACATTAGGGAAGAGCCAGTTTATATTAAAATTTCCAAGCATTAGAAATTCTGAGTGAAGGTTCATCCCTTTTAAGGCATTTATGAAGGATGCAAAGCCAGGTTTAGTGTGCCTTGGAGGGATGCAAACAGAAAGCACAGTGAGTGTTTTTTTGTGTGTACTGAGAAGCAACTTAACAGCCAGCATTTGGATTAAATCACCACAACCAGGGGTGGAGACCCCAGGCCCTGCAAAGTGTCCTTTATGTAGACATCACATCCACCACCATGCTGAGAAAGGTGAACACACCTAAATACTATGTAGCCAGGAATTAGGATTGCTGTGTCAGGGACATTAGGAGTGAGCCAGGTTTCTACTACAGAAAGCATGTCTGTATTAAGTCTGGCAGTCCATACTTGTAGTCTGTCAAGTTTTGGAAGAAGGCTACGAATGTTTAGTGATGTCACTGTTAGATCGCCAATATTTCTTGGTGAGTGGTTTGAGCAGTGGGTAGATTCAGGATTAGGATGTATATTGCTCAAGAGCAATAATAGCAGCACTATTAGTCTTTTCAGGTATTCCTTAAATAGTTTTTTGGAGCAGGCGTGTAACCTGCAGTTAGCGTGGCATTGCATTGCGGTTCCCTGTTTAAAGGAGATTTGCTAGAAGAGTGCCAAGGCGTCAGGCCAATGGGGAAGACAGAACCAAGACCATTCAACATAGAGTGAGCCCCTCTGTAGCTTATGTGTGGAGGAGGTCAGATTAAGAGGGGAGATTATGGACTATAGGTATCGGTTATGGCACTGGTTGCTCCCAAGTGGGCAGGTAGACACGTTCCTGCAATTAGGAGTCCTGAGAGTGTGAAGTTCCACTTGGTATGAGAGTAGCTAGGTAAAGAATGTTTGACTGGTGTAATAGGGGAGGAGAGGAGGATAGGATGGCAGTTACTTTGAGATTGCTTCCCTGCTAGCTTAGGCCCTTAGAGGAAATGATGACCTGTTGAGATCCAGCATCACATAATGTATTAAAATTCCTGAACAGTGATAAACTATGGCCTGGGCATATGCAAGATGTGAAATCCTTTTGTCTGTATGTTTCCTTTGTTCTTCAAAGTTCTCAAAGACAAGTACAGTTCCTTTAGGAGCAGGTCAGATGAAAATGTTGATTCAGTCACAGAACCCAGAATCACCAAGTTTGTCAGACTTATTTACCTGATTTATTTTTCCTTGGGATGGTTTCCAAAAAGTTGATTTAAAATGAAAATGCTGATGATACTTCAAGGAAATGATGAGTTGCTGAGGTACGTCATCACAGAATGTGTTAAAATTCCTGAAAGGTGATAAACTGTGGCCTGGGCATATGCAAAATGTGAAATCCTTTTGTCTGTATGTTTCCTTTGTTCTTCAATGTTGTAGCCTGGAACTGTCAGCTCCTTATCCTTACTCCATGTGGCCAAAGTTTCTGTGATGGCTACTAGGTCATTAAAGTGTCTGCCAACATTGCCTGGTGCTCATTAATTTTATAACCCAGACTCCTGGCATTAAAGCAGAGCCCTTTCCATCTTTCATTTCAACAGTTCTTTCTTTTTCCTGTTCTTTCTCCCTTATTCTTCCCTAGCCACCTTAGTTTTCATACATTCATGCTGAATGTAAGCTTTCACAGCACTCTTTCATTGGCTTCTTCCCCTAACTAGTTTGAACTTCAACCTTACTGTTACTCACTTTGTGGCTACTTGTCCCCTGTTCAGGAGGAGCCCTAGCTCCATTTCCTACACACTCAGTATCTTTGCACATCCAGTCTGGAGGATCTAGCTGCTGCAGATAACACTTTTTATTATTGGTCTATGTTCGTATCTGTATACAGAGATGCTTTTACAAAGAATCCCCAACAGCAACTCAACCAGTGCAACACCTGCAGTGTTGAACAGGTTGTGGGTTAGTCCTCTCTCCCCCAACATCCATCGCCCCCAAGAGGTAGAAATCTAAAAGTCTAGGGAGATGGGGCAGCAGAGCATCCTGCATGGGGCGTGCAATGTGCACAACCCCACACAAGCAATACATGACTCCAGTTGCTGTTGGGTCCATCTGCACTTTGTTACAGTGATGTGATCACCATCGGCAAAATGCTGTCACTGTAAAGTCTGTCAACAAATTTCTTGTCGTAGTGACTTGGTGGAATGGTTGGTGTCCACAGGCAACCAAAATTAATTATACCTTGAGAGGGCAGACAAAAGATAATTTCTTTGCTTACCTGCAACACTTTCAGGCAAGCCAAGGGTAAGTGGAGAGGAGTGGTTCTCCTTTACATTAGATATAAAATAGGACTTTTTGAAATTGTGCATCAAGGAGTACTGGAAGGGATAGAATGCCTATAAGTAGTGTCAAAACAACATAAACTTCTCTTAGGTGTAGTCTATTACCTCCCAAATATAAATGTCAGTAACTTTGAAGTATTAGCCCAAAAAATAGCCTCCCTGTCATTGAATAAGGATATAATGTTAATTGGGGACTTCAACACTGCTTGGGGTAACCACAGGGGCAAGAAGTTAGAAAACTGTTTTGAGATCGTAAATGTTAGGCAGCCAGTAAACCAGGTTACAAGGAAAAGTGGAGTAGTCAGGGTAGTATATTGGATCTAATGTTTTTATCAAGGGGATTCAACATCGGAAACTGTCAGGTCTTGCCCCCCAATTTAGGTGACCATAATCCCATACTTTGCAAAATAACAGACAACTATAATTGTTGGGAAGAAGGGAAAACCAAAATTAGAAGGGACGATGCAAATTATCACCCAGATCATTTTATCAGGGATTTGAATTGTGAAAAATGGGAAAGACTAAAGTTAATCCCAGATGTAAATATGGCAGTTGACAATTTTACTAAGACCTTCCTGAGGGTTTGTGATAGACATGCACCCCTTAAAACAAGTAAAATAAGGAAAAAACACCTACCCTGGGTAAACGAATTCCTGAGGAAAGAGATATGTGTAAAAGACAGAGCTTGGAAAAAAGCACACAGAACAAAAAATGGGGCAAATTGGGATGACTATAAAAACCAATAAAATAAGTGCAAAAAATTAGTTAAGCAAGATAGGAAAAAGTTCTATAAGAACAAAATTGAAAAAGCAACTTATCCAAGCAGTACTGACACATCATACAAGATTTGGAAAACCCTATTATAGCCAAGCAAGGTATACAATTGTCACATGACAGAGGGGGATTTCTAGACTCAAAAACAGTATCCCAGGTACTAAATCACTGTTTTACAACACTACCTGATATAGACATCCTAGCTGGTAAGATAATAAAAATAGATGCAGTTAAAATAGGAAGTGACAAAAAGAAACTCCCCCCAGTTTTATTTTAGGAAAATAAGGACAAAGGAAGTTACGGATGAAATAAAAAAAAAAAAACCTAAAAAATCATATGGGCTGGATAAAATAAAAATAGACACATAGCGGATTCCCTGTAGGGGGAAGGCCTCAAACAAACTGGTACAACAACCCACAAGAGAAAGGGCTATCCTAGATCTAGTACTGACTAACAGGGAAAGGATCACAGATCACCAGGTAGAAGGCCACCTCGGGGCCAGTGACCATCACATGGTATGGTTCAATTTGGCCACTAGAACTAAATCATCCCATTATAAGGCAAAAATATGGGACTTCAGAAAAGCTGACTTTGATAAGGTGGCCAACAAAGTTAAGTTAGCCCTGGCAAAAAGAAATACAGGTACAAAACAGGGTACTAAATGAGAAAAAGACCAAGGTAGAAAGGTCAGTGGGGGATGCTGCAACAGAAGGTAAAGCCATCAAAAAATGGAGAGCAACGAGTACCAATGCCCGTAGTCTGAGTAACAAGCTTCCTGAATTAGTGGCCTTGATGGAGGAGGAACATCTGGATATCGTGGCAGTCACAGAAACATGGTACACACAAAACCATGACTGGGATGTAAACATACCAGGATACACTATCTACAGGAGGGACAGGGAGCGTAAAAGAGGACCTGGGGGTAGTCATATCAGATGACCTAAAGGTGGGCAAGCAATGTGAGAGGGCAGCAAGGAGGGCTGGGGGGATACTGGTATGCATAGGGAGAGGCATCACCAGTAGAAAACAGGAAGTTATTATCCCTCTGTACAGACAGCTAGTGAGACCCCATCTGAAGTACTGTGTGCAGTTCTGGAGACCCAATCTCCGCAAAGACATAGACAGGATGGAAGCTGTCCAGAGGAGGGCAACTAAAATGGTGCAGGGTCTGCACTGGAAGACATATGAAGAGAGACTTAAGGAGCTTAATATGTATAGCCTCGAGGAAAGGAGGAGGGGGGACATGATAGAAACTTTCAAGTACCTCAAGGAAATCAACAAAGTCCAAGAGGGTAGCATCTTTCAAAAAAAGAGGTGTGCAAGAACAAGGGGCACAATTTGAAGATAGAAGGGGCGGCTCAGAGGTAATTTAAGGAAGTATTTTTCACAGAGGGTTGTGGATGTATTGAACGGCCTTCCAGAGGAGGTTGTGGAGTCAAAAACAGTGGTGGAATTCAAGCATGCATGGGGCAGTCATAAGGCAATTCTAGGGGGTGGGGGTAGGAAGAAGTAGGCTGCTGGTTAACTAGGATCTGCAGCTTATCCATCAGGTAGGGAAATGAGCAGACTGGGTGGGCCAAGCAGTCCTTATCTGCCGTCAAATTCTATGTTTCTATGTTTCTATGTAGGTAAGACGGTACAGGCAAAGTGGCCAAGCATTAAGGATGCAATACTTGAAGCAACATCCCATTGTGTTAAAGAGAAAAAGAAGTGCAAAAGAAGAAGGAAACCACTTTGGTTCTCAAAAACAGTAGCAGAAATGGTCAGAGCCAAAAGGATGGCCTTCAGGAAATATAAGGGAATGCAGCGGGATGAAGATAGGGAGGTATACCAAACTTCCCTAAGTAAGTCGGGCAAATGCCCAAACCAAGGAAACACTAGCACGAACAGTAAAAGAAGGTGATAAGACTTTCTATAGATACATTAGTGAAAGGAGAAAGTGCAGATGGGGTATTGCTAAGATAAAACAGGATAAGGGGGCATGTGAGGAGGAGGACCATGTAAAAGCATCTATCCTAAACAGATAATTCTGCTCAGTATGTATTGAAGAGAAGGCAGGGCAGGGTCCACAGCTCAGCACCATGGACACAGGGGGGAAGGAGGTGTGCACTAGTCCCTTCACAAAAGAAAGGCTCCTACAAGACTTTGATAAGCTCAGGGTAGACAAGGCAATGGGACCTGATAGCATACATCCCAGAGTAATAAAGGAGCTAAGGGTGGAACTAGCAGAACCATTATCAGAACTGTTTAGTGAGTCTCTGAGCACAGGAGAGGCCCCAGAAGACTGGAGAAGGGCTTATGTGATCCCGCTGCACAAGAGTGGTAGCAGAGAGAAGGCAGAGAACTACAGACCAGTCAGTCTTACCTCAGTAGTGGGCAAGATTATGGAGACATTCCTTAAGGAAAGGATAGTGCAACACCTGGAATCCATAAGAGCACAGGATCCAAGACAGCATCTGTTTATAACAGGAAGGTCCTGTCAAACTAATCTCATAGATTTCTTTGACTGGGTAACCAGAGTGTTGGACCAAGGGGGGAGCAGTTGATGTCGCCTACTTTGACTTCAGCAAAGCTTTCGATGCTGTTCCACATAGAAGATTGATTAATAAGCTGGGTATGCTCGGGGTGGGTCAGAAGTTGGCCAACTGGGTGGCAAACTGGTTGATGGGCAGAAAACAGAGAGTGGTGGTAAATAGTATACAGTCAGAAGAGATGCAAGTCACAAGTGGGGTACCTCAGGAATCAGTCCTGGGGCCAGTCCTCTTCAATATCTTCATCAGTGACATTGCAGATGGACTGGAGGGTAAGGTTTGTCTGTTTGCAGATGACACCAAGATCTGCAACAGAGTAGATGATCCAGATGGTTTAGGCAAAATGAGAAGAGATCTGAATAAACTGGCAAAATGGTCAGAAGAGTTGCAACTGGGGTTTCATGCAAAAGAAGTGCAAGAACAGGCACATAGGGAAGAGAAACCCTGAAGCCACCTACAGGCTGGGAGGAGAGCTGCTGGCACTCACAATAGAAGAAAGAGACTTGGGCATCATCATCACAGATGACCTGAAATCATCTAAGCAGACCACTAAAGCAGTATGTAAGACTAGGAGGAAATTGGGGGTGTATTAGTAGGGATATCACAAGTTTTAAGAGGAAGGTAATGATCCCTCTATACAAGACATTGGTTAGGCCCCATCTGGAGCAGTGCATACAGTACTGGAGGCCACACCTTCACAAGGACATTAACCAAATTGAGGCAGTCCAGAGAAGGACAACCAAAATGGAGCAGGGACTGCATCAGAAAACATATGAGGACAGATTAATGGAGCTCAGTATGTATACCCAAGAGCAAATGAGGGAGAGAGGTGATATGATTGAAACATTCAAACACCTTAAGGGCATTAACAAGGTGAAAGAGTCTAACATGTTTCAATGTAAGAAAAATAATAGGACAAGAGGACATGGTATGAGATTAGATGGAGGCCACTAAGGGGTAATGTGAGGAAGTTCTTTTTCATTGAAAGGGTGGCAGATGCATGGAACAGCCTACCTCAGGAAGTGGTGGATATGAATGCATTGCAGGGCTTCAAAAAGACATGGGATAGGCATAAGGGAGCAATACAGATGAGTATGAATAAATAGGCCACTAACAGACCAAAGGCCGATGAACACATTCATAAGGTAGAAAAAGAAATTAGCAGACTGGATGGGCCTTGCGGTCCTTATCTGCTGTCAACTTCTATGTTTCTATGTAAATAAAATTTGTAAAGGATTCAAAGGACATATTGTTGTCAGCTATAACAAAATTATTTAATCAAAGTCTAATAGAAAACATATTCCCAGAAATGTGGAAGACTGCAAAAATGTTCCCTCTATTTAAACAACCCTTCCAACTATAGGCTGATTGTGGTCCTCTCCATCCTTTCTAAGCTGATGGAGCAGATAATATATAATCAACTGTACAAGTAAGTAAGTAAGGTGACGCTAACTGAGGGAGCGGTGGATGTGGCAGTGGTCACTGAGACCTGGGCCACCGCAGGACACGACTGGGACCTGAACCTGGAGGGTTACAATATGTTCAGGAAGGACAGGGAGGAGGGGAAAGGGAGGAAGGGTAGCAACAATAGTCAAAAACTGCATTGGCATAGGGGGAGTAGAGGAGGCAGAGGGAACCGTGGAGGTGATCTGAGTCACCTTGTTAACAAGGGGGGGCAAGAAAGTAAAAATAAGAGTGGTGTATAGACCCCCTGCACTGGCGGAGAAGCTGGAGGAGAGTCTGGTGGCAGATGCTGGGAGACACTGCAGATTGGGCAGGGGAAGGGTGGTGATGTTGGGGGACTTAAACATGCCAGGAACAGCCTGGGAGACTATGACATCCTCGGTGGCCAGGGAACAGAGGTTGCAGGATGTCTTTCAAGATGAGTTCCTAACTCTGCAGGTGGGGGAACCGACCAGAGAGGAGCAGGTACTGGATGTGGTCCTGGCAGACAGTGACCAGATTGGGGGCCTGAAGTAAGGGACCCATTGGTGGGGAGTGACCATGCCACAGTCTGGTTCTGCCTGGACCTAGGAGGGGTAGAAGGATGCACAAAGACGGAGGTAACTGACTTCAGGGGGGCGGATTTTAAGGAAATGGGAAGGATCTCTAAGGAGCATTTGGATGTGATTGGGTCAGACATGGACGCTGACAGTAGGTGGGAAATTATCAGGAGAGGGGTGCAGGATTGCTACCAGCACCTGTGCCAGATTAAGATGAAATGCAGTAGGGCCCGAAAACCCTGCTGGTGGACCAGGGAGGTCCAGGAGGCGGTGCGGGGAAAGAAGGCAGCCTATAGGCAATTCAAGTGCTCAAGGAGTGAAAGGGATTGTGGGGAGTATGAACTGATGGCTAGAAGGCCCACTAGGGTGGTGAGGGCAGCTAAGGCAAGGAAGGAGCAGAACCTGGCCAGGGAAATTAGGAGAGGGAACAAGGGGTTCTTTAGATACATTGGGGAAAAACAAAGGGTGAAGGGGCAGATTAGCAGGATTAAAACAGGGGAGAGATGGGCACAAGACCCGGGGGGAGCAGGCTGAGGTACTAAATGAGTACTTCACCTCAGTTTTCACCAAGAAAAATGGGGGTGCTGCATCACATATGGGAGGAGACAGTAATACTGAGGAGGGGGGAACCCTCACTGATCAGAGGGTCTGGGAGGGAAGGGGGAGGCATCACTGGCAGGAGGGGAGGAGGCTAAGCAGGGAGAAGAGGTAGCAGAGGTGGAAATCATGGCAGAGAGAGTGAGGTAAGCCCTCAGGTCCCTTAAGACGGAGAAAGCACTGGGGCCGGATAAATTACATCCCAGAGTGCTGAAGGAACTTGCGGATGTCCTGGTGAAACCCCTGGCAGAGCTTTTCAGCATCTCTTTGAGGACAGGGTGGGTGCCCCAGGACTGGAAGGTGGCGCATATAGTGCCTATCCACAAGGGGGGATCAAGGGAGGTGGCAGAGAACTACAGGCCTGTCAGCCTGACATCGGTGGTGGGCAAGGTGATGGAGGGCATTGTCAAGGAGAGGCTGGGGGGACATGGAAAAGTCAGGGTACCTGGACGACAGACATCATGGATTCGTCCCAGGGACTGGGTGATGAGTGCCTTGGACCTGGGTAGACTAGTGGACGTCCTCTTTCTAGACTTCAGCAAGGCATCTGATTCTGTTTCTCATGAGGGCCTGTTGGATAAGCTGGGAGAAATGGGGGTGGGGAACCTCATGATCAGATGGATAGACAATTGGCTCCAGGACTGGATCCAGAGGGTCGTAGTTGGTGGGATAGTCTCATCCCCAAGGAGGGTCATTAGTGGGGTCCCACAGGGATCAGTCCTAGGTTACCTCCTGTTCAACGCCTACGTCTCTGACATAAGGACAGGTATCAGGAGTGAGACGAGTCTCTTTGCGGATGACTCAAAACTGGGGGTGGTGGTGGATGGGGAGGAGGGAAGGGTGGCCCTACAGGGTGACCTGGAGGCTCTGGAAAGATGGTCTAGAAAGTGGAAGCTGAGGTTCAATGCTGGGAAATGCAAGGTACTGCACCTGGGGGCTAGAAACACGGGCCAAGTGTGCACCCTGGGGGGGGGATGCTGCAAGTCTCAATGGCTGAGAGGGACCTGAGGGTGGTGGTGGATGTCAAGATGAACAACTCGGAGACTTGTAGAAGGGCAGCAGCCAAGGCCAACAGGATGCTGGGATGCATCGCTAGGGGGATCACCTCCAGAAGGAGGGAAGTGATACTCCCTCTGTATAACTGCTTGGTGAGGCCACACCTCTAGTACTGCATGCAGTTTTGGAGGCCACACTTAAAGAGGGCCATTAAACTCCTGGAGAGGGTCCAGAGGAGGGCAACCAAAATGATTTGGGGCTTGGGGCACAGGACCTATGGGGAGAGGCTCAAAGAGCTAAATATGTACACAATGGAAGAGAGAAGGGACCGGGGGGCATGATAGAGGTCTTCAGGTACATGAAGGGGGAAAATAGGGGAGTAGTGGTTAGGGTGCTTCGAAGGAAGGAGGAGGGGGCAACTAGAGAGCATGGGTGGAAGCTGGAGGGTGGAAGATTCCGGGAAGAAAGGAGGAGGTGCTACTTCACTGAGACAGTGGTGGAGCCATGGAATGAGCTGCCCAGGGGGCTGGTGGAGGCAGAGACTTTGGAGGGGTTCAAGAGGGGGTGGGACAGGTACAGGGGAAGGGTTCTGGAAGCAAAATCCAGTGCAGCAAGAATATCCAGAACTGGGAAGGGAGAAGCCAGAGAAGGCGAGGGGGGCAGCAAGGTTAGCTTCCAGGGTGGGGGCTGACCAAACGAGCAGACACGAAAGACCATTAGGCCTATTCTGCTGGCATTTTAGTATGCTAGTATGTTAGTAAGTATTTGGAAAAATACTCTAACAAAATTTCAACATGGATTTAGGACAGGGTATTCGATTGGCACCTCGCTCATGGATAAGGTGGCAGCTGCCCTGGATGCAGGGACGTCCATGGACACGGTGTTCATAGGCCTGCCCAAAGCTTTTGATTTAGTAGACCATCACATATTGTTTGGGAGGATGGAGAAGATCGGAATCACACCTAGGGCAGTACAGTGGTTCAAATCTTGTTTAGGGGAAAGGAAACAACAAGTCGAAATAAATAATCAATTATCTGAGTTAAGCAACTTATCAAAAGGTGTGTCCCAGGGGTCAGTCCTGGGGCCACTGTTGTTTTTGATTTATGCAAACGAGTTGCCAACAAACATAAATAACACACACATAAAGCTTTATGCAGATCACACTGTACTATTGCCAACTGCTAGAAAGCATGATGAAATTATAAAAAGACTTCAGTTAGACTTTGACGTCCTTCAAGATTGGTTTTCTAATTCTAAGCTTGTGTTAAGTGAAAAAAATATGCAGGTTATGTTATTTAATTAAAAAGTAACCAAGGTTAGAAATAATACAATACAGGATAAGGGAATAGTAACAATAGGGTTAAAAAAGTAACAATTATAAACCAATATAAATATCTAGGAGTGATTATAGACAGTTCCTTAGAATTTTGTGACCATATAGATTATATTACAAGGAGAGTTAACAACAGAATAAAGGCCCTGCATAGATCCTACCAAATTGTGATGTACCAGATGAGGAAAACAATTGCAACACAGTTGATATTGCCTGTGTTTGAATATGGTAATCTAGTTTACAACTCTGCTGAACAAAATCACTTAGATGAAGTCAAAAAAATCATACAACTGACTGACAAGATTTGCCTTGAAATGTAGTTTTAAGACCCACCACTGTCTGATGTATAAAGAACTAAATTGGGATAGTTTGATGGTACACGGTTAAAAAAACAATATTCATTATTAATGTTTAAGATTATTAAAGGGTTGATAAAGGGAAATCTAAATAGCCAATTTGGTTGTGAGACACAGTGATTAAAGATGCAGCGCATTTAAAATCCGCTGGCGAAGTGAACGCGAAGTGGCCACTTCGCGTTGGCACTTAGCTATGCAGAGTGACCCATAGGAAAGGCTCATTTCGCCGCCTTGTTATTATTACTTTGCATTGTCATTCCACCTTAAATGTGAAATAAGGTGGAGTGACAACAATATTGGCAGCATCCCACCCACACAGTCACTGGAATGAATGTGCATCCCCAAAGTGCTACTGTCTTGTGTCCAGAAAACTCCCCAGTGCTCATGAAGTGAAATGAGAGTGTAACAAGAAATGCAAAATCTCCCAGAATTAATAGCGCACTCAGTCATGTGCGCAGTGGTCAGGTCACAAACAGAGTCACCAGAATTAATATACATCCCCAAAATGCTACTATCTTGTGTCCAGAAAATTCCACAGTGCTGACGAAGTGAAATGAGAGGGTAACAAGAAATGCAGTATCCCAGAATTAATGGTGCTGTGCAAATGCACAGACAGATTAAGATTGTAGGGCACACTCAAGGAACACATATGAAAAGGCACAACAACACCTAACCAGTGCTCACAAGTCACAGATCCAAATCTGGAAAGGAATACATTTTGCAAGTTGGGGGATTAGTGCACGGCAGTAAAAATCCAGTACCAGTAAAGATACCCAAAAGCAGTATAAAACATTCATGCAGGTGCAGTGGATAGCAGGTTCACACTGCTGCAATTACTCTGTAACACAATGAAAGGTGTCTGATTTAATAGCACACATGGCATGCACACTCACACGCACACTCAAGTAATGCATAGCAAATTGAAAAACTTTAGTAATATAACCAAATCTTTAAAACAGACAAATTGTACACTGCTGCACTACAACAATCAGCAAAAAAAATTTCAAGAATTACCGAAAATATTAGTGTGCACATTAACACAGTTATACAAGAAAAATATAACCAAAACAGAAAGACTGCCTTTTTCTCCCAGTTAATCTACCTACACAACAAATACATCTCTCCCCAAAGCACACTTCACAGTACTTGGACTGACTGTTCTAAATTAACATTCAAAATCCACACACAACAATAAACACTTAATGATATGAGCACAGAAGGGTTTCCTACAATCAATGTACTACATTTTGAGCAAAAATATTACTCAAAAAGGCATTTTAAACAGATTTTAGAGGTTTTGAATCACAAAGCTCTGAGAGCAAACTGTCTCAAGGTACCACTGCACACACACTACCCAGGCCAGAAATGAGGCTGTGCAGAACAATCTAGAGCCCATGTAACCTGCAATCCCATGAATAACTGCAGAATTTCATGTGGAGCTCAATTACAAGGTGAAGTGAGACAAATTACATTGATTTCAATGTACTTCACCTTAAAATTGTTGGAGAAGTGATTTGGGGAAGGCGGAATAATGCAAAGTCATTGGTTTCAATGGACTTTGCATTCCTCATTATGAAGCGAAGTACTCCGCTTTACATTGTGGAGTTCTCCGCGGAGTCCGCCTTACTCAGTGAATCACTTCTGTGACTGCATTTGTGACCGTGATGATGAAGAACGTGATTCGGTGTCGACGGTGTGAGATAAACAATATCTAACTGTATTGGGAATGCGAATGCCTAGAGCTGTACTTCCCCAATGAGCTGAAGCACAAACTCATAGATACACATATACATAGATACATAGACAGTGACGGCAGATAAGGGCCTGTGGCCCACCCAGTCTGCCCATTTGAGCTTGTAAGTTCAGTTTATGTTTTCCTAGAAGTCTGTTGCCCCTTACCCCTGACCTCCAGAATTCCTTTATGTCAATCCCATGCATTCTTAAATCCCGTGATTGTTTCAGTCCCCACCACTTCCTCTAGCAGGGTGTTCCACTTGTCCACCACCTGTTCTGTGAAGAAATTTTTCCTCACATTTTCTCTGAATCATCCTCCCTCCAATTTCATCCCATGCCCTCTAGTCCTCGAACATATTTTTTGTTTAAAAATAGTATATTCCTGCACCCTGTTCCTCCCTGTAAGATACTAGTATGTCTCTATCATATCCCCTCTCTCCCTCCTCTCCTCCAGGGAGTACATGATCAGTTCCTTCAACCTGTCCTTATAGGACTTGTGATGCAATCCATGTACCATCTTTGTTGCCCTCCTCTGAACCTTCTCTACCCTGTCTATGTCCTTACATAGGTAAGGTCTCCAGAACTGTACACTGTACTCCAGGTGGGGCCTCACTAGTGTCTTGTATAGTGGAATTATGACCTCCCTTTTCCTGCTGGTGATGCCCCTGCCTATGCATCCCAGCATCCTATTTGCTTTTCCTGCTGCCTTGTCACACTGTTACCCTAATTTGAGGTCATCAAAGATGATAATCCCAAGATCCCTTTCCTGCTTGGTGCATGCTATATCCTCACCCCCCGAACTGATATATTGTGCCAGGGTTTTTGTGCCCAATATGCATTATCTTGCACTTCTTTGCATTGAATTTCAACTGCCAAACCCCTGACCATTCTTCAAGTTTCTGCAGATCCCTTCTCATTCTGTCTACACCCTCTGGTGTGTCTACTCTGTTACAGAGCGTTGTGTCATCAGCGAACAGTGAAATTCTGCCTTCTAGATCCTGCACAATGTCACTGATGAAGATGTTGAATAGGACCAGTCCCAGCACTGATCCCTCTGGTACCCCACTGGTCACTCTTCCCTCTGTGGAGTGACAGCCATTTACCACTACCCTCTGCTTCCTGCCGCCCAGCCAGTTATCTACCCACCACACTACTGTCCTGCCCACACCCATATTCCCCAGTTTGTGTAATAGTCTTCTATGTGGTACAGTGTCAAAGGCCTTGCTGAAGTCCAGATAGGCCATGTCCACTGCCCTCCCCTGATCCACCTTCCTAGTCACCCAGTCAAAAAATTCAACAAGGTTGGTCTGACATGACCTCCCCCTGGTGAAACTATGCTGCCTTGGGTCCTGTAGTCCATTTACAACCAGATGTTCCACCAATCTCTCCTTCAGTAGTGCTTCCATGATCTTCCCCACTATCGAGGTGAAGCTGACTGGTCTGTAGTTCCCCGCTTCCTCTTTGTTCCCACTTTTGTATAAGGGAACTACATCTGCTGTCCTCCAGTCTTTGGTTACCTCCCCTGTTTCCAGTGATCGGCTAAACAGGATAGCCAGAGATTCAGCCACCACCTCTCTTAGTTCTTTAAGGACCTTGGGGTGCACCCCATCTGGCCCATTGCTTTATCAACTCTTATTACTTCCAGTTCTTTCAGGACCCTTTCTCCTGTTAAGGGACTTATGTCCATTTCTGCACCATTCTCACCCCTTGTACTCCGTTCAGACCCATTACCCTCCTCTTCCTCAGTAAAGACTGAGCAGAAATACCTCTTCAATATGTCAGCTTTACTGATGTCATTCTCCAAGCAGCCCCTATCCTCCCCCTTTAGTCTCACTATCCCTCCCTTTGCCTTTCTTTTTTCACTTATGTACCTGTAAAAGGTTTTGTCCCCTCTACCCACTGATTTTGCAATGTGTTCTTCTGTCTGAGCTTTGGCTTCCCTTACTGACCTCCCTGCCTCCCTTTGCTTCTCCTGGTACTTCTCCCTATCTCCTATCCCCTACTGCCTGTGTCTTTTTGTATTGCCTGAATGCAATCTTTTTGGCTTTCACTTTCTTTGCTACCTCTTTTAAAAACCATAATGGTCTCCTCTTTCTTTTCCTCTTGCTAACCTGCTTAATGCATAATTCTGTTACTCTTGTAATCCCCATTTTAAATACTGCCCACTGTTCCTCAACCCCTGATTCCTTACCCATTCCCCTTAATGCCGCTTTCAAGTATCTCCCCATTTTCCCAAAGTCTGCCGCCCTAAAATCCAGGATATGTGTTTTTGTGTGGTTTGGTTCTGCTCTTTCTGTGATTTCAAACCACAATGACTGGTGGTCACTGTTCCCCAGGTGCTCCCCCACTGTTACCCCCATCACACTGTCCCTGTTCCTGTCCCTGTTTGTGAGCACAAGGTCCAGTATTGCCTTCTGCTGAGTTGGTTCCATGACCAGTTGCTTGAGGAAGGCACCCTTAAGGGAGTCCATGATAAATCTGCTCCTAGTTGATGCTGCTGCTGGGATGCTCCACTCCACGTCTGGAATATTGAAGTCTCCAACCAGTACTACCTCACCCTTGTCTGCCATCCTTTGGATGGCTAGCATCAGCTCCCTATCTATTTCTTCCTCCTGGGCTGGTGATGTATAGACCACACCTGTGCGGATTGCTGGCCCCATTTTCTTTTCCAGCTTAACCCACAGTATCTCTCCCCCATTTTGTTCCTCCTGGATCTCTGTGGCCCTTATGTCATTTTTCACAGACAGTGCCACTCCCTGACTTAAAAAAGCTCATTAATGAGTACAATGGTAGGGCGGTGAAGCATGGAGAGATACTAAAAAACATGCTTACAATACATCCAAGTAACTAGTCAAAAAATGAGTGTTGTGATTCATGACGTGATTGTGAATCATTATTTGTGACTGCATTTGTGACCTTGATAATGAAGAATGTGGTTTGTAACGCAAGTGACTCGTGATGATGGTCCTGACTTAAAAACGCATATTAATGATACAATGTTCATGCAGAATTATGCACCACACCAGTCCAGTACTCTGAAGGCAAGCCAAAGAAACAACTGTGACTTGTTACAGATGGAGATTGGGCCCTAAAGAGATGCAAATGCACAGATAGATTAAGATTTGCCTGTGCACTGAAGAGATGCAGACACAGAGGTACAACACCTAACCAGTGCTCAGCTCACCATCAGAAATTCAAATCTGGAGAAGAATACCTTTGCCGTTTGGGGTGGGCCATGGGAAGGGGAGGCAGTGTACTGCACTGCTGCAGTAACAGTCACTAGTACTAGTACCAGTAAAGATACCAGAAAGAAGTACAAAAATCACACAGCTGCAGTGGATAACAGGTTCACATTGCTGAAATTGCTATGTGGCACAATAAAAGGTGTCTGATTTGATGACATGCATCACACACATATTCACACACACACTAAGTAATGCATAGCAAATTGAAAACTTCAGTAATATAACCACGTATTTTTAACAAACGAAAATTATGCACTGCTGCACCACAACAATTAGCAAAAAAAAATGGCAAGAATTATTGAAAATATTACTGTGTGTACATTAACACAGTTATACAAGAAAAATATCACCAAAACAGAAAGAACTGTCTTTTTCTCCAAGCTAATCTACCTACACCACAGATAGGCCCCTCCCCAAAGCACACGTTCAATGTCTCTAAGTACACAGACTGAATGTCATACATTAACATTCAAAATCCATACACAAACAATAAACACTCAATGATATGAGCACAGGATGGTTTCCTACAATTGATGGACTAAAGTTTCAGCAAAAAAAAAAAAAGCTCAAAAAGGCTTTTTAATAGCTTTTTGAAGGTTTGAATCACAGAGAACTCTCAGAGCAGATTGCTACAGCTTCCTACACACACTACCCCAAACTGAGGCTGTGTAGAACAATCCAGATCCCATGTGACCTGAAATCCCATGAATCACTGCAAAATTCACCTTTGTAGCTTAAAAACAAGGCAAAGTGAGGCAAAGTACATTGCATTAAACGTACTTCACCTTAAGAATTGGTGGAGTAGTGGTTTGGGAAGGTGGAGTAATGCAAAGTCATTGTTTTCAATGGACTTCGCGTTACTCATTATAATGCAAAGTACTCCAATTCACATTGCAGAGCACTCCGCAAATTTGCTTTCACTCCGCGATCCTCTTTGCGGAGCGAATTGGGGACTCTTTGCCCATCTCTAACAGTATTATGATCTGAGAGAGGTAAAATATAGGGGTATAAACATTCCTAAATTTAATATAAGATATGGGTGTATGACATTACAAGTCCAGGCAGTGAAAATCTGGAATGAGATTCCCCCACAAATGAGAAATTTGGCAAGATTATCCACTTTTAAATCTAGACTGGAAGAGCGTTTTACTCAGGAATGCATTTATTTATAAACATGTTGATATGTATATTTGGGTAGGCTGATATATGTGTTTTATGACTGAATAGGGTGTTATGCCATCAGTTTTAGAAATTATATTATTGCACTTATGCTAGGTCTGAAGATACATGTATTCTGTGTTACTGATATATGTGTGAAATGTGACTGTTTATTGCATTTATGTCTTATGTATGTAACGTATTTTGTTATTGTAACTTGAATGTTTTTTTTTTTTGTACAGGACAACTCTGAAAATAGGTCTTAGGATCTAAAGTTACAGCCTGTTTAAAAATAAAATTTTAACAAACAATATTTATTTATTTTGTTACTGTTTACACAGGTTCCACTCTAGAAGTCAATCAACTACTGTTGCTTGTTGCTGCATCCTACACTGTTGCTACAACCTGCACAGCTTCATCAGACTATGCCTTTTCAGAATGCTTTGTTTGATACTTCCTGAGTCATTACAACATAAACACGCATAACTATTTTAAAAAACAATATATACAGCACATTTCAAAGATCCAAAGTATACAGAAATATACAAACTGTAAATTTCACATAAAAACCTTTGAATGGCATTTCATTATAGTTTGAGCCATGAATTATGCAATGTAATTAGGAACCTTTGTAGCCAATAAATCCATATTCTTATACATAGAACATAGAAACATAGAATGTGATGGCAGATAAGAACCGCTTGGCCCACCTAGTCTGCCCATTTTCCTACCTAACAGATAAGCTGCAGATCCTAATTAACCAACAGCTTACTTCCTCCTACCCCCCACTAGGACGGCCTTATGTCTGTCCCATGCATTCTTGAATTTCCCCCACTGTTCTTGACTCCACGACCTCCTCAGGTAGGCTGTTCCATGCATCCAAAATCCTCTCTGTAAAAAAATGCTTCCTCACATTACCTCTGAGCCATCCCCCCTCTATCTTCAAATTGTGCCCCCTTGTTCTTGCACATCTCTTTTTCTGAAAGATGCCACCATCTTGGACTTTGTTGATTCTCTTGAGGTACTTGAAAGTTTTTCTCATGTCCCTCTCCTCCTCCTTTCCTCAAGGGTATACATATTAAGCTCCTTTAGTCTTTCTTCAGTATGTCTTCTGGTGCAGACCCTGCACCATTTTGGTTGCCCTCCTCTGGATAGCCTCCACTCTGTCTATGTCTTTGCAGAGATGGGGTCTCCAGAACTGCACACAGTACTCCAGATGGGGTCTCACCAACTGTCTGTACAGAGGGATAACAACTTCCTGTTTTCTACTATTGATGCCTCTCCCTATGCATCCCAGTTTCCACCCAACTTTCCTTACTGCCTTCTCACATTGCTTGCCCACCTTTAGGTCATCTGATATAATTACCCCCAGGTCCCTTTCCATTTTTACTGTTGTCAGTATCTCACCCCCCATTGGGTACTCTTGCCCTGGGTTTTTGTCTCCCAGGTCCATTACCTTGCACTTCTTTGCACTGAATCTGAGCTGCCATACATTTGACCATTCCTCCAACCTTGCCAAGTCCTTTCTCATCCTTTCCACTCCATCTGGTGTATCAACCCTGTTGCAGATCTTTGTGTCATCTGCAAAGAGACATACTTTTCCTTCCAGTTCCTCTGCAACGTCACTTATAAAGACATTAAAAAGGACCGGTCCCAGTAATGAACCCTGTGGTACCCTGCTAGTAACCCTCCTTTCTTTACTGTGGACTCCATTTACTACTACCCTTTGCGTCCTGTTGTCTAGCCAATTTTTTTATCCAGGCTACCACCTTGGGACCCACTCCAAGGCTGGCTAACTTGTGTATTAATCTTTTGTGTGGGATTGTATCAAATGCCTTGCTAAAATCTAGGTAAGCCATGTCCACAGCCCCTCCCTGGTCTACTACTTTGGTCACCCAGTCAAAGAAATCTATTAGATTCATCTGACATGATCCTCCCATCGTGAATCCATGCTGCCTTGGGTTCCTGTGCCCCACTGGCCTCTAGGTACTCAACAATTCTTTCTTTCAGAAGTGATTACATCATTTTACCTACCACCGAGGTCAAACTAACTGGTCTGTAGTTTCCTACCTCTGTCCTGCTCCCACTTTTGTGAAGAAGAATCATATCCACCCTCCTCCAGTCCTCAGGTACCATCCCATCCTCCCACGATTTGTTAAAGCGAGTAGTCAGCGGTGTCATTAGTTCTATCCTTAGTTCTTTTAGAATTCTTGGGTGAATCCCATCAGGCCCCATTGCTTTGTCCACCTTCAATTTTATTAGTTCTTTCAGAACCCTTTCTTCTGTAAATGGACTGGTATCGACCCCCGTCTTCACAGTGTTTCTCTTGTTTGGTTTAGGTACCTCCCCCTCCTCTTCCTTTGTGAATACTGAGCAGAAATATTCGTTCAGTATCCCTGCTTTTTCATTGTCACCCTCTACCCACATTCCCTCCCCTTTATTAAGCCTCAGTATCCCTCCTTTGGTCTTTCTTCGCTCCCTTATGTACCTATAAAAGGTCTTATCCCCCTTCTTAACAGAGTTGGCTATCCTTTCCTCAGTTTGGGCCTTTGCTATTCTGACTGCCTTCCCAGCCTCTTTCTGCTTTAACTGATAAAGTTCTCTGTCCTTCTTCTTCTGTGTTTCCTTATATTTCCTGAATGCTATCCTTTTCTCCTTAACCTTCCCTGCCACCACTTTTGAGAACCATAGCGGTTTTTACCTTCGTTGTGTTTTGTTGATTTGCTTTACACAAAGACTTGTTGCCTCTTATACACTTTTTAATCCAAAGTTAAGTTAACTTATAAACAGGAGTACTATATCATTTCCAGGAGATACCAAATCACTGATGAAAATTTAAATTTCCTAATACAATAAAAAATGTGTATATAACCATTTCAATAGTTTTTTATGTACTTTTGGGCAAAGCTTTAGAAGATGCTGTGCTTTAGTTAAGGGTATTATAGCATGTAAACACAACGTCTTTAACTAGGGAACAGTTTAGACATAATATAGCTTGTAATCACTGAAAATGCCCAGTAATGCTGGATATCAAAGTGGGGTTCCAATCAGAAAAAAAAGCATAAAAAGCTCTCATTGCAGTGGAAGATATTAAACCAAATTTTAACTGCAAGGATTTTGTAACTGGGCTTGTTGATTAGTATGTGACATTATTAAATAAATCCATTCTATGTATCTTGACATAGACTGTGTTACAAGATACGCAGGTGGGTTCATAAGAAACCTAACAGTCTCCTCCTTAGAAAATACATCACAGGAAAGATAGTGACCAATTGAAGCATTTCTTATATATTCATATCTTGGACAATGAAGAATAATGTGGGTGAGAGTTTCCAAGACATCCTGACCACAGTCGTAATGAAAATACTGATCAGTGAAACTGTTTAGAAAAAATTTACTGGTTGAATTTAGATGGGTATAATTCAAGTCAAAATGTAATAAATATGGCCATATCCTTTTCATCAGGAAAGAAAAGTAAATAGGGCTCAAGAACATGATTCATTTTATTTTGAGTGTCTCATCCATGTGATTTTAATGTCCTCATTTTCTTCATGCCAATATTATATGATATTTGTTGAGTTTAGTTTTTCATTAACCTAGCATAACCATGAGATATAATTACATTCTTAAGTGAATCTACTCATAAGTGTCCCAGCTTTCAAACAGGGTGAGGAAGAATTTCTAATTATCCAGATTACCTTTTCATCCATACATTTTTAATTAGCCTATTGTATCAGTACTTGTCCATCTGATCCAATATGTTATTTTTGCAGAAATAGCTAAATATTTCATTTTTGCCTAGCCTAACTTTGCTCTGGCAATTTCTGAGGCAATTGTCTTAGGTGTTTATAAGAGAGATCTGTATAACTGTGTAAAAGGCTTTTCCAGTTGATTAATGTTTTTTTATCATACCATATCTTAGCTACAAACAAGGCTACATGGTTCATCTTCATTTATGATGCACATAAAATGGAGACTACCAAATGCTCCCTATATATCTGGTGTTAAACCTCAACAGAGCATTTTTTGTCTGGGGCCACTTATTTGAAGTATATGTGATATGTTTTACTATGTTACAACTATTAGAAAAATGGAAACCCAAATAGCAATAGCTAAAAAAGACATCCAAGGGAGTATTATTGAAATGCTAGACAGCTCTTGAGCTTCACTTCATTACTATTAAAATGTGTATCTTTATAGTGTTAATACACAATTTATTTGGAGTATAATATTGTTGTAATAATATGAGTTGTCATTTCAGTCCCAGTGATGAAACAGAAATCAAAACAAACATGTACGCTGGGGTATACACCCCCACAGCAACAAGTCGACAGTGACTGACGCTACAGTGACAACAGTGTCAGGTCACTCTAGTGTCAGTGCTGGACTCTGGCACTGTTTTCTGGGGGTCTTGCACCCACTCCCCTAATCAGCTGTGACTCAGAGTTGATTATTTTAATTGGGGGATGTGGGACACAACCCCTCACTTGGGGGTTTGGGAGGGCAAAGCCCCCTGAAGAAAACATGGGAGGCAGCAACCACCTTTATGCTGACCACAAATGCAGTCAACATATAGGTATCCCTGTAACGGCAGTCAACAATATTTTTGTCAAGCTGCATCAGAACCAAGCGCCAGTACTGGAATACCCTTTACTGGGGGGGGGGGGGAATGAGAAGTTTCTGTTAAACAAGAAGTTGGAAAATCATCAACAAACAAATTAAAAAGCAGTGAAACAAGAATGCAACATTGTTTCACACCTTACTTTGTTTCAAACGAATGTGAAACATTACCTGCCAATTTGTATCTCACTGTAGTCCAATTTTCAGAAAAGAAGACCAATGATTATTTTTAATATCTTATAGTTTATTTCTAAATTATATAATTTTTCCCATAAAAGTGCCCTATTGACTCCATCAAATGCATCTTTACAGTCTACAAATGCTAGGTAAACAAGTATTTGTTTATTGTTGTAATATTTTGCCACAATGTGGCATAAAATAAAACATTGGTCTATAGTCAAGTAACCCTTCCTAAAAGCTGTTTGATATATATTTAAAATGTAGCATTGTTCAATCCAAGAGTTCAGTCTAGCCAAAATGACTCTGGAAATTTTTTTTTTCCAACTCAATCAATTAGGCTAATTGGTCTATAATTTTCAGGAAGATGCAGATCACCCATTTTGAAAATTGTACTATTATGTTACCCTTCCAAGCATGAGGAATATAATTCTGTTCTATATTTTCATTAAACAAAATGGCTAAAATATAACTCCATCAATGTTAATGAATTTTATAAAGAAATGGAGGAATCTTATCAGGTTCTGAAGCTTTGTCTGCTTTAGTTTGCCTAATGGCCAATGATATATGGAGTAATACTTAAAGGTTAGGAAGGATTTTTTAATTTTATAAGGACGTTCATTTGGGAGTAAACAACAGAGTTATTAAACAACATTTTTTGATAATAATTGACCCAGGTTATTGCTGATATATGGTCTGAGATATTCAGAGCATAATTACCTGTCCCCTAGGCCACTAACAACTAGACTTCCTTTAGGTCAATTGTCTGTATTACCTCTAGCATATAAGGCCATTGTTTTACTTGAAATAAATAGTGCTGAGAAAGTAAAATTTCTTCTATTCCCTTCTGACCTTATTGAGATGTGAATAATTTTTCTTGGATGGATTCAGTCTTACAAATCTCATGAACTGTGACAGAAATGCTTTTATTTATTTAATTTGTTTTTTGCAATCTTTGTTAATCCAAGTATCATATGTCTTTACTTTTACTGGACATATAAAAATGGCAGAGTGGTCCTACTAATATCCTGGATGATTGACTATATCTCATTTGCCAATGTGTTAGGCATTAAAATACTTAATTTTGCTTTGTTTTCCAGGCTAGTTAGCACATCTGATACTTTTGATTTTATTCTTGAAGCGAATAGGACCCTTCTGTGATTTCTTATTACAATTTGTTGTATGAAAGAGTTATCTTCCTGTTGTGTATTTTTAACTGGGAATTTTAATTTAAGGAGTGAACAGGTCATAAAATGACATCAGATTATAAAAAATAGTGAATTTGCCATGGAAATGCAAACATATAGTCCACCACACTTGTTCATTTTGAATTCGAGCAAGTGTAATGTGCTGAATGTTTACCTTTAAGATATCAATATAATATAAATATGCCTATTATATCCAGTATATATAGTAGCCTTCTGCCACATCTATTCACAATTTTGTCCCTTCATATTATTTTCAAAATTTCAAAACCCTCTTCTGTACATGAGGCTGAAAACATGGTGCCAAGTCTAGCATTATAATCACCCTTTAACAGTTTCCCAGTCTGTGGATATGCTGCCATAGCTTTCTGGATTTGTAACTCTAGATCTTCCTAAATTTGTATATCATAGAAGCCTGTGTTTTGAGGAGGAACATAACAATTACATACAAAAATCAATTCTTGATTCCAGTGTATGAAAATGATTAAATGTGATGTTACAACTGAATAGGATCTTACATTTATATTTTTCTGTTGTTCTAATTAAGATTACTAAACCCCCTTGTGGTCTACCAAATTTAGTTGATTTTTTTTTTTGCTTTAGCTGAGACACATGTGAAATCTTCTAGGTATAAATTATCAATGGTCCAAGCTTCTGGCAAATAAAATATAGTATGCTTTTATACAAAGTTTTTGAATTCTAGATCAACAGTGCTTTCTGAGTAAACTGAGTTTACTATTTTCCTCTTTATTTTCTGGAGAACTTTCTTGTTCAAGATTTTATAACAAGTCCTCCTGCAGTAAATCCTGTCCCAAATCAGCTAAACATTTCATTTATTTATTTATTTAAATGTTTGGTAACTGGGTCATCCTGTCGGAGCAGTGGTAGCGCTACTACTCGTGACGCTGGCAACCCGGGTTCAAGAATGAGCCTGGGGAGCTGGAGGGCCAGCTGGTAATGGAAGATTGAGTACCCTAGGGGCACTCTCCTGTTCCAGGGAGTGAGGGATGCTGCTTCCACTGCATTGCCACCACCTGGCTGCACACAGATGGAGGTGCAGTGTGGGGTGCCATATGGGAGAGGAGGACATTGGCTGGGGTCCAGAGAGACATCATGTCTCAGCATGCACCTTCTCCATGGACCCCCTTGACTGCCTACATTCTCAAGGCTACCGGGGAGAAAAAAAGAAAATGGCCCTGTAGCTCGCCTGGTTATGCAACTGGTGGGGGGAGGTTCTGACCCGTGTCAGTTAGAGGCCTGACACATGGCACAAGTGGGGGTAGTCCCCCCTCCCTGCTTCCCTACCCAGGGGGTAAAACCAAGACTGAATGGGAGCCAAGGACCTTGCCCAGGATTTGTGCTCCCTCACCACATCCCCAATGGTGATCTGCAGAGATGAAGGGGGT
The DNA here is from genome assembly GCA_016271365.2 of Neoceratodus forsteri. Classification (NCBI taxonomy): domain Eukaryota; kingdom Metazoa; phylum Chordata; order Ceratodontiformes; family Ceratodontidae; genus Neoceratodus; species Neoceratodus forsteri. The sequence goes on along the minus strand of CM057455.1, from coordinate 1,114,534,941 downwards.
GTGAGCATGGCCAAAAATATAAATAAAAAAAAGTTAACCACGAGAGATGTGCTGACCTGAGGCTCATTTCCAGGTGTGACCCAGGGAAGGGGAACAAGGGAGACATGGTTTCCATAATAAAGTTCAGGCTGATTACAGATTGTCTGGACAAGTACAAGACAACAACACTATTGTCAGGCTGATTACTGATAGTCTGGGTAAAGTGCACAGCAATAACAGTATTGCCAGGCTGAATACAGATAGCATGGGTAAGGTACACATGCACATTAGTCCAAGAGTTAAGTGACAAATGAGTTTTACATACATTATATACACATGTAACAATGAATTTTGTACAGAGAGCATTTGGTACGGCTAAGTTAGCTGGGAGTTGAGTTACCATTACATTTAACAGCCTGGAATAGCAGTTCCACCAAGTCGCATTGACAGCAAAGTTGTTAATGGATTTTATATTTGCAGCATTTTGCCAACGGCGATCACATCACTTGGCAAATGTGTCAATGACCTTAAGCATGACAGGATTCTTTCAACTGTTTAAGGGTGTTTCAGCTTTTGCACCCATTGTGCTGGGGGTTCTGCCTTATACACCCCCTGGAATTATTGATTGGCAACTCCGGGGGGTGGATTAAGGGGTAGAGCAGCTACAGCAGCGTCGCTGTATTTCTGCATTGCTGCAACAACATGTTCAACACTGTGGCGGTCAAATGGGCTGTTGTCAATGTAATGGATTCACTGGTGGGGGTTATTCTAATGGTACACCTGGGGAAGATAGTAGGGGACTTAGCCTTGCTGCTAACAAGAATGGGGGGAGGTAAAGAGTGGGATAGGGCACATTTAAAGAGATTTGGTGAAGGTGACATATGGAATGCAACTGAAAGGGAGTTCCAGTTATGAGGGAAATGGTAGGAGAAAGCAGTCTTCGTGGAGTTTGAGTGGGGATGGGGAATGGAGAAAGTTCAAGGGTCTCTGGAGCAGACATAATAGGATATGTGGGTGATAGGGGAAAGAAGGGAAGCTTTGATAATGGTTTTGAACTAGAATATTGATTTGTAATTGAGAATGCTTTTCCAAAGGTATGAGGGAAGATGTTTTTGATTGTTTATGACTCTGATTTGACCACACCAGAAGAACACCCTGCCATATCATATGAAGTTTTGCCACCCTGAATATCCTGATTCTGAAAATCAGGCCATTCACATTCAATGTGTCCAATTTGTGGGCTTCTGTTAAGACTAAATTGTACAGAATAATATCCCAAACAGCAATATGGATTTGCCCCGATTTGTACATCCATTTTCTCTTGAAGCCCATTTCATTTTTCTGTAGCCCTGTCTCATACCAGTATATTTATTAGAATGTAGCAAACTATTTTCATGAGACAATAATGTGTCTCATTTTTTGTTTTCTCAATACCATGCAATGTTAAAGGTATTGATCTCTTTCATGAATCAACATAGAGGTTTTGTTCCTGTTTGACATTAACTGTTTATCTAAATAAACGTTTAAAATAAATTTGCCCTGTGAAAATTTCTCTTTGGATTCATGTCAGTAATTCACTGTAGTAATGGGTGACTCTGCAGAAAGACCTAAGTGTGGAGAAAAAAATATTTGTTTCCAAATCCATTTGATAATTTCCACATCTAAGAGGACTAGACAAATTGATGCCCCATTCACTGAAATATCCCTAGTTACATGAATCAGATTATTTCCATCATTTGAATAGCCAGTTCCCTTTCTAGTAATTGAATCACCAAATTAATTAATGAATCTGAAGTTTCATTAATATTTTGATGAATACCATGAATTGTTATAACAGCTTCATGTCCTGATAGACAAAAACATTTGACATTTCTTTAACATTTTCTTGATAAGTTTGAACAGTTGTGTCCAAGTAAAAGATTAGCATGGTCCCCTCCTCAGCAGTAGAATCCATGAGTGTATTAAGATTTGTGCAATTTCCTTCATGATTTTCCTTTCCTTTTTGTAGTTGTGTAGCTGAATCTGACTTTTTCAATATGGGCTCAGTAATACCATTTTTTTTGGAGGGGGCATTTTTTATTTATTTGTGTACATATGTTTTTTCTTTAACATTTTTTCCCCTTTGTCACTTCCCATAGGCAGCTGAGAAATAGAACTTTTTTGTGGTGCCCAACAAATTAGCAGAAAGTTTTTTTTTTACTTTTTTCTTATTTTTCTCCTTAGCTAAATTACCCCGATTTGGGAGAGATGACACTTGATTCTGGGTGTTTGCAGATAAACTGGAGAGATTATTTCCAGAAGTGTTTAATGGTCCAGTTTTCATAGAGTCTGCTCTGGATCCTAGTTCTGTTTTTATCAGTTCTCTGAATAGATTTCTGAACAAGCCTTCATGATGAGCTAATGTGGTTTTGATTTGATTAAGACATATAATTGCTCAAGGAGCAAAATGTTTTCCATATGTTGAAATGCATAGCTTCATCTAGGAGTAAAAGTTGTTGGGTAATCTTTAACAAAATTAGAATAACCATTATCTTCAGGATGTATGGGATGAGACCCAATTTCTCTATTATTATTTGATGTAGGGTTACCTACAGAACATTTAAAATTGATGATTTTTCCAAAGAAGAAATAGAGTAATCAATTTGTGTGATAGAGTAAGGAAATGGTTCCCTCTCAAATTCTGTGGGTGTGGGGAGTTTATCATTAACTACTTCATTTATCTCATCATAGGAAAATGAATAAACATGCATGCCTAAATTGTCCTCAGAGACTCCATCTTTCAAGAGGTACAGGTTAATGGGTAATTAATTATTTCTAACAGTGATCTTCTCTTTCCCACTTGTTGCCACTGGATGGTTGCCATTTTCTTTGTAATTACATGGGGCAGCTTGTATAATATATGATGCCCCTTTATGCAACTGGGGAGTAGATGTACTCATAAAATATTTATTAAAATTTGTTTGGTCTCATTTTGTTCCTCTTTTAGTACATTATTTTGATCTCTACTAATGTTAATTGAAAGAGGAAGCTCCTCTCTGGTAGAGGTGAATAGAGAATTGAATGTTTAACTTCATCTACTAGATTTATTTCGGAGGTTCTTAGAGGTCTATCCCAGAATAGAGGGTGGGGGGGGGAATTCAAATGTGTGTCCAAGTCCATTCCATTAGCTTTTTCTCCTCGTAACCACAATCATCTCTTTCAGTCTCTCTAAGTCTCCTTTTACCTTCTAAATTACCTAATAGCATACCTCAACTATAAGTAATATAATGAAAAAAATCTATGTAAATAGATAATAGTGGCAAAAATAGATATTAATAGTGTAGGATAAATAAGATAGACACAGGTTAAATGTTTATTGTGGTCACATAATCTCCCTCAACAGACATTGAGCCCTCCACTGCACAAGGTCTTTTCACCTGCCTGACCTTGCAGCACACATAGCTTGGAACTCACATAATAACTTACTGGTGTTAGTGTGCCTAATCCTGATCAGATTTTTTGTGATAATGGGGGTGTAAATGAGTCACAGAAAAATTGAATATCAGTAATAAATCTAGTTTATTACTACAAAAGGACGTCACAGTTGCCATAAGCAGTTCTTACCATAAGATGCTTGGAGCCATGCCTGGTGTTCCCCAATACCCCAAGGAGTGTAGAAGGTCTCCAGGGGGAATATGAAATAAATGACATTATATACTAAGATTATTATCAAGGTTACCATTCATAAGAAGCTGTACTAGATACATAAAGTATGCCCTATTGGCTAAAGGTTAGGTGTCTCCACAGCCCTGTCTAGCCCTATACAATATGTGCTAAGTCAGCTACAGAGTAGAACAATGAAGCTACATGGTACGTGGAAAACACAGGATGTGGTGCAATTATACATAAATCCAAAAGATGGCAGTGCCGACTACATAATAGTATATTAGATTACAGAGACAGAAGTGTCTTGGTTTACTATGTACAGTTTCCATGCATACAGAATGTATGTAAATACAGATCATAATGTACCCTGACTCTTACACTTGTACGGTAAGTGCCTAAGCCCTATCAGTTAGTCTATCATATGGATAGTATAATTTGTCTAAGGTATACAGGTGGAATGCCAGTTAGGGTGTAAGAACCTCACATAACATTCCCCCCATGTTGGCTTACTGAAAAGGCAACAACACTATGGGAAAGTGGTTAGAACAAACTGTCATTTACAGACTTGATGTGTGAGCCTTGTAAAGGAATTTGAGCTGTTCTCTGTGTTGTTGAGAGTACCCCTTAGGCAGCAAAGTGTTAGTATCAAAAAGATTATCAAAAATGCTTTTATGATAACAAAACCTTTAAAAGTCATTTCTAACCAAGTATTAGAAAGTGCATTACTTAAATCACCATCATTGATAAGGGTATTAAGAGTATCTCCAGCTGTGGAGATATTGTCACTGATGTGGATGAGGTGTGTATCTTTCCTCTCTAACAGGGACTTAAGAGTTAAAGTCAAAGGGTCAATGTGAACATTGAAAATTGGTAAATATTGAGATGCAGCAAGCAAATATTCAGGATAACCGTCAATAATATCTGGTTCCATGATGGGAACAGGAGTAATCACTGTATGGCCAATTACAGTAGTCTGATGAGGAATTAAACAGAAGTTAAGTTGCTTTATCTGACAAACCTTATCACCAAAGGAGAAAGATTTGTGATTAGTTTCAATGCAGTACTGTCCATCAGAATTATAAGTCATTATAACCCTTGCAGGGCAGCGGATTGATATATCAGTTCAAAATATCTATACGTTCTACTTCTGTCAGCAGCCTAAGGGTTAAAAGATGTTAGCCTCCATTTCTGTAGTTGAACTGGGCAGGTGTAAGATTGATTCATAAGTCTTGTCATTAACCGATGAACCTAATCTGAATTGTTATTGTAGAACTGTCCAGTGTTCGCCACTGGTGATGGCCCTGATGATGCATCTAGGGTATCTGTGTCATTAGAAGAAATGTCCTGATCCAAGGAAAAGGACCAATCAATGCTGTTCAGTGAGTATCCACATACTGTCCTGATGATGTTGAAAACATAAAAATGACACAAATAATGATAACCCTTATGTGCACAGCAGTCCGTGTGAAGTGAGACCCATGCTTTCAGGATCGGATGGTATACCAGAAGAGGTGACAATTCAATGCATTCTCTGTAGATGTCCTCATCGAGATACCCAATGGAGTGAACAGAGGCAAGCATATCAAACATTGTTGTTTGAAGATCAAAGCATGGTAAGGATACAGTAAAGGCTACAAAGATAATGTCCCACAGTACTGTAACAAGGTCCTCTATTAGGATGTCTTGTAACGTATCCTAAATTTCTAGCAATAGAAACAGATATAGAGATTGAGCGAGACATACATATTGTAATACAAGATGTAGATGTGCAATGCGGGCAGTACCATTTTGAAATTCTTGTGTCATGTATAATATCTGGAATATGTCCAGATTCCAGATCATGGAAAAGATTATTTACGGTGGTTATGACATAACAGCCATAAGAAGAGAAGTTCCCTGACAATGTATTGCTTGTCTGCCTCCTTGTTATTCTAGAAAATAAGCTTATTTAGTTTATCTTTGGTATCATTAAAGATCATAGCAAAATCTTTCATATTATATACTGTAAAACTTTCTTCCTGACTAATGTCATCCACACCATGTAACAAAGGGGGTAAAATGTCATTTTATGTGGCCTCCTGGAATTTTAATGTGTGACTTTTTATGGCAGCAATGTCTGCCCTGTTCCAGATGGACATGCTAGATCCAAAGAGTCCAGAGATGGCGCCAGTGCGGCCAGTAACATCAGCAACATCTCTGCATCTTTTTCATGATGTAGGGTTATTTTTACCTTTGGGATCAGGTCTATGTCTAAACAGATCTAAATTTTCAAGAGTATGTATACCAGCTACAGGATCTTGAGTACGTGTCTGATAGGCTGCAAGACTATCAATTAACATAGTGCTGAAAAAATTAGAAGTGTCTGTAGTGAAACACATACCAAATTCTGCCATGTTCCAATGTGTGAGATTGAAAATTACAGAGACATGCATGTATTGTAAGTTATTAATAAGGGTACCTGGAATAGAGGTTGCAGTAAAGCTACTAAGTGGACCAGGTTTCTGTGGGGGATATTAATTTAGTTCTGCTTCAGTAGGAGGTAAAACAGACAGAAACATGGCAGCTGTAGCCATATAGTTGTGTGTACAAAAATCTTTTGCAGAGTCTTTGGGGAACCTCTCACAAAAGGCAAGGTCAATTAAAGCAGTAAGGTTATATAGACCAGAATGTATATGATTAGCTTGCATAATGGACAGAGTACCATCCAGGGTTATTTGCCATTTAATTTGAAGGGAAGATTTGTCAGGGGCCACAACTGAGGCAGTGAAGTAGGTGTCCTTGCCCTCCTGGACAGTAATTTGTTTGTTTGGGACTGAAATGCTATCTCCTTCTGGAATAGTAGAAGGAGAATGGTCTAGATGTGGAAGCAGGTGACCCATCATGCCTTGGATGCAGGGGAAAGCTCTTGAGATGAGGAGAATCAGATGCAAGATAACCATCTTGCAAGGTTACCTGTAAGGAAAAAGAAAAGGTCAGTCGGTACAATTCTGCCCAATGTGGTTAGGAAAAGTAATTATACTCCTTTGTAAAGCTTTAGTTGGTTAGGATGAAACCGTTTCTTATTAAGTTTCTTATTTTGCAGAAGTCTAATTGGATAGACTGGGGACTGAGTTTGTTGACAATGGGGTAGGGTCATTTCTACTTATTAGAGAAGGAATATTTAGGGTGAGCAAATCTGAGCACCATTACCTGATCTCTGACTCGCCAATCCACTTCCTGTGTGTGCTTGTCAAACTGAATTTTGGACTGTTGCTGGGCCTTGCCCATGTGATGTGCAGCATACAGATGGATTTTTACATATCATTTTTGAGTTTGTCCCATACTTGTCTACCTAAACTCTGTCTGTGGTGGGAGTGTTTAGGTCAAATAAGTGTTCAGGTAATCTAATAGTTCTACCAGTTATCACCTCAAAGGGTGTCAGCTAGCTGGTGGTTGAAGGAGAACCCCTTATTGCCATAAGGAGTAAAGGCAACAGGGAATCCCAGTCCTTGGGATTGTCTTCAATGAATTTGGAAAGCATTTGCTTATTCCATATGTTGGGTCTCGCTACTTTACCTGAAGATTGAGGATGGTAAGGTATGTAGAATTTCAGTGCACCTTCAGAGGTAGACCCCAGCAAGAGAAGATCTGTTCTACCAGGATTTTTGCAGTTGATTTGGCTGTACAACTTTTAGTGGGAAAGGCTTCAACCCACTTAGAGAACAAATCAGTAATCACAAGTTCATATTTGTTGTTCCTGCTGGTATTGGTCAAGGGACCAATAAAGTCAATCTGTATGGCATGCCAAGGGCCAAAATGTCTTTGTGGTAAGAGTCTGGCATTTCTTTTGGTTGGTATGAGGTTATTCAGAACACATATTAGATAGTTGTCAATGTAATGTCTGACATCTTTGGTGATACCAGGCCACCAACCAACAGATTGGAGTCTCTGGAGTGTATTTTCAACTCCTTGATTTCCACCAGTGTGAGTATCATGAACCTGGTGGAGAAACTCAGATCTCAAGGATTGAGAGACTACCCATAACTTGTTGGGCAGGTCCTCCCGCTGGTACATGACTGATTTGCCATCCTGTGACAAATGTATTCTACTCATATGTCTCTTGTAGGGAATGTTTTATTTTTTATTTATTTGTTGAATAGTTTCACCAGGAAAGGTACACTGAGCAACAATATGCTCATCTCATGGAATGTTCTGGGGGAAGTGGTAGAGGGAATATTACAGAATCAAAAACAGTAGATGAGGAACATAATATAGTACATTAGCCCTAGTACAACATAATTAGTCATACAGAATCAAAAACAAATGATAAAGAACACAGTGTAATACACTGGAAATGATACAACATAATCAGGTATACAATGTTTAACATATCAAAACAGGTCAGACAGGGAGCAGAACATGTGTTAGTTATAAGCACACATAGAGGAACACTGTTCTCAACAGAGTACTCAATTTAGGTGATTTCACATGCATACATATAGTACAAGTCACATTAAACTGTTCCCTCAACTCACTGGTGTAGCATTGTTCAATGTGTTTCCTAATCTGTGCAGTGTTTAATTCAATGAATTAGTAAAAGGTTAGTATTGGTTTGCATCTAGCTGTTATGTACTATAAGCTTTATTTTCAGCTGAGTGCTTATGAGTTTCATTTCAGAAGGCAGACTAAACAACTCTTAAGGAATGCTGTGATATTTATAAACAATGCTCTTAAGAAATGCTGTGATATTTATAAAGAATGCCATGAAAATGCAGCTACTGCCATTTCACTAAACAGTTACAAGTGAGTTGAATAGGCTGTGAAGGATGGTTGGAAAATAATTGAAAGCTTCAACAGTTCGAGTTGCCACTGCAGTAGCATCACAAAAAAAAAAATGATTCACCAGTGAGTTGATGGAACAGTTTAATGTGGCTTGTACTGTAGACTCATGTGGGCTAGGGTGGTAATTTAGGGGCCTCAGGTGCTAGGGGGCAGGAAAGTGCAGGTAGTGCTAGGGTGGTTACATAGGTTATACAAGCTACATAGACGTTCATCCATTATGCTTGCCTTGCTTACTGTATTACATTAGTTTGCACTTATCCTTATAAAAGTTATCCAAACCAATGTTAAATGTGTCCATAGTGTTGCTTTCCACTATGTCCCAAGGTAAACTATGCCACAGTGTTACACCTCTCTGACTGAACCAGTTCTTCCTTTTTAGGGTATTCCACTTGTCCATTTCCAATTGCAACCCATGCCTCCTGTTTACATACCCATAATTTTCTTTAACAATGAGGCCCATATTTTCACATAGTTGTCTATCCTGAAATGCCGTATAGATCATATACATATCTCCCCGGAGTCTTCTGTAATGCAGTGTATATAACCCCAATTCTTGTAATCTCTTCTCATAATGTTTATTCTCAAAACCACAGATTCTCTTTGTTGCTCTCCTCTGCACACCCTCCAACCTCCTGATGTCTGCTTTTATGTATGGAGACCATACCTGTGCACAATACTCAAGGTGTGGTCTCACCAATGCCTGGTAAAGGGGCAATATCACCCTTTTGTCTCTACTCCCAATGTGTCTCAAGATACAGTTCAGACTTTATTCCTTTTATAACAACTCTCTGTCTTCTATTATCCAACCAGGCCTCCACCCAATTTATTATGTTAATAGGTAATTTAGTGCGAACCAAAACCTCAATCAATTCATTGTGTGGTATTTTGTCAAATGCTTTAGAAAAATCCAAAAGAATTATATCCACTGCATTACCCAAATCAAAGGCTTTGTTACCCTTTTCATAAAAAGTTAGCATATTTGTTTGGCATGACCTAGTCTTTCTAAACCCATGTTGGGACTCATCTGTCATTCCCTGTAGTGTTAAATGGGCTAATTTATGTTCTTTTATTATCCCCTCTAGTATTTTGCCCACCACAGAGGTCAAGCTGACTGGTCTAAAATTCTCCGATTTTGTATTTGGTCCCTTTTTCAATAGGGGTACTACTTCTGCCTCCCTCCAACCCTGCGCTACTGAGGTTAAGTCTATAGATTTTTGAAATATGTAAGGCAGTGCTGGGGCTATGCTAACTGTTATTTCTCTAAGTATTCGAGGATGTATACCATCTGGCCCTGGAGATTTATTAATGTTAGTATCCTTTAATCTTTTCAGTACCTCCACTTGATCAATCACAATTTGGCCTTCCTGTTAGCATATTTTGGTCCTACTAACTAAGTCAGTTTTCTTATTAAATATTGAACTAAAGTATAGGTTTTGCATATTTACCAATTCCCTGGTATCAGTTACAGTTTCCCCCAATGCAGTAATATAGGGGCCAATAATATTGGGGGTCTTCTTTTTACGATTTATATATGTAAAAAATGCTTTGTAGTTTTCCCCCACTTTAGTAGCTAGCTGAATCTCATATTTAGCTTTGCCAATTTTAATTTCTTTCTTAAGCTGCCTAACCTTTTGCTTATAAATTATCCATCCATCTGAGTTGTGTTTTTTATTTACTCGCTTGAAAATGTTATCCTTTTCCTTAACCAGTTTCTTAATCTTAGTATTAAACCAACCTATATTACCTGACATACCTACTTTACTCTTTTTAGGCACAAAATTATTTGTTTCCATTTGCATTTTATTATTTAGTTCTTTCCACATATGTTCCACAGATAGAGTCACAAACTCTTTTTCCCACTCCCAACTAGCCATTATTGCTTTCAATCCTGGAAAATCTGCTTTACCAAAGTGTAATTTCTCTGTTTTCCTAGTGTGTGTATTAATGTTAGGTTCCCCACACATTTTAAACAATATCTTACAGTGGTCACTATTTCCTAGGGGGCTACATACCTCAATATTTTTTATCTTATTGCCCATATTAGTTAGGAAAAGTCCAGAATATTTGAGCCCCTGGTGGAGATTCCACCAATTGCTCCACTCCTATCTGATCAAGTATTTCTAGAAATTCCACCTCTATATTAGTTTTGCCTTTTAATTCTGTCCAGTTGGTATTTGGCATGTTAAAATGTCCTGTAATTAGAATATTTTCAGCCGGATCTAGTCCGGCAATGTATTCCATTTGGAGATCATTATCATGTTTATCTATGGATGGAGGTCCATACACCAGGCCTAATCTTGTCTTAACTTGAGATTTGTACATTATTTTGATCCATAACATCTCCACATTATTTAGTTGAACTATTTCCTGCTCTTTTTTTATAGGCTCACTTATGTATATTGCTATATCACCACCTCTCCTTTGTTCTCGTGATCTAGAATAGAGTATATAACCCGTTATATTTTTCTCCCAGCTATCTGATTTGTCCCACAAGGTTTCAGTCACCAAGGCAATATCAACGTCATAGGATACTAACATATTTTGGAACTCATGAAATTTGTTGCCAGACTTCTTGCATTAAGCAAGACGATAATGGTGTAGTTGATAGCAAGGGAGGGAGTAATGTATTGATATCAACTGCCTTAGAGGATCAATTAGCAAGGAGCATGATCCCAGTATTGGTTAATTGCAAGTACGGTTGGTGATTAGGTAGTTTTGTAAGACATTTGCAAGTGAGTCCATGGAAGAGGACTGCTTAATCTGAGGGGAGAGTGAATTCCATAATTTTGGCAGGCAATAGGAGATTGTGTTTTGGCCAGAAGTAGAGGAAAGGCGGGAGATAGCCAGGGTCCTCGAGTCACATGATCTTAAAGAGTATTGGGAAGGGGAAGGGGAGGATAAAAAGGAGGACATATAGGAGGGGAGAGAGCTGAGCCAAAATTTAGAGATGAATTTGGCACCATGGAGTGCATGCCTGTTAGTCATGGTAAGAAAATTCAGAAAGTGGTAGAGGTCACAATGGTGGGTAAAGGAGGGGGCATCAAGGGCAAGGTAGCAGAAGGACTTGAAGAGATTATCCAGTCTGGCTAAGGACGACTGGGGGCGGCACTGTAGACTAAGTCGCAGTAGTCAAATATTAGTAGGATCATCTTCAGTACCAACTCACGGCTGGCCATAAGAGGAATGCAGCTACGGTTTCTGTATAGGGCATCATGTTTTGGCATCAACATTTTCAGAATGGCATCAATATGTACAGAGAAACTGAGGTACTGGTCTAACCAGACTCCTAGGTACCTGAATGAGGAGGTGTCCTCTAATACAGTCCCATCAAGGGTGTGGAAGGTGTTCAAGTTGGGTTGCCTAGTGAATCTCTGCCTTGTGCCAAAGGTCATGGAGGCTGTCTTATTGGCATTTAGGAAAAGCTGATGAGAGCTAAGCCAGAGCTGGACATTGTTAAAGTCGAACTGGAGCCTGGTAGTGACATCAGTAAAGGATTTGCCTGAAGTATGTATAAAACAGTCATCAGCATACATATGTATGCAAGATGATGTGCAAACCCATGGGAGGTCATTTTGGAAAATGGAGAAAAGAAGCAGGCCAAGCACCGAACTCTGGGGAACACCAGTGCTTAGGGGCAGGAGAGATGAAGTGGCATCAGTAATTCAGCAATACAGATGGATTGTGACCTGCCAGTCAGGTAGGTATTGAACCAGCTTGTGGCAGAAGGGGCTAGGCCTGCAGAGGAGAGGCTGCTCAGCAGAAGGGAATGGGAGACTGTATCGATGGCTTTGGCCAGATTGACAAAGATGGCAGAGGTAATTAGGCTATTGTCCATTCCAGAGGAGATGGCATCAGTCAGCCTGAGCAGGGAGGTGGAGGTGGAGTGATTTTTTCTAAACCCAGACTGGAAAGGAGTGAAGAAAGTGGAGTCATAGAGGAAGGCAGAGAGTTGATCAAGAACAAGATGTTCTTGAAGTTTAGCTAAGGTAGGGAGGAGAGAGATAGGTCGATAGTTGCCTGGGCAGGACGTGTCACCACCCTTAGGTAGAGGAAGCACAACTGCATGCTTCCAAGCTGATGGAACAGTGGCAGATGAGAAAGATATATTTAGTGAGAGGATAAGGGGTAGGTGATAGCAGGTGCAGAAAGTGACAGAAGCTTAGGATCCAGGCCATCAGTTGAGCGACCTTTGGAGGGATTAATAGTCAGGTGCACCTGCATAGATTCTACAGTAGTGATTGGTGTGAAGGAGGAAGTGGCCAAAGGCGAGGAGACTGGGGTGGGGGAGAAGGAGAGAGGGGGGTGGTAGAGGTAGGAGAGGAAGGATGAGGGGGTAGAGGAAATGGTAGAGAGTGTGGATGGAGCAGACAGGAGTGATGAGGACCAGGTTATAAAATGAGTATTAAAGCATTCTGCAATAGCCATAGGTTCAGAGATTAAGAAGAGATTTTGCTTAACTATAGAGTTAGGTGGTTAAGTAGTGGGGAGAAGAGGGATTAAACTACCTTCCAAAATTTGGATTGGTTAGTTGTGTTGTTTAGGAAGTTTGAGTGAACATGTTTGGCTTTGACTAATCTGATTGCTTTAGTGCACGCACTATGGAGCTCTGTGTAATGTTGGTGGGTGACAGGGTAGCGGGATGCTTTACAGTGATACCATGCTAGATCCTGAGCTCTTTAGCAAGCAAGTAGTTCAGGGGTCACCCATGGAAGGTGGTTACCCCAGACTCTAGTCTTATGTACAGGAGCATGATGGTTCCATATATGCAGGAACTTGTCACTGAAAGAATTTAGGGCATCATCTGCTGAGAAGGCATTGGAAAGAGCGGACCAGTCCAAGTGTACCACTTCATGGTGCAAAGAGAGAAGTTCAAGTAAGGAGTAAGATCGAGTTAGGATAATTTTGTGAGGGATCTTTGGCCTATGTGTCTTATGTATCACATAGACCATATGGTGGTCACTTGTGGCATCAGGGAGGAGACCAGAGACCATTATCCTGTGAGGGTGAGAAGTGAATACTAGGTCCAGGAGGGAATGATTTTGCATTTTAGTGAGCAGACAAAAGAGAGAAGAAAGAAACAGAAGGGAGTAAGGGCTGTGATCAGGAGAATTTACAGGACAAAGGAAGTTTAGGCGTCAAATTGGAGGAGAGAGGAGCTTGAATTTAACACTTTAAAATTACTCACTTAAGAGCTGCAATTATCCACAGGTATATCTAAAAACATTTAAACATAACATAAACTTAGCTAGCTCATCCAGTCTTGTATAATTTTTTAACTTTTTTTTTAAGCACCGAGCAGCAAGGAAAAGAAAAGAAATACAGAGGTGGGCAATGAAGCCAATCGGAGCAGTCAGATAAATGGTGTTCGCAATCTGATTGGTTGGCTGGGAGGCATACCTTGATGAGCTTCATGGCCGGGTCTTGGGGCTCGGACAGTGACAAAGGAAGGGCCAGCCATCCTGGGCTAGTGTTTTCAGCCTGGTGGAGCATAAAAGCCTTATTCAGGGGCTGCTCAGCTTGCTGAGCTCCGGGACTGGGTCTCAGGGCTCGAGCAGTGGCAGAGGAGGGGCCGGCCATCCATGGCTAGTGTTTTCCGCCTGGTGGATCATGAGAGCCCTATTCAGGGGATGCTTAGCTTGCTGAGCTTCATGGCTGAGTCTTGGGGCTCAGGTGATGGCAGAGGAAGGGCCGGTCATCCGGGGCCAGTGTCCTCAGCCTGGTGGAGTGTGAGAGCCCTATTCAGGTTTGTGAGTGGGCGAATTTTGTTTGGTCCCTTTATCAAGGAGAAGGAACACATCTTTTAGTTGGGGGTCTCCTTGTTGTGCAGTATACATGTCCAGTGGCACAAAAGGTTTTGGTTTCTTCTTAAGAGCAGCTATGTGCTCAGCTGTGAGAGCATCGGGATGATCCATTGCCCATCCCCCCCAGCACCCTCTTTTGCAAGAGTATCAGTTTGATCATTAGAAGAATGGTAAGGGTCAGTCTTAGAATGATCTTTAACCTTGTGGATGAAAAGTTTGTGTTGAAAGTGCTGTGCGAGTTCATGGCTATAAACCACAAGTAATTTATATTTCACTGGGGAGCCATCAGAAGATGCAAAGGAGTTCTTCTACCAGAAGGGTAGACACTCTGGGTATACATCCCCGACATCGACATGTCGACAGCAGAGGCCCCTACGGCAAAATTGCTGTATGGAACCCGCTGGCACCTGGCACTGACTGTCGGGGGTCCTGCACCCCTGACTCAGCTCTGATGCAGAGTTGAGAATCCTAACTGGAGGGGGTTCAGAGGGCAAGGCCCCTGAAGAAAACACCTCTGGTTTTTGCAAACCAGCAGTTGACTGCAAAATGTAGTTGACCTGCCAGTTTCGCTGTCGGGTCATTCGACAAATATTTTGTCGATGACCCGTCGTGGATCCGAAACTCCTTAAGAGAACAACAGACCAAACTGGAGTCTATGAAGATGATGGTGTCTTCAGTACCATATTGTATCAATTAGAGGGCACAGGCCATTGCTGCCTATTCTGCATACTGTGATGATGCAACACTGCAATGTTTGGACAGTTCAATAGTGTTGCCATTTGGATGCATGATGAGAACTCCAAAATCAGCTACCTGTTCTCCTTGATAGTATGAGGCTTAGCCATCTGTGAACACATGACACAGGGAGGTGTCTGCAAGGAGTTTCAGAGTAGCAGGAAGAAAAGGGCCTGGGATAGGCAAATTGGGGGTTGTAATGAACAATTGTGTAGTTCTCCTTGGTATAGGACCCCATTTGTCTGAAAGGATGGCATCTTGGCAGAGTGAACCAGTATATCTCGGTCCTGGAGAAGAAGAGACCAGTAAGTCAGTCTGGTGTTGGATACTGATCCATCCTTTACTCTGTCTAATAGCAAAAAGGTGGGGGGTGTAGCGTTTGTGTTAATAATGATAGGTGAGTACCCAATGATATACAGAAAATGTTTGACAGCCCAGTAGGCAGACAGAAGGTTTCTTTCACAAAGACTGAATTTCCGTTCTACTGGTGACAGCATTTGTGATGCATATGCAATAGTTCTCTGAGTATCATTTACTTTCTGAGCAAGGACTGCAGTCATGGTAATGTTTGAGGTGGCTGATTCCAGATGCAAGGGTAGTGTTGGATTTGGGTTCACCAAGGCTGGAGAAGAGGCCAAGGCCTGTTTTAGTAATGTCACAGCTTAATTGTGTATGGGACCCCAAGCCAAGAGAATGTCCTTTCTCAGAAGTTCATACAGAGATGCAGCCTTCTGTGCAAAGTCACAAATGAAGTCCCTGGAATAGTTGACCATCCCCAGGAAACATCTGAGTGTTGCCACACTGGTGGGTAGTGGAAAATGTTGTAGGCCTTGGATCATGGTCTCCTATATTCCCCCAAGGTACCAGAACCCAGCACTGACATCTCTTATGGATTATCTCGCCACCCTCCCCCATAAGGCTGAACAAGTCCTGGTGGGGGACCTCAATGTGAACTGGCTCAGCCCCTCCACTTCCCCATTAAGGGACACCTTCACTGCCCAAGAACTGACACAACTCGTCTCCCAGCCCACTAGAATTAACCCAACCAGAGGAACCTGCACCCTCCTGGACATCATTATCACCAACCCCCGACAGAAAATTTGGACATTCAGGTCCTCCCTGACTCCTTAACTGACCACTCCCCTATCCTATGCCTCTGGTCTGCCCCCACCCCCAAACCTGTAACCCAAACCACACTCCGCAGGTGCCTTCGACCAGGAGGACTGATTAAACTCAAAAAGGACCTCGCTCAGATTAATTGGTCCCCCATCCATCATGCACCCAACATTGATGCTGCCCTCGCCCTCTTTTCACAAGCCTTTAACAAAGCCTGCAATCTCTTTGCACCCCTCACCAAACTCTGCTCCAAAAAACATAATGCTCCATGGGTTACCCCTGCCCTACTCCAAATGCTCAGAAATAGGGATAACCTCTGGCACCTAGCCACTGAAATGGGCCGGGCAGCTGACAGACAGACCTACTATGCTGCACTGAACAGGCACACATGGGCCATCAGTAAAGCCAAGCCAGACCATTACCAGACCACCCTCACCTCCTCTTGGAGGTGTGCCCGGACCTTCTGGGACAATATTAATGAGCTAAATGGGAAATCTCATCCCCCATCACAGCTCACTATTGATGGCTCTACCTCCACTGACCCAGCTTGCATTGCCAACTGCCTAAACTCCTCCTTTACTGATCTTAGCTCTGTCCTCCCTGGTAACTTCTTTGATCCAATCCCACACTGACCACCCCCAGTCTTCCAGCACCCCTGAGTCTACCTATGCAAGGTATCTGCCCTGGAAGCCAGACCTCTACTACGTAAAGCTTTAAAGAGCAACAGTCCTAGCAATGATTCCCTGGACTCCAAAATACTCCTGCTGGTCCTGGATGAAGTCCTTGTCCCACTCACCGGTCTACTTAACCAGTCCCTCTGTCTAAGGCAATTCCTCTCTGCCTGGAAAACAGCTATAGTCATGTCTATTCATAAAGGGGGAGATAGGTCTGCCCCCTGCAATTACCAACCAATCTCCATCCTCTCCCCTCTCCAAAGCCCTAGGAAAAGTGGTAGCCAATCAAATCACTGAACATCAGGCTAAGCATGATCTCTTGTGCCTGGAGCAGCATGGTTTCTGTGCTGGTCACAGTACTGGCACAGTGTTAATGGAGTTCTCTAACTTCCTGCACTCCTCCATGGATGCTGGCTTCCTAGCTGGTGCAGTGTTCATGGACCTCTCTAAGGTCTTCAACACTGTTTCCCACTATCTTCTACTAGATGCCCCCTGCCACACTGGTGTCTTTGCTGGCCCCCTTGCCTGGTGCTCAAGCGACCTATCAGCTTGTTCCCAGTGCATCAAAATCAATGGGACACTCTCAGAAACCCATCACATCCACTCTGGGGTACTGCAGGGCTCCATCCTGGGTCTCCTACTTTTTAGTATCTATCTAAACACCCTGCCTAGTGCCTGCTCTGGCAATATTCTTATGTATGCAGACGATGCCGTAATCTTTGCCACCCACCGAAATCCTACCTCCCTCCCTCCAGGACTCTCTCCAACACTCCTTCAATGATGCAGAAACCTGGCTTAAGGAATGCAGACTCATCGTTAACCTCAAAAAACCAAGACAATGCTCTTTGCCCACCCCCAAAACAAAGCTTGCAACAGCCCACTCCTTATCCTTCCTATCACCCTACAACTGTTAGAACAAGTCTACTCCTACAAATACATTGGTGTCACCTTCGACTCAGCCCTCACCTTTCATGCCCACATTAATGCCCTTGCATCTGCTACTAACACTTGGCTTGGCATCCTCTACCACCACAAGGACTGCCTCCCACCCGATGCTCTCCAATTTCCCATTACGTCCTCAGTACTGTCCCTTGTGGATTCTGGCTTGCCGGTATATGGTGCTGCTGACACTACTGCCCTCAACAAGATTCGCCTCACCCTACACAAGGCTTGAAGACTAATAACTGGTGCCCCCAGGCTCACTCACACGTCAACTCTATGACAAGGCCAATCTCCTTAACCTTGATGAATGACTGCACTACCAAACCTGCCTTCTAACTATGAAAATTCTGCTTGGGCTGTCCCAACACGAGGTGACTGCCTCCATCCTACCCTACTCCGTCCACTGTCTCAACCCGAACCACTAACAAGGCAACTCTTCTGGTTCCCAGAACTAGAACCACCTGGGCTCAGAGATCATTCTGCTACAGAGTCCCATCCTGGTTTAACTCTCTCATTGCAACCATCTCTAATGCCCCCAAAATCGCCGCCTTCAAAACTGCCCTGTGGAACCAACTGTTCAACACCCGTGGCTGCTCCTGTCTCTAAATGGTGCTTCACTACTATCACTTAGCACCTGACAATGCCCGTTGGGCTGAGCCTCCTCCTCACTATCCACCCCCAACTCCCCTCTGGCATCCTACCCTTCTGTTAGTACCTGCATGTGCTAATTGTTGTCAACGTGAAATGTTTCAATTTGCTCATTGTATGAAAACAACTGTGTTATTCTATGTCACTCATTGTATTAAACACTGTAAATATGCCTCACCGTATGTCCTCTCTGTGATGAGGCACCTTTGTAAACGAGCCTCTGGCTCAAAGGTTGTAAATCCAATTATTCAAATAAAAAAAAAAATAATTCCTTCCAAGCTGGGCTTCAGCCTTGTTCTATTATAAGTAGGTCAAGAAAGAGCACCTCTTTCTGGCAGAGTTGTACCTTTGCAGGATTTCATTTGATGCCTGCCCTCTGTAGGAGGTTCAGTAGTTCATCCAAGAGGTCAAAGTGTTGTTCCTTGGTGGCAGTTGCCAACAGTAAGTCATCCACATACTGCAGAACACACTGTGTGACAGAGAAACCTTCCAGGGCATCTACCATGTGTAGATGGACAAGAAAGGAGCTATTGTGAAACCTCTGGGGTAAGCTGGTCCATGTGTACTGTCAACCCTCAAAGGTGAAGGTAAATTTGTACTGGCTCTTTAGGGCCAGAGGCAGTGACCAGAAGCCATTGGAGATATCTACGGTGCTAAACCACTGATGATCAGGGGTCAGCATTTCGAGCACATCAGGTGCTGATTCTACAGTCGGTGAGCAGCTATGATTGACTTGCTTAAGGCTTCTATAGTCAATTGTGAGCCTCCAAGCTCCTGTGGGCTTCTTCACTAGCCAAATAGGTGAATTGACAGTTGAGACACAAGGCCTGATTACATCTTGTTTGAGGAGTGATTGAATGGTTTCTCTGAGTGATGGTAAGGGCTCAGTAGGAAAAGGATATTGCCTTTGCTCAGGATTTCAGTGACTTTATGTATTCTCCCACAATCATGCTTGTGTATGGCAAAAGCATTAAGATGCTTCTGCATTATGAATAGGAGTCTCTTGAAAATCTTGTGGTTTTGGAATAGAGCTATGATGTCATATTCCTTATCATTAGTGGATATGGCAGCAACCACGTGTGAATCAGAAATCATGACAGTGTGGTATTGTCCTCTGATCTGGATCAGGAGCATGTTGACCAGATCCACCACACATCTGTGTGGTGCCAGATAATCAATTCCCATGATGCTGGGATGATTGTGTAACACCATACAGTCGATGGTATGGTGTGTGTTCATGTTGTCTATAATCACTGATAGTACTATGAATCGGTATGTAGACAGCTTCATGCCATCTATGCCTGATGTTTTGGTCCTCAGTCCATTGAATCAAGGAGAGTTTGCTGGGTCATCATCATGTAAAACAGGACCATGGCCTTGGTGCAAGGCCTACTGTTGATGTTCAAAACAACTTGTTCACAATATGGACTGGAGCCTGTAGTTGCCAATCCAGTCTGTCAGTACCTGGGAGTTCCCTGAAAAGGTGATTGGGCCTGCCCTTATCAGACCTCATCCCGGTCCTGGACAGCAGCTATGAAGGGGGTAGCATTGGGGTTTAGGCCTGGGATGGTCTGGTTCCCTGCAGTTCCTGAATCCCTGCAGCCTACTGAGGTCTGTTCTCCTGGGGCTACTACTGCAATCATACATGATGGAACCTCATCCACTATGGATTGAACCTGATCAAGAAGATTCTGGAGATTTTTTAGTTCTCCTCTGCGATCTCTTTATAGGAAGGGCCTGATCAATTGTTTTGATTGCCCCGATTGGAATCAGAATTTCAATTGCATTTATTCTTGTTGTGGTTCTGGTTCCTACCTCCAGACTGGGGGTGCTGTCAGTTGTCTGAAGATGCGGGCCTTTTGTCTTGCGCCTTGCCCTGCACTGTGTAGTGGGTTGTGAACTTGCTGGTAGATTGTACCACAGCCACCTTTTTCAAACCGGAGCCAAGGCCTTGGATGCAGAGCTGGTAAACCCACCCTGTTTTCTGAAGGATGTTTGCAAAGTTATCCATGGTGGGGAATATTGTTGGTTTCACCTTTTCATGGACAGCTGGAAGCATGTTCCAGAGAAACAATTTTTTGTATTCAATGAGGTTAGCATCTGCAGTCTCACCTACAAGATGTTTGCTAGCACAATAAGCCATCCACAACGTCTGATGAAATGTTGCAGGCTTTCTTCGGCATTTTGTTTTACAGGATGTACCAGCATTACCCCAACCATGCCTGGGTTGTGCATAGCAATTAGTTCCACTGTGAACTGATAAAAAAATGCTTTGTTGTCCCATAGGGCAACATCTGGGAGTTTTGCTCATAGGCCTGGGTAAATGGTCTGTCAGAGGATCTGTACATGGTAGTCCTCTGCTAGGCTGAGCATCTCACATTTGGAATGTACTTTTTTCAAATGACAGCTGAGAATGTCACTGGAGCCCATATGGCGTATGCTATCAGTGATCTGCTGTACAGAGTTAGCCATCTGAAGAGGATTACTGGGGACACGATCGGGATCTCATGCTCCACAAAGGGCGGCCTCTGCTGTGGCGTCAGCCACAGTTCAGATCACAGAATCCTGGGAAGTGGCCCCTTTCAGTATTTGTTTCATATGCACTTTGAAGGCCTGCTTGCTTCTCTCGGGCAAATCAGAATTACCAAGGGCTCTCTCGATCATTCTTTCAATCTCCTCCCGGTTGCCTTTTATCAAGGTGGCTATCAAAGCAGCCATTGGTAGGTCTATAGAGTCCAGTGGTAGGGTAAGAGAGACCGGTGGTAGGTCTAGGCCTCCACCCCCATCAAGGGGTTGCCATCTTGACATGGCAAATGATAGTCATCATCGCCCTGGTGATGTTGGGACATGCTGTCATAGTGAGGGGATCTGCCATCTTGTGAATGGTAGGAGGACACTGAACCTCAGTAAGGGCATGACTGGGTGTTATATTGGGAGATGTCATCATCAGAGTCATCATCCCCAGATGATGATGAGTGGTGGATGGGTGTGTAATGAAACCCGCCCATCGCCTTGACGTGCCCAGACAGATCCTCTCACTGATGGCACAGTTTTGCCATCTTGTCTTTACATTCTACTGTACATGACTAACTTTTGCAACACTCTATTCCACACCTTTGGCAACATCTTTCTGTAACACTCTATACACAGCGCTCAATTTGCAGTTGTCCCTAAGTTCCCTATCCAACTCATCACTTACCATTTCAGGTCATCGAGTAACTTCTCCATCTCTTTACGCATTTGGTCATTTGTTTTACTCAACAAATCATTCATTTGCAATACCTCTTATCCTGTCTTAAACTTTCACATTCCTCTCTCAAAATGCTTATATCTTTCTGATTACTTTCACTAGAGCAGTGCAAAAAGGTCTCTTTCTCATTTTGCAATGACTTAAATTCAGTCTCCAGCTTTTTCTCCTTTTTCAAACTTTCAGATGTGTGCAATCCCATCTCTTTCTTAAGGGATGAGAGTTGCAGCTTGAGGGAATGAAACCCCAATTAAGAGGCTTCTAAAGCAGCAGATAGAGCCATGACCAGCAGCCCTTTAGCATCACACTTTTTGGCTGCTTGTCTTGTCTCGATGTACTGGGTTGAAATCCCCAGCATGGGGTTTTTGGATTGAATTGTATCCAGAGCAAAATCTGTCCACCCTCCATGGGAGGCAAGGAAATTAGAGTTAACCAGTCTCAAGTCTGCACACATCTTTGACATTGTAGACATTGTGGTACCAGTCAAAGTTATTGGGGGAACACAAAATCATTAACCCATAAAAGGCTGCTGTGCTGTGTATCGATCCACAACATGCAAAACCAGCAGATGAATGGGCTACTGTACTCACATAGTCCTGCAATTCAAAATTGTCATTAAGCATGGTGAGTTGGCATCAACCAAGCCTAGTAAGCAGCCAGACTTTGCAAGTTGCTAAGAAGTTTAAAGTAAAGGGAGAGGTGGTGTGGGTGTGCACTCCTACTGTACCCATAGGAAAAGGAAGGTTTTAAGCAACAAGTGAAACTTTGCACCATCCAGCCACCTGCACACGGTTTCCAATATGTTAGGGTGCCTAGCCTTGATCAGATTTTTTGCGATAATAGAGATGCAAATGAATCACAGACATGTTGCATATTAGTACTAAATCTAGTTTATTACTGCAAAAGGAAATCACAGCTGCCATAAGCAGTTCTTACCATAAGATGCGGGGAGCCATGCTTGGCATCCCCAATACCCCAATGAGTGTAGAAGGTCTCCAGGGGGAATATGCAATACATTATATTATATACTAAGATTATTACCATGGTTACCATTCGTAAGAAGCAGTGCTAGATACATAAAGTAAGCCCTTTTGGCTGAATGTTAGATGGCTCCATAGTGTTATCTAGTCCTATACAATATGTGCTAAAAGTCAGCTACATCGTAGAACAATGAAAGTATACATGGTACATGGAAAACACAGGATATGGTGCAATTATACATAAATCCAAAAGATGGCATTGCCGACTTCATAATAGTTTATTAGATTACAGAGACACAAGTGTCTCGGCATGCTACGTGCAGTTTCTGTGCATAGAGAAAGTATGGTAGTCCAAGTTATAATGTACCCTGACATTTACACTTGTATGGTAAGTGCCTATAGTAACATATAAACATAGAATTTGACAGCAGATAAGGACTGCTTGGCCCACCTAGTCTGCCTGTTTCCCTACCTGATGGTAGTTAATCAACAGCTTTCTTGCTCCTACCCCCCACTAGAATTGCCTTATGCCTGTCCCATGCAATCTTGAATTCTCCCACTGTTCCTGACTCCACAACCTCCTGAGGAAGGCTGTTCCATGCATCCAAAACCCTGTCTGTGAAAAAAAACTCTCTAACATTACCTCTGAGCCATCCCCCCTCTATCTTCAAATTGTTCCCCCTTATTCTTGCACACCTCTTTTTTTGAAAGATGCTACCCTCTTGTACTTTGTTAATTTGCTTAAGATACTTGAAAGTTACTATCATGTCTCCCCTCTCCCTCTTTTCCTCAAGGGTATACATATTAAGCTGCTTTAGTCTCACCTCATATGTCTTCTGGTGCAGACCCTGCACCATTTTGGTTTCCCTCCTCTGAACAGCCTCCACTCTGTCTATGTCTTTGCGGAGATGGGGTCTCCAGAATTGCACGCAGTACTCCAGATGGGGTCTCACCAACTTTCTGTACAGAGGGATAACAACTTCCTGTTTTTTACTGTTGATGCCTCTCCCTATGCAGCGCAGTACCCCCCCTCTGGTCCTCCTTACTACCTTCTCACGTTGCTTGCCCACTTTTAGGTCATGTGATATAATTACTCCTAGGTCTCTTTCGATTTTTGTTGTTATTATCTCACCCTCCCATTGTGTACTCTTCCCCTGGGTTTTTGTTTTCCAGATGCATTGCCTTGCACTTCTTTGTATTGAATCTGAGCTGCCATATATTTGACCATTCCTCCAACCTTGCCAAGTCCCTTTTCATCCTTTCCAGCCCACCTTGTGTATTAACCCTGTTGTAGATATTTGTGTTGTCTGCAAAGAGGCATACTTTTTCCATCCAGGTGCTCTCCAATGTCCCTTGTAAAGCCTTTAAAGAGGATTGGTCCCATTACCTGACCCTGCAGTACTCCACTAGTTACCCTCCTTTCTTCACTGTGGACTTTGTTTACTATTACCCTTTGTGTTCTGTTGTCCAACACGTTTTTTATCCAGGCTACCACCGTGGGACCCACTCCATGGCTGGGTAACTTGTATATTAATCTTTTGTGTGAGACTGTGTCAAATGACTTGCTAAAATCTAGGTAGGCCATAGCCACTTCCTCTCCCTCGTCACCCAGTTAAAGAAATCTATTAGGTTTGTCTGACATGACCTTCCTGCTGTGAAACCATGCTGCCTTGGTCCTGTGCCCCACTGGCCTCTTGGTACTCAACAATTCTTTCCTTCAGAAGTGATTCCATCATTTTCCCTACCATTGAGGTCAAACTAACTTGTCTGTAGTTTCCTGCCTCTGCCCTGCTCCCACTTTTGTCAAGTGGAATCACTTCTGCCCTCCTCCAGTCCTCAGGTACCACCCCATCCTCCCATGATTTGTTAAAGAGAGTAGCCAGTAGTGTTACTAGTTCTACCCTTAGTTCTTTTAGAATTCTGGGTGAATCCCATCAGGACCCATTGCTTTGTCCACCCTCAATTTCAAGAGTTCTTTAGAAACCCTTTCTTCTGTGAGTGGACTGGTATCAACCCCCCTATTCAGAGTGTTTCTCTTGTTTGGTTTATGTACCTCCCCTTCCTCTTCCATTGTGAACACTGAGCAGTATTATTCGTTCAGTATCCTTGCTTTTTCACTGTCACCCTCTGCCCACATTCCCTCCCCTTTATTAAGTATCTGTATCCCTCCCTTGGTCTTTCTTCACTCCCTAATGCACCTATAAAAGGTTTTATCCCCCTTCTTAACAGAGTTGGCTATCTTTTCCTCAGTTTGTGTCTTTGTTATTCTGATTGCCTTCCCTGCCTCCTTCTGCTTTAACTGATAAAAGTTCTCTATCCTGCTTCTGCTGTGTTTCTTTATATTTCCAGATTGCTATCCTTTTCTCCTTAACCTTTCCTTCCACCTCTTTTGAGAACCATAGTGTTTTTTTTCCTTCATTTTGTTTTGTTGATTTGCTTCACACAAAGGCTTGTTGCCGCTGTGATGGCCATTTTGATTATTCCCCATTGTTCCTCCACCCCTCCTTATTGGCCATTTGCTAGTGCTTTTCTGAGGCACGCTCTCATTTTCCCAAAGTCAGCCCTCCTAAAGTCCAATACTCTTGTTTTTGTATGGCTTGCCTCTATGGCTGTGTTTATTGTGAATCACGCTGTTTGGTGGTCACTTGTTCCCAGATGGCTACCTACTTCTAGATCTGAGATCCTTTCTCCATCCCCATTTGAGAGTACCAGGTCTAAGATTGCTGCCTCCCGAGTGGGTTCCAACACTAGCTGTCTGAGGCATACCCCCTGTAGAGCATCAAGAATGACCCTGCTCTTGGATGTGCCTGCAGCAAACATCTGGCATATTCAGGTCCCCCATCAACAATATCTCCCCTTTTTCTGCCATTTTATGGATGCCTTCTATCATTTCCTTGTCTATTTCGTCCCCCTGAGATAGGGGTCTGTACACAACCCCCACGCTGATTGTGGTGCCATTTCCTGTCTCCAGGGTGACCCATAGTGACTCATCAACTTCCTGTTTACTCTTTAGTTCTGTTGCTTTAATCCCTTCCCTTATATAGAGAGCTACTCCTTCTCCTTTTTTACCCACCCTGTCCCTCCTGTAGATTGTGTATCCTGATATGTTGACATCCCAGTCATGGTTCTCTGTGTACCATGTTTCAGTGACTGCTACAATATCCAGGCATCCCTCTTCCATCAAGGCCACTAGTTCAGGGAGCTTGTTACACAGACTTCTGGCACTGGTACTCATCACCCTCCATTTTTTGATGGCCTTACCCCTTTTAGTCCCATCCCCGTCCTTAATGCCTTTTTCTGCATTTAGCCCTGTTCTGCTCCCTAATGACTTCTTTTCACTGGTGTTTACCTCTCTAACTACTGTATTTTGTGGGTGAAGACTGGGATTTCCCTGCTTCTTTGCAGTGCCTTCCACCTTGGCTAGTTTAAATGCTTGCCAATGAAGCATTTAAACCTATCACCTAGGATCCTGGTTCCCCCAGGACAGATGTAGACCATTGTGCCAGTAGAGGCCTGCATCCCTCCAAGTGGCTCCCCAGTCCCCAATGAAGCCAAAACTCTGAGCTCCGCACCAGTTTTTCAACCATTCATTGAATCCCTAGCATCATCCTTGCCATAGACAGGCAGCACCTCCAAGAAGGTTACTGTACATGCTACTTGTCTAAGGCCCCTCCCCAACTCTACAAACTCCTCCTGCACTGCTCTGATCCCATTTGCAGCAGGGTCATGTGTCCCTAGGTGGACAATGTCATCCAGCTCACTCCCTCATGCAGCTGATCCCCTGATCCTGAGGATTCGCTTCCTGTCCCTCTGAGCCGTGGCACCAGGCAGGCACCTTACCTCCCTACCCCCTTCCTCCCCCACTTCTAGTCCCCTAATGATGGAGTCCCCCACCAGGAGTTGTTTCCTTCCCCTGTGGGCTCTCATGCCACCCTCCAGTGGGTCCCCTTTGTGGAGGTTCCCAGCATCCTCCTTGGTCTCTACTGCAGGTGCCTTCATAGAGGAACCACGCTTCACCAGAACAGTATATGAATTGTGGAATTGTGGAAAGGTACAACTAGAGGGATGCACCTCTGTTCCACCACCGTTTACTTCCCTGAGCCCACCTTGATCCAACCGCTCCTCTTACTTGGCAACCTCTGAGGTAGTGGTGGTGGCTCTGGTGGTCTCTAGGTGGGGGAAGAGGTTTCACGAATCCTAGCCAGGTCAGCCTTGAGATGGTCAACCTCCTGCCTCAGACCAGAGAGTTGCCTGCAAATAGGGCAGCATCGCAGCCTCCAGAATGTCTCCCAGAATACTGCTGCCCCACATCCATTGCACTGCACTGCACCACTCCCATCTTGACTTATTTTGTGTCCCCTCTCCTGTTGCTTTGTATGCTTACTGTCTCCTCCCTCTATGTATGTTAACACCTACTTTCCAACTGCCTATGTGCCCTTACAACTCTCGCCCTTCCTGTTCTGGGACTATGCCCTATAAGTTAGTATATCATATGCATAGTATAGTTTGTCTAAGGTGTACAGGTGTAATGTCAATTAGGGTGAATGGACCTCGCATAACACTGGTCACACAATCACCCTCATCAGACACTGATTCTTGCACTGCACAAGATACAGGAGAATTTTAAAAGAACAATTTCATGACCTTTCCTTCATTTAACAGACCAGACTGCATCTCATTACATTTTTATTTCCTGTACGGCTAACTAGTACAGATAGTTTTTTGCTACCTTACTTTTCTCTGTGCTTAGCTGCTTTTGCTTGTTATCCAAGTGTTACTTTAAAAGCCTGTGTTTTAGATACTGTGCTTTCGCTAGAAGTGCACGTGTTACTTTCAGGGCCTGTATTTAGGTACTGTGACCAATTTCTCCAGAGTTACTTTATGAGCTTGCAGAGCTTTCACTCTGCTACCTGTGCTGTTTTAACCTGCTCACTTCATGATATTTGCAGGTTGCGCTTGTTAACATGCAAGAGTCCTCACAGCAATCTGTTTGTTATAGCTCCCCAGTTCTACTCCTACACCTGTTAGGTAACCTTCTCTGCTATCCTTTCTTTGCCTGCATTTACCCTGTTACAGTATATTAACACAATGGGGATTACCAATAAAAGGCAAGCCAGGTTGTCCAATGATCCTCCACCAGGAAGATGTGGAATAGGAGGGGAAAGGGGTGGGGGAGAGGAGAGGGGTATTAGACGGGAAGGGACTTGGTGACATCATCAGGCAGGAAAGGGTAAAATGACAAGCATGCCAGAGCCTCAGGGATTGGCTGAGGGCAGAGCCCAAAGGGGGTGTTTCTGACTAGGGGCCTGTTAGAGGTATATTAGGCCAGGTCCCAGTCAGAACAGTCTCTTTTGCTGGGAATTTTTCTACTGAGAACTCAGCACATTGTTGGCAACTTAGCAGGTAAGGCACATGAGGCTTTTAGGCCTACGAGGCCATGTGGTGCATATACAACTAGCAATGTATTTACTTGGCTCATGCAGGGGTAGAGATGTTTTAGAAAGAAGTTTTTTCATCAGTGTGCTAGGACAAGATGAATGTAATTAAATGTAATGGAGTAAGAGCTCTGTTTTGTGTGGAAATAAGTCGATTTTGTGAGATAAGTGGAGCTTGGCCTGGCAGGCCTCTAGCATTTGGTAATTGGTTTGCTTGTGCCAGATGTGGAGAGATAGAGAAATATGGAGGCTCTCACTAGACTAAGAAAAGGACTCTAATTAGAAGCACATATGGAGTGGGAGAAGAGCTCTTTTTTGTGACAATAAATCATTTTCTGTGTAGAGGGGAAAAGGTGGAGCTAGGCCTGGCAAGCCAGAGGAGCCATCCACAGTGCTGGTTTTGTACAGCGAAAGCAAGTAATAGGCAGGCGAGCGAGCATAGTGAAGGTGCTGCCCCAGGAAGCAGGGCCAAAAATGGTACTCATTTTAATTAAAAAAAGGGGGGGAGCAAGCAAGGGCCAGCTTTTGTGTGGAGCATCATGGCAGGGTATGGTTTGATGCGAGAGATAGTGCACAAATGAAATAGTCTGGAAAAAAAAAACAGTTTGATCGGTGGATGAAATGGTTAGTCGTTTGTGTGCATTTTTTCTGCTTGGAGGGACGGTAGAGGACCATGGAGAACAAGGGAAAGTTGGTGGTTGTTTCAAACAATGGATGGCAGTGTGTCACCTAGGCATAGCGTGATGCGTCATGAGTAGGGGAGCACACATATTGCCGATGCTTTAAAGAGGTCTGACAAGAAGTTACTTCATGTTGTGTTTCAGGCTCTGGCTGGGTTTTTTGGTTACTGCACTGGCGGAAGTGAGGGTGACCATCAAGGGAGGTGGATACGGGGAGAACCATGCAGAGGAACAGCAAGCGGGTTGGTAGTGGAATGCAAAGGCGTGGAGCATTATTGCAAGGATGCGAGGGGGAAAGCAAAGGAAGGAAACCTGGCGGGGAGGGGGGCAACAACCAAGGGGATGTCTGAACCCATCCTAAGCCTCGGGGGCAAGCGTGGTTTTGGGGCTTTTTATTTGGTCTCCATTGTGGGAACTGGGAGGAGGCTGGAGCAACACGCAGGCGGTGAGGAGGCCCAGCGCTGGTCAGGTGTGAAAAGCGGACGCACCTCACAAAGGAAGTGATAGTGTGAGGGGCAAGCTGGGTGACACAGGGGAAATGGGGAGCAGGCGGATGGCAGGAAGAGACGGAGTTTGCCCCCCCCAGAATGGCACTGGGGTGGGACAAAGGGGGATCAAGGAGACCAGGAGGCCACGTGGCACAGCTTGGTGTCATGGGGGTGGGATTTTGTTGTTTATATTGCCCCATCAGGTACGACTGGAGAAGAGAAGGAGAAATTTGTTTTTGGCCCCCATCAGGCGGATCAGCTAGATGGAGGTTTTGGGCCTGCTCTGCAGGAGCAGGGCACAAATGGTGAGGACAAGTGGTGCAAGAGGCACAGCACCCATGTCCAGGGAGTTCAAGGGCAGTTGAGGCAAGAAAGGAATAAAGGCATAACGGGAAACAGGAGGCCCTGAGCAGAAATGCGCAAGAAGATTCGAAAGGTGTTGAGGGCCCCCAGCCACCTCTGGATGGGTTTGGGGGGAACCACATTTTTGGCAGAGGCAGGACACAGTGGAACAGGGGCCCCTGTGCTGGTGGAGCAAGGCAGGCCCAGACACGGAGGACCAGGCATTTCAACTACAATGGATGCCCCAGAGACAAAGAAGGGCTGCGGTGGGAAAAGGAGCAGGACGAACAGCTGAGGCCACAGGCAGTAGTTCATGGAGGGGGTAGGGTGCCGCAGTCATGGTGGAGCTGAGGTACAAACTAATGGAGGAGGGTTTTTTTCTCCTAGTGGGATACTTCAAGGGATTTCAGCTGCTACCCTGGCAGGAGACACAATTTGGCCCAGCGGGCACATTTTTTCACAGGTCTATGTTCCATCAGGGGCCAGCTACACTAAGGGAGTGAAGACCATGGAGCTCAGTGAATGGGCAGACAAGTCCAGATGACCCGTGCAGTTCTGAAGGGGATGGGGGAGAGGTACTTAAAAAAAAAGGGGGGACGGGGGGGCATCCTGTCAGGTATGTTGATATGCATGGCTGACCAGTTTGCTTTTCCCTCCTGCACACAGTGACATTGGAAGCAACATGGCACCTAAGCGAGCCCAACTGTCCAGTGAGAAATTGATGCAAGAGGTGTCCAAGCTGATGGGGCAGATGTCAGAGCTGGTGGTGGTGGCAAAGGAAAGGGAAGCGGAAGAGGATGCCCTAATAAAATGGAAGGAGTGAGAGGAGCGCTCGGCAGAGGAACAGGGGGCAAGAGATTCAGATGGGAGGGACCACAGACCGCACTGATCCCAGCACCTCTGCCTGCACCAGAGCCAGATGATGGGAGTCTGGATGGTGATAAGAATGGCAAGGACCTCTCAGATGAAAATGGACTAAAAGAATATTTGGAAGGGCTAATAGGTGACATGGGTGATACAGGTTTGGAAAAATTGAATGGGCCACACAGGCCTTAAAAAGCAAAGGGGCAGGGGCAGAAAAGGGTGGGGGGCCAAAGGGGCCACAAAGAAATTGTATGACGGGCCTCCGAACTGATCAGTGGCGGACCAGATCCCAATGTTGATCAAAGAAAAGATCTGGAAGGGGGAGTATGTGGACATATTCGGGTTGGTGGATGAGGACACAGCCACGAAATACCAGCAGAAGGAGTCAGTGGGAAAATCAGAAATGGCGGTGGCCTTGGCAGTGGTGGGGCACAAGGCAGAGGAGGCAAAATACAAGGAAAAGACCATTGAAAACTGGCAAGTGGGGTTCATCATATACAGTATGCTGGTGCTGGAGAAGCAGCTGGAACTCACCATCCCACTACTGACATACATGTCCATTATCAGGGACATGTACAAGGCAAGAGTCGGTTATGGGTGGCTCAAATACAATGAGGCATTCAGAAACAGAATGGCGGCTAAAGGGGATTTGAGGTGGGATTGTACCCATTTGGAATTATGGGTAAGGATGCTGTCTGGGGAAGGGAGTGGAGCCAGTGAATAAGGGAAGAAGGTCACGGGCGCCACACTGGGCAGGGCATGTTGGGGCTACAAGAAGGCCACATGCACATGGGGCAATTGTAAGTTTTGGAACGTTTTCCCTAAGTGTGGGGGAATGCACCCAGTCTCCAGCTGCCACCAAGGGGCAGACAGAGGGGAGCAACACGGGGGGGCAGTACCATGAGCAGTCCTTTCGGGATACCCGGGGGAGACAGGGCAGGGTCTAGGGGGCGGACAGCGAGGGCAACACTATGCTCCCGGGAGATGGTGCTAGGGAGGTGCACAAGGACGGGCAAATGGGCTTTGCACTGGCATGCACTCCCATCTCCCTGGCAGTAGTAGAGGAGTGGACCACAGACTACCCAAATAGGGCAGCAGCAGAGCTGCTCAGGGCAGGTTTCAAGGGGGGGTTCCCATTGGGTATTGGAAGGAGAGAACTTGGATGTGGGCAAACAATTTAGGGTCAGTAAAGGGAAAAGAAGACATAGTGAGGGCCAAGATCAGGAAGTAAATAAGAGCAGGCAGAGTGGAAGACCCCCTAAGGGCTCCACCCTGTGAGCATTTCCGGGTGTCCCCACTGGGGATTGTCCCAAAAAAAACAGCAGTTGAATTCCACTTGCTACATCATTTATCCTATCCTACCTCGAGGGACTCTTGGTAAATGAGGGCATACCCAAACACCTCAGGGTAGTGTCTTATGCCTCACTTGAACAGGCAGTAAGTTTCATCAAGGGGGTGGAGGGGGCATGGCTGGTCAAGACAGACATAGAAGCGGCATTTTGGCTTCTGACAGTCTGGCCTGAGGACTGGGACCTCTTGGGTTTCCAATTTCAAGGGGGCACGTATTTTGACAAGGCCATGCCCATGGGGTGCTCTGTAGCATGTTCCACTTTTGAAACGTTCAGCACCTGGGTCCAATGGGTGTTCAGGACCTGGTACGGGCACAGGAGGGTGGTGCATTACCTGTACAATTTCCTTCTCATCGGGGAATCCAGGTCCAGGGCACAGGGGATGTTGAGGTATTTTGAAGGACTGTGTCAAAAGGTTGGAATACCGTTGGCACAGAGCAAGACAGAAGGCCCCGCCTGTAAATTGAAATTTTTGGGCATAGAAGTGGACACAGTGGAGGGCTGTTTTCGGCTGCCTGGGGACAAGGTGGCACACCTTAGGGGTCTACTTACCCAGGTAATGGGGAAGCAGAGGGTGCCTCTGATATAGATGCAGCAACTGCTTGGGCACCTGAATTTTGCCTGGAAGGCCATCATCCCAGGCAGGACTTTCACAGAAAGGCTGAGGAGGGCAACAGGGAAGGCTCAGCTACCACATCATAGGGTGGATGTATTGAGAGGGGTGCAGGAGGATTTGCAGGTATGGGAGGAATTTCTGAGCAGCTACAATGGGGTGACATTCTGGCAGGAGGAATGGGAGAGGATGGTGGACCTGGAGCTCTTCACAGATGCATCAAGTGCCCTGGGAATGGGGGCATATTTTCAGGGGGAGTGGATATCAGAACCTTGGCCAGCATCATAGGGCAAAAAGGGGTGGTTGAAAGATATCACACTTCTGGAGATTTTTACGATATGGGTGGCTCTGGAGGTATGGGGGCACAGGATACAGGGTAAGCACATTCTGTTTTGGTGCTATAATAAAGGGGTAGTAGAAGTTATTAATAGGCAAGGGATGGATGGAGAATATAGGCAGGTTACTCAGGCGACTGGTCCTGTTTGGACTGCAGCTGAACATATCTTTCAAAGTGCAGCACATTGAGGGTCTGAAGAATGAGGCAGCTGACAGGCTTTCCTGCTTACAGCTCGACAGGTTTCAGGAGCTGATGCCTCAGGCAGTGCAACACAGGACCAGGATACCCAATTGGATGTGGGAAGTTGGAGGGTCATGGCCAGGGCACTGTATCGGGGGGCTTGGCAGTCAACACATTGAGGGCATATGAGGTAGGATGGGCAAGGTTTCAAAATTTCAGGGGGAAGCATGGGTGGGACAGGGACGATTCAGCTCTGGACGAACAGGTAAAGAGATTTGTGGTAGAGATGTGGGAAGAAGGGATGGCCCACGATGGTAGTACACTTGGCTGGCATCAGTTGGGTATGCCAGGAGAAAGGATGGCCTGATGTAGGGGCCGACAGGGCAATAAAGCGCATGGTGGTGGGTTGGCGATGGGGCCAACTGGCCAGGGTGGATGGGAGGCAGCCAATACGGGGCAAATTGCTGGTAAGGATATTAGGGGCCACCCAGAAGATAGGCATATTAGCACAGGAAGGGGTACTGTTCCAGGTTGTGTTTGCGGTTATGGCAGCAGTCGCATTCCAAGTGGGGGAGGTGGTGGCCACAAAAAGGGCGGCCGCTGAAGAGGCATTGCAACTTGAGGAGGTCCAGTGGGGGCAAGACAAGGTGATCATCACTTTGGCCAGATCCAAAACAGATCAAAAGGGGAAGGGGAAGGGGACCCAAGTATCACTGGTAAGATCCCAGTCAGCCAGCTGTGCTTTGAGTGCGCTAGAAGAGTGCAGGAAGTTCCAGGGGAGGGCCGGGGGGTGCTGTTCTGACATGGGGATGGTTCACCGGTCACATGGGTTTCAGGTTGGAGCAGTTCTCAAGAAGGCACTGGCATTCCTGGGGGAGGACACTAACAAGTATGCCCCACACTCATTTCAGATTCGGGCAGCCACAGAGGCAGCAGAAAGAGGGGCTGCAGTGGCAGAGGTGCAGTAGGTGGGGCGCTGGAGGTCCAGCTGCTACAAGAGGTATGTGAGAAGATAACAACAGCAACTCACACTTTTTATTTTGTTTCCATGGCAGGTTCCAAGAGAAAGATCTGGATAGTGGGGCATTCTTTCATATATTGGGCAGAAAGGTTTGTGGTTGCCACCTCCAGAGGAGTGGAATTAAGATACAACACGGAGCACACCAGGGTGCTATGGAAAGCCAATAGAGGAATGAGGTGGGCACAGTTCATGCCACTGATGGAGGAGTTGAGATTACAATGGGGCACCCCGAATTGCATTGTCATACATCTGGGGGGCAACGACCTGGGGAGCTTGTCATGGGGGGGCATTAGGGCAGAACATTATGGGGGATCTAGAAAAGGTAAGAGGGTGGTGGCCGAGGGTGATAATTGACTGGTCCGAAATCACTTCCTGGAGGGTATAGAGGGGGGTGAGGGACATACGCCTGATCGGGAAAGTGAGGAAACAGTTAAACAGAAGGGTGGCTAGTGGGGATAATAGAGATGGGGTGGTGCACCTGCAGCACAGGGACATCTCCTATGACCAGCCAGCAGTGTACAGGTTGGATGGTGTCCACCTGTCGGAGTTCAGGATGTGTCTTTTCCTATGGCCTATTGGGAACCTAGTGACCCAGATACCAAGAGGGGGACTAAGGTACTAGCCCGCAAGAGGGGGATCCCCTTCATCCATCAAGAGCTGGATGATGGGCAGTGGAAGAAAGAGAAAGGGGGGAGCCGGGGGAAAGTGGGATGGGGTAGGATACATGGGCTGGGGACAAAGAACACAGACGTGGTGGTAAAAGGGGGAGGGGGATAGGTCCAGGTGCTGGATTCAGAAGTGTCCGGGCTGGGAGGGCAAAAGCTCTGGTAAGGTTGAACCGGCCTGGTTCTGGTGTGGAAGGGGGGGGCAGATGCACAGTGTCGGGGCCCTGAAAGCAAGATGGAAGAAATGACCGGAAGAAGGAAGGAAGCAGGCCCGGAACAAGAAAATTGAAAATAAAATTTGGATGTAAATTTTGAATTGTGAATGATAAAATATATGAGTGTAAATATAGTCTTCATGCCATAAATGCATTTGCCAGTGAGCCACCAACAATCTAAAATGGTGTGGCATCCATCATTCCTCGTGGGGGATTCAGGGGACAATGGGGATTGCCAATAGAAGGCAAGTCAGGTTGGTCAATGGTCCTTCACCAAGAAGATGTGGAATAGGAGGGAAGGGTGGGGGAGAGGGAGGTGATTACAGGGGAGGGGCCTGGTGACATCATCAGGCAGGAAAGGGTAAAATGACAAGCAAGCCAGAGCCTCAGGGATTTGTTGAGGGGCGGAGCCCAAAGGGAGGTTTCTGACTAGGGGCCTGTTAGGGGTATATTAGGCCAGGTCTCCAGTCAGGATGGCCTCTTTTGCTATGAATGTTTCCCACCTCCTCCCACCCTTAGTAAGGAAGGTATTGGGGGCTGGTTTGTGGCACAAAGAAGGATTGTGGAGGGCAAGCAAGTGCACTAGGGGCCCTGGGCATGGGGCCAGATGGTATATATTGGCTACGGAGGCAGCAGATGGCCAGAGGCTAGGGCAAAGTCCCCTGACAGGAAGGGGCAGGTATGCCCATAAGGGGGAAGAAACAGAAAGGGGGAGCGGGGGAGAAATGGGGAGGGGTAGGATACACGGGCTGGGGACAAAGAACCTAGACATAATGGTAAAAGGAGGAGAGGATAGGTCTAGGCACTGAATTCAGAAGTGTCCGGGCTGGAAGGCTGAAAGCCCGCGTAAAGTTGAACCAGCCTGGTTCTGTTGTGGAAGGGGGGGTCAGATGCACAGTGTCTGGGCCCTGAAAGCAAGATGGAAGAAACGACTAGAAGAAGGAAGGAGGCCAGAACCAGAAAATTGAAAATAAAATTTTGATGTAAATTCTGAATTGTGAATGATAAAATATATGAGTGTAAATATAGTCTTTGTGCCATAAATAAATTTGCCAATGAGCAACCAACAGTCTAAAATGGTGTGGCGTCCATCATTCCTTGGGGGGGGATTCAGGGGACAGTGAGTTTCACAGCCTCTTACCTGTTGCTGGAGTCTTTCTTCCAGGAAGCCATTTCTCCTCCCTGCATAGTTTTTGCACATGCTCAGTGTGCCTGTCACCCTTCCTTCCCACATTCTCTAGTCTTACTACCCACCCCGTGTCTAGTCATTGTGTATTACTGCAGAAGTTCCCCTATAACACGTTGTCACTTCTATCCAAAGGTCTTTTCACCTGCCTGTCCTTGCAGCACACCGAGCTTGGAGCTCACTGAATCACTCCCTGGCCACACAATCACCCTCAACAGACCCTGAGCCCTCCACTGCATAAGGTACATGAGCACAAAAGCATACTTTGTTAGCCCATCGATGCTTTGCATCGACTGCCCCACTAACGGCCTCCCACCTACCCTTAATTTATAGGTCATTACTGTCATGACCTCACTGTCATCACGTGACCTCCTGTCAAATTCTATCTCCCCACTTTCCCACTAGCACGTTATAATCCTTTACCTCTAGATGTCACCCTATCATGCTAACTCCTCCTCAATACCCTCCCTGTGCTACCTCCATTAAATTACACCAGTGACCACTAGGAGTCACTCTCGTGCACTCTTTGTTCTCCTCTCCCTGGTATTTTTACCCACATTCTTTTGACCCCAATTCTCAAAGTCCCCCTAGCCAACAACCTCTACTCTATCACCCTACTGACTTTTTCCTATCCTTTCCATTGCCCTCTCCTGGAATTTCAACCCCTAACCCTGTTCCCAAATGTCAGGTACCCTGACCACTACACTATCTGTGGAGTACAATTTCTCCTGCTTCGTTTCTCTGCCTTATATTTAATTTTGCTTGCTCCCTCTGTTTCTCAGGATGATTTCTACTCTCCCCATCCCCCTTTTGACCAACTGCACTTAATTGGTCTGTCACTATCCACCCCCTCACTGATGCCTGCTCTCTCTAGCCTACGTTATCATGGGACACTTACTATTTTAAATAACACTTGTATTCATTATATTGCTTGCACTCCCTTTTGATCAAGCTGATTGCGTATCCACACCCTCCCCCACTTTGCCACTTTTAACTAACACACCTCAAGCTACTGGCACTGTAAGTGGTACACCAGTCCACTTTCCTTGCCCCCCCATCTTGGCCTACCGCACTTCTGACCATTTCAACTCACTCACCCTCCCCACTATACCACTCTTTGCCTCACAGCCACCCCTTGCTATCAGCAGATTACCTATTCATTGTAAGCTGTTTAGGAACTTCATAATTTGTTGCGTCCTACTTCTATTGCTACTGTCTTGCAATACTCACCCTAATCCTGGTCCTGTACAGCAACCACTTGGAAGCATGTGCAAACAGGGTGGCATTAAGCTAGCATCAGTCAACATCCTCAGTCTTCTGCCCAAACTCGATCTCTTCCAGACAAGGGTCCTTCAGCACAAACCTGATGTCTTTTTAGTGGTCAAAACCTGGCTTTCCCCCAAAATCCCTGACACTGCTGTTGCCCTTGATGGCTACACCCTGTTCAGAGAGGACAGACTGGGAAAGAGGAGATGAGGATGTGCTATTTTTCATTATCAGACTCACTACAGGGTCAAGTCCTCCTGACAATTGCATTTGATTACAATGCACAGGCACTTGCAGTCAAAATTGCAGCTAGGACCAGTGATAAGTCACTCACTGTTCTCTCTATATACAGTAAATCCCCCCAAAGGATACTTGCAGATGCTTTAGTCTTATACTGGACTACATCTCTAGCCTTGCAAATTGCTCTGACATAGTAGCTCTTGGTGACTTTAATGTAAACTGGCTTACCCCTGAAGCTGACCCTTTCAAAGATGCACTCTCTGCCCTTAACCTCTCCCAATTGGTTAACTCCCCCACCAGGTGCAACTATAGAACAGGCAACAGCACTCAATTAGACTTACTTCTTACCAACCATCCTGAAAGGTTTATGGACACTTAGGTCTTATCTGACTCGCTCACTGACCAATCCCTGGATATCAGCTTTTAGTCTAACAAGGCCCCTAAACTCCCCCCAAGGCAATTCACCAGTGGGTCCTGAAAAAAGGACAGTGGCAGCAGATCTTATGTTACCTTCAGCAGTGTGACTGGATGCCTATTTCTTCAGCTGTTAATGTTGATTCTGCACTAGAATACTTTATCATCACTTTCAACGCAGCCTGCAATATCTTCACCCATCTCAGAAAAAGGAAATCCAAAGGTGTATGTAACCCCTTGATCTCCACCTCTCTCCTTAATCAGATGGTTGCTCGAGACCATCTCTGGCATAAAGCCACTGCTACTGGGAACCCCTCTGACTTGGAGAGGTACAAGGTGGCAAGGAACAACTGCACTCATGCAAATCGCCTTGCTAAATCTGATTATTACAAAACTGTGTTTACTGGCAAGTGGGGTAACATTTGGAATTTTTGAGTGAACATCAATAACATCCCAGATCCTATTTCACTCAAGAACTCATATGCCACACTGGCAAATGAGGACAACCAAATAGAGGTACCCAGAGAAGTGGAAGGAAAGGATGTGGAGGTTAGCCAAGGAGGTGACCACAGCGGGGAAAGCAGTGGACCCCAGAGGAGGAGGAAGCGAATACTGGTGGGGGACTGCATCATAAGAGGGATCAAGCTAGGAACACAGGAGGGGGAGGACAGGGAGGTGAGGTGCCTATCAGGTGCCACGGCATGGAGGGATGGAAGGAAGATCCTGGGGATCACTGGGAAGGCAAGACGGGAGGGTGAGCTGGATGTCATTATCCACCTAGGTACTAATGACCTGGCAAATGGGGAGCCAAAGGAAGTTCAGGAAGAGTTTAGGAAACTGGGGAGGGGTCTCAAGCAAGTAGCTACTTCTGGCACTTTCTCAGAAGTACTACCTGTGAGAGGCAAGGGAGAGCATAGGAGTGCATGCACCAGGAACTTTAACTCATGGTTGAAGAACTGGTGCTGTGAGGAAGGGTTTGGATTCATTGGTGACTGGGGACCCACCTGGAGGGATGGAGGTTTGTTCAAGCCTGACGGCCTGCATCCATCCTGGAGGGGAATCCAAGCACTCAATGATAAGTTTAAATGCTACATTGACAAGCATTTAAACTAGCAAAGGGGGGTGGCAGGCCAGCAAGGAGGGTGCCTACTTGCTCACCCCCCACAGCTAGCAGTGGAACCAGTGAACCAGAGGAGTGGCTATCTCTGCAAAGCAGTGTGCAAAAGATGGAGATTAGTGCCCAAGAGGTGGATAAGCAGAAAAGGGGCAAAATTCAGCAGAAGGGCAGACAGCAAGGAGAACCAGGGATAAATGACAACCAAGGAAGGGGCTGGAGTAGAACAGTGAAACAGTCTAGGAGGTCAAATCAGGAAAGCCATGTGTGCAAATGCCAGGAGCCTTAGCAACAAGATAGAAGATCTGGAGGCTGTCATGGTGCAATCAGACCTGGACATTGTGGCCATCACTGAAACCTGGTGTAATGATAACCATGACTGGGAGATGGCCATACCTGGCTACAACATATTCAGAAGAGACAGAGCAGGCAGGAAGGGAGGAGGAGGAGTGGCACTCTATGTGAAAAGTGACATAAAGGCACAGAGATCCAGGAGGAACAAAATGGGGGAGAGATACTGTGGGTTAAGCTGGAAAGGAAAATGGGGACAGCCATCCGCACAGGTGTGGTCTATAGACCACCAGCCCAGGAGGAAGAAACAGATAGGGAGCTGATGCTAGCCATCCAAAGAATGGCAGACAAGGGTGAGGTAGTACTGGTTGGAGACTTCAATATTCCAGATGTGGACTGGAGCATCCCAGCAGCAGCATCAACTAGGAGCAGATTTATCCTGGACTCCTTCAGGTGCCTTCCTCAAGCAACTGGTCATGGAACCAACTCGGCAGAAGGCAATACTGGACCTTGTGCTCACAAACAGGGACAGTGTGATGGGGGTAACAGTGGGGAGCACCTGGGAAACAGTGACCACCAGTCATTGTGGTTTGAAATCACAGAAAGAGCAGAACCAAACCACACAAAACACGTATCCTGGATGTTGGAGGGCAGACTTTGGGAAAATGGGAGTATTGAAAGAGGCATTAAGGGGAATGGGACAGGAATCAGGGGTTGAGGAACAGTGGGCAGTATTTAAAATGGGGATTACAAGAACAACAGAATTATGTATTAAGCAGGTTAGCAAGAGGAAAAGGAAGAGGAGACCATTATGGTTTCCAAAGAGGTAGCAAAGAAAGTGAAAGCCAAAAGATTGCATTCAGGCAATACAAAAGACACAGGCAGAAGGGATAGGGAGAAGTACCAGGAGAAGCAAAGGGAGGCAGGGAGGTCAGTAAGGGAAGCCAAAGCTCAGACAGAAGAACACATTGCAAAATCAGTGGGTAGAGGGGACAAAACCTTTTACAGGTACATAAGTGAAAAAAGAAAGACAAAGGGAGGGATAGTGAGACTGAAGGGGGGGATGGGGGCCACGTGGAGGATGACAACAGTAAAGCTGACATATTGAACAGGTATTTCTGCTCAGTCTTTACTGAAGAAGAGGAGGGTAATGGGTCTGAAGGGAGTACAAGGGGTGAGAATGGTGCAGAAATGGACACACGTCCCTTTACACGAGAAAGGGTCCTGAAGGAACTGGAAGTAATAAGAGTTGATAAAGCAATGGGGCCAGATGGGGTGCACCCCAGGGTCCTTAAAGAACTAAGAGAGGTGGTGGCTGAACCTCTGGCTATCCTGTTTAGCCAATCACTGGAAACAGGGGAGGTACCCAAAGACTGGAGGACAGCAGATGTAGTCTCCTTATACAAAAGAGGGAACAAAGAGGAAGCAGGGAACTACAGACCAGTCAGCCTCACCTCGGTAGTGGGGAAGATCATGGAAGCACTGCTAAAGGAGAGATTGGTGGAACATCTGGTTGTCAATGGACTACATGACCCAAGGCAGCATGGTTTCACCAGGGAGAGGTCATGTCAGACCAACCTCATTGAATTTTTTGACTGGGTGACTAAGGAGGGCAGTGGACATGGCCTATCTGGACTTCATCAAGGCCTTTGACACTGTGCCACATAGAAGACTATTACACAAACTGGGG
Source organism: Neoceratodus forsteri (assembly GCA_016271365.2). Taxonomy (NCBI): domain Eukaryota; kingdom Metazoa; phylum Chordata; order Ceratodontiformes; family Ceratodontidae; genus Neoceratodus; species Neoceratodus forsteri. The sequence continues at coordinate 1,114,493,963 of CM057455.1, read as the reverse complement.
AATATGGGTGTGGGCAGGACAGTAGTGTGGTGGGTAGGTAACTGGCTGGGTGGCAGGACACAGAGGGTGGTGGTAAATGGCTGTCACTCCACAGAGGGCAGAGTGACCAGTGGGGTACCACAGGGATCAGTGCTGGGACCGGTCCTGTTCAACATCTTCATCAGTGACATGGCGCAGGACCTAGAAGGCAGAATTTCACTGTTCGCTGATGACACAAAGCTCTGTAACAGAGTAGACACACCAGAGGGTGTAGACAGAATGAGAAGTGACCTGCAGAAACTTGAAGAATGGTCAGGGTTTGGCAGTTGAAATTCAATGCAAAGAACTGCAAGATAATGCATATGGGGCACAAAAACCCTGGCACAATATATCAGTTGGGGGGTGAGGATATAGCATGCACCAAGCAGGAAAGGGATCTTGGGGTTATCATCTCTGATGACCTTAAGGTAGGGAAACAGTGTGACAAGGCAGCAGGTTAAGCAAATAGGATGCTGGGATGTATAGCAGGGGCATCACCAGCAGGAAAAGGAGGTCATAATTCCGCTATACAAGACACTAGTGAGGCCCACCTGAGTACAGCGTACAGTTCTGGAGACCATACCTAGAAAGGACATAGATAGGGTAGAGAAGGTTCAGAGGAGGGCAACAAAGATGGTGCATGGATTGCATCACAAATCCTATGAAGACAGGTTGAAGGAACTGAACATGTACTCCCTGGAGGAGGGAGGAGAGAGGGATATTATAGAGACATACAAGTATCTTACAGGGAGGAACAGGGTGCAGGAAAACACTATTTTTAAGCAAAAAAGATGTTCCAGGACTAGAGGGCATGGGATGAAGTTGGAGGGAGGACGATTCAGAGGAAACATGAGAAGAATTTCTTCACAGAACGGGTGGTGGACAAGTGGAACACCCTGCGAGAGGAAGTGGTGGGGGCTGAAACAATCACGGCATTTAAGAATGCATGGGATAGACATAAAGGAATTCTGGAGGTCAGGGGTAAGGGGCAACAGACTTCTAGGAAAACAAACTGAACTTACAAGCTCAAATAGGCAGACTGGGTGGGCCATAGGCCCTTATCTGCCGACACTGTCTATGTATCTATGTATCTATGTATCTATGTATCTATGTAACTGACAGGGAAGCCCAACAAAACTCCACTCTCACTTATCAACATCAACTAGGTTTCCACCCAGGATCCACAATAAATTGCTGATATATTTAATAATGCCTTCTCAGACTTGAGTGGAGTCCTTCCCCCCGACTTCTTCTCTAATACCCCCTCTACACCTGGAACCCCTAACAACTCCCCTAGAGTTATGATCACTCCTAATTCCCTCCTTCTACTTTACGATAGTGTCAGCCAAAGAGTCAAAACAGAACCTCCTTCAGGTCCTTAACAGATTGCGCTGCAGCAGTGATTCCCTTTTTTAAAACTTCTCTGCCTTGCCATAGATGATGCACTGCTACTCCTCACCAAGATTTTCGATCTGTCCCTCTGCCTAGGTCAGTTCCCTCTCTTATGGGAGGCAGCCATAGTTACCCCTGTCTACAAGAATGGGGACAAGACCTTGCACTCTAACTACCATCCTATTTCTATACTTCCCCACGTCTCCAAAGTGCTTGAACGTATTGTTTCCGATCAGTTCTCTGATTGCCTCTTCAAATACAACATTCAATGTCCACAGCAACATGGGTTTAGGAAAAATCATAGCACCACTACTGCACTTCTTGAATATACTACATTTATTCACAGAGCACTCGACTGTGGCCACCTAGTTGGGTCCATCTACACTGACCTATCTAAAGTATTCAACACAGTTAACCATTCCCTACTTACTGAGTCTCTCGCTGTCTTCAGTCTTTCACATTCAGTTACCTCCTGGTTTCAGGACTACCTTGCTGGCAGAATGCAATGGGTGAAATTTAGGAGTACCCTCGCCACCTCCCATCCTGTGTTCTCTGGTGTGCTGTAAGGTTCCATTCTTAGCTCCCTTCTCTTTAGTCTCTTCCTCAGTTCTCTCCCCCAGGCCTGCCCCAGTCAACTCCTACTCTACACGGATGATGCTGTCTTATTCACAAGCCAGCTAGACTCCTCCCTCCTCATTAGATAGTAGCAGCACAGCTTTGCCCTGATTGAGTCCTGGCTTACAGAATACAAGTTAATCCTGAACTATAAAAAGACCAGGGTGATGTTATTTTCAAATTCTCACAACAAGCATAAGTCAGCTCAACTCACCATCCATAGAAAATGCCATGATCCTCTGGAGCAAGTACATAACTTCAGGTACCTAGGCATTACACTTGACAGAACCTTATCCTTTACTGACCATATAAACATTATTTCTAAAGCTGTTAATACTCAAATAGAGCTCCTCTACAGACACCATCATAGCCTTACCCCTGATACACTCCATCTTGATGTCAACAGCTCTGTCCTCTCTCTTGTAGACTATGGGCTAGTCATTTATGGAGGAGCTACTGACACTTCACTTAAACATATTAACGTTGCCCTCAATAAGGCGTGCTGATTAGTTTCTGGGGCTCACAGATGCACTCACACCTTCAGTCTGTATACCCAAACCTATTGGCTGAATCCTAGTGCCAGGATCATGTAGCAGACCTGCCTACTAGGTAAAAAGATCTGTCTGGGTCTAACCCCTCCAACAACACAAGACCTCCTTACCCCAGTAACCAGTCTTCAAAAGACAAGAAGTACAACTAGACCTACCTATCAGGCCCCATTCTGTTGGACTAATCAAGTCCAGTGGGCCTTTCTCTACAGAGCTCCCTCCTGGCTATGTGATCTCCCTCTTGATGTACAAACTGCCTCCAAGTTAAGGCAGTTTAAATGCAACATCAGACAGTATCTTCTTTCTCTCAACCACTGTGATTGGCCAGCTTTAGCTACATCACCCTCATGTATCCCCTCATTTCATGGCTAAACAGCTGCCACTCTCCCCACCCCTTCCCTCCTCCCCTGCACCCTCCTCCATAGGTATCTTTCTCTTGACATGTTTCCTCTCTACTTCACCTCACTCTGTAGCTCCAGAATCCTGATTTCCACCTATTCCTCCTCCTCCATCTTTTCTCTTTTTCAATGCTTCTTTTTATTTGTCTTGGTTGACCAGTTTTAACCTATTGACTTTGACACAGTTATTCTTGACCGCCTACTACCACATACTGATGCAATATTGTATTTTATCTTAGCTTTTACCCTGGTATCTATTTTTGGTTCTTATTTGCCAACTTTGACAAAGTCTGATATAATGATGGTTCTGATTGTTTTTTTTTGTTTGTTTTTTTTAATTATATCCTTGTCATTTTTATACATTGTTGTATTTAGTTAATTGTTATGATTTCTTTTGGATATGGAACCTTTGTAAATGAGTCTCTGATTCAAAGGTATGTCAAATTCCGAGACTGTAATAAATAAATAAATAAAAATAAATAATAAAAATAAACAATTGTCAAGAAGTGCAATTTTGAGATTAGATCATATGTGCTAGTATACTAGAAAGTGCCAAAGTGTGCAGGGAATGCAGAAGCACCAAAAGTATGCCAAAAATGTGTTTGATAGAATAAATATTTGCATAATGCACTTTACCCATATTGCACCTTCGTATAGAATGTATTACACTGCTACCCTATTTGCACAATGTATCTTAATTAATTACCTAGAAATTCATCCTACCTATAATTGATGGTACAGATCTGTATAAATAGTAATAATAGCAATATAAATAGGAATTTTTAATTGTGTTGTTAAAATGCATGTTTAATCAATTGCACATTGGCCCTATGACACTTTAACACAAAAAATAGTACATGATTGACCTACTGTTTTGCTTAATTTCCCTATTGCACTTACAGAGAAGCTCATCAGGATAAAACCCAAATTCTGCAGCATGCTGCAGCAGAGTTACTACAGGAAACAACTCAATTTCAATGGAAGTTAATCCCTGTTGTCATTCAGGAAACTATGACACTGCACTTCATCCTGGCAGGCTACACTGTAGGTATTTAGCTGCTACACTTTGGCCCTATTGCACTTTGACACAGATAATATTGTATTATTGGCTTTACTAGAAGTTCCAAAATGTGCAAAAAGTGCAGAATGCCTGTAATATGCAAGAATGTAAGTTCTAATTAGTAGTTCAAGTTCAAATTTATTGTTGATCAGTTAAAACCATTACAACATTACATTTCTAAACATTACAATGATGCATTAAACAAGTTAGCATCGAATTCCAAAGTTTCTGTAAATAAAATACTTTCATATTAGTTTTAAGATATTATTTACAGTTCATTGATAAGTCCATTCTAAATCTCTCCATTCAGAAATATTTATAGTCAGCATGTGAATATGACATTCATTCAATAATCAATAAGCGATATAATTTAAAATATTATATCACTAAATACATTTGAATACATTTATCTTGGATTTACAAATATTCTCATAAATAAGTGGCCTGAAGGAAGCCAACAACTTTCTCCAATATACATAAATTTTCATTATTCATAAAATATTTCACCATATCATTTGGGGAGAGGTCGAGATTCGCCATGATGTCACCAAGCCATTTTGTGCGTATACCCTTATATAAAGGGCATGACAACAATATATGTTTTAAATCATCCTCTGAAAACTTGTCACATTTACAATAAGGGATAGATATATTTTCCCTTTTTTTGTTTGTAACATACATAGTTGGCATTGTATATTTCAAGCCTAATTGTAACCATAATTTTTCTCTCATTTGGATTAGTCAATTTCTCTAGGTAAGGTTCAAAACCATGTGTTAACTTAATCTGTTTGAACCACCTATATAACTTCAATTGCTTCATTTTTATCAAATCTTTAGTTATTTCCTTATCCCGTAACCTATTCTTCACTTCCTCTATGATCATCTGCCAATGTTATACAAACATTCTCCACAAAATGTCTCCAAGTCCATTTGGAAAAATAAAATGTTTTAAGATATCCGAAGTAGGGAAAATTTTTCCCATCCTGGTATATTTAATTTCTTCCTCCAGACATATCCTGGGTAATCTAATTTCACTTAGTGAAAATAACTTTAAAGAAGAAAGAATCAATCTTTCAATTACTAGGATAGAAATGGAAAATTGACCCAATTCCAAATTCACTAACTCAGCTGGTACTGATTGAGATACTTTTAGAATATACCTTTTCATTTTATTACATAGTATTTCTAAATTTTTCAGATCATCTGTTCCCCATATTTCGGCAACATAAAGAATACTAGAGTTTATCTTAGCTTCAAGTACCCTTGAGGCTCCCTTAACCGATGCTTGTTCCATCTATGAGTTAAATATCCTAAAGGCATTGAATGTTCTCTTTGTTTTCACTAAGATCTGTGCTATGTGATCTCTCCATCTTAAAGACTGACTAAATCTAATGCCCAAGTAGTCATAATAATTAACTCTTTCAATTTTTTCTGATTTTATTCACAGTAATTTGATATATTTTTTTATTATTTCCAAATGTCAAGATTTTTGTTTTAGACATGTTTATTTTTAGTTTATGATCATCACATAGTTCAGAGAAATAATTAAGTTTCCTCTGTAGTCCTAGAATTTAGGTTGATATTAAAACCAAATCATCGGCATATGCCAAGCATTCGACCCAGATATTTCCTATTTTGAGGGCATGAAATTGTCAATTTTCCAATTCCTTCAAGATGTCATTTATACATATATATATATTAAACAAAAAAGATGCTAATAGGCATCCTTGCCTAACTTCTCGTGTCATTTTAAAAGTCCTGGAGATGTTCCCATGATGATCATATCTTATTGCATCCCAGGTGTCTTATTGCAGTCTTATAAGAATGTTAAGGAGTTCTGAGTCTAACTCTAATTTCTTTAGCTTATTCCATAAAATTACTCTGGTTATATTGTCAAATGCAGACGTAAAGTCCACAAAACAGCAGTAAAGTGGAGCATTTTTGATTTTTACATATTTCTAGATTAGATGTTTAAGTGTATAACAATGTTATATTGTTGATCTGTTTCTCTGGAATCCATTTTGGGTTTTATTAAAAATATTATTGCCTTCTGCTCACACTTCTAATCTTTTTAGAATAAGTTTAGTAAAAATGTTTTGTGAGATGTCTATTAGGCTTATTGGACGGTACATTTTAGGATCACTTTGATCACCTTTTTTGAAAATAGGAAATATTGTGCTCCCTTTCCAGCTCATGGGGTAGTCATGTCCATTCTAATTAATAAACATTTAAGTCCAGTATGAGGTGGGACCAACAACCAAATTCCAAGATGTTCAGTGTGGACTATAACTAGGTAATATCTCAAATATAAGCAGATATTGCACAAAAACAAACCATATAGTAATAACATAGAAATAGAGAAATAACTGCGTGAATTATTTGCAGAAATTTCCCCAAGCTCACATGAATGGACCCCAAAAACACTGGGCTCAATTTTACAAGGAGATGAGGAAGCACAGTGAACTTGCAGCAAGATGTTTGATGCAAATTGTGACTTGTATGAAACATTATGGCAAGTGTGATTTTCCAATAAGTGTACTGCAATAGCCCATTGCAAGTACCAAATGTGAGATGCAGGGAGTTAGACCATATACTCCCTGGTCTAACTTTGCTTCCAAGATCACAGTACTTGCACCAAACCTTTGGCACAAGATGCTATAAAGTGAGGAAAGTGTTGAACCTCTGCCAGCCCTTCTAAAATTGGACCTACCTGCATCCAAGGGGCTTTGGCGCAGTTGTGTCAAACTTTGCGGTGGACACAGGGCTAGACACAAGCCATGCATTCAGCTTGTAAAATCAAGCCCATTGTCTGATAGGGGTGTGATAATCCATGGGATTCCAAGGAAGTATCCAATTTTTAATAAAACCACTTCCATAGCTCCACACTTGCACTGCTTTAGTTACCATATTACTGTGGTTTTAAGCTTCACACTACACCACACTGCACCAAAAATGATTAAACACTAGAAGTCAGGGAATAGCTCAGGGGATAACTCGAACCCACCAACATTTGGGAAAACAATTTAAGCAGGGCTTTAAATATGAGAATTTAAAATAAATATGAATAAAAAGTGCAGTTCAGAATTCATTTAAAGATAAGCAAATTAAACCATTAAGTACTAAAGAAGTAGTGCCATGAAGACGTTGTGAAATGCTTTGTGTTACACCACTTTGAATGGATGCCTGAAATGTATCCTGATTGTGTCCTAATTAGTTGGGGCTTCATTAAGGAACATTGTCAACCTCCTTAGGGCTCAAAGTGCCCCTAGTTTTAAAAAGAAACATATTTTATGATTGCCAAATTTCTGTAAAGATTGTTGATGTATCTGGTAGTTTGATTCTGACTCTTATTTTCTTTAAAATAGTAAAAAACAGACTGCCCAACATACTGGTGTTATCACACCAAAACAGGTTTGCCTACATTCCTTGATCAACTCCAGATGCATCTTTCCTGCACTTGGGAACACCTACAAAACAGTCTAGCCCATCATGATGCAGTAGAAGTTCAGAAGGCTACTGCCCTATGAGTGTCTGCACTGCCTGGGTGTGTTTCTAATGCTCATGAAGCATGTAGTAAGAACAGATCCAGGATTGTAAACAAAACAAAGTTGTTTACAAATATACATTGCCATGCATTTCAGTTCTACTAAGCAAGGAGATAGACAAAACAAACAGAAACATCAGTGAATCTTAGAGAGGGTAAGCAATCATAAATTGTGGAGTTTCAACTAGAAATAATATGATGAAAAACAGGTTGACGGTGTCCCTTTATTTTATTGATTGTAGATCTTATCCTTCTCATTTTCCTCTGTACACTGGAGAACACCAAGGCGTTAGGAGCCAGCCAAAAGTCCAAGCAAGACACAATGTCTAAAACAAAATACAACCAAAAAAAATTAGCTTGAGCTTATCACTATAATAAAAAGGATCTCCCATCTAAAATTGGAGCTCTCAAGTTATGTGGAGCTCTCAAAATGTCTTAACTATGAAAATGTGCTAAAAATATGCTCTTCAATACAAAAACAGAGCCCAAAAGTATAGTCAATTAGTCTTACATCAAAAATATTTCAGAATTCATTGGTGCTATGAAGATTTTAGTATACCTTTAGCCCTTTATCAGTAAGCAGAGAATAAAAGCCGGGGATCTAGAACTTACTCTACATCCTTAAAAGACTCTAGCCACCACTCTTTCCATTATTCTCTATTGTGGCTTTGCTTGTATCAACATATCTAGGCTAATGTAAAACCCTGCAGCTGTTTACTGGTAGTAAATGAAAAGGCTGGAGAATGCCAAAGGGTTGTATAACAAGAGAAGCATGTTTTCTGGGGAATACGTAAATAATATTATGAACTACTGATCGTAAATGGAAGAAGCTGATTGGCCGAGAGGGTTTCGAAGCTGTGATGATATCAGGCTACATCATCACGGCTTCAGAAAACCTCCAGTCACCAGCCTTCTCACCGGCAGAAAAAAAATCATTCCGACGACAATGGGCAGCCACGCTGAACTTACAGCGCAAGCTGCTGCCAGAAACAATGATCCAGTGCGTCTTAAAAAATTTAAAAAAAAATCCACTTGCCATCTCATTTCCCTGCCAACATCCCTGTAATCCTGCTGCTGAAATTTAGTGCCACAACTTAACCCGCGCTTCTTTTCAACACAGCGCCACTGTGTGAGAGTTTTCTCTCTCTCTCTCTCTCTCACTCACTCACTCACTCCTTTCAGAGGCGCACGCACGGCCGCCCGTTTAACCAACGCAGTAGGGTTTAAAAAATTATGCTTCCTAACCCACTGATATTGGTCATTGGCTTCATTTTCTCTTTAAAATCTCGTTACCACGATCATCTACTGCGGGGGGGGGCAGACAAAGATACTGTTACAGAGTCCACAGGTCACACCATCACAATACCATTACCTTTTCTGTCAGCTCCAACTACAATAGCACCACCTGCTGTCTTCTAGAACTATTTTTTTTAAATGTATTCCTACACTACCAAAAAAGCTTTTTTTAACAGGTTTAAAGGGTGTTTTTTTATCTTTTATTTATAAAACCATTACTCCTGTTCATAATAGCAATAATGCACTCCAGGGTGTGGTATATCGTGGGATATCGTCACGTCTCGGGTCGTTGGACGCACTCGGCCTGCGGCCTCGTGCCCAACCACCCGAGGCATGATGATATCCCACGATATACCACACCCTGTCGTGCATTATTGTTTAATTAGAAACATGAATAACTATTGGCTTCTAGATCAGGAATAGCAAAGACAGCTATTAGATTTGTCTGACATGGCCTCCACCCCCCCCCCCATGAATTTGTGTGACCTTGGGTCTTGTAAATCACTAGATTCAAGACACTCCACAGTCTTTTCCATTAGAAGTGACTCCATTACCATGTTTCACCACTGATGTCAAGCTGACTGGTCTATAATTGCCTATAGTTGCCAGCCTATTCCCTGTTACAGTTTTTTTGTGAAAGGGGACTAATACATCTGCCCTCCAGTCTTCTGGAACCACTCCTGTTTCCAATGAGTTGTGAAAAAGGACTATCAGAAGTATAGCCAGTACCTCCCTGAGCTCCTCCAATACCCTTGGATGTACCCCATCTGGCCTGATTGCTTTGTCCACTTTCAGATTTGTGAGTATATTCAGGACCCTGTGTTCTATAAAGGAACATGTGTCTACCTCCTCCTTCTCTGTAGTGCCCCTTTTGCGTTTATGTGGCCCATCCCCTTTCCCTTTGTCTGAGAAGACTGAACAAAAGTATTTCTTCAAGATATCTGCTTTTACTGATCCTTCTCGTCACTGTCTCCACATGTCCTTCTTAATAACTCTTCCTCTTTTCACTCAGGTACCTATAGAATGTCTTGTCTCCTTTATACTGATCTTTTTCAGAAACTTTCTTGGGTACTTTCTCACTTCATTGAAAACACTTTCATGAAAGAAATTTGAGAGTTTCTTTTTCCCTGACAAAATACTATCTTTGGTAGAGCTGGTGTGCTGTCATGACACAACAAAAAACAACCACAAAATTGGATATCATTAACACAACCACATCAGCCCCATGCCAGATATACCATTTGGAATCCAGCATTTACACCAGGGCAGCCTCTCAGACTTACGGAAAAATTGTCTTTAGCTATCCTAAAACAAGTCAACTTAGTCGCCAATACTAGAGTGACTCTAGTAACCAGAACCCTTGGGTTTTTCAGTATTGTATCATGTTTTTCTAGGAATTTTGATTTCTATACTTTTGATTGCTGTAATTAATTTCTTTCTAATTTTGACCATTAGTCTGTGATTACAAACTCACTGATTTTTCTTTTTCTTATCTGATATAATCATTTACATAGATAAGTTTTCCTTTGGTTTCTTCCTCTTTTTGTTCAAATGTTTTTTTTCTTTTTATTTCTGTTTGCATTGTGATATGTGTTGCACATGTTCTGCACCATATCCTTTTCACTTAATAAAATTCCCCTACTCTTCTTCAATAAATGCCATGGGATCTTAAACTTTGACCTGGACAGTGGCTAGAGATGTGTAGAAGGGACCACAGATTTACTTCTTATTTGAATGAGCACAGAAACAACTGGTTCCTTAAGAAAACAATAGCCCAGCGTCATGACTGAATGGCCTTACTACTGAACCAGTATGGCTCCTAGGCTTACACCCTCATTTTTTTGGGGGGGTGGAGTATTTCAAAATCTTCTATGCTGGACCCCATTCACTGTGCTAGCTAAATGACCAGCCTCAGATTTTTTTGGAAACTCATTCGCATAGAAACATAGAAACATAGGCATTGATGGCAGAAGGAGGTCCATCTAGTCTGCCCATTTGATTTAAACCTATTTTGACACTCTAGTTTGCCTTTGTAGTCAGGGCTCCTTGTGTCCATCCCATGCATTCTTGAATCCCCCCACAGTGTTGACCCCCACAACCTCTTGGGGCAGCATGTTCCAGTCATCCAACACTATTTCTGTGAAGAAAAACTTCCTGGTGTTGGTAGAGAACCTCCCTCCTTGCAGCCTGAGGTCATATCCCCTGGTTCTGGAGCACTTCTTGAAGTAAAAAAGTTCCTGTGCCTGTACCTTATTAATGCCCTTTATGAGCTTGAATGTTTCAATCATGTCCCCTCTCTCTCTTCTCTGCTCCAGAGAGTACATATTCAGTTCCCTACTTCATTCTGAGTGTCATGACTAGGAAGTTTAAAGAGTTGTAACCAACAGTACTCATGAATCTAAGATTTAAATAATTTACATTTACCCTCTTAATGGAATCAGCAGCCTCTCATTAAGTTCAGTCCCTCACAAGGACCACAACATTGATATAAACATGCCATGGCTTGATATGGTCTATGTGTGGGTTGTTGTTGGCAATGAGTTCAATATTCTCCTCCCAGTAGCAAAGAAATAGATTTGCGAATGATGGTATCATAGGATCACCCGGTTCCATGTCATAAGGGCAATTGCCGAAAGATGATCGTCATTATGGCAAGTGTACATCACCAAAATTCAATTTTGGCAATGTACACCCCCAGAGGAAAACAAAACAGTGCAAAGGACCCTGATTTTTAATGTCATGCTGGGGGCTTTGCCCTCCGCACCTCCCAAGTTCAGGATTCTCACCTCTGGGGGGGGTGCATGTCAGGGGGGGTGCAAAATTGTAAAACATAAAAAACTACTCAGGCTGGGTGCAACAAAACATACATGTGCCTGGACCCGATTTCAGCATCCTGGCCACCCAAGCCCAGCACTCACCCACCATGCCACAAAGCCAGCTCAGCTGCTCACCATGGCACCACCCCTCACAATGTCTCCCCCCTTCCTCCCCTCACTCAGCATGCTCTACCCCCCCCCGCGTGTGTGTGTACATATAGTGACATCCTGTCACTGTTCATGAACCCACCTCATCCGGTCACCTTCCCTACTCCCTCTCCCTGTCGACATGTGCTGCAAGTGGGTTGCCATTTCATTAGGTGCCCACTAGCGAGTAGCACATGTCACAGGATAGCGGATCACCCATAGTTGTACTATAAGTCAGAAGGAAAAATTCCCTGTCAAACTCAAATTACAGTAATTATACTTTAGCACATATTCAAGTGAGTGCAGTAAGAAGGAAATTAAGACGTTTTTCCCGCAGGTGGCTTCAGCTCAGAAAATATCCCCATCTGTATGCACTTGTTGTGACCAATCGAAGCGTACAAAGATTGTATAGTAGTAGCCAGAGACATGATCAGATATTTTGTGAAATTTCTAAAGAGTTTCTCTCTGGTGCCCCTAATGTGGGACTTCAGAAAACAGGATATTTCTCTAGAAATATCACAAAAATTGAGGAAATATCAGACCATGTCTTTGGCTATGACTGTAGATCAATGACCAGGAAAATATATTTATAGTTCCAGGCAAACTCTTCAAAGTTTCCTAACACATGCATGGTGTCCTTCAGCTGTGAATCCTGGCCTTCAATATGGTTTTTGAGAAAAAAGTCAATAAATTTGCTCAGATTATCTGACAAGGACCCCACCCCTGAACCAATGGTATTGTGTGGTGTATCAGTTATTTATTTGTGAATTTTAGGCAGAATGTATAGAACAGGCACAATAGGGTTACTTATTCAGACATATGAGTTTTTGTTGAAAGATGTCACCTTATGCTTTGGGTCTTTCACGAAGGTCCAGTTCAATTTCCTGTAATAATTTTCCCCAGATAGCAGCTCCTGAACCTTGTTTTTAGAAAATTCATCAAACATGAGCACCATTTCACCCCTTTGTCTGATGGTTTTACATCTACAGTAGACAATTTCTTAATTTCCTCAAAGGCTTTCCCTTTTTCAATGCTTAAGTTATGACCAAGAAAGGGGAGGGGGGTGTAGCAGTAATGAAAGCCCTTTCTGCAGCATACATCCCTTACAGGAGTCACATCCAATGCCACAACTCCTAGCCTCCATTAGAAGTTACATTGATACAGACAGTGTCAGCAGATAAGGGCCTATGGCCCACCCAGTCTGCCAATTTGAGCTTGTAAGTTCAGTTTATGTTTTCCTAGAAATCTGTTGCCCCTTACCCCTGACCTCCAGAATTCCTTTATGTCTATCCCATGCATTCTTAAATCCCATGATTGTTTCAGCCCCCACCACTTCCTCTGGCAGGGTGTTCCACTTGTCCGCCACCCGTTCTGTGAAGAAATTCTTCCTCACGTTTCCTCTGATTCGTCCTCCCTCCAACTTCATCCCATGCCCTCTAGTCCTGGAACATCTTTTTCGCTTAAAAATAGTGTATTCCTGCACCCTGTTCCTCCCTGTAAGATACTTGTATGTCTCTATCATATCCCCTCTCTCCCTCTTCTCCTCCAGGGAGTACATATTCAGTTCCTTCAGCCTGTCCTCACAGGACTTGTGATGCAATCCATGTGCCATTTTTTTGTCCTCCTCTGAACCTTCTCTACCCTGTCTATGTCCTTACATAGGTAAGGTCTCCAGAACTGTACACTGTACTCCGGGTGGGGCCTCACTAGTGTCTTGTATAGTGGAATTATGACCTCCCTTTTCCTGCTGGTGATGCCCCTGCCTATGCATCCCAGCATTCTATTTGCTTTACCTGCTGCATTGTTACACTGTTTCCCTACCTTGAGGTCATCAAAGATGATAACCCCAAGATCCCTTTCCTGCTTGGTGGATGCTATATCCTCACCCCCCCCCAACTGATATATTGAGCCAGGGTTTTTGTGCCCCATATGCATTATCCTGCACTTCTTTGCATTGAATTTCAACTGCCAAACCCCTGACCATTCTTCAAGTTTCTGCAGGTCCCTTATCATTCTGTCTACACCCTCTGGTGTGTCTACTCTGTTACAGAGCTTTGTGTCATCAGTGAACAGTGAAATTCTGCCTTCTAGGTCCTGCACAATGTCACTGATGAAAATGTTGAATAGGACCGGTCCCAGCACTGATCCCTGTGGTACCCCACTGGTCAATCTTGCCTCTGTGGAGTGACAGCCATTTACCACCACCCTCTGCGTCCTGCCGCCAAGCTAGTTACCTACCCACCACACTACTGTCCTGCCCACACCCATATTCCCCAGTTTGTTTGATAGTCATCTATGTGGCACAGTGTCAAAGACCTTGCTGAAGTCCAGATAGGCCATGACCACTGCCTTCCCCTGATCCACCTCCCTAGTCTCCCAGTCAAAAAATTCAATGAGGTTGGTCTGACATGACCTCCCCCTAGTGAAACCATGCTGCCTTGGGTCCTGTAGTCCATTGACAACCAGATGTTCCACCAATCTCTCCTTCAGTAGTGCTTCCATGATCTTCCCCACTACTGAGGTGAGGCTGACTGGTCTGTAGTTCCCCTCTTCCTCTTTGTTCCCACTTTTGTATAAGGGGACTACATCTGCTGTCCTGTAGTCTTTGGGAACCTCCGCTGTTTCCAGTGATCGGCTAAACAGGATAGCCAGAGGCTCAGCCACCGCCTCTCTTAGTTCTTTAAGGACCCTGGGGTGCACCCCATCTGGCCCCATTGCTTTATCAACTCTTATTACTTCCAGTTCCTTCAGGACCCTTTCTCGTGTAAAGGGACTTGTGTCCATTTCTGCACCATTCTCACTCCTTGTACTCTATTCAGACCCATTACCCTCCTCTTCCTCAGTAAAGACTGAGCAGAAATACCTGTTCAATATGTCACCTTTATTGTTGTCATCCTCCATGCAACCCCCATCCTCCCCCTTCAGTCTCACTATCCTTCCCTTTGCCTTTCTTTTTTTACTTATGTACCTGTAAACAGTTGTGTCCACTCTACCCACTGATTTTGCAATGTGTTCTTCTGTCTGAACTTTGGCTTCCCTTACTGACCTCCTTGCCTCCCTTTGCTTCTCCTGGTACTTCTTCCTATCCTTTTCTGCCTGTGTCTTTTTGTATTGCCTGAATGCAATCTTTTTGGCTTTCACTTTCTTTGCTACCTCTTTGCAAAACCATAATGGTATCCTCTTCCTTTTCCTCTTGCTAACCTGCTTAATGCATAATTATTTTGCTCTTGTAATCCCCATTTTAAATACTGCCCACTGTTCCTCAACCCCTGATTCCTGCCACATTCCCATTAATGCCTCTTTCAAGTATCTCCCCATTTTCCCAAAGTCTGCCCCCCTAAAATCCAGGAAATGTGTTTTTGTGTGGTTTGGTTCTGCTCTTTCTGTGATTTCAAACCACAATGACTGGTGGTCACTGTTCCCCAGGTGCTCCCCCACTGTTACCCCCATCACACTGTCCCTGTTTGTGAGCACAAGGTCCAGTATTGCCTTCTGCTTAGTTGATTCCTTGACTGGTGCTTGAGGAAGGCACGCTGAGGGAGTCCAGGATAAATCTGCTCCTAGTTGATGCTGCTGCTAGGATGCTAAGTGCATTGTTGTAGGAGTGTCCCTTCCTGCCTGAGCAGCGAAGAAAGCAGTACAAAGGGTGCTACATCTTCCCTCCCCATGTCTATTTCCCAAAGACTCAAGTTCACTCCTTGATCCCAGGTCATTGGCAAAGTGAGTGGTAGTGCTTTCATTACAGTATTGGGCTGGCTCAGTACAGTGAATGAAATAAAGAGACAGATTATAGTGGCATATTATGGATCTGGAAGTCAGGCTACTTCAACATTGCATTAAATATACCCTTTTTGTAAGGTGACCTTCTGTACCAAAGACTGCAAAGTTAAAACAGGAGGTATTCTGGAATAGAGGTTTATAACCTGCCTCATTAAATCAGACTTTAAGGAGAAGGTGGTACTACGCAGCCATTATGATGATGTCCAGTGTAAGTCCCATGGTTTCTTCCCTCATGAATAATTCTAGAGGTTAGTGGATCAATGGCTTTGTGATCCAACCCTTGTGTGCCTTAAGGGATGATGAGCAGAAAGAAACTGTGAGCTGAGGCAAGCAGAAAGTTCTATTTGTATGCCAGCCTGGCAGAAAAAGAAAATTAAATATCTAGGGATGATACACAATTACTGACAAGGTAGATACTTACCCATATGTGATGTGCAAATTTATTATATTACACTGTACCTTTGTACAGATGACCAAAACTCAAGCAGTCCAAACTCATTACTTAAACAATAGATTGTTTAAAAGTTATAAGTTAAACTTCTATGAGCTATTTCTTTTAACTAGTCACTTGAGGCATTAGTAGGACTAATGTTGGCCTGATGACAGCCAGAGGAGTTGGATTCATTGCTTTCAAAAATAATGTCTGATCTCACATGGCAGATTTAGATAATTTACATAAATGATCCGATAATTAACTTAAAGGATTATTCTACGCTGACAAGGCACTTTCAGTAGTGCTTTAGGAAAGATGAAAGACTACCATTCCTTGAGTAATTATTGTTGGCATGTCATAAATTTGTAACACATATTAATTTAATACTCTGTTTTTGAACTTTGTATACAGTACTATCACAAACTCTTCCCATTGTGGGTGAATTGAAGGTAGTTAGAAAGAAAATATCTCAGAGCGGATTCATCAAAGTGAAAGGAAAGGTCACCTTTGTCATATTACAGAAGACACAGTAGTTACATTTTCAAATAAATGTTCTTCTTCTGCCATTTTGGATATCCCATACAGTATGTCAATGTTCATATTTCAAAATGTAGTATGCACATTACTGTTCATGTCTGTCTGTGTCTGATATAGTTTGTTACAAAACAGATTTGCATTTCAATCATCTTGCTCAGAAATACTGTACAGATTAATAAGCAATATGACATTTTGGCAATGTTTTTCATAATAGGAACATTACTATTGCTGTTATGTTGAACCTTCATATATGTTTATACTGTATGTACTGCTGCATGTACTGTTACAGTATCTATTATACATGGTAATATTTGTGATGAGACCACTCTTACAGTTGTAAGAATTGTCTCATGTGCATTCTTAGAGTATGAAAACCACAAACCAAAAGTGAGCAGTTCTGATACTTTCAGAATGTGTATAAGACTGATCTTTTAACTGTAAGAGTGGTCTTGTCACTTGTATTAATATATTATTTAATGAGCATGATCAGTGCTGGAACATGACCTTTTCCAGGGCAGCTTCGTGTGTGGCGCTCTTGATAGAATAAGAGTCTCTTCATGCATGGAGGAAAGGAGCACTCCAATTGGTTAGGAGTGCTCCCTTGATCTATACTGATTATAAGAGTGCATTCTTGAGTGAATCAAAGCAGAACAGTTCTGGCACACAAGGGACTTGAGAAGAAACTCATATCCATAAAAGACACAGAAACTGTACAGTACACATATAAATACAAAAAAACCCACAACAGTGGGTGCATTAAAGTATTTGTCATGTAGCACTTAAGAGTGTGAGACTTGTGGGCAAAGGCTGAGTATCCTTATGCTCCTGGAAAGTGCATTCCAAATCCTTTAATGAATACCTTGTGGTGCTTTATTAATTTAGCAAAATGGTTTGTTACTTATGTACTGTACTTAAAAAGAAATTAAGAAAGTACTATAAACTGTTTAAACTGTAAACTTCAATAACATTCAGATTTATTGTAAATGACACAAAGTACCCCAGTAGAGTTGCAATTTTCTACAAAAGGGGTTGCACATTCAAAGGGCAAAAATTGATTGTCAGGGGTTTCCTGACATGGAGTGCAGGGGAATGGAGGGAAGGGGGGAAGAGAGATAGAGAGAAAGAGAGACATGAGAAGGTAAAAAGCGAGAGGGGAAGGGAGGCCAGGTGATATGAGCATGACTCATGGACAGGTAGGTGCATCGGATTGGCTGAGAGGAAGAACATGGGAGGGACTAAAGGGGAGTACCTACTGTAGGTGGCTGCAGCATGGGGCTCCCCTAACTTTCTGCTGGAAATTTTGAGAACACCACTCATGTTTGCAGCACATCAATTGGTAGTTTTGATTTCAGTTTTGATTTTCTGTGGGTAAAGTTGTTGCCTCAGGGAGTAGGAAAGGTATGCTAAAAGGTATGTGAATGTTGAATGACTAATTGGTTGGTTGAGGTAAGGTAATGAAAGCAATTTGTGGGGAACACATATGAAAGGTTTCCTTTCTAGCACTTAAAATGTTTTATAGTAAGACTGAAGTGGGTAGTCTCCAATGGATGGGCTGCATGAGCTTTGAGGCTGTAAAGGGCAGGTGATTATGATGTTGCAGTACACTGAGAGCTTGGAGGGTACTTTAGTTTTGGTCTGTTTTGTGAGTTGGTCTGGTCTCTTTATGGTATAAATTAAAAAAAGTATGCAACAAGAAAGAGTTTGGCTTGCCTGGTGGCAGGGAGTTCGCAGAAGACAGTATATGCTGTTCCAAGGGAGGTGATAGGGCCCTGTTAGAGCTGGTGGGTATTCCCATGGGTTTGGCTTTTCACAGCAGATGGGTTTGTCTAGGAACATCCCAGCTTGTTGTGTCTGATGTACTGGCAAGGAGATAGACATGTGGACCACAAGCTACTACTTTCATCCCTGTACTCCATTGGCCTAGATCCATCCTCCCTTAAGTGGTGCAGATGCTACCTCTCCGGTAGGTCACAGCAGGTAAAAGCTGAAGGTGACCTATCCCCACTAAAACCACTGTCAAGAGGAGTCCCCCAAGGTTCTATTCTGGGTCCTATCCTTTTTTCCATTTATATAAATAACATTGATTCAACCCTTACCAATTCCTCTGTACACCTCTTTGCTGATGACACTGTTCTGTATGTCAGCAACCCTTCACTGCAGCTGCTCGTGAAATCCTACAAACAGAATTCTCCTTGCTACAATATCAGCTACTCGAGAAAAGCTTCTGTTAAATGCAAAGAAAACTAAAGCAATGATGTTCACAAATCAAAGCTCCACCAGCATCCTCTCCAATCATTCTCCCCAGCTATGCACTATACTTGAGAAAATCT
This sequence comes from Neoceratodus forsteri, assembly GCA_016271365.2. Lineage (NCBI taxonomy): Eukaryota > Metazoa > Chordata > Ceratodontiformes > Ceratodontidae > Neoceratodus > Neoceratodus forsteri. The sequence continues at coordinate 1,114,475,049 of CM057455.1, read as the reverse complement.
GGAGTATGTAGAAAACTTCAAATACTTAGTGTGTGGATTGACAACAGACTTGACTTCACTCATCATTTAGAAGAACTGTTAAAAGCTTCAGAGGCTTGGCCTTCTCTATAGATTAAAACCTTCCTAAACAGAGACTCAAAGATGAGGTTAGTCCAGGCCATTTTTCTATCAGTTGTTGACTATGCAGACTTCCTTTATAGTCACTGCCCCATCTCCTACCATCACAAGTTGGATACCTTATATCATAGAGCAATAAGGTTCATTACAGATCTGCCATCTAATACTCATCATTGCCTCTTTATGCTGCAGTTGGGTGGGTTTCCTTCACCTCAGAAGGAACAGAAATGCAGCACTATGGATTTACAGAGCGTTGTCAAAAACTTCCAAACTATATCCTGACTGCTTCACCCAGACCTCTCCTAGCTCCCTATGCCCTAAGAAGCAACAACATCATCCTGCTCAAATTGCCCAAATTCAACACCAGGCTAGGGAGGGCAGCAATCAGCTATTCTCTAGCTATAGCATGGAACACCGTGACAAAATCCCTAAAACTGTCCAATATCATTCCATTTGCATCCTTTAAACAGCATTGTACAGTCTTCTTCAAAGAGAAATGCAATTGCTACCACTAGAGCTAGCATTGTCATCTCACAAATCTCCCTTCCAAACCATATATGGCATATTCCTTCCAGACAGACACCCCATCTTATGGCACCCAGTAATACCTTCACCATCCTAGTATTACATTATGTTGAGTGTCTGCCATGCCCCCCACTGGGATATGTATATACTGTACATACTGTAAATATTAGCTTAACTTTCCTGTAACCATTTTTTATCATGTGAATTTACTGTACATCACTGTGTTTATAATCATTATTTTCCCCTGTATGTATAACTGTCTTATATAAGTGTATGATGTATCTGTTGTGTATCAACTATTGAACCTTGACCTTATCAGGTCCATCTTGTAAATGAGCCTTGCTCAATGATGTTCGCCTGAATAAATAAAGATTTGATGATGATGATGATGACGATAGACCAAGGACTAAAAGTAACATGGCAGCTGTGTATGGAAGTAGCAGGGGCCATTCCACAATCAGAGCCACATGGTTGGAGATTGTGTCTGACATCATTGGCATGCCACCATCTTGCGGCCTTCCATTCAGAAGCCAGAGTACAGTAGGAGTCCTGGTAAAAGGGGGAGGATTTTCAGATATTACAAGATCGAGGGAGTTGGGGGGTTGTTTATTCATTAAGGACACATATTGGCTGTTATCGGCAACCACAGGGGTGAAACTGAGGTTGGGGGATCACAGGACAAATAGCAAGGGCCTGAGGCATGGTGGGTGCAGCCTGGCTGGGTGAGTTTTTAGAATGCTCTTTTTGTTCTGTTTTGTGGAATTTGGGGGTGCTTTAGAGGCTCATCGTGCCAGGGTGGGTGTTCTGCCATGTCTGGGTTCAAGGGTTTTGGTGAGTTGCTGGGCAGTGGTTCTTTGCACCAGGAAGCTGGATTAAATGTTATTAGGATGGTTGGGGAATGGGCCAGTTCACTGGCCTGTAGTAATGGAGAAAGAGTGGCTCTGGAGTGGTGGAATGGAGTTTTTTCCCATGGCCAATATTTAACCCAGAATTGTTACAGTTGGCAGCAGCAAGGAACTCCTCCAAGGGCTTGTTTGGAGGTGGAGTAGTGGGTAGGACTTTGGGCCCATCCAGGGAATGTTGCACGGCAGCTGACCTGTGGCTGAGGCCGTGGCTTTCAATAAGCTGGCATTGTCCCCCCAGCTCATTTTTTGCAAAAAAAAATTAGAATTAAAGGGGGGGAGCAGCATGCATCGGGTGTGGGTTTAGGGCAGAAAGAAGGAGGAGGGGAAGCATGATGAGTTCTGGTGGCCATTTTGGATCAAGCCAAGGGGCTAGGAGGCCTGGTGCCAAAAGATAGCTGAAACAAATGGGTCCAAAAGCAATGAAAGCAAGGCGGGACAGCAAAGTGATTGAGAGCCTGGGAAAGTAAGACGGGATGAGCCCTGGAGTATGGGGAACAGAAAAAAAAAACACAACTTGACCCGGAGCAACCCAGAGGAGCATTGCACTGGCGCTGTAGAGGGAAGAATATGCCCATAATGAGGGGGATGTTATAAATGAAAAAAAAAAACATGAGGATCAGCAGATGGATAGGTTGAGGGTGGGGCTATAAGGCGTGTTGGCACAGATGACAAGACACTCCTCCTTCCCCCCAAATTAAAAATAAAAATAAAAAAATAATAATGACCAGGTGAAATCAGAGGGGATCCAAAGAAGGGCACACACAATAAGGGACCACAGCAGCATAACATGTCCTTTATTTTTGATAGATGGCACCTAGAAGGAACACCAGGAAGGAAGAAAGCACCAGTGAAAGGCTTGCAAAGCAGGTGGCGGACCTCATGGGCCAGGTGCAGTCCATTCTGGAAGAAGCACAGAAGGCATAAGAGGAAGAAATAAGCACTGGGAAGAGGAAGGAGCCAGAGGACAAAGGAAAGAAGGGAAAAGGATGGAAGCACCCAAGAAAGACAGTGGTTAATGAACTGGGCACATCTAAGGGTAAGGAACCACAGATAGATCTGACAGTGGATGGGAGTCTGAAGGTTTATCTTGTGGGAATAATAGAGGAAAAGGGAGAAAAAGGCTTGTATAAAATGGAGAAGGCATTGTTAGAGTTAAAAGGCAAGAGGACCTTGGTCCAGGGTTTAGGGGTGCTTGGGGAAGGGGAAAGGGGGAACTATGATGAAGGTTTTCCCTGACATGGCCTTAGGGAATCATGTTCCACAAGCATTTAAAGAGAAAATCTGGAAGCGAGAGTATGTAGGCATGTTTGCCTTGGCAGACAAGGAGTCTGCAAAAAGATATTCCAAAAGAAAGTCAGTGGGCAGGTCTGAGATGGTGGTGGCATGTAATTGGTAAGATCACAGAGAATAAGGGCTATAGGCACAAGACATTTGATGCATGGATGGACGGTTTCACTAATTTTAGTGCCATCTTGCTTCAGGAGCAACCAGAGTTGGCCATACCATTGTTGACATACTCAGCAACAATTTGGGATGCCTATAAAGCAAAAGAGGATTACGGGTGGCTGCTGTATGATGATAGGTCCAACAATTGATGGCTGCCCATGGAGATGTTCACTGGGATGTCACACATGCAGATCTGTGGGTAAGGACTCTCACAAGCCAGGGGAATGGGGCTTTCAAGGTGGCAAAGGGGGGATTGGGGATCACAGTAAAGCCATGTTGTGGTTAAAACAAAGCCACATTCAGTTGGACAAATTGAAAATTCAAGCACGTTTGCTCAAAATGTGTGGGGCAAGACGCAGTTTCTAGGTGCAGAAACATGGGGGAAGAGAACAAAGTTTCAGCAGTACTTCAGGCAGCCCTTTTGGGGGGGCTCATGGGGAATGAGGGGAGTAATGGAGAATCAAGGTGGTAGGGGGAGGGATTTGGGGTAGGTGGGCTTTTGGAGTTGGGTCAGGGGCTGCGATGGGGGAGGGACAGGAACATGGGGGGAGGTAGGGGGTTTGAGCTGGCCTGTACATCCATCAGGTTGGAAACCCTTTCAGCTTAGATGGAGGGATTCCCAGATAGCTCAGCCAAAGAAATGTCATGGGAGGGTTTTACATGCAGATTCAGCTTGCACTATAAAGGGGTAGGAAGCTATGTGAGCCAATTGAGGGAGGCCATGTGAGTGAAGAACTTGGGGTCAATAAAAGGTATGGAAGGAATGGTTAGAAAGAAGATAGGAAAGAGACAGCGGCTGGTAGAGTCGAGGAACCATTCACGCCCCCCCAGATGTGAACTCTGGGTGTCTCCACTGGGTCTCGTGCCCAAGAAGAAGCCTGTGGAATTCAGGCTAATTCACCACTTTTCCTACCCAGAAGGGGGTTCCTTGAATGCTGCCATTCTGGATAGAGACAGAGTGATGTCATATGCCATGCTGGATCAAGCCATGGCACCGATCAGAGCATTGGATGGGGTATGGTTAGCAAACACAGATATCGAAGATGCCTTCCGACTGCGGCTGGTGTAGTCTGAAGATTGGGATCTCTTGGGTTTTCAATTTGACAGTAAATATTCTTTCGACAAAGTAATGCCCATGAGATGTTCAGTAGCACGCACATCCTTTGATGCCTTCAGCACTTGGTTGCAGTGGGTGTTGGGTGACAGGTGTGGGCACAAAGAGGTGGTGCATTGCCTGGATGATTTCCTGCTGGTAGGAAGAGGGAGGTCAGGAACAGACACAGTGCTGATTGAGATTCAGAGCATGTGCTAGATCCTAGGGGTACTATTAGCCAGGGATAAAACACAGGGACCAAAAAAGAAACTAGCATTACTGGGCATTAAGGTGGATGCGGAGGCAGGGGTATTCTGTTTGCTTCTGGACAGGATCAAGAGGCTAAAGGAAGGGAAGTGGCTTGGCACTAGACAATATGGGCACATAGTTTGCATCAGGAGATCGGCATAGGGCTAAAATCCTGATATCGGTAGTAAAGCGCTTGAGTTTATGTGACTTTAATATAATGACCGCATACCTGTAAGCACCTGGTGCCGAGAAATCCCTTTTGATCGAATCGACTCTGTACTGTGCCACAGGAATATTCTTTTACTGTCTTCCCAGGACTGCATAGTCAACTCCACAGAGTCGAACATGGAGCCCACAGTGCAGGAAATGTTCGCTACCATCATGCGCCACATGGACAAATTTATGTGGGTGGCAAACAACATGGCCCTGGCCACACATCAACTCGACAGTTGCTGCGGCCTCATGGAGCAAAAGGCTGCAACCCAAGAGAGAACTATTGATGGCCACTGTGTTAAGCTCTGGGAACAGGCCAGGCAGGTATGAGCACTTCAGGAAAAATTGGACGATTTTGAAAATAGGAGCTGCAGGAACAATGTGCAACTCCTGGGTTTCCCAGAAGGGTGTGAACAAGGGTGCACCTCTGACTTTCTGCAGTGAGCCCTGCCAGAACTGCTGAAGCTTCCTCCAGCTAGTAGAATTACCATAGAGAGATCCCACCATTCACCTCAGCCACAACCACGTGAGGGTGAGAGACCGAAGTCCATCCTGAAGCGGATCATCAAATTTGCTGAGAAAGAGGTGATCCAAGCCTGGGCTCATGAGCTGGGTAACTTTTTCTGGCAGGGACACTGCATTTTGATGTTACAAGACTACTCCAGGGAACTTGCACAGAGGAAGAAAGAGTTCACAGAAGCCAGTAAGCTCCTTCATGAGCTGGGGCTCCCCTTTTCTTTACGGTACCCTGAAGTCCTCCGCATCATTCACAATGGGATTCCCATTCAGCTCTCTACTCCAGGGGCTGTGCTGGATTTTGTATCATGAATCTGGCCCAGAGGGGGCAAGTCCTCACCTATGCCATAGTGAAAAAGGAGGAGCAGGCTGCTGCAAAAGCAGGCCAAGGAGGCCCCACCAAGCCAACAGATCGAGCAGCATAGTTTCCCTATCAAGAGTCAGCAGTGAGGCCTACAAGATACCAAACATGACACACCAGCACCAGTCCAGCAGAGAAAATGACCACAGCAGGCCCAACACACCAGAAGGGATCATCTGATTGAGAGGGAGAGGACTGCTACCCCTGCAGACACTGGAGAAGACAGCACCCCTCATGAAGCCTCAATCATTAGCCAGTACTTTTCCATCAACCGCTTCTCCCCTTTACTGGATTTATCACCACCTGATGTGCACCTGGAGGACTCTGGGATGGACTGTACCCTTTGGGATGTGCCTACTCTTAATCCTGATTTTCTACAACCTGCGGATTCTGGGATAAATGTGGGTGAGCCTGAAATCACATCCGATACAAGGAACTGTGATCTGAATTTGCGCCAACTACTGGGCCAGGTCCTCAGTTCTCCGCAGGGCAAGCCAGCAAAAACCAATGAACTAGAATGTCCTCCTACCTGATCTGAAAGCTGCATTTGGGTCAGATAAGTAATTTTTCTCATTTGGAAATGGTGTTGTATGGTACAGTTTTATGGGTGGTGGGATGGGTATTGGGGGACCAGTGGGTGGGATTTGCTTGCTGTGTTGCCAGCCTTGGATCAACCCCGACCCCCCTCCTTTGAGGTTAACAGGTTTACTATATTTAGAAACATAGAAACATAGAAGTTGATGGCAGATAAGGACCACAAGACCCATCCAGTCTGCCCATTTCTTTTTTACCTTGTAAATGTGCCATCAGCCTTTGCTCTGTCAATAACCTATCTATTCATACCCATCTGTATTGCTCCCTTATGCCTATCTCATGCCAGTTTGAAGCCCTGCACTGTATTTATATCCACCACTTCCTAAGGTAGGCCGTTCCATGCATCCACCACTCTTTCTGTGAAAAAGAACTTTCTCACATTACCCCTTAATTGGCCTCCCTCTAATTTCAAGCTGTGTCCTCTTGTCCTGCTATTTTTCTTATATTGAAACATGTTAGACTCTTTCACCTTGTTAATGCCCTTCAGGTGTTTGAATGTTTCAATCATATCACCTCTCTCCCTCCTTTGATCTAGGGTATACATATTGAGCACCATTACTCTGTCCTCATATGTTTTCTGATGCAGTCCCCGCACCATTTTGGTTGCCCTTCTCTGGACTGCCTCAATTTGGTTAATGTCCTTGAGAAGGTGTGGCCTCCAGTACTGCATGCAGTACTCCAGATGGGGCCTAACCAGTGTCTTGTAAAGAGGGATTATTACCTCCCTCTTCCGACTTGTGATATCCCTACTAATACACCCTAACATCCCCCTAGCCTTACCTACTGCTTTAGTGGTCTGCTTGGATGATTTCAGGTCATCGGTATTGACAATGCCCAAGTCTCTTTCTTCCCTTGTGACTGCCAGCAACTCCCCTCCCAGCCTATAGGTGGCTTCAGGGTTTCTCTTCCTTATGTGCATGATCTTGCACTTCTTTGCATTAAACCCCAGTTGCCAATCTTCCGACCATTTTGCTAGTTTAACTCTGTTGCAGATCTTGGTGTCATCTGCAAACAGACAAACCTTACCCTCCAGTCCATCTGTTATGTCACTGATGAAGATATTGAAGAGCATGGGCCCAGGACTGATCCCTAATGTACCCCACTTGTGACTTGCATCTCTTCTGACTGTATACTGTTTACCACCACTCTCTGTTTTCTGCCCGCCAACCAGTTTGCCACCCAGTTGACCAACTTCTGACCCACCCCGAGCCTACCCAGCTTATTAATCAATCTTCTATGTGAAACAGTATCGAAAGCTTTGCTGAAGTCAAGGTAGGTGACATCAGCTGCACCCCCTTGGTTCATCACTCTGGTTACCCTACCCTGATACGAGACCCGGAGTTTGTTCCTTGGATTAAAGAGAAAGCACAGCAATTCCTGATACATAATCCCATTTCTCCCACCTCAGCTCAGACTACCTGGGAGGACTTTAAAGCTACACTTAGGGGAGAGGTGATGGGATATGCCTCCAGGAAAAGAAGAGAAAGAGAACAGCTATTAGCCAAGCTACAGAAGAGACTAACTCAGCTGGAACTGGAATACAAAGTGCTTCCCTGCCCCTCACCCCATTCAGAGCTGAGTAGAGAGTTCCTGGGTCTGAGATGGAAAATTAATCAGGTATTAACCAAAAAGGCTGAGGTCACCATTCTACGGCTTCATCACAGATACTGGGAATGGGGGGATAAAAGTAGAAAGGTATTTGCCTATCAGCTCAGAAAACAGCAGGAAGTGAGACACACACCAGGATTTACAGATAATCTGGGCACACTGTAACTTCGCAGGAGGGGATTAGCACTATAATGACCTCATTCTACTCTGCCCTGTATACTTCAAAACATAATGTCCCTGCCTGGGCCATTCATTCCTTTCTGCAGAACCTCACTCTCCTAGACTCGCTCCCCAGGATGCATTACTACTTGAAGATCCCATTGCAGAACCGGAGGTCCGAGAGGCCATCATGGGCCTACAGACTAGGAAGTCCCCGGGGAAGACAGTGTTCCAGACGATTTCTACTAGGCCCTAGTAAACCAGACTGCACCTCTTCTGAAGGAGGCATATAGGGAAGCTGGCTCCATTGGCTTCTTTCCGCCCACTGTGAGAGAGGCTGTCATAACCGTCATTCCCAAAAAAGGGAAAAACCCTTTGTTGGCAGGCAGCTACAAACCTATGTCATTAATAAATGTAGCTAGCAAGATCTATGCTAAAGTACTGACCAATCAGCTTAGCCCCCTACTCAATTCCCTGATCCACCCCTTCCAGGTAGGGTTTGTCCCCGGTAGGCATAGCACTGACCATGTCCGATGACTGATCAATATCATTCACGCCTCACAGACCCTAAACACCCTGGCTGCAGCAGTGGCAGCAGATTTTGAAAAGCTTTTGGCTCCCTTGAATGGGAATACATCCAGGCAGTGCTTGCTCACCTGGGGGTGGGAGAACACTTTACAGCCTGTTTCCAGATGATCTATACCAAACCGTTGACTTGAGTTCTCACAAATAGACTCCTCTCCAACCCCTTCCCATTGGAAAGAGGGACCCATCAGGGCTGCCCTCCCTCTCTCTCTTCTCTTGTTTGTCTTAGCAGTGGAACCACTGGCTGCAGCAATCTGGCCACACTCAGGCATCAAGAGGGTGATGGTGGGACAGGAAGCTTATTCCACCCTGGTGTACACCGATGATCTTCTTATCCTACAGAAAAATGCATCAATGTCTCTTCCACCTCTCCTTGAACTTTTGGACAAATATGCAGCTCTTTCTGGGCTCTGGATCAGCCTGTTCAAGACAGAGGTAATACCCCTTAGCTCCCAATGCCTGCAGGCTAAGACTGTAACTCTTGCACTCCTTTGGGCACCCCAGGGACTCAGATACCTGAGGATTAGAATCACCCCTGAGCTGACAGGACAGTGGAATGACAACCTACAGCCACTGATTCATAGCACCAGGTCTGAGTTTGACAGATGGAAGTTGCTCAGGCTCACCCTGGCTGGGAAAATCATGGCCATTAAGATGGTCACAGCCCCAAAGTTATTTTATATTCTCTCACATGTTCCACTTCACCTACCTAAACACTGGATTCGTCCCACTACAGCTCTTTCCAGACAATGGGTGGCTTATGGAGATGTCAGCTGCCAATGTGGCACAAGCTGCTGCCCGATTGCACAGCAAAAAGAAAGGTAGCCCACATCTCTACCCCATAACAGACCCCTTGGTGGTGAATTGGTATCGTCTCCCCAGGAAACTTGGGCTATCTGCAATGCCAGCAAATATTAATACCATGTGGCAGAACCCAGGCATCCTAATAGATGTCACTGTTGTACTTTAGCCATGCTGGCTCGCCAAGGGCATTGCTAGGGTTGCTGATATCCTTGAGCCCTCGCTCGCTAGAGTTGCCCCCTTTGGAGAGCTCCAGCTAAAATTGGGGCTGGGCCAGGAGGATTTCTGGAAATATCTCCAACTGACAGACATCCTCCATCCCATACTGAAAACCTACTCAGGCCCCCAGGTACCATTGGACATAAACAACTGGATAACCCACCCTACCAGGCTGGTAGGAAAACTATATGCCAAGTTGAGGGATGCTCTCCCACACCAATTGAAGGTGTCCCGAATCACTTGGGAAAAAATGACAGGTATTAATATCTTGACACAGCAATGAACCCAAGCGTGGAAGGACGCCCATGTTTGGTTCAGAGATGCTCGTAGTCACCTCATTCATAATAAAATATTCCATGCTTGGTATCAAACAGTGGTGGAGCTCCATAAAGCCAAAATTCAAGATAATGACAATTGTTGAAGATGCAACACCCCAGGGAGGGGGGACCTATATCACTTACTCTGGGATTGTCCACTTATTCAAGGACTGTGGAAGCAGATTACTGTGCTTGCAGCCATGGTCCTCAGTTGACAGATACCTTCCTCTCCCCTTTTCTCCCTTCTCAGAATAAAAGATTTGTTGGCAAATTTTAAACCCCTTGAGTATAGGTGGCTTTCTTTCCTGGCCATGCAGACCAAAAGAGCCATCTTGTGTAAATGGTGTTCCACACAGATCCTCACCACTGTAGAGGCTTTACCTTTTCTTTCTGTAATGGCAGGGCTTGACAGGTTTTATCACTTGCAGCACAACTCATTTCCCACATTTTTGCTATGTTGGGTGCCATACATGGCATACATGAGCACCTCTGCTGGTACAGGTTGACTCCACCCAGATAGTGAGGATGGACTGCATGGTGACCACTGGCACTATCTTCCCACACGTATGCACCTTATCTGTCTATTCTGACACAGACCCAATACTAAACTCCATGCCCACTTGCCAATGGCTAGTTTTGATGTCTATATTATAACTTTCTACCCCTTATAGTAATTTCTGAGACATTTAAGACAGATCATGGTCTGACTAAGAACCTTCATTATACATCTGTAGACTGTACAGTAACTGTTTTTCTTTTTTTTTCTCTATCATACAGTATACTAGATTGACCAATTATTATAAATCTGCACCCTGTAACCAGCGCAGATGATATTGTGAGCTTTGTCTGAATGTTAATTTCAGAAAACTAATAAAAAGTCTTGGAAAAAAAAAAAGAGGCTGAAGGAATTCTTGGCAATGGTAAAAACCAAAAGGAGGGTACGGTAGGCAGTGGTACAGCAAATCTTCAGCACCTGAACTTTGCATCCAGGGTGGTGGCCCAGGGAGGGTATTTACCCAAAGGTTGCTAAGGGCCCCAGGTAAGGCCAGGCTACCATACCACTGGGTAGACATCACAAAAGGGGTTGGGCAGGACCTTGCAGTTTGGGAGCAGTTTCTAGAAGAATATAATGGGGTTACATTTTGGAAAGATGACTGGCTGTTCAACACAGACTTAGAGCTGTACACATATGCAGCAAGGGCCCTGGGGATGGAGGCATATTTTAGGGGAAGGTGGATTTCAGAAGCATGGTCAGGCAGATGCATGAAGTAAGGTCAATTGATGAATGTTGCATTCTTGGAGATCTTTCCCATTTGGGTGGCCATTATGGTATGGGGAGCAGTTTAAGAACCAAAAGATTATCTTTTGGTGGGACAATAAGGCAGTGGTGGAAATACTGAACAGACAGAGGGGTTCCATGGACAGAGTCCCAAGGGTTATGAGTAGGGGTCAACCTTAACTTTTTTTTGCACTAGCCAGCCGGACAAGTCGATTAAAAATTGCACTCGCCTGCAGATGGTTGCACTAGCCCACAATAATAATGGTCCATTTTGATTGTTTATACAGGAAAAATGCAAGCCAAGAAATACTCTGATTATTGCATATTTATCATGCTCCCACATTGCTTCCTGCCCCAGCAAAAAAAAAAAAAAAGATTGCAGTCCAATCACATGCAGTGTGTACCCCAGTTGTTTTTTTTTACCATGTGCCCCTTGCTTCCTCTTTCTTCACCCCCTCCCCGGCAAACCAGAGAATACCATAATAACAAATGTTCAATTAGGCAGTTCTAGCTCTGCACACACAACAGCCAACATCATCATGTACGTCATCACAGTCCCACCCTGACCTGCAGGGCAATATACAGAATCAGGCAGAGAAAGACACTTTCATCCCCCACCCTGTGATTAACCAGAACTGCACTTTTGAAAGTTTTCTTACACTGCGAAGTGAGCCAGGGGCAGTTCTAGGATTTTTTTTGGAGAGAGTTAAACAAACACAGGGGGCTGGGGTGTAAGAAACTTTGACTTATCTGTTTATATATACCAGGCACAAAAATATTAATTTAACATGCTCTGCCCTAACAAAAACAGATTTTTCATAACAGTGTCCTTTCATTAGTCAAAGGGGAGCAGTATACAGGCATGATGCTGTACTACCTCTCTTTCTTTATAGGATGATCTGTGAACACCAGGAATATCTATTTTAACTTTTCAAATTATATATTTTACTAAGGTTTTGCTTTGTACCATACATGCTCCAAAGCATTGTTTTTAGGATGAAATGACATGCTGGGTGGTACTGCATTGATGGCATTGACTGGTGTGATCCATTATTTTATTTTATTTAGTTTTTGCTTACTGGGTAAGTGCACTAGCCATAGAAATAACTATTTTCAGGCATGACCTAGGAAGTTACAGGGCAGAACATTACAGATATACAAAAAAGGTGGTTACAGCAAGGTATAAGTAATAGTGTTACACAGCAGGTTCTGCAGCATTAGGATACAAGGTGTTGAGAACCGGGTACAGAACATATTTTACAGTTATAGCATAGGGATGAGGCATATTTGCAACAAGTCAGTGTAGATTACAAAATAAAGGAATAAATCTAAATCAGAGAATTCAGTGGGCAAACAATACAAGAAGATAGACATGCAGTAGATATGACCCTGTAGGAAGACAATTAAGCAGACAGGTAAGATAAGGGAAACAGGGCTGATAAGTGCTAAAAGGATAGATGCAGGAGATAGGTAACTGGGGATATACATGATTGGAGTAGGGTAAGCTTCAGTGATATCAGCTAAGGCAAGAAGTGGGCGAGCAGGAACGCCGAGAGAGGATATATCTCGAAAAAAATTAAAAGGAGCTGTGATCCATACACCAGTCAGTAATGGCAGCTATGGGTTTATGGATGGCCACTTCAGAACTTAGTATGCAGTGGTGTCCAGAGAAAGTGTAAAGTGGACAGACCACCTGGCTGGACAGACCGTGTATATATGATAGCATTCTGTCACAGCAGTTGTTGGATACAGGCACTCAAAAGGTTGGAAAATGAGGCACACTGGTTTTAATATTGTGGGACAAATCAAAGACAAGTTCAGCAAACTGGAAGCTAGTTACTTAACAGCACTCTGCCCTTGATCACAGCATGCACAGTAGCTGAATGTCCTAACAATTAAGTGACAATGACTCACATTGAGTCTTTTGTTGGATCCACCTCTTAAACTGCTGAGATAATTGCAGCTCTTAATGAACTGTTAATCACACCAGGCCACCTGGAACACTGAGGAAGATTAGCAAAAGGACTACAGCCTGCTAAAGTAGGGACTTTTTCAACTTCATTAACAGCCATGAAAAACCTGCATTAGTCAAGACAGACAAGTAGAGGGTTAGCTGCATTAGCCCTGGCCAATTTGCACTAGGTTCAGGGCTAGTAAAACAATGTTAAGGTCAAACCCTGGTTATGAGGCAGTTAGTTTTAATGGGTTTGCATCTGAATCTGTCATTCAAAGCCAGGTATACAGAGAGCATTTACAACAAAGTGGCTGACAGCCTTTTCTGTCTTCAGTTACATAGGTTCAGGGCAGTGGCACTTACAGTGGTGGCCAGGAGGACTGTAGTCTCACCCCAGTTATGAGAAATTGGATGGAAATAGCCAGATTGTTGTACTGGAGCTCTTGGTCAGACAACACGCTAAGGACATACGAGGGACATGGAGGTTGTTCCAAGAGTTCTAGCAGCAGAATGGTTTCAATGTAAGTGGAGTGCTCATGGAAAGCTAGATCATAAGATTCATTGTCCAGAAGTGGGATGAGGGGTTGACTCACTCCACAGTAGGAATATATTTGGCAGATATAGAGGTAGTCTGCAAAGTAAAGGGATGAGGAGAACCCACCAGGGTGCCAGCAGTCAGGAGAATGATGCAGGGGTGGCAGAGGATTAGGGTAAAACCAGTGGACCACCAGAGGCCGATAGAAGGAGTACTATTGGAGCAATTATTGGGAAGCCTGAAGAGCATATGCAGTTCTACCTATGAGGTGATGTTATTCAGGGCATTATTCTTGGTGATACAGCAGGGGTCATTTAGGGTCAGCAAGGTAGCGGGGATGAGCGAGGATCCTGCACTGGGAGGACATACAATGGAACAGTAGGAAGGTGGTAATTGATCTGAGGCTGTCCAAGATGGACCAGGCCAGGATAGGGGCCAAGATTTGGTCAACAAGGGCCTATGGCACAGAGAATTCTGCAGTCCTGGCTCTGGAGACTTTTTTTTACACTTAATATTTTTATTGAGTAACTTTTGCATTTCATGTACCATTTAACAATACAGACCTGTCCAAAGTGGATCAAGAAACACCATATAACAATTTTACAGCAGTCTTATAAACTGTTAGACTTTAAAATCCTAAACAGGTGAACCACAGGCATAGAAACATTGTATGCAAAAGACAAAAGGAAAGAGATGCTTTAACAATTTAACCTGCACATATTCTGTAGATGTGGATTGACTGCAACAAAATTATAGAGTTAGTTAGGACCTTTTAATTGTATTGTTCAGAAAAAACTTTAGATAGCGTGCTATATTTGACAATGGACTCCCAGTCCAGTCTAATCTACATATGTAATCAAGTAACTGCCTGGGCATGTTCTGAGGCCACAGATTGCTTTGTATGTGCCTGAACTGTCAATGCAGTTCTCCTGTGTCTATACAATTCTTCTGTTCTCTGCATTGGAATTCATTGTTCATTCCGTTACTCGTAGCCCTTGACACAGTACTGCTTGCGGTACATGCTTCCTTGTTACTATTTAATTCCTTTTGTCATTTCTGTATTCAAAGTTGTGTTGCACTGTATTTAAAGACTCTATTTCTCTGACATGGAACCTTTGAAAAGGAGTCTATGACTCAAAGGTATGTAATCTGATATTTTCAATAAATAAATAAACAAACTAAACTGTAGTTAGTTTTAAAGTAGCAGTGTTATGTTACTTGTCACCTATACTACCTACTTCCCTAGAGCTCAGCATGTAGGGGTTCAGTCTTGGTCTTGCTTGGCCAGCAAAATTTGGGTCCACTTAGTATAATAAGCCACTAATCATGATGGACGGAACTTGTCTCCTGTGTAAATAGAAGTTATAGCACAAGTCGATTTTCTCACATACTCATAGTAGGGGGCCCAAGATTCCTGATATCTCCTATTGGTATTTCTTGCATAGTGGGCTAACCTGGCATGGGATGTCCAGCCTTCCATCACAAAGGTCCAGTCTCTTATTGTGGGAATTTCCTGTGTTCTCCACCTCTTTACAAGGAGCCTGTTCCCTTCCACAGCTGTCTGTGTACGTCATAACAGGTGGGCATATTTAGTGGAAGTACCCAGGGGTTCTATTCCTATTAACCAGAAGCTAGGGGATTGACATAGGGGTTGCCCACAAATCTTTGAACATAATAGAGCAATTTCTCTCCAAAGTAGAGCTATTAGGTGGCAGTCCCATAATATATGTAAGAGGTCTGCCCCGGGGAGTTACACTTCCAACAGGTATCTTCCTGAAGTAGGCCCATATTTCTTAGCTGTGTGGGAGTGCAATACCAAAGGTGCATTACTTAGTTACAGGCTCTGGAGACTTATAAGGAAGTGAGGCCGACAGCAGTCGGTGTCTTTTTCATATACGGCAACAGGTCATTGGTATATGCATACCAGGTCACAGCAGTGGTATAGAAAGGGATGAATTTTATAGGCGAGGATGCAGCCAGATTTTCCTCCCACTCCTTTAAAATAGGGGCAGCATCAGAAGCAACTGCTTGTGGGGAGTTGGTGGAGGAAATGAAAGAGCTGGGGACATGAAAATCGGCCTGTTACAAAAGGTACAGCTGTAAATAGGTGGTTGACATAATCTGTTTTTGTTTCCAGATGCTAGGCACAGAAAGATGGTTTGGATTGTGGGGCACTCATTCATTTACTGGGCAGAGAAGTGAGCAGCAAGCATGTTAGGTGGGAGACTGCTTAAGAGGGCAGCTGAGTCAGTCAGATTACCCTGAAAAGGCTTAAGGTGGATGCGTTGGGGACAACTGTTCCCGTTATTGGTGGAACAAAAACTCAGATTGCTGAAACTGAACTTATTCATACTGCATCTGGGGGTAATGACTTGGGTGAGTGGCCCTGGGTGGAATTGTTATTGGAAATCAAAAAGGACATAGGTTTAATGAGGGCATGGTGGTCTGGGGTAACAATAGTATGATCTGAGATTATCCCAAGATAGGTGTGGAGACAGGCTAGGGAAATCAAGGCTATTGAAAAAGAAGGGTGGTATTTATGAGGGAGGTGGGGGAATATATGTATCACATGCTATTGTGTATGACAGCCCCTGGATTATAGACAAGATAGGGTATATATTTCAGATGTAGGCATAGCATTGTTCACCTACAAGCTTGGCGTGGTGATAGAGGAGTGGGAAAAGAGGATGGGGTTGGGTTAAGTGCATTTTCCATCACAGAACAGGAGATGCACTAGTGAGATAAGGGGGGTAGGGGTGGTGGTGAAGAGCAAGGAGTAGGGGGGCAATTAGCGCCAGGCATGAGCTGGGTCAACATCCGGCCAGGTCGAGAACATCATGGAATTATCCCCTTTGGGGGGGTTAGAGGTAGTAATCTGGTGTGACACCTGAGCCCAAAGAAGATGGGAGGAAAGAACAGACAGCAGACATTAGAAGGGCATCGGTTACAGATCCAGATCCATGAAGATAAGCGACAGGATGAGAAGTTTTAGGAATTACTATATGAGAAATGGAAGCATTGTGTAAAGATGATGTTATGTAAATACTGGTATCAGGAATGTTTTGAAGAAAGAATAAGAATAATGTAATGATGGATACGAATTGTAAATATGTAAATAAACACAAGCCAATTAAACACCCATAACCCTTTCTGTGAGTTTCATTCCATTATGGAAATCCCAATAACAAAAGGGGTTTCACATGCAAAGGGCAACCATTATTGTCAGGGATTTCCTGACATGGAATGCAGATGATTTGGAGGGGAGGGGTGGGTGGAAGAGAGAGAGAGAGAGAGACGGAAAGGAGAAGGGAGAGAGGGAGAGAGAGAGAGAGAGAGAGAGAGAAGTGGGGGAAGGGGGCCAGGTGACATGAGCATGACTCATGGACAGGTAGGTGCACCAGACTGGCTAAGAGGAAGAACATGGAAGGGGCTAAAGGGGGAGTACATAGGTGGTCACAGGTTGCAGCTCACCTCACTTTCTGCTGGAAATTTTGAGAACCCCACCAACTCTCCCCTGACAAATAAGGAAAAGGTCGATATGCAGAATAAAGGGATACAATGGGTTTGCCGCAAGAGGGAAACAGTTCTTGGTAAGGCATGGAGAAGCCTCGGGTTGACTTCAGAGAGCACGGTGTTACAGAGGGACAGGAATTGGGTTGTCATCAGAGGACAATGGGGCCTTCCGGTACATCAGGGGGAAGAAACAGTAAACCAAACATGGTAAGAGTAGGGGGGTATGAAATAAGGGGGGAGAGATGGAAGGGGTGCTGGGAGGGGCAAGGGGTAGGGGGCGATTAGAGCCAGGCAAGAACTGCGTAAACTTTCAGCTGGGTTGGGTCCCTTATGGAATTATCCCCTCGGGGGGGGGGTGTCAGAGGTGGGAATTGGGTGCAACACTTGAGCCCAAAGATGACAGGAGGGAAGAACAGACAGCATATGTTAGAAGGGCATTGGGTTACACATCTGAGTCTGAAAAAGACAAGCTACAGGACAAGAGTTTTTAGGAATTACTGTATGATAAATGGGAGTATTGTGCAAAGACGATGTTATGTAAATCCTGGAATCAAGAATGTTGAGAAGAAAGAACAGTATAATGTAATGATGGATATGAATTGTGTATGTAAATAAACACAAGCCATTCCATTAAGGAAATCCCAGTAAAAATAGGTGCCACTTAGGCTAACAGCTCTAACTTATTATTAGCTGAAAGTTTTTATGTTTTTTTTTTTTAATGGAGTGTTGAAAGAAATTTGAGTGCTGGTCATGGGATATGCAAATATGCTTTGTGACTATGCTAGCTATGACGTGCAATGCTTTGAATCATGGCTTGATCCCACTTTGAGGTTCCAGTCTTTTTGCAGGTACCCAATCTCGCTGTAAAAAAACTGCTACCACTGCTGAAGTTGACTCCAAGCTACAATGCGAGTTTACAAGTAGTAGCGTTCTTACTGATGATGCTACAGTGCTAGGTGTTATTTTCAGAGTAATCATTCATACGTAATTTTGGCACAATTTATTTAGAGGCTGGAGGTACACGGTTCTGGATCCTTCTCACTATGCACATTTCCAATCTGGTTGTCTTACTCACTTGCAGTTTGGCTTCAAGTTGACCTGCTGCTATTTGGTTTTAGTTGCAATGTAACGAGACACCACCAATAAAGTGAAATAAATGAGGAACAAGGTATTTTTGTTTGATGGTAATACAGAACAGGAATTCTTATATGGCTGCTACAGTTTTTATTCAACTGATTTTTGAACAGCATGTGGTGGCATGTCTTATTATTAACACTGCCTTGCCTGATAGCATGATCTAATACCTGAGTTTTCATTAAGTAGGGAATGATACATGACAGAGGGTAGATTGTGTTATGTTAATCTAGCTACTTAGGTTTTTCCTGAAGTACTTAACTTTGTCCTGAAGTTCCTTAAGTCCTGAACTTAGGAAAGCACTCAATGCACCTTTGACAGACCTGTTCAACCTGTCACTGGTTATGGGGGTAGTACCAAGGGACTGGAAGAGGGTGGATGTAGTTCCACTTCACAAGAAGGGGAATAAGGAGGAGATAGAAAACTATAGCCCAGTGGCAGACAAACATATGGAAACACTACTAAAGGGCATCGCCACAGACTGCAAGGAAAAAGATACAGGGGTAATGTGAAAGAGGGTTTATTTTTGGAGAGGGTGGTGGAGCCCTGGAACAGACTACCAGATGGAGTGGTGGGGCTAAATCGGTGGAAGAATATAAGAGGGTATGGGACAAGCATATGGGTCTGAGTATTGGGGGAAGGTGGGGGCTGGCAGGGAGGGGGAGGTGTAGGGGGGAAAAGAGCAGACTAGATGGGCCGGTGTGGTCTATTTCTGACATCAAACTTCTATGATTCTGTGATAAAGGAAAAAATTGTGGAACACCTTGCAGCAAATGGGTTGCAGGACCCAAGGCAGCATGTGTTCGTAGGGGGAGATCTTGACAGACAAACCTGACTGATTTCTTTGACTGGGTGACAAGGAAATTGGATCAGGAAGGGGTGGTAGATGTGGCCTACCTAGATTTCAGTAAGGCCTTCAACACTGTTCTTCACAGAAGAATTGTAAATAAGCTTGGCAGCCTGGGAGTACATCCAAAAGTAGTAAAATGGGTACAAAACTGGCTGAGTAACAGAAGCTAGAGGGTAGTGATAAATGGGGTACACTTGGGGGAAGGAAAGGTAACCAGAAGGCTGCCACAGGGGTCAGTCCTAGGACTAGTCCTCTTCAATGTCTTCATTAGTCTTCATTAGTGACATCGCAGAAGGGCTGGAGGAGAAAGTATGTCTGTTCACAAACAACAAAAAAATCTGCAATGGAGTAGACACAACTGGAGGGGGGATAAAAAGAATGAGGAATGACCTGAAAAAAACTGGAAGAATGGTCAAGGGTATGGCAGCTAGGTTTCAATTCTAAAAAGTGCAAAATTATGCACATAGGGCACAGGAACACAAGGGCAACTTACCAACTGGGCAGGGAGGAGATGACAACAACAAAACAGGAAAGGGACCTTGAGGTCATCATATCTGATGACCCGCAGGTGGCAGTACGGTGTGATAAGGCAGTGGGAAAGGCTAGTAGAATGCTGGGGTGTATAGGGAGGGGTATTACAAACAGAAAGAGGGCGGTGGTGTAGCTCCTGTATTGGTCGATGTTAAGGCCCACCTGGGGTACTGTGTCCAATTCTGGAGGCCCCATGTCAAGAAGGACATAGAATGGGTAGAGGTGGTACAGAGGAGGGCAATCAAAATGATGCATGGCCCAGATCTGAAGCACTATAAGGAAAGACTCAAGGAATAAAATATATACTCTCTGGAGAACAGAAGGGAACTTGGAGACATTGAAATATTCAAATACCTCAAGGCTATCAATAAGGTGCAGGAGGATGGCAGTTTGCTTAGCAAGAGATGCTCAAGGACAAGGGGGCACAATAAGAAGCTGGAAAGGGGGAGAATGAGAAGGAATGTGTGAAAGTAGTTTTCACTAAAATGCTGATGAATACCTGAAACAGACTACCAGAAGAGGTGGTAGTTGCCAAAATGGTAGCAGGATTTAAGCATGCAAGGGGTAGACACAGTTAGATCTTAATAACAGGGCTTGGAGGGAGGGGAGACCACAGGTCAAGTAGGGTCTGCAATGGCATTAGGTAGGACATTTTTAGAGCAGACTTGATGGGCCAAGGGGTCCTTTTCTGCCAACAACTTCTATGTGTCTATGTAAGCAAATCCAATGGCTTTAATCACTGGGAGATATATTTATTTTTTTAGTTTTTGTTGACCGGTAAGTGCACTAGACAAATTCTGCCTATTTTCTGGTATGACCTGGGGGAGGGGGATACAGATGAATGCCAACTGACCTTGAACCAGATTAAGCAGTTGGTGGTATTTTTAGTGAATGGGGGGAAATTCAGCCAGGGCACTGGGAAAATTCCTCTACTCCACCAGGGGGCTCTTCCTCCTGTGTGCAGGAATGGAGGAGCACAGTTTGAAGCCAGACTGAGGAGGAAGTGCTGATGTGGCAGGAGAGATGGCTGACCACAGTTTGGAACAGAACTTTGAGGAGACTATGGAGACAGAGGATATGGATTCAGTCCCTGCATCACAAAGTATGGAGACTTTTATGGATATTTCTGGGTCAGTACAGAAATCTGAGGAGTGTGTTAACCCTACTGAGGGTCTAGAGTATGTGCAACTTCAATCTACAGAAATGGAGAAATTACCTGGACAACAGGAGACAGTTGCAGAAGTTTTGAACCCTACTGTATTGGATTTGTTGCAGCATGAAGAGGAGTGGCATCTACAGGCCTGTCGGATACTGCTGGCACAAATGGCTGACGCTTCTACAAAGGATGCATCGATATCACAGGCATTAACAGATATGGAGATGAAAATGACAAAGCTGAATACATCTCAGAACATGCAAAATATTGCTCCCCCAGACTTGGGATTTGAGCGGCAGGTTAGTGACAATGACTGTATGACTAACTCGGTGAAAATGTCGGTGGGGAACATGTCAGGAATTGCAACCATAGCTGCGCAACCCAGCCTAAGACAGCCCACAGTAACATCAGATAGCTTACCTGATCTTGATGCACTCACTGGAGGTGAAAATATGCAAGGTACAGAGAAAAAAAAATAGATTTACAGCTTGGTATTAGTTAGGATGAAGCAGTAACATTAGAAATTGGACAAGATGAAACCTGGTTGGCCGAAAAGGCTTTACTTGCAGCGGGCTGGGAAAGAAACCATACAAATGGGCAATGGGTCTCGGGGACTTCCCCGATACGAACATTTGAGGACGAGGAGACTAGGCAGGCTGAGGTTCCTGCAACTACTCACCACGGAGAGACCCCAACCTCTGGAACTCCCAGAGGAGTTGTTGTTAACCCAAAATCCTATCTTAAACATACCAGGATCATCGACAACTTTGTTGCCGCATAACCCAACACTGAAACCCTCGCCTGACACTGGGCCCCAAGCCAGAGTAAATAAAATTCATATCTCATGGTTACTCAAGGACCATCAGTAACCCAAGGGGTTGCCTCCACGAGGCCCTATGCAGCCAGCTAAATGGCATAAATGTGGTTAGACTTCGCTATCTTGGAGGTCTAACAGAAGCCCCAGATAGGTTGTATGTTGCTAGAAAACTACTGAAAGATTTACTGAATTTTTTCACAAATGAAGTACATGCACTGATTCATGTGTCCGGGGAAATGACATTTGATGTCAGTTTCAAGACACAGCAAGGGCTGGAATGATTTTGGCTGAAATACCATAAATTACAAAAGATCCCATTATGGACACCCTTTTCTGTTCTGCCCCTATCTAGGCCCACCCAGAAGACAATAACTGTTTTATTTAGAAGTGAGGGAGTCAGTATGAATGACCTGACACACTGGCTTAAAGCACGATGTACTGTACTTTCAGATCCAGAAGCAATTTTTGATTCTGAACAGTTGTGGACTGGGGGATGGAGGGTGCAAGTCATGCTCAAAATAACAGACACAGGGTTGGCTCATCTCCCCAATAGTTTCTTTTTGGGTAGGGATAGAGGGGTCCTTTTTATTCAGGGCAGCCCAAAGCATGCTACCGCTGTGGGTCAGTAGCACATTTAAGTAGTGCATGTGACCAGATAAAATGTATGGTCTGTGGGGAACCGGACACATTCGGGTTTTCACTGTGTTGAACAGGAAAGATGTAACCTATGTGATGCACTTGGCCATAACTTTCAATCTTGCCAATGGGCTGCACACAATGTGCCTGAGTTGGCTGATGGCACGGAACAAAGGCTATATATAACCCTAGCCCAAAAACAGAGAATTTTTGCCCCGAAGGATCAAGGGGAAGGGGGTGAAGAGAAGGATTTGGCTGAACAAATAACGGAGGAGAGGGCTATTCCCGACACACTGGCACTAAATATTCCTATGACTTCAAACCAGACTCCACAGTTTGATAAAATTCCAGGGATTTCCTCCCCCCTCCCCGTGTCTCAACCAGTAAAACGATGGACAATGGAGTTAGGAGTTTAATTGAAGAAACTCCACAGATAGGAGCCCCTGACAGTGCGAAGGAGCCTCAAACCACAGTGTTGTCTTCTCATGACTTAAGGTTAGCAAAGAAGCCTGGAATGGAAATAATGGGGCCACCCCCTCCACCTCAACAAACAGGATCACAATTTACTACTCTTCGGGTGACCCGTAGCAGAAAATTGCTAGACTCACAGCCTTGTCCAGTGGCAGTCCCCCTGTTGAACAAATACGAGCTATTACAGTCCATGGGTGAGTCTTCATATGATTCAGATTCCTCATCTGTGCAGTCTTCTATACCAGACCAAACTACTGATACGGAGGCACCAGTGGAAAAAAACTGGAGCTCAGAAAAGAAAAGCCAAAACTAAACATACAGAGTCTGCTACTCATAAGGGTAGATTAAAGTAATAATGGCATTGTTTCTTTTTCTATTCTCTTCTTGAATGCTGATCCCAGGACATGTTTTTCATACTATTAATGTAAATAGTATCAAGAACCCAACTAAAAGAGATTTAGTTTTTTCTTATTTATTATTGTCTGCTGCCGGTATTATTTTTTTACAAGATGTTAGATTTCACACGTTGCCTGAAGTATTGCAAGCCACTAGGGCATGGTACCCAGGTCCATCTTTTTGGTCAATAGGACAGGAAGTAGCTTCAGGGATGGGAATTTTGTTCCACAGTACGAAAATGGTATTAGTGAAATTATATGATGTAGTTCCAGGACGGGTTCTTATTCTAGATATTAAATTTCAGCAGGTTTCTTATAGATTAATTATTATGCTCCACAAACTAAAGCGCTTCGGGTTGAGATGTTAAAAATTATCCAGCCTTTTTTACATTCTTCGCAGTTTGTCATTTTTGGTGGTGACTTTAATTGTGGCTTATCTCTTAAAGACAAAACACATACTTCTAAAACAGTTAAAATATATTCTGATTCCCTTTTTTTGTCCTCCATGATAAAGACAGCTAAACTCATTGACTCCTATTCATCATATACGGAGCAACACACACCGACTTTTTACAAAGGAAACTTAGCCACTAGAATTGATTTTTTGTTTATATCTTATCAATTATGCATTAAGAGGGTTGAAGTGCAGATAGCAGAATTCTCCGATCATAGGAGGTTGTCTGTTGAAATTGGAGACGTTAGTAATGTTCAGAAAGGACCGAGTACCTGTAAAATGAATACATTCATATTAGTGGATATGAGTTTTAAACTTCTTTTGACTGAATTTCTAGTGGCTAGAAAATCAGTGTTTATTTTATATGAGGATGCAGTACAGTGGTGGCTAGATACTAAAAGAGACCTGTTTTTTTCTTGAAACAATATAGTAAAACTGTATGCATGACCAAATATAAAGAATACTTAGCGATTCGGACTCACCTACAGAGATTATTTACATTGTCTATTACTACTAAACACAATTACACCCCACAGATTCAAATTTTTAAGGAGAAAATGCAACAGTTCCATATGGAAAAGTCCCAATTTATTCGATACCAACAACAGTTTGGTACCACAGGTTCGACTGACTCAGTATGCCCTTTTGAAGCATGTCATTCCTGTATTAGTCATAAAGAAATGTTGTCCTTATATGATGATCAGGATCAAATAGTACAAACTAAGGATGGGATTATGGCGGTAGTTACTTCCTATACTGGGGAAAAGTTTAGTCCAATCGCTTTTGATACTGCACGAACTGCTGAGGTGTTATCCCACATTGATTTTCCTGGCATTTCTTTACAGGACAGTGCAAATCTGGTTACAGATATACGTCTAGCAGAAGTGGTGGAGGGTATTCGAACTCTGAAAGTGAATACGGCCCCAGGCCCAGACGGTTTGCCATCTGAGTTATATAAGTTTTAGTTCCAGATTGGGAAGAACTGACCCAAGTTTATAACTGTCTGTTAAAAGTCCATCTTGCCATTACATTTAAATATGGGCTCTCTGATATATCTCTTTAAGAAAGGGATAAAAGAGTCATAACAAATTGGAGACCAATATGTTTATTAAATACTGATTTTAAAATACTGTCTAAAATATTGGCAAAACGTTTGCTGTCGGTAGCCACAGAGGTAATTTCGGCCAGTCAGACTTCCTCCACTCCTGGACGATGTATTCAAGATAATCTGGTGTTGATAAGAGAAATTTTTGAGAGAAGTCATTCCAATCTTTTAAATGGGTATGTCCTATCCTTAGATCAAAAACATGCCTTTGACACTGTTCAACATGATTTTTTATGGCTTGTTTTGGCTAAATTTCAAATTCCAGGAGGTTTTTTACAGTGGCTTAAACTGCTTTATAGAACTGCAACAGTTTTTCCACTGGTTAATGGATGGCATGGCCCACTGGTTGGGATTAAGAGAGGGGTAAGACAAGGGTGCCTCCTAAGCCCCATTTTATGTTTTTTTTCTGGATCCTTTGTTGCGTATGTTACAGTACTCACAAGCCATTTCCCCTATTGTTTCATCCTCTACATTACAAGTAAGCCCAGTTCTGGCTTATGCAGATGACATTTGTTTATTGGTACAAGATAAAGCCTCCATACTGGAGGCCTTGCACTTATGCTCCACGTTTGGATAAGTGGCAGGAGCATGTCTTAACCTACACAAATGTGTAGGACAGAAGTTAGGACAGGATAGCCACCCCGGTAAATATTGGGGGCATTAAATTTCAAGCAGGTCCAATTAAAATTTTGGGAATCCATTTTGGAATGGAACGTCCAGACCTTTTTAATTGGGAAGAGAAACTAGAGATAGCGCAACGAAAAGTAAATGGCTGGAACAGATGGAAAATGGGGAAAAAGAAGAGAGTTTATTTAGTTAAAACTTACTTGGTTCCAGTGTTTTTGTTTATAAGTTATATTTTTCCACCACCAAAAACGTTAGAAACAAGGTTAATGAGTATTTTTTTTCCAGGCTGTATGGGGAAGTCGGCTCAACCCCATTCAACGAAATAAGTTGTATTTACCCATTAATCAGGGGGGATTAAACATGATTCATCCTTTATTTTTTTTCAATAGTATTTTTTTATGGCTAATTTACGCCCCATTCTAATCCATATTGGCAAGGGATGGGAACCTTGGGTTTACGAGACAATTCAGATGTGGTTTCAGCTGTGGGAAGGGGGAAATTTGAGGGTGGTAAAACAGTTACAAACAGCCCCTATATACTGGAGAGAGACATTTATCAGAGTTAGAAAATGGAAGGTGATAACCCTGGGGATTATCTCTGGGCAGAGGAAACATGTGTATGTGGAGCTACTGGGTACAGTCTGCCAGGTACCAGTAGTGTTTGACCGCTGCCCAGAGGATAAGAGAATGAGGACTCTTCAGTTTTTACGAAATCCTAGGATCCCCCCTCATATGTAGGATCTGCACTGGCTCAGCTGCCATGGCAAACTCAATGTCAAGGGGAACCAGAAGCACAAACAGCTTTGTGACAGATATTGCAGTCGACTGGACTGTATTACTCAGGTTGAAACTGTAGAACACCTTTTTTTTCCAGTGTTCTTTCATTATAGGATTTTGGGATCTTGTGGCTAACACATGGCAGACTCCAACCTTTGCTGTCATATCCCTGGATAACCTAATGTATGGTGAGGTATCTGAAACCTGGCAAGCATGGGATGGTGAGACATTAGAAATAATATTTACTTTTTGGGCTGCCTAAAGAATTTCAGAGATGGGTACAAATTCTATACTCGCTCCCCTCAGCCAGGGTCAAGTGAAATGAGGTATTGTCCCCGCCATTTAAGTTGGCTCAGGGTACAAGGCAAGGATGCCCCTTGTCTCCCCTACTCTTTAACTTATATTTAGAGCCACTATTGCACAGAATGGCAGAGAATGCTGTCATAAAAGGTATAAACATAGAAACATAGAAACATAGAATTTGACGGCAGATAAGGACCGCTTGGCCCACCCAGTCTGCCCATTTCCCTACCTACTGGATAAGCTGCAGATCCTAGTTAACCAGCAGCCTACTTCTTCCTACCCTCACCACCTAGAATTGCCTTATGACTATCCCATGCATGCTTGAATTCCACCACTGATTTTGACTCCACAACCTCCTCCGGAAGGCTGTTCCATGCATCCACAACCCTCTCTGTGAAAAAATACTTCCTTAAATTACCTCTGAGCTGCCCCCCCTCTATCTTCAAATTGTGCCCTCTTGTTCTTGCACACCTCGTTTTTTGAAAGATGCTACCCTCTTGGACTTTGTTGATTCCCTTGAGGTACTTGAACATTTCTATCATGTCCCCCCTCTCCCTCCTTTCCTCGAGGCTATACATATTAAGCTCCTTTCATCTCTCTTCATATGTCTTCCGGTGCAGACCCTGCACCATTTTAGTTGCCCTCCTCTGGACAGCTTCCATCCTGTCTATGTCTTTGTGGAGATTGAGTCTCCAGAACTGCACACAGTACTCCAGATGGGGTCTCACCAGCTGTCTGTACAGAGGGATAATAACTTCCTGTTTTCTACTGGTGATGCCTCTCCCTATGCATCCCAGTATCCCCCCAGCCCTCCTTGCTGCCCTCTCACATTGCTTGCCCACCTTTAGGTCATCTGATATGACTACCTCCAGGTCCCTTTCCATTTTTGTTGTTGTTAGTATCTCACTCCCATTGTGTACTCTTCCCCTGGGTTTTTTTTCCCAGGTGCATTACCTTGCACTTCTTAGTATTGAATCTAAGCTGCCATACATTTGACCATTCCTCTAACCTTGCCAAGTCCCTTCTCATCCTTTCCACCCCACCTTGTGCATCAACTCTGTTGCAGATCTTTGTGTCATCTGCAAAGAGACATACTTTTCCTTCCAGTCCCTCTGCATTATTGCTTATAAAGACATTGAAGAGGACTGGTCCTAATACTGAACCCTGTGGTACCCCACTAGTAACCCCCCTTTCTTCAGAGTGGACTCCATTTACTATTACTCTCTGTGTCCTATTCTCCAGCCAATTCTTTACCCAGGCTGTCATCTTGGGACCCACTCCCAGGCTGGCTAACTTGTATATTAATCTTTTGTGTGGGACTGTGTCAAATGCCTTGCTAAAGTCTAAGTAGGCCATGTCCACAGCTCCTCCCTGATCTACTACTTACCAAATACAAATATACAAATGGGGGATGTCAGATATGCCTATTCAGTGTATGCAGATGATATCCTACTGCACATTGAGGATCCAGGTGTCTCAATCCCAGCTATCCTGGTGGAGATTGAGACCTTTTCTAAAATCTCCTACTATAAATTAAATCGGGCCAAAACAAAGATCTTCCCTTTAAATAGTAGGGTTAATAAGGCCGAACTGCTACCCCTTGGCCTTTTGTGGGAAACAAAGTCACTCACATATCTTGGAATCAATGTTTGCAAAGAACTGAACTCCATAATAAAAGACAATTTGGGTAATTTAGTTAAAACGATAATGGGGGATATGGAGAGGTGGCGGTTGCTCCTCTCTTTGGGGTAGGTTGCTGAATTAAATGAACGACACCAAGGATATTATATCCTCTTGGTATGCTGGGTGTATATCTATCGAAAGGGTGGTTCTCCAAATTACAAAGTGCAGTTAGTCTTTTGTGGAACAAGAAAAGGGCCCATAGATCTTACCTCAAATTGACAGCCCCGAAACTAAGAGGAGGTCTGGCCGCCCCTTCCTTTTTTCTATACTATGTTGCACAGCATATAAACAAATTGGTCTACTGGAGTAGGGGGAGTGGACACTTGGAATATCTACCATTGTGGTTAGATATAGAACAGTATTTGGCAGTGAGGGTTAAATGCTCGTTGCAGGCTCCTCTATATGTTTCCCCATCGGCTATCCCTAAGCCCCTTAGAAGTAACCCTATGGGATGGTCATTAAAAGCTTCCCATCAGATACAAAAATACCTTGCAATAAGGTGGTACCACTCGACTGATCAGCCCATTGTTGGTAATCCACATTTCAAGTTCGGGGGTGCACCATTGTCCCTTACCTTCTGGCCTCAGTTAAATCACTCCAGGGTTTCAGACTTTTGGTTGAACGGGAAGCTGCTCCCCTTTGATCATCTGCAAAGTCCTTAGGTGTCACGCGTAAGGAAATATTTAAGTTCTTGCAAGTTAGTAATGCCCTAACCTCCTTTTTCTCCCGAGCCACGCCGTTAGACCCTAGCGAAAGAGATTTAGCCATGCTCTTACAAATAGCTTTACAGCCACGTTCAGTTTCAAACTTGTATAAAACTCTTCAGGAGTGGGATCTTAGATTACCGTTAGGGATTTGTTACTATTGGACAAGGGAGCTGGGAATCCCGGAGGAGCCTAATCTCTGGAAGAAACTCTGGTTGTCAATGTACAAATTTACAAAACAAGACAGGCTGAGACTGGTACATTTTAATATAATCCATAATATGTACCTAACGCCTACTCAGTTATGTAAATATGGGACAGTGACTATGCCTCTTTGTGGCAAATGCAAAAGGGGCAAAGGTACCTTGTACCACACGATCTGGCTATGCTCCCAAATGCAGGCCTTTTGGCAGTCTATTAATAACATCTTAGACCCTATCCTTGGCTTAGAAACCCCGTTTACCCCCGAAGTGTGCCTAATTAGTCTCTTTCCAGCCGGTACTACCAAAGTCAAGAGGGCTCACATGTCACTTATTTCTGCAACAGCCAAATTGATAATCTTGCGGCACTGGGCTAGCGACAAGTCTCCCACTTTGATGGAGTGGTACAGGGAGAGCACTCTGGCCCTACAGTTGGAAAGGCATATAGCCTACATGCAAGGCAGGGCCAAGGCTTACGGATCGCTCTGGGGCACTCTTGAGGCGCTCCTCGCAGCCTGGAAGCCTTGATGCCTGGGCTCACCTCAGGACCGGTGAATCAAGAATTAATTATGTGTGTAGTCTTGAGAGGGGAGGGGGGAAGGGGGGGCTTGACCTGGGAGTCTGATCCCTGTAGTTAATTGTTCTGATAATTGACATTTGTAGTATTACTGGTTTTGTGTTGCTTATTGTCAAACTAATAAAACTGGTTTAATAACGAGAAATAATATTTACTGTGTGTAAGTGGCAAATATGGACAGCCCGATGTTTGTTTACTTTACAGCAAAAGCAGATTACACACCTGGAAATTTTGGGGAAAATAACTAAAGATCTAAAAAGGATTTGTATGACTGAAAGACAATCAATGCAGGAAACTACCTGGTTAGCCAAATGGCGAGGCCTACCTAGGATCACGGACTCAGATGCCCCTATTACTTAAAGGACAATTACAGCTGGTAAATACCAGCTGGACTTTTTTCCTTTGTTGTCATTTTCTTTTTTTATGCAGCCAATTTTTTCTTTCTTTCTCCTGCATTAAGATTATACTAGCTGTGTTTTGTGATTTATACATAAATCTGTGATAAGGTGCAACAAATTTTTGTTTTTAGGTATGCTTTTGAAGGTTCCATTAGCATGAGTGATATTCATTTATTGTTTCCTTTAAGGTTTTTCCTTATCTTTTTCTTCGTGATTTTCTTTTTTGGGGGGGGGGGGATATATGGATTTGACGTATATATGTATATATATATATATGTGTGTGTTTATGTTTACTTTGTATTTAGTTTCTGTTTCTAATGAAAATTTCCCCTACTCACAGGTAGGGGGACTGGCTGTCTGACTTGGAGTCAGTCTGTACCTGTGAGTGCTAGGAGAAGGACACGGAGGAGCTTGGGGAGCTGGATGCTTCTGTACTGATCGATTCTTGTCAAGTATAAACCTTTTATGATGCAGAGGGCCTTTTTTCTGATGAAACATGCTGATAAACAGAAAGATCCTTCTAAGGAATTATCTGATGGATACATACTTTCTGAGAGAGATGTTCGGCAGCTTTCTGTGAAGGTAAAGTCACTTCAAGTACCATGTATAGTGCCTATTAAAATTGGACAAACAATAGAAATTTCAGCTGCTAGTCAAGTTATTGATAAAAGTTCTGAAATCTCTGACTTTCCTGTTGGTAATTTGGGCAAACAAATGGTGACTGGTGGGAGTTGTCAAGAGCCATCTCAAAATATTCCATCTGAGACTGTCCCTAATGACCGCTCGGCGGTACTGGACCAAAAACGCCCGATTGTTTTCCAATCTTCTCCTTCTAATCTAACTGACACTACAGTGTTTGCATTTTTGTCTTCTGCTGATAAACTTCAGAAAAAATCCTCTGCTGATTCCACCTCTTGGGCAGATTTGGATTTTGACCTGAATGAATCATGGACTGTGGAACCTTCTTTGCAAGCTGCAGGTTGGGTTCATTTTCCTACGACTCGACAATGAACTTCAGGCTTTGCTCCAGTGTTAATTCTGGATGTTCATCTTCCCAGAGAGGGTCTTCAATTGGGGGTGAGTTCAGTGTCAAGTGTAAACTCCTCGATTTCAGGTGTGGGACAAAATTCTATGTTTTCTGACTCTGTACCATCTGATTTTGCACTAACTCAGAACCCACACTTGCACTTTAAAACCACTCATCACGATCATACTCAGCATGATGGAAATACTCAGATGGACATTGCAGAAAATGGTAGTACACCTTTGACTCATTCTAATATGCTTACTGTGAACGCTGGTTGGGGTGATGATAAGGATGGTGGACAAAAAGGGAATGGGGGGGAGATGATCAAAATGATAGATCCTATGCTTCCTTTTTTCAAAAAAATTTCTTTCCTGCCAAACAGCATAACACAGCTAGACTGATTTACAAAGGTGGTTTTGATGTTTTTCCAGACAGGGTTTTTGTAGGTAAAACTTTATTGCACGATAGTTTGAAGTTTTCTTCGACTGAGCTTTATGCTCTTATCCATGTTTCTGGAGAAAAAAACATTTGATGTAAGCTTTAAATCACAATCTGGACTGGATAAATTTTGGGCACAGTATAACTTAGTAAAAAATGCCCCTTTATGGGTAGCCTTTGATGTTATCCCATTATCTAAATCAGCGCAGAAAATGATCACAGTTCTTTTTAGTAATGAGGAGATAATTGTAACTGATTTTCTGTACTGGCTTAAACAAAGATGCACAGTCTTAGGTCATCCTGAGGCTATTTTTGATTCCGAAAATATCTGGACAGGTGGATGGCGGGTATGAATTATTTTACAGGTCCTTGATGGGGAGTTTCAGCATTTGCCCAATTCCTTTTTTTGGGGGGGCAGACAGAGGTGTTCTTTTTTACTCGGGCCAACCTAAGAGCTGCTATAAATGTGGGGATATGGGGCACATTAGTAATGTGTATGACAAAGTGAAATGCTCTTTGTGTGGGAAGTTGAGTCATCTGGTTTCAAATAAGCATGGGGGGGGGGAAGATCTAGGGCACTGGCAGTGGACTTCAGGGGGGCAGACTTTGTGGGCATGGGAAATATTCTCGAGGATCACTTGAAGGGGATTACATCAATGGCAAATGTGGAAAAGAGATGGGAGATCATAAAACGGGGACTTCATGAGGCAGTCAGGACCTGCGCTAAGGTGAAACGTAAGGTAGCAAGGTCACATAAGCCTTGCTGGTGGTCCAGTGAGGTTCAGGTAGAGGTCAGAGAAAAGAAGGTGGCCTACAAAAAATCTAAAACAACAAGAGGGGCTAGGGAAAAGGAAATGCACCATCTTGCATCTAGAATAGTCACCCGGATGCTGAGGGGGGCAAAGCCCAGTAAAGAGCAACAGCTGGCACAGTGAATACATGGATGGGAAAAAGGGTTCTTCTGGTACATTGGGGAGCAGAGAAAAACTAAGGGCCATCTTGGCAGATTGAGATCAGAAGGAGGGTGGGTGGAAGAAGCAAGGGACCATGCAGAGGTATTAAATGAGTACTTCGCCTCTGTGTTCACTAGGGAGGAGGATGGGATATCTACAAAGCAAGGCATGATGGGGATAGAAGTGGTAGTGAGTGGGATCAAGGGAGCAACAGAAATGGAGCAAGAGGGAGGGAGAGGTACCCCAGGGGTGTCACATCAGGATAAGGATAAAAAGGCCAGTAAGATGGAGGGGACGGATGATGCTATCTCCATGGAAAGGGTGTGGTTAGCCCTCAAGGCCCTAAAGAAAGATAAATCTCCTGAGCCGGGTGGCATTCATCCAAGAGTACTATGGGAATTGGCGGACATACTGGCTGCACCCTGCCGGAGCTCTTCAACAGGTCGCTTGAGACATGGAGGGTACCTAGGGATTGGCGAAAGGCACATGTCGTGCCAATCCATAAAAGGGGGTCGAGGGAAGAACCAGGTAACTATAGACCCATCAGTTTGACCTCAGTGGTGGGAAAATTAATGGAGAGTATACTAAAGGAATGATTGGGGGTGTACTTGGAGGAGGTGGGAGGTCTGGATAGTTGGCAACATGGATTTGTGCCAGGAATATCATGTCAAACCAATCTTGTGGAGTTCTATGAATGGGTAACATCAGAACTGTACAGGGGAAAGCCAGTGGATGTATTATTCTTGGACCTCAGCAAGGCATTTGACTCTGTCCCACACAATGGTCTGGTGGAGAAACTGACGGGGTTGGGAGTAGGCCCTTTGATGGTCAGATGGATTGAAAACTGGCTAGCTGGACGCACCCAGAAAGTAGTGGTCGGTGGGGAGCTCTCGAACCCTAGAGAGGCCGGTTGTGGGGTACCGCAGGGCTCAGTCCTGGGTCTGATCCTGTTTAATGCATACATATAGGACATCAGGGAGGGTATAGGGTGTGAAATGAGTCTCTTCACTGATGACTCCAAGATGGGAGCAGTAGTTGAGGGGGAAGATGGGAGGTTGGCCCTGCAAGGAGACCTGGACACCCTGGAAAGCTGGGCTCACACATGGAAATTAAATTTCAATATCACCAAGTGCAAGGCATTACATCTTGGGTGGGGAAACCCTAAACACAGGTACACCCTGGGAGGGGAGGCGCTGGAGGCCTCAACAGGGGAAAAAGACCTAGGGGTCATGGTGGATGCATGTATGAATAACTCTGAGCAGTGCTGGAGAGTGGCTAGCAAGGCAAACAGGATGTTGGGATACATCATAAGGGGAATCACCTCTAGGAGCAGGGAAGTGATTCTGCCGCTGTACAATGGACTGGTTAGACCACACCTTGAGTACTGTGTAAAGTACTGGAGACCACACTTGAAGAGGGACATACAGCTGCTGGAGTGGGTACAGAGGAGGGCAACTAAGATGATATGAGGACTAGGGGATTTGACGTATGAGGACAGACTTGACGAGCTCTGCCTGTTTTCATTGGAGGATAGGAGAGACAAGGGGCACATGAGTGAGGTCTTCTAGTACCTCAAGGGAATAAATAGTGTAAACGTGGAGGGAATCTTTAGACTAAAGCAGGGAGGTATCGCCAGAGGGCATGGTTTGAAGTTGGAAAGTGGAAGGGTGAGGGGGGGAAGAGGAGGAGGTTTTTCACTGAAAGGGTGGTGGACCCTTGGAATGCACTGCCTGTTGAGCTGGTTCAGAGATCCACAGTGGAGGGCTTCAAGAGAGGGTGGGACAGACACAGAAAGTGGATGTATCAGATGATGGCCTGGTCCAGGGGGTGGGGATGGATGATAGGGGTTTCTGGAACACAAGTGGGGGGAACGGCCTCGGCACCCAATTAGGGATCTGAGGTTTGAGCAGACTCGGTAGACCGTAAGGCCTAATCTGCTGGCAATTAGTATTTTAGTATGTTAGTATCTAAATTGTCAATGTGTAAATTAATTATTATGCAATCTTTGTGGTAAAACTGGCCACTCTTATAATAATTGTCGAAAGGCTGCCCATAGGTGAACTGGGTCTGGTGACAGTGAAGAAAAGAGGTTACTTGTTGCAACAGAGCAGAGGAAACATGCTACATCAGTTTACAGAACTCAGTCTACACCTGAACCTACTGTAGCCCCTCCTGAGCAGGCTATGTCTTTTGTGAATGAGCATGAAGAGACACCTTCTGTTCCTCTAATGGAGGTGGTGAAGGAAACTTTAGCTACAAAGGTTGGATCTGCTGAAGGTTTTTTTATCTCCCACTACCCAGAATCAAGCTTCAGCCGAGATTCCTGTGGTTGTAAAGCATGATATGTCCCCCATCCCTTCTCATGTCCCTTCTCTTGCCCCTAATGTTGAGACTGAGAAGCAGGTTACTAGGAAACGTACCTGGCAGCAACCTGCCCTGAAAGTACATAAGATTTCAGAAACCAAGACCTCTAATACATTTCAACCTTTATTTAAACCTGTACCAATCTCTGGCCCTGAGTCAGAATGCTTCTCAGAGGATTCTAGTCAGAGAGAGGTATGTTCTGACTCAGATTATAGTGAGAAAGGGGATGAGTGTAATGAAAAGTAAATTGAAGAAGAAGGGAGCAAGTTCTCTGAAATCAGGTTGTAAACCTCCTTGAGTCATCTATCGCTGGGGCATTCCTTGAAACTTATTACTATTAATGTTAATAGTATAAAAAATAAAAAGAAACGAGGAGGGGTTTTCTCTCATCTCTTTTCTACAAAGGCTGATATTTTTTTTGACACAGGATACCAGATTACATACTATGCTTGAAATTACACAGGTTCAGTCTGAATGGTATGTAGGTCCTTCTTATTGGTCTTTGGGATTAGATACCTGTACAGGGCTTGGGGTATTGTTTTCTGTTCTGATTCAGCTTATTAAACTATTAGATTTATTACCTGATAGGGTACTGTTATTAGATTTTGTTTTAGATAATGTTTACTATCAAATAATTAATGTTTATGCACTACAAACAAAGGCTGTGAGAGTGGAGGCCTTTCATTCAATAAGACCGTTTTTATTTTCTTCTCAAAAGGTGATTTGGGGAGGTGATTTTAATTGTGGGTTGGCTAAACAAGATAGGGGTAAGAATACTATGATGAATAAAATATTTTCTGATTCTTTATTCTTGATTAATAAATTACAGACAGCTAATCTATTTGATGCTTATTATGTACACACTAACAGAAGAGATTCGACTTTCCAACAGGGTTCTCATGCTACCCATATAGATTTTTTCTTTCTTAGTCAGGGTATACATATTAGACATATGTCTACTGAATCTGTAGAATATTTGGGTCACAAATAACTTTCGATGTCTGTTGGAGCTTTAGAAGTTCAGAATGGTCCAGGATTATGGCAATTTAATACTTCTTTATTAGATATTAGATTGACTACTGCAATGCCCTTTACCTTGGGCTACCGGGGGTTGAGATTCACCACCTGCAGCTAGTGCAGAATGAGACAACCAGGCTGTTGACTGGTTCTTCTAGGTCCAGTCATATAATGCCTGTGCTCCGCGGACTGCACTGGCTGCCAGTTTGCTGGTGAATCACCTTCAAGGTCAGTTTGCTGACCTATAAGGCCCTACATGAGCAGGGACCTGCTTACCTGAAAGATCTCCTTTGTCCCTACCATCCCCCCCGCTCTCTCCGATCCACTGATGAGGGATTGCTAGAGATTCCCAGGGTTCGCTTAAAAACTTCAGGGGCCAGATCTCTTAGTTTCATGGCCCCAACCCTGTGGAATTCTCTACCTCATCAGGTGTGAAACTGCCCAACTGTCCAAAGTTTTAAAGGAGCTTTGAAAACCTATCTTTTTAGTAAAGCTTATAATGATTTTTGAATATTTTAATGTTGTTTTAACTATTTATTGTTTTATGTTATATTGTACAGGCGCCTTGGTTGAAGAAAGGTGCCTTATATAAATAAAGAGTGATTTGATTTGATATGACATCAGTGGTCCATCAGATTTTATATCTTATTTATGGACAAAAAATGTTGTTTGCTATTTTTGACAGTCCCATGCTTTGGTGGGATAATCTTAAGCAAGTACTAGGTGTCCTTTTACACTCATTAAGTAGGCAGAATAGAGATGTGCAACAATTAAGATATCAGAGTTGTAGGAAACATTTACAACATCTGATGAGTTTGACGCAGACTACCAGGCATAATTTTGATTATCAAATTGCAAAAACACAAACAGGAATGAGAATTTTCCATGAAAAACAAATGGAATCATGAAATATGCAACAATGATTTGGCACCAAATGTAGTTTAGAATCTGTCTGCCCCTTTATAAATTGTAAGTCTAGAGTACAGAATAAGAAGATGGAAACTGTATGGGATATGCAACATAAAACTGTTACTTCTCAGCAAGATACATTTAGTGGAAGTTTCACATTTTTTAAGATAACAATGTACAAAACAACATACTGAATCTGAAGCTTTTCTACCACTTTTTCAGTCTATGAATATTCCGGAAGTTTCTAAGGAAGAATTGAACCTTCTTGTACAGGATATTTCTGCTACAGAAATTATTGTTACTGTTCATGCCTTTACTAAAGGTAAAGTGCCAGGTGCAGATGGCATTCCGGTAGAAATTTATAAATTAATTATCCCTATTATTGCTGAGGAATTGGCACAAGTTTTTAATTATTTACTTCATACATCTGGATTTCCTTTAGATATGTCGACTGGGATTATTATTTTTTTATTCAAAAAAGGGGACAAGAGATGTTTGGAAAATTGGAGACCCATTTGTCTTTTGAATGCTGATTTCAAAATCATAACTAAAATTTTGACTACCAGATTATGTTGTCTGGCTCAGTATGTTGTTTTTGTAATAACAATTCTGTGTGATCCCTGGTAGACAGCTGAATGATATACTACTTTTATTGCAAGAATTTTTTGAGTCAGGAACTTTAGGATTCGTGACTGGGTGGCTTGTATCTCTAGATGAAAAGAAGGCATTTGATTTTGTGGATCATGCTTTCCTATGGTTTGTGCTTCAAAGATATGGAGTACCTGATGTCTTCATTTCTTGGTTACAACTTGGGTATCGCACTGCAGTTGTTCAACCCTTAGTAAATGGCTTTTTGGGGCCTATGATCTCAGTACAAAAGGAGGTTCGCCAGGGCTGTCCATTAAGTCCCCTGTTATTTGTATTTTGTATAGACCCTTTATTACAGCTATTAAAGGATGGACATTTTTTTTCTCCTTTAACTATTTCTTCTGTGACATTGTCAACCACTGCAGTTGCCTATGCAGATGACTTACGTCTTTTGTTGAAAACTCCTAAAGATATATGGACTGCAGTGAATGTTTGTGATATTTTTGGACAGGCTTCAGGGATTTATTTGAATAGGCAGAAGAGTAAATGTAAATGGGTTTGGTTATATCAGGATTCTGTGAGAGACATTGTAGGAATACCAGTTGTTTAGGGTCCTATTCGAGTATTAGGAATTGATTTGGATTTGAGGAGACAAGATTTGTTTAATTGGGATGGGCAGCTCCAGCATGGTAGGGGGATGGTAGGAAACTGGAATAAATTCATTATGAATAAAATGAAAAGAATTTATTTAATAAAAACTTATTCATTGCCTGTTTTTTATATGTTAGTGCAATACTGCCACCCCCAAACGAAAGAGAAACCACATTATTAAATATTTTTTTTACTGCATTGTGGGGGAGCAGACTTAATCCATTGAAGAGAAATATTTTATATTTAACTACAAAACTGGGTGGGTTGAATATTGTGAACCCTGTAGTTTTTTTGTTTCTCCACTTTTTATTTATTAATATTATACCACAATGTAAAAGGTTGTCCTCAGAGTGGATTACTTTATTTTTGTGGAAATTATCGACTCGGTTCCCAGGGTGAACTGATGACAAGTAGAGAGTTTTTTGGTCTGTATCCTTTGCTCCTTCTTATTATAGAGAAATGTTTGTTAAGTTATATAAATGGCAGTTTACGCCTTTAATGGTTCTCACTAAGTCGAAAAAGCAAATATATCATATAATTCAAGAGGTGCATTTTAGAGAAGAATTAACTTTTCCTTTATGCCCCCCTGCATTTCTGGCTTCAGTTCTTTGACTGAATGCCTGTAGTAGAGTGCCAGTAAAATGTAAAGATATGTTATGGTTGTGTTGTCATGAAAAGCTGAATGTCAAGGCTAATCAAAAACACAAAATGAAAGAAGAGAGATTGTGCTCTAGACCACACTGTGTAGACCAATTAGAGACTATAGAGCATCTTTTTCTTTTCTTGTTCATATATTCCATGGTTTTGGGACACTATTGCACAAAAATGGAATGTGCCTGTTTTGAAAACTGTACTGTATAATGCTTTGATTTATGGGGTTTATGATTATCATTGGGCAAAATGGGATACTAATACTTCACATATTATTTTCTCCATTATAAAATGGTATATTTGGAATATTAAGTGTTTATTTACTCTGTAACAAAAGTTGATTCTACATGAAGAATTAATTGGAAATGTATATTCTGATCTTTGGAATATTTTATTATACTGAAAAGTCAAGACAGACTGCAGCCTTTATATGTAGAGTTTGGAGAAATTTATTATGGATTACGGATAGTGATGTGCCTGTTACACGAATGTCATTATTATTGTATTTGTGTTTTTTCTTTGATTTATTTTCTTATGATGTGCTGTGTACTTTTTGATTATGTTTTGTGATTGTTAAACTGACTTTAATAAACAAAATTCCCCTACTGCATTCCTGACAGTAGGGGGTATTGCTGGTGTCTGTCTGCAGAATGGCAGACTGTGCTCGACCTTCAATGGAGACAGACGTTATGCTCAGAAATGGACCAGAGGATTCTAGTGACTTGCCTGAGTTGGCTCTGCCTTGGGAATCTGTTTATACTACAGCTGTACCTCAGGAGCTTGGCAGTGATGTGCATGGTATTGACCATGCAGAGAGCATCCTTGGCGAGACTTTATGTTTGGAGATGTCCTCTGGAGAGATACTAAATGCTCCTGCTAAAGTTTTATGCCCTGAGGCCGTTCCCGGTGGCAGTAGTACTTCTATTGCAGCTTCTCTATCCAGACCTGATGCCTGTCATTTACTGCACACTGAGAGTGCATCTAGGGTGACTCGTTCATCTGATGTTTCTTACACTGGAATGCGGAAGCAAAGAGCCACTGACGTGGCATTTCCGACTGTCAACTGGAGCAAAGAATCTGCCTTAGCAGATGCTGGCTGGATTTTTCTGGATGGACATTGGCTCCCTGATTCAACTTGGATGTTCTTTATGCTCGAATTGACTCCTGCTTCTGGGGACATGTCTCAGCAAGAAGAACTGGCAGCAGCAACTGCACAGCCACCAGGTGAATGTTTTCATTCGAACGTCAATCCTCCTAATAATACTAACACTGACACTGGGGTTGGGAATGAACTGCCTCACACGTCTCCCCTCCTTCCCCTAGTAGGGATCAGTTTCAGTCTGGTCCCCATTATTCTGATCTTTTTTAGCATAATAGACTAGAACAAGTCCCCAAGGGCAACGTTGTCTTTTTATGCTATAGAGGATTCCTTCAGGAACACCCTGACAGATTCCACGTTGCCTGGAGACTTCTCAAAAACTCAATGAACTTCCAGGCTTCAGAAGTATATGCCCTTATAAATATTAGGGGGGAAGATACATTTGATATCAGTTTTCAGTCCTTTGCTGGCCTTGCCAAATTTTGGCAGAAATATGAGACTTTAAAAATGACTCCCCTTTGGAAACCTTTTTGGGTTATTCCCATTACCAAACCTCTTTTCAAAACAGTAAACATTATATTTCGTAACAAAGGTGTTAATGTGGGGGACATTCTTTATTGGTTAGAAAGCAAATGTACTGTGCTCAGTCCCCCTGAACCCATTATAGATGGGGAAGGGATTTGGACCGGGAGTTGGAAATTTAAAACTAAATTACGCACTGTAGAGAACGATGTACAACACATTCTGAATAGCTTTTTCCTGGGGAAAGACAGAGGGGTTTGTTTTTACCCAGGACAGCCCAAGGCCTGCTACAAATGTGGCAGCACTCACCATTTGAGTAGTGCTTGTGATAAGATTAAGTGTGCACTTTGTGAGGAACCGGATCATGATAGAGGGACCCGTCACAATATGTTTCACTGCAATCTCTGTGATGCACAGGGCCATGCCTATCACCAGTGTCCTTATGCTGGGCAAAACAAAATAAGGGGGGTTGGACAAGGAAACCTTGATTTTGGAGGCCCAAGATAGGTTTAGGCCTAGACCAGAGGATGATGGTACCTCTGCAGCAGGCCCTTCCACCTTGGTCCCTTCAGGTTCTACTGAGCCTCAACCTTCAACCCCAGATCCCAGTCCTGATGCTTCTACTGCTCAACAGCCCACTATGGTAACTGAGCGTCTACAGCCCAAGGAGATTTCTATGCCCCCCCCAGCTTCTGAATTTCAGATGCCTTACCCCAAGCGGGTTACTAGATCCCATGTAAAGAAACTTGCTCAGACAGTTAGCATTTCTACACAGAACACCTTTCAGGTACTGCAGTATCATGATGGTGATTCTGAATCAGATGTTTCTGCTAAATCTGGGCAGTTTCTGAAATGGAGTGTGATGATGAATGTAGTCTTGATTTGTTGGAAGCCAAGAAAAAGTCTGGTCATAAATGCAAAAAAGATAAAACTTAAATT
Organism: Neoceratodus forsteri; assembly: GCA_016271365.2. NCBI lineage: Eukaryota > Metazoa > Chordata > Ceratodontiformes > Ceratodontidae > Neoceratodus > Neoceratodus forsteri. Next base: position 1,114,434,085 of record CM057455.1, on the reverse strand, counting down.
TGATCTCTGGCCTCTTTAAAGGTGGTTTCCCTCAACACCTGTAGCATCAAATATTTTAGGAAGTGTTTGGGATTTTTGCATTATTGTAAATCCTTAGCTGCAGACATTCTTTTTCTGCAGGAGACTAGATTCACTTCCTTATTTGATATAGTTCAAACAAAAAAATTATGGGTACATGGGCCTTCTTTTTGGTCCTTTGGTACTGATGCTGCAGATGGTGTTGGGATTATGTTTTGTCATAGTCAGGTCCAGGTGATTAGGATGATAGATATTGCCCCTGGTAGGGCGTTACTCCTGGATTGTACTTTTAAGGGTTATTCTCTTCGCCTCATCAATATTTATGCCCCACAAGTCAAATCTGTGAGGATTGACTTGTTTCATGACATTGAACAATACTTTTTTACCCCGAGGCACATTATCTGGGGGGGGGGGGAATTTCAATTGTAGTTTAGATTTGAAATTTAAGGATCAGGTACAACAGAAAGTTTACTGTGATTCCCATGCCCTTCATACGTTCTTTTTAAAAGCCTCTTTGTTAGATACATGTAGGGTATTACATTCTGACCCAGGGCCTACTTATAGATGGAGTAGCTATGTTACCAGGATAGATTTTGTTTTTTTTTTCTTGTCATTTGTTACTGGTTAAGTTTTGTTTAACCCCTTGTGAATTTTCTGACCATATGCTTTTGAAAGTTTGTTTAAATCTTTCACACATACCACCTTGATTTCCTGCAATACCCTCATGATGGAAACTAAATCTTGCTTTGTTAACTGAGGTCCAATTTCAAACTGCTCTTATAGAGGTTTTTGGATGCCAGCAGTCGGTTGCAGGGCTGTATGATTCTTGGGTTACATGGTGGTTGGTCACTAAAGCAGAGTTTAAACACTTCTCTTTTAGTTTTAACAAAAAAGCCCTGGCCACTGATTATATTACTTATCTAGGCCATAGGGACCAGCTTTATAAATTACTGTCCCTTTCTACTGCTTCAGATATACACATTCAGGAGCAGATTTCCCATATCAAGAATACAATGAGACAATTTCAATATGGTAGGGCTTGTAAATTGCATGATGATTTGTCTCATCATCTTAAGTCATCTCCTGTGTCTAATCCCTTTTCAGCCTGTAAACAAGCATTGAACAAAAAACTAATGAATGGTCTTTTTGATTCTAAGGGTGTTCTTAAAACTACTGACGTTGAAATGCTGCATATTGTTCAAAATGTATTACAGGACCAATATGTCCTGGCTTTCCAGCCTACAGATAACTGGATTGATTTTTTTTCTTTCCTTCCCCCTGTTCTAACTCCCCAACAATCACAGGAGTTGGATACATCTATTACTACAGAGGAGGTCAGGCTGGAAGTCATCCGTTTAAAGACTGGAATTTCCCCTGGACCAGACGGCCTTATTAATGAGTTTTATACGTTTTTTTTTTTTATGATTTTAGTGACATTCTGGCACACATCTATGATGAGATGTTAACTGCAGACACTCTGCCTTCTGTTTTTTCTGCCGCTTTAATTATTTTTTTATTTAAGAAAGGCATTAAACATGATATTGGTAATTGGAGGGCAATTAGCTTACTAAATACAGATTATATAATTTCTTCTGCCATTCTGTGCCATAGACTCCAATAAGTTGCCCAATTTTTGATTCACCCAGTAGACTTTTTCTATCCCTGGACAGAATATTCAGCAAAACTTGATACTTTTGTGGAATGTCTGTGAATGCAGTCGTCTAAAAAAGCTTACGGGTTATTTGCTGTCTCTAGATAAGGCCAAGGCCTTTGACAAAGTATCAAATGATTTTTTGTTTAAAGTTTTTTTTTTTTTGAAATAACAATTTTATTAAATTTTCTAAAAGTACAATCATACAGAGATAACAAAAGTGGCATTGGACTTGCATATCATCTTGCATGAGGTCAACATGCTTCTATGTACAAATAATCATAAGTATCCCAGACTTCATTTACAATTGCTATAGCCTTCTAGGTAGGCAAAACTCTTATACTGAATTTTTATAAATATTCAGTGACCCTTAAACATATTACAATTCAAGCCATAAAGAGATAATAAGAAAAAGAAGGAGTGCTTAAACTAAAAAGACGTACATGAAAGAGTAAGGAGATAGAAAAGGGAAAAGGAAAAGGAAGAGAGGAGATATAGAACAGTAGAGACAGGTAAAAGTGCTAAGTTTATGCATTACCTGGCTTAGCTATATAGGAATTATTGTTTTATTTATTCAATGGCCTACTCCCACCAAGGGTATACATCGAAAGGGATATTCATCCTATCTAGCCACATAATACCTTGGCAATTAAGATAACATAAGCATTTCCCCTTGTTATACATTTCAGGCCACCCTTGCCAGGACCTCAAGAATATCTATCTGTTCCCTTTGCACTTGGAAGTGGAGGAAGGGCAACCATTGAGCTTTAAACTTATCTGTTTGTAGCCTTACATTGGCAGTGAGTTCCTCCATCTCCAAAATATTTAAACAATTTGTGTACCAAGTATCTGGGGAGGGCATGACATGGGACAACCAGTTCTGAGTAATTGCCTTGAGTGCTGCCGAAGCCAAAATATTAAATAAATATTTCTGAGATTGAAGTTTGATCATCTGTAGAACCTCTCCCAGAACCATACAAATAGGATCTCTGGGAAGGTCTTACCCAAAAATCAAGCTCACCCAAGCCAATATCTGGGACCAGTACAGTTGAATCTTGGGGCAAGACCAAAAGATATGAGTGTAGGAGCCCTTTTCACTACACCTTCTCCAGCACTGATCAGAAAAATTGTGATAATAGTGTTTAGCCCTTACCGGAGTACAAAAATACCTAACAGACACTTTCCACCTGAACTCACGCCATTTATGAGAGGCTGTTGTGGAATGAATATTCATTCAGATCCCATCCCAGGCCATGCTACCCAGTTTCTTCCCTAATTCAATACTCCAAGCTTTCTTAACCCTTTTCAGTGGGTCAGGGTCCAGATCCATCAGCTGCTTGACCAATTTGGAAACCCAACCGCGGGCTTGCTTGTTCCCAAGTTCACAAAGTATTAAGTCCAAGAGGGGGTTGTTGTTATCCATTATGCCTCCAGACCCAGATCTGACTTTATCTTGCAAGAAATGCCTAAACTGTAAATATCTATACCAGTCTTCAGTGGAAAGTTTATATTCTTTCACCAGCTGCGTGAATGGTTTAACATTGGAGCCTGCATACATCTGATCTAGTCTAACCAAGTCACCCCTTCCCATTTAATAAATCCCAGGTCCCATTTAAGTGAAATAAAGTCTAAACATGCTTTGATAGGTGACTGAGGGCCCAAACTTAGGTTAAGTAAGAACCTCTTATTTATTTCTAACCAAGAGGAAATAATCATCTTTGACCATCAGTTAAATACTAACAGGTTCTGAATTCCTTTCCTATCTATATAGATTAGGTCCCGAATATCACCCTTAGATGAATCCAGCCTCTCCATTTCCACCCACAACAGGAGATCCAGGTTACTCATTATTGCAAGTATGGGCAATAACTGCGATGCCTAGTAATATTTCTTAAAATCTAGCAAACCTAATTCTCCCCTTCCCTTTTAATAATAATAATAATCTTTATTTATATTGTGCCTTTCAAAAACCAAGGCGCATTCGAAAAAGATTGAATACAAACAAAGGATAGAAACAATAATATAAAAACTGTTAAAAACAAATGCAAAACATCAGTCAGAGACTTTTCCCAGAGCACCGACCTCCATTTGACTCTGGGTGGTCTACCAGCCCAGATAAATCTCCGTAAAGCTGTTTTAAGGGAGCGCCAAAACCCCTGGGGGCAGTTTGATAGGTATACACTGGCATACAAATAGGAAGCATGGAAGTATATTCATCTTGATACAATCTATTCTCTCAAATAAAGAGAGTGGTAACTCTCCCCATCTCCCTAGATCCTCTTGCACTGTCTGCAGTGGCCTCCCATGATTAAGATCATAGATTTTCGACAAGTCTCCAGGGATCCAAATCCCCAGATACTTAAGGCTCCCCCTGGACCATTTGTAATTACCAATCTGTGGTAAAGGTCTTTCCTAATTCTGTCCAATTGCTAACAATTCGGTTTTAAAATCATTAACATTGAAACCAAACACTTTACAAAATTGGGTTACTAAATTATTAATATAGTGTATTTGATTTATTGGGTCAGTGATATAAAGAAGTGTATCACCCGTGTACAGTGATATATTAACCTCCACCCCTTGCACCTGTATACCTTTATATTCCTTGGATTGTCTTATCAGAGCCGCTAGTGGCTCCATACATAAAGCAAATAGCAATGATGATAGGGGTCAACCTTGCCTAGTTCCCCTTTCTATCTTTACCTTTGATGACGTAACCCCGTTTACCTTGACAGCTGCTTTAGGATCCCGATGTAAGTTCAGCACCCAATTTCTGAATTTGACCCCAAATCTGAATTTGACTAAAGTGGCATCCAGAAAGTTCCAGTCTAGGCCATCAAACACCTTTTCAGTGTCTAAGGCCATCACAGCTCTAAGTGCATTGGAAGGGAGTGTTTCCGAGTTAGCCAAAACATTCAACAACAGTCTAATGTTGTCTTGGATGTGTAGGCCTGGTATAAAGCCAGTTTGATCTCTATGAACTAGATCTTGGATATACTCTTGGAGATGCATGCTCAGCACTTTAGCAAAGATTTTTGCATGCTGATTGATTAAGGAAATTTGGCGGTAACTTCCACAATCCGTTGGTTCCTTACTCTCTTTCAGGATAAGGGTAATCACCGCTTCACCCCATGAACTTGGTGTTTCTCCCTTCTTGTGGACTGCATTACACACCCTGGTTAAGATCAGGACTAATTCAGGTAGAAAACGTAAGTGAAATTCCACCACAAAACCATCTGGGCCCGGGGCCTTCCCTTTTTTAAGATTTTTAATTACTCTAGTGACTTCAGATTCTGTGAAGGACACCTCAATTATCCGGGAATGTGTGTCCTGTAATTTAGGCAGAACCACTGTTTGTAGGAAATCTTGTACTTCCCTAGAATGGTCTTTCCCCCTCTCCAGAGCTTATAATTCAGTATAATATTTGCCAAAACTGTCAGCAATCTGTACTGGGTCAGACTACAATACCTGAGAAATTGGATGTTTAATTGTGGGAATGTATCTATCTGCACCTTGCGTTCTTAAGCTAAGGGCCAATAGCCTTGCGGCTCTTCCTTCCATCTCATAATGTCTTTGTTTAGTGAACCTTAATTTGTTTTCTATCTTCTTTGACATCTCTTTGTTATATGTTTCTCTAAGTTCCTTTAGTTTAACCAGTGTGGCTGTATCTCTCATCTGTTTTTGTTCAGCCTCGAGCTTTGAGATTTCAGTTAGTAGTTTTGCTATTCTCTCCTGCTTACATCTGTACCTATAAGAGGCATAGCTAATTATCTGTCCCCAAAGTACTGCCTTTAGGCCATCCCATATAAATCTAATAGGGGTATCTTCTTCCCTATTCTCTAGTAAATATCTCTGGATTGCCTTTTTGATTTGATCCATAAATGCCTTATCATTTAGTAGCCCAGGGTCAAATCTCCAAGTACCCCCTCCACAGATCCCCTCCCAATTCAATTTAGCACTAGTGATCGCATGATCTGAGAAGGTAATGGGATGTATAGTTATATCCATCAAAAATGAGGCATCCACTTGCCTCATATAAAATCTGTCTAATCTAGAGTACGATCCTGCTGAATCCAAGAAAAATGTATAGTCTTTTATATTTGGGTGTCTTTGTCTCCAAGGATCCACCCAACCCCCTTCTGCTATCAGAATTCTTAAAAGCCTGGAACATGGCGCTCCCCCACTTCTCCTTGAGGAACTCTTATCTGATAATGCATTCTTGATACAATTCCAGTCCCCTACCAGGACTATCCTACCCACTGGGAGAGAGTCTATTAGGGAGAAAAAGTGCCTGGAAAAGGAGCCGGAGGGTGGTGTGGGGGCATAAATTGCCACTAAGTGGATATTATGGCCCAGAAATATTCTAGAAATAATCACAAAGTGGCCAGTCCCTGCTGTTTGTACCTTTTGAACTTGAAGAGCCAGGCCCCTACATACTAGGATGGCCACCCCAGCCCTAGAAGCCTGTGGGTGTGAATCCAAGTAAACTTCTCCCACCCACGATCTTCCCAGTTTTAAATGCTCGGTCTGGGACAATTTTGTCTCTTGGAGACAGGCCACATCACATTTGAGGTGGCCCAGCTCCTGCAGAACCCTGGCCTGTTTGACCACCCCATTAATCCCTTTAACATTACCTGATACTATATTAAGGGAAGCTATAAAAGAAAACCTGTCAGGGCAACCAGCCTTCCACCATCAACAGCTGTTTTCCTTGAAGTTGCACTAGGTCCAGCTAAGCATTCGACTATAGAATGAAAAAGAAAACAATCATAGATAGACCAGAAAAGAACATATACCCCCCCCCAGCAGTTAACCTAATAACCCCCAACATCTTAGGATACACAAAAACTTAAGCTTTACCCACTAAACCCAACAAGGGTATAAACAGTGTAACATCCTACAAGAATTTAATAAAAAAAAACAAAGATCCCAGCAACAATGGGCTAAGGGTAAAACCCCTGAATAAAGTTACTAGTTAAAACTTACTAGATACCTATAAGCTCAGGCAGAGCTTTAACACTGAGGTCTAGATGGAAAACCTCAGGTAGTTAGGGAATACTCCCTAATCTATTAGGAGGAAAGTGCTTGTTAGGCACTGAGGGTTTATCCCTCTGTGCAATAAATTTAATCCCCTCCTAGCTCTGGTGTAGAAAGCGGACAGGGTGAAACACCCCGGGCAAAAAATTAATATCAAACTTAAAAAAGTTTGCCAAAAACCATAAACTATTATTACTTATTTAAACTCAGATCTCTGCTCCCGAATACATACATTAGGTCAGGTGAGCATTCACCTCCATTTATTAAACTGCTCCCCCACGCTCCTTTCTTAATAAAAACTAAAAACCTGAGTGACCCCCTACATAGCTAGTGAGGATTCCTTCTGACTAGTAATTCGTCTTGACTGCCTTTGACCAGTAATGACACTTCCCGCCAGCAGCATTCTAGTAAATAAGACAAAATATGGACCAAACCTCATTAAAATGGGCTACGGAGAGAAAGAAAAAGGGGGAAAATTAAATGGATAAACTGACTTAACTTGAGCCCCTTATCCACAATTCAGATTGTGTGTCAGATAAAAAAAAGGAAGTATGCCCACCCATGGGGAAAACACAACACCGGGCACCATCAAGACAGTGCATCCTGGAAAAAGCACTGCCAGGAACAGGAGCTTAGAACAATAAGGGCTGAGTCTCCAAATCTATGTCAAATTAAAATGGCTCAGAACTCAGGGACAGGTAAAGAAAATATCAAGTCAAAGTACATTTGTCAATATTAATTCCATGGCTGGAATTGGTGGCATACCGTTCCCAGGAATTCTATATACTTTGCAAGTGGCCCATCAGATCGGTTATTCCCTCTAAGCAAGAAGAGTCAGTCATCCACGATGAGACAAAACTGTATAACCCGAGCCAAGTCCAAGTAGCTTTATCAAGGTTTTTGTAACCACTTAGCCATGTCAGCATGTAGGGGGAGAATTGCCTTGTTCCTTTTCTGACCTGTCTGCCGTCTGGATCCAGGGACTATCGACCCTAAAAACTCTTCAGTTTCTCTCTCTGCTTGCTCTTCCTTCATGTCGGTAGGGGGAATCCCCCATGCTTCAAGATATGGAGAAGCTTGGAGCAGAGAATCGAAGATCTTAGTACCATCTTTGTCTTGCACCCACAATTTGGCCGGATATCTAAGGTAGGCTTTGTGGCCCTTGTCTCTAAGTGCTTTTACCACCAGCAAGACTTTCTTTCAATTGGCTAGCATCTGAGGAGGGTAATCCTGGTCTACAAAAACTTTTTGGGCAACTAAATTTAGGTCTTTCTTTACCCACGCCAGTCTTAGGATTTTTTCCTTAGTGGTATATCAGAGAAATTTCACTATAATGGAGCCTGGGGGGGCTTCTTGTTTGGGATTGGGCGCTATAGCCCAATGTGCTCTTTCAATCTCTGTGTAAAAAGTCTCCCCTAAGTTCAGGTCCATTTTCAGCCAAGTCTCGATATACTCCTCCATGGAAGGGGGTTCCACACTCTCCGCAATGCCGAAAATGCATATGTTATTACAGCGGGCTCTCGCTTTGGCATCTTCTGCCAGAATGGTCAGTTCTTTCTCCCTTCTATGTAAATATGCCAGAGACCTTCCAAAGGCCATGTGCTCTTGCTGCAGCCCCTCTATATGTTTTTCCACTGATTCAGTATGGGTTTCCAGACGTTTAAATTCCTTATGTATACCTAGGGTTTCCGGTTTTAGGGGTTTATTTTTCTAAAAAAAAGGTGTTTATTTTTCACCCTTTCTCTCAAGTTTTTCAAGTGTTAAAATTCTGTGTTTTCTGGTGTAAATAAATAAGTCATTTCCCATTTTCATTATTTATCAGTGTTTATTCAAATTATATATATATATATATATTTTAAATAGATGTAATACTGGTAACCCTTGTCACACAGATATGGTCAACATTACTAAGCATAACGAAAATAAAACACTCAGAAACACTCAGAAACTCAGCATTTTCTGCTGTTACTTTTATTACTTTTAATATGTGCTTGTCTTCTAAGAAGCTGCTATGCAACATATGTGGGTTTTCCTTTTGGAAGATATAAGTACTATCTCATGGGCCACTAGTGAGATAGTACTACTATCTTCATGCTGGCTATATCAGAAATTATATCTTTGCCAGCTGGCTGCATCACAGTAGAAACCGATTTTTTCTCCAGTGCAAGTGAAGTGGAGCATGAGACAGCAGCTGGTTCAGTGTCAACATTCTCACAGCTTCCTTTCAAATCGCAGCATCTCAATGTGAAAACTGACTGCAGTCTCGCCCTGAGCACTGAATACAGAAAGTCCCATTTACTCAGTAAACACCTCTCCATTCTCTCAACCGCAGGAAAAAAAGTCCACAGGCACAGGTATTAAAACATCAGGTCCTCACAGTAAACAGTAGGAATCGCTGAAGTAATTCAGCAAGCTTTACCACACACAGGTTTATGATACACATATATAAGTAAAACTGCAGGTGCTGACTCAGTCTTGTCAGACTACGGACTGCATCTGAGACATAGACTGATAAGATAGGGAATCGGAAAGCTGAGCGCTCTTTGCATCTCAGCCACAGCCAAATTGCAATGCTCCCCAGCGATAACATCCCTCGTTTCTATCCTACCTTTCAAGGCAGCAGCTGGCAGGCGCAGGCAGTGGTGGTCCTCTAGCATGGTCTGACTGTCTGATATCTCGGCAGTACTTTAGCCACGGCTGGGTGGTTACTTCCTCTGTTTCAGAAATCAATTTATTAGGTGCTTATCGTTTTTAATCGAAATCCCAAAAAACACATCTGTGGTGTTTTATCAGTGATTATCGGTTAAAACCGAAAACCGTAAACCTTATGTATACCTGATATACGGGCATCAATCCACTGCAGCATTTTTAGCATTCTATGCCCATCAGCCGTCATAAAAGTAGAAGCGTCTTCTGATCCCAAGCCCTCCGAATCATCCCAGGAGGCTGTGAAGATGGAGGAGCGGGAGGTGACCGGGCTTGGAGGCCTTGAGACACTACTCTCAGGTAGCAGAACTGATGTGTCAGTGGGGGGGGTCTCTTCTTTGTGCTCCTCATGTTAGCCTGAGATCTACAACCCATGTCCTTATCAAAATGAACTTGTGAGGTTACACAATGGCAATCGATTAAAGGTTAGTATTGCCCGAGATGCAGGAACCCCGTTTTAAGCCGCCATCTATCGCGTGGCATCACCGGAAGTCCTTTGTTTCAAGTCTTCCACCAATAGGAATTTTCCTTGAAATTTAGGTCTTGGGTTTGTCTTCTTTATGATCAGGCCAAGATTTATCCTATGGTAAATAGATTAATCGGGGATGGTGTAAATTTTTGTAAGGATGTACGTCAGGGATGCCCTATCAGTCCACTGCTGTACACTTTTGAGTTGGATCCTTTGAGTCGGGAAATCCTCCATCATCCACACATTTTTGGCCTTACTCCCACTATAGAGGTCCCCCCCACCAGGTACTGGCTGTTTATGCAGATGATATGTCTCTCATTTTACAGGATAAGGCCTCTGGTCTTCTTGCCCTTGATATTTTGACTCAGTTTAGTACTATTTCTGGAACTACAATTGACCCTGAAAAAAGTTCAGGAATTTTTTTAGCAGAAGGGCCCTTGATTCCTCTATAGGGCAGATCACTATTACTTCTGGATCCATAAAGATTTTGGGGTGTTTTTTTGGGAATGGGGATTTGGCTGACCTCCGCTGGAAATCTCGAATTAAATTGGGTGAACATAAGGTACAATTATGGAAATCTTGGATATTCTCTAAACAAAAGTATTTATGATTATCAAAAAGTTTCTTCTCCCATTATTTCTGTATTTTAGTTCCATATGTCCTTTGCCTAAGCTTTATGATACCCGTTTATATAGTATTTTTTTTTTCAAATGCTTTGGGGAAGTCTTTTAAACCCAGTCATGAGGGATTTTACTTATTTACAGATACATAAAGGTGGACTAGGTATGATTAACCCTTTATTTTTTTAATTTTTGGTTTTTCCTTAAACTTACTTTTAAGGAGCCTGCCCAGTACCTGTCTCATCCTTGGGATTTTTGGATGCTATATTTGGTTAAGGACTTCTTAGCAAGATGGTCTGCTGAGGCTCCTATTATTAAAGCAAATTCAGGTGCCCCTTCTTTTATTTATCTGGTAGCAGCTATACTCCGGATGTGGAAAATTGCTCAACCTGTGGTTCATTGACTTTCCCAAAAGGCTTCGTATACTGAGATCATGATTGGGAATTTTTTGGTTTCTGTTGATTTTCCGAGATGTTTTCCCCCCAAAACTCAATTGGCCTTGCAAGTACTTACTGATAAACGTATCCCTTCTAAGATGTGGGACGTGACCTGGCTCAGTTGCCATGGGAGATTAGGGGATAAGGGTAATCTGAAGCATAATGCTGTAGCTGAGTGATAATGTATTCATGTTGAAAGTATTGGTTTTGAGGAAACTAAGGAACACTTTTTTATCTCTTGTCACTATGACAAGCTTTTTTCGGTAACTTTCCTTTTTAAATGGGGTTGGGGTAGTTCTAGATACATTTCTTATGAATGTTTGGTGCGTGGGGATTATTCTGCTTTTTTTTCTCAATATCATCCAAGCACATTGAATGCAATCTTGGCATGAATAAAGTTTTATATGTGGCAAGCAAGATGCCAATTTTCTTTATAGCATACTTATACTCTGCCATCAGTTGTGCCTACTCATATTGAATTGGCATTACAGAAACTGAGAAACTTTGACTTGGAGTTCTTACCATCCCATAAGTTTAATGAATGCTGGAAACATGTTTAGTTTCTCTAATTTGTCTTAAGGAAATGTCAGAAGAGGTTCTGGTTTTCTCTTTATTCCTTTCCGGTATTCTTTTTCTTTTTTTCTGAATTTTGGAATCGAATTATTCTACTTATTTATGGTTGTATTTTGTATTTTCCCTCCCTGTTTGATTTTTGATTTGTATTTCTGAAAATGAACTGATGTTTTTGTTTTACATAATAAACAATTCCCCTACTCTGTGGTAGGGGGTACTGTTGGACATCTAGATGGAGGTGGAAGTTGGCAGTCCTGAGTTGAAGCCGATTGTGGAAGGAGCAGGGGGGTTCGCTCCCCTCCCTGTCTCTGTATCCTCAGCAGCTATTGTAATGGAGTCTCAGGGCATAGTTCATTTAGAAATTGATGATGTATCCTTTCTAGATCTCCCTAAAATGGCAATGGATGCTGCGGATGATTTATTTCTGGAATTAAAATCGAACAAAAGGAAACTGTTGGATATTATTGCAGCACAGGAGTCTCTTTTATTGTCTAAAGGCTTTTCAGCAACAACTGACATTGCTTCTGTTTCTCAGGTTTAATTATTGGATCAGATGGATCTTGGCTTGGTTCTCCCCCCTGGACAGACCTCTAAAGTGATCCTAGAGCAACTGATGGATGAGGGCCTTTCTGGTGAATTCCCCCACAGCCTGTCTGCTTCTTCGGCAGATGTGTGCATATTTCTGGTGATAGTGTACCTACTTATGGTGGATTGCAGTCTCCTGGCTTACAATTGTCCACACTTGCAGTGGAAGATGAAAAGAAATGAAAACGGAGGGTGAGTACATCTCCTGAAGGGTTGGGCCTTTGTCCAACTAAAATTATGTCTGTGATTTATTCTGAAGATTCTACAGCCCAAACACCTACACGGGGTTTGATTCCTCAAGATCTTATGGCGGATTTAGTACATGGGGTGAATTTGGTCTCCAGAGAGGGCCTTAGAAAGGGCCATCTGGCAACAGCTGCAAGATGGATCTTGGGCGTCTGACCTGACTGTCCCAATCTCGGGCATTATACAGAGCTCTGCTCTGGTGGTAGATTCTGCTCCTCCACTGCAAGGTGCTCCAAATTCAGCTGGTGAGCCTGAGAAGGTTGGAGAGGGGATTCCTGAGGTACTTAGTTCTGCTATTGGTGGTATTCCTCCACAATCTCCTACAGAGGTCTTGTTTATGACTGCTGATTCACTTGACTCTGGGGTTATTGAACCTAGTTCTGTTCCTAAGGTAGTAACTTCTGGAGCCCCAACCTTTGCTAGTTTGTTTCAAACACTGCTTGAACTGGCTAAAAGATGGAATGCAGTTTGTCTGCGTTTTTTGGGTCGATCTGAGGAAATCCTTGATTGTTTTTGTATTGGGAAGGTATTACTGAAACAATCTTTTGGTTTCTTTCCAGCCCAGGTGTATGCTTTGGTCCATACCACTGGGGATAACTCATTTGATAATGGCTTCAGATCCCAGGATTTTCTGGAGACTTTTTGGATACTCTATGCCCAGCTGAAAACTACCCCACTTTGGCAGGATTTTCAGGCAATTCCTCTGATTAAACAGACATTAAAAGTTATCACTCTACTGTTTCGGAATGAGGGGGTTAATGTTACAGACGTTATCTACTGGTTGGAAGAGACATGCAAAATACAGGGTTACCCAGAACCTATTATGGATGATGTGGGTTTTTGGAATGGGGGATGGCGTTTCAAGATTAACCTACCCCAAATGGATGTGGGACTCACACATTTACCAAACTGCTTTTCTTGGGTTGGGATAAGGGGTTTGTCTTTTACTTGGGCCAGCCTTGCCATTGTTACAAATGTGGCTTGGCTAGACACATTAGTCTTACTTGTGATGTGGTAAAGTACTCTCAGTGTGGAGAGATGGGTCATTCAGGCATGCATTGTTATAGTCCCACCACCTGCTCCTTGTGTGAAGAGGACCATTCCTTTTTGGTTTGTCCATAGGCTGCTCATAGTACTTCTCATTCTGATTTTGCAGTTCGGTATTATTATCTTAATACTGCCAGTAGACCATTTCGGTCTCAGCACCCCCCCCCCCACAGTACAACTCTCTGGGGACCACCTGTAGTTTCTGTTCAGGTTTTGCCTGACTTGATGTCCCCTGTGGGTGTTTCTGAAACCACCATTTTAGTTCCTCCTGGTTCTACCACTGCTGTAGTTGTTCAGGGGCTGGACCCAGTACTGGCTTTACCTCCTGGTGTGCCTGGTATAATGCCATATAATGCCTCCCCCTTTGCCTCCTGGAGATGGCTTTTTACTTCCAAAAAAACAGAGGGGGATTTTACATCATAGACAGTCAGTTAAGCCTCCCACCCCTGTGTTGGAGGATGTTGTTCCTTCAAGTAACACATTTTCTGCACTGCCTACTGATGAGGCTGATTCAGGGTCAGAGTCTGACTCTATCTCATTACCTTCTTCATTGGTGACTGAAGGGACTTCAGAGGGTGAGATGGTACAGGATACTCTGGCTGACACAGTGAAGAAAAAACACATGGGGACGAGGGCCTGGCTAAAGTCTCACCCAGATGCCATGCCCCCTGACTGATTCTCTTTTCCCTGGCTCAGTCATTGTATGATTTTTCTTTTGCCTCTCTCAATGTTAATAGCAGAAAGTCTGAATGGAAGCAGACCATGACATTTGCTTGTTTGTCTACTCATTTGTTTGACATTGTTTTTTTTCAGGACACAATATTGCACACTCTGGCAGAGATGGAGGAGGCCAGTGTGGCATGGTTGTGGGGGAAGGCGTATTGGTCTCCAGGGCAGGATATTTGTTCTGGAGTGGGTATTGCAGTTTCTAACCCAGCAGCTAAATTAATCCATTAGGTTGATGTGGACCCCGGGAGGGCTCTCTTATTGGACCTTGATATTGGGGTTTTGTCCCTTCATGTGATTAATATATATGTAACTCAAAATGAAAGCTTCTAGAGTTTCTTTGCTCCAGAAGCTTCAGCCCTACCTTTTTTCCACCAGGCATATTATAATTAGGGGGGATTTTAATTGTAGTCACCATCTTACATACAAGTGGGTCCTCTCCACAAAAAATTTTAGTGATGCCTCTTATTTGGACTCTATGGTTAATCAGGCCTCTCTGATTGATGCTTTTACTATTGGGGGGAGAGTGCCACAGAGAACGTATTTCTGAGGGTCCCTAAGCACCAGGATATATTACATTTTTATTTTGGCTGCCTTGGCTGTTCAATGGCCCCTCACTACTCAGGTGATATCTTCAGACCATGCTTGCTTAGTTTACAGGTCTCTAATTTTGTTTATATGGGTAGAGGACCAGGGTACTGGAGGATAAATATGACCCTGATACAGAATGCAGCCATTTTTCAGGATTTACAGGCAGTTTTGGTTGCCAGGAAATCGATTTTTTTCTTGCATGATTCCCCTTTAGACTGGTGGTTTACTACTAAATCTGATATACAGGCTTTTTTCAAAAAATGGAGTGACTATCAGGGAAGTTGAAGTCGGACCAATATGTTTACTATAGGTCCTGTCTTCTTGAACTTTCTTCCCTGCATGAGGCCTCAGTGGAGGCTTATTCTGAAGACATACGAATATTGACAACCCAACTTGCATCCCTACAATATAATAGATTGAAATCCTTGGAGGCTGAACAACACTTTGGGCACTCAAGGCAAATCGGATTTTGTGAGCCCATTTTAATTTTGCCAGAAGTAACCCTTATTGAAGCAGATCAGTAGTGTCCGGTTGCAGGATGGTTCTCTGGTCACTAAGAAAAAGGATGTTCTTGCTGCAATAGATGTCTATGTGGCTGCCTTCTTATGCCCACCTTCTTCTCAGACCTTGGTCTTGGAAGTCTCATTATGGTTAACACAAAGTGCCCTCCCACAGCTGTCAGATGTGGACGGATTGTCTCTTGTTTTCCCTATTTCTCAGGATGAGCTTCTTGCTGTTATTGCACAGCTAAAGTCCAGTTCCTCCCTAGGTATTGATGGCTTACCTTATGAAATAAATAAATTGCTTACCCCAAATCTTTTACAAGAGTTGTTGGTGGTTTTCAATTGTCTTCTTACTGCCCTTTTATACTTTCCCATATGTCTACGGTCTTATGGTTTTGTTATATAAATCTGTGATAGGGATCTCCTCTCCAACTGGAGACCCATCACTCTGTTAAATGCTGATTATAAGATTTTTACTAAATTTTTGAGCTTGAGATTGGCTCCAGTTCTTACCCATATTATACATCCCTCACAGACGTGTACTGTTCCAGGGAGGTCCATAACGGATAATTTAATAATGATTTGGGAAGTTTTAGACCATGGTCAGGAGGGTGAAGTTTTGGCCAAGGCCTTTCCTAGGGTTCCACATAATTTCCTTTGGCTTTGTTTGGCTGCTTATGGGTTTCCGAGTGCGTTTGTTCGGATTTTAAAAGCCTGTTATGCTCAGGCAGGGACTGTTCCTTTGGTGAAAGGCTGGATGGGCGGTGAGGCATTTGGTAGCTCAGGGGGGTCTGACAAGGATGCCCCCTTAGTCCAGCCTTGTATATTATGTCCATTTTTTATTTATTTAAGTCTAGGATTACAAATACCTTTGAGCCAAAGGCTCTTTTACAAAGGCTGCACGTCTTTGATCCCCCTTTACATCGGCTTAATAATTCCCAGTCTTTTCTTGTGTTTTCCTTTTCCAGTATGTCCTTTGAATTACGTACTTTAGCTTATGCCGATGATTTTATTTTATTTTTGGCAAATACTAACTCCTATGTCATAGCTAGACAGGAATTTTCTTCTTATGCCCTGGTATCCCATTCCAGTATTAATTTTCAGAAAAGCAAATCTTTGTTAGTTGGGGATATTTCTCCTCCCGGTACTGAGATTATGGGTGTTCCTATAGTCCGGTCCCCTTGTAAAATTTTGGGTTTATTTTTTGGTCCTGGTGACTTTGCTATGTTTAATTGGGAGCACTGTTTAGCTATTGCACATGCCAAGGTATCTGCTTGGAATAAATGGAGAATGGCAAAGAGAAAATGCATTTATATTGTTAAGACATTTTTATTATCAGTTTTTTTACATCTTAGTATGGTGTTTTCTCTCCCAGTCGCATTGGAAACAAAAGTATATAGTCATTTTTTTCTTGTATTTGGGGGAGCCATTTAAGTCCTATTAAGAGGGGGATTTTATATCTCCCAGTGGCTCAGGGGGGTCTAAACATGGTGCATCCTATTTTGTTTTTCTTTTCTATGTTTGTTTCACACAGGCCCTGTGCTTTTGCATGCATCTAAGGTGTGAGTGCCCTCAGTTTTGGATAATTTTGATCCTTTTTTACAGGCTTGGCAGGCTGATGGGGTTATTCCATGGCAAAAAAGGATGCTAGATTTACTCTGTTCTTATGGGCCTTGTGTTAGTAAATTAAAATTGCGGGCACTTACTAAACATCAGGTTTCAAATGTCCCAAGGAGGATGCTGTATGCCCTGCTTTTGGACAAGTTTTTCCTTGATAAACCTCATTATGTGTCATGCTTACCCCTTGAGATCCGACAAATCTCTACTATGTCACTGTCTCCATGTGTACCAGCTCACATGTGGGATATGAACTGGTTGTCCCTTCATTATAAACTCAATGTGAAAGGCAATCTTAAACACAAGCCTGTGGATGAGATGTTTTGCCCATGTTCAGACTGTATTGACAGATTGAGACTATCTCCCATTTATTTTTTCATTGCCCTTATATACAGAGGTTTTGGTGACTACTTCATATGCATTGGCTTGATTTTCCCTTTTCCCCATGTCCCCTGATATTTTGTTATTGGGCATTCTTCTTTACCAGTGGAATAAGCATGATAAGACAACATTATGGTTGTTTTTGACATTTTTTAAATATTAAACTATTAAACACATTGTCATTTGTCTCTGCAACAACAACTTACATCAGAAGTCCAGTTATTTGAGTTGATCTCTTCAAATATATCTAAATTAGAAACCCAAGAACATTGTACTATGTCAGCCCAGGTCTTCGATAGATGGTGGCTATCGATTTTCGTGACTGTGAAACCTGTGGTCTATTTTGATTGCTGGAGATTTAGAATTTGAAACATAGAATTTGACGGCAGATAAGGACCACTTGGCCCACCCAGTCTGCCCATTTCCCTACCTACTGGATAAGCTGCAGATCCTAGTTAACCAGCAGCCTACTTCTTCCTACTCCCACCCCCCAGAATTGCCTTATGACTATCCCATGCATGCTTGAATTCCACCACTGATTTTGACTCCACAACCTCCTCCGGAAGGCCATTCCATGCATCCACAACCCTCTCTGTGAAAAAATACTTCCTTAAATTACCTCTGAGCCGCCCCCCCATCTTCAGATTGTGCCCTCTTTTCTTGCACACCTCTTTTTTTGAAAGATGCTACCCTCTTGGACTTTGTTGATTCCCTTGAGGTACTTGAAAGTTTCTATCATGTCCCCCCTCTCCCTCCTTTCCTCGAGGCTATACATATTAAGCTCCTAAGTCTCTCTTCATATGTCCTCCGGTGCAGACCCTGCACCATTTTAGTTGCCTCCTCTGGACAGCTTCCATCCTGTCTATGTCTTTGCGGAGATTGGGTCTCCAGAACTGCACACAGTACTCCAGATGGGGTCTCACCAGCTGTCTGTACAGAGGGATAATAACTTCCTGTTTTCTACTGGTGATGCCTCTCCCTATGCATCCCAGTATCCCCCCAGCCCTCCTTGCTGCCTTCTCACATTGCTTGCCCACCTTTAGGACATCTGATATGACTACCCCCAGGTCCCTTCCCATTTTTGTTGTTGTTAGTATCTCACCCCCCATTGTGTACTCTTCCCCTGGGTTTTTGTTTCCCAGGTGCATTACCTTGCACTTCTTAGCATTGAATCTAAGCTGCCATACATTTGACCATTCCTCTAACCTTGCCAAGTCCCTTCTCATCCTTTCCACCCCACCCTGTGAATCAACTCTGTTGCAGATCTTAGTGTCATCTGCAAAGAGACATACTTTTCCTTCCAGTCCTTCTGCAATGTCAGCATAAAAACATTGAAGAGGACTGGTCCTATACTGAACCTCTGCAATTCCCGCTAGTAACCCTCCTTTCTTCTGAGTGGACTCCATTTACTATTACTCTCTGTGTCCTATTCTCCAGCCAATTCTTTACCCAGGCTGTCATCTTGGGACCCACTCCCAGGCTGGCTAACTTGTATATTAATCTTTTGTGTGGGACTGTGTCAAATGCCTTGCTAAAGTCTAGGTATGCCATGTCCACAGCCCCTCCCTGATCTACTACTTTGGTCACCCAGTCAAAGAAATCTATCAGATTCATCTGGCATGACCTTCCCGCTGTGAATCCATGCTGCCTAGGGTCCTGTGCCCCTCTGGCCTCTAGATACTGACAATTCTTTCCTTTAGAAGTGATTCCATCATTTTCCCTATCACTGAGGTTAAACTAACAGGTCTGTAGTTTCCTGCTTCTGCCTTGCTCCCACTTTTGTGAAGGTGAATCACATCTGCCCTCCTCCAGTCCTCGGGTACCACCCCATCCTCCCATGATTTGTTAAAGAGGGCAGTCAGTGGTGTCACTAGTTCTACCCTTAGTTCTTTTAGAATTCTGGGATAAATCCCATCAGGCCCCATTGCTTTGTCCACCTTCAGTTTTAAGAGTTCTTTCAGAACCCTTTCTTCTGTAAATGGGCCGGTATCAACTTCTGTATCCAGAGTGTTACTACTGTTTGCTTTATGTACCTCCCCCTCTTCCTTTGTAAATACTGAACAAAAATATTTGTTTAGTATCTCTGCCTTTTCACAGTCTCCCTCTCCCCACCCTCCCTCCCTTTATTAAGCCTCACTATCCCTCCCTTGGTCTTCCTTTGCTCCCTGATGTACCTATAAAAGGTTTTATCCCCCTTCTTAACTGAGTTGGCTATCTTTTCCTCAGTTTGGGCCTTTGCTGTTCTGACTGCCTTCCCAGCCTCCTTTTGCTTTAACTGATACAGTTCTCTGTCCTGCTCCTGCTGTGATTCCTTGTACTTCCTGAATGTTTTTTTCTCTTGAACCTTCACTGCCACTTCCTTTGAGAACCATAGTGGTTTCTTACATCATTTTGTTTTGTTTATTTGCTTCACACAAGGCTCGTTACCTCTGTGACGGCAGTTTTATTATTCCCCATTGTTCTTCCACCCCTCCTTCCCGCCCATTTGCTAGTGCATTCCTTAGGCACTCACCCATTTTGGCAAAGTCAGCCCTCCTAAAGTCCAGTACTTTTGTCTTTGTATGGCTTGACTCTATTGCTGTGTTTATTGTGAACCATACTGTTCGATGGTCGCTAGTTCCCAGATGGCTACCCACTTCTACATCTGTGATCCTCTCTCCATCTCCATTTGAGAGTATCAAGTCTAATATTGCTCCCTCTCGAGTGGGCTCCAGTACTAGTTGTCTAAGGCATGCCCCCTGTAGGGCATCTAGAATAACTGCACTCTTTGAAGTGGCAGCTGCAACTGCGCTCCAGTTAACATCTGGCATATTCAGATCACCCATCAGCAATATCTCCCCTTTTTCTGCCATTCTAAGTATACTTTCTATCATTTCCTTGTCCATTTCCTCCCCCTGAGAAGGGGGTCTGTATACAACCCCTGTGCGGATTGTGGTGCCATTGCCTGTCTCCAAATTTACCCACAGTGCTTCTTCTCCTCCCTGTTTACCCTTTTGTTCTGTTGCTTTTATTCCTTCCCTTATGTAAAGAACTACTCCTCCTCCTCTTTTACCCTCCCTGTCCCTCCTGTAGATAGAGTATCCTGGTATGTTTACGTCCCAGTCATGGTTTTGTGTGTACCATGTTTCTGTGACTGCCACGATATCCAGATGTTCCTCCTCCATCAAGGCCACTAATTCAGGAAGCTTGTTACCTAGACTACGGGCATTGGTACTCATTGCTCTCCATTTTTGATGGCCTTACCTTCTGTTGCAGCATCCCCACTGACCGTTCTACCTGGTCTTTTCTCATTTAGTACCCTGTTTTGTAGGGAGAGGCTGGGATTTTTCTGCTGCCTGTCAGTGCCTCCCCCATTGACTAGTTTAAAAGCTTGCCAATGAAGCATTTAAACCGATTGCTCAAAAGACTTGTTCCCTTCCTGTACAGATGCAGACCATCCTGCTAGTATAGGCTGGTGTCCCTCCAGGTGGAACCCCAGTCCCCAATGAAGCCAAACCCCTGTGCTCCGCACCATTTTTTCAACCATTCATTAAACTGCATGGTGCCAATTACCCTCGCCTCCCCCATGCCTTTGACAGGCAGCACCTCTGAGAATGATACTGTGTGTGCTACTTGTCTTAGGCCCTTCCCCAACTCTGCACTGTCCTCCTGCACTGCTCTAACCTCATGATGAGCCAAGTCATTTGTCCCTAGGTGGACAATTACATCCAGCTCAGAATCCCTTGCAGCTGTTGTCTTGATCCTGAGGATGCACTTCCTGTCCCTCCAAGTCATGGCACCAGGCAGGCACCTTACTTCAGATTTCCCAGCTCCTCCCAGTTCTATCCCCCTAATAATTGAGTCCCCCACCAGGAGCTGCTTCCTTTCCTTGTGGTGTCCTCTGCCTCCTTCCTGTGGGCCTCCCTTGTGACAGTTGTCCTCAGCCTCCTTAGTCTCCTCTGTGGGTGCATCCATAGGGAGCTATGCTCCCCAGAATGGTGTATGGATTGTGGTGTGTAACATCTGACTGGGTGCCTCTGTTCCACCATCTTCATCCTCCCTGAGCCCACTGTGGTCCAACTGCTGTGCTTTTTGCAACCTCTGAGGTAGTGGTGGTGGTTCTGGTGCTCCCTGGATGGGGGGAGGTTCCCTTCCTACTGTCCATTGTGGCCTGGGGGAAGGTCCCCGTACTACTGTCCAGTGTGGCCTGAAGACAGGCAACTTCCTCCCTCAGGGCAGACAGTTGTCTGCAAATAGGGCAGCATCTCAGCCTCCAGAAAGACTCCCAGAAGACTGCTGCCCCACAGCCTTTACATTGCACTACACCCCACATTTTTTTTTTTTTTGTGTGATTGGTATGTAATGTAGAAATATATATTTACATTATACAATGTTTATGCTTATATTGTCAGTGCAGTGTGCTAGAGGAGGATATGACAGTGACATGCACCTTGCACTCTTGAGGAAATGATGTCAGAACCCCAGGTATAAAGGAACTATTTCCAGGGGTTTGGCCTAAACTGTGCCCTCGCAAAACAATCAGCTAGAAGCTTTGACCCACTGCTGCAATGAGTGCCTTCCTGTCAGCAAGATGCCCTACACAACAATTTGATAGAGAAATACCCTGCTAATCAATCAGAGAAAAATCCACACATCCAAGTCAGACACAGTTAAACCTTCCCAGCCCCAAAACAGGCCTGGTGGTTTGTGCTCTGAGAGCTGTCCGCCCCAGAATAAGTCAGCTGTGCTTTAAACTCTTCCTGCATTGAAAATCTTAAGAATTGTAAAAAACAAACATAAACCTTAATCCACCACCCTCTGTTGCTTGAAAGACTGTCTTTTCCTGTTTCACACTACAGGTTTTTCTGTGACCACTCCTTAACCCCAGTAACTCTGTTTAAAAAGAGTTTAACTATCACAAACTCCTACGCACTAGTAAATTATTTAAAATAGTTTCAGTCCCAAAAGCCTAGTAGTCAATCCAGCTACCCCAAGGGACAACCAGAATGCAGTATTCAAACACTTATGAGGTTACTTCCAAGATAAGCAGAGTTTGCAAGTTTCTTTTTCAACTCCTCAGCCACCTGAAATTTAAAAATAGTTTAAGTGTCAGCAAATCCTAGTAGACAATCTAGCTACCTCCAAGGACCTACCCAAATGCAGTATTTAAATCCTTCTGAAGTTACTAACAAGATAAACAGAGTTTATAAGCCCCTTCTTGGTTAAAAACTAAATAAATATGTGAATAAAAAGCAATTACCAAGGGTAGTTAGTTTCACCTCCCACAGAATTAAGCAAAAGTGCACGTTTGTTGCATTTCTATTAATAAGGGGGGGTCCACTTTTTTTCATTTTGTTCCCGGCCTTTTGTATCCAGAATGCATTATTGCTGTTTCAGCTTATGGTTTCTGTTTATTATGTCTGCTGTGTGACACATTATTGTAATTATGTATAATTTCTGTTCCTGGGGTCCAAGTATGCAGTGCTATCTTTTGTGTTTCTGTTTTTTTTTTCCTTTTTCCTTTTTTTGATTTAGTCTGATGGATTATTGCTTTGATCATATAGTTTTGGGAATTCTGTATCTGTACTTACCCTATTCTTTTGGTAGGGAGGAGGAGGGGGTAAGTTTTTCAATGTTGTACTGATAGTGCATTTTTTTTACCATTTCTTATGATTTTGTATGCAGTAATAAATATTTGTTTGACTGCTTTTTTGAGTTTTGAATAGTATATTCTTCTACTCTTTTAGTGTGTGTGTGGGGGGGGCAGTGTTATGATTTAATTTAGATCCTTTTCAGTTATTTAATAGTAAACTAAAAAAGGTATGACTGTAATACTTATTTGATTTATTTTATGATTGTTATAATTTTATGTGAGTTAACACTGTTGAGTATTTCTTTGATTTTGAAGTTATAATAAAAAACTCCCCTACTCTGACCATAGTGGGAGCTTTGCAGGACAGCTGACTAGCTCAGTTGCAGTCTGAGCGTGAGAGTGGAAGGACACTGGAGGCTGAGTAGTGGGTCTCCTCCTCAGCCTTTATGAAGCTAGAGACCATATTATGAAGCTAGAGACCGAGAATATGGATGACCAGAGCAAGTGAGATATGGATGGAAAATGGACTGAACTCAAAGGGAGAGATGCGCGGTCTGGAAATGTGACGGAGAAATTTCAAACTGCAGCTTCTTCTGTGGAGACAGAGGGAGAAGGTAAGCAGAATGCTGAGAAACAAACTAATAAGCAAGAATTGGTGAGAGAACAGGCTGTGGAAAAAAATGATCTGTGCAAAAATAAAATGAGTAAAGTGAGTGACAGGAAGGTGGAGGCCTGTCAAGATCAAAGGCTTCAGGATGACATGGCAAATTCAGGCCCATCAGATGAGACAGATGACAAGGATGCAGTAAGTGAAAGTAAGTAGATTGTCAAGGGGAAAGCCAGCGAGAGTTGGAAACCACTCAGCTTGAGAAGGGTCCGAGGTAAAAGCATGGGGAAAAGTAAAACATGTGGCAATGTAAAACTGAGCACTCTGGAGAAGAAAACGGCTAAGAAAAAGCATGTTAAGTGTAAGTGTGGAAAAGGGGAGCAAATAAATGAAACAGGGGAGGAAACGGTGGAGTTCCCTGACACCCCTGAATGGACTGCAGAAGACCTCATGAGTGCAGGCTGGAGGAGAACCCCTGATGGTAAGGGATGGGATACCAATAGAGAGCAAACAGTTGAAATAAATTAGCAAAATGAAGAAGAAGTAAAGGATGGTGTAGAAGAGAAGCAAGAAGAGGGGAAGCAAGTTTTAGGAGTGGGAAACACACAGAAGGAAAGTGAAATAAATGAAGTAATAATAAAAGAGGGGGCCCAGAATATTGTGGAAACAGAATTGAAATCTTCTGTGGAGTTAGAAGACAAAACGGTACAAACACAGAAAGAGCCTAACGAGCAAGAAGAACCAACTGGCAAAAATGTGTGGGGAGCAAATGTGATGGCAAGACTATTTCCGGAAAGGATGAATAGATTAAATGAGCCTGCCAAAAGACAAAATGCTCTGCGTTTGAAATTCAAAGGAATGGCAGCAGATGCTCCTGATAGATTATTTGTGGGAAGACAACTGATCAAAAAAAGTATGAGATTTTATGATTATGAGATCTATGTGCTAATCCACATTCCAGGTGATCTTATGTATAACATCAGTTTTAAGCATCCAACCAGCCTAGAAAGATTTTGGAAGTTGTACTACCAGTTAAAAACAGTACCTATTGGAAGAACTTTGCAGCAATCCCTCTGACAAAACCAGTCTTTAAAGTAGTAACTGTTTTGTTTAGAAATGAGGGGGTAAATGTTGCAGATATTTCTTTTTGGCTGAGACAAAAATGCGAATTAAAAGGGCTCCCTGAGCCAATTCTGGATGAAGAGTACTTATGGACTGGAGGCTGGAGGTTTAAAGTGGTCTTGAGACAACAAAATGGATACTTTTTTCATTTACCCTATTGTTTTTTTGGGGGAAGGGACAGAGGGGTTGTATTCTATGCAGGCCAACCTATGGCATGTTACAGGTGTGGGGACAGGAGGCATGTTAGCAATGCCTGTGAAAAAATTAAGTGTGGCTTATGTGGTCAGCTGGGTCATTATGGAGCAGCATGTAAGAATGAAATAAGATGCAGTTTATGTGAAGAATCTGGTCACTCCTTCAGCAACTGTCCCTGGGCTACCCATAATAGTCCTCACCCTGGGGAGCAGGATGTATATTTATCCTGTAGCAGAAAAAGAGAAAATGAGGCAAGAAAAGCTTGTGGGGGAGGCAAAAAAAAAGGGATGAAGAAGAAAGAGACACAGAAAAGGAGATCCCCAGTCAAGAACCCTCAATGAGTGAACCTAGATCAGATCAAGCTGAAGAAAGTACAGTGAGAGTAGAAGCAAACAAAGTGCAAACTGAGGAAGGAAGGGTAGAAATAGCGGTGGGAAAAAAGAAGAATTTACCATGGTTACAAGATCTAGGACCAAAGGGCCAAGACAATTAGGGAAAGAAAAGATGGACTTTCAGAGGAAATAAATTGTTAAATTAAAAAATAAGTTTGAGGTTCTTCAAGGGAAAGGAGGAGGGGAGGGAGCTGAATGGAGTGATTCTCTATCATAATGGGGGAAGGGTAGGAGGAAGATGATCCTTCTGACTGTGACTCAGTGGATACTCAAGCTTCCAAAAAAAGGAAGAAAGATAAGATAGGGTGGTAGCGGGCAGAAATAACCTGTTATGGTACAAATAAACTGTACTTCCTGTAATGTTAATAACATTAGGAATAAAAGTAGGAGGTTAGTGACTTTTTTCAATTTTAGGTGGGCTGAAAGGGAATGTGGTACTACTGTAAGATACTCATCTATATACAATTGGGAACATAGAAGCTGCCAAAAAAGATTGGAGATGGGGTCCTCAGTTTGGTCAATAAGGTTAGAAAGATGTTCTGGTCTTGGAATAGGATTTAACACACATGAAGTCCAAATTCTTAAAATGATGGATATTTCACCAAGGAGAGTTTTAATGGTAGATGTAATCATTAAATGGAAAGAAATAATAATAATAAATATTTATAATCCTTAGATGAAAATGCAAAGAATTTCCCTCTTGAAGCAGATAAAACCCTTTTTACATACAACTAAATTAGTTCTATTGGGGGTATTTTATTTGCTAAATTATTAGTGCAGATTGGGGAAGGAAAACAAAAAAAATATTTTGTGACTCCCAGAACTTAAAAAATGTCCTGAAAAAAGCCAGATTAGAAGATGTGTATATGATTGTAGGGAAAAAGGTAGAACATACCTTTTTTAAAGGTAGAATATCCACTAAGATAGATTTTTGGTGTGTCCCTCAAAATATTGCAATTGCCAGTGCATACATAACACTGATAGAAACTTCAGATCATGCAACAGTGAGCATACAGATTAATTTAGGAGATACTATGATATGTGGGAAAGGATATTTGAAAATGAATGTTGGACTGCTAGAAGAAGAAGAAACTCAGCATGTGCTTATGGATAGTTTAGCAGCACAAGGAACAGTGTGATTTATATGATAACTTAATGGAATGGTGGGATGACACTAAAAAAGATATTAAAGAGGTTATGATAAAAGTAGCTCAAAAAAGTAAGGACTAAGTATCACAAATACTTAATGTATAGAGCAAAATTATATAAAGAATTAACACAACAGCATAGTGATGGAAAGGATCATGGGGAAAGAATAGAGGAACTGAGACAACTGATGTGGAGACACCAGTATGACAGAACTAGATCTTTGGTGATGGAACAGAAATGTGGGACTCAGATATCAAATACTGTAACCTAATAAAAGAACAGATTGATTTCTTTTTCTCTACTAACTCCTCCGAGGACATGGCACCTGATATTTTGTGGGGTGCTTTCAAGACTTACATGAGAGGGATTATTATTAGCTTAGCCACAAAGAGGAAAAGGGTTCTAGAGGTGGAATTGCTAGCTTCATTATCTCTAATTAGGTCTCTGGAAACCAAGTTATCCTCTAATACCTTGGAAGAGGATATGAGGAGGCTCTCGGTAGCTAAAGATAAATATTTAGATCTGTTGAGGGAGAAAGCAGAGTTATCTATTATTTGCACCAAAGCAAGCTATACCGACCAGGGGGAAAAAGCAGGTCGCTTGCTAGCCTTAAGGTTAAAACAGCAGGAATATGCTAGGTTCATACCTCCAATTAGGGTCCGGGCAGATGGATCCCTAATGGTGTCCCTTTCTGAGGTTGTGCAGGAGTTTGCCTCATACGATTAGCATTTATATAGGGACATGAATAACCCCCCTTCCTTAAAAGTGCTCGAGGCATATCTGAGGGATTCTTCTCTTCCCTCTTTATCTGAACCACAGAGGAAGTTCCTATCCTCCCCAATATCTCTGGAGGAAATATCAGAGTTCATTGGGGCTTTGCCCTCAGACAAGGTCCAGGGACCAGACGGTTTTTCCTCTTTATTCTATAAAACTTTTCAATCACAACTCTTACCGGTTCTTCACCAGTTGTACTGCCACATTCTTTCTGGTGCAAGAACAGATACACATCTGTTTGAAGCCCTGATTGTTCTCCTTCCTAAGCCCAATAAAGACCCTGAGCTAGTGCAATGTTATAGGCTAATTTCCTTATTGAACCAAGATGTTAAAGTTCTCTTGAAGATATTGACCAATAGAATAACACGGGTCCTTCTGGACCTAATTAGTATGTTTCAGGTGGAATTTATGAAGGGGCGTTCATCGGCTGATCATTTACGCACCCTGTCACACATCGTCTCGGTGTCCAGGGATGCCGCCTTTCCCACGGGATTGGTCTCCCTGGACGCCGAGAAGGCATTTGATCGTGTCAACTGGAATTTCCTGTTTCAGGTCCTAAAAGTATTTGGTTTTCTGGTCAAGTTTATAGACTGGATTTGGCCCTTATATCAAACTCCCTCTGCCAGAGTCTCCGGCAATGGATCATTCTCCAAACCCTTTCGCTTATTTTCCGGTACCAGGCAGGGATGTCCCCTCTCCCCTCTTTTATTTAATCTATATTTAGAGCCCCTTATCTGAAATATTCTCAATAATCGGGAGATACAAGGTATCCCAATGGGTAATAATGTGGTGAAGATCACGGCTTATGCTGATGATCTTCTCCTTCATTTATCTCATCCAAAAACATCTATCCCTGTCATGTTAGGAGAAATCAGCAAGTTCAGTACTTTCTCAAACTATAAACTGAATATTAATAAATCCTCCATTTTCCCTCTTAACTATAAGGTTTTCAAAAATGATGTGTCCCCTTTTGGTCTCGGCTGGTCTCCTCGTGTTTTCAGATATCTTGGTATTAATTTGACATGTAATCCCTCTTCCTGGTTCAAAGAAAACTTGGAGCCCCTTTCTCAAGTGATAGTTCAGGACCTCAATAGATGGTCTAAACTTCCTGTCTCTCTCTGGGGTCACATTAATATAATTAAAATGAATGTTTTTCCTCGCTTGTTTTATCCCCTCTCACTCCTTAACTCTTTCATTCCTTTATCATGGTTTCAGAAAATGCACAGAATTTTCACAAATTTTATCTTGTCTAGTAAACAATCCAGGTTAGCATATTATAAGCTGGCTGCTCAGAAAACAGATGGAGGACTGCGGATCCCCCATCTGGCAATTTATTACTGGGCTAGTCATATTGCAAAGTATATGCGCTGGGTGAATCCGGGTCCGGAACACTTAAGACCGCTCTGGCTCAAAATTGAGTTAGACTTCATTCAGTCCGAGAAAATAGACCCCCAACTATGCTCTGTGTTAAAATGGCGTCCCTTCCTGACACCTGTAGTTGTCCCACCATTCGAACATCCCTCAGAGTTCACGTGCAGCTTTGTTAATTTTTGCGGTACTCTCCACATTTGGACTTGTCTCAGTCCATTTGGAATTCCCCGTCTTTCACAATAAACAAAAGGATGATTTCTTGTAAATGGTTGCCCCAAATTGGAGATGGGATAATCTCTACTTTTCTCGATGACGCAGGGGAATGGCTCTCAGTTTGCAATATTATTCTCAAATTTGACATCCCGTTAGCTTTTCACTTCAGGGTGGTCCAATTAAAACATCTGCTCTCTACAGTACTTGGTAACATTCCTCCTAGCCCACCTGTTTTCCTTTTTGTATCTGATCTCTCCTCCTTGTTGGGGTCACCAGGCGTTACTTCCAAAATATACCGAGTTTTATTTTATTGGAAATATGGGAAACCTGAAGGCCCCACTAGGCTCTGGGTTTCCTTTTTTCCCCAATACACTCCCAACTGGTAGGTTTTATGGAAGTTCTGTCATAAATACATTTCTCAGGATAGACTCCGACTTATGCAATACCACATTATGCATAACATGTATTATACCCCTGTGAAGCTGAGGAAATGGGGTCTTATAAGTTCGGGGGCTTGTACCAGAGGATGTCAAGAGGATGGCACACTTCTTCACGTCTTTTGGTCATGCCCCAAGATAAGGTCTTTGTGTGTAGCCATACAGACTAATCTAGATCCTATATTAGGTTTGCAAGATTGCTTCACCCCAGACGTATGTTTGTTGGGAGATCTATCCTCTATCAAGGTGAGAATCAGGAGATTTCATATTTCCATGATTGCATTATCTGTTAAAAAAAATGTACTTCGGCATTGGAAGGATGCGGTAAGCCCATCATATCAGGAATGGGCTAATGAAATTCTAGCTAACCTTCAGACAGAGAAAGTGATAGTGAGCCTCCACAATAACTTGTAGTGGTACAAGAATACTTAGGATCCCCTTCACACGCTAATCAAGACCAGATCAGGTATATGAGTTACTGTAATCAATGATCTTTATTTTGTGATACTATTTAGTATTCCTATCTTATTACAGTATGGACTCTGCTGCTGCATGAGGTGGGGGGATGGGGGGATGGGGACAATTCATGTAATACTTTGAATATATGCAGGGTATGTTATAACTCGCTGTCCCCTGTAATGTGAAAATTTGTTAATAAAATATGAATTATAAAAAAAAAGAAATGTGGGACTCAGGGCACAAAAGCCTAGACAAATCCCCTGGACAACATAGAATAGACAAGAGGGTAATGTATAACTTAGCTGATAAGGATGGGAAGAAAACAGCAAATGTAGGTAATATGATAGTGATTGTACAAGAGCACTTAAAACAGAAATCCCAGGCCCTTAAAGAAAGAGGAAGGAGCACATCCGTTTTAGAAACAATAAAACTGCCACAAATTTCAGACTTGGACAGACAACAGATAAAGGAACCTATCACAGAAAAAGAAGTAAAAGAACCAATACATACCTTAACCAATACCACAGCCACAGGCTTGGATGGAATTTCTAATGCCTTCTACAAAAAGTTTGAAAAGGAAATAACCCCAGTTCTAACATTACTGTATAATAACATAATGAGTACTGGTGTAATATCAGAGTCAATGAAACAAAGAGTAACAGTCTTTATCTATAAAAAAGGAGAAAAGAGTGAGATACGGAACTGAAGACCAATTAGTTTGCCAATAGCAGATTATAAAATTTTAGCAAAAATCATTCATAGAAGAATGACAGAATATGCATCAGAATTAATAATGGAAACCCAGACATGTGCTGTGAGGGGAAGGAACATTAGACAAAACTTAATTTTCTTAAGAGAAATAATAGAGAAAGGGAGAAGAGGGGAGGTAGAAGGATTGTTGTATATTTTGGATCAGCAGACAGTTTTTGATTCCATCAAGCATGAATACATGTGGGAGGTATTAAAAAAATATAACATAATAATTTCTTAAATTAATAAAGGCTCTATACTTTGAAGCACAGACATGTCCGTTGGTGAATGGACACTTAGGTAGGTATACCTATGTATGTGCACAATGGGGTAATGCGAAGTGCCCATTGAGCCTTCTACTTTAAGTAATGTGTTTGGACCCCTTATTAAGATTAATAGAAGCAGAGCATCAGATAGTCCCAATTAAGTGGGGAAAGCAGTGTATTTCCAAGACATGTGCCTGTGCTGATGAATGTGTAATTTTAGTGCAGAATTAAGTAGAAGGAGAAAAAATAGTACAGATGTTAGATAAACAAAAAATGTATACAGGTGTTGGAATTAACAAAGAAAATAGTAGGATATTTCATCTAAGGGTAGGAGGAAGTAAACAGCAAAGCAGCATTAAGCTAATAGAAGGGGAAGTGGAAATATTAGGAGTTATGTTTGGTTGGGAGAATTCCATAAGAGAAAACTGGATGCAAAAAGTACAAATTGTGGCGGAAAAGAAAGTAAACAAATTGAAAGGTTAGAATATGACAAAAGAGAAAATAATTTATATGATTAAAACTTCTGTAATACAGATTTTTTTACATATTGCCTATGTGTTCCCAATACATTGGGATATGTAAACTAAGCTTTTAAGTGTATGTTTTACTATGTTTTGGGGGTAGCAAGTTAAATCCTGTCAAAAGAGCTCATACTTATAGGCCAGTGAAGGAAGGGGTCTTGAACATGTTAAACCCAGTTTTGTTTTTTATGTTAATATTTATATATGCAAATATAAGGCCTATATTACAAGCAGAACAAAGCCTATGGCATTTTTTAACAGAAGATTGGGAATATGTTTTCATGCAAAATTGGGGTAAAAAGGGGAAGGTAGGAGAACAAGATAAGCTCCCAGAATATGTGCATGTGTGTAGAAAATACTTAACACAATGGGAGATGTCCAAAGAGGAAATACAGATAAAGAAAAGGAATGGTATATATAAGATAGGGAGGCAGTATTGCACAGTGGTTTAAGACTTTGAGCTTCAAATCTGGAAACATCCAGCAGACGAGATCTGTGTTTGAATCCCACAGCTTCCACTTGCATTCTGTGTGACTCTGAGCAAGTCACTTAACTTCCCTATGCTCCCAGGTCACACCTGTAAACAAGCTTTCATCTTAGTGTGTTAAACAACTGGAAAAAAAAAATATATTACCCCAAGTGGCTGGTGTGGGGATAGAACTCACAGCCTTCTGATCTCCCGGTCTTAGAGGTGAGTCTGCTACCTGCTGGGCCACTGACACTACATTGACAAAGCATAAACTCCACTCTGTAATGTCCTGTTCTGAATATAAAATCAATGCACTATTTTTGTAATGAGAAATGAATCACATTTTCTAAGTGTACATAAAAAGAGAGTGCTCTTTAAGAATTGGTGGTGATGGGGTACACTTATCCTATTAGCTCCCATAAGAATCTATAGTCCTATTTTCAGCTAGTGGCATTGTCATTTTGAGGAAAGGTTTCTTTAGTTTGACACTGCTTGGAAGTAGTAAGCTCTGCTAATTAGCCCTACTAGGGTGCAGATGTGTTTCCTGTTATGCTCCTTATAACCAGGTAAAAGTGTTACTTTAACTTTATTTCACAGCACTTCAATTTTGTATATTTAGACTTTTGGTAAACTGAATCTTAATGTGTGTTCATACTAAGATTCATACTAAGGTGTAAGTAGCCAAGAAGGCTGGAAGCCCATGACTGCTCCTGTCATTTACCCATAATAAGCAATATTGTTTCCTCCCAATATATATAGGAATGTAGTCTTTTTTTTTAAACTGCACTTTATTACTACTAGTGATGACATCTATTGGCAACCTGTACCAGAGTGTCACCACTCTCTGTGTAAAAAAAGCCTTTCTCTTATTGGTATTCAAGTTTATTAGCCTAAGCTGTACAGGGTGCCCTCTGGTACATTCTTTGTTACTTCTGAACTCCAAGTTTAGTTAATTTAGCAGGTAGTCATCTTGCAGTATATCATAGCAAAATAATAAGTCTCCCCGTATTCTTCTAGTTTCTAGGGTCAGCAGATTTAATTTCTGAGTCCGTACATTATAAGGTATGGTTTTTAAGCTATGGATCATTTTAGTTGCTTGTCTTTGTATTTTTTTCAGGTTATTTATTCCACCCTTAGAGACAGGTCTGCACACCAGGCTACCATAGTCAAGTAAAGGCCTCACATACAAGCTATACAGAGGCATCAGCACCTCCTCACTCCTACTTCTGAAATTCCTTTTTATGGCCTATAGTACTTTTTTTGCTTTTGTGATTTGCTGTTTACAGTGAGAGTCATATGTTAGGTTATTATTTATAGTAATACCCATATCCTTTTCCTCATCAGATTTTCTCAGCTGGAGTCCATTTAAGAAATAATCCGTTTTACTGTTGTGTTTACCTAGATGTATAACACAGCATTTGTTTATATTAAAACTCAAACAAAACACAAATTGCACATATCCCAATAATGCAAAGTATCATGAGAAGCATATGCAAATGCCCATGAATTAATTTGGACTGGCTCAACTTTAAGCAGAATTGCATGGTGTCAGAAGGTCTCACAATACAATAAGCAAAGGCTGAGAACAGCAGATACAGACATGTGTTTCAAACTCATTAGGACACATCAATGTGCCATGTCTGTACCTAAGCCCAGGGTGAGGGAACCAACCACCCTATAGGGGATAGCATTTATTCGGGTCATTGGCAGCCCAAGGTAGAGAGAAAAGAGAACTACTAAAGAACCTCATAGTGAATGTACTGGGACATGGGTTATCCTGGAGGATACTAGTCATGCAGCCAAGTTTTAAAGAAAACACAAATTGCACATATCCCATAATGGAAAGTATTATGAGAATCATATGCAAATGCACATGAATTAATTTAAGTGGGCTCAAACTCATTCCTAAAACTCATTCCTCATAGACTTGCCCATTTCTGTGTATTACCTACGCCTGTTTGTATGGCGTTTATGTCTTCATTTTCAGTGCAGTAGCTATACCAGCCAGCTTAGTATCATCTGCATATTTACTTAGCCAATTTGTTGAATCTTTACCCCGCTAGACATGAATACAAGGAAGAGCACTGGCCCCAGAACCGACCCCTGTGGCACTCCACTCATCACAGGCACTGAAGCAGAGTAAAAACCATTTATACACATGCTGTGTGATTTGTTCTCCAGCCAAACGGCCACCCATCCTACCACCCTGTAATCTATATTTTTATCTATTGAGCTCTGAATCATCTCACAGTGTAGGGCCGTATCAAATGCCTTTGCAAATCCAGATAAATGCAATCCACTGAAGCCCTCCTATCCAAAGCTGATGAGATTTT
Source organism: Neoceratodus forsteri (assembly GCA_016271365.2). Lineage (NCBI taxonomy): Eukaryota > Metazoa > Chordata > Ceratodontiformes > Ceratodontidae > Neoceratodus > Neoceratodus forsteri. Next base: position 1,114,400,248 of record CM057455.1, on the reverse strand, counting down.
TTCATAGAAACATAGTAAATTTGTTACACGAGATGTGCCTGACACAAACCCGTACTATTCTTTGTCTACTTGATCACTACTTTCCAGATGAGAATTTATAATATCCTTTAATATTGTTTCCAGCAATTTTCCAATGACTGATGTTAAGCTTATAGGTCTATAGTTAGTATGGTCAGCCCTACTACCTTTTTTATGTATGGGTACCATGTTTGCCAGTCTGGTGGGACCACAAGTTCTTGCACTGATTTCATAAATATCAGCCACTGTGGAGTGGCTATATTAGGTGATAAAAACTTCATCATAATATTTGAAATAATATCAGGTCTTGCTGAGTGTGAGTTTTTTAAATTATTTGTTTTTTCAATTATACTCTCTACTGTTATGTTAATGTCCAGCCTGTCTTTTGCTGGAATATTTGTTACATATGGTAGCTTTTGTGAAAATACTGACCCAAAGTATGCATTAAATATATTTGCTATATCTTTGTGATCCGTAGTTACCTGACTTCCCACAGTGATGGAGCACAGGCTTGAGTTAATTTTATATAGTGAGTTTACATAGCCATAGAATTGTTGCATATTATCCTTCAGATCCATGACAGTCGGTTGTCAATTTAGTTGTCGGCCAACATTACAGCAACTCCTTTATGTCGACTGCTTTTGCAGTCAGCATACAGGGAGTCACAGGAAACAATGTTTTCTTTGGGGGTCTTCACCCCCCAAGCCCCCCATGTGGCGGGCTTTGCCACTGCACCCTTGCTATTAAATAATCAAATCCGAGTCAGAGTTGTTTCAGGGAGGGTGTGCAATACCCCAAGAAAGTCCCAAGCTGACACTACAGTGACCTGGTGCTGTTGTCACTGTAGTTTCAAGTGATAAAAAATTATTGTGGTAGCATCGGTATAACTTATCCTTCCTAGCCAAGATTGCAATTCTTTTTTTCCATCTTTTGTTTACTTTTTTATACTGTTTTTATTTGTTATTTATTTATTGAAATGTTTCACCAGGAAGGTATACTGAATAACAAGTTGCTCATCTCCCAGTGCATCTTGAGGGACGGGGAAGAGGGAGTGTTGCAACAATAAGCCAGATTCAATACAAGCCAGATATAGTTACAAGCCAGAAATAGAGCACGCCAGCTACAAATATAATACAAATTACATACATAAGTGTATAAACTAATACAGAGTATACTCCTTGAACAATTAACATCATGCTGCAGAAGGTTTGATATGCATTTGAGTTGCACCGATTATCAATGCGAAACTAAATGCTGAGCAGAAGGTGAGTTACAGAGGCAGAATGGCTAGGTTGGTAGGAGAGGAGTTGAGATAGCAGGGAGGGAGGGTGGAAGGAAAGGAGAGGAGAGAGGGAGGTGCCAATGGAGGAACTGGCAAAGTCAAGGAAAAAGGATTTAGATAACAGATGAAAGACTAGGAAGAAGAAAAGAAAGGGAGCAGCGGCGGGGGGTTAGGTACTAGAAGAGCAAATATAGGTAACAAGGATCTAAGCCTATGCTGGAAGAATAGGACAAAGTAGGGGAGAGGGGGGATTAAGTATGAGAAGTGCAAGAGCAGGTTGAGGAAGGAAGTTTTTGAGTGCTAAGGAGAGGGAGTAGAGGGAGGAGTAGTGACGAATTTGGAGAGTAAGGAGTTCCAAAGTTGAGGGAAACAATATGAGAAAGCAGTCTGACCTATCTGGGTAGAGCAGTGTGGGGCCACTAGGGTGCATGAATTGGCTGACCTTAGTGAATGGGTAGGAGGGGGGAGGAGTGGAGAGAAAGGAGGTTACACAAGAAAGTAGGGAGCCTAGCCAAAATTTGGAGATGAGTTTGGTGCAGTGAGAGAGGCGCATGGCAGCAAGCGAGAACAAGGACAGAGAGGTAGAGATCACAGTGGTGGGAGCAAGGGGGGGGAGTCAAGAGCAAAATGGCAGAAGGAGTTGAAAAGGGTGTCCAGTCTGTGTAGGGAAGACTTGGGAGCAGCCCTATAGACCACATCACAGTTGTCAAAAATCGGGAGTATTATTTTTTGGACAAGTGCACGCCTAGCCATGAGAGGCATGCATCTATGGTTCCTGTATAGGACACCAAGCTTAGGATGCATTTTTTTCAGGATGGCGTCTATGTGTCTTGAAAAGTTGAGGTGTTGGTCCAGCCAAACCCCAAGGTACAGTATCTAAATGAGGAGCTGTCCTCTAGAGAAGTCCCATCAAGGGTGTGGAAGGTGGGCATGACAGGAAGCCAAGAGAGTCTCTACCTAGTGCCAAAGGTCATTGAGACTGTTTTCTTGGGGCAGGATTCACAAAACAGATGCGCTGAGTGCAAATAAGATGCATCGGTGCAACAGGGAAATGCACTACGGTGCCATTCACAGAGAGCACAGATGCTCTGGTGCAATCCAGATGCGTTGCACCAAACAGGATGGCTAGAGACAAAAATTAATGATATGCAGCACATCCGGAGGGGGCATGCAACTGCATATACAGTGCAGAGCCATTCACAGAGCAAAATGAATGTGCAAATATGGATCATTCACAGGGCAAGTACCAAATGCACCATTTGGAGAAAAGTATAAAAGAAGTAGACTTAAGTGCAAGCCCCCAGCAGGCAGACTGCAGGATAGCAGCAGCAAGCAGTAGTACAGCGTCAGCTGAACAGAACTATGGATGGAGCACCTTTCCTGAAGGTGGAAATGTCAATGGGGATGAGGAAACAGGTGAACCAGTAACCTGGTGGAGGAAGGCACCATAGGCATCCAGCCCAGCAGCGGTATCATGCCAGACTAACATTTGAACAGCTGCGGACATCAAAACAGTCAGCTGATACCACCTGAACATGGTTATTCTGAAGCAACTCTGTGAGCTGTGCCATGATGAAATGCAGGCACCCACTGGAAGGGGTCACGATATATCAGTAGAAACCAAGGTGACAACAGCAATGTGCCTGCTCACCATGGAAACCTTCCAGAGGCCAGCCAGAGACACCACTGGCATATCCCAGCCATCCATGTCCCGTCTCCTCACACAGTTCCTCACTGCACTGCTCCCACATACTTTTGAATTCATCCACTTCCCAAGCACACAGACAGAGTGGACACAAGCCAGGCAGCAATTCCACAGGGTGACATGCATGCCAGGTGTCATAGAGGCCATTGACTGCACCCATGTGGTAATTGGTGCACCACCTGGTGAGGATGCCAAGACATATGTCAACCGCAAGGGCTACCACTCTGTCAACTGCAAGGTGGTGTGCAATGCCACTGGGTGCATCAGCAATGCCTGCACCACACACCCTGGGAGTACACATGATGCCTTCATATGGCACAAGTCCACCCTGTGCTGCCTGTTTGAGACAGGGAACATACCCAGCGGCCATCTAGTAGGTGGGTTGGGCATGCAGAAATGCCCATGAATGGGGCATCATGGCACAACAAAGATGGGAGAGACAGCAAGTGAGTGAGACCACGGCAGAGACTGCACAGAGGGGAGTTGTACAGGTGGGGCAATGGAGGTGGGCACACTGAGGGAACTGCACACACAACAAGGAGGACAGTGCAGCAGAACAGTGAAGCATAGGAGGCAGGTTGAAGTGCAACAGCAGGCACGAGTGGCAGGGCATAACACACCACACACAGTCAAGCATGGGAAACCGCTGGGCATTGGTGGGCATGCAGTGCCGAAAGGAACAGGTGGGGGCAGACGTGTGCAGCCAGGGCAGGCCATTGCAGGTGTGAGGGGGTGTAGATGGCCAGGGAGAGTCACCACAGGAATAGGGGTGGACATTCGGCAGACACATCATTGCACCATGGTGCAGGGGTTGGGGGCTGGAGGACACAATGCACAGGTATGCAGAGGTGTAACAGACTGCTCTTGCCCCCCCACAGGTGATGCAGTGTACCCCTCTGACCCTGGCTACTCACAACCTTCTGCCAACCTGGCACAGTGGTGGAAGAGCACTACAATGAAGCACACATTGCTACATGCACCATCATCGAGCGTGTCTTCGGCATCCTGAAGATTCAGTTTAGGTTCCTGGATAGGAAGGGTGGTGCCCTACAATATAGCCTAGAGAAGGCCTGTGGCATATTCCTGGCCTGTTGTATGTTGCACCATGTGGCCATTGACCATGGAATAGCTGTCCAGTCTGAGGACGCAATAATTCTGGGGAGGACGAGGGGGAAGAGGATGCAGCAGGCCAGGAGCAGCATGATGGACCACCACTGGCATGCAGAGACCCACGCCTGGTCATCAGGTCCCGGCACCACAGGGACACCATCGTCAAAGAGCAGTTTGGGGTCCACAGGTGAGTAACACAGGTGCATTTACATGGTAGCCCTCAACCCCCCCCACACACACACACACCTACACAGCCACACACACCCAAATACCCACAGCCACACCACTGGGCAATCAATGGCAACACTGATGCTGTGTAGCGCAACTATGAGGGTCAAAAATGCTGTGCACACACACACACATGTACGGCAGGACTCACATGTCCAGGGAGCACAGTGTATATGCTGGGGATGGCATGGATCAGTGTACTGCTGCTGGCTCATGTGCAGAGCAGACACAGGACTGCACTCATCACACCCATGCCACATAGCACATCAATGGCGCACCTGGACATACATGTAGCAATGCACAGGTGATCCACACAAGCAATGCACTGGGGCAGGCATGTGCCATCCACACCAACCCCAGGCACAGATAGCCTGGTGCATGGGCTGCAATGGGTGCAGGCAACAGGGGCCATGTGAGCTGTCTCCCAGGCATCAGTGGGAGGCACAATGGCTGCCACGAACATGTGGGTGGTCACGCCCATGCCAGCTGGTCACTGAGCTAGTGTCACTGGCCACAGGGGGGTAGCCAACACCCCCGGAGAGGAACTGCAGTGAGACCTTGAATGGGTGCTCACTGGTGTGTTGTCCCTATGATCCATGTTGGATACAGGGTTGATGGGGATGTAGAGGTGTGGTTACAGCATCAGCAGCAATGACGCCGTGTGCTGGGCATTCGAGAAGCACTCCTATGGGTTCAGCTGGAGGCCTGGCAACCATGTGGTGCACTGTTTTCACTCACCACCTTGGCAGCATGCGCAATCCACTCCAGAGCTATGGTCATGAGTTCCCACAGTAGGCGAGCCTCTGCCAACATCTGAGTGTGCCATGAGACTGATGACTCATGTTTTACAGCTAGCAGCATCCAAATACCTCTGAGTTCCCCCCATAGGGATGCTTACCCCTCCATGGTGGCCCACAGGAGGTGTGCATAGCCCTCAACCTCATCGGCAGGTGATGGCTCACGGGGATGGCACTGACAGGTAGGTGGTGTGCCAGCCTGCTGCTACGTATCCACTGTAAGTGAATGCACCACATCAGGCCAGTGAAAGAGTGAGGATTGGGCTTGGGAAACTGCTGCATGTCCAAGGATGGCTGCATCATGGGCCTCCAATGCCTGGGGCAGCACCACAGCACCCTGCTGACCTGTGCTGGTGGTCCCCGGCACCACAGCAGCACCAGGAGCAGAGCCCACAGCAACCACCACCATGTGCAGCTGTGCAGGCCCTGAAGGTGTGCCAGAGGCTGCAGGACTGCCAATGCCTGATGGCGCCACCTGTGCGTGCACCTGTGCATCATTCGCTCCACTTTTGGCCATGTCCCCCCAAGATTGAGTGGCATCTGGATCATCATCAACATCGATGTATGGCCCCTGCATAACAGATGCCAGCACCAGCACTGCATCTATGATGACCACAATGTCCCCTGGGTCATAATCTGCCATACCCAGGAACCTGTCCAGCCATGTGCTGTCCTGCTAACCAACCATGGCACCAGTTGCTGAGGTGTTGGATAGCTCTGCTACCACTGTGCAGTGCCCAGGGCTGCTGTGGCATTTGAAGGGCCCTTCACATCATTGTCCCCTGCCCTGGCTGAAGCCCAGTGTGACAGCCTGGCAAAATCCCCTGCATTGCCATCCTGTGGTGTGCCAGCCACAGCAGCACCCATGAGGTGTGATGGAGCTGTAACAGAAAGAAGGAATATATGGTTACAGACATGTGACAGTTGTGTTCAGACAGGCATGTACAGGTGGTCATATATATGTGTCAGTGGTGCGCCTGACATGCCATGTGGGTGACAGTCAATAACGGTTCTGAAGATGCAGGCAGGCACCAGTTACAGCAGGGCTGCCCCCTGTGCCTGTACATGACCACTTGGACATGTGTGTGACCGGTACAACACTCTGGCCACCACCCACAGGGATAACAGCAATGGTGTGCAGTTGACCCACACATAGAGATGCAGCGAATTTAAAATCCGCTGGCGAGGTGAACGCGAAGTGGCCACTTCACCTTGGCACTTCGCTACATTGAGTGCCCCATAGAAAAGCAAAGGGGTGAGATGGAATTCACCCCAGATTTCTAAAAGAATTAAGCAGAGAACTAGTGACACCACTGACTACCCTTTTTAAGAAATCATGGGAGGATGGTGTGGTACCTGAGGACTGGAGGAAGGCAGATGTGATTCCCCTTCACAAAAGTGGGACCAAGACAGAGGCAGGAAACTACAGACCTGTCAGTTTGACCTCTGTGGTAGGGAAAGTGATGGAATCACTTCTGAAGGAAAGAATTATTGAGTACCTAGAGGCCAATGGGGCACAGGACCCGAGGCAGCATGGGTTCACAATGGGAAGGTCATGTCAGATGAATCTAATTTTGTTTGACTGGGTGACCAAAGTAGTAGACCAGGGAGGGGCTGTGGACACGGCCTACCTAGACTTTAGCAAGGCATTTGACACAGTCCCACACAAAAGATTAATAGTCAAATTAACCAGGCTGGGAGTGGGACCCAGGGTGGTAGCCTGGGTAAAACATTGGCTGGATAACAGGACACAGAATGTAATTGTAAATGGAGTCCACTCTGAAGAAAGAGGGGTTACTAGTGGGGTACCGCAGGGTTCAGTACTGGGTCCAGTCCTTTTTAATGTCGTTATAAGTGACATCGCAGAGGGACTGGAAGGAAAATTATGCCTCTTTGCAGATGACACAAAGATCTGCAACAGGGTTAATAAACAAGGCGGCATGGAAAGGATGAGAAGGGACTTGGCAAGGTTGGAGGAATGGTCAGAAGTATGGCAGCTTGGATTCAATGTAAAGAAGTGCAAAATAATGCACCTGGAAAACAAAAACCCAGGGGAAGATTACACAATGGGGGGGGGGAGGTAGTAACAACAACAAAAATGGAAAGGGACCTGGAGGTAATCATATCAAATGACCTTAAGGTTGGCAAGCAATGTGAGAAGGCGGTAGGGAGGGCTGGGGATACTGGGATGTATAGGAGAGGCATCACCAGCAGAAAACAGGAAGTTATTATCCCTCTGTACAGACAGCTGGTCAGACCCCATCTGGGTACTGCTGCAGTTCTGGAGACCCAGTCTTCGCAAAGACATAGACAGGATGGAAGCTGTCCAGAGGAGGGCAACTAAAATGGTGCAGGGTCTGCAAGAGAAGCCATACAAGGAGAGACTAAAGGAGCTTAATATGTATACCCTTGAGGAAAGGAGGGAGAGGGGACATGATAGAAATGTTTAAGTACCTCAGTAGAATCAACAAAGTCCAAGAGGGTAGCATCTTTCAGAAAAAGAGATGTGCAAAAACAAGGGGACACAATTTGAAGATAGAGGGGGGACGGCTCAGGGGCAATGTGAGGAAGTATTTTTTCACAGAGAGGGTAGTGGATGCATGGAACAGCCTTCCTGAGGAGGTTGTGGGGTCTAAAACTGTGGGAGAATTCAAGAAAGCATGGGACAGACATAAGGCAATTTTTGTGGTGGGTAGGAAGAAATAGGCTGTTGGTTAAATAGGATCTGCAGCTTATCCTCTAGGCAGGGAAATGGGCAGACTAGGTGGGCCAAGCGGTCCTTATCTGCCATCAAAGTCTATGTTTCTATGAAAGGTTCACTTTGCCTTGTTATTATTACTTCGCGTTGTCATTCCGCCTTAAACGTGAAGTAAGGCAGAATGACAATAATATTGGCAGCATCCCACCCACACGGTCATCAGAATGAATGTGCATCCCCAAAGTGCTACTGTCTTGTGTCCAGAAAACTCCCCAGTGCTGATGAAGTGAATGAGAGTGTAACAAGAAATGCAGTCTCCCAGAATTAATGGTGCCATGCAAACACACAGACAGATTAAGATTGTGCTGCACACTCAAGGGATGTAAACAAAAAGGCTCAACAACACTGAACCAGTGCTCACAAGTCACAAATCCAAATCTGGAAAGAAATACATTTTGCCAGTTGGGGGATTAGTGCATGGCAGTAACAATCCACTACTAGTAAAGATACCACAAAGCAGTGTAAAAAATTCATGCAGGTGCGGTGGATAGCAAGTTCATACTGCAGCAATTGCTCTGTAACACAATAAAAGGTGTCTTGATTTAATGGCACGCATCACACACACACTCACACGCACTCTCAAGTACTGTAATGCATACCAAATTGAAAACCTTTAGTAATATAACCGAATGTTTTAAACAGACAAATTGTACAGTGCTGCACCACAACAACCAGCAAAAAAAAAATCAAGAATTACTGAAAATATTAATGTGTGTACATTAACACAGTTATACAAGAAAAATATAACCAACACAGAAAGACTGCCTTTTTCTCCCAGTTAATCTACCTACACCACAAATACGCCCCTTCCCCAAAGCACACTTCACAGTACACAGACTGTTCTAAATTAACATTCAAAATCCACACATAGGGGTCACGTGATGCTGCAGCCCGAGTAGCAGTGCCTGGTCGGAGCTCCCACAATCCCAAGCTTTCATTCCATAAAATTAGCCTGGAAAGAAGCCTTGCAACATTCCAAAGGCAATTTCTGCTATCGGAACTGCTGTGGACGTGGTTATCGATGAGAAATGGAGGCAGAAATTAGATCTGCGCTGCCTCGACACACCCCACCTGTTTCCCCTGAGAAATCCGGGAAGAGACCCAAGGCCCAGTCAACGGGAGGCAGCAAGACGTCTACTGCTACTACCTCTCAAATGGTAGTCCCGGATACAATGCCTCTTACCTTAGAATTATTCCAAGCAGAATTATAGCCTTTTCGGGAGGACTTTGAGTCAATAGTGACCAAGATTAAACAAATGTCTGGGGCGCTAGAGGAACTAAATATCAAAGTTTCAGACTCAGAGGCCCGAATTGCCTCTCTGGAAAAGATGGCGAGTCGCATAGAGGAAGCCATGGTTAACAACCGACAACGTATTAAGAAATTAGAACAGAAAGTCAAGGACTTAGAGGGGAGATCCTGTAGAAATAATGTTGTTGTACTGGGAATCCCTGAAAAGGAGGAGGGCCAGAATACGGTCCTGTTCATCCAGAAGCTGTTTGAAAAGATTGCCAGCCCCTCACCTTTTGGGACCTCGTACACACTGGAGAGGGCCCACCGTGCGTTGCGTCCCATCCCAGCCCCCAGCCAGCAGCCCAGACCCTTGATGATCAAGCTCTTAAATTACCAAGAAAAATACCACCTGTTGTCAAGGGTAAAAGAGCTGGACCAAGTCCTCTAGGAAGGCAAGAGAATTCGCATAACTCCAGACCTACCGGCAACGGTGCGGCAAAGAAGATCACTCTTCCATCCTGTAGTGACCAAGCTTATAGCGGCAGGGATAAAATTCCGCATGGGGTACCCGGCCCACTTTCAGATAATGTCTTCGGGGGCCTGGGTATCCTTTGAAGATGTTGATTCTGCCACAAAGGTGCTGCAGAAGGAGTATCCCGACCTGTTTAAGCCCAAGTGATGTGGTGAGAAAGTGGAGGTGATTCGCTGAGGACTCGCCAAGGCCGGAGAAGTCCCGGAGAGCGAAGACTTCAAAGATTTAATTTTAGTCTTATAAGCAGGTTCTATTTACTTTAGCACAGACTGTATGGTTCATCCTTTCTTTTTTTCATTGGACTTATTAGATCTCTTTATGACTGGCTATGACCGAACTTCTCGGGGGGGGGGTTGTCTTAAGAAAACTGAACATCGGTTGACGCAAGTTTTCAGCTGGATAAAGGCTCAGTACTTAGGCTCAGGCCAAGAGTTGTTCCCATTATTGAGCCCTCTTTAATCTGGGTACGGTTCGGCCACGATGTTGAGGGTTTAATCCCCCCTAGGGCAACGATTATCAAGATGGAGCGCCGTGAGGCGGAGATCACATAAGGGGTCCTCATTTGCGGTTTCTTAAGGGTTATGTGTTTATTTGTGGGGACTGTTATCTGGGCACATTTGTTAGAATGCAATTATTCCTGAGATGTTGTGGTTTTATTAAGTCTTGGGATGGTGGGTGGGAAAGGGCTGTGGACCACAGCAGGACTCGCTGCACCACATAACAATCACAGGAGGGTTTAAGGAATATGGGTGCAGATGCCTAGTCTATTTCTTATGTGACATTCCTTGGGGGCTGGGGGAGGAGAGGGTTCTATTTATCAATGGAGGAGGAGGGTGTGGGGAGGGTGTCTGTGTCTGTTTATGTTGTTTTCGGAAAGGAGGGAGGGAAGGGAAGGGTAGGTGGGATTCGTGGGGGGGGGAGGGACCTCAGCACAGCTCAATGGGGATTTTTGTGAATGTATGCTACCAAAGAAATTATTTGAAATATGGTGTCTTTAAAAAAATCAGCAAAGATAGCTAATACTATAAAGATTGCAACTTGGAATGTTAAGGGCTTAAGGCAGCGTGTTAAACAATACAAAATCCTTAAGCATCTTGCGCTGTTATCTATAGATATTGCTGTTATACAGGAGTCACACCTATTAGACCTGGAAGCCAATTGTATGAGGCGCCTACAGATTGGACACGTTTTCTCCGCCAAGGGGGCCACTAATAGTGCTGGGGTTCTGATATTGATTAATAAGAAGGTCCCTTTCGTATTGAAGCAAGTGCTCAGGGATCCACAGGGTCGATTCCTGTTCATTCACGGCCATTTGTATGATACTGAAATTCTTCTGGGAACTCTGTACAGGCCAAATCTAGATTTCCCTGACTTCTTTGTGAAACTAATTGAAATACTATATCCATATTTAGCACTGCCAATGGTCATTGGAGGAGACATGAATGTTGCTATGGATTCATCGATGGACCGCTCCTCTCCCATGAGTACAGTTAGCTGCCCAGCTCAGAGGGCTCTATCAGAACTCTTGGAGCTGTATGCCCTGTGTGATGTTTGGAGAGTGTTACACCCCTTAGAAAGGAAATTCACTTTCTTATCCCCAGTACACAATACGGCCTCAGGTATTGATTACATATTTCTTTCTCAAAGTCTCCTCCCCGGAGTGGTTGAAGCCTCCATACAGCCAGGCCCTCCCTCAGATCATGCATTGGTTATATGTCATTTAGCACCACCTTCTTTCCCTAAGAAGTCTCCTAGGTGGAGGATTAATAACCAAATGATAAAAGAGGATAGCGTGGTTAAAACAATTAGTGAGTATATACCCCAATTTGCAGAAACCAATTCTGGCACTACTGCTAGGCCAGATATGCTCTGGGGAGCTTTCAAAGCATTTATGAGGGGGATTTTAATCAGTATAGCTACCTACAGGAAAAAAGAAAAAGATAAGAAGTTAGTTGCGTTATTTGGGGAAATTCAATATAAAGAAACAGGAGTAGGTCTATCTTTTTCTGAGTTAGAAAAATGGGAACTGGTTAAGTTAAAGGAAGACTACCTTGAATTGTTAAGAGATAAAGCTGAATTTGTGATCCTTAAAGCTAAAGCAGCATACTCAGATATGGATGAAAAAGCAGGGAGGCTGCTGGCATTGAGGATTAAGCAAATAGAGGCGAATAGACACATTTTGGCAATACGTTCTCCAACAGATAATGTGCTAATGACAACGTCAGAGGAGATAGTCTCTGAGTTTCAGAAGTACTATACTAGCTTGTATAGTGCTAAAAAAAATACGGTACCTGATGCCAGTATGGATAGTTATCTGGAGACCTCTGGTCTATCTCCTCTGTTGGAGCCCCAGCAGGATCGATTGATCTCTCCAATAACGGTGGAGGAAATTGCTAGAGTTGTCAAGGCGCTACCCTCTGATAGATCGCCTGGCCCTGACGGGTTCTCGGCAAATTTTTATAAGAAATTCCTAAACCAGTTGCTCCCCCTGCTAATGCCCCTATTTCAGCATATATTATCTGGAGCCCAAACGGATCCAACTTTGAGGGAGGCTCTAATAGTTCTAATCTTGAAGCCTGGGAAGAACCCGGAATTGCCGGCAAGTTATCGCCCCATATCTCTGATGAATCAAGATATTAAAATATTAACCAAGATATTGGTGGATCGTTTGGCACTAGTTATACCTAATTTGGTCGGGCCAGAGCAAGTAGGGTTCATGAAAGGGCATTCCTCGTTGGATCATCTTAGAACTCTGTCGCATGTTCTCTCCGCAACCAGAGATGCTCCTTACCCGGTGGTCCTAGTCTCATTGGATGCGGAGAAAGCATTTGACAGAGTGAATTGGAATTTTCTATTCAGGGCCCTTAATGCTTACAAGATCCCAGAACTTTTTCAGAATTGGATCAAAACCCTCTATAGCACCCCCTCAGCTAGAATAATGGTCAACAGTGCGATTTCCGAAAAGTTTCTACTCTATTCAGGCACCAGACAGGGCTGTCCCCTGTCACCTTTGCTTTTCAATTTATATTTAGAACCCCTTATCCGCCAGTTGAAATTTTCTCCGCGGATCCAAGGTGTGACTGTTCAGGGACACGAGGTCAAAATATCAGCATATGCTGACGATTTACTACTACAGTTGACTGATCCAGACAACTTGATACCGGCTTTATTGGAGGCAGTGCAGGAATTTGCTAAGTTCTCCAATTATAAATCGAATATTGACAAATCCCTGGTGTTTCCGCTTAATTACAAAGTGGATAAATCATCTATTATTCAATGTGGCATGTCCTGGACATGAACTCCCTAAGATATTTAGGTATTCAAGTGGTAAGGGAGCTGGCCCGGCTTCTAAAACTGAATTTGGACGAGTTAGTCAAAACCTTAGAGGCAGACTTAAATAGATGGTCCAAGTTATCTATTTCACTTTGGGGACGAGTAAATCTTATCAAGATTAATTTTTTTCCCAGGATCTTTTACCCACTGTATTTGCTCAATATGTGGATTCCTGTCTCATGGTTCCGCAAAGTCAATGCATTGATACCAAAATTTATTTGGGCCAAAAGACAACCCAGGATTGCATATTACAAGCTGGCAGCTCCCAAGGATAAAGGGGGTCTTCGCCTCCCATCCTTGATATTTTACTATTGGGCGAGCCATATGGTGAAGTATTTGAGATGGTTGGAGAGTGCGGGAGAACCCGACCCAGAGGACGGACTCCCTATATGGCTCCAAATAGAACTATCTGCTATCAAGCAGTGTGGCTTGTTACCAATATCTCTGCTCCATATAAGACAGAGTGCCCTTCCCCCTCAGTTGAAATCTACTCCATTGGCGATTTCGGTTAGAGTGCATGCCCAGATATGCTGAATTATGGAATACAATCAGACGACTGATTTGGACCAACCTGTTGGGGGTAACCCCAATTTAAAAATTGATAATAAGCCAATCAGCTTTAATTGGCTCCCACAATTGGGTAATGTCAAGCTTGCCCAGCTGGTGGCTCAAGATGGCTCATGGCTTTCAATTACTACTATACTGAGCAGATTTGACATACCCACTAAATCCATTTTTAAGGTCTTCCAGTTGAAGCACTTGTTAATAAAAGAGTTTGGTCTGGTCCCACCTCTTGGAGACAGGAAAGTGCTCCAGGACACACTGCTCTCATTGATGGGTTGTCGTCATTCGGTATCTGATATTTACAAAAGCTTATATAATTGCAAATATCCAGAGGTATTCATACCGAAGACATACTGGCCAACATACTTCCCTGGATTAGAGATAGATTGGGCCGCACTCTGGGTAATCTCTCACAAATATATTACACAGGATAGATTACGATTGGCACAATTCCATATCTTACATAATATATATTATACTCCCCAAAAGTTGCACGGGTATGGTCTTACCGATTCTTCCTTCTGTTCCAGATGTGGACAGGAGGAAGGTACGCTTTACCACATATTTTGGTCATGTCCGAAAGTCTCCACCCCTTGGGGGGTGATGTCCAGCAGAGGATGGATCCCCTCTTGGGCCTTTCCAACTTTTTCACGCCGGAGGTGTGTCTGTTGGGGGATTACACTTCCATTCCTGTTTCATCAAGAAGGTATTATATGACCTTAATCTCATTATCAGTTAAAAAGATTATTCTTCGGCACTGGAAGGACAACGTAGATATCCCTTTCTCGGAGTGTCTTAAAGAGATTTTGGCCAACCTCAGGATGGAGAAAATGGTGGCTAGTTTAAATAATAAGTTGAGTAGATACAAACAAATCTGGGATCCTCTTTATTCGCTGCTCTGTGCTTAGACTACCTTCTAAGTAACTATGCAAGTCAGGCTGGTATACACTTTAGATAATATGAGCTGTGCTGAGGGAGGGTAGGGTAGGGGGGGAAGGTATGAGGGGGAGCAGTCTCTTTAGAAGCTTTTGGAGATTATATATATGTATTTCTATCAGTTGAGTTTGGAGCTGCTCTTATATGTGTATATGAAAATTAATAAACTTTGAATAAAAAAAAAATCAACGCATGACAATAAACACTCGATGATATGAGCACAGAAGTGTTTCCTATAATCGATGTACTAAATTTTGAGCAAAAAGTATTACTCAAAAACGTATTTTAAACAGCTTTCAGAGGTTTTGAATCACAGAGCTCTGAGAGCAAACTGTCTCCAGCTACCACTGCACACACACTACCCAGGCCAGAACTGAGGCTGTGCCGAACAATCTAGAGCCCATGTGACCTGCAATCCCATGAATAACTGCAAAATTTCATTTGGAGCTCAATTACAGGATGAAGTGAGGCAAATTACACTGATTTCAATGTACTTCACCTTAAAGTTGGTGAAGTGATTTGGGGAAGGCAGAATAACGCAAAGTCATTGGTTTCAATGGACTTTACATTCCTCATTATGAAGTGAAGTACTCCGCTTCACATTATGGAGTTCTCCACGGATTCTGCGTTACTCAGTGAATCACTTCATGGAGCAAATTGGGGCCACTTTGCCCACCACTACTTACAGTACTGTAACTCACATGCTGTATAGGAAGGAATGTGAATGCCTATGGCTGTACTTCCCCAATGAGCTGTAGCACAAAACTCCCCGACTTAAAAATGCTTATTAATGAGTACAATGGTGGAGTGGTGAAGCCTGGAGAGATACTACAAAACATGCTTATAATACATCCAAGTGACTCGTAAAAAAATTAATGTTGTGATTCGTGACGTGAGCGTAAATTGTGATTTGTGACCGTGATGATGAAGAATGTAATTCGGTGTCAATGGGGTGAGATAAACAATATGGAACTGTATTGGAAACATGAATGCCTACGGCTGTACTTCCCCGATGAGCTGAAGCACAAACTCCCAGACTTAAAAATACTCATTAATGAGTACAACGGTGGAGTGGTGAAGCCTGGAGAGATACTACAAAACATGCCTACAATACATCCAAGTAACTAGTCAAAAAATTAGTGTTGTGATTCATGACGTGATCGTGAATCGTAATTTGTGACTGCATTTGTGACCGTGATGATGAAGAACGTGATTTGTATCACGAGTGACTCGTGATGATGGTCCTGACTTAAAAATGCATAATAATGAGTACAATGTTCATGCAGAATTATGCACCACACCTGTTCAGTACTCTGAAGGGGAAGCCAAAGAAACAACTGTGACTTAAGTTACAGATGGAGATTGGGCCCTAAAGAGATGCAAATGCACAGACAGATTAAGATTATGCTGTGCACTGAAGAGATGCAGACACAAAGGTACAACACCTAACCAGTGCTCACCATCACAAATTCAAATCTGGAAAAGAATACCTTTGCCGGATGGGTAGGGCCACTGGGGGGGGGGGGCAGTGTACTGCACTGCTGCAGTAACAGTCACTAGTACTAGTACCAGTAAAGAAACCACAAAGAAGTACAAAAATCACACAGCTGCAGTGGATAGCAGGTTCACATTGCTGAAATTATTATGTGGCATAATTAAAGGTGTCTGATTTGATGACACACATCACACACATACTCACACACACATTAATTAATGTGTAACAAATTGAAAACTTCAGTAATATAACCACGTATTTTAAACAAACTAAAATTATGCACTGCTGCACTACAACAATCAGCAAAAAAATGGCAAGAATTATTGAAAATATTACTGTGTGTACAGTACATTAACACAGTTAAACAAGAAAAATATCATCAAAACAGAAAGCACTGACTTTTTCTCCAAGTTAATCTGCCTACATACACCACAGATACACCCTTCCCCAAAGCACACTTCCACTGTCTCTCAGTACACAGACTGAATGTTGTACATTAACATTCAAAATCCACACACAAACAATAAACACTCGATGATATGAGCACAGGACGGTTTCCTATTATCGATGAACTAAAGTTTCAGCAAAAAAAAATGACCCAGAAAGGCTTTTTTAACAGCTTTTAGAAGGTTTGAATCGCAGAGAGCTCTCAGAGCAGATTGTCTCCTACAGCTTCCTACACACACTACCCCAAACTGAGGCTGTGCAGAACAATCTAGAGACCATGTGACCTGAAATCCCATGAATCACTTCAAAATTTTCCTTTGCAGCTTAAACACAAGGCAAAGTGAGGAGAAGTACATTGTTTTCAATGTACTTTGCCTTAAGAATTGGTGGAGTAGTGGTTTGGGAAGGCTGAGTAACGCAACGTCATTGTTCTCAATGGATTTCGCGTTACCCATTATAACGCAAAGTACTCCGCTTAGCGTTGCGGAGCACTCCGCGAATTCACCTTCACTCTGCAGATCACTTCACAGAGCGAATTGGGGCAACTTCGCCCATCTCTACCCACACACCATAGGTGCCCCCCCAGCACATGCCCGGCCTTTCATGCGAATGTGCAACACAGTACACAGATGGGGCATACAGAACCATGGTTGGTGTACACAGGCATATGGTTGAATAGTGACACACATTGGGGCTGTCAGGGCACCCATGGCACACACACAGGGACAGGCACATTTCCCGGGCATTTATACTCACAGCGCTCTGATGGACTGCCACCCATCTGGAAGCCCCCTTCTGGAACACCCTGCACAGTCACCCAGCCCATGCTGGCCATCAGCAGCTCCTCTGTGGGTATAAGGTGCACACCTGTCTGTGGCCCACCCCCTGTCCCACTCAGGGAGGCCTCAGTGTGCACTACCTTCTCCTTGGCATGCCTCTTCTAATCATTCAAGTGCTTTCTGCACTCCTGGAGTGTCCTGTTGCAGTTCCCAAAGGTGTTTATGTCCCTTGCCATAGTCTCCCAGCCCTCATCCTACAGCTGGCGGCTGCCACCCCTGCCAGCCAGGATGTCTTTGCGCAGGAGATAGGCCTTGATCACTGCCCTGTCCTCATCAGCAGTGAAATTGGGACATATGCGTCCTGCAGCTGTGTCCTTTCCGGACATATTGGTTTCTGTGGGTGAGAATATGCAGCCATTAGCACTACAGGCAGATCTGTATGTGACACCCCCTGAGGAAGGCAAGGTGCTAAAGCACTGGGGCAGTGTATCATGTGCCATCTTTCAAATTTCAGGAGCATTAATTAAATTCCTATCTCAAGGAACAGAGTTGTGCATGACTATTTTTTGGTCTATTGGTTTAAGGGCCAATGGAGCACTGGTCCTATTGAACTTGTGACTGTGGAGGGTGGCTTTCCTCTGAACTAGTGCACCCACTGGTTTGTCTGGCACAGGTAAAACATCTTGTTGAAATTATTAGATCTGTATGTGTGCAGGCACGGTGTCTGGCTGCTGCAGGGTCATAGCACCATGTCTGCATACCTCTCACCTGCCTGCTGTGCATACCTGGAACAGGACATGGGACAGTCAGGGACAGCTGGCCAATGCCAGGATCAGATATGTAGCACTGGTACATATAGCTAACATGTCCTGCACACGTGTCTGGTGTTGTTTGCCATGTACCACCAGAGGATGGTCTGGCCTGCAACATACATGTTGTCAATCTGTGGTACCATGCTACCCAACACAACAGAAACAGCCCCCCCATACCAAACCTACAGTAGTTGGAACATTGGGACACTGTGGGGCACTCTCATGGACATGCCTGTTGATCAGGAACAGGTGAGCGGTATGGTTGTATGCCCTAATCTTCACACTGTCATTTTGTGCTGCCACACACTGCCTTTGGATGAATGTAAACTTACCTTCAAGGATGCAATTTCTCTCAGTCACCTGAGCTCTGTGGAGGTACATTCAGGAGCATTTATGGCTCAGGGCATGCAAATGAGATTGGTAGAATCTGTAATGAGATACTAAACAGGTGAGATGCTCCTGAATCTGGCAATGAGCTGATTTGGGAGCAATGTCTGAGAATTGCATAATTGCCCCCAGCTCATCCCAATCAGCAAAATGCAACTGCGGTATTGAATGCATCCACAAATGGTGTATTTCTTGTGCATGCATGTAAAACATGGGGCATTTCCTGAATACAGTGCAAATGTCAAGGTGCAATTCTGCGTATGTGCGATGACAGGTTAGTGGCATGACAGGAGTAGTGCAACCTGTCCAGTGTTCCTGACCATGCGATCACCTGCAGGTGTGCATCCACATCCATTTGCACGATGACCACTGTGCGCCTGTCTTGTAGTCTGCGTGTAATGCACAGCAGAGTGAAACTGCATCAATGCACACTTGCAGTTCACAGCATAACACCAGCAGTGTGTGTGGTGAAACTGTACTGTGCATGGCATTGGATTCCACTCACAATATGGTGGATCCATGCAGAGTGCGCATGTACCACCAGTCATGACCCATGACCCTGTGTTCCCACCCATGCGCAGCACTGTGCGCAAGTGCGGTGATGCGCTATTGGTGGCAATTTCACATTGACATGCCACTGCACTGTGTTGCGTGGTGTGGTGCTCGATGGCCAATCATGAATGTAGCATGAATGTGCCATTGCACACCAGTAGCCTGATCTGTGCACACCTGACCTGGTGACACTGAGAGAGAATATGCCATATGCACAGAGAACAGAGCCAAGGGCCAAGAACGGGGGGGGGGGGGAGTTGAGCTCCTCAGCCTTGTGGCACTGGTTCTGCAGGTGGAGAGATAGGTGTTTGGGTCAGCTGACCTCACTGATCCCCGCTCAGTGGTGTGAGCCAGGATAACTGGGCAAGTGGTGTGCAGGACAGGGGTTGTCCACACTGGCAAGCAATGCAGGCACCATTACAGTGATCTGCAGCACAGGGACCTGAACAAGTTGAGAAGCCTCCAGGAACGTGTGTGCAGGGGTGCAGTGCTACACCCAGGTAAGTTACAGTACACTGCATATACACAGGCAGGCTGGGGTATGTGTCCATGGGGGGGTGCTGACACACTGTACACCACCACACACACACATATCTAAACACACACACACACACGTGTGGACTGCGGGCCACACTCAGAGTGTGCTGTGCTGGCATGACCACCGGGAGAAGCCTCGTGCAGCATGGTGCATGAGTGAGGGTGCATGGCTACTGTGGCCTGCACATTGTGGTACAGCCATTGGCATGGAATACATCCAGTTGTACACACACATGGTGGGCATGGGCTGGGGTGCTGTGTGTTGCTGCACAAAGCCAGGGGCACCTTCACTGGGGCACTGTGAGGGTGTTACCATCAATGCATGCTGGCACTGGTGTTGTTGCTGGGGGCCAGTTGGGATCAACACATCTCCAGTCTCCTCACCATGCTCTCTGCTTTTGCTCCTCTTGCAGGGCCAGCAAGCAGGTGGAGGGCCATGGCTGCAGTGGAGGCCAGGCACAATATTGCTGGTGTCGGAGCCCATGGACAGGGATGTGCTGCTGCAGGTGAGTGTCTGTCTTGTGCATCCTCTGTGTGTTCAAGGGGGTGGTACCCTCTGCAGGCAATTACTGGTCCCTTGTGCATGTATGTGTGCTGC
Organism: Neoceratodus forsteri; assembly: GCA_016271365.2. Classification (NCBI taxonomy): domain Eukaryota; kingdom Metazoa; phylum Chordata; order Ceratodontiformes; family Ceratodontidae; genus Neoceratodus; species Neoceratodus forsteri. The sequence goes on along the minus strand of CM057455.1, from coordinate 1,114,380,147 downwards.
TGGATGTGTGCACACAAGGGGTGTGGGCATGGCAGTGCATGCTTGGGCCACAGTGCACTTGGCACCTGTGTGTCCATCCACCTTGTGCACATATCATGTGCACCGTGGGCACCTTGTGGTGCTTCAATGGTGTTTGGACAGGGCCTGCACACCTGTGCTACCTGCTGGTATCTGCACATGCTGTGTGGAGCATGGCTGTGTGCCCCTCTGTGCCTACCTTTACATGCACATGTGGGCCATGTGCTTTTTGAGTACCATTGCAAGGTCACAGTGAGGTGCTGGGTGCCAGCCTGTTGCTGACATGCGGTGTGTCTGGTGGGCTATCGGCCATTGGTGTGGTGGATGCCTCCCACACACTTGCATGAGGGGGGGCAGTGTGGAACATGGCACTTAGTACCTGTTGTCTGTGTCCCGTACTGTAGGTCCAATGTGTGTATGGCCACATGTCCACAATCGACTGCACATCAGGAAGTTCTGTGGCTAGCAGGGATCCAGCTCCAGAGGGCAATGTGGAGGACATTACATCCACTCTACAGGTGCCAATGATAGCTCCTGCAGGCACTGACCCTGCTGGTCAGAGTGCTTAGTCCCAGGGGTCATAGGGGTGGCTGCTGTGCTGCAGCACATCCTGCACATTATGGGCATGAACTTAAGTATATAGCCCCTTTATGTTCTACCCCAAATTCCTTGCCCATCCACAATGTCAGTTGCTGTACCCTGTTCCCCCACACACACACCTTCACCCTCCTGTACCATTGTTTTACCTGTACAGACCCCACTACCTTCCCCATTCCTACAGTCAGTTGATATTGTAAATAGTTTATTGTGTTACTTTGAATGTTACTAAACTATTTTCTATTGCAATCGGAGTCTGTGATCATTCACTGTACCTTGTGCATGTTGTCTGTTTTGCCTGCTGCTGTCCTCTGTCCCTTTGTTACCATCCACATGTGTGCACCTGTGGTACTGTGCATACATGCATCCTGTCCCCCTGTCATGGCAGCCTCACTGTGTGCCCTCCTTGTTGCCTGTGGCATGTGGGTGGGTGTTGAGACATGCTACCTTTCCCAGTGCCCCTGTTCTGTGTGTGGTGCATGTGGGCTGCATCTGTTGCGCTGGTGCCCTGTTGTTGTGCGGCTCTGCTGGTGGTCCACATTGCTTGTGGGCATGTTACACCTATGTGGGACATGGAATTTGGCCTGTCTGCCATTGTGCCTGTCCACCTGTGTGCTCCTGTGTGGCATCTCCATTGTCCACACCACTGGGTTCCCGTGCACCAGGTCGTGTCCTGGAAATTTGTCAATGCTGCACGGTGCCCCACGGCAGCTGTGGCACACCTTAACAGGCACCCCTGGGCATGTCATCTGTGCCTGTTGGGCTCCTGTGTGGGGTGTGTCAGGTGCTTCCAGGTGTTTCCCTGTATGCTCTGTCTGTGCACCTCTTCAGCTCTTGCTACTCTCAGGCCCTTTGGCACTCTGGTCGGTCCCTGCCAGTGTGTTCCCCTGCATTTTGCCACTGCAGTTTCCCCCATTGCTCCTTTATCCCTTGCTTACTTGCTCCATATTCACTGTTATGCTGCCCTGGGTGCTTTGGCACATCCTTGTAGCGCTGGGGCATCTCACGTTGCACTGTGCCACATCTGTGCAAGTCACAATGAAGAAGCGCGCTGTGCATCTTATGGCACATCCTTCTGTGAATCGATTTGTATGGGGACGGTGCACCTTAGTTGGGCCAGTGCATCTCATTTGCACCCTGTGCATCTGCTTTGTGAATCCTGCACTTCATGTTAAAAGAGAGTTGATGAGAGGCAAGCCAGAGCTGAAGCTGGTTGAAGTTATGCTGTAATCTGGTTGCCACATCTGGGTGGGACTGGCCAGAGGTGAACAAGACAGTGTTGTCTGCATACATATGGATAGAACAGGATGTGTAGACAGTTGGCAGGTCATTTTGAAATATTGAGAAGAGCAATGGACCAAGCACTGAGCCATGAAGGACTCCAGTTTTGATGCGGAGTGGAGGGGAGATGGAATCAGCAATTCTGACAGAGTGGGTCCTACCTGTGAGGTAGGATCTAAACCAGTTTGTAGCAGGATCTAAGAGACCAGCTGAGGAGAGGGAGTGGAGTTAGAGGGTGTGGTAGACACTGTCAAAAGTGAGGTTGACAAAGATGGCAGATGTAATTTAGCCACTGTCCATCTCTGAGAGGATGGAGTCAATGAGCCTGAGAAGAGAGATTGTGGTGGAGTGGTCTTTCTGAAACCCAGACTGGTAAGGGGTGAAGAAACAGGAATCAGAGAGAAATGCAGAGACTTGGGAGAGAACCAAGCATTTTGGGAGCTTAGCAGAGGTGGGAAGCAATGAAATTGGATGATAGTTCCCAGGGGATGCAGGATCACCACCCTTTGGGGATGGGGAGCTGATGAGAAGGAGAGGTTGAGGATTACAGATAGAGGATATGCAATAGATGGGGCAGAACGGTAGAGATGCTTAGGATTAAGCTCATCAGGTGAGCAGCTTTTAGAAGGGTTAAGGGCCATAAGGGCATCATGGGTGGCAGCAGGTGAGACCATGGAGAAAGAGAAAGGGAGATGCTAAAGAGGCTGGGGTACATTAGATGAGGTTGCTGGTAGGGGAGGAGGTGGAGGGAGAGATGCCAGGAAGGCTGAGTCACATGAAGTAAAGTAAGAGTTGAATTCCTGAGCCACTGCTGCATGATGAGATACAAGGGAGTTATTTATTTTGATGAGAAGGGTAGGGGGCTGTGAGGTGGGGGTGGTTGGGCATGGACTGCCTTCCAGAATTTGGAGGGCTGTCGATGTTGTTTTGAAATGTGGATTTGAAGTAGTCTGCCTTCACTAGTCTGACAACTTTGATACATGAATTGCATGTTACATAGTCACTAGGTAGATTAGATGCCTTATGCTTTCTCCAGGCCTGATCACATGCCCTGAGACAGGCTAGTAGTTCAGGGGAGACCCATGGGAGATGGTTACCATGAACCCTAGTGCATGTAATAGGTGCATAGTGGTTCCAGGTTGTAAGGAAGTGACCCTTGAAATAGGCTATGGCATAATCCACAGTAGGAGTTGAGGTTAGAGGGGACCAGACAGTGTGGGCAAGGTCCTGAAGGAGGGGGTTAAGGTCCAGAGATCTGTGGAAGTGAATTTGCAGAAATCTGGGGAGCAGTCTGGGCCTAAAGCCTTATGGATTATAAAAGTCAAGTGGTGGTCACTAATGATGTCAGGTAGGATACCCGACTTTATGACTCTGTGAGGGTGGGTGATAAGGGCCCAGTCTAACAGGGAGTGGTTTAAAGTTATGGGGCCGGATATTCATAAATGCGCCAAAGGCCAGCACAACCCCAGTGCAGCGCAACTCAACTGTGCTATGGCAAAGTGACTGCGATATTCAACAGTTGTACACTGTGGCATGCGCCAGTACAACACTGCTGAATATCACAGGGATGCGCTATGGTGCAGTCTGAGGTGCGCCAGGAAGCAACCCGACACGAGCCATAGCACATCCAGGGATGCGCAAGGGGCAGCAGAAGATGCACCAAGGCACAGCAGGAACAGTCACAAGCACTGCAGGGAGCTGGGCAGTGAGGAAGGTGGGGGGAATGGTGGAGGGAGGTGGGGGAACCAGGTCAGGAACACAGGCAGTGACACACAGCCGGCCCACAGGTGACCATCGCCCATGGAGCGCAGTCATGCAGCTAGCCCCCCCCCACACCGGGGCAGTGGAAGCATGATATAGGTGGCACCCACGGCCAAGGATGAGCCCCCACTGGCCACCACCTGCTGGATGGCACACCCCAACCGGTCCAGACAACAGCATTCCACACCCTGGCACACGGCACCCAAGACACACACCACACAGCCTGTACAGCCAGTCCATGGCTACTCCAAGGCACAGCCACTGACCAAGGGGTATTTCACCACCATGCACGGTCCACACAATGACACTGGTGCACCACACAGCCACCCACCACACCATTGCAGCATGGACCCACTCACCAGCTGCAAAGCAGACATGGACACAGATGGGTAAACAAGTAACAAATATATTTTGAATTAAACAGCAACAATGGAGCACAACAGTTGAAAACAATGGGGAGGGTAGGTGAGAGAGGGAAGGGGACAGGGGACAGGATCCATACTGTTGGACAGGGGAAGGTAGGGAAAGGTAGGTCAGAGGCAGGAAGGGAGCTGGAGAACATCAAGGCCGGCCATAGCCTGCTGCCACCTGGTGCCTCCCCCTGCGCCAGTCCCTGAGCAGCATCTGCTTCATCTGGTCTGCAGTCTCCATTGTGTGCAAGGTAATGAGGATAATCTGTCATAGAAGGCAACAATACAGTGACAGGCGGGAACCCCTTTGGACACCTATGGCAAAGGAAGGGAGAAGTGATCAGTGCATATCCATAACACCCGAGCCCCCCTTATGTGCAGCGGACAGTGGGAACAGATGCCCCTGGAGTGGCACCCTGGCCACCCGCAGTGGGTGGGCCTATGCCTGCCACCAACCCGGCAAGCCACGGCAGTGTATAGCGCTGGACACCGCAGCCCAAGGGCCACCCGACTGCACAGTGGCAGGCAGGAGACATGGTGCTGCAGGGGAACCACAGCGGCACTGGTGGCAGCTAGATGCAGACCCAGCCCACCAACAGCTGCCACACAGATGCAATGGTCACCCCATGGTGCCATGCACACTGCACAGAGTGCTGCACACAGCTGCCACAGCACAAGGCACAGGAGGCCATGGCCTTACCCCAACCCCCGCCGACTACCCTGCACAGCAATGTGGGAATGCACAGTGCCTACCTGCACTGTGTGTGTGCCAGTCCTGCTGCTGCACCTCCACCACTGCTAGGTCCTGCTCTCCCAGCTGAGGGTCCCACCCCTGGCACATCTCTGATCTTCAGGTCCTAGGACTGGAACACAGACAGGCACACATCAGAACACAGCCACAGCATGGGCCCACCACCCCACCCCCAAGCACAGTGTGTGCCCCAGCTGGGCAAGGCCACAGGGCAGTGGTGCAGTGCACCCAGTGACTGTCAATGCCATGCCACAGGGCACACAATGACAGGCTCCCCCGGTATGGCATGCAGCTCTGCCAACACCATGATACAGTGGTCGTGCACAGATGCAGTATGAGCCCACTTACCTGGCCTTGGCACAGCCCCCCCCCCCGCGGACATGTACCTGCAGTGCCCTCAGTCGCTCCGGGTCCCTCCTCATCAGATCACTGTACTGGTGGTGGCACTGCTCCCTGGTATGCTGCACCCCTGTGGCCTGGACCAGCCCATCAGCAACACCCTGCCACACCTCTGTCCTGGGCCGCTGCAGGGGCTGCTGCCCGAACAGGCTGGCAACATGGGGCTCCAGCTGGGCCACTAGGTTGACAAGTTCCACCTGGCTTCAGTTCCGTGAACATTGGACAGCATGGCGCGCCATGGTGCAATATGTAACCAGCGATACAAAATGGCACCCAGTAGCGCATGTGCACAACATGCACAAGATGCTCACCTCGTGAGAAGATGCGCTGCCTCCAGCAATCACACAACTCCAGAGATGCATGGTGTGGGTGTGATCACACTGGCACATGGAGCAGGGATCCAAAGAGGGCATAGGGAAGGGTGGGGGTCAGGGGTCAGCCCATGCAATGTGCACATGGGCACCATAGGTCCCATGATGCATGGTGCACAATAGGGTCAGTAGAGCACCATGCCCCATGGGCCCAATAGCGCCCGAGCACCTTAGGCCCAATAGCACCCAAGCACCATAGGTCCCAATGGTGCCCAAGTGCCATAGGCCCCAATAGTGCCCTAGCACCATAGGCCCAATAGTGCCCGAGCACCATAGGCCCGAATAGCACCCGAGCACCATAAGCCTAATAGTGCCCGAGTGCCATAGGATCCATGGCGCATAGGGTACTATGGCCCCCTATAGCACAACTAGCGCACCGTGTGCAATAGGTGGTAGCACATGCCGTGGCACATGCGCACTGATGAGGGCACATTGCGCATGTCATGGCATTGCACCACGACATGTGCCAAAGCAAGTTCATTGCACAAGGCACAAGAGAGTGCTATTCAGCCTTCATATGCAGATAAGCTCATTAGCCTATCCGCGGTGTAATGGGGATATTTGTATGTCATTACCATTGCACACCAGCCCATTTGCATGTGATGCGCTATAAAGGTGTCATACAACAGCACAGGCCATGGACCGGTATTGCAACCATCAGAGGTAAGTTGCGCCTGCTGAGGGAATGGCCAGCACAGCAGGATGGATGGCTGGGGTGGGCCACTGCAGCCACTAACCACATCTTCATGTCCACAGATAACAACATGTCTGATCATGAGGAGGGTGAGGAGCGTGGGCCTGCCCTCAAGCGCAGGCCCAACTTTACTAAAGCGGAGGCAGATGCCCTGTTCAAGGCATGCCTCGACAGGGAGCCATTGCTGAGTGGTGCCACTGGCACACCCCAGGCCAGGGCCGCAGCATGAGAGGCTGGCAGTGGCCGTGAACCAGCAGAGCAGCCACCAGTGTTCTGCACAGGAGTGCAAGAAGAAGTTGGGCACTGACAAACATTGGATCAAGGAGAAGGTGGCGGCCATATGGGCTGCCAGGTCAGCCACAGGTGGGGGCCATTCTGCCGTGCCACAGCTCATGGCAGAGGAGGAGCTGGTGGTAGCCACCATGCGGTGCAGCACTGTCAACGGTGTGCCGGGCGGTGGCTTCCAGACCTCAGGGAGCCCATCACTGCATGGTAGGTATGGCGGCACGGGGGCGTGGATGTTTCGGCAGCACTAACGCATCTGTGTTCCCTTACAGTACCGGCTCACCAGCATGCAGTGGCAGGGGTACCTGTGGCTACCATGGGGGCATGCCCCGCACCAGAGGATCAGCTACCCACCTCCATGGGCATCTGGAGGCCCAATCGGCTGCAGCACAGCACCGCCATCCAGCCCTCTGGGGGGCTGTCACAGACCTCCCTGTGGCCTTTGTGCAGCCTGGGGCTGCTGGGCAGCTGCACCTCATGCCCACGGTGGCCGTGTGTCCATGCAGTGGACCTGATGTGTGCGCCACCCTGTTCACTATCTGCAGCCACCACCCTATGTGCACATGGGCATTGTGTTTGTGTGCATGACACAGTCGTGGCATCTGTGTGTTGTGCCACACGCTGCCCATGTATGCACCTTCCCAGCCACTAGCCCATGTAGCATTTGTGTGATGATGCCATCACAGCACTGGTTGTGCATGTGCACCAGTGCCCTGTATCTGATCCATGCCAGTACTAGCGTCTGGGCACATGTCTGTGGGTGCCAGTGTGTGCGTGGGTGTGTGTGTGTTGGTTGCTGTACAGTGCTGCTTGGTGATGCGTATGGCTGAGTGGCATGGCCCCACTGCCCCTGACCCACACCTGTGTGTGCATGCACATGGCCATGCCCGCACATGCCTGTGTGCCCTGTCACTATGTCTGTTCTGTGCATGGGTGTTGGTCCACCTATCTGAGTGCGCTATAGTGCTCCTGTGAAATTGTGTCACGCTGCTGGCATGCCATCCTCTGGAGCCAGGGATCCCTCCACCTGGGGGGGCCGCCCAACACCCCTGGCCCTTCGCCCGCATTGTCCCAACTGCTGTTCCCCTCCTCGGCCTCGACAGCTATTCCACCATCAATGGCCATGTTGTGCAGTATGCAGCAGGCCAGGAATAGGCCACAGGCCTTTGAGGGGCTGTATTGTAGGGCACCGCTGGACCTGTCTAGGCAACAGAACCTTGCCTTCAGCATCCTGAACACACACTCAATGATGTTCCGCATGCTGGCGTCTGCCTCATTGTACCATTCCTCCACTGGGGATGACGGGTGCCCATAGGGGGTGAGCAGCCAGGGCCTGAGTGGGTAGACACTGTCACCTGTTTGGACAGAGATATGGTTAGCTTGATGTCCTCTGTCACTGTGCCCCATGCCCTTCCCAGGTGTGCTCACCGGCACCCGGCCCTGCCCACCCCTTGCCCTGCTGTATCCAGCTGCCTCTGGGCATGCCATAACCACTAGGTGACCTGTGGGGATGTCCCCCCCCTCTCAAACCTGTAGTACAGTGCTGAGCTGTACCAGATGAAGGCATCATGTGCACCCCCAGGGTGTGTGGCACAGACATTGGTTATGTGCTCCCTGGCATCACACACCACCTGGCAGTTGATACTGGGGTAGCCCTTTCTGTTGACATATGCTGCCCCCTCCGGGCCAGGTGGCATGCAGATGCCCACATGGGTGGAGTCAATGGCCTCTAGTATGCCAGGCATCAGTACTACCCTGTGGAACTCCTGCATGGTTGCTGTATGCTCTGCCTGTGTGCTGGGGAAGTGGATGTATTCTGCAGCATGTGGCAGCAGGGCACTGAGGAATTGTGTGAGGAGCCGTGACTTGGCCAACTGGGTTATGGCTGTGGGTTCCCCTGTTGGTCTCTGGAAGGTGCCCGTTGTGATCAGGCACATGACAGCTGTTACCTTTATCTCCACTGTCAGGGTGTGGCTCCATCTAGTGGGTGCCTGCATCTCCTCACTGCACAGCTCACAGAGCTGCCTCAGAATCACCCAGTTCAGGTGATACCGGCCCATGATCTCCGTGTCAGTGTGGATCTCAAAGCTGATGAAGGGACGGTACCACCTGTTCTGGGCGTACCACAGCTGGGCCCTTCCACAGCCACTTCACTCTGCCTCCTGCCTCCTCACACCCCTCATTATGGCCTCCATCTGGAATGCCATACTGGCCATGACCCCTGTTGTCCTCTCACCCCCTGGGCGTCTGGCTCCACTGACGCTCCCAGCTCAGTGGGGCAGTGCCTGTCGCTCTGTAGGACCCCCTCCTGTGTTCCCTGCCCCTGGCTGGCTGTTGCCTGTGGGCACTGTCCCCACCCCCTGTGGGTGCCTGTGTCACTCCCTTTTGGTCTTGTGGCTCCGTCACACACCCACTCTCTCGCACTTCCTCCATCAGCCTCCCTGTCTGTCCCACTCTCTCTCTCTTTCTCTCTCAGTCTCTCTCTCTCTGTCTCACTCTGTGTCTCTCTCTGTGTCTCCTTCTTTCTCTCTCTCTCTGACAGCTTGTCTGTCTCGCTCTGTCCTGCTCCCCTCTGGTGCAAGTGCCCTCTTCCAGCTTACTCCCTGTTTTTATAGGCTTAAGTCTGCTCCACACATCTGGCAGTTGTTCCTCACTTGGTCAGGGGTTGAATATCGCACTGTGCCACATATTCATGGGTACGCCCCTTGCCCTTGCACATGCATTCATTACTATTCTGCATTGGTGCACTGCTATCTGTGCTGCACTGTTGCTCCCGCTGAATATTGCTCTATGGTACATCTTCACAGTTGTGCATGCACAACCCTGTTGCACCATGTGCAACTGCTTTGAATATCCAGGCCTTAGAGTTCAGCCGGGTGGTTTCAAGGATTACTTGAGCAAGATTATTTACAGCAACTTTGTTCCAGCTTTGCTTAGTGAGGGAAACAGCCAGTTTTGGTTGAAATCTCCCAGAAGAACAGTTCACCCGTGCTGGAGTATAACACAATATTGGTGGTGAGTTCAGTTGCAACTGTGGAGGGAATGCTGGGGTGGCAATAAACACTCATGAAAGATGGGAATGGTGAAGGCAAGGAAAACCAAATGACAAGGGCCTCATATGCTGCTGAGAGGGAGGTTGAGAGAACAGTGGCAAATTGGAGGGAGGAAGAAATATACATTGCCGCTCCACCTTCTCTACTAACGTTGTCTTGACTGGAGATGGAGTAACCAGGGATAGAGATGGAGTGGTCAGGTATCTTGTGACTGAGCCAAGTCTCAGAGAGGATAAGGATATCAGGAGTGAGTGAGGCTACCATAACTTGGATGAGATCAAATTTGGGTAGTATGCACCGTGTGTTAAGGTGCAGGATTTTGAGGCCTTTAGTGAGAGCAAGCGGATCAGAGGAGGGACCATTATTTTTAACCACGGTCCCTGTGATATCATAGGCTATAGGACCAGGGTTTTGGTGGATACTACCAGAGGTGAGGAAGAGGAACGCTATGATGAGGTGATGGAGTTTTGGAGACTTGTACCATGGCAGAGAAGCATGCCATTTACTATTGGGGTTAGGGGAAGCAGGAGATGCTGAAATAGTAATAAGGAGCCTAAGAATAGCAAAGGAGTTGGGGATGGATATTAAAGAAGCATCAGGAAGGTGAAGGAAGTGAGACCAGAATAAGCGGAGGGGAAAGGATGATTGCACAGATGAAGGTGGGGATGAAGGGAGTGGGGATATAATGTATTGGTGGGTCAGTTGTAGGGGGTGAAGGGTAGATAGGGAAGTGGGGTAAGCAAGGATGGGAAGAGATGAGAAGGAAGGAAGGGAGTAAGTTTAAGCATTTTTTTCAGCAGGGTGAGTTAAACACCAGCTTGACAGAAACTGGAGGGAGCATACAAAAATGACCGAAGCCTGGATGAGCAGAGCTTCAGGTAGGAGCTGGGTGAACAGCTGACTTACCTAGGGTAGTGGTGGAGAGAAAGGAGGTGGCTCACGTAATGCGAAAAGACATCTAGTAGTGGAGGTGTAGGGCGAAGAGAGACAAGGAGGGAGATGTAATTGCCTTCATGTGGCTGAGGTTTATAGGCTGCTAATGGGAAACCCAAGACTTTAGAATTTTACACACCAGATCATGCGACAAAGTAGCAGATCATGTGACACAGCACCGCTATATAAGAAATTGCCCAGATAGGGCGGCTGGGTGGGGAGCTGGTGCACAGCACCAGTGGGGAAGATCTTGGGGGAGCGAGTGAACCTACGTGATCCTTCGGGAGGGCGGAGGCAGGCAGTTGTGGCAGCAGTTTGTAAAGCCATACCGTGGGTCAGGAGCAGCACCCGATCAACATTTTTACATTGTCTCTGTACCAGTCTGAATTGTAACCATGACTCCTGTGCTGCAGTTTTTATTTTACTTCTAATATGTAAGTGTTGTTTTTTTCTTTTTAACAGTTTTTTAGTGACTCATTTAGCCACTTAGGCTTAATACCTTTATTATTGAACTTCTTTATTTTCATTATGTGCCTGTCACATATAGTGAATATTTGGTGTTTAATTATATTCCACATTTCAGGTACAGATTTATCTGTTAATAAGTTTTTCCATTTAATGTTTCCTAGGTCTTCCAGGCTGTATATGTCTTTTATTTGCTGAACTAATATTATAAATTTCTCTGCATCATTTTGTTAAGGGAACATGCTCTTTTACTGAACACAGGACACTATTTTGATCGTTATTCCTCAGTGGGGCATTTACTTTGGATATACAGGTACTACAATATCCCTAAACTCAGTTTCCTGAGTCTCGGGATACTGACCCAAGTGGCCTGAAAGTCATTATGCCAAAACAATCAGTGGCCCAAAGCTACTATTTCAGTCATCTGATTGTAAAATTTACAGAGCGAATTGGGGGTCTTCACCCCTCAACCTCCCATGTGGGGGGCTCTGCCCCCCCACACCCCCTGTAACTAAAATATCTAACTCCGAGGGGGAGTGGACTTCGGAGTTAGAAAAAAACAATTACAGGGGTGCAACAATGCAAAATGTTGCAGGACACAAAGCAGGATAGAACCTGTGCCTCCCAGAACATGCTGGCTGAGCTGCCAGTGGTTTAGCCCACAACACCACCAGGGTAACTCGGCCAGCCTTACCAATTCCTGCACTATTTCAAGTGCATGTACCGGGGTAAGATAGCAAAGCATCAGATCCGCTACCATACCCCTGTAATGTCCATCGGGTTTCCTCACTGTTGGGCTGCTCATTGTCTGGCTACTGAACCTGTCAGGCAATAGTGCCCGGGCAGGTCAGCGTCGAGACAGTCGGCCTCAGCAAACTATAAGGGTACCTTTACTTTATAGTTAGTGATTTCAATTTCCTTTGTTGCTTGGACTATGTCCAAAATCTTGTCCTTTCTTGTAGGTTTGTCCACATATTGCATCAGCCCCAGTTGATCTTGTAGCCTTAAGATGGTTAAGCTATGTTGCATAATAGCTTCTAGTTTTTTTCCAGTTAATATCATCATAATTTAGGTCTCCCATGAAGACCACTCTTCTCATTTCACATGCCATTTCAAGTTCATAGTAAATCTGTTCTATGACTTTGCTACATATTCCACAGGGTCTATATCATACCCTAGTAATAATGTGTCCATTTATTCCTGTATCTATTCTGATCCATACTGATTCTGCACCCCTATTTCCACAGTACTGGGCATATACATCGTGGACAAAATATCATGGAACAGTACAAAGCAGGCTAATCATCGCTGTCTACAGTTTCGGCATGGAAAGATATTGCCAACCCAAACCCCATGGGCAGTGCACAGGACGAATAGGCAAGGTGCCATCCAAGACCCCATCCCACTGAACAATGGCCTCAGGCACTGTAACTGCAGCCAGCCACACTGTGATGGCCAGTCGCCCCTGCCCCAACCCGCTGCGATGTGGTAGACTACATCCCTGGTGTCTAGTGGACCCCAACCCCTACACCACCCCAGCAGGTAGATGCCGGCCCCCGCACCCCCTCCCGACATACCCCGACAACAGGCGGGTGGTCAGCACAGCTCTCCACACACTGCCATGGCTGGCTGCTCCACTGAATGAACTGAATGAGAGCATATACATGTACGCACTCATTCAGTTTGTTCAGTGGAGCAGCTAGCCATGGTGGTGTGTGGAGGTCTGTGCTGGCCGCCCGCCCATTGTTGGGGTATGTCGGGAGGGAGTGTGGGGGTTGGGCATCTACCTGCTGGGGTGGTGTAGGGGTCGGGGGTCCACTAGACACCAGGCATTTTAGTCTACCACATCATGGTGGGTTGAGGCAGGGGGACTGGCTATCACAGTGCAGCTGGCTGCAGTTACAGTGCCTGGGGCCATCGTTTAGTGGGATGGGGTCTCTGTTGGCACCTTGCCTATTCATCTTGTGCACTGCCCACACAGTTTGAGTAGGCGATATCTTTCCATGCTGACATTGTAGATGGCGATGATTAGCCTGCGTTGTACTGTTTCACTATATTTTGTCCGTGATGTATATGCCAGGTACCATTTCCACATTTAATTTTATCTGAGATATTGGTTGATTGTATAGCATTTGATATACTGGATATGCTGCGACTACCCCCTTCTTTTTTTCTTCCTCTCCAGATAATATCGTGTATATCCTGGTATTTCTTTCCCTCATTCATCTTTTTCTGGCCACCAGGTCTCTGTTACAAAGGTCATGTCAATGTCCTTATGTATTTCCAGTACTGCCTCAAGTTCTTCTTTTTTTTCTGTAGACTCCTTACATTTGCCAGAAAACATTGTATTTCTCTTTTGGGAGATCTGTTTATTTTAGTAGGTTTTCATATCCTGTTTTGTTTGGGTATAGCAGTTTTACTATACCTTTCACCTCCCTGTATTCAGTTTAATTGTTGTTTAGGGAGTTTATTTTTGATCAATGTTACCAGAGTTTTTGTCCCAGTGCTAGTTAGGTGAAGGCAATCTCTGGCATACAGTTTATCAGTTTGAAAAAAGGTATCCCAATTATCTATGAATGTCACTTCTTCACTAGTGCATTTATTTTGTTAACATGTATTGATTCTTTGTATAGTATTATTTTTTCTTTATGGCATTTCATATTTGACAATAACCCTGATATTATTGATCTCTGCCCTGCATTCTTTGTCATTTCAACGCAGTCCATTATTTCCTCCACAATGTCCTTTTTGTGGTCCTGTCCTATATTATTTATTCCCTCATCCAAAACTAGTCTGGTTATTGATTTCACACTCCAACAACCATGGAAGCCTGCTTTTGATATACTTCACATGGGCCCCTGGCAAGCAGTTTACCACTGTATTAGGTTTGTTAGTTTCACATATTGTAGAGTGTTTTTCCTGAGGATCAAATCACCAATTACCAATGCTTGCTTCTCCTGTTCTATAGAATCATGCATTTTAGTAGCAATATCATCATTTGTGCTTAGGGGTACATACGTATTGAATAGTTCAATCTTGGTGTTTCCCAGTGTCCAACTCCTTTTACTTTTTGGCATCTTCAATATTTTGGTCCAATTCATATGGTCAGTATCGCGGCTATTCTTTTCTGTAATGCTAGGATTTTGTTCATAGCCACCCAGCCTCTCATAGAAACATAGAAACATAGATTTTGATGGCAGATAAGGACCGCTTGGCCCACCCAGTCTGCCCATTTCCCTACCTAATGGATAAGCTGCAGATCCTAGTTAACCAGCAGCCTACTTCTTCTTCCTACCCCAACCCCCTAGAATTGTCTTATGACTGTCCCATGCATGCTTGAATTCCACCACTGTTTTTGACTCCACAACCTCCTCCGGAAGGCCGTTCCACGATCCACAACCCTCTCTGTGAAAAATACTTCCTTACCTCTGAGCCACCCCCTTCTATCTTCAAATTGTGCCCCTTGTTCTTGCACACCTCTTTTGAAAGATGCTACCCTCTTGACTTTGTTGATTCCCTTGAGGTACTTGAAAGTTTCTATCATGTACCCTCTCCCTCCTTTCCTCGAGGCTATACATATTCAGCTCTTAAGTCTCTCTTCATATGTCTTCCGGCAGACCCTGCACCATTTTAGTTGTCCTCCTCTGGACAGCCTCCATCCTGTCTATGTCTTTGCGGAGATTGGGTTTCCAGAACTGCATGCAGTACTCAGATGGGGTCTCACCAACTGTCTGTACAGAAGGATAATAACTTGTTTTCTACTGGTGATGCCTCTCCTATGCATCCCAGTATCCCCCCAGCCCTCCTTGCTGCCCTCTCACATTACTTGCCCACCTTTAGGTCATCTGATATGACTACTCCCAGGTCCCTTTCCATTTTTGTTGTTGTTAGAATCTCACCCCCCATTGTGTACTCTTCCCCTGGGTTTTTGTTTCCCAGGTGCATTACCTTGCACTTCTTAGCACTGAATCTAAGCTGCCATACATTTGACCATTCCTCTAACCTTGCCAAGTCCCTTCTCATCCTTTCCATCCCACCTTGTGCATCAATTCTGTTGCAGATCTTTGTGTCATCTGCAAAGAGACATACTTTTCCTTCCAGACCCTCTGCAATGTCGCTTATAAAGACATTGAAGAGGACCGGTCCTAATATTGAACCCTGCGGTACCCTACTAGTATCCCCCCCTTTCTTCAGAGTGGACTCCATTTACTATTACTCTCTGTGTCCTATTCTCCAGCCATTCTTTACCCAGGCTGTCATCTTAGACCCACTCCCAGGCTGGCTAACTTGTATATTAATTTTTTGTATGGGACTGTGTCAAATGCCTTGCTAAAGTCTAGGTAGGCCATGTCCACAGCCCCTCCCTGATCTACTACTTTGGTCACCCAGTCAAAGAAATCTATCAGATTTGTCTGGCATGACCTTCCCGCTGTGAATCCATGCTGCCTTGGGTCCTGAGCCCCTCTGGCCTCTAGATACTCAACAATTCTTTCCTTCAGAAGTGATTCCATCATTTTCCCTACCACTGAGGTTAAACTAACAGGTCTGTAGTTTTCTGCTTCTGCCTTGCTCCCACTTTTGTGAAGGGGAATCACATCTGCCCTTCTCTAGTCCTCGGGTACCACCCCATCCTCCCATGATTTGTTAAAGAGGGTAGTCAGTGGTGTCACTAGTTCTACCCTTAGTTTTTAGAATTCTGGGATGAATCCATCAGGCCCCATTGCTTTGTTCACCTTCAGTTTTAAGAGTTCTTTCAGAACCCTTTCTTCTGTAAATGGGCTGGTATCAACTTCTGTATCCAGAGTGTTTCTACTGTTTGTTTTAGGTACCTCCCCCACTTCCTTTGTAAATGCTGAGCAAAAATATTTGTTTAGTATCTCTGCCTTTTCACAGTCACCCTCTGCCCACCCTCCCTCCTCTTTATTAAACCTCACTAACCCTCCCTTGGTCTTCCTTCGCTCCCTGATGTACCTATAAAAGGTTTTATCCCCTTTCTAAACTGAGTTGGCTGTCTTTTCCTCGGTTTGGGCCTTTGCTGTTCTGACTGCCTTCCAGCTTCCTTTTGCTTTAACTGATACAGTTCTCTGTCCTGTTCCTTCTGTGATTCCTTGTACTTCCTGAATGCTTTCTTTTTCTCTTGAACCTTCACTGCCACTTCCTTTGAGAACCATAGTGGTTTCTTAATCATTTCGTTTTGTTTATTTGCTTCACACAAAGGCTTGTTACCTCTGTGATGGCAGTTTTTATTATTCCCCATTGTTCTTCCACCCCTCCTTCCTGCCCATTTGCTAGTGCATCCTTTAGGCACTCACCCATTTTGGCAAAGTCAGCCCTCCTAAAGTCCAATACTTTTGCCTTTGTATGGCTTGACTCTATTGCTGTGTTTATTGTGAACCATACTGTTCGATGGTCTCTAGTTCTCAGATGGCTACCCACTTTTACATCTGTGATCCTCTCTTCATCTCCATTTGAGAGAACCAGGTCTAAGATTGCTCCCTCTCGAGTGGGCTCCAATACTAATTGTCTAAGGCATGCCCCCTGTAGGGCATCTAGAATAACCCCACTCTTTGAAGTGGCTGCTGCAACTGCACTCCAGTTAACATCTGGCATATTCAGATCACCCATCAGCAATATCTCCCCTTTTTCTGCCATTCTAAGTATTCTTTCTATCATTTCCTTGTCCATTTCCTCCCCCTGAGAAGGGGGTCTGTATACAACCCCTGTGCGGATTGTGGTGCCATTGCCGGTCTCCAAATTTACCCACAGTGCTTCTTCTCCTCCCTGTTTTCCCTTTTGTTCTGTTGCTTTGATTCCTTCCCTTGTGTAAAGAGCTACTCCTCCTCCTCTTTTACCCCCTGTCCCTCCTGTAGATAGTGTATCCTGGTATGTTTATGTCCCAGTCATGGTTTTGTGTGTACCATGTTTCTGTGACTGCCACGATATCCAGATGTTCCTCCTCCATCAAGGCCACTAATTCAGGAAGCTTGTTACTCAGACTACGGGCATTGGTACTCATTGCTCTCCATTTTGTGATGGCTTTACCTTCTTTTGCAGCATCCCCCACTGTCCTGTCTACCTCGGTCTTTTTCTCATTTAGTACCCTGTTTTGTAGGAGAGGCTGGGATTTTCCTGCTGCTTATCAGTGCCTCCCCTTGACTAGTTTAAAAGCTTGCCAATGAAGCATTTAAACTGATTGGTCAAAGACTTGTTCCTTCCTGGACAGATGCAGACCATCCTACCAGTATAGGCTGGTGTCCCTCCAGGTGGAACCCCAGTCCCCAATGAAGCCAAACCCTGTGCTCCACCATTTTTCAACCATTCATTAAACTGCATGGTGCAAAAGTACCCTCGCCTCACTCATGCCATTGACAGGCAGCACCTCAGAGAAGGATATTGTGTGTGCTATTTGTCTTAGGCCCCTCCCCAATTCTACAAAGTTCTTCTGCACTGCTCTAATCTCATGATTAGCCAAGTCATTTGTCCCTAGGTGGACAATGACGTCCAGCTCAGACTCCCATGCAGCTGTTCTCGTGATCCTGAGGATAAGCTTCCTGTCTCTCCAAGCCATGGCACCAGGCAGGCACCTTACTTCAGTTTTCCCTGCTCCCCCCAGTTCTATCCCCCTAATAATTGAGTCCCCCACCAGGAGCTGCTTCCTTTCCTTGTGGTGTCCTCTGCCTACTTCCTGTGGGCCTCCCTTGTGGCAGTTGTCCTCAGCCTCCTTAGTCTCCTCTGCGGATGCATCCATAGGGGAGCTATGCTCCCCCAGAATGGTGTATGGATTGTGGTGTGGAACAACTGACTGGGTGTGCCTCTGTTCCACCATCCTCACCCTCCCTGAGCCCACTGTGGTCCAACTGCTGTGCTTTCAGACCTCTGAGGTAGTGGTGGTGGCTCTGGTGCTCCCTGGATGGGGGAGGTTCCCTTCCTACCATCCAGTGTGGCCTGGGGGAAGGTCTCCTTACTACTGTCCAGTGTGACCTGAAGATGGGCAACTTCCTCCCTCAGGGCAGAGAGTTGTCTGCAAATAGGGCAGCATCTCAGCCTCCAGAAAGACTCCCGGAAGACTGCTGCCCCACAGCCATTACATTGCACTACTCCCCACATTTTATTTTTTTGCATGTGTGTGTGTGATTGGTTTGTAATATAGAAATATATATGTATATTCTGTGCTACCCCTCTACAATTTCTTGTGCCATATAATTTGGTTTCTAGCCTCATTTGTTATAACCTGTTCTGTTAATGTGCTTAGTTTGCTCCTGAGGTGCCCTATTTACTGACATTTATTACACACATAATCACTGACTGCAGTACCTTCTATCCATGCTGTGTAGATGTAACAGATGCAGCATTTTTGAATAATGCCCTTGACACATAACAGTTCTAACATTCCATCTGCTTCATGTTCTACTTCCATACTGTCCATCTTATTACTTGGGGAAAGCTTGTATTTATAGTAGAAGCTAGGCTACATATAGGCAGTTCTAGAGGTACTTCTCCTTGTGCGTACTTACCCAGCTGTTCACTAGTCTAGTGTCCTGCCTTTGTCCCCTTGTCCAAGCAGGACATGCAAGAAACGTGACATGTGATGATGCACGAGTATTTGCATGCGTCTCCGTGTGCGACAACACATGCTCGCCCAGCTTGAGCTATCCCCGCTCGCTCACTTCCTCCCTTTTTAAATTCATGGACCGGCAAGGAGAGATGTTGCGAACATAAATTTCACCATCGAAATTGCTGCAAAACCAGCAATTTTTCCACGTGAAACATTTCACGAACTTCTGCCATTCTGCAAAATTTTTCGCTGGGTGCAAAGTTGTGAATGTTCGCCCGTGGAAAGTGGAATTTTGCCACAAAATGCACAATTTCACCTAAAATGGCAAAGTTTTGTGCAAATTTTGCATTCTGCAGGTGAAATTTCACACTTTGCAGGTGAAATTTTGCATTTTGCAGGTGGAATTTCGCATTTCGCATACACAAAATATTTTGAGAAATGCACTAATTTCTCAAAATATTTTGCGTAACAAAATTTCAGTTTCACACATCTCTTCCCAGAAGTCACGTGACCAGCCACTCGAGACTAACACAAGTTCCCAAATCAAGTTACTTTTAGTTGTAAGTGTTTTACTTCAGCACAAAACCTTTACTAAACACTGCCCAGGTGGTTAAAGTACAAAAACTGAGCCCCCCCAAGTGATTTGTATTCCCTCTGAAACACAAGGAATACAAACTTCTTGTCTGCTACTTCCTGTACCAGCCAATGTTTCACTCAGCGATGCAAAAATGGGATTTAATATCTTTCTGAATGCTTTTGTCGGCTGCTTGCATCTTATTCACTGCCCCACAGCTTTCTAAAACTACAAAACACTGAAGGCCTCTTTATTTATGTTTTCTCTTATGTGACATTGTATTTTTAAATTGTATTTGATTTTTCTGTAAGATGTGTCCTTTCAGATGGAGTTCTGGTATCTTTAGTTGAGTGCTGTACTTGTTATTTATTTTAGCTTTTTTTTATGTTTTGTCCTGCAATACATGATTTTTAAAGGGCTTCTTTGGGTGGAAGGGGTACAGCTTATGACTCTGTGACTCTTTGTTTTTAGTAGCATTTCATAATGTTTTGCTTTGTTATGTATGACTTTAAAGCAAATTATGCAGGGGATGAGGTAATTTTTGTCATGTGGTTATTTTTTTTCACATATTATCATTTTATTCTGACAGACTGTAGACTCAGTCAGTGCATTGGCAGATTGTGATTATTGCAAGGTCTCGTTTGATTAATTCATCTCTATCTTTTTTTTTTTTATTTAACTTTTTCCTCCTTTCGGAGCCCCCCGCCGCCTATTCATCTGCCCGGTCACGGGCGGCCGGCTTCTGCCTTCAGATCGGCCGCTGCCACCGATACCCTGTGGCTTACCCCCCCGGTGGGGCCATAGCACTGCGGCTCCCCATATGCGCCACGGGCACTGTAATTAGGTTGGGGGCTCGACCTGAAGGCAAATTGAAGCCGCGGCAAGCTTCATTCATGGCGGCGGGATGGCTCTACCCTTTTCCTGTTTTCTCCCCTAGGGAGGCGGGGTCGTGCAATGATGCCCCGCGTCCGCCCCACCTCCAAGTACGTAAGCTCGGCAGCGTGGGTGCTCCTGGCCTCCGCCAGGAGTCCCCATCGCCCGGATGCTGCCCCAACCCTCCCCAGAGAAGGAGAGCAGTCCAACGGATGCTCAATCCTTTCTCCGGCCAGCCCTCCGACGACTCGGGTCCGTTCCTGAACCCGGGTCGCCGGCGTCGCAAGCGGAAATCCAACTGCTGCGCCGACGGGCCCGACCATTCTATCTTTTATTTCTGTATGTTAATAGAAATGTAGACAATGATGGCATAAAAAGACAAATCCAGATGCCTTAAAAAACTCTGTACCTATTGCCCATAAAGGGTCCTAACTCACACTATCTACATGCTCCCTGACTCTACCACTACCTCTCTAAGTAATCACTAAGCCCTTCACTCTGTCTAAGCCGTGTTTGAAACTATTGATTGTTTTGGTGCCTACCACATCAGTGGACAGATTGTTTCATGGCTTCACCAGCCTTTTTGTAAAATAAAATGTTACAATATGGTGCAGGGCTTGGCAACAAGAACTACTCAGTGTGTCCCTTAATGTAAAAACAGTACAGCACAAACAGCTCAAAACAATTAACCCACTAGCACAAATGTGCAGGACAAAGAACCCTCCACACACCCAGCAGTAGTCCACTTGCCCCTTCTACAAACTACATAACACTAGTGAAACTGTGCTAAAATAGGACAAAGAACCCACCACTCACCCAGTAGTTGTGTACTTGCCCCTTCTACAAACCACATAACACTAGTGAAACTGTGCTAAAATAATCCCTCTACCACGAAAGAGAAGAGTGAGGTACCCAAAACTGATCCAAGTGTATTGCATCAGTAGCTCAAAAATAACCTTATAGCACACACACCTAGTAGAGCCTGCATGTCCCCTACCACAGGATATTTATAAAAAAATGTTCATCCATCCCTACATGTACTGTTTGTGTGGAAACACTCAATAAAACTATTATATAATGTAGGAATATCAATGAGAGAGGAACATATGTCAGTACAAAAATATAAAGGGTAAAGTATAAAATAAGTTTCCCTTAAATTGTGACTAACGTTGTTGCTTTCCAGGAAGACCTGAGAAAGTACTGTACAGATACAAATAATTAAAATGCACATTAGGGAATTCTCCTTGTGCAAAATACCTCCTGGATATTGTTCAGAGTATGTTGTCCTGTAGCTAGCCTGATTAGTCACAATGCAAATATTTTGTCCTGAATACTTTTATCTAATAAAGAGGTAAACCTGGAATAACATTTCCTTATGCCAGCTTAAAAAAAATAAAAACAGATAGCCCTGACTGAGAATCAAGATGAATGTTAAAGAAAATGGGTCTGTGGTTGGGATCTCATTTCCATCCTGAGTCCAGAGAAATTAAATTTTGCAGTTGGCTAGGCAAAGGAAGATTATAAACTACTAGTATGATAATATATATACTTTTCTGTATGTCTCAGGATTGCCTCAGTGGAGAAGAAAATGGGTTGCCAATGCAGAATCTCATTGTCCCAGATTCCCCCCTTTTCCCTCACAAAAGACAAAGACCATTGTATGTTGTTGTGCTCAGATTTGCAATTAATTTATTATATATCATAATTCCATTTTCCATCTCATCACCTTTTATTATGGTTTCTTTTACAATTGTATTTTATTCCTTCATTTATCAATCTCTGATCGTTCCTCTTTCTTCCTGTTCTCGCTCCCCCAGGTGAAAACCTGGGTGCCTTCTTCTTCTCTTTTTCTGTTAGGTAATGGTGAGAATGAAGACTGCTTTTCCTCCTTCAGCTTCTTCTTCTTTTCATCCTATTCCTTTTTCTTCCCCTCCCCCCCTCCTCCCCCCCTTCCCCTTCCTCTCTGCCATCCACCTTTGACAGTCCAATTACAGTCCCTTTTGACTGTCTTCCCTTCATGCTTTATAGTTTTTTGGGTGGGTGGGAGGATCAAAACTGCAGCAAAAGTGGCTGAGCCACCCCTGTGCTGCCCATTATATGCCTCCCATAGCCCATCCCCTTCCTCTATCTTGCCTATTGTTCTGTTTTCAACTCCTCCCCTTCCCTTCCCCCCTCCCCTTCTGAGCACATCATCCTCAGCTTGAGGGAAGGGGTGCACCAGGACAACTTTGTCTGCCCCTTAAAGGGCAAACTCCATTTTCCCGGATTCCCCCCTTTTCCCTCACAAAAAACAGAGACCATTGTATGTTGTTGTGCTCAGATTGGCAATTAATTTATTATATATCATAATGCCATTTTCCATCTCATCACCTTTTATTATAGTTTCTTTTATAATTGTATTTTATTGCCTTCATATATCAATCTCTGATCATTCCTCTTTCTTCCTCTTCTCGCCTCCCCAGGTGAAAACCTGGGTGCGAATTTCTGCAAAATATGTCCTTATTAGGGCTTTTGCAGTTTGTTGATGCACTGACCCATCGGGATGGCCACACATTGGACCTGGTGTTCTCACTAGGGATTGAGATCTTGGATCTCATGATTGATCAAGTATTTTGGTCTGACCATAGCACAGTGAGGTTCATGCTTGGGGCTCCCGCCGTAAGTTTCTCCCCTGCTGAGATGATTTGCTGCCACCCTTTAGGTGATCTTACCCCTGAGGGTTTTATGGCGGCAGCTGATCTATCCAGTTTAGATGGTGTATGCGTCAGAGCTGTTGGTGTCAGTGTGGATACCTATAATAAGGTGCTATCCGATACCATCAACTCCTTCGCACCCATCTGTGTATGACCCAGAACTTCGTACTTGAGGTCTCCATGGTATGATGGAGATCTCAGGGAAATGAAGAAGATGGGTCAGAGATTGGAGCGATTGGAGCGCTGCTGGAGAAAGTCCCACCTGGAGACGGACAAACTGGTCCTGCATGCACATTGCTGTGCATATCAGGAGGCAGTCAACCGAAAGAAGACATTATTTTTGTCTCGGGAGATTGCTGCTGGGAGAAACTGACCAGCCTCGCTCTTCCGGACTGTTGACAGACTTCTTCATCCTTTCTGTCTTCAGCCTGGAAGAGTCTCCTCTAATGAGGATTGTGAGGATTTTGCTCAGTTTTTCTCAGACAGGGTGTCTTTGATCCAGCTGGAGGTTTCTTCAGCCAGCAATACCATTGCTGTCAGTGGTCACCAGTCATGTACTGAGTGCAATCCGCCTAGTTGGGGAGAGTTTAGGCCAGTGGAGGACCATGAAGTTATTGAGGTGGCGGTCAATCTGAAGCATACCTTTTGTGAACTGGACCCAGTGCCAACGCGTTTCTTAATGAGATGCATTGACTCTGTTGGCCCGGTGTTTGCCCTGCTTGTCCGGTGTTCCTTAAGTCAGGGTGTCTTTCTGGATGCCTTGAAGGAGGCTCTGGTTAGACCCCTTCTAAAGAAATCTTTTTTGGACCAGGAGGTCAGGGCAAATTACCATCCTATCTCTAATCTCCCATTTCTGGGGAGGATTGTTGAGAAGGTGGTATTGCTTCAGTTGGAGGAACATCTTATGACTCACGAGTTATATGATCCTTTCCAGTCAGCTTTTCGGGCCAGGTATAGCACTGAAACTGCATTAGTTCAGGTGCAAAATTACCTCCTCAGGGCTAGAGACCGAGGAGACAAGACAATTCTTGTTCTCCTTGATCTGTCTTCAGCATTTGATACTGTGGACCATTGTGTGTTGCTTCTCCACCTGAGGGAATTATGTGGACTTACCGGTATTGTCATCAAGTGGTTTGAGTCCTTTCTCACAAGTAGGAGACAGCGGGTTGTGATGCGAAATTTCTCATCAACACCCAGTCTCCTTTTGTGTGGAGTCCCTCAGGGTTCGGTGTTGGCCCATTGTTGTTCGCAGTATATATGCTGCCCTTGGGGGGAATCATTAGAAAGTATGGTCTGAGTTTCCATTGCTATGCTGATGATACTCAGCTATACTTATCTTTTGCCCCAGGAACACCCAACACAGTAGATGTGTTAAATATTTGTCTGGCTGAGATTAGGAACTGGATGGCCTCCAGTTGGCTTTGACTGAACCCTGACAAGACTGAGGTATTGGTAGTGGAGTCGAACAGAGTTTGTGATGGAATGGCCTCTGACTCTGCAACTGGCCTTGTGCTAGGGGCTGTGTCATTGATGGCCTCCCCCTGGGTGCGAAATCTTGGCGTGATGTTTGACAAGAATTTGTCCATGGAGGTTCAGATATCCTCCGTGGTTCGTTCCTGTTTTTTCCATCTTCGAAACATTGCCAGGATTAAGCCCCTTGTTCCGTCTCTGGACCTCCCTACCTTGATACATGCCTTAGTCACTTCTAGGCTTGACTACTGTAATGCCCTCTATCTCGGGGTCTCTGGGGGTTCTCTCTGCAGACTGCAGCTTGTGCAGAATGCTGCTGCCCGGCTTTTAACTGGGCAGAGTAAATTCTGTCACATTACACCTGTGCTGCGCGAACTGCACTGGCTGCCTGTCAGGTGGAGAGTGCTTTTCAAGGTGGGTTTTCTCACCTATAAGGCCCTACACGGACAGGGCCCTGGTTACCTGTCAGTTCTCCTGGTACCTTCCTCCTCTTCCCGCAATCTCCGCTCCTCTAGTGGCGACCTCCTAGCTGTTCCAAGAGCGAGATTGAAATCTGTGGGCGATCGAGCATTTAGTGTTGCCACCCCCGCTTTTTGGAATTCTTTGCCAGCTGCAGTTAGGGAGGCCCCCAATATAACTACCTTTAAGGTTTGCCTTAAGACCTACTTATTTCTGCAAGCTTTTAGGGTTTAATTTTGACTATGTATATGTATTTTTATATTTTTGTGTATTTATGTGGTATGAAATGCTATTAATTTTCTGTGCGGTGCCCAGAGCCTTTGGGATTGGGCATCTTTTTTAAATAAACATGACTTGACTTGACTTGACTTCTTCTTTTTTCTGTTAGGTAACGGTGAGAACCGAGACCGCTTCTCCTCCTTCAGCTTCTTTTTCTTTTCATCCTATTCTTTTTCTTTCCCTCCCTCCCCTTTTCCATTAGCTAGTCTCTAGCTTGCGTTGGATGACTGGCTTTCTCCTCAATTTAGGGTGTTTCCCCCACCGCTTAGGGGACCTCCTCCTTTTCCTTCTCCATTTCTTTTTTTATATCCCCTTTTCAGCATGTCTCCTCCATGCTTCTATAAAACCCATAGATTCCATATTAAACACATCAAAGGCTAGATCTGACAGGTGCATGCCATCTGACCTGTAAAGATCTACTACCCACTCTTCCACCCCTCGAAGTGTTACCTGCCCCCACCATTTTTCTTATCAGCATTCCTACCCTTCTATTCATTTTCTTTCTGGCCCAGTCAATGGCTCTATGATTATGTTCATTCCTCCATACCCTTCTTGGGATCATTTCTGACCATACAATGCATACTCTTGGCCACCACTGCTGTATTAATTCCAAGTCCCTCTTAATCTGCATGTATGTGTCCACGCACAGTTTTCCCCCTAAGTCGTTGCCCCCTAGATGTACAATAATTAAGTCTGGAACTGGCCATCACTCCTTCATTTCTTTCAGGGTGGGAAGCAGTTGTCCCATCTCATCCCTCTGATGCCACGCCACACCAACCTACATTTTTTCACATCCTGGTAGAGCTGTCTTCCCCCAGCCTTTTTCTTGGCTCTTTTTTCACCCAATAAATATAGGAGTGGCCACATATCCAGACTTCTGTTATTCTCCCTCTTCCTATAGGATTTAAACAAAATAAATCGCATACCTGTTCATTGGCTCCTTTTCATTTTCCAATTCTATGCCCTCCTCCCCGATGGCTCATGTCTGCAAAAGAAAACACAGATGATATGTTAGTCTCCATACTTTAGTGCTCGAATGTATCTCTTGTAACTGGCAGACCACCAGCGTCCCTTATCCAACATATTAGCCACCGTTTCCCCTGCTGCTGCCCTCTGGGGGGCAGTCCCTATTCGTAGAGAGTGAGATGAATAATGACATGGGTCCTTCCCTAGAAATTGCATGCCCTTCTTAAGCATGGCCGTGACCTGAAAACTTGTGACCTTTTTCCCATCTCCGTGCACAAATAACCTCCCAGTCCTACCCCCTCGCTCTGCGGCGTAAGCCCACAAAGCTTTTACTAGGCACAGTGTGCCATCTACCTGAGCCTTCAGGGCTACCATACAACCCTGTCCCCCCTGATCCATCTTTGATTTCTTTATCCTGATTCGTATCTCAGTCATCCCCCAGCTTATGTCCTCCCAATCCAACCCCCCTTCTTCGTCCGCTCTACCCTGTCCTACTGCCTCACTCACTCTCATGTCCCCAGCAAACATTACCAGATAGATCGTATGGAAGAGTTGGGCTTCATCCTTAGATCTGCAAATTGCTGGTAATGCTCCTTTTAGTCTCTCCAGCCACTGTTCCCCTAATGGTCACCTATTGTCTGCAGTTCTTTGCTTTAATCTTCCCCATCCCTGCATCATCCTTCTAATTAACATTGACTTCATCGGGTCCTTCCATCCCTTCAGACTGCAGACCAAACTAATCCCTGCTAAATAGACTCCCATGGTTGTGAGGGCAGTTCCCTTCTCCCATTGCTCCACTGTAAATTTTCCTAGCTGTTCCTCTGTAAGTAGCCTACTTACCTCCATGTAGTGTGCCACCCTGAATGTCTGCAACACCCGCCAGGCTCCCTCGTAGGCTCTCAGAGTCCTTGGTGACCCTGAGCTGCAAAACAACAATTCTGCTCCCTCTTGCCAATGTCCCAGATGTTCGTTGGTATGGGTGTTTTTTGCTCCTCTGCTGTTGGTGCCAGCCTCCGGAAATGATCCAGCTGCAGATGGGAAAGGCTGGCAGCCAGAGTATTGTGTGCCCTTTCTATGTGCTTGGCTCTGAATGACATATTCAATTTTAAAGCCCTTAGTACCAACTGTCATAGTACCTGCATGACCGTTTCTGACCTAGCTCCTCTGTTGTTCAACACGTCTACTACTGCCTTGTTGTCACACCAGAATGTCACCTTCTGATTCCGCAGCTCTTCACCCCACACCAAGGTGCAGGCCCAAATAGGCATGATCTCCAACAGTGTTATGTCCTTTACTTTCCCCTCCCTTACCCATTCTGTAGACCATGGTTCTGCAAACCATCTGCCCCTCAAATAGCCTCCCACGCCCATGCCCCCCCACTGCATCGGTATAAAGTTCGAGGTCTGTGTTATATACCCAGTCATCTTGCCAAAAGAAGCACCCGTTATAGCTCCTGAGGAACTCCTCCCATACTTTAAAGTCTTCCTTAACTCCTTTTGACATGTCTACCCAGTGGTGTGGGCTGATTATGCCCACTGCGGCCCTAGCTAATCATTTTGTGAAGGTCCTCCCTGGGCCAATAGCCCGGTATGCAAAGTTCAGGTGTCCCAAGACCTAATGAACCCTTTTTAGCTGTATTCTCCTTCTACTTGTATGCACTTAAATCAGCTCCTTCAACTTGGACACTTTTTTGTCTGGCAACCTAAAGACCTCCTTCAGGGCATCTATTTCAATACCCAGAAATTCTATAACCTTACTGGGACCTTCCGTCTTCTCTGGAGCCAGGGGAACCCCTAATTCTCTGCATAGATCCTGGAAACTGGACAACATTTTATCCGTCTCCTCTTTCCCGCTGCCAATTAGAAGGAAATCATCCAAGTAGTGAATGACCATCCTGTAACCCGTTTTTTCCTGAAATATCCACTGTAAGCAGGTGCTGAATGCTTCAAATGTAGCACATGCTATGGAACATCCCATAGGCATTGCCTTGTCAAAATAGTATTGTCACCCTATTTTAAAACCTAACAGGTCCCAGTCCTCTCTCCTAACTGGAAGCAATATGAAAGCAGACTCTGTATCCACTTTTGCCATCCATGCATCAGTCATTGCTCTGATGGCTTGTACTGCTTCTTCCAATGTGGCATATGTCACTTTGCTATGCTCCTCACTGATGAAATCATTCACCGAGTTACTGTCAGGAAATGACAGGTAGTGAATCACCCTGTACTCTCCCTGCTGCTTTTAAGGGACCAAACCCAATGGAGAAATTATCATATTCTGCAGTGGGGGAGTGTCAAATGGCCCTTCTCCCCTCCCGGCTGCTATTTCCCTATCTATTTTTTGTCTTAAAATCTCTTCTTTACCTTTTACTGAACCCAGGTTGTTTGCCTCACTCCCCTGCCTCGGGCCCACGCATTGTAATGGAAAGCCTGTTTGAAAGCCTTTTTTGATCATCTCAGCCACCTTTCTATTTGGGTATCTCTCCAACCACTCCTCCCATGCATCTATCCTAATGGGGGTTCTTGCCTCTTCAAATTGCTCCCCTGCCAACTTTCCTACCCTTCCCCCCAAAACCCTTGCTTTGTTCAGCCGCTGGCCTTGCTGCTCAATGAGACTGCCCCCCACCCACATGCCTTCTGCCCCCCTTATTCCATGCCTGACCCCTATGCCCTTGTCCCTCCCGAAAAAACTGTTGGCCCGTTCCACGTACTCCTGTCCCGTGGGCTGCTTGAGCCCATGTCATTCTGCATCTGCTCACTGGGTGTGATCCCCCACATTTTGAGCATGCGTGATGGAAGCGACATTGTGGCCAGGAACAAAAGGACCTATTGTAGCCCCAACAACATCTCTGTGGAATCATCCCCTTCTTACCCATCTCAGCTTCTGGTGTGGACTGATCCATTACGTAATCTGTCCACAGATCTAACTGTTTCGTGTCCCACCTTACATCCCCATACTTCACCATTCTTTGCCGAAACAATTCGTCATAACAAATCCATCCCACCCCTCCCGTGGTCTTCACCCATCTAATTATAAGGGAGTACATGATGAGTGGATGCACAGCTCTGGCTTCTTCTCCATCACTATCACCGAGTAAGTGGCAAAACCTACAAACCATCCATCCCAAGTTTTCCCTTTTGTAAATTTATCCTCCTCTTTCTTCCCCAACAAAATCACGGCTGCTGCCATCTCGCTTTTTCCTATGTTCTCCATTTCATCGTATTTTGCTGCTGCTTCTCGGCTCACTAAGGCAAAAATATCCACATAGTCCCCCTTCCATATCTTCTCTTTTGTAGCCAGCGGAACATGCTCCCCTAGTCTCATTCCTGGAGTTCCTATTTCCCTCATCCCTTTTCCCTCATTCTCTACTCTCTTCCCCCCTCTTCAGCAATTCCTTGTCTGATCTGATTTCTGCCAGTGCTGTTTCCATCTGGCCCAAACCCCCTGCCCCGAGAGCTGAAATAATTTGGACTATATATTCCTTTATGCTTTCTCCCACCGAACCAGATACACTACCTGTGATCCTGTCTGCTCTTTGTGGGCTGCTGTCTTCGTGATGCCCTGAGCTGTCCTCTTGTGGCTGGGTGACTGACTGTACACCTAGCTGCTGAGAATGAACCACTGCGCTCAGGGGCTCCAGCCTGGTCTCCACTGGGGGAACCACTATCTGGTCCAAGGGAGGTACTAACGGTACTGGTTCAACAGGGTGCAGAGGTACTGGACTAGCCACCCAGGGAGGTACCACCATCAGTGGCTGCCCTCTAGGTGGGCTGTGTAGCCTCCCAGCCTGCTGTTTTCCTCTGCCCCCTCTCCCACTCCCCGTTTTCCGCTTCTCCCCAGAACACCCTAGTTCCTCCCCTTCCACCATCTGCCACATTCTGTTAGCTTTATCTGCCAGCTCTACTATAGCCCTGTAGGCATCTTCTTTGGAAGGTCTGCTCTTCTTTGGTGCCATATCTCCTTTGTTCCTGCAAGATCTACAATGACAACTGAGAAAAGTTCTCTTATTAATCCTTTTATAATCATCCAACCATATGGTTAGGCCAATTTGCCTTCATTTGTTCCTGTCCCAGCCATCTGAAATGGGCCCCTTTTACCCAATTCCAGCTCCCCTGCCTATTCCTGTCTTATTTATTTTATTCTTCTTCTCTATCCTTTTTTTTTATATATAGCCCACCCCCCAGTCCTCCCATCCCTTTTCTGTGCCTCATTCTCGCCATCCAATTCACTTGCCCACAATCATCGCAGCTCAAGGCTAGGCCCCACTGTGCAGCCCTCGCTGAAATGCCTGCTCCTTCATGTTCCCCTTTTCTAAAAACCCGGTGAAATTCAGGCCTCATTCAGGGATGCTCCAGCCAGGCCCTTAGCCCTTCCCCAACCAGCACAAAAACCCAATGTCTCAAACCACTCCTGCCCTGTGGCGTAACGCCACCAATGCACTCGCTGGCCTATGCATTAGGCCTCTGTTTCCATCCCCCCCTCATGGCCCTTGCCAAAGCTAGGCCCCTGGCGTGTGATGCAATCGCCACATATCCGCTCACCAGCCTACTCGTCTAGGCCTCTGTTTCCATCCATAAATCCCCCGCCCTTCACCGTATATGGCCTCCATTCCCTCTGCATCATATCTTCTCCCTCCCTGAGCCTCCTGCTGTTCCATTCTGATCCAAAGGGCCTCACCCTAAACAGCCAATCCGCTGTGCCAAGCCACCCCTGGTGTGTTACGTAACGTCACATGTGTGCTCGCCGGCCTACTCCTGTAGGCCTCTGCTTCCATCCCCCAACATGGCTCTCTCTAATGCCAGGCCATTTTTTCCCCCTATGCTCCCACTGTCCCCAACAGCATCAAACGCCTCGATCCCTTGAGGTTGCCCCCGATGTGCTCGCGCTGCCCCTTGTTTTCCTCACATGTGCCATTCCTCTCTCTCCCCTTATTTTGCCATGTGGACTGGCCTTCAGGCTACTGCTTACCCCCCTTTTTTTTAAACACTCCCCATTCACAAGAGAAAAATGCTCGGTGGGGATGGCGTGTGATGTCATGCCTCATGGCCACCTCTGCCTGTCCCAGATTAGTCTCCCAGCTTGTTCTTGCATTCTTTTTTATTATCCTTTTCTTTTTGTTTCTAAAAAGCAATCCTGTACTTGTTTTTTGCCTCTCCACATGGACTTCCATCCCTCTTCCTCAGTCTGCAAAACAACGCAGCGCCTACTGCGATCCCTTGTCGCATTCCGAGAGAAACCAACCCAGCAATCAGGCACGCAAGCCACGAGTGATCCCCTTCGTACCAACACAAACAGAGAATAATGCTTCCAACACCACCAGCTTTACCGTTCATAACTGGGCACTGCAAGCCCCAATTCAAACCTCCTAAATTTTGAAAATTGCTTCAACCATTACACAGAGGCCATGGACACATTCTTTAACTCATCCACAGCTCTACAGCTGCATGCAGCTCCAGATCTACTTATAACTTTGAAAAACCCCAGGAAAACGTATATTTTACCACCGCCACCCTGCAGTACCAGGGCACCCTTCCATTTTCAGTCTGTCTGCTAGTCCTCCATGCCAACAAACCGCTCACTAGACCCTCACCACAGATGCTTCAGGTCTGAATTGAGAGCCCACCTAGGTCCTTATCAGACCCAGGGTCTTTGATTCCACTGGGAGACTTACCTCCACACAAATGTCTTAGAAATGAGGACAGTTCTGTATACCTTACTGGCCTTCCAGAGCCATCTTTCCCTGGGCCCTCTGTTGGTGCAGTCAGACAATCTCAGTGTGGTCTACTACATCAGCAAGCAAGGGGGAACACATTCCTACCCTCTGTGCCAGGAAGCAATGAGGGTCTGGTACTGGGCTCTGAATCACAGTCTAGAACTGTCAGCTGTCCATATGGCAGATGCCCAAAATGCAGGCCAGCCTCAGCCGGTCACAGTCCAGAATGCATGAGTGGGAACTGCTATCCTTGGTCGCAGAAGACCTATTAGACAGGTGGGGTCATCCTGAGATAGTCCCTTTTGCGTCCCCATTCAGTGCCAAACTGCTGCATTTCTGCTTGCTAGATCCAGGGCCTGGAGTTTCCTGGGGAGATGCGTTGTCACTCTTCTGAAAAGGGAGGTTTCTTTATGCATTCCTTCCCTTCCATCTGATTCAGAGGGTTCTTATCAAGCTACAGATGGAGGGTGCCACTCTAATTCTGATGGCCCCATTTTGGCCTCGGCAGATAGTTTCCATTACTGCAGCAATTGCCTGTGGAACCTCCAGTTCCACTGCCCCTCTGGTGGGACCTGTTGACTCAGGTACACAAGAGTGGGTAGAAAAGATGAGAAGGGACTTGTCAAGGTTGGAGGAATGGTCAGACATATGGCAACTTAGATTCAATGCAAAGAAGTGCAAAGTAATGCACCTGGGAAACAAAAACCCAGGAGAAGAGTACACAATAGCAGGGGAGGTACTAACAACAACAAAAATGGAAAGGGACCTGGGGTAGTCATATCAGATGACCTAAAGGTGGGTAAGCAATGTGAAAAGTCAGTAAGGAGAGCCAGGGGGTTACTGGGATGCATAGGAAGGGACATCACAAGTAGAAAAAGGGAAGTGGTTATTTCTCTATACAGACAGTTGGTGAGACCCCATCTGGAGTACTGTGTGCAGTTTTGGAGACCTCATCTACACAAGGACATAGACAGAATGGAAGCAGTCCAGAGGAGGGCAACTAAAATGGTGCAGGGTCTGCAGCAGAAACCATATGAAGAGAGACTGGAAGAGCTTAACATGTATACCCTTGATGAAAGGGGGGACAGGGGGGCCATGATAGAAACTTTCAAGTACCTCAAGGGAATCAACAAAGTCCAGGAGGGTAGCATCTTTCAGAAAAAGAGATGTGTAAGAACAAGGGGCCACAAATTAAAGATAGAGGGGGGACGGCTCAGGGGTAATGTGAGGATTTTTTTTTTCATGGAGACAGTGGTGGATACAAGGAACTGCCTTCCTGAGGAGGTCATTGGGTCTAAAACAGTGGGGGAATTCAAACATGCATGGGACAGACACAAGGCAATTATAGTGGGGGGTTGCAGGAAGTTGGCTGTTGGTTAACTAGAATCTGCAACTTATCCAGTAGGTAGGGAAATGGGCAGACCAGGTGGGCCAAGTGGTCCTTATCTGCCGTCAAAGTCTATGTTTCTATGTTTCATGCCACAGTAATATTCATACAGTTTTTTTATCTTTTAAACAAGCAATCCCTCAAAAGCCTAAAAGCATTCTTTCAATTTTTTTTTGTAGCTGTTTCCTTACCTGATCCTCCTGTTGCACTGCAATTAATGCCAATCTGATGTGCTATAGTCTGAATTAAATCAAAACTGCAGCAAAAGTGGCTGAGCCACCCCTGTGTTGCCCATTATATACCTCCCTTAGCCCCTCCCCTTCCTCTATCTTGCCTATTGTTCTGTTTCCAACCCTTCCCCTTCCCTTCCCCCCTCCCCTTCTGAGCACACCATCCTCAGCTTGATGGAAGGGGTGCACCAGGACAACTTGGTCTGCCCCTTAAAGGGCAAACTCCATTATTGCAGCTGGAGTAAAGGCAGTTATCCTATAACTTGCCAAATTAAGGATGAGCATCCAAAATAAATGTATTATGTTGTGGCATACTCTCAGTTTTTTATCTCTTATTCTTCTGAACATAATGCATCCTCTCTCTGGCACTTGCATCAAGTTAGGGATGAAATGTTTGGCTTTTGAGTCCTATCAATGCATCCATTACCATGTAACCTCTGGGACAGCAGACCCCTATTTGTTCTTGCAGCATTTTTTATACCTACAGTATGAACTTGTCATTAGTTTTTTTTATTTGATGATATCTACCTCCCCAAAACCTCCACCACCAAGAAAACTAACAGGAACAGAAAATGGATCAAACAATGATAATTTTGCATTTTATATTTCACAGATGATATATATATATATATATATATATATATATACACACACACACACACAGACACATGTATACTTGTTCTTTAGTGTTTGATAACCAGGTAAGGCCCACTAGGCACAAGTGCCTGTTTTCAGGTGCAACCTGGGAGCACTGGGGAGGTTAAGTGACTTTCTTAGAGTCATACAGTATGCAAGTGAAACTTGTGGGAATCAAATCCAGGTCTGCTGGAAGTATCAAGCTCAATCACAGCTCATTACTCTAACCTCTAGGCTATACCACCAGCCCTTTGATAACTCTGTCCCCCTATTCTAGACTCTTGTTGCAATTCCACTGAAAGCAAACAAAATATTGGCTTAGAAATGGACAAATTACTATAAATCAAGCCTTTTACTTGAAGACATACATTATAGTAATCTATATTTAATCATTATGCCATCATATAAATGGCCTGAATGCAGTTTTACACTGCAAAGATATCAGACAGAGTGTGCTCATCTTATGGTGTGCCAAGCAGAGCTATAGTAGATGTCAGGTATCTTTCTGCTCAACTTGTTTATCAGGCTGGTGTTCCTTATTTTTTTAATGTTTATGCATGCTTGTGCCCGAGCTCCCAACACGGATGATGGTTGCATCTATGGAAGGAATTTGATTTATATAGCAATGTTAGATATTAAAATTACTCTGTTTTCAAAAAACTTGCTAGTCAAAGTTGAAATAACAAGCATAGCAATGTTAGTTGGTTCACGGTGGAATGATAAATAGCAGTCTTACATCTCTCTCTGCTAATTAGCTACAGGATAAGGAAAACGCTTTTTTGGAATACATGAAATACAAGACACCTATGTGTTACAATTAGAATACAAATCTCCAATTTAGTTGACTCACTGCATGGCCCCTTCTGAACAGATGAGCTAATTAGACATGCATCATTGCTTATGCTTTCCTCCCTTTTCTTCCCTTGCATTTTTTATGTGGGAGATTTTATGATTGGAGTTTGTTTATTACTAGAGAGAAGATAGCAACACTAGAAATTGAAGACTTCTAATAACTGTGCTGTATCTGCTGTACACACTGTATGCAGGCACATAACAGAAGATTTATTGTATTTATTTGTGGGCTATAAAAACATAGAAATTGATGGCAGGAGGGGACCTCAAGATCCATCTAGTCTGCTCAATATGGATGACTACCCCACCCCCATTCTATTCTTTCTGTGAAAGGATACCTTTGTGCCCATCCCAGGCATTTTTGCACCTGTTTACCATTTTGGCCTCCATCACTACCTGGGGCAGGCAATTTCATGGGTCAACCACCCTCTCAGTGAAGAAGAACTTCCTAACACTGTTCCTGAATCACCCACCCACCCTTGAGCCTCATATGGTGTCCTCTAGTTCTATCGCTTTTCTGCTCCTGAATGTCCCAATCATGCTCCCTTCCTGTGCTCCAGGGAGAACATAGATACATAGAAATTGTCAGCAAATAAGGACGGCTAGGCATGCCTAGTTAGCCCGTAAGTCCTAAAATTATATGCAGTCACTGATCCTAAGTGAACAATGGCTTTTCATCCCTCCCTCCCCACCCAATGATTCCTTGTGCCTGTCCCAGGCATGTTTAAAACCCTCCACTGTGCTTGCCCCCACCATCTCTTGTAGCAGACTGTTCCAAGCATCCTCCACCCTCTCTGTGCAGAAAAACTTCCTCATATTACCTCTTAATCTACCCCCCTACAATTGTACAAGTACATGTTGAGCTCCCTCAACCTATCCTCATATGCCATTTGATGCAGACCCTGAATCATTTTTGTGGCTCTCCTCAGCACCATCTCAATCCTGTCAGATATATAGAATTAGAATAAAAAAAATATTTACAGGATTGATCTGGGCTAGAGGCAAACTCAAAATTACAAAACTAAACATAAAGCAATAAAACATGTTTGGCCCTATGCAAGAATGCATAAACACCACATACCGGCAGCACGTAGGCATTCTTATGCCTAATTGCCACACAGCTGTGATCTGTGCACCCCCAGTGGCATTCATCACCTGTATGTAGGGCCTTGCATGCTGGATCCTACTATTAGCCATAAGACACAGCAAGAAGGGTGGACCAAGGGGTATGCCGGTGGGTTTCTGGGCTGCACGCATGCAAAATGACACGTGCATGCTGAGATAGTGCAGGCAAAATATGCAAGGGGGGACCCTAATGCTTGTATATATGCACCCTCCCACATGTCACCAGTGGGGCGTGGCACCAATGGGATCCCTCAGCACACAGCAGACACAGAACACAGTTTTGCCTGGGAGGGCTGGGGGTGGCTGTTTGGGTGAATGCCCATTGTTTAATACTTATACATTGCATGTTGTCCCAGGACCTTTGCATGAGCCCAGCAGGGGATCTGCTCAGGAACCTGGGATGGGTATCTGATTGGATGCCCACAGGCATCCCACCCTTTGGATCCATGCTGCCACAATCCTCCACTGTGCTGCTGTGCACCATGGAGGTGGGGACTTGGTCAGGCAGCCAGTGGTCATGAATGTCATACAGCGCAAGTCTGTGTGGGGCTGTAGAGTGGCACATGTCAGATATATGTGATTCGTACGCACTTTTTGCCCATTAGAGAATAGACCCAACTATAAGCACATATTACATGGTGCAATATACAGTATTAAACTATACAGTTTAAGTACTATATAGCAAATATTCAGTACTCAGGAACATGTACATGTATTTATTGGATAGTTCATGGAGTTGCCCAAAGTTGCTCAGTATTCTGCCAATGTATCTCTGTAAAAGCTTGGGACATTACCTGGGCAAGAGGCAACAGATTGTCCAGTCCCATCTTATCCAGACTTTTTTTGGTAAAAGATCAATTATAGTGCAAGGTTTTAAACTACTGCATATTAAATTGTGCACATGTGCTTTGTAGTATATTGTGTTGTATGTTACTGCCAGCTGAGAGCTGAGCTACTGTAAAGCTCATGCACAGTGGTAGTAGTTAGAATTCAATGCAATACCTTGACGATTTGCAGCAAAATACTGCAGTATGCTGCAAGGAACAGTGATCAGTGGCAATTAAGCCTATTTATACAACATGTGTGCTTCTTTTTAGGAAGCTAAAAGAGATATCTCACTGACCTCATGTGGGCTATCACTTTTTATCGTCACAGTTGGGTATGTCACAATGGATATCTTGGCCAGTTGGGTATGTCACAAAAGGTTTGGAACTCATTTAGAATGTCTGGCCTCAGTAACAGTACTAACCGTATTCAAATGCAAATAACTTTAAAACAAAAAATGATAGCAGTGTAATGTGAGCACAAAAGTTGTTCAGCACAAAATGATCTACAAAATGAATTGCATTTCATTTATAGCTACCTTTTATTTTTTTTTATAATTAACAAACAGCAGAAAATGCATTTTCTTTTCACTTTTTCAATAAACAAATGTGAATTACTTTAAAATGAAAAATGATAGCATGGCACTGTGAGCACATAATTTATTCAGCACAAAAAGATCTACAAAATGAGTGGTGTTTCATTTACAGATACCTTTTAGTTTTTTTTATAATTAGCAAAAAACTGCACAAAATCTAATTTATTTCACTTTTTGCAATAAACAAATGCAAATAACTTTAAAACTGAAAAAAGAGAGACACAATTGTTGTATAAATCGAATATAACATGGGTGGCAATGAGATAGTAGAAATATCTCTACTCACTGTCATTGAACTCTAGATAGACCACTCATGGCTTCGCCACTCATGGGATATCCAGAGTTCAATGGCAGCTTGTGGAGATATTTCTGCTATCTCACTCTTACCCATGTCATATCCAATATTTGCCATGCGGTATTTTGTGATATGTCGTTCACACCCACACCCTCCCCCACTCTGAATTCCCCAATAGGTAAAGTTGTTCTAAATCTGTGGTTTGAGATCAATCAGCTCCTTATTAGAAAGGCTGAAATGGCCATACTATGTCTACAACACTCTTTTTGGGAAGGTGGAGATAAAGCTGGCAAGATACTTGCTTATCAGCTTCGTAAATGACAAGCTAGTACATATATTGCCAGGACGGATGTATGTGGAACTCTGGCCACTGCCCCCAAGGCAATAAATGATATAATGGCTGCCTATTATAAGAATTTACACACTTCCACTCGTGCCCATCTGAACAAAGAGGTACAGCCCTTCCTCCAATCCTGTCGGCTCCCCAAACTTACTGATCAACAAGCTCAGCTACTTGAGTCCCCAATATCCGCAGAGGAGGTTAGTACTGCAATTAAGTCCCTCAAGCTGGAGAAATCCCCCAGAAACGATGGATATACTGCAGATTTTTACCAGGCTCTAGCACCGCTCTTACTCCCCTGTTAGCGGCAGTATTTCAAGATATCGAGCTCAGAGGAGCTCTTCCCCCCTCGCTAAGAGAGGCAACTATTTTACTTATCCTTAAAAAAGGTAAGGACCCCACCAAGCCAAGCAGTTATCGACTAATATCACTGATTAATATTGATAGTAAGCTTTATGCCAAAATCTTAGCAACCAGGTTAAATCCCCTCCTGCCAAGTCTCATACATCCATCCCAAGCAGGTTTTATCCCTGGCCGACACAGCTCTGATAATTTAAGTATATTAATGAATCTCATGCATTTAGCAAAATATCTTTCTACCCCTGCTGCAGCAGTCGCAGTGGATTTTGAAAAAGCTTTCAACTCCATTGAGTGGGACTATTTATATTTGGCTTTGGCATTATTTGGACTTGGTCCAAAATTCCTGTCAAGAATTCAAGCTATTTACACATTTCCCTCAGCTAGAGTTAACACGAATGCCATACTATCCAATCCTTTTCACCTTGAACGGGTAACAAGGCAAGGCTGCCCATTGTCCCCACTTCTTTTTGTTTTGGCAGTGGAGCATCTAGTTCTGGCACTCTGTAGCTACCCAGGTATTAATGGTATCAAAGTGGGTAATACAGAATACACTTCCCTTATGTACACTGACAATTTGTTTCTCCCCTTGGTGGACCTGCAATGATCCGCTCCTCTGTTACTGGAGTTGTTGGAATTATTTTCCCAATACTCAGGACTGAAACTGAAACAGGCCAAGATGGAGGTACTCCCCCTGAATGGGAAGTGTTCCCAAGAGATAGCTCAGACTGTAGGCCTACTGTGGGCACCAAAGGAGATCACATATCTGGGTATTAAGCTCACATCCTCTTTAGATACTCTTTGGCAGACAAACATTCAACCCCTTCTTAGCTCTCTAAAAACGGAGTCTGAGAGATGGAAACCTCTCCAAATGACACTTGCAGACAAAATTGCTGCAATTAAAATGGATTCTACACCCAAGAATTTTTACCTGCTAATGCATATGCCTATCCCCCTTTCTAAACAATGGTATCTGGCTTTGGATAGGCTTACTGGAGATTTCCTATGGGAAGGCAACAAACCCCGATTTTGTCATCCCCAACTGAGAGCTCATTGGAGCAAGGGAGGGTGGAGCCTTCCATGGGTAGAAGGATACCAGCAGGCATTCCTCTTGGCACAAACGGTTAATGGGCTGAACCCCCCCTAACATCACTGTCCCCACAATGGGTACATATAGAGCTTGGTATTACTGAGTCAGTACACTTCTCATCCCTTCTGATGCCCCACAGGGCTCATAGATCTAGTCCCTCTGACAGAGATATGTCCACTTTCATGTCTCCATCTGTTGAGGCAGCCAAGTCCAACTGGCTGGTTGTCCACAAAAGATTGAACCAGACTCCTCTTCCCCTGTCCTATACCCCTCTATGGCTTAATCTGGATATTACTATTGATGCACAATGGGTATATTGGAAATCCTGGGCAGACAAGGGTATTCTCATATTAAAAGACCTGCTAGACCCCATTCTTAAGACGCTCTATACAGTTCAATCCCTTCAACATATCTGGAACCTTTCTCAAACAGACTTTTGGAAATATCTTCAGCTCAGGGCAGCACTCAGGTATATATTGCACCCTTCGATGCCCCAAACACACAGCTTAGAGCTACTTATCCAGATACAACAACCGATAGGCCTAGCAGGGTGCATTGATGCTAAATTAAGAGATACCCTTCCCCAATATTCTGAGAGGGTGAGACTCAAATGAAATAATATGCTTTGGACTCCTATCTCCTTTATATCCTGGGAACAGTCCTGGATAGATACCCACAAATGGTTGATGGATGCTAGGTCTAGATTAATACAGAACAAAATAGCCCACTCTTGGTATAAATCGCCAGCTGTGCTTTACACAGCTAAGTTTCTAGAGTCCGACTCCTGTTGGAGATGTCAGGGCTCAGGTGCGGATATTCTGCATATACTGTGGTCTTGTCCACAATTGAAATTCCTGTGGCAAGGCATCCATGATACCCCGTGCAAAGT
Source organism: Neoceratodus forsteri (assembly GCA_016271365.2). NCBI lineage: Eukaryota > Metazoa > Chordata > Ceratodontiformes > Ceratodontidae > Neoceratodus > Neoceratodus forsteri. Next base: position 1,114,339,926 of record CM057455.1, on the reverse strand, counting down.
GTTAGAGAAGAAGCTCCCTTTCAGTCTACTTGTTTACATTTTGGGTATCCATATGGAGCTCCCACAAATGTCTCCTCATGATTGGCATTGATCTCGCTCCAAACTAAGAGAGCTCTATTATGCAAATGGAGGTCCCCTTTGATGCCTACAGTGACTGAGGTGTTAGTATCTCTCTTCTCTCTAACCAAATTGGACAGGATTTCACACCTGCAGATGTACCAAATGTCCAAATTCAATCAATGTTGGACCCTCTACCTTAATTTCCTGAAGCTCCAGAGCTCGAACATCCCCCAGGAGGGTACTGATTGACTTTTCTTTCCACCAGCTGATATAGCTATATTTATCCCATGATATCATACAGGCTGGGTAGGTTGTTTCCTCCATAGGAAATCTCTGCTGGGTCATATGGCCTTGTGAAGAAGCAGATTAGGTTCTAGTACTATATCAAGGCCTCTTGCTATCATCTCCTTAAATGCTGCAGGGTTTCTGTCCCCTCACTGTGTTTGGGCGTTTACTTTACTACTTTGAGAAGAGTACCTGTTAGTGTCTGCTTTGGTTCCATTCTACCATTTGGGATGAAGTAATGGCCTTAATCTTCACTGGAACCTATAGTGGGCACTTGGGGGTATCTCTGTCTGCGCTTGTTGGGATTGTAAATTGACCACTTAATGTAACAAGTAACAAGTAACTGTTTAAGGTGCCTAGTTTCCTCCTCTGAGACCTTGGAGGGAGCTTGGTGGGTTATCACAGCTTTCTAAATGGTCCCATCTCAGTGATACACTTTATGAGGTCAATACCTTTGGGTAGGAATGACAATCTGTTAGATATGAAGTTACTACTGCTATAGTTAATTATATTACCTTTACCTTCTCTTACAATAATTAATTTGTCCTAGGAGATTGCTAGTTATGAACCTTATATTAATTAGCTTTTCTATCCACACCAGTCATTTCACCCCATGTTCTCTATCCTTCCCCCTTCCCTTCCTTATTTGTCTCCCCCACCCTTTTTTCCTCCCCTCTCTTCCCATTTTGTATCCCTGGGATGCTTAAGTACAGTAACACTGCATTGCCAATGAGCTATCGCTCTACTGTTTCCTCCATTTTGTATCTCTGTATTTGTTGGAAAACAATAAAAAAAATGTTGTGAAAAGGATGCTTTTGGGAAGATGAGAGAGGTCGGGGGGACAAGTATTAGTAGGAATAGATAGAAAATGAGAAATAACCAAAAAAGAAGCATTAAAGTAAACCAGTCTCTGTGCACAAATGGTAGGGAATAATAAGTAGGTAAAGAAACCATCATGGTTCATAAAGATCGTAGCTGAGGCAATGAGAGAAAATTAGAAATCATTTATTAAATATTACAGAAATAAAACAGGTGAGGGCAGTGCATATCAGGAACTGATGAGAAAAGCCAATAGAGCAACAAGGTCAGCAAAGGCTGAAGCAGAGCTAAGGCTAGTAAAGGGGGTCAGCAAGGGTGACAAGGCATTCTTTTGCTGTATTGGAGAGACATGTAAACTAATCTGGAGTGTGATCAGAATGAAGAATGGATGTGTAGAAGATGACAAGATGGGCAAGACATATTTAGTGAATCATTATTTTTGTCTAGTACTCATGGCAGGAGACATGGGGCCTATATCAGACTGCAGTGAGGCTGGCAGCATAGCCTAGAGGTTAGAGTAATGAGCTGTGAGTGAAACTGGTACAGTGCATCAGCAGATCTCAGTTTACCTGTAAATCACACAACCTTCACTTGCATACTGTGTGACTCTGAGCGAGTCACCTTGAAAGTGCTCTTGGGTTGCCCCTGAAAACAGAGATTATGTTTAGTAGGCCTCACCCAGTTATCAAAAGAATAAAATAAAATAAATACAGAATAATGCATAGGTGACTGCGTGTTATGGAGCTTTTTACACACCTGAGGTTGTGATGATCCATAAACCTCGAGAGTGAGGCTCAAGAGGTTTATTAGATCATCACACACTGAGGGTGTGTAAAAAACTTCATAGACACACAGTTGTCTATATTTTATTTTTTATAGTTACTGGTGCAAGGAGTCATTGACAAAGAAAGTCACTGCTGCAGTATGTCAAAGTGTGCATTAAAGGGGGTCACCAGTAATCATAGTAAATTATGCAATGGGGTCCAAGAATGGAGGATTCTGATTGGCTGACTGCCACCATTCTGCCATGATAAGTCCTGTTATGAAATGGCTGGTAGCAATCAAGCATTCTGATTGGATCCTAACAATGTGCTAATATGTCTAACACCACACAAAAAAGATCAGGCTATAAGCTGAACAGTGATTTCAGTAAAGAATACCAAAATAGAATGTTGAGGAAAAATAATCAGCCATCTTGATTTCTCACTAAAGCGACCAGAAAACAGTAAGGTTTAGTTCAAAGCTGACATGAAATGTTTTCTGGTCATTTTAGTGAGAAACTAGATTTCTTATACCCATTTCCTCTCCCCCGCTCGGCAATACAGTCACTTGCATTATAACGATCCTTCACCACAGCCACACTGCAGCTGGAGACCAATGTACTTTTTGTGCCCAACTCTCCATCATAAGGGGCACGTCCATCTGTTAATCTCACTCACTTTCCTTCACTTCCTCGTTTTCACTGACTTAATAATCGCTCCGCCATTCCACGGTGACGCCGAACAGAACAGCAGCTGTTAACGAAATACACAATGCAGACCGATGGTGCTTCAGCCCTTCTCTCCTGTCCTCGGCAGAGAGATGGCGAGCGGCAGCCGCGGCCATGAGCGTGAGACCGATGGCGCTGGAGCCTCAAATTATTCTCCCAAACTTAGAGTGCTGCAGGTTGGGGGTTCTTCTCCCAAACTTGGGAGTGCTGCTACTTTTTTTGGGGGGGTGCCATGACAACTACATAATGTGTGTGTGTTGGAGGGGGAATACAAGTATGGAAGCCTAAACAGCTCAAAAGTCCTCAGCTCAAAAAAAAAAAAACAGGCGGAGGAACTATTTTATTAAAAAGTAAGGCAAACTTACATTTTACACTATTAATTGCTATGTATTTTAGTTATGTACATTTGTATTTTAGGTAGCCATTTCATAAGTTACAATAAGCCACTCGGTCTGTGTGTTAGACACTTTAACACTCAGCTAGAGCTGGGCCGGACTCGGCCGGTGGCCTCGTGCCTCACTATGCCTCCTAGCCGTGTGTTAAAGTGTCTAACACACACCCTGGAGTGTCTTATTGCTTAAGTATTATCCATGCAAAAAGTGCCAGTCAGCCTCATCTGCAATCTCCCCATGAAGAAATCTCTCTGAATCCCCCTTCCACAAAAAACAAACCATTGAAACCACCATCTTGATTATCCTGTAAACCGCAACACAAAGCAGGAGATTCAAACCTGCACTCATCCCCCCATCACCAAAGCCATTTTTAATACCACAGAACCATTTATTTTTGTAAATACATAGTGCTCTTCTAAATCTGCTAAAAAGTCATATACCTCTAAAAGCAATACAGGCCAAAGTTGGAAGCGCTAGTTTATTAAAACGCAAAAATCTGTACTCGGCCTTAGTCGTTCACTTTCGTTGTCTTTCACTACCACCAGAACAGGCCTTCTGATAAAATTTGTGATGGGGGAAGAACTATATACATAACGAAATGACCACCCTTCCCAATTAAATTAAAAGTTTGGAGACAAAAGTTTAAAATCTTTACAGTTATAAAACTGTCAATACACTGATGGGCGGTAAATGGAGCAGAATGCTGGCTCACTGGAAGGGCTAGCAGCCCAAGATGTGGAGGTCTGTCTCCATGTTGACATCCAAACCCATCCAGCATGCTAGGGGTTGGAGAAAGGTGCTCCTCTGGGATCAAGAAGTGGTCGATGGTGAGGCTTATCTTGAAACACAGATGGTTCCTGATAAGGATCCCCTTGGAAGGGCCTGTCGAATTGGAGCAGCAGGGTGCAAGTTGGAAGCCATCTTTTCTCACTCTGTTTCCCAACAACTGTTGACAGGGTCTTGTTTTTTTTAAACAGACAGCTCCGTACTGTCCATTTGCAGTATCAATAGCTTACTTGTCTGTGACCTGCTGTAAAGGTGCAAATGTGTTTTTAAAAAGGTACTTCTACAAAGAACAATAAGCCCTACCAACCCAACAGAAGCCGAAGCAACCCAATACTATTGATGAGAAAGTTTTAAAAAAGCTGTTCCACGAGGCAACAATAACACCTAGCAACCCAAATAAAGTCCTAGCAACCTAGGACTATTTTTTTGCAGTATAGCAATAAATTAAAACAAAATTATTTAAAATGAAAAAAATATATATATTTTTAATTTTTTTCTTGCCACAAAAAAGGGGGCATTGTATAATCATAATAAACCACTCCAGGGTGCAGGTTATGCTGGAGTTTACCCACTTCTGATGTTGTTTACTCACTCAGTCTGCAGTCTTGTAACCAAACCACACCAGGCATGGGTAAATCCCAGCATAACCCACACCCTGGCATGGTTTATTGCTTAAATAGAGGCCAGTAAGGGACTGGTGGCAGAGATCAGTGAGGAGCCCATTATAGAGCAGAAAATGCTAAAGGATATCAGGCACTGAAGATGACAAAATCAATGGGTCCTTATGGGTTACACTTGAAGTAAGTGTGGCAAAAGGGAATGATCCAGGTAGTTCCATTGATGGAGCTCTTAAACTGATCACTAGACAAGAGTAAGGTGCAAAGGATTGGAGGATGGTGGATGTGCCCCCCCCCATAAAAGTGGGAGTAACGAGGGACCAAGCAGCTACAGACCAGTATGTCTGAGAAGAATTTAGAATTCATCATAATGGAAAGGATTGTGGAATTCCTGGAGGCAAATGGGCTGTGCGATTCCAGGCAACACGGTTTCATCAGCAGGAGGTTGTACCTGAACAACCTGATTGACTTCTTTCACTGGTGACAAGAGCCATGGACAAGGGACAAGCTGTAGTGGCCTCATGGCCTGGAAGCCTATAAGATGGCCGCTTAAAGGAGACAAGAAATTATTTTCACATAGTTAACTGCCCTTCCATCTTCCTTTTCATGCCAGTTACAGTATGTATTCTGATATGCGATGGTGATTTTTTGATAAATAAATAATCTAGTTCTGGGGTGCATTCAGATCAGCATTGACTTTCACTCTCCTCACCAGCTACTGCTCTTGATTTTCATATTTCTAAGACATTCTATGATATCAGAAACTCCCATTCCATGCTATTCATCTGAATGTCTTGGAATTGGTGTTGCTGATGTCATAGAATGTTCTGGCAGTATGAAAACAGAGAGCAGCAACTGTTGAGCACAGAGGGATTTAGGGTAGTTACAAAGGAAACAAAATTAGATTATTACTTTAACAAAAAATTGGTAAAAAAACATCAGAATAGTGGGTAACCTATAAAAGAACAACTAGAGGACATCTAGAGTCCAAAAACTGTTTCCTATCACCTTTAACCTCTGTACTTCAAAAGCTCTTCAACATAATCCTGCACAATCCTGCTTCAGTCATGCCCATACCATACTATCAGATGCTGAGTCCAACAGAGCAACTCTCTGGAAACATGGCAATCTCTTTTTTTGTCTGTGAAGGTCCACCCTCTGTACTGCAATCTCTATTGACAGTGTTTTCTTCAGCTTTAGAGGCCAGTCCTTCAAAATGGTAACAGCGGGACATGACCAAACTCTAGCAGCTATGTCTGAAATAAAAGAAATGTTTGCCCAGCTTCTCACACAAATTAACAAATTAGAAAATAGTGCACAAAGAATGAATGCAAAGACAATTCAAATCACCCAGCAGATGAGCATTGCAGAGCAAGGAGTAGTGAACACAGAAGACAGGACAGAGTGGCTCACCTGATACATCTGAGAGAAGGACATATCCTCAGGATCCTATGGGAGGAAGTGGAGATTCCACCCTCAGCACCCATCTACTCCAGATCCTATGGTGCAGCTTAAGTCTTGGGTCAAGGCAATAAGCTTGGTTGCCATCGTGATGATGCTCCCATTCAAAGAATCCTCCAGGACCGATGAGTCTTGAAACTGGCTTCCAGTCTCAGAACTCCTGGGTTATGCAAACCTACAAACTGGATCTCAGCATTCCACTTTTCGTTATCCTACTTGACTCATAATCCTTCTTGACTCAAGTTCTTCCTCCTTGTTCAATTCTTTGTTGCACAGGGAATTCTGCAGTTATATTCCCTGTGACATGGATACCATGGTCTTAATAGAACTGGACCTATTAGAACAGATTTATCATTGAGTCAGACCCAGCTTTAAAGAGGCCATGCCTGCAGAAAGATTTTTTTCCTTAAGTGTTCTTTTTCTGCTCTGTATATCTTTCATATCCCCAGCTGAGGTGATATAAGTCAAGGCTGCTCTAATTTGCAGTGCCCTTTTAAGATAGAGCATGAACACTGAACACTGTATGTGGTTATGTTTCCTTTATAAATATGATCTAAGTTGTGTGATGACTGGCGGGGTACTTTAGGCATTAAATGGTTGCTGTGTGCTGTCCGCTCTTATTTTATCAGCAATTGCCACATTCAACCCTTGCAACTTTAAGTGGGTATGGCAGTTACCAGACTCAGAGCCTTTATGTGTCCAGCAGTGACCAGCATTTATCCCACCTGCAACAAGATGTAATAATACATTAATTACCTTGGAAGGATGGTAAATGCAGTGGGAAAGTAAATGTGACTCTGAAGGGTTGTACATGGCTAAATGGCAGGGCTTCACTCAGGTGATTCTGCCTAACCATGCCTGACCCCTCCAAGAAGATTTAATAATTACCCCTGACATAGCAGGATCCTCACCACAGCACCATGGCATGTCTTTCTACTTCGTGGGAACAGGCCAATAATCAGTGGGATGCTTTCTTACACTCCCCCAGTAAAGGCCAATGCTTCTTTAAATATTTATTTTGCAGTTCCATCTATGATACCTCTCCTCACGTGGGTGCCCTGGCACCATAATTTACAGGGGTAATTTTATATAAGAGGAAAATGTTTTGGGGGCTGAGGGCATCATTACCATTTCTATGCCCCATTGGCATCAAACCTCCTAGATTGCTGGTGATCCGGGGCCCCTATGGCGGGGCTCAAGAGGTTTTGCCTTTGAAGGACCTTGGCAATCCTTTTGACCCCTGCATTTGGCCTTGCGTTGTGCTGTGCTGTTGGGACCATCTAGGATATTAGAGGGCAGCACTGCCTTGTTCTGGTTTTGCTTCTTTTTTTTTTGTTCTTATATTATTGATTGGGGGTTTTGATAGTGATGGTGGGGTGTGGGGAGTATAGATCTGTTTTTCATGGATGCCCCTATTAGGCAATTAATAATATTAATGTTGCATATCTTGCGTGTTCTTGCTGTACTGTTGATCATACACAACTCTGGCTTGATACTGGAAGGTGGCCCTTAGCAGAGGCTGGGATCAATCTGCTTACTGAGGCCTCAGAGCTTATATGACCAATGCAATATGACCTTGGCAGTACTGGCAGTCCAAATAGACCTCCATTTCCAATTTCATGGCTGAGATAAGTGCAATTACCTGAAATGTCAGAGGACTCAACTCCCCAATTAAATGAAAAAAGGTTCTGTTTCATCTCAGATGCTTACTTGCTCAGGTAGCCTTTCTACAAGAGACAAAACTAACCACAGTTGAAGACAGTAAACTCAAAGGGGAATGGGTGGGAGCAGAAGCTCACAGTGCCATTTCTAACAAAAAAAGGGGGTCTCCATTCTACTGCATAAAAACTTGAAGTGGTCCATCACCTGCACAAAGAGAGATGCAGTTGGGAGGTGGCTACTGGAGGAAAATTACCATGCCTCAGTTCCCTCTAATTGCAGCATATATGTACAGCCCCAATAAGTATGATCCACAGTTATTGCATCATTTCAGCCATGAAATATCTGAATTTGCCACCTCCTCCTCTACCCCAGTATTATTAGAAACATAGAAACACAAAAGTTGTCGGTAGGTAAAGATCTCTCGGCCCACCTGGTCTGCCCAATTTTCCATGCCTACTGTGCCACCATAGATTCTATTCAATCTCCGGTCATCTCCTTCCCATGCCTTACTACTAAGGTCCTCTTGTTTCTGTCCCATGCATGCTTGGATTCCATCACCATTTTGGCATCCACCACCTCTGGTAAAAGGCGTCCATCACACTCTCCATAAAGAAGTATTTCCTCACATTTTCTCTGAGCCTCCCCCTTCCAACTTCATAGCATGACACCTTGTCCTTGAGCTTCTGTTTCTATGGAAAATGATACCTTCCTGTACCTTATTAATACTTGCAAGGTACTGAATGTTTTTATCATATCCTCCCTTCCCTCCTCTCCTCCAGAGAGTACATATTCAGTTCCTTGAATCTCTCCTTGTAGGGCTTTTGATGCAGGCCCTGCATCATTTTGGTAACCCTCTTTTGTATCGCCTCTACTTGTCAATGTCCTTCTGGAGGTGGGATCTCCAGAGTTGGACACAGTACTCGAGGTGGGGTCTTATCAGTGATCTGTACAGTGGTAATATTACCTCCTTCATCCTACTGGTGATACCCCCCCCATGTACAAAGCATCCTGCTAGCCTTTCCACTGCCTTATTGCACTACTTGACTACCTTCAAGTCATCAGAAACTATTACTCCCAGGTCCCTTTCCTGTTTGGTGGTTGCCAGTACTTCCCCTCCCAATTGGTATGTAGCCCAGTTGGTTTCTGTGCCCCAAGTGCATGATTTTGCACTTTTTTGCATTGAAACCCAGCTGTCAAACCCGTGAGCATACTTTCAACTTTTTCAAATTATCCTCATTGCTGCCACCTCCCCTAGTGTGTCTACTCTGTTGCAGATTTTTGTGTCATCCACAAATAGGCATACTTTCCCCTTCTTGCCCTTCCGCAATGTCTCTAATAATGACATTGAAGAGGACTGGGCCTAGTACTGAGCCCTGAGGCATGCTGCTAGTTACCTTGCCTTCTCTAGAGTGGACACCATTTACCACCATACTCTAACACTTGTTGATCGATATCAATGGAACTCTGTCCAATAACCCCAAAGTTATCTCTGACACCTTCAATAAGACCTTCACAGACCTTAGTGGGGTGCTCCCTCCCAATTCTACTAACAGCCAGAGTGATTATAAGCCCGTCATTAATGACCTATCTCAGAACCCCTTACCCACCCTTCTATTTTAAAAAAATATCTATCTCTGAGGCCAAAAATTACATTACCAGGGCCATAGAGACTTCAAGGTTCGGTAATGACTTCCTGGACCTCAGATGGCTCGGCCTTGCTCTAAATGAAATAATCCACCCACTAACCCATATTTTCAGTCTGTCGTTAACTACCACCAAATTCCCTAAATTACGGAAAAAAGCCCTAGTTACCCGGTCTTCAAAAATGGTGATCAGACCAGCCTCACAAACTATCAACCCATCTTCTTAATTCCTCCCCTTTCTAAGGCACTTGAAAGGGCAGTTAGCAGCCAGCTAGTCGAATACCTTAATAAGCATAAGCTCCTAAGCCTTGAAAAACATGGCTTTAGGAAGCAGTACAGTACTTCCTCTGCACTCATTGAATTTCCTAGCTTTATCCATGAAGCGTTAGACTGGGGTCATATGGTAGGGGCCATGTTTATTGATTTAACTAAGGCTTTTGACACAGTCAGTCATGGGGTCCTGTTAAACCAACTGTCTTACAATGGTATATCCCCTATATCAGTTAAATGGTTCCATAGCTACCTTAGCGAATGCACCCAGCAAGTAACAATTCACAACACAGTCTCTAGCCAATGGTCTGTCACAACAGTGGTACCCCAGGGTTCAGTTCTGGGCCCCCTCCTCTTCAGTATGTTCCTAAACAAACTTCCCTCAGCCTGCCCTGGCCAAACTCTCCTATATGCTGATGATATTGTGCTGTTCTCGAGCCAACTCCACACTTCTGTCCTGGAAGAGCAGATGAAAACCAGCTTTGCTGCTGTTGAATCTTGGTTTCTGAAATACAAGCTACTCCTTAACTACAAGAAGATGAACACAATGTTCTTTGCTTCCCCCAGAATCAAAACAAAGCCTACCAACTCCAGATTTGGAACAACCTAAATGAAGTACTGGACATGGTCCCCACTTTCAAGTATTTAGGAGTCACCCTTGATTGCTCACTGTCCTTTGTTCAACACATCAGTCTGGTTGCCAGATATGCAAACACCGGAACTGCTATGCTATACAAGCACAGGCACTGTCTCACTGATGATGCCCTCAGACTCGCTGTGACCAAGTCTGTTATGTCAGTAATTGACTACAGTCTCATGGTATATGGAGCTGCAACTGACAGGGTCCTACAGAGCATTAAGCTGGCCCTCAACAAAGCTTGCAGGCTTCTCCTAGGGGTACACTGGCTAATGCATATCTGCAAGCTATATTCACGAACTGGGCTGCTCAATCTAGACTGCAGAATCAAATAAGTAACCTGCCTAATTGCCAAAAAGTCCATAATGGGTCTCACTACTCCTGGAATCTCAGTCTCCAGTATCCCAAAAACTGTGCTAGGGCAACCAGAAGTGAGGGCAATCAGGCCCTGAATATCCCTTTCCACAACACTTCCCAAGGTTAGTGATCCTTTGGGTATAGAGCCCCTAAATGCATAAACTCACTCTGCCCTGACCTACTGGCCTGCACCCAGATTGGACAATTCAAGACAAATCTGAAGGCCCTCCTGGTGAGCAACAATGCCAAATGTCACCGCGGTCACTAATCTCCACAATCCACAACAAGGCTTATCTCAAGCTGCTCCTTCTCCCCTACCTGCCTGCACCATCTTGTCCTGGCTAGCTGCCCTAGCTATACCAGTCTGTGTCCCCCTGACTGTATTTACTCCTATTACCTCTTGCTGCTACCTCAAACCTAAGTGACACCTTGTTGTTGAAATTCCCAGCACAATGTCAATTATTCTGCACATTCTGCAACCGAGAGTAATTTACCTTGAATGTGAAAGCTATGTTCACTGTTTTATTGTTAACTTGTATTTTCATATGTAAGTTATGTTTAATGTTTTACCTGTTTGTTTCTGGAAGCAGAACCTAGATAAATGAGCTTCTAGCTCATAGGTTGTATAATCCTAGCATCAATAAATAAATAATTAACTTTGTAATCAGTTTATTACTTTTTGACCCACTCCCAGATAGGTCAGCTTGTTCATTAGTTTTCTGTCAGGAACAGTGTCAAAGGCCTTACTGAAATTCAGGTAGACCACATCTACCACTCTCCCTGATCCACTACTCTGGTCACCCAGTCGAAGAACTTGATCAGATTTGTCTGGCAAGATCTCCCCCCTGTGAGACCATGTTGCCTTTGATCTTGTTGTCCACTGTTTACAAGGTATTCCACAATCCTTTTCTTCAATAGTGCTTATATTACTTTGCCCACTACCACAGAGTGAGGCTGACAGGTCTGTAATTTCCGACCTCCTCCTTGTTCCCACTTTTGTGAAGTAGGACCACATCTGCCCTCCTCCAGTGCCCCTGAACCTCCCCTGTTTCTAATGATAAGCTGAATAGAGTTGTCAGAGGTGTAGCCAGCACCTCTTTGAGCTCCGTCAGTATCCTGGAGTGCACCCCATCAGGTCCCAGTGCCTTGTCTACATTTAATTGTGCTAGTACCTTAAGAACATTCTCCTCTGTAAAAGGACTGGTGTCCTCCTTCTTACGATTTATGCCCTTGTCCTTTATCTTTGGCCCGTTGCCTACCCCTTCGTCTGTAAATACTAAATAAAATGTTTGTTCAGTATTTCTGCTTTCTTTTGGTCTTCTTTCTCATAAACCCCTTCTTCCCCTTTTATCCTTACTATTCCCCCTTTGGTCTTCCTCTTCTCGCTTATATATCTAAAGAAAGTTGTATCCCCTTCTTTCACTGATTGGACAGTATTCTCCGCTGTTTGTGCCTTTACACGTCTAAACTGCCTTCCCTGCCTCCCTTTGTTTCTCCTGGTAGTTTATCCTATCTTCCTCCTTCTGTGTTTTTTTTGTACTTTCTAAATGCTAGTTTTTTTGCTCTTACTTTTTCTGCTTCATCTTTAGAGGACCATAGTGGTCTGTTTTTTCTCTTGCCCTTGTTAACCTGCCTGATACAGAGACTTACTGATTTTTCAATGCCCCTTTATTTTTGCCCAACGTTCCTTGCCCCCCCCCCCATATCATCTATCCCAGCTAGGGCATTCCTGCGGCATTCTCCCATTTTCCTGAAATCAGTCATCCTGAAGTCCAGGACCTACATCTTAATGTAGCTCAGTTCTGGCCCAGTCCTTATATTGAACCACCATCAGCAACACTGTCCCTGTTTGTCAATACCAGGTCCAGTATTGCCCCCTCCACGAGTGGGATTCTTAACTAATTGCCTGACGAACACCCCTTGCAGGGAGTCCAGGATGTTCCTACTTCTGACTGTTGCTGCAGCTGGTAGGCGCCAATCCTCATCTGGTAGACTGAAGTCCCCCACCAGCAACACCTCCCCCTTGCATGACATCATTTGGATGGCTTCCATCATGTCCTTATCCACCTCTCCTCCCCATTCTGGTGGTCTGTAGATCACTCCTATGTGAATAGTGGCCCCCCTTATGTGTTTCCAGGACAACCACAATACCTCAGCTCCTCCTTGCTCTCCCTGTATTTCCGTGGCTTTTATTTTGTCTCTAATATAAAGAGCTACTCATACTCCTTTTCCACCTAACGTGTCTTTTCTGAACAGAGTATACCCTGGTATGGCCACGTCTCAATCCTGATTTTCATTGCACCAGGACTCGGTAATTATAAACATATCCAGCTCTGCTTCGGCCAGGGTGGTCTCTAGGTCTGGAGGTTAGGGGGTGACTTTAATGCTACAACAGAGGCTTATATGGATCATAGAGTTGCTACCCATGAACCGCTACAGCCAGGCATGTCAAGCTCTAGGACAATTGTTGCAAAAGCATAATCTAGAAGATACCTGGCACTTCCACCATCCCACCACTAGGGACTTTACATGTTTCTCTGCTGTGCATGCTACCTCGAGTCGGCTAAACATGTGGGTCTCATCTTCTCATCTCACCCAGCAGACACTAAACTTCCACATACATCCCATTATTATTTCTGACCATGCTCCCTGGAACTCACATTCCTATGGGCTAAACTGCAGGCCCACTTCAAAAGCTGGCATTTAGACCCCTTGCTCTTGTGGGATGTTTTAGGAGTGGGTGAAGCAGCAGACAAAAGCACTGTGTTGCCATAAACAATACACAGGACATGGATGGCTGGTGGCGCTGAGGGTTGAGGCGCTGGACGCTACACCTCGCGGCATGCCAGCGACCCGGGTTCGGGAATGAGGTCGGCAGGGAGCAAGTAGGATTGAGCATCCAGAGGACAGCTCTCCTCTCCCTGGGATGGGATTCGGGGGTATCCCAGTGCAGTGGTGACTTCTGGTGAAGACCGGAGGTACTACTGACACTAGGAGCACATCGGGGATGCACGCGGCTGACATCGATGGTAGTTCCATGTTGATGTCACTAGATGGCTGTGCGCATAGGGAATAAAGTAAAAAATACCTCTGCGTGCTGCTTCATGGCCGGCCTTGTGGCACCGCCGGCTTCAGCCTTGGATGCTCCCTCTGATAGAGCCCCCCCAATCACACGGTGGTGGTTGTGTACCCGCCAGGGTGGATCGCTGTGCAGGATTGAGGAAGGGGTAAGAGCCTGGGGTCTGGTGAAGGGTAAAGGCTGCAAGGTTAGGCTGGATTGAGGGAACCATAGGTAACACTCCCCCCCCCCAGCTGCAAAGGAACCAAAAATACATATTAAAAAAAAAAATACACAGGACATAATTAAGGAAGCACTCTGGGAAACCTATAAGGCTACAATGCGAGACTTTATTATTAGTTATGCAGCCAGTAGGTGGAAAGACAGATAAGGTGAGCTGCATGCCCTAGAGACTGAACGCGAGGCCCTTGAGAAACAGTATAAAAAAATGGCTCAACCCACAACAGAACTCCTGGCTTGCCTTTGCAGAATAAGAATTAAAATAAATGAACTTCTCACCCATAACATGAAGCATTTATATCTTAGAAAGTCATCAAATCAGTTGAAGGCTCCCTGCCTGCTCCCACCCTACCACAGAAAATCTTAGTTAACGGAAACCTCATATCAGACAAACAAATCATCTGGATGAAACAAACTCCCATTTCACGTCAATTGGTTTAGCGTTTGATAGGTCCCCTACTGCAACATATCAGCTAACCCTACTGGATTCTAAAAAATATTGAAGCCCCACTGCTGGCCCGTTCATCTTCCAACCAATTACCCTCAAGCAGGTGGAGCAATTCCTGCTACAGCAATGCACCAAAAAAAGTGCAGGATCTGATGGATTGAACCTCTTTTTCCTCAGAACTGCCTTCAGGAATCTCACGGCAACCATACCTCATCTTTTTCATTTATTGCTCTCCAGAAATGACATACCTCTACTCTGGGCATACCTCTACTTTGGAAAACCGTGCACAACATTCCCCTCCTAAAATCAGGCAATGCTGGTATTCTCAACAGCTATAGACCAATATCCATTCTTCCATTACTGGCAAAGCTCCAAGAAAAACTTATTAACACTAGAGCTGGTCGAATGTGGCAAATTCAATTTCCAAAACTTCACAAAATTTTCCTAACATTTGCCACTAGCAAGAACGGGATCTTCTAAATGTATTTTGTGGATTTACACCCTGTTCTGTGGAATTTTGTGACTGACATGCAGAGTAATACACATGAACTGCAGAATAACAGCAGTGGGGAATTTTATTCCACAGTGTAATGAACCAGAACTGGCAATGAATGAGCGCATGCTTGTACAAGTACAGTACGTGATCATTCATTGATAGCACAGTTGGTGACAAGTTGTGTTGGAGAGAGGAGGACTGTACTAGTCACCTGCTTGGGGTGGGGGTGGGGTTGTGGGTCACTACTTGCCAAGGTTGGTTGTCAGGGGGGTCCACTATACCACCAGGGAATGGTTTACATTCAGGCGGGTGATCAGGTTGGGGGAGGGACCACTGGACACGAGGGAATATTTATTTGCACACTGGGTGGGTGATTGGGTGGGGGGGCCACTAGCCCCCATACAATGACTGGGCCAGTGATCAACTGGGTGAGGGCACTACTAGCCACCACAGAATAATACATTTATTCTGCCCTTCAGTGACTCACTGAACTGCAGAATGAATGTATGAATTGTGAATTAATGTATTAAATTTTTGTCCTCAGAACTGACCACTGACAGGGATGCATTCCAATAGCTCTTTGTAGTGTCCAGAGATGAAATATACATCTCATCTCTGTCTTGTCTAATAATTTCTGGTAATCTCTGCCACTGGCTGAAGGTTCAACTAGTTTCAGGCCCCAGAACCTCAGCGATACTCCTGTGTGAATGAAATAGTGTGACAAATGTGTATGAGATTTAAATTGTGTAGCAAACCTAAGATGGTAACATAGGCAAATGCAACAAAGATGTATCAGTAAAGGTATTGAAATGAAAGTTATGTAAATATAACAGTAGCATTTGGATAGAAGGGCTATATGCCAAGTAAACATAAGTCGAGCAGGCATATTTTATGCACCATGGTATAGAAGTAAGGCTAAAGGTGAAGAAGGGTAATTAACATATCAGATGGATAAATTAAATGTAGACACAGTATCAATAAATTTGAACGGCAACACCAGGATGGTATTAATTACTTAAACCTTTTATTGTAGATAACCACATCAAGGTACTTTGTAGAGAGAAAATTACAGCACAATGCAATAAGTGTATAACATGATGGTAAATGAAAAATATATGTATAAAGGTATAAGTGCAAACAACAATGATTAAATATTATATTTATGATTTACAGAACAAGAAAGTCCTTTGATAAAGCACCTATGGTGTAAAACATCAGGGCACAGCAAATAAAAAGAATATTAATTACAAAAAAACAGCTTAAGAAGATTTTTTGCTCCCCCACACACACACAAACTCACTTAATCATTCCCATAGACACCATATGGCGTCTGAACCATCCATTGCTGGAATGGACCAAAAATGGCCACCGGGAGCAAATGAGTTAACTTTGGTTCAATCCTAGATTGGGGGAAACAGATTAAATAACTTATAAAACAAGACTCCATTTCCCATGGAACAGGTACTTTTCCTTCGCTTTCAGACCAATATTAGCACTGTCTGCTCCAGCCTTCAACTGGCATTTAATAAGTTACAGCTTAAACTTTTCCACTCAAAGCTGCTACTAAATGCTTCCAAAAACAATGGCTGTGTTTGTTACCTCACACAGCACAGCTTCACAATGTCCTGCAGCCCCAGCCATCACTACTTAGTAAGTTGAGACTGCATAGTTTACAAATGAGAAGGCTGAGGGGGGATTTAATTCTACTCTATGACCCATTTAAAAATCATAATTGCTTGTCTAATTTTGGGTTTTAATTAAGAAAAATGGAACACAACATCAGGTTCCATAACAAACAACCATGCAGAAAACCATATAGAACAAACAAAAGTGGATCACTTTACACACAAAGAGTTTTAAGGTATCGGAATGCTTTGCCCCAATCTATTGTGGATTCCCCTACACTAAATATTTTCAAATGACATTTGGATACTGAAATGGACACATGGGATATAAATGTTTGACCACTGTTTGTGGTAGGGGGTGGACTAGAAGTGCCATTGGTGCACATCCACCCTTATCTAACTAAGTAACTACTTTATTAGGAGACACCCTTGAAGTAGTAAAAAAAAATACAAATATCTCAGAGTATGGATTGACAAAAACTATCCTTCGCTGCTCATATAGAGGCAATGTGTAAAAAACTGTGCATCAAACTTGGTTTTTATTACAGAAATAAGTGCTGCTTCCTGCATGATATCTACAAATGTCTGGTCCAGGTCACCTTCCTACTAATTGTTGTCCACACTGACCTAATTTACAGTCATTGTACAGCCACTTACTTTGTCAAGTTAGATGTGCTCTACCACAGAGCACTCAGGTTTATTACAGATTGAGGGCCCAGACCAGGACTCACCACTGTGTTTTGTGTGCCATAGTTGTCTGGTGCTCATTAACTACCAGAAGACTGTTGAATTTGTATACCTAGACATATAAGGTACTTCCAAAAGATTCCCAGGATACATCCTTGAATGCTTCCATCTATTGCGTAGCAGCTATTTCCTTAGAAAAAAATAATGTTATACTCCTGGACATTCCAAAACATGCTACACAGATAGGAAGATCCACAATCAGTTGTTTCAGCCACACAATATAGAACTCATTGCAAGCCTCTTTAACACTCATCTCACTGGTCAGACACAGGATGTTTAAGGTGATCATCGAAAAATTGTGTACTGAAACCTGCTCTTGTGGTTAACTTCACTTGTTCCTGATCTCGCACGATTGCTTAGTAATTGTATGGTGTGGTCCCCCCTGTGATTTCTCATAGCTGTTTTGAATTCAATGAACTTTCCTCTATTTTTGAATATTATGCTATATCTTGTATGTCTAGCTTTCTATATCAATGCTTCATATTTATTTCTGACAGTGATATAATACTTTTACTTCTTTTTATGAATACAGTCTGCGCTGTGTCTTGTATACCACTGTATCCTGTACTACTGCTTCTGATCTAGTTATGCTGTCCTACCCAGGACCTCCTTGTAAATGAGTTTGCTCAACTGAGCTTTTTCCCTGTGAAATAAATACAAATACAGAAAGGCAGCAATAAACATCGTCCATGTCAGATAGGCATACTGGGAATGGGGGGCCAATAAACTATTAGTTTTTTGCATCAGAAAAAGGCAGGCTGAACAGTACATATCTGGCCTACAGAACCACTCAAGGACCATTCACATCCAATCCAGAAACATTTATAGCATTATGCAGGTCTTCTACCAGGCCTTATATACCTCTGTTGCTTACCCAACCACAGAAGCCATTTCTGCTTTCCTCTCTTGGCTACCTATAACCACAATTGCCCCAAATCCCTCCACTGAGTTGTATTCCCCCCCTAACCCTTCAGAAAATCCAAAGGTCCATTTAGTCCCTGAATAAAGGGAAATCTTCAGGAGGGGATGGCTTTCCAGTAGATTTTTACCAATTGGTGATTAGGGATATCAGCCCAATGCTCCTTGGTATGTTTCAGTCCTCCCTACAATCAGGTTCCCTTCCTCCTTCACAGTGGTCCCCAAGAAGAATAAGGATAATGCAGTGCTCAGTAATTATAGGTCCATCTACCTCATAAACACTGATGCCAAAATCCTAGCAACCCAACTAGAGGGCATTTTACCTCACTTCATACATCCAGCATAGGTGGATTTTATTAAAGGAAGGTGACATACTCACCACTTGGGGACACTGCTAAATATTTTCTACACCATACAACAATCCCCTTCCCCTGTGGTTGCTGTTGCAGTAAATTTTTAGAAGGCCTTTGATTCTGTGGAGTAGAAATACCTCCTCACATCTATGCAGTTCATGGGAATAGCTTCCACCTTACTCCACTGGTTAAGATGTCATATAACAACCCAACCTTAGGGTTCTCACCAGTGGCCTGAAATCAACACCATTATCTCTGCAGCATAACACACATCAGAGATGCCCCCTGTCCCCCCTTCTGTTTGTGATGGTGACTGAACCTTTAGCGATTGCCATCTGGACTCATCCCTCTTTCCAGGGTATGCAGATAGGGGATCAAAACTGACAAACCCACCAGGAATAATAAGATCAACCCCACTCTAATGGCCTCCAGGAGTACCTGGTTTATTTACCACAAAAACATCTGGGCTCAGCCCACTCCTGTAGCGCAGACCCCTTTATGGGGCTGTGACATTCTTCATATAGGGTGTAAGCCCCTTAAGTGGCATAGTTGGTTTCAGTTGGGAAATCTGGTAAAGGATCTACTTGCAACAGCTGCATGACATGTAGAGTCCTTTTCAGTCCTCCAAACCAGATCTAACAGCACAACGGGACTTCCGGAGATACATCCAACTTCACAGTCTGGTAACCCAAAAACCTAGTAAGAACAAATATTCAAATTCCCTAAATTAAAACATTCCTCTTCATACAATGAAAGCAGGTGCTCTGTATCAAGCACTGAAACACTCACTTCCTGACCACTCCCTATCTTCCAAATTAAAGTGGGAAGCAGAGTTACACACATTCATATTCGATGAGACCTGGGCAACCAGCTTATCTAGAGCCTATAAAGCTTGCAGGGATCATAGGAACAAGAAGAGTGGAGATAGATAGATAGATAGATAGATAGATAGATAGATAGATAGATAGATAGATAAATACTTTATAAAGTGCCCCTTTCCAGGGACTTGGAGTGCTGTACATTTAAAACAAACATGAACAGATATTGTAACAACAGTCTTATAGTAATATTCAACTGGGAGTCAGCAATAAATTAAAAACTACCTATCTATTCCATTTAAGAACAACATAAAATCAATTTAACCATTAAAAGCCTGCTGGAACAAAAATGTCTTTCTAGCTTAACCCACAGAGATACTGGGGGTTAAGCTTGAAAGAAGAACAGGGTCAGCCATCTGCACGGGGTAATTTACAGACCACCAGCCCAGGGGGAGGAGATAGATAGGGAGATGATGCTAGCTATCCAAAGGATGGTGCACAAGGGGGAGGAAGTGCTGGTTTGTGACTTCAATATCCCAGACATAGACCGGAGCCTCCCAGCAGCAGCAGCAGAATCAACCAAGAGCAAGTTTATCCTGGACTCCCTATAGGGAGCCTTCCTTGAACAACTAGTTGTGGAACCCACATGGCAGATGGCAATACTGGATCTGGTGCTCTCAAACGGGGACAGAGTGGCAGGTATCACAGTAGGGGAGCACCTGGGGAACAGTGACCACCAGTCAGTGTGGTTTGACATAACCGAAGGTGCAGAACCCAGCCACATGAAAACACATATCCTTGACTTTAGGAAGGCAGATTTTGGAAAAATGGGGAAATGCTTGGAAGGGGCACTAGCTGGAATATGGAAGAAATTCATGGTGGAGAAACAATGGGCAGTATTTAAATCAGGGATAACAAGGGCAACACAATTATGTGTAAAACAGATTAGCAAGGGGAAAAGGAAGAGGAGACCATTATGGTATTCCAAGTAGTGGTGGGCGAAGTGTTCGGAATTCACTTCACAGAGTAATCCGTGAAATTCTGCCCATTTTGCGTAGTGAAATGCAAAAGTTAAGCCTGGAGGGTGGTAATTTCACCTGGCAGATTGGTGAAATTCTTCTTCCATCTGTCAGCAAAATTTCATTTTATGTGGGCGTAACTAAATTCCCAGGGGAGTCAGTGTCCTCCCTCCACCTTGTTCCCACTTTGTATAGAAGATCCCTGGTGGTGAAGTGTCCTTCATGTTCAATTATGCAGGGTCCTGAGGCTAGAGTCTCACCTGGCCTCTACATGTAACACCATTCATGGTGAGCAGAACCTTCCTCCCACCCTTTAATAATTCAAGTTTCAATTACAGAAATGTATATACCATCAATCCATTATCGCCCAGACTTCTGTCTCCTGCTGTGTCTCTGGTGGTCTTGTGTTTTTTTTAGATTAAACCTCCTTCGATACCAGTTCACCCCTGCCCATCACTTTCTCAGTGTCAGAACCCAGCCATACTGTCTGTTCACTCTCCATCCTAATCTCGGAGGAGACCAGCATACTCTCTGCCCTCTGTAGCCAGCCTGACAGATATGAGCTGTCACGAAGCTCATTCATGACAGCTCAGTTGGTGGGCCAGCCATGGAGGAGAGAGGAGGGCTGTGCCAGTCCTCCGCTGCAGGGATTTAGGATGGGGTGGGAGTGGGGTTGTGCCGATGACACCTGGCTGCTGGGGAGGCTGGGTGGGGGGGCACTGGATCACCAGGAATTTATTAGAACTGGGGATTGGGAGGAGGTTTAATTACAAAAAACCTACTTGACCACCAGAGATTATTTGTTTAACAGGAGAAGAAGATATGGAGGGATGCGGGCAGGACGGTGTTACTGTACATTTCTGGGATGGGCGGGTTATTACCAGGTGGAGGGGAGGGACCACTAGCTACCAAGGATAATTATTTACATGTGGAACAGGTGGAGGAGGGACCGCTAGCCACCAGGGATTTTTCTATACATGTTGGACATGTTGGGGGAGGGAGTGCTAGCCACCAGGAATTTTTCTATACATGTGGCAGGTGAAGGGAGGGACCATTAGCTACCAGGGATTTAGTTATACCCATGTAAGGTGAAATTTTGCCTTGGACAGAAGGCAAAATTTCGCGAAGTGCTCTGCAATGAGGATTTAACCACTTCTCCTGCACTCCTTGGGTGAAATTTAAATTTGCTGCATCACTAATCCGAAGGAGGTAGCTGAGAAAGTGAAAGCTAAACAAAATGCATTTAACAGTACAAAAAGACACAGGTAGAAGGGGACAGGGAAAGGTACCAGGAGAAACAAAGGGAGGCAGGGAGTGCAGTAAGGGAAGCCAAAGCATAAACAGAGGAATGCATTGTGAAAACAGTGGTTAGAGAGGCAAAACCTTTTACAAGTATGTCAGTGAAAAAAGGAAGGAAAAGGGAGAGATGGTGAGGCTGAAAGAGGAGGATGGGAGTAGAGTGGAGGATGACAAATGCAAAGCAGACATACTGAACAGATACTTCTGTTCAGTCTTTGCAGAGGATGGAGCTGGTAATAGGCCAGAAAGGATTAGAAAGGGTAGGAAGGGTGCAGAAATTGATACAAGTCATTTTCCAACGGAAAGGGTCCTAAAGGAACTGGCAGGAATAAGAGTCGATAAAGCTATGAGGCCAGATGGGGTACACCCCAGGGTGCTGAGGAAGCTAAGAAAGGTGTTAGTTGAACAGCTGGCAACACTGCTCAGCTGGTCACTGGAAATAGGACAGGTACCCAAAGAGTGGAGGACAACTGATGTAGTTCCCTTATACAAAAGTGGGAACAGAGAGGAAGTGGGAAACTACAGATCAGTCAGCCTGAGCTTAGTAGTGGGGAAGATCATGAAACACTACTGAAGGAAAGAATAGTGGAACACCTGGTTGCCAGTGGTCTACAGGATCCATAGCAACATGGTTTTACTGGATGGAGGTAATGCCAAACTAACCTCATTGAATTCTTCGACTGGGTGACAAGGGAGGTGGATTGGGGGGGGGGGCAGTGGATGTGGCCTATGTGGACTTCAGCAAGGCCTTTGACACTGCTGCATAGAAGGCTGTTGAACAAGCTGAGAAACATAGGAGTGGGTTGAATGGCAGTGCAGAGGGTGGGGAACTGGCTGGATAGCAGGACACAGAGGGTGGTGGTAAATGGCTGTCACTCCACAGTGGTAAAGGTGACCAGTGGAATGCCACAGGGATCAGTTCTGGGTCCAGTCCTCTTCAACATCTTTATCAGTCACATTACAAATGATCTAGAGGGGAGAATTTGCCGGTCTACTTATGACACAAAGCTCTGCAACAGGGTATACATGCTGGAGGGTGAGGATAGAATGAGGAGAGATCTGCAGAAGCTTGAGGACTGGTCAAGGGAGTGGCAGTTGAGATTTTACCCAAAGAAATGCAAAATGATGCACATGGGGCACAAGAGCCCAGGTACAGCATAACAGCTTGGGGGGATATAGAATGCTTCAAGAAGAAAAGGGACTGAGGGGTTATCATCTATCCTGACCTCAAGGTGGGGAGTCCATGTGACAAGGCATCAGAAAAAGCAAACAGGATACTGGAATACATAGACAGGGGTATCACCAGCAGGAAAAAGATTATAATTTCACTATACAAGACATTAGTGAAGCCACACCTTGAGTACAGTGTCCAGTTCTGGAGACCTTACCTACATAAAGATGTAGACAGGGTGGAGGCAGTTCAGAGGAGGGCAAACGAGATGGTGCAGGGATTATATCACAAAACCTACAAGGACTGGCTGAAAGACTTAAACATGTACTCCCTGGAAGAGAGGAGGGAGAGGGAGGATGTGATTGAGACATATAAGTGCCTCATGGGGAGTAACAAGGTGCAGGAAAACATGATTTTTCATAGAAAAAGATGCCCAAGGGCTAGGGGCATGGGATGAAACTAGAGAGACAGGTTCAGAGGGAACATGAGGAAGTACTTCTTCACAGACAGGGTGGTGGGCAAATGGAATGTCTTGCTGGAGGAGACAGTGGGGGCAGAAACAATTACAAGATATAAGATTGCATGGGATAGGCATAAGGGGATCCTGGTAGTTGGGGGAAGGGGGCCAATCTAGTTCTAGGGAAGCTGGAAGAAGCACAGTTAAGTGCACAAATGGGCAGACTAGGTGGGCTGTAGACCCTTATCTGCCATCAACATCTATGTATCTATGACTTATCCAAAATAAAAGATTTATATGATGGTACAGGACACCTGACACTTAAACGAATGGGCCTATTATCAGAGTCTCATGTTGGAGGTGTTTTAAACCTGATGCCCATCTTATGCATATCCTATGGGCATGCCCCAAAATGTTGGAACTCTGGTTAGGGGTCAACCAAGTGTGTTAATATTCTGGGTTCAGTTTTCTCTGGACTCTTCCTTGTTTATGATTGACCTAACCCCAGACATGGTACCCAGACACTCCCCGGAGGCACAATGACTTCTTGCACTCAGTATCGCTGATTGATACTCTGCAGATGGCAGACCAATGAAATAGCAACCACATCAGAATGGCTAAATGCAGTTGGCCAATTAGCCACCTTAGAATGAATCTCCCACCTTTTCAATTCCACTATGATAAAATTTAGATCAGCATGGGGCAGATATCTTGTAACTCCATAAGGGATGCTGGTAAAACATATAACAGCAGTGGATACCATGACAGTTAACAAGGGTTGCTCATAGAACCAGTATAGATCCCTAACAGGGGTGATGTGTTATTCTTTTCACATTAAGGGCTTGTGCCATGAATTGTGGCTTACATGTTATAAATTATCATCTGATTCTTTGCTTGTTCTCTCTAGTACCTTGCATGCATTTACATTTATGTCTTACAGGGACTATTTTTACTCTGTTATGCACTATAACTTTGCTTATTTAAATGCTTGTTGCAATGTTGTTTGCATATTGTTTGTGATTTTTATGTTTTGAAATGTTTAATAAAAGATTAAATCAAGGAGGCAAGCTGTGTCAGCAAGAGCGTGGATTGGCTATGCATGCACCAGGCGACCCGGTTCGGAACGGACTCTGGGTCGCCGGAGGGTCGGGCGGGGAGAATGATCGAGCGTCCTATGGACTGCTCTCCTTCTCCAGGGGGGAGGGCGGGTTAGTGATAGGTGGCTCCTAGTGACCTTGGGCGGAGGCCTTGAGAGTCACACAGCCACCGACACTTAATTGGACTTGGGGGCGGGTCGGACATCATTACGTCATTGCACGCTCCCGCCCCCCAGAAAAACCGGAAAAAGGACGGCCGCCGCCACCCAACATGAAGCACGCCTGCTCTAATTAGCCTCTCCAGGCCGCCCTCCCACGCAAAAATAGTGTTCTACGAGGTGCTCCTTCCCCGTGGCTCCCGTCCGTGGGGGGTAAGCCGTATCGAGGGCTCAAGGCTGATCTGAGTAGGTGAGCGGCGCTGGGCTGAAAGTCCCGGGCGGTTGGCGGCTAGGTGAAGGAGGAATAAACCGTAAAAAAAAAAAAAAAAAAGGAGCAAGCTGTAGACATATTAGCTTGGATTTTAGTAAAGCTTTCGATTCTCTCCCACATGGAAGGTTCGTGAAGGAATGGGGTGATATGAGGATTGGGGATAAAATAATGAGGCTGTTAAAAAAAACTGGCTGATTGCAAAGACTCAGAGGGTTGTACTGAACTGAAAGTTATCAGGAATGGGGTAGTCACTAGCAGGATGCCCAAGGGGGCAGTGTTGGGGATGTCTCTCTTCAATTTGTTAATTTATGACACAGGGATGGAAACTCAAAGAAAGTTATACCTCTTCTAAGACAACACTAAAGTATATGCTAGGTCAGACTTTCAGAGGATCTAGGGCTAGAAAGAGGGGTCTTGCGATACTGTAGGGAGATCTAAAGTGTCAGAGGTGAAATTCAATGTAAAGAAAGTAAAGTTATGAACATATAGAAGGGGCCAAAACCCTGGAAACAGAAGACAAGACTGGAGGAATGGTGGTAAAAACCACAGTAGAAGAAATGGTCTGGAGGTAATGATCATGAATACTTTAAAGGCAGTGGCACAAGGCAGTAAAGCAGTTGTGAAGGCAAATAGGATGCTGGGATGTTTAGGTAGAGGACAACTTGTAGAAGGGGAGAGGTAATGCCCTTGTACAAGTCATTGGTCTAACTTCACTTGGAGTACTGTGTATGGCTTTGGAATCCACAAGTTAAGAAAGACAATGACAGACTGGAGCCATCGCAGAAGAGGGCTACCAATATGATCCATGGGCAAGAACTGAGTTCCTAGGAGGAACGTCTGGAGGATCTGAAGATATATACTCTGGACTATAGGTGTTAACAAGGGTATATGACAGAGGATTTCAAGTTTCTTCATGGTATCAACAAAGCAAATGCTAGTGATTAGTTCACTTTAAGCAGTAATATCTCCACCAGACATATCTCCATGAAACTGGCATTTGCTGTGGTTACAAAAGATGCCAGAAAGTGCAATTTTACAGAAACGGTGGAAGGATAATGGAAACACCTTCCAAACAGAGTTGTATGTGTTGAGCTTCTGGTGGCTTCAAGAAGGGACTGTACAGGAATATAGGCAAAGTAAGGTTGGACACACTGAGGGCCAAAGGGAAGTCAAGGGGACTAGCAGAGGCTCACCAGTAAATAGGCAGACAAGATGTGACCTGAGGACACCTGAGGATGGAAGCATGGTAGGAGAATCATGGGGCCTGCTTTTGCTTCCAGTTTTCCATTTTCTGTCCCCATTCCTGCACTGGGGCATACAAGCTGGACGTGCATACGTGGAGGCATTTGCACACCCATGGAATCCCACACTACCTCCTTTCCCTGCCATCCTCAGGTCTGTATTATCATCACACCTCTACCTGGTGGCAGTCATTCAGCGGTAGAGGCAGTCCTCCCTGCCTGGGATAGGAGAGCAGTCCAGCACACACTCAATCCTTTCCCTACCCGGCCAACCCCCTGCATCCCAGGCTCATTCCTGAACCAAAGTTGCTGGTAAGGCATCCACTGTCTCAGACCTGTACAGCACTGGGCCATCAACTAATGTTATTTCTTTGCCAAACTGTAATTTAATTACATCAACAATTACAAACACATAAGCAATTGCAATGGACTAGATAGGTTAGTCAGCGAATATAATTAATCATGTTTTACTTTTCCTTTTTACATGTTCTCTCTGTTTCCTACCACTACAGTTTGTAAGGTTGTGTGTTAATTTGAGCTGTATTATTCATAATCTCACAGAGGAAGGTCACTGAGGTCAGAGGGGGACTGGTATGCTCACATGTATTAGAAAAAAAAACTACTCACTTGATAGAATTATCATCCTGGAATTAAAGCAATCCCAGTTACACTATACAATATATATCTTTACCAGTATTAATCACCAAATTAGATTTTTTCAGAAGCAGCATTTTGTAGTTAACATCAGTACAGATATAAACTGTATAGTAGAATTGTGGTTGCTTAAACTGCAGGATGGCAATTCTGTCAAGTGATTTTTTTCTAAAACACATGAGCATATCAGTCCCCTTCTGACCTCTATGACATCCCAGTATGAGGAGACTTTGAGGTTGTGAATTATGCAGCTCAAATTAACACATAGCACTACAAACTGTTGTGGTAGAGATCAGAGAGATTGCTAAATGTAGAAAGGTAAAGCAAAACATGATTAATTATATTCTCTACCCGACTTCTGTAGTCCATTGCAATTGACTACGTGCTCCTGATTAGTGAAATGAGTGGGGAATCCAATCCCTGAATAAATATATTTCATTTATTTATTTATTTATTGAATCATTCAGATTACATCCTTTGAGTCAGAGACTCATTTCCAAAGGCTCCACGTCAGAGACACAACATAATAAGAGGCAGACATTATACATTGTTACATAAGGGTGGAGGCAGACAGAGACAACAGGGTATATACATTAAGTGTTGCATATAGGCAGAGTACTATAAGTGGGGCAGGCAGAAAATTGCTCCTAGACCTATGCAGATTTTGTAGCTATACAGTCTTGTAGTGAGCTTAAGCAATACAGTGAGTAGTACAATCATGGGGCAGTTGGATATTGCTGCTAGACCTATACAGATTTGGTAGCTATACAGTCTTGTGGGGAGCTAAGCAATACAGTGAGTAGTATGCTCATCAAATATATGCACGGTCTAAAATGCTGGTAGGTGGTTAGTACAGCTGGAAAACCAGCATTGTCAGAATACAAAGTGGCATAAGCGGGCAGGGTTGTCTTAATCCAGAGATTTACTGCTTGTGGTCGTTATCTATATGTTAGTGGGGCAGCGACAGGGGTAGGTGGAGATAATGTGGTTCTTAAGGGCTGTTTTGAATGGGTCTAGTCTGGGGATGGAGGTGACGGTCACGGAAAGTTCATTGTACCAGGTAGGTGCTCTGTAGGAGAAAGATCGTTGTGCCAGTGAGGTTGAGACTCTGGGAACTGTCCATATTAATTTGCCTGCTGTGCGGATTTTTGTGGTAGTTTGTGCAGCACAGAGGGAGGTGTTGACTCCAGAGGGGGTAAGGCCTAGTTGTATCTTCTTAGTAAGGAGACATGTCTGATACCATATTCTTTCGTCTAGGGTGAGGATCTTTGTTAGGGTATATAGGGAACAACTGTGGGTACGCTTATCCACTCCAGCAATGAGTCTACATGCTTTGTTAATGGATAGGTGGATTTTGTTTAGCGCAGTGTGGTCAGCAGCCGAGTAGACAGTTAGCCCATAATTTAGCAGGGAGAGATCAGAGGAGGTGAGGGCAATGTTTAGCGCCTCCTGGGTTAGGCTTGCTTTGTGTTGATACAGCATTCTGGTACGTATATTTATGGTGGAGGAAAGATTACTTACATGTGGGTGGAACGAGAGATTAGGATCAAAGGTTATGCCCAGGTATTTATAGGTGTAGACCTGTTCCAGGGGGAGGTGGATTTTGGAGAAGATTGTTAGCTGAGCATTGTGGTCCTTACTCTGTCTGTGGGAGAAGAGCATTGATTTAGTCTTATTGATATTGACCATGAGTCTGGGGTCAGTGAACCAGTGTTCAGCTTGGCTGAGGGCAAGTTGTAGGGAGGACAGAAGGATTGTAGGATCTGAATGAGAGGCATACAAAACTGCATTGTCTGCGTAGAGTAGCAGGTTACAGGGACAGGGTTTGGGCAGGGTATTCAGGAAGATGCTGAATAGCAGTGGGCCAAGGATGGATTCCTGGGACACCCCAGAGCAGACTGATAGTGCGGGTGATAGGGTGCTGTTTATCTTTACACGCTGTGACCTATTTGTAAGTAACTTGTGAACCACGCGATGGTTCTGGGGGACAGTCCTGTACTGCAAAGAGTATTTGTGAGGAGGGTGTGGGAGACTGTGTCGAAAGCTTTCAACAGGTCTATGAATACAGCACCTGTTAGCTGTTTTTTATCTAGCGCACTGTGCAGGGAGTTGGAGAACTCTGTGAGGGCAGTGGTTGTGCTGTGTCCAGCTCTAAACCCCTACTGTTCCCTGCAAAGGAGGTCGTGTGCATGTAGGTAGTCAGTGAGTTGGTTTGCAACATTTTTTTTCCAGGGCCTTTGAGAGGGGTGGGAGTATTGAGATGGGTCTGTAGTTGTTGAGCAGTGTGGGATCCCCACTCTTCAATATTGGGGTGATGGTGGCCACCTTCCAGTCATTTAGGACTTGCCCTAGACACAGGGAGAGGTTGAGTAGATCAGTCAAGGGACTAGTACTGAGTCAAGAACCAAATTAAGGATTCTCACGTCAAAGGAGTCTGTGCAGTAGTTTGAGCCCCCTAGAGCTTTTTTAAGGTAAAAGCTTGCTTCACTCATAGTAATCACCTTGAGGTAGAAAGGAGGGTAGGTGTTGTTGGGTTCAGCGTGGTTAGGGGTGGGGTCGAAAAAGTTGCTTGGCAGGAGTGTGCTCAGATCAGAGAATGCTGCATTTAGACTATTGGTGATAGCAAGTGGGTCCGTAGTAATAATACTGTTGACAGATAGCAGGGCAGGGGCAGGCGTCCTGGACTTCCGGTCAAGTTCCTTTAGACTGTCCCAGAACAACCTAGCATTTCCCCAGGAAGAGGCCAGGGTGGACTTGTAATAGGAGGATTTGGCCATTCTAATAGCCCAGGTGCTCTTGTTGTGAGCCATTTTATAGGCCATCCTATCCGTGTGTTCCCTGGTGGCTGTAGCTTTGTACCAGAGATTGTCGCGTCTCTTCAGCTGATTTAGTAGAGCAGGTGTGACCCAGGGGGCATTCTGTGTTTTGGTTTTCACTATCTGGAGTGGGGCAAATGCATCACAGGCCTTGTTGAAGGTGTGGTTGAAGTATTCAAGGGCAGCATCTATGGAGGAGGCACGTTTGATGGGGGACCAGTCATACTGGTTGAGGTATCTCCTTAATTTAGTGAGGCCTCCCAGTTGGAGATGTCGTCAAAGGAAACTACTTGGCCTGAGTAGTTGCACCAGGCATGACCAGGCAAAGTGGATGGGGGAGTGGTAGCTTAATGTGTCAGGCATTATCACCATGTTTGTGATTCTGTTAGGGTGATTGGTAAATAAGACGTCGATGAGGGTGCTAGTACCATTTTTGGGGTTAGTCCTGCTCGGCTGGGTGACTAATTGGGTTAGGTCTAGTGCTGAGATAGTGTCCTTTGTAGGGGAAGCCGAGCTTGACAGCCAGTTAGCATTAAAATCACCCACTATAATGTGTTCTGTTTTGGGTGGGAAGCTGGAGATATAGTCTGCCAGAGATTGAAATGCTGAGGTTTGGTGATGGGGTGGGATGTACACCACAGTAATGGTAACAGGGGCTTTGGTAGTTAGAGCCTGCACTCCATGGCACAGGGAGGGTGCCGGTAGGCTTTGGCAGGGCAGGGAGTCACTCACATAAAAGGCACAACCTCCTCCTCCTCCTCCTCGTTTGCCAAGTCTGTCAGCTTGACAGGTGGTTAGGCCCAGTAGTGCTATGGATGGTCCAGGACCTTCTTTGATTACCAGGTCTCAGTGAGGGCTAGCACATCTGGTTCGTGCCACTGCACCCAGCATTGAAGCTGCGCTAATTTTGGGAGTAGGCTGCATATATTCATAGCAGCAATTCTTAGCCCGTGGTTTGTGGTGCATGGGCTGCCTGAGGCGGGGCCTGGACTAGGGTGTACATTGCCTGACATTAGAAGCAGAAGGGCGAAAATTCTGAGGAGAGACAGTGTTATCTGCTTGGTGATGTGGGTATGCTGCTTTAGCTCTTGGGTACTGCCTGAGCAGGGGGTAGTCATGGTGAAGAGGGTAGGGTAGGAGAGGAAAGCAATGGGACATGGGAGGTGGTGTGGAGAGGAGATAGGTGGGAAATAAGTTGGGGGGCACCGGGGGGCTTCCGTGCCAGGGAGAGTAGGTGGGAGTCTGTGTTGGGAATGCAATAGTGCCAGTGGAGTATGTCATGGGTGAGGGACTGGGGGTGTCCCAGGATGAAGAGGATAGAGGTTGTTATTGAGATACGAATTTTAATACTGGCAAGCTGCCGCCAAGAGAGATGCATGAGGTAGTTAGTCAGTAGATCACTATCTGTGGGTATAGGATGGGGCTGTTAGAGGAGAGTGAGGAGGTGAGATAGGATGACAGAAGCAGGTTATTGTAGCGGAGTGACTGAATGGATAGACGCCAGTGTTATATATATAGGAAAAGTTCAAATGGATTGGTGAGGTGGATGGGGACAGTGCTGCCTCTGGTGATGAGGCGATATAAACTGAAAATAGAAAAGTGGGCTTATTGGTTTAGACACAGCCTCACTCCTATTGGTTGTATACAGACACTAGGGCCCTATATAAGGGAGTGTCGACCAAGGGTGGTGGGGCAACACCACAAGATGGAACTGCACCACACTCCTCTACTTGCTTGCTGCACCCATGTTTCCATACCTGCTTTAGTTCGGGGGTTGGGGGAGGATGTCTGGACTCTGGTACTCACGACCAAATGGACCCTTGGCTGGATCCAA
This sequence comes from Neoceratodus forsteri, assembly GCA_016271365.2. Classification (NCBI taxonomy): domain Eukaryota; kingdom Metazoa; phylum Chordata; order Ceratodontiformes; family Ceratodontidae; genus Neoceratodus; species Neoceratodus forsteri. The sequence continues at coordinate 1,114,308,728 of CM057455.1, read as the reverse complement.
TCTTACAGTCTGTGGAGAAGCAGGTACTGGTTATTAAACTGAGTTGCAGGGGGAGGAGACTGATTAGTATGCAAGGCAGGCATTTACTGATACAAGCTATCGGAACATGTACAACCTTATAATGCCCACAGCTCTGTTTCTTACTTAACACAAAGAAAATACTGCTGAAACAGCTACATACAAGCTAACCTTGCACAGTGCTAAACAGATGTAGATAATGGCTGCTTTAGCTCCTTAGGGGATATATTTTTTGTAGATTACAGCTGTTTTAACTCCTTAAGGATATATATATATATATATATATATATATATTATAGTGGCACGGTAGTGCCACTATAGATAGGGTTCAGGAGCCATTTCCATGTTAAACCCAAATGTTTGCACCTTAATAAATTTGCAACCATTTGATGGATTTGCCTGAAATTTGGAATTTATGATCAAGACCCATAGGCCTTGGGATCTGCCAAGTTTTGTACTGATTGGATATACGGTTGCAGGAGTTATTAAGCGTGATCTGTGCAAACGCTTACGCTTCTTTTCTGAATTCTACTGTCGCCTACAGGTCAGACTGTTTATTGTGGACTGGCCTAAAAATCTTTCAGGGAACGTGCAGCCAGTGTCCCTGATGTGCCTTTCAAAGATTTCGTGAAAAATATTAAACGGTTCAAAAGTTATTCAAAAAACAGTTTCCCATTATAAGTCAATGGGAAAAGTTAACAAAAAGTTCAACACTTTCAAGAAATGCATTTTTACTTTCGCAAATGGGCCTGTTACTTTCACAAATCGGCCATTTTGTTTTCAGTTGGTGATCAGAAAAATGGTTGGCATTTAAATTTGGGACCTCTAGCAACCTAATTTTTTTGTATTCACCTAGTCTTGCCCTGAGGATGCTTGCCATGTCTTTATTTGTGGTAAAACACCCCAGAAATATGTTTTCAAATTTCTGGAAAAGTACCGAAAATTACTTTCGTGCTCACGAAAGTGTCATGAAATTTTGCAAAAGCTTTGAAATTGCGACAGTAATTTTCTAGTCTGTGGGAAAATGACAGCAATTCTTTGGCACTGCACTGCAAAATAACCGTTGGGAGTTTTGGGCTGAAATTTGGAGGGAACGCAGCTGACATCTCACAGATGTGCCTTTCAGTGTTGTATTGAAAAAATAATAAACAGCGGCAAAGTTACGGCACTCCAAAATTGATGTTTTTTCCCATAGGATAACATTACGGCGCCCGACACTTAACAGAAATCATTTGGAGCCCTGCTGCAAAATAACGGTTTGGTCTTTTTTCCTGAAATTTGAAGGGAAGACAGCCAACAGCCCACAGATGTGCCTTTCAGTAGTTTGGTGAAAAAACATTACAGGGAGGAAAAGTTATGGCACTCCAAACTTTTCTTTTTCCCATAGGATAACATTACGGCGTCCCGCTCCTTTCAGGGGCCCGATCTAGGAAGCGGTGCGAGATCACGGACTTTACGTTGAAAACTTCTTAGCCCCATAATGGGGCTAAGATTCAAATTCCAGGACAGTTGTAAATAATAGGACTTTAAATTTTTTTTCACGTCAGACGGTTCCTGAGATATAATGTATTTAGTATTCCAAGATCTCATTTTCATGCTCGATACTCATATTTTGCATACATTATTTGTACTACTGTTCTTTCTCAATGCAGGTTTGGGGAAAACCAGCCTGTGCGCTTACATTACGTTACTGTTGCCCTTTCCGCTATGGATCCATACCCGCTTCACTTACCATTGACGCCTGGCGCCACCATGTGCGCTATCTCTATGCTTTCATTTGGCGCTTGTGTTTCTGTTATTTTTGCCATTTCTGTCTACAGTACTGTTTATCTTACTGTTTCACTTTACATCACCATGCCCATTGACATTTCTGTTTGCAGGCACCATGTTACTATGTGACAACACATCACGTGGCAGACCATTCCGCTCATGCACCATGTGCTTACCTTTCTGTTCTCATTCATGCTTGTGTTACCAATGTGCGCCACTGTTAGCATTTCTGTTTGCATTGCTGTCCCTGTTAGTATGCCACAACACATCATGTGAGCGGGAGCGCGGTCCCTTTTCCCGCCGCTTCATTACATTCACTATTTCTCGTTATCATTCTTAAAGAAGGAAATTAGAGCAAAAAACTCCGTTTAATGCATTAGTTAGGGGTTGTTCCACAGCGACAAAAGTGAGAAATTCATTAGCGGGGTTGAAAACCCACTTGGACCCCGCCCACCCCCCAAACCGCATTGGGGTGCGCATTGGGATCGTGGGTCCTAACTCTCACCCATTCTCTCTACACTTCTGCTGCTTTACACATGTCATGGGGTGAGTTAGGGCTGACGATCCCAATGCGCACCCCAATGCCGGGTTGGGGTGGGCGGGGGTCCAAGGGGGTTTTCAACCCTAACAGCTGAATTTCCTCACTTTTGTTGCTGTGGAACAACCCTAACTAATGCATTAAACGGAGTTTTTGCTCTAATATATATATATATATATATATATATATATATATATTTATATATTTAAGAGCAAAGTAAAACTGCTGCTTAAGCTCCTTATGAATACAGGGTAATGTTGCAGGGAGATAACAGCTTTTAAGGAAAGGTAAAGGTAAAATTACACTGTACTTGATTCTTAACACACTTCTTTCTTGTTACAAATAGAGACGCTTTAAGGCACAGTTCAGTTCGGGTAAAGACAAAAAACCTATCTCTACTACTACGCCGACATTAAAATTTTAGTTAAAAAGGCGTCAAAATGCAACAGCACAAGATGGGACTCCGCCATACTCCTCTACTTGCTTGCTGCACCCGCGTTTCCGTACCTGCTTGAGTTCAGGGGATGGGGGAGGGCATCTGTACTCTGGCCCTCATGACTAAACGGACCTTGGCTGGATCCGATCCTACCGTCTGTTTGAGCTCGGGGGGTGGGGGAGGGCATCTGGACTCTGGCCCTCACGACCAAACAGACGGCTGGATCTGATCCTGACTATATAGACTGAGGTTATGATGCAATGGTAAAAAATATGTATAAAAAAGGGAAAAAGAGTCTGGAATGAGTACATCAATCACATGACAAAAATCTAATTTCTTCATAATACCACTAGGAGAACAAGCAGACAGAAGTGAAATGTAAAGAAATGCTGGACTATGTCAGTCCATAATAGTAAAGCAAGGCTAAAACAAAGTGGTGTATGTGTGTGTGTGTGTGTGTGTGTGTGTGTGTGTGAGTGTGTGTGTCTGTGTGAATTTTAAAACCTAGGAGGAAACAATATGGCAGTGATTGATTGAGCACAGCACTGTTAACCCTTACTGCCTACAGACAGAACTGGATGTTATATAAAGGAATTCTAGATTGATGACTGATAAGTGACTGGCAGAGTAGAAGAGGTGCTGCAAATCCAACATGTTCTTCGGTGGGAAAGAATGCTTTGAAGTAATGTTGAGTCCCTTCCTGAAGCAAGATGTCTGCAGGCTCCACCTACTGCAGCCATAAAAATGACAAACTATCAATAGAGAGCAAAGAAGGCAAACACAACAGTAAAGGGACAAAAGGTGATGTGATGCAAAAGAGAAGTTCAGTGGATACAACAAAAACATTACTTGTGACTCTAGAAAAGGGATACAGAGTTGCTTGGCTTTCATTTGACCTTTTGACATCATGGCATAGTGTTAACACAGAGTGAGCTGAATACCCAGGAGCATTGTCGTGGGCAGCAATGGAGGAGCAATCTTCAAGGGCCTACAAGCCAATCAGGAGCCCCCTCTCCCCACACAGAGCAAGCTGAATTCCCAGGAGCATCGTCAGTGGGCAGCAATGGAGGAGCAACTTGCAAGGACCTAGAAGACAAGCAGGAGCCCCCCCCCTCCCCACACACAGCGAGCTGAACACCCGGGAGCATCATTGGTGGGCAGCAATGGAGGAGCAACCTTCAAGGGCCTACAAGACAAGCAGGAGCCCTCCTCCTCACACAGAGCGAGCTGAACACCCAGGAGCATCGTCGGCAGGCAGCAATGGAGGAGCGACCTGCAAGGTAGTGTATTACTTCCAGTGACTGTTCCTGGACTGTAAAAGACTATTTCCCACTTTGGAAGTGCATTTGTCATCGGCTCAGCACTGGAGACTGTTTTTCATTCTCCATTTCCTGACTTTCTGCTGCTGAGGTGTATTGTTTGAATCTGTGCTGCTGAGGGGCCTGGTACTCAGCCTGCACTGGTGGCACTTTAAGAAAGCTGGGCTCGTACTGTGGGTGTAATATTGTTAGAGTGTCTGTTACTTTATTTGAGAGTGTATTTTAAAGTTCTTTTATAAGTTATAGTGGTTTACTGTTTGGGCTTTTGTTTCTGGTAATCCATTTGTCGTGGAGGTTTAGAATGGACGCCACACATGTGCATTGCCTTCCTGCTGATAACTTGATCTGTCTTTGTTCTCCAGGGCCTACAAGGCAAGCAGGAGCCCTCCATCCCCACACACAGTGAGCTAACTGTCCAGGAGCATCGTCAGCTGGCAGCAACGGAGGAGTGACCTGCAAGGTAGTATGTTACTACCTGTGACTATTCCTGGACTGTGTTAACCCATCGATACATCACATCATATACTCCACTTGCCCTCCACCCTGGGTTGTCCTGTAATTTATTGGTGCCCTAGGTCATGTGACTAAGTCATGTGACTTTGGTAACATTTTTAAGTCCCCGTTTTCCAGCCTGCAGGTTATACCAGTCAACCACTAGGAGGTGTTAGAGTGCAACTCAAGTACTCTGGATTCCCCTGCAATCACAGCCTCGTTTTGACCCCCACTGACCACACATTAATAGAATAGTGGGTCCACAACAGGTGATTTCCTAGGCACTTCAGAGTTAGCACAGTTCGGGATAGAACCTGGAACCTTTGGCACCAGGGGCAGTAGCACTAGCTGCTTTCTCAAATCTCCAGGCCTGTCTTGAACTGATGCATTAATATACTTAGTCAAAGCACTTGTAGCACAAAAGGTTTCGGGCACATACAACTCATAAGAGAAACGTGTAAAAATGTAAACATTTATTGCACAAACATAAAACCAAACAAGTTTCCTGACATGTTTCGGACTGATCCCCCAGTCCTTTATCAAAGGTAATGAAGGAAGAATCCAGAGAACACGGTATTTATCTCATAATAAATAGCTTGACCAGATGAAATCCATCACATCAATTGCTATCAATTAATCACAAATTAAGCTTTCTAATCATTGAGGCCCCTTTTGGACCTCACAAAAGCTTCTCTCATTAATTTAAACTTTATATATTCCACATCATCTTCCAGCAACAATAAATACATACATAATAATCAGTACATTAACATCATTTTGGTAAAACAAAACTATACTACATCATAAAAAGTATACTAACATCATTTGAATAAAACTATACTACATAATAAAAATCAGAAGGACTGTGGGGGGAGGGGGAGCATGAAGCCAAACAAACTGCACTAACTTAATTCAAGCCTGAGTTTACCTACGGTCTTTTAAATATGGATATAATTCTAAAGGGCCATTAAGCCCCGGGCTTTTGTTAGCTTTCAAAGGTAGAATCCAATAATTTTCTCTTTTTAATACTAGCTTGTTATAATCTCTACCTCTTGGGTTTTTAATTCACCTTATTAATTGCCATAAACTTAAAAGTATGTCGTTCAGATTCTTTCGCCACAATAACATGTGCTGCCGTAGCATAAGTAATATCACCTCTCTGAATAGCTTGTAAATGCTCTCCAACCCTAATCTTAAAACTTCTAATCGTTTTCCCTATATAAAATGCATCGCAATTACATTTAGCTAAATATATAACTGCTTGTGTATCGCAGTTAATAAACTGTCTGACTTCAAAACTTTTGTTACTATTAGGGCTAGAGAAACAATTCTCCTGTATCATATACTGTAATTACAATAGATACATCACTTACACTTAAAATTCCCTTTTTTATTATTGAGCCATGTTCCTTTTTGTTATTTTCATAATGGCTCCTTGTTAATAAATCTCCTACAGTGGGAACCTTTTTAAAACACAATCTAGCCGGCTTTCTATAGGGGGACATGACAGAAACTTTTAAGTACCTCACTGGAATCAACAAAGTCCAAGAGGGTAGCATCTTTCAGAAAAAGAGACGTGCAAAAACAAGGGGACACAATTTAAAGATAGAAGGGCGGTTCAGGGGCAATGTGAGGAAGTATTATTTCACAGAGAGGGTAGTGGATGCATGGAACAGCCTTCCTGAGGAGGTTGTGGGGTCTAAAACTGTGGGAGAACTCAAGAATGCATGGGACAGACATAAGGAAATTCTTGTGGGGGGTAGGAAGAAATAGGCTGTTGGTTAACTAGGATCTGCGGCCTATCCTGTAGGTAGGGAAATGGGCAGACTAGATGGGCAAAGCAGTCCTTATCTGCCGTCAAAGTCTATGTTTCTATGTTTCTGGCTACTTCCTGCAGTCCTGGTATAACTCCCTGTACATGCCAGTGCCTACTAATTATATTTTCAAGTTCCTTCGCTCGTGATGAGAATTCCGAAACAAAATGAAAACGATATTCACCATTCTGAACCTTGATTTTATTTTTTAAAAGATCGCTCCTATCAGTATCCCTAGCTCTACAATAAGCTTCCCTTATATTACCTTTATCATAACCCCTCTGTATCAGTCTGTTTGTTAACTTCTCTGCTCCCTTTTCAAAATCTTCTATATCTGTACAATTTCGTCTAGTTCTAAGAAATTGACCAATCGGTATATTCCTTTTTACATGCATAGGGTGACAGCTATTAGCTCGAAGTATGGTGAGAGAAGATTTTGTGAGGTCCAAATGGGGCGTCAATGATTAGAAAGCTTAATTTGTGATTAATTGATAGCAATTGATGTGATGGATTTCATCTGGTCAAGCTATTCATTATGAGATATATACTGTGTTCTCTGGATTCTTCCTTCATTACCTTTGATAAAGGACTGGGGGATCAGTCCGAAACATATCAGGAAACTTGTTTGGTTTTATGTTTGTGCAATGAATGTTTCAATTTTTACGCGTTTCTGTTATGAGTTGTTTGTGCCCGAAACCTTTTGTGCTGCAAGTGATTAGTTTGGTTTTGGAGCACTACGTCCCAGTGCGCACTCATTTGGAACTTAGTCAAAGCAATATATATCAGGAAATCATGACCCAGGGTAATCCTCCTGGAGATTTCCTCACCAGGATCTAGGAGCACAATCCTGGGTAACCCCCCCCCCCGGACCCAGGGGAAGTTCTATATCATACTAACATATAACATACTAGATGCCAGCAGAGTAGGCCTATTGGTCTATCAAGTCTGCTCATGCTTCAGCACCCTGATTGGGTACAGTAGCCCTCTATCTGTCTCCTTCCACTTTTACTCCATCCCCAGTCCTGCCCCCCCAGGCAACCAGCCTCTGCTTCATCCCTTGCCTATATCAGTCCCACCCTCTCTTGAATCTCTCCACCATAGCTGCCTGTACCAGCTCCCTGGGCAGCGCATTTCACAGTGTCACCACTCTCTCGGTGAAGTAACTCCTCCTCCTCCTTTTCCGCTAATCCTACCACCTTCAGTCTTCCAACTGTGTCCTCTGGTGATTTCACCCTCCTTCAGTCGAAAGATCCTATCTCAGCTTACCTTATTTACTCCCCTGAGGTACTTGAAGACCTCAATCATGTTCCCCCCCGGTCTCTCCTCTCCACCAGTGAGAAAAGGTTGAGCTCCCCTAGTCATTCCTCATATGTCATATCCCCAGGCCGTGGATCATTCTGGTTGCTCTACTCTGAACCCTCTCCAGGAGTTGGATGTCCCTCTTTAGGTGCGGCCTCCAGAACTGCACGCTGTACTTAAGATGTGGTCTAACCAGGTTGTTGTACAGTGGCAAAATCACCTCCCTGTTCCTTGAGGCAATCCCCCTAGCGATGCATCCCAGCATCCTATTTGCCCTGACTGCCACCCTCCTGCATTATTCATGTTAACATCCACCAAGACTCGTAGGTCTCTTTCCTCTGCCATGGCCTGCAACTCATCTCCCCCCAGTGTGTACACGTAGTTGGAGTTTTTCTGCCCTAGGTGTAGCACCTTGCACTTGAGGGAGTTAAATTTCAATTTCCATGTGCAGGACCACCTATCCAGAGTATCCAGGTCCTCTTGCAGGGCCAATCTCCCCTCCTGCCCCTCTACCACCACCCCCAGCTTGCAGTCATCTACAAAGAGACTTATTTCACACCCGATACATTCCCTGATATCAAAGATATAGGCATTAAACAGGAGTGGCCCCAGGACTGATCCCTGTGGGACCCCACTTATGACCTTCCTAGAAGACAAGACCTCCCCTCTGACCACTACCCACTGAGTGTGACCGGAAAGCCAATTTCCAATTCACCTAACTATCAATGGGCCTACCCCCATCTCCACCAGCTTCTCCTTTAGGCCAAAGTGAGGGAGCTAATCAAATGCCGTGGCTGAGGTCCAGAACAGCTGAACCACTAGTCTCCCCTGTCGAGAGTGCTGATGTCACCCACTCATAGAACTCTACAAGGTTTGTTTGACACGATCTACCTAGCACAAACCCATGCTGCCGGTCATCCAGGCAACCCATCTCCTCCAAGAACCCTCCCAGCCTTTCCTTAAGTATGCTCTCCATTACCTTCCCCACCACTATCATCAAACTGATGGGTCTATAGTTTCCTGGCTCTTCTCTCGATCCCCCTTTATGGATGTGCACAACATGCACCTGCTTCCAATCCCTTGGAACCCTCTCTGTCTGGAGCGACAAGTTAAAGAGATCCACCAATGGTGCAGCCAAACATCCGCCAACTCCCTCAGTACTCTGGAATGAATAGCATTAGGCCCCGGAGATTTAACCTTTATTAAGGACTGCAGAGCTTCCCACACCTAACCAATAGGAATATCAGCATCTGTTCCCCCACCTCCCATTCAGCAGAACCAACCTGATATCTCACCCCTGGCCTACCTCCTCCCGCGGCTTGTTCTTCAGCAGGTACCCCAATAGTCAAGTCTGCTGCACCTTCTGTGTCATTCAACCTCTTTTTTGGAAGTTCCCCAGCCTCCTCCCTACTGAACACTGAGGCAAAGTACTCATTCAGTACCTCCATCTGCTCTCCAGCCCCTTCCACCTATCCCCCAGCTATCTTCAACCTACTGAGCTGGCCCTTGACCTTCCTCCACTCACCAATATACCTAATGAACTCCTTTTCCCCACCCCATATCCCCTGAGCCAGACTCTGCTCTTTCCAGGCCTTTGCCCCCCTCACCACTCTGGTGACTTTCCTGGTTGCAAGACGATAATTCTCTCTGTCCCTCTTTCCTCTCATTTTTGTTTACCTACTGTAGGCAGCCTTCTTCTCTCTCTATCGCCATCTACTGTTACAGCTATTGTAGTAAACCACACACTGAGCACATGGAGAGGAGCAATGAGAACAGAAGGTAATGGGATTGGAGGCCAGGCCCCGAACAGCAGCATCAGGGTGCATATTCAGTAGGGGGTGGGGTGTTCTGGGTGTGGGTCAGCCATGATTCTGCACATGGCATGGAGGATGGGGTGTTGTATGGTGTGCAAGGAGTTGGCACAGATCAGGGAGGAGTAATGGGGAGTACACTGGACACTTGATGCATTGGAGTGGCAAAAGGGTGCTGGAAGAGTTCAAAGGGATGAAGTTGAGGGGGATAGAAGCAGTAGGGAGGAAGGCAGGACACATCATTGGGAGGCACCTATGAGTAGGAGGATGGCAAGTGACACGGGGAGGGACTGGTCAGGGACAGTAGGCAACAGGGGAGGAGAGGAGCAGCTTGGGAGGAAGAATAATGAAGCTGCAGGAGAGAAACCTAAGGCATGGAAGTCAAATGAGACAGAAGGATGGAAGGTAGTGGGGGGGGCAAGGGGAGTCAGAGAAATCTCATAGAGAGTAAGGAAGGGGAAGCTCCAGAAAGGGATGGGTAGTTGGGGGTTATCACACAAAAAAATAGATTTGCAGGGCCACTGATGCAGGAGAAAGATGGGGGTGATGAGGTTCATGCGTTGGGTGCTAAGAGTGAGGAGAGTGGGGATGATCCATTAGTGCCCAAGAAACAGAGAAACAGAGGTCCTGCCCCCTGTGGTGGCAAAGCGGGGGTTAGTAACTATGGGGATAGCTGCATAAAGAGGAAGGCACCACAAGACAGTGGGAAACAGAGGGAGGTTTCAGGAGCAAGGGAACAGGGGCAGGCATATACACAGAGAAGGTCACTTCTGGGTATGGACGGCCAGGAGAATGCATCAAGAGACAGAGATAATTCAGGGGTGCAGGTCCAGGAGGGCAGGGAAGGTAGCACCCAAGGGTCAGGCAGGCCTAGTACCAAGTGGGGCAGTGAGGATCAGCATGGTATCTCCGGCAAGGGGGAGACACTGGGCAGGGATGATAATGAGGCGTAGCCAGAGCAGGAGGGTAAGGTAGCTGGGCCCGGTGGCAAGGGAGATGTGCTGAGCAGGGACATTGAAGAGGGGTCAGGGTGGGGGCTAAGTTAGCTGGGACCCCATGAACAAACCACGCTGGTGATAAATGGGCCTCAGATGGAAAGGTGGAGGGGGAAGGGAGGAGGGGAATTCCAAGGCAGGAGAGGACTGGGTCAAGACAGGATAGGGAATCTGCAGTAAGGCAGCAGAGGGGAGGGTAGGCAAAAGAGCTGGCCATGGGTAGCGGTAGTGGGAGGAGGAGGGAGGGGAACACCAGGGGAAGAAGGACTGCAGGGAATGGTCCAGGTGGTGGCCACTGTAGAGGAAAGGCTACAGGAACAGGAAAGAGGAATTTCAGGCTGGAGGTAGGCAGCTCAGGGATGGGCAAGTTAGGAGACAGGGAAGATAAGGAGGAGTTGCAGGATTGGCAGCCAGTAGGGACAGAATCCAGTCTAAGAAGGGTGGAGGTTAAGGTCCTGATAGTTGGGGACTCTATAGCCAGAGGCATTAGTGGGGGGGGGGGAGTAAGGATAAGGTCTGGGTAAGTTGTTTGCCGGGTATGACAGCAGCAGAAGTGATACACCACATCTGCTCCAGGGGAAAGACAAGATGAGAGAACTGATCTGGTGTTCCACTTGGGAACAAACGACCTTGCAGAACACAGCTTGATGGAGGTGCAGGCAAGGTATGAGGCACTGACAAGGTTCTGCAGCAACCTGAGATTTAAATCAGTAGCATTCTCTGATGTACCGCCTGTTTCGAGAGCCAGCTCAGACAGAAAGCAGAGGATTGCAGAGTTCAATAGCTGGCTCTCTGGATGGTGCACAAGGAAAGGCTTAGGGATAGTGGGGGAATGGGATCCTACTTGGCTGGATGAAAGCTTATTCACTGCAGATAAGACTTCACTTAAACAAGGAGGATAATGAGGTGCTGAAAGAGAAGTTGGAGGAGTACACTGTTAAATCCTTTCATTTAAACTGACAAGGGAGAGGGTGTTACAAGCGAATCCCAAAAACAGTGTAGCTAACAAGGGGGGCACTCCCCCCCCCCAGGAAAGAGGATACCCAGTTGGGCCAGTGGGTGGGAGAGTCAGGCTGGTGGGCAGAGGCAGGAAAAGGGGGGCATCAGGGAGGTAGGAGTTTGGAAGGCCATGTGCTCAAATGCCACGGGTCTGGGCAACAAGGTCCCAGATCTGGCAGCGGTCATGGCAGAGGCAGGACTAGACTTAGTGGGAATACTGAGACCTGGTGCCATGAGGAGCAGGACTTGGACATGAACATACCAGGGAATAATCCATTTAGGATGGACAGTGTCAGGAGAAAGGGTGAGTGGCACTTTACATGCAGGAGGGGATTCAGGCAACAAAAATACAATGCAGTTTGGGGGACTCAAGAGGCATTGTGAGTTTCATTAACCATGGGGAGGGGTGAGGTGGTGCGAACAGGAATGGACTACAGACCACCAGGGTAGCAAGACAATTTGGACAACCAGATAATGGAAGAGCTATTACAGATGGCAACTAGGGGTTAGGTGCTCCTGATGGGGGACATCAACCTACCGGATGTGTGTGAGACATGCTGTTAGCAGCATCACCCAAAAGTAGGGTGATTCTGGACTCCCTTCATGAGGCCTTACTAAGACAGTTGGTCATGGAGCCAACTAGGAAGGAGTGGTGTTGGTTGTACTATTAACAAATGGGGATAGGGTAGAGAGCATATGGACGGGGGAAATCCTTGGTGTGAGCGACCATGGTACTGTGTGGTTCATGATTTGCACATCTGCCCCAATAAACTGGACCAAAGTGAAGGTGCTTGACTTCAGATGAGCAGATTTTAGTAAGATGGAAGAATATGCTCATCAGGCACTGAAAGGAGTGGGGGAACTTGAGGGGGTGGAGGACATGTGGGACTCAATAAAAGGAGCCTTAGTAGGTGCCACAGATCTCTGTGCAAAGAGGGTGAACAAAATAAGAGAACGCAGAAGCCATTATGGTTCAACAGGGAAGTGGAGATCAGCATCAGGGCTTGGAGAAGAGCCTTGAGGAGCTTTAAAACGACACAGGGGGTAGAAGCTTGGGAAGAATATCAAACTAGGCAGAGGGAGGTGGGCAGGGAGGTCAAGCAAGCTAAATCAAGGACGGAGGAGAACATTGCCAGGAAGGTTAAGAAGGGGGACAAGACCTTCTTTCAGTATATAGGCGAAAGGAGAAAGACAGAGGAGGGGATTCAAAGTCTGAAAAACAGGACGGTGTAGAGGGTGGTAGAAGATCGGGAGAAGGCCGAACTGCTGAACAGTTATTTCTTTTCAGCATTCCTGAAGGAAGAAGATTGATGGATGGGGGATAGCTTTAGGAGTGCACCGGTTGCAGGGGAAAGGGTGGACATGAGTCCATTTTGGGAAAAGGAAATCCTGAGGCAATTCAGGGATCTGAAAGTAAACAAGGGCATGGGGCCAGATGAGGTGCATCCTAGGGTTTTGAGGGGATTGAATGGTGTACTGACTGCTCCCTTGACCATCCTATTCAACAACTCCTTAACACGGGGGGCAGTTCCCAAGGATTGGAAACAGACAGATGTTGTACCCCTTCATAATGGGGGGACAAGGGAGGAAGTGGGCAATTATAGGCCAGCGAACTTGACATCTGTGATTAGAAAACTCATGGAAAAACTGCTCAAAACTAGGATCAACAGTTATCTGGAGACTATCGGCCTTAAGGACCCAAGACAACATGGGTTCATCGAGGGCAGATAATACCAAACAAACTTGTTAGAGTTTTCTGACTGGGTCACCAAGGTGGTGGATTGGGGGGGCTCAGTGGACGTGGCTTACCTTGATTTCAAAAAAGCATTTGACTCGGTGCCACACATGAGGCTATTACAGAAAATGAGTAGCCTGGGGTTGGGGAGGGGAGGGGGATAAAGTGGGTCAAGAACTGGTTGAAATGCAGAACACAGAGGGTATTGGTCAATGGGGTACCCTCAAAGGAATCCGGGGTCAACAGTGGGGTCCCAAAGGGTCAGTGCTAAGGCCAGTTCTGTTAAACATAGAAACATAGAATTTGATGGCAGATAAGGACTGCTTGGCCCACCTAGTCTGCCCATTTCCCTACCTAACAGATAAGCTGCAGATCCTAGTTAGCCAACAGCCTACTTCCTCCTACCCCCCACTAGAATTGCCTTATGTCTGTCCCATGCATTCTTGAATTCCCCCACTGTTTTTGACTCTACGACCTCCTCAGGAAGGCTGTTCCATGCATCCACAACCCTCTCTTGAAGAAATACTTCCTCACATTACCTCTGAGCCATCCCCCCTCTATCTTCAAATTGTGCCCCCTTGTTTTTGCACATCTCTTTTTCTGAAAGATGCTACCCTCTTGGACTTTGTTGATTCCCTTGAGGTATTTGAAAGTTTCTATCATGTCCCCCCTCTCCCTTCTTTCCTCAAGGCTATACATCTTTAGTTCCTTTAGTCTTCCTCCACGTCTTCTGACACAGACCCTGCATCATTTTGGTTGCCCTTCTCTGGACAGCCTCCACCCTGTCTATGTCTTTGCAGAGATGGGGTCTCCAGAACTGTACACAGTACTTCAGATGTGGTCTTACCAACTGTCTGTACAGAGGGCCAACAACTTCTTGTTTTCTACTGGTGATGCCTCTCCCTATGCATCCCAGTATCCCCCCAGCCCTCCTTACTGCCTTCTCACATTGATGGCCCCCTTTAGGTCATCTGATATGACTACCACCAGGTCCCTTTCCATTTTTGTTGTTGACGTATCTCAACCCCATTGTGTACTCTTCCCTAGGTTTTGTTTCCCAGGTGCATTACTTTGCACTTTTGCACTGAATCTAAGCTGCCATACATTTGACCATTCCTCCAACCTTGCCAAGTCCCTTTTCATCCTTGCCACCCCACCTTGTGTATCAGCCCTGTTGCAGATCTTTGTGTCATCTGCAAAGAGACATACTTTCCCTTCCAGTCCCTCTGCAATGTCACTTATAAAGACATTAAAAAGGGCCGGCCCCAGTACTGAACCCTGCGGTACCCCACTAGTAACCCTCCTTTCTTCACTGTGGATTCCAATAACTGTTACCCACTGTGTCCTGTTGTCCAACCAGTGTTTTACCCAGGCTACCACCCTAGGACCCACTGCCAGGCTGGCTAATTTGCTTATTAATCTATTGTGCGGGACTGTGTCAAATGCCTTGCTAAAGTCTATGTAGGCCATGTCCATAGCCCCTCCCTGGTCTACTGCTTTGGTCACCCAGACAAAGAAATCAAATAGATTTGTATGACATGACCTTCCCGCTGTGAATCCATGCTGCCTTGGGTCCTGTGCCCCACTGGCCTCTAGGTACTGAACAATTCTTTCCTTCAGAAGTGATTCCATCATTTTCCCTACCACTGAGGTCAAACTGACAGGTCTGTAGTTTCCTGCCTCTGTCTTGCTCCCACTTTTGTGAAGGGGAATCACATATGCCCTCCTCCAATCCTCAGGTACCACTCCATCCTCCCATGATTTATTAAAAAGGGTAGTCAGTGGTGTTAGTAGTTCTTCCCTTAGTTCTTTTAAAATTCTGAGGTGAATCCCATCAGGCCCCATTGCTGTTTCTACCTTCAGTTTTAAGAGTTCTTTCAGAACCCTTTCTTCTGTGAAAGGACTAATATCAACTACCCTATCCAGAGTGCTTCTATTGACCCGGATTAGGTATTTCCCCCTGCTTTTCCATTGTGAATACTGAGCAGAAGTATTCGTTCAGTATCCCTGCTTTTTCACTGTCACTCTCTGCCCAACCACCTTCCTCTTTGTTCAGCCTAAGTATCCCTGCATTAGTCTTTCTTTGCTCCCTAATGTACCTATAAAAGGTTTTATCCCCCTTCTTAACTGAGTTGGCTATCTGTTCCTTGGTTTGGGCCTTTGCTATTCTGATTGCCTTACCTACTTCCTTCTGCTTTAACTGGTACAGTTCTCTGTCCTGCTCCTTCTGAGTTTCCTTATACTTCCTGAATGCTATCTTTTTTTCCCTTACCTTCCCTGCCACTTCTTTTGAGAACCATAGTGTTTTTTTCTTTCATTTTGATTTGTTTATTTGCTTCACACAAAGACTTGTTGCCTCTGTGATGGCGGTTTTGATGTTTGCCCATTGTTGCTCCACCCCACCTTCTTGCCTGTTTGCTAGTGCTTTTCTGAGGCACTCTCCCATTTTGAAAAAATCAGCCCTTCTGAAGTCCAGTACCTTCATTTTTGTGTGGCTTGACTCTACAGCTAAGTTTATCATGAATCACACTGTTTGGTGGTCGCTTGTTCCCAGATGGCTACCCACTTCAAGATCAGAGATCCTCTCTCCATCCCCATTTGAGGGTACTAGGTCTAAGATTGCTCTCTCCCGAGTGGGTTCCAAAACTAGCTGCCTGAGGTATGCCTCTTGTAGGGCATGGAGAATAGCCCTACTCTTGGATATGGCTGCAGCAAAGGTGCTCCAGTCAACATCTGGCATATTCAGGTCCCCCATCAGCAATATCTCCTCTTTCTCTGCCATCCCAAGGATGCCTTCTATCATTTCCTTGTCCATTTCCTCCCCCTGAGATGGGGGTCTGTATACAATCCCTGTGCAAATTGTGGAGCCATTTCCAGTCTCCAGGGTGACCCACAGTGCCTCCTCTCCTCCCTGTTTACCCTTTAGTTCTGTTGCTTTTATCCCTTCCCTTACATAGAGAGCTACTCCTCCTCCTCCTCTTCTTCCCTCTCTGTCCCTCCTGTAGATTGTGTACCCTGGTATGTTGACATCCCAGTCATTGTTCTCTGTGTACCAAGTTTCTGTGACTGCCACAATATCCAGGCATCCCTCTTCCATCAAGGCCATCATTTCAGGGAGCTTTTTACCTAGACTACGAGCATTGGTACTCATTACCCTCCATTTTTTTATGGCTTTATTTCTTTTTGCCCCACCCCTGTCCCTACTGCCTTTGTCTTTTTCTCCATTTACCCCTTCCGTTCTCCCTATCGACTGCACTATTTTGGTGTTTACCTCACTAATTACCCTGATTTTTGGGCTGGGGGCTAGGATTTCCCATTTCCTCTTCAGTGCCTCCCCCCTTGGCTAGTTTAAATGCTTGCCACTAAAACATTTAAACCTATCACCTAGGATTCTGGTTGCCCTCCAGGATAGATGCAGACCATCGCACCTGTATAGGCCTGCGTCCCTCCAGGTGGAGCCCTAGTCCACAGTGAAGCCAAATCCCTGAGCTTGGCACCAGCTTTTCAAACAGTCATTGAATCCCATGGTGCAGAGTGCCTTAGCCTAATCCATGCCATAGACAGGTAGCACTTCTGAGAAAGTTACCATGTGTGCTACTTGTCTAAGGTCCCTCCCCAACTCCACAAATTCCTGTTGCACTGCTCTGATCCCATTCTCAGCCAGGTCATTCATCTCTAGGTGGATAATGAAAACCAGCTCCCTCCCCCTTGCTGCCACTCCCACGATCCTGAGGATTTGTTTCCTGTCCCTCCAAGCCTTGGCACCAGGAAGACACCTTACCTCCATTTCCCCTCCCTCCCCCAGTTCTACCTACCCTAACAATTGAGTCCCCCACCAGGAGTTGTTTTCTTCCCCTATGGGGTCCTGGACCATCCTCCTGTGGGTCTCCATTGTGGAGGTTCCCAGCATCCTCCTTGGTCTCCACTGCAGGTGCCTCCATAGAGGAACCATGCTTCACCAGAGTGGCGAATGAATTGTGGAGAGGCACAACTGTAAGGATGCACCTCTGTTCCACCACTCTCACCCTCCCTGAGCCCACCGTGGTCCAACCACTCCTCTTTCTTGGCAACCTCTGAGGTAGTGGTAGTGGCCTGGGTGGTTCCTGGGTGTGGGAGCAGGTTTCCCAAATCCTTGCCAGGTCAGCATGGAGATGAATAACCTCCTCCCTCAGACCAGAGAGGTGTCTGCAAATAGGGCAGCAGTGCAATTTCCAGAATGTCTCCCGGAAGACTGCTGCTCCACAGCCAGTGCATTGCACCACTCCCCACATGTCTGTGTCCCTTCCAGTTAAAGATGCTTTTTTGTATTTTGTTCTTGTTTTAGTGTGTGCAAGCTTGTGAGTGTCTCTACCCCCTATTCAGTGTGCTGTGCCTTTAAGGATATGAACAGGTGAATGTTGATAGCAGTTTTGAGAAAGTGATATCAGGGACCCTGCTATAAAGGGCTCACTGATCTTCGGCCACAGGACTAGCGGCCACTGGGCGGTCAGCGCTTCCTCAGCCACCACCCGAGACCACTTCCCCAGATGCTCCCTGCAAGAAAGGTATGGCAAAGCTGCAGTCTATCAGAGCACGAGCACCTTTTCTCAGGCAGACTCCAACTGGCTCACCTTCCACATCTCCAATTATTCAATATTTAGACAAAAAGGGAACTGTTTTCTCGGAAATACAGGGAGAAAAGATTTATGTGAAACTGTTTGTACTTTTTTACAAAACTTTGCTCAATGTTTAAAGTCATGCCTGATTGTTAGAATTTGGAAAATTAAGTGTTTACAGCCCTTCTCTGATTTTGTGCAGACACTAGCTAGACCTCAGGGCGCCAAGGAAATTGTTCCTTTTGTCCTGCTAATTTGGTCTGTTTTTCACTGGATTGCTCAGCCCCTGCCAGAGACCAGTATTAATAGTCACTGCTTCTGTCTCCTCTAGGGCTCACTGATCTTCGGCTGCAGGACTAGTGGCTACCGGGCGGTTGGCACTTCCTCAGCCAGTGCCCGAGACCAGTTCCCCGGATGCTCCCTGCAAAAAAGTACAGCAAAGCCACAACTTTTTCGCCCACCCACCCATCTCCCTCCCTGAGTGTTTTTATATAGCCCCTCTCACCCCACCCTTAACTCTCATAGGCCCTCCTCCACTCCGGATAGACCTCTCTACTAACCCCTAGTGGAGTGGTATTGTAATCCATCACAATACAGGTATTCCTCACCTTCCTCTTTTCCTTTTTTCTCCATGAAGAATTCACAATAAGTGAACCTTGCTTGTTAAAAATAAATAAATAAGACGTTTATGCTGCCAGGGTGCATTAAATTACCTTACGTAACACCAACTCCTAACATCCCCAAATTGTCACAAATGGAACAATGAACTCGGGGACTTATAGACCCTATCTTGTCGGCCTTATTGCAGCCTGCACCTCTCTTACATAAAGGGCAACCATGGGAGGCCTCAGTTGGCTCTGTTTATTTGCCAGCCTTTACCTATTATCCAATGTGGACAGGCCACCAGACAGAGTTGATCCTAACAAAGAGTCATGCCCTATGCTACCAGTCTACCCATATACCAACACTATGTACATAATATGCTGCTACTGTACACCTTTGATCCCCCCTCCCAGTTTGTGGAATCTCCTCGAAGTGGGACCACCACCTACTTTCCTACCTCATCTATCCAAACACTATATGGTTTGGTGTTACTCTGCATGAATCTTAGGCTATGCGTCTGTAGGGCAACACAAGGGGTCGATTCAGTCCTTGGATCCCTGTACTCAAACCTATACTAGCCGCAAACAGACTCAAGATTTTAAACTTCTCCTTGCTGAACCGAGGAAAATTGTGCTCCTTCTACTTCTGTGCTCAGGCGACATCGAACTTAACCCTGGCCCCATGAAAGTGATTTCATTCCCATCTGAACTTACAACTCTAAAAGGAATCAGCTTCTTGCATGCTAATGTCTGTAATCTTTTAAAGAGGTTGGATTTCATCCAGGCCTGGATTATTCACACTGCTCCAGACATACTCATGATCTTGGAATCCTGGTTTCGGGTGTCCACATCAGACAGAGAGGTCAATATCCCTAACTACCTCCTCTTCAGAG
This sequence comes from Neoceratodus forsteri, assembly GCA_016271365.2. Lineage (NCBI taxonomy): Eukaryota > Metazoa > Chordata > Ceratodontiformes > Ceratodontidae > Neoceratodus > Neoceratodus forsteri. The sequence continues at coordinate 1,114,289,412 of CM057455.1, read as the reverse complement.
CCGACAGGAAGATCGGGGTGGTGGAGTAGCCATTTATGTTAAAAACAAATTCACAGTATCTATATTAGATGCTACCTCCATTGCTGGTGAATTTGAATGCCTGTCTCTTAAAGTTGAACCTTCCCCATCAGTGGTGTTCCACATCATAGGCTGTTATAGACCCCCAGCAGCATGACCGCAACTCCTGTCACATCTGTCATCCCACCTGGATGCTACCCCACTGGAAACAATTACACTAGGTGACCTTAATTATGATTGGCTATCTAAAGTCTTGTTACCCTTGAAACAATTCTGTGATTCCCATGGATTCACTCAACTTATAACTGAGCCAACTCGCATCAACAAGAAAAATCCAATGAGAAGCACCCGCTTGGATGTCCTCCTTGTTAACAAACCACACTTCTTTTCCCATGCCGGTATCCTCTCAGTGGATGTTAGCGACCACTGCTTTATTGCTGGCATAAGAACTGTTACCAAGCCTCTACCTACATCAAAATTTTCCACTAAAAGATCCAGACAGAACTTCAACCCTCTTGCCTATTTCAACGATCTAAAAAACTCTTTGCGGATATACAGTTGAGATCATTCTTACACAACTCTACATTGCTTAACCTAATGCAGTTTGGCTTTAGAGCAAAGCATAGTACAATCACGGTGCTGGCTAAAGTCACTAATGACTGGAAACTGGATCTTGACAATAAAAAATGTGTTTGTGCTGTGTTTTTGGACCTCGGCACGGCATCTGACACCATCGACCACTGCCTGCTTCTCTCAACCTCATTGGGATGGTTCCAAGACTACCTCTCTGGTAGTCAGCAACAAATCAAGGCTGAAGGAGAGCTCTCTCCATTTAAACTGATAAAAAGAGGAGTCCCTCAGGGCTCCATATTGGGCCCTTTACTGTTTGCCATCTACATTAACAGCCTGGACATAGGCATCACAGAAGCCAGTATCCACTTGTTTGCCGATGATACAATGCTCTACTTAAACCTTGATTCTCCTGAAGCTTCCTGTGCTGACTTACAAACAGACTTTAATACTCTCCGGCACCAGCTCCTCAGCAAAAAGCTACTACTAAATGCAAAACAAACGAAGGCCATTCTCTTCTCACCATCAGGCCCAGGGGCTTACTCTGCTGGTCCATTACCTTCCATCACCACCTTATTAGGTGAAAATCTTGAATTTGTGCCTAAATTCAAATATTTGGGTATATGGCTAGACAATAAACTCTCTTTTGTGGAACACACAGAAGAATTGCTGAAAAGGCTGAGGCAGAGACTTGGTCTTTTTTCAGAATTAAACGCCTCCTGACATCAGATGCAAAAAGACAGCTTGTCTGATCTACATTCCTCTCATTAATCGACTAAGCCGACTTAATTTATGGCCATTGCCCTGTCTCACACCTTGCAAAACTGGACATATTGTATCGTAGAGCACTGAGATTTATAATTGGCCTTCCATCTTCCACACATCACTGCTCCCTATATGCAGCCGTAGGGTGGCCTTCCCATCAATACAGGCGGTGTAGAAACACAGCCCTTTGGACGCTCTGAGCCCTTACCAAGAAACTCCCACAATACGTTGTTGACTGTCTCCCCTTGAGTCCGATCAGTAGCTATGCCTTAAGAAGCCGCTCGCTGGTTTCCCTGAAAGTCCCAAGGACCAGTACCCGGCTTGGAAGTGCCACCATAAGCTATGCTTTGCCCACGCTCTGGAATTGAATACAAAGATCATTGAGACTTATCTCCCCTGTCAGTATTGCCTTGTTTAAGACCCTCTTTGACAAAACGTTTGCTGAAATCTGTAATTGCTTCCATCGTTCCTAGCAGCCTGACTGCAATTTCTCTCCCCATCCTTACTAGTCCCAGCCAGTGACCTAAGTCTCTCTCTGCCACTATTAACCACTCACCCTTCAGTTGCCACACTTGCCCTTAGCATCCTCTGTACCCCTTTTTCACACCACCCTCTCCCCTGCCACATATGCCTGAGATACAGACACCATCATGCGCACCTCCATAGCTTAGGAACTTCTACTCAGGCCTGTAACTTGCTGCTGATGGCTGAAATGTAAACAATCTTCCTTTTTCTCCTATGGTTTGCATATGACAACCATACACGTCCTGTTTTTGTGGGTGTTGTACATATCATGTTACTGATGTGTTATGTATATATTATATGTACATGTGCCTTTGGAATGTATATACTCTACACCTACCATTATTGTAATCATCATTATTGTAAACATCTTGTTCATTTTGTATAATGTATATTTGATCTATGACTGTATAATTGTCCCTGCCAACAGCAGGTCCACCTTGTAAATGAGCTTACTCAATGGTGATCACCTGGATAAAGATTTGATTGATTGATTGATTAATTGATTGATTGATTGAAGGAAGTTATGCACTTGGGTGGGATGAGGAAGGGTGGAGTGGAGTAAACCTATGCTGTCCAGAAACAATCACCTACAACTCCTACCCTCCATATCTTTATAGGGGATATAGTGGAGGGTCTGGAGGGGAGAATGAGTCTGTTTGTGGATGATGCCACGGTCTGCAACAGAGTAGACAAGAGGAAAGGGATGGAGAAGATGCATAGTGACCTAGAGCAGTTAGAGAAATGGTCTAGGGAGTGGCAACTGTTGTTCAATTCAGATAAATGTAAGATTATGCATTTAGGCAGGAAAAAACAAAAAAGCTGAATACTGGATGGGGGTAAATCCCTGCAGTTTACAGAAGAGGAAAGGGACCTAGGTATCATTATTTCACAGGACCTGAAGGTGGGTAAGCAGTGTGGAGGGGCAGTGGCAAGGTTCAGTAGGATGCTGGGTTGCATAGAGAGGGGAATGTCCAGCAGAAGGAGAGTGGTCATAGTTCCCCTGTACACCCAGCTGGTTAGACCGCACCTGGAGTATGGGGTCCCGTTTTGGAGGCCATACCTCAGGAAAGATGCAGAGAGGTTGGAATAAGTACAAAGGAGAGTTACAAAGATGGTCAGAGGGTTCAATAAATTGCCATATGAAGAGAGACTGAGAGATCTAGGCATGTACTTAATGGAACAGAGGAGGAGACGGGTGACATGATTGAGACAGTTAAATACCTCAGGAGCCTAAATAAAGTGTCTGTGGAGAATCTGTTCCTGCTAAAAGAGTGGCCAAGAGTGAGGGGACATGAATTACAACTCAAGGGGGGGGGATTTAGAGGTAACAATAGAAAGTGCTTCTTCACCGAGAGGATGGTGGGAAACTGGAATGGGCTGCCCAGGGAGGTGATGGGAGACAGGACAGTATGGGGGTTCAAGAGGGCATGGGATAAACACAGCAGAATTCTGAGATGGGGGGTCTATAGTTAAGACCTAAATGGACACTTATGCAACTGGACAGACTGGGTGGGCCTGGTGGGCCTTTTCTGCCATCACATTCCTGTGTTCCTATGTTTTTTTTTCCTCAGGTATCACTAACTGAGCTCATACAAGCCACATGACCTACAGCAGCCAAACTGCAAAAATAAAGAATATGATATCCTCATTCTGTGCATGCCTTGGTGCCATTTCCAGCTTGTTCTCATCTGAGAAGGACATGCGTGTGCAGTGAGAGGCAGACCTATTCAGTTCCATTGAAAAACAATTGTTTTTGATTGAAAATAATTTTAAATTATCAGAGAGCAGGGACTTAGGATGATTCCCAGCAGCTGACAGGAATGATGCCGGGACAATTTTTGCAGCTTTTGTTGTGCACTGTTTTCAATTAACTGCTGGTGGTGCAGTATTCAGGATTCCTATTGCTTAAATTGCTTAAATGCCTGAATACTTAGCAATAATATGAGTGATCAACAAGTTATGATAGCAAATGGTATCCCAGACATAATGGCAGTGATGGGAACAAGGGCATCACCCAGCAATGGCCTGGACCTCATCGTTTCAAGTTATATTCAAGTTTTTCAAGTTTAAGATTATTTACAGGAACGCTCCATTGAGCATGCTTATTTACAAGGAGGTCCTGTCAGGAACAGTATTGAAAACAGCAGATACAATATAATGATACAGATACAGCAGAAGATTCCACAAAATACGAACATAATAAAAGGTGTCACAATTAGTTACAGTAGTTTACAAGGTAAGACTGTGACACAGACATAGCAGTTTTAATTATCAAATATATTATAACGTGTTCAAAGTAAATAGGGAAGGTACGTAGATGAGGGAGCATAAGTGCAGGTTGGAGGAGCAGAGTGGTATGGTAAGAGATGTGATAGCCAGCGTGACATTGGCATGTTTTCTAAAGGGCTTTGTTAGTCAGGGATTTGAAAATGTCGATAGTGTGACTAGTTCTACGAGCTTAATGGTGGATTGCAACTTATTCCAGGTGGCCAGTTCTCAGACTTGATTAACCTAACTCAGCAGGTACCCCTCCACCTTCTAGTGCGAGGACACCTTCTACCGCAGGGTCCCATTCTGCTCACACATTCAGGAACGATGCAGCTTGTAGCCTGACTCCTTAAAGAAGGAGACTCCTGAAATGAGGCTTCTCTATTAAAGTAGTAGATACTTTGAAGGCTGCCTGGAAAACTTCTACTTCCACAGTTTATGCTCTTGTATGGAACATCTTTTTGTCTTGGGCCCGGTTGAAAGACTTAGGCCTTCCAAGGCCTCAGTTCCTCAGATTTTTTGGATTTCCTGCTGGAAGGTGTGGAGAAAGGGTTGGCTCTGCACACTCTGAGAGGCTAAGTTTCCACTCATGCAACATCCTTGGGCATTTCTCTAGGGACTAATAGAGATGGTGTTTGCTTTCTGCACGTGGTCAGCAGGAGTCGTCCTGTGTTCTGATCTCCAGTTCCTGCATGGGATCTAAATATGGCTCTGAATGTTTGTAAGGAGCCTTTCAAACCACTGTCATCCATTTAGCTGGATGTGTTGTATGACAAGGCGTGTGTTTTGGTTGCCATGTGCTCAGCCAGGATTGGCAGGCTCAAAGCCTTATCCCACAATGAGCCATACCTTGTTATGCATAAGGACAAGGTAGTGTTCAGAATGGTCCCATCTTTCATCCCAGAAGTGCCCATGACTTTCCATGTGAACCAGGAAATATGCCTTCCATCCTTCTATCTGCAACCATCTCACCCGAGAGAGGAGTTTCACAAACTGGATTTGCAATGGGCCATTAGGATCTACCTTAAACGGATGTCTGAGTTCCGGAAATAAGATAGCCTGTTTGTCCTCTTTGTAGCATCCAAGCACGGGCAAAAAGCCTCTAAGGCCATCTTAGCTAGGTGGGTGGGTGAGGACCTGCACTGCTATGGTTTATGTTGCAGTAAAGAAAAGGCCTCCAGCCCTCATCAGGGCTTACTCCATCAGGGATATGGCCACGTCTTGGGTGGAGAGAAGTGAAGTATTGGTTTTAGAGTTATGCAAGGCAGCTACATGGTCTTCCATTCACATGTTCACAAAACACTACAGATTGGATGTTCAAAGTTCAGCTGATGCAGCTTTTGGTCACAGAGTGTTGCAGGCAGCAGTTTGCAAGTAATTTCTTGGTGCTTGTTTTACAGCATGTGGGATAATATTCTCCACCTCCTGAATGTTCTGGGTACTGCTTCTTAGAACCCAGTTGTTGTGAATACCCATTAACACTGTGGAGTGCAACAGAAACAAGAAATTTCTTCATACATAACAGTAATTTCCTTTTCTGTTAGCTCCAACATTGTCAATGGGGGCCCACCCTGAAGCCTTGCTCCTGTGGGAGAATATTATCTGGTATTCCAGTAGAGGATGCCCTTGTTTATGAAGAACTCCTATTATGACTTTTCCATGCCCCCTCACCCCCCCCCATTTTCCTGCTGTGCTGTATTGCTGTAAAAAAAATGTTTTTCAATCAGACTACAACCATGCAGGTTAACAAGTTTAGTTGTATCTCACTAAGGGTGTTTTCCTTTTCACAGGTAGTCCCACTGCATACAGTTTTGCCTGCCAGAGTTCACTGCTGTGTTGTCAGAGTCAAACTCTAGAAGATTTGCAGAAGATTTGCTGGTACAGGATGTTCCTTGTTGACTGTTCACTTTTCTATGGAAGGACTGACTCATCCAAGCATTGTGTCCAATATGGAGCATGCCTTCCTCTTGAGGTCTGCAACTGAGGTAAGACAGTTTTCTGTTTGCAGTGTACAAGGAACGTTATATACAAGTAATCAATTATAATATAGGCAAATATGATACTTTACTATGGCACTGTGAGGTCCGTAGTGACTGGGAAAGTTGCTGCAACTTGGAATCCTCATATGCTCCACATTCTAAAGCTTGGGCTGTGCCATTCCCCTGGTAGGGGTGAGCTATACCCTGTTGTTGTGAATACCCATTGACAATGATGGAGCTAACAGAAAAGGAAATTATGGTAAGAATGAAGAAATGTATTATTTTATCCCTACCATCTTAAGTTACTGACAGTTCCCTATAGGAGGAAAACAGAATAAAACATAGGCAATACAAATATCCCTAGTTATAGTGCAACCATATATAAGATTCAAAACGATGTGGCAGGTCAAAACATACAAGCCCCTCCAAGCACAACTTGAAGTAACACTGCTAATTTATACTGAACAGGTTTGACCACTTAAATAAGGTAGAAAAAAAAAAGATTTAAATTGTCCAGATGGTGCAGTTCAGGGATTTCCCACTGAATGTCCATTTTAAGAAGGAGATGATATGTATCTTCTTGAAACAGAGTTCCCCAAACAATTTAACACTTGAAAAATATCTTCAGATTGCAAAAATATGAGAAATAGATGTTTTGTTTCACATATGACTCTATAAATAAATAGGATTTTCATATCAATAGTTAAGTTTTTAAGAAGTTGATTGTAAAGTCTGTGACACCAGAACAGGTGACAAATTCCACCAAATAACCTTAAAATGACTGTAATATCTCAGCTTAATCTAAGAATCAATAAAAGAAGAACACAATAAAATTTATAATGAAATAAGCCCCATAAGATGGAAACTACAAATAACAAGTCAAATCAAGAGTAATATTTACACAGACCCACAGAACTACTGTATGTCGTATTTAATTAGTTACTATCAAACAGTGCAAAGCAGCCTTTAAAAGTCAGTATGCTTTCATCCTAAAAATATTGCCAGAAGTGAATAAAAAAAATAACTTTAAAAACATCATATAAAAATAAATAAAACATATGTTTTAAACATATATTCAAGAGGAACAGGATGACAAAAAAGGCTGAGGATGGGGAGTCCTATAGCGTTAAGAGGAGGGAGGCTCCGCAAAAGATAAGGAGAGCAAAGAAGGACACTGAGGAGAGGATAGCCAAGAAGGCAAGGAGGGTGGATTAAACCTTCTTTAGGTATATGGGTGACAGAAGAAGGGTACAGCAAGGAATCAGAAGGTTAAAGGGGGAAAGTGGAGCAATACTGGAAGGGGATTATGAAATAGTGGAGGCTTTAAATGACTACTTTGGGTCAATCTTCACAAAGGAGGGTGAAGGCAGAGGGCCAGAATGGGAAGGGAAAGGAGAAATTCACAGGCAGTTGGAGTCAATGGAATTCACAGCTGGCAGTGTAAGGGAAGAACAGGGTAGACTTAGGGTAAACAAGGCAATGGGGCCTGATGGTATGCACCCAAGGGCATGCAAGGAGCTGAGAGAGGAACTGGTGCCATATCAGGCGAGTTTATTTAATTTGTCCTTGGACACAGGTGTCATGCAAATTGTCTGGAAGAGGGTGGAGGTGGTTGCACTATACAAGGGAGGAGGGAAGGATGAGGTCAAAAATGACTGCCCTGTCAGTCTCACCTTCGTGGTGGGGAAGGTAATGGAAACATTACTGAAGACTAGACTGGTAGAATACCTGGAGATAAATGGCATGCAGAATGAAAGGCAGCATAGCTTCACCAAGCGTACTGTAGGTCCTGCCAGACTAACCTGATAGCATTTTTCGATGCGGTGATGCAGATAGTGGACCGGGGGGGAGCAGTGGATGTGGGCTATCTGGATTTCAGTAAGGCCTTCAACACTGTTCTGCATAGGAGGCTGATATATAAGCAGAACAGACTGGGGTTGGGCCAGAGGATCACCAGGTGGGTAGAAAATTGGCTGAAGGCAAGGAGTCAAGTGGTGACGGTAAATGGGACACATTCCAGGGAACGGGCAGTGACAAGTTGGGTGCCGCAGGGGTCAGTGCTAGGACCACTACTTTTAACATCTGTGTTAGTGACCTAGTGGAAGGTCTGGAAGGGCGGTTGTGTCTGTTTGCAAATTATACAAAGGTCAGCAATAGGGTGGATTCACAAAGGGGAGTGGAGGCCTTCCGATCTTAAGGTGTGGAACCACTGCAGTAAGACAGTGGGCAAGGCAAATGGTATGTTGGCCTGCATTGCAAGGGGCTTTACTAGCAAGAAGATGGAGGTGCTGATGCCATTGTACAGAACCATGATAAGGCCACACCTGGAGTATGGGGTGCAATTCCGGAGGCCTCACCTGTGCAGGGATATTGAGATGATGGGGAGGGTCCAGAGAAGGGCAAGCAAAATGGTGTGGGGGATGCGTGAGGTACCTTATGAGCAAAGATGGAGAGAGCTAAATCTGTAACCTCTGGAGACTAGGAGGGAGAGGGGGAACGTGATTGAAACATATAAATATTTGAAGGGAATAAATAGGGTGGAGGGTGAGAGCTTGTTTAAAATGAAGAGGGGAGCGAATACAAGAGGACATAGCCTCAAACTGGAAGGAGGGAAATATAGAGGTAACGTCAGGGGACAGTTCTCCATGGAGAGGGTGGTGGAGGCCTGGACTAAGCTACCGGAAGAGGTAGTGGGAGCCAAAACGGTAGAGGAATTCAAGAGAGCATGGGACAGACATAAGAACTTGGGCATTAAGGTTGATGTATAAAAAGGGGGGATATTGGGCAGACTCGATAGGCCGTGTGGCCTTTTTCTGCTGTCACATTTCTGTGTATCTGTGTATATGTAAAAGACTATAATTTCCAAATACTCACAAAACAGTTTCTGTAAGTAGTTTATTTCTCTTTCTAAAAAACTTAATCATTTAGCTGTGAGCCAGATCTTGGCACTCAGAGATGAATATACATCAACCTGTTACAACCACTAGATAAAGCAGCAGAGAGACTTTTACACCAGCAATATAAAATGACATAAGTCTAAGAAAAGACTGACTAGAAATCAAAATCTACCTGCTGCCATTTCAAATAACCACAGACAAGATATGGGAGTCTTGCAAATTGTAGAGATAAGTTTTGCCGTCAGGCCGGGATATTCAGACTGCGCCAGGCAGTGGCGCAAGCCTGGGTGCAGCGCAACTGTGATGCGCCGGGGCCAGATTCAGGTGCTATTCAATGGGGATGCACCATGGCACAGCACCGTTGAATATGGCATGGTCAGCACACAAACTGCGCATAGCGCAGTGGCACTGTGCTGGCACAAGCCACAGATATGGAGCACAGGGATGCGCCAGCACAAGTGCAGTTGCGCTAGGTGCATCACCCTCGATATTCAACAAGGGGCATGCAAATGAGGCCATAATATATGCAAGGCTCAAATGGGCTGATTTGCATGTCATTATGGCCCCATTTGCATGCTTTGCCCAGGGCAGCCTGGCGACTTGCACCTGACGCCATGCACAGCATGATGTGTGCTGTGGGGATCCTGGGGCATCCCCCATCCCGTAGCTGCAATTGCACTTATATGTTTATGAAGATATCCCTGGTATTTTAGTGCCCCCCCAGTCCCTGAGTCCCTGATATGTTTGATACATGACCATCCCTGGTGGTCTAGTGGCCCCCCCCTCCCACCTGAGTCCCCGAATCCCGATAAATGACAACATGATGTCCCTGGTGGTCTAGTGGAACCTTCCCCCCACCCATTGCCACAATTCCTGTAAAATCCCATAATGAAATGCCCTGGTGATCCAGTGGCACCCCCTACCCTCCACCCAAACAGAACCCCGTTACCCACCCTGCTCCCTCCCTGTCATCAGTGGCAGGCTCGTCCCACCATACCGCCTGACCACCCGCTTGAGATAACAGGGACTATGAGTCTGTAAGCCCATTGGTCCATTGGTCCCCAGTGTGGATCAATGGGCTTGCAGGACATACTGTACTAGACAGTCCCAAATATGTAAATGACTCCATTCACAGATTTGGGACTGTCTAGTACAGTATGCTCTGCAAGCAAATTGGTCCACACTGGTGACCAATGTGCTGACAGACCATACTGTACCTGTCATTCGGCAGGTGGCCAGGTGGTGTGCTGGCAGGATGCAGCCACCCGCCAATGATGGGGGGGGGATGGCGTGGGCAAGGGGTTCTGTGTGGAGGGGTGAGGGGGTTCCACTGGATCACCAGGGCATTTAGCTATGGTATTTTACTGCAATCGTAGCAATGGGCCGGGGGGTTCCACTAGACCACCAGGGATGTCATATTGTCATTTATCAGTGAATCAGGGACTCTGGTAGGAGGGGGGAACACTAGACCACCAGGGATGGTCATGTATCATCCATATTGGGGAATCGGGGACTGGGGAGGGCAATAGACTACCAGGGATTTCTTCATAACCATATACTGCGCAATGGCTGCTCTGGGTAGGGGGGGTTCCACTATACCACCAGGGTTGTGAGTGCTTGCGGACAGTGTTCTGGGTGGGCAGGTGGCCACCCATGGATGGGCTGCTCTGTTGCGCCCTGTAATACAGCAGCCCACCTGTGGGTGGCTTGGATTTGTTCCTACTCTGCATGGGCTCAGCTTTGAGCCCTCCTATGTGATGCAGTGCAGGGGTACACCGGCATTTGCGCCGCACATCCCGGGCTGAATATCGGGATGTGCTGCATATGCATGGGCACGTCCCCTGCTGTATACATAATCATTGCACCCTGGTGCATCAGGACTTGCTCTATGCCAGGCAGCCTTCTCAATATCCCACCGGGGCACAATGTGGGGTTGTGCCAGCACAACTCCATTGTACCAGGCGCAACCCCTTTGAATATCCGGCCTCAGTGCCTACCTTGCTAGAGGCATGCCAATTGAGTTTAAACAAAATATCCACTTGGAGATAAATATCACATAGGGTATGAATGCTGAGAGGAAAGCAATCACAAGTGCTAGGTTGGCATGAATTCACAGGATTGCCCAACATCTGACTTTTGACTTTCACTTAGAAAGTTTCAAATTGTAAACTCAGGAGCAATAAAAATGAATTATCTGTTATCTGCTATTGTACAACAAGTTTTGGAGATTATAGCAATACACAAAATGAACCCTGTAATCATATTAAACACCTTGAAAGAGTTATACTCATATGGCCATGGTCTTTTTTTATGTTGGCAGTGAACCTTTCACAAACATAAGTGTCAACATATACTGTATGTAAATCCAATACGGCACCCTATTCCTGAGCACAAGCACTAAACAGTAACCCAAGTTCAAACCTCTCTTTTAAAATTTTCAGTTCAGTGCTTTGATTTTCATTCTGTACAAATGCTTCCAAAAATAGGCGTCACTTCTGAGCACAAAGTCTGTATTACAAATCAGTGTCCCTCACCAATACAAACCAGTGTTTAGTCTAGATCAATTCTCTATCACTTCCTGTTTCCAGAAATTTCCACCTGGTCTTCTGTGACTGCACTCCTGATACAATGCACTCCTGATGCTCCCAGGACTCCACTCCACAATGACGGCTCCATCAGCTCAGCTACACTAACTTCTCTCTCATTCACCGAGCTCCAAGTTCCACTCTCCAGATCCATTGACTCCTCCCTTCACAGTTTGTGAAACCAGAGTCCACATCACTCAGGTAGAAAGGTGAGGGAGATGACAAAAGGATATACCTGATGTACAGTGTCGAAATAAAAAAGATAAAAACTCTCCAAGTGCCACATTAACACATGATTGCTGAATGTACTAAAATTCAAATCTCGTTAAGGAAGAGATACTAGAACCATAGTACTGCCAAGCATTCTACATTTTTGTTGAGGAGCTTCTCCACAGCATGCTCTGCACTTGGCAGCCATCTTCCTCAATGGCAGTCACAAAATGTCAAGATGCAGCATGGATGGGTAGGATCAGAGTTTATAACATTAAAACACTTCAGAAAACCTGGCTACTTAACAAAACATTTGACTTGAATGTCTTTACTTGTTGGGATCTTCCTACGGTGCACTGTCATAAAAATGGCAGAGCAAAAAGGGGTTTATTCACACTGATCTCAACTACAAAATTGCATAACTTCTCCAAACTGAGCTGTGGGTATCTATAATTTTTTATGAGTGGCAATTACTGTAGCTCTAAAGTAAAAGCCACTAATCATTGTAAATTGTTATATCCCACCAAGTCTCTCAGACTGTGCCCAAGAAGACCCAAATGTCTCTGCTCAAAGTTCTTATAGAACATATATAACTGGAATTTCCAGAAACTACATTAATTTTTGTGGAGGACTTCAATTCGAAAATAGGGAAGAGACAGGAGCTGTATTATAATGCTTGGAACCCAGATGATTCCTATTGGATACTACTGGGACAATACAGGAGATAATAGTAAATATTAGAGGGAAATCATTGCAGAAATTGCTGGTAAATATTTCCTAAGAACTCTAAATGGCAGAGCCTGTGGGAATAGAATGGGGGCCATCACTTTCCACTCTACATATAAAGTGTGGAACTACTCCGTACTTATGTTTAGTAGGTTTTTGTCTTATGTACTGGCATATATTCCATATTCTGGATGAATGGAACAGAAATCACTTTCCCTTTTTACTTGATATACATAGTAACATAGTAATTGCAGGCAGATAAGGACCACAAGGCCCACCTAGTCTGCTAGTATTCCCTGCCTGTCTTAGCAGATGCTGACCTTACTTTGTCAGTGACTTTTAGCCTCTCTTCACAACCTCTAGGGTTCCCTTATGCCTATCCAATGCATGTCTGAATCCCCTCACTGTGCTAGCTCCCACCATATCCCAGGGTAGGCTATTCCATGCATTCACCACCCTTTCCAAGAAGAAAAACTTCCTCACATTCCCTTTTGATCTGCCCCCCTTCCATTTCATAGAATGCCCCCTCATCCTTGTACATCTCCTATACTGAAAAATGTTTCCCACTTGCACTTTGTTTATGCTTTTAAGATACATGAATGTTTCTATCATATTTCTCCTTCCTGACTTTCTCCCAGTGTAGTCATAATGAGGTCTTTTAATCTCTCCCCATATGTACTGGGGTGCAAGCCCTGTACCATATTTGCTGCCCTTCTCTGGCCTGCCTCCACCCTGCCTCCACCCTGCCTATGCCCTTACAAAGATGCAATCTCCAGAACTGTACACTGTACTCCAGGTGAGGCCTAACTAGTGTTTTGTACAGTGGCATTACCACCTCCCTTCTGCTGCTAGTGATACCGCTTCCTATGAACACCAGCATGTTGCTGGCCCTCCCCACAGCTTTGGTGCACTATTTGGCCACCTTTAAGTCAATAGAGATGATTATTCCTAAATCTCTTTCTTCTCTGGTAGCCATCAGTAACTCCCCCCCCACCCATCCTGTAACTCTCTACTGGATTTCTGCATCCCAGGTGTATGATTTTGCACTTTTTTGCATAAAACCATAACTGCCACACTTTGGACCATTTTTTCCAGTTTTTATAGGTCCCGCCTCATTTTCTCTGTCCCCTCTGTTGTGTCTGCCTTATTGCAGATCTTGGTGTCATCTGCAAATAGGCATACCTTCCCTTGCAGCCTTTCAGCAATGTCACTAATGAAGACATTAAAAATGTATTTCCTATTCATTTGAATTTTGGTGACCGGGTAGAAGGTCTGGCCCCAGGACTGATTCCTGCGGCACCCCACTGGTCACTTTCCTTTCCTCAGATTGGATCCCATTTACCACGGCCCTCTGCTTCCTGTCCCTCAACCAGCTTGTTACCCAGTTCTCCACTTTGTGGCCCACCACCTGGCTACCCAACTTGTTAACAAATCTTCTGTGTGGATCGGTGTCGAAGGCCTTGATGAAATTGAGGTAGGCAACATCCACCCCACCCCACCCCAATCAATCTCCTTCATCACCCAGTGAAAAAAGTAAATCAGATTTGTTTGTCAAGACCTTCCTGCTGTGAATCCATGCTGCCTCTGGTCATGTGTTTCACTGGATTCCAAGTGTTCCACAATTCTTTCCTTATGCAGTGCCTCCATAATCTTGGCCACAACTGAGGCGAAGCTGACCGGCCTGTAGTTTCCTGCTTCCTACCTGTTTCCACGCTTGTGAAAAGGGACTAAGTGTGCCCTCTTCCAGTCCTCTGGAGCCACCCCCTAAACAGGGCTGCCAGTGGTGCCGTTAGCACTAACTGCAGTTCCTTCAATATCCAATAGTGCATACTACCTGGTTCAATTGCTTTGTCCATCCTCAGTTTTGTGAGTTCCTTCAGGACTCTCTCTTCTTTAAATGGACTGGTGTTTACCTCCCTCCTATGTTTCTGATTCCTAGTTGTGGTCTTTGTCCCTCTCCCTCATCCATGAATACTGAACAGAAGTATTCATTCTGTATTGATCCTTTTTTTAGGTCTCTCTCTACATTTGCCCCTCCCCCCCCTCTGAGTCTTACAATCCCACCCCTGACCTTCCTTCTTTTGCAAGTGTGTCTATATAATATCTTGTCCCCCGTCTGTATCATTTGCACTAATCTTACTTCCTTTTGCACCTTTGCACTCCTAATTACTTTCTTCACTTCATTTTGCCTATCCAGGTACACTGCCCTATTCTCATCCTCCTGTGTCTCCTTGTATTTCTTGAAAGCTTCTTTTTTTGGGAGGCAGTATAGTGCAGTGGGTTAAGGCTCTGAGCTGCAGATCTGGAGACCTGGGTTTGAATCCCACAGCCGCCTAGATGCATACTGTGTAATCCTGAGCAAGTCACTTAACTTCCTTGTGCTCCCAGGTCACATCTGGAAACAAGCTTCAGCTTAGTGTGCTACTCCTGGTTAAACAATGTTCCCTTTCCCTTTTGGGCCGTAACATTCTCTGCCACCTCCTTTGAGAACCATAGTGGTTTGTTTCTTCTCTTGCTTTTGTTTTTCAGCTTAATACATTGATTTGTCACCTCCACCATGGCTCCTTTTAGGTGAGCCCACTGCTCCTCAACCTCCTCCCTTGCTACCTTCCTTGCCAGATTTTTTTCAATATCTACCCTCATCTTGGTAAAGTCTGCCCTCCCAAAATCCAAGACCCTCACCCATGTGTGGCTTGACTGTGACACTGTTCCAGTATTAAACCACACTGTGTGATGGTTGCTGGACCCTAGCAGACAATCCACCCGGACTTCTGTGATTCTGTCCCCATTGGTCAGCAGCACAAGGTCCAGAATTGCCCAGTCCCTGGTGGGCTCCCATACTAACTGCATGAGTCCTGCCCCAGCAAGGATTCTATGATGTCCCGGCTCCTGTCTGTGGCAGTGGTTAGAATGGTCCAATCTACAGCAGACATATTAAAATCTTCCATCAGCAATATCTCCCCTTTGGCTCCCATCCCATGTATTTCTTCCACTAATGCCTTATCTACTTCCACCCCCTGTGCTGGAGGCTTGTAGATCACTCCTGTGTGAACTGCTGTGCTACTACCTGGATCAAGTGTGACCCACAGTGCCTCAGCCTCCTCCTGCCTACCCTGTACTGCCATTGCTTTTGTACCCTTCCTGATGTAAAGGACCACCCCCTTTTTACCCTCCCTATGCCTCCTGAATAGAGCATACACTGGCACATTTACCTCCCAGTCATGGTTTCCATTGTACCAGGTCTCGGTAATTACCACAATTTCCAGGTCTGCCTCTGCCATTAGTGCCACCAGGTCTGGGATTTTATTTCCTAGACTGCAGGCATTTGTACATCTGGCTTTCCATGCTTCCATTCCTGTTCCTCCTGATCTTCTGCAAGGTTACACAACATTCTCTTATTCTTCTGTCTCTTCTCCTTTGTGTCTGTTTTTTTTTTTTTTCTAAATTGATATATTGAAAATGGAAATTCCCCTTATATCCTATTAGATACTTAATCCTCTGAATGGTCTGGATAGTTCATATTTAAAGAATGATGGAATTTTGAATCTCTCTGATACTTGTTCATATGTATGTTTTATAGGTATGTGGAATTGTCTGTTTAAATATGTAAGATTTGTTCCTGTAATGTAATATTAAATGATATTTTGTTCTGGAAACCATATGCTTAAACAGGACAACTTTGACAAACAGGGCCTTTGGTCCTAAAGTTATTATCCTGTTAAAAAATAAAAGTTTTTATTATTATTATTATTATTGCCTTCCTGCCCCCTTCTTCTAGCTCTGATATTCCCCTTTTGCTGCCTTGCTTCCTCTGCATTTCCCTTTCTAATGATTTCAGGTGTATCTTTCAACCTCTTTTCCTCGTGTTCCTCCTTGCTATCCTCTTTGACCTCTTGGGTTGGGCTGCCTAAGTCTGTTTGCTGCTACCCCCCCCCCCATCGAGTTTAAACACCAAGTAAGAATTTAAACCACTTATTGAGGACTGCCTTCCCCCCTCAGATGGATGAAGGCCATTGCCCTTGTACAGGTCTTTATCATTCCGGGTGGGTCCCCAGTCCCCAATGAAGTCAAACCCTTTTTCTCTGCACCATTCCCTCCAACCACAAGATGAATGTTCTGATGCATACAGTATATTCCTAAAATCCCCCTGCCCATACCTCTCAACCTCTTGCCTCATAAATCAGGGACAAGGCTTAAAAAAATCAGGGACAAAAGACCAAAATCAGGGACACATCTTCAAAATTAGAGTTATCCACCCAGAAAGCTGGTAAAATATGGGGCTTAGTGCAAAATGCATTTTCTAAAGAAGAACAAGTCTGTAACTTTAATGCTTGACTTTGTTTTGTGCTTACAGTCCCCACTGTTTAGCCACAAAAACACAAATTTTAGGAGGGACAGAGTCAAATTTTGAGGCAAAATCAGGGACGTCCCTGAAAATCAGGGACACTTGAGAGGTATGCCCCTGCCATGGACTGGCAGCAGCTCCGAGAATGTTACAAAGCCTGCTGCCTTCCCAAGGTGGCTACCTACTGTAACTCCCTAAAGTCCCCCTTCACTTGCTCTAAGCTTGCCTCCTCCCTGGCTAGGTCATTTGTCCCCTAATGGACAATGACGATCAGTCCCCCCTCCTTGCTACCACTGATGCAATCCTCTGGATTCACCCCTACCCTCCAAGCTGTGCCTCCTGGAAGGCACATGACCTCCCTCTCCTCCTCATTTCCTGAGCCCAGCTCCATTCCCCAGACTATTGAGTCCCCCATAAGATGTAGCTTCCTCTTCCTCTGGGGTCCCCTACCTCCTGCCCCTGGATCTCCCCACTGGAAGACCTGCTCATCTTCCCTGGTCACAACCTCGGGTCCCCTTTCAGAACTGGTCTGCTCCTCCAGGACAGCAAAGGAATTACTAAGTTGAACTGTATGGGGGATGTGCCTCTGACCACCCACCCCAAACCTCCCTGAGCCCACCATAGTCCAGCCAGATCTCTGCACAGGTATCTGTTACTGTAGTGGCCGTGAACAAGGAGGCCTCTGAGTGGGGCCAAAGATTACCAGTACCCCTGCCAACTTGGCCCTGAGTCTGGCTACCTCTGCCCTCAGCCCAGAGAGGTGCCTGCAATGGGGCCACACCACAGCATCCAGAATGTCCTCCTGCAGACTGCTGATCCACATCAACTGCACTGGACCACTCCATGCACTCTCCACTAGTGCTTTGCCAATGACCCTCGGTTCTGCCCTATTTAAACCTTTTTTTTCTCTCTCTCTCTCTGTTTTCCCCCTCACTTGATCCCGGCCCCCTTTACTGATCACTAGGTTGGTGCTGTGCTTCTGTAAAATATGCCCCCTTGAATTTCTATTAGTTTATCAGAGTATCAGAGAGCCTTTTTGCTTCTTTTCTTCTTTAATTTTTAAATGTGCTGTGTCCAATTCCCCGATGTCTTCAAGAAGGTCTGGCCTATTGGATGGCTATAAATGTGGATGAACTCGAGGGAGGGTGGGAATGGGGGAGGAGAGAGGGTTAGTCTCTTCTGCTGTTTCTTTAGACAAAAAGCAATCAACTGCTGCCTCAGATGAAGTTGCAATCTTTAGAATGTACCAAGTTAATTATCAAAACCAACAGAGAACTACAGCCCCAATACTACCTGTAAATGGCAATCCATTTTCAGCTGTACTGCCTCCTCTGCTGCTAGGTCTCCCTCCCAATGGCTGCCAGGAAAAAAAGTTTAGTTTGTCCTGAACCCCTGAGAGGAGAGATTTGCTGTATGCAATTTGTAGCCCCTCACACTGCTTGGTCCCAGATCTCCTCTCATCTCCAATTTCCTCCTGCAAGTGGAAGGCTGTAAAATAAGTCTTAAATCAGTTATTTAAAACAGCTACTTCTAAGTAGTGCTGTCCTCTGTACTGCTACCCCACACCTGCAGCCAGTTTTAGATGTAGGATTAGATTTTAAAATACATAACCTTAATCTTGAGATAGATCAAAATATGACCATTAGAAATAAAAAAAAGAATTGTATGGGTCACAAATAATGTCACTAAGACTGCTTCGTTATTGAACTTGTTTATACAGATTATGCAGGGTAAGGGCTCAACTGACATAGAAATAGATTATGATGAAATTATAACTTTTTAAAGAAATATTCTGAGAGTGACAGAATTGTCTGCCCCTCTGCAGTAATTAATTAACTACCCTGGTTTGATAAAACCTGTCAAAGACAACAGAAAATTTATGTAAATGTGGCTGCTTATCAAGGAAAATGACAACTATAACTGTAAGTTGGCTTCTATAAACACTAGGTAAAGAGTATAAAAAAAGAGACCAGCAGATTTCTCTATGGAATAACCTACAAACAGCAACTGTTAGGAAAGATGCCAGATCCTTTTGGGACCTGGTAGAAAATGTAACCGAAAACAGAAGAAGTAATATTTCAGCTGCAATCAATCAGATGTTTGGAGCTGCTTTTTCAGTGAAAAATACCAAACCCACTCTAATACTGGTTACTTTGTGGTTCATAATTTAGACTGCCCCTTAGTGATGACAATGAAGAGAGAGAAGAAACATGGTGCTCAATTCACCAAAGGGGCTTAGATCTGCACAAGCTGCGGCAAACAGCAGCTTGTGCTGAAGCCTGGTGTGTCAGAGACCCTGCTCCAGATTCTGGTAAAGGAGAGGTCCCAGCACCTATGTCCCCACACCTGTGGCAACCCCAGCAGCTGTCATTCACTGAGCACGTACTATATACAGTACACCTTCATTCAGAGCTCGGTTGGTGGCTGGCTACAGAGGAGAGAGGTGGGCTGAGCCAGTTGCCGGCTTGCTGACAGGATGGGGGTAAGGGGTCCACTAGTCCACCATGTAGTTGTGATTCACAATATATGGGTGAGCGGGGATGGAGCCATCCACTGGACCACCAAGACTATTTTAATTATTATTGGCAATCAGGGCTTGTTGGGGGGGGGAACTATACTATCAGAGATAATTTATTATTTTTTGTACAACAGGGATCAGGGAGGGGATCACAATACCACCATGGGATGTCATGTTATTTATTGAATAATAATGGCAGCATCTGGGACCAGGGAGTGGGCAATTCATTTATTCAACATACAGCAGAATCTGGGATCGGTTGATGCAGGCTGCCATTGTGAATAGCTCAGGGGGCAGTTTTTGATGCAAGGTGCCACTTGCAACATTTATGTTTGGTGCAGGCACCTTGCATCAGACTCACAGCTTTGAGAATCAGGTCCCACTGTGTTTAAATATTGAGGAAGTGAGGATTCCTTTCATGGCCCAAAAGTGTAACAAAGCAGCTGATAAAGACAACATCCCTGTCAAACTGTTTTAAATAAATTCAGTCTTATGGGCAGCATTTTTTTTGTCTTTAATCACATAAATAGTGTAATTTGTATGCTTGAAGAATGTAATACAGCTATAAATATTCCATTATTTAAGAAAGGGGATGGGAAAAAATCTGAAAATTCTGTGAGACCACTCTAGAAGTGGTATGACACCTCTGGCAGGAGTGAAGTGCTCCTCTTATATAGTTTTGTAACATTTTCCATATACTGTAATCAACTGTGTGAGCTGAATAGTCAGGAAGTAGTTTGGGAGCTGTAGTCCTCCAATGAGGCTCTCAGAACTACATCTTCCTGTCCAGTGTCAGCAACTGAGTGTAAGGAACATTTTAACAAAAACTGCATATTTACACTTGAGCAGTTTAGAACTCACTTCTGTGAGTAACAGGACCATCTTCTGCCATGCACTGCTCCAGTTTTGGTGCTTTCACTTGTATGTAAATTTGGGGCCAAGTGTCATGTGACCTGCACTATTCTGGGTCCAGACACTACTAAACAGCATGCCAAGTGTCAGGTGACCCATGCTACTTCTGGGTCCGGACACTACTAAACAGCATGCTCTATGAGCGGGCATTTCATATTCTCCTGTCCACATTCTGTGAGACCACTCTTTTTATTTATTAAAGATCTTGGAAGACACCCATGAGCAGTTGCTCGTTGAGAGGTTCTACGTCATTACATTAACTGAGGAGTCACAATCATGGTGGACAAAATACAGATTTGATAGGCATGTATATACAAAATACAGTGCACAAACAATACTGTAAGCCTGCGTCCTACAAAGTGACAAAGACAGAGGAGGGGGATAATGTGATGGGGGAAGTGCTAAGAAAAGCAGGAATAGGGAGGTTAGGATAGGACATGGGTGACTCTAGAAGTGGTGTCACAGCTTTGGCAGGAGTGAACGCTCCTCTTATATAGCTTTGTAACATTTTCCATATACTGCAATTAACTGTGTGGGCTGAATAGTCAGGAAATAGTCTGGGAGCTGTAGTCCTCCATTAAGGCTCTCAAAACTACATCTTCCTGTCCAGCATCAGCAACTGAATGTAGGGGACTTTTTAACAAAAGCAGTGACGATTTACACTTGAGTAGTTTAGAACTCACTTCTGTGAGTAACTAGACCATCTTCTGCCCTGCACTGCTTCAATTTAGGTGCTTTTAATTGTGTGTAATTTTGGGGCTGAGTGTCATGTGACCTGTGCTATTCTGAGTCCAGACACTACTAAACAGCATGCCCTGTGAGCAGGGCTAGCATGAGCGAGCACACGCAGAGATGCGTGCTAAGACGTGCAGCCTGTCTGCGCGTGTCTGCAGTAACCACAGGTATTGCAGGTGGAGAGCTTTATATTAGTGGTAAGATTACATCTCTTTGGTGACTTTGTGTAGCACATTGGATGTTAACACGTTTATGGCAGTGAGCTAAGTGCACCAACCTGTACATACCCTAAATTTGCTTCACACAACAAGAAGATTTTAGAGTTTAGCATTTACATATTTCATCAATTGACTACCTTTGCAGTTAAAGTTGTTTACCTTGGCTTGCTCCAGTATTTTGTAGTGTATTTAGGCAAATGACTCATATAATTAAAACTTTGGATGGAGACCATAGCTACAAATGCCATTCTTGCTCCATGTAAATTCTTTCAGAAAATGTTTTGTCGGAGTCTGAATATAAGTGTGTAAAGTGTCTCCACATTACCAGACTAGAAGAAGAGATAAAAACATGGAAATCAAAGGTGGATTCCATTATTAACAATCAGAAGGATATTCAAAAAAGAATAGAGATTATTGATGTCATGCAGGCTTCACTCGTTTCTAAGACTGCTGTAGCTACTTACTGTAGTATGTTTGGAACAGCCCCACTGACCACATTGGATATTCTCAATACCACTGTAGGTCATGGAGCCAATAAAAGAAGGGAGAGAGAAATAGAGAATTCTGATAGCATGGAAGTGGAATGGACAACTGTTATAGGGACTAAAAATAAAAAAGGTTGTCGAGTCATGAACTTTACATTATCCATGGAGACTAGATTTTCTTGCCTTAATCATGATACGGAGCTGCAAATTATAAGTTTAGGAAAGGGTCGGGGAGCAGAAGGGAATGGGTATTTAACAAAGGCCAGGGTGGGGGAGGGGGGCAGGTGAAAAATTTGAGTCAGCAGAAGTCCCAAAAGCTAGAGCAGACTACAGTTCAAGTGGCATGGAAGCCCTGAAAAAGCCGAGCTCTCAGCTGTCTGAGAGGATAAACTCTGTTCTCTGTAATGGTGGTGATTTCCCTCTTGTTATTATCCATGCTGCCACAAATAATCTGAATTCCTCCAGACTGGAGGATATCAAAAAAGAATATATCATTTTAAATTAATTACTCATTGCTAATAATGCCCAGGTATGCTTTTCAGAAATCATTAGTTGAAGATCTAGGGAAACTAGAAACAGGGGCAATAAAAAATGGTATGACCTTTAATGCCATTAAATGCGTTGTTATGCATTTTGGTTACTATAATCCTAATTATTCTTATATTCTTAATCAAACCATACTTAAGACATCTAACTTTAGAATGTGATCTAGGGGTACTAGTTAATAATATACTAACTCCATCAGCTCATGCACAGCTGTTTCAAAAAAGGCAACGGGGATGATTACTAGGATTAAGCACTCATTTATTACAAGAACTGAGCAATGTATCATTCCCCTGTATTGAAGTTATGTTTACCCCCATCTTGACTATGTGTCACAGGTCTGATCACCTTACCTTGTTAAGGATGTTAATAATGAGAAAAAAGTCCAAAGGTCCATTGCAAAAATTATCCCTAGACTTAAGAATAAGACATATCCTGACAGATTAATTGCAACAGGACTTTACTCCCTCCAATTTAGATGCCAAAGAGGAAATTTATTGCTCTTAAACAACATTTTACAGTCAAAAGATCTTATGAGCAGTTGTGAACTGCACTACAGTACTACCAGGAGTAACATGAGATCCCAGAATAGAAAGTTATTGGTACCTCATGCCAGAACTAACAAAAGAGACAATTATTACACTGTAAGAACTATCAAGGCATAGAATAGACTCCACTCACATACAGTTGCTAGTAACAACTTTAATAGCTTAAAAAGAGCACTTGATAAATACTATTTTAACAAGTATATGTTGGTGCAACTATGACCCACTTTGTGGGGCACATTTTTGATGGGCCAAGAGTCTTCTTATATCCTTTCCAACCTAGTAAACCTAATAAACCAATTTCCCATTTATGCATTTCCTAAAATGTTACTGTAGACATATTCTAAATATTATTTTATTTTTATTTATTTATTTGTTAACTAGGTAGGTACACTGGTCCCAGAGACCATTTTCAGGTATGACCGAGACCATAGAGATGGTACAAAACGCAATAATACAGAAAATCATAGCTACATCGAGTGAAAGTACTAGGATTTAACACAAAAGTACACAGGGACTTAAAATTATTTACAGTATAAGTACAACAAACAATGGTCCCTATTCATGAATGGTGAGGGGATATGCGCGAATTGCATATATCCACCCTGTGCAGCTCTGCACCCACTGGAG
Organism: Neoceratodus forsteri; assembly: GCA_016271365.2. Taxonomy (NCBI): domain Eukaryota; kingdom Metazoa; phylum Chordata; order Ceratodontiformes; family Ceratodontidae; genus Neoceratodus; species Neoceratodus forsteri. The sequence goes on along the minus strand of CM057455.1, from coordinate 1,114,265,938 downwards.
AGCTGTGCGGGTACCACATTCATGAACAGTGGTCCCCACCCAGCTCCATTATGTGGTCCCACTCCCCCAGTGCATAGCTATGCAGGGGCAGTCCAGTGCAGGGCTGCAGACCCGGCTGCACAGCCAATCAGCTGCTCAGACCGGGAATTCATGTGGATCCCTTACGCCTGTCAGTTGTCATTTTCTGATGGGCGCATATGTGGACAGAGGTCCGAGATGTGGGGGACCCCATCTGCCAATCTCCCACCCTTCCAAATATGCCCCACAGCTGGGGTGGCCACAGTGAGGGGTCTGTTGTCCCCTGCCATCCCCACTGCAATCAGCAGTGGCATTGGGGTGGGTCACACAATAGTTATGACTGCCTCCATAAGGTGTAGCCATTTCCCCCTCATGCAAAGCACCCACACTGTTGTGCATGGCATAAATTGCTAACATGCTCCCCGTGTCTGCCCCCAGTCCACTCCCACATGGAGCTGCATGTTCAGCCAGTGTGCCAAGCACATGGGGTGTACCAGGATCCTGAATGATGAGCAGGGAGTGCAGTGTGTGCAGTCAGGTGTGGGTGGGCTATGCATTGGGTTTACATGCCGCATAACCCTTCCCCACCATTTGTGAAAAAGGGCCAATATGAACAGTGCTATGTGGTGAAGTAGCAATTTGGGGGTACAGTAAAGGGTGCCAGGATGTTATGAAGTGCAATTGCAGACAGATTTGGATAGAATGGCTAAGAATACATTTGATTTGAATGTCTGTGAAGAGTCTATATTATGGACATAGGAGGAAAAGCTGTTCCAGAGCTTGGGAGCTGCTACAGAAAATGCTTTCTGGCCCAAGTTCATGTTGGAGTGAGAGACACTTAGTAATTGTTGAGACAAAGACCTCATCATCCTAGAGCTTTGCTTAATGCAGAAGAACCTACCTAGAGGGGGAGGTAGCACCAGCCATGAGGGATTTATGTACAAGGGCACCAAGGTGGAGGTCACATTGGGCCTGGGGAGAAAGCCATCCTAGTGACGAGTGCAGTGAGCAGTGATGAACAGTTAGCGGGTCAGACAGAATAAAATAACAGATGTAGTTACAGGCAGTGTTTTGATGTGTGAGTTCCTTAGAAGAGGCTTGGGAGACGACAGAGAGCAGCACTCCAGGAGTGGGAGCATCACTCCCTTTCCAATCACTAGTTGTGCTTCCAGAGTAAGAAAGTGTTTCAGGCGGTAGCAAGTTCCAACCTGCTGGTGAACTTTCTTGATAGTAGATTGTACTGTATGTGTTCGCTAAATGTGAGGGAAGGGTCCATTGTGACCCCTACATATTTATAGCTCTTAACGTGCTCAATAAGTGTACCATCAGGGTCGAGATAGAGAGGGAGTTTACCACTGCTGTTGGAAGATTGTGGAGCTTCTGCCTGGACCCAGATATTATAGCTTTGGTTTTCTAAGTATTTACCAGTAATCTATTGGCTGAGAATGAGTTGCGTATGATTGTGAAGTCCTGGGATAGGGAGAGAGACAGGGAGGGAAGACTGGGGTCACTCCTGTACAAGATTAGATCATCTGCATGCATGATTTTTAGACAGCCAGGGCTTAGACCAGAAATGTGAGTTGTAGACCAAAATATAATTTCTACTAACCAGGCAGGTTTTCAAAAAGGGAGAAGCACATGTGACCATATCTTCACATTAAATTTAGTAGATAAGCAAGTATGTCAGAAGAAAGGAGAATTATACCTGGCATTTGTAGACATACTTGCTACCTTAGGTAATGTGAACAGATCCTTATTATAGCAAATTTTGGGGTCATGGGGGACAGCAGTTCAGCTCATTAATGCAAGATGATACAAACTGGAAACAAAGCAAGAATAAGAATAATAACTACTGGAGCCTTGTCTGATGAATCTGAGATTCATAAAGGAATAAAACAAGGTAGATTATTGGCAACTTGTCTTTTTAATCTCAGCATGAAAACATTAACCAGAGATTTTCCTGAGGTTGACATGTTCCCACCAGTGACTGATTCTGAAAATAATTAATCACTTTTTTCACACAGATGACATTGTTCTTTGCTCCTATACCCCCTTTGGATTAAAAAGGGTCTTAGATTATACAATTCAACATCTGGGTAAACTCTTTTTACAATTTAATGATGCAAAATCTAAAGTAATGGTTTTGGGAACCATCTGGTGTCCTCAAGAACTTAGACATGTAGTGAAACTCAGAACAAGTCTGTGAACAGAAGTACCTTGAGGTCACACTAAAGTGCAATAATATCTGGAAATCCAGTGTTTCTGAAACAAAGAAAAAGGTTAGACAAGCATCTAGGGGCCTGCTTGGATTTTCCTATTGATCTGTCGGAAAATCATTTAAAGCACTAAAGTCTGCCTTTAATGCTAAAGTGCAGAACTTGATTCTGTATGAATCAGAAATGTGGTTGTTTCTTAAAGGCTTTAAGGAACTTGAATCTATTCTGAACATTTTCCATAGACAGGTTATGAATTTACCTAATGATTGTCCAACAGCTTTATTGCATACTGAATTTAATGCATCATCTCTATTACTTGAAGAACAGATTAGAGCAGTTACATTCTTGAAAAAAGTAATAAAATGTGAAAAATCCTCCCCATTGAATAAACATTGAAATGAAGCACACAACAATAATGTAAATATGTTGCAGTTTTCTCATTTGAATAATTTATTAAAATCATTAGAGGTGCCAGGTATTTGGGAAGAGCACACAAAACTGAATATTGATATATTTTGTAGAGAAGAATCACATTATCTTTTAGAAGTAGATTTAGAATTGTTTTCAAAATGAATTTGGGAAATTATCAGATATTCCTATTACAAAATTATACAAAGAACTAAAACAATCTAACACAAATGAAAAAATATTTATTTTTCAGTGGGAATGTGAAGCAGAGGATGGCATATTACATAGAAACATAGAAGTTGTCAACAGATAATTACCTCTTGGCTCACCTAATCCTTCCTAAATTCCCTCCCTGCTGTGCTACCACAGACCCTTCTTGATCTACAGCTTTACCCTCCCAGTCCTATTACTATAGTCCCCTTGTGTCTAACCCATGCATGCTTGAATCCTGCTACTGTTTAGCTTCCACCACCTCTGCTGAGAAACTGTTCCACTGCCCTTTCCGTGAAGAAGTACACACCTGAATGTTCTCTCCAATATACTAATTATTCCTGTGCCTTACTGTCTGGATGTAACATAGTAATGCAGCAGTACTAGATACAAAATTAATCTTTTGCAACAGTTTCTTTGCTGTGCTCTGTTGAGCAATTACCTGGTAATCTTTCTTGTTTTCATAGTACTTTTACCCCATAATTTGCTTTGTTTTTCTTTGTTTTTGATTACAATTCTTCCACTCACCATGTTGAACTGGAACCCTCTGCTGCCAAACGCACATGGGCATGACTCATAGCACTACACAGGGACAGCAGGAACATGCAGCACAGTGTCCCAAGAAAGTTAAAAAAAAAACGTGATGTGATGTGAGAGGGGGAGTTTGACTGTGGATTGGGCAGCAGCCATATTTACTGTGGATCCACAATGGAAATACATTTTAAATATCTAAAATACTAAAGATCGCCAAAAAAAAAATATGGAAACCAGAAATAGGGCTGCATGCTTCCATCCAAAAAGCGGAATTTTGATAATCATTTCCTGATTATTTAGTGCTGCTGCTTTAATTGACTTACTTGGAATGGAATGTGCCTTTATTGAAAAATGTAAATACTAATCAGCATCTAGGTTTTAATTTACTCCTACCTCTTTATGTGTTTCATGGTTGTTATCTCAGTGTTAGCACCTACGACAATGGCTCCATCGGAGCTGGAAAAGTCATTGTTTTCTTTAAACCTATATATCGTTTCTCTTTTTGATGTGGAACCTTTGCAAATGAGCAATTGTGATCAAATGTTGTGGATGAATATTACAATAAGTAAATAAATAAATAAAGTATTTCCTCACATCCCCCTCTGAGTCTCCCCCCTCCAGCTTCATGTATTGACCCCTTGCCCTCGAACATTTCTTTCTATGTAAAATGCTACCCTCCAGTATCTTATTAATACCTTTGAGGTGTTTAGATGTTTTTATCATGTCCCCCATTTCCCTCCCCCCCTTTCCTCTAGAGAGTACATATTTAAAGCAGCAGTTCAATGAAAAGGATTGTTAATATATGCTTATAAATATGAAGTTGATTATTGTTTGTCTACAGTCTATCTTTTAATTATCTTTTCAATTTGTTATATTATTTTATAATGTGATTTTCTTTACTCACGAAGTTCACTAACCCTTGCCAGGATCACAATCTTTGAGAAAGCTGCATCATGGATGTTATTTTTCTCAGTACCTGTGTATCATGATGCAGCTCAAGAGTAGCATGAGTCAGCCCAGTGGATTTGTGCGTTCCTGTGAGAATCGTCAACAGGATGGTTGAGGGGGATTGACACTCAAGGATCACTCAACTCCAGTAGCTACTCAAGTACAACTGAGTAAGCTGTGTCTGCTTTAAACAATGAATACATTTGTACCTTATCCAGTTGATATGTTGTGTCTATTTAATTTATCAGTGGCAACATATTTTATTTAAATACTGCTCTGTCATGTCGTGACACATTGTAAAAAAGAAAATTATCAACAAGGTGCAGTCTGATGTGATGGACACTGAACGTCAAGATATATTTTTTCCATTACTATTACAGAGCTATATTAATTTTAATTAGGTGATGCAGAATACATGGCAAGTCACCATTGGATAGATGCCCATATATGAACAACACATAACTATCACTGCCTACATGAAAGTTTTACATACAATGCTGAGCAATGCATATAATGAACCCCACAATGAAAGAGTAATTTTTGTTTCTGAACCTTTTTGACCATGTGCTGTGTAGTTCAGTACATGTATTGTTGATAGAAATTGTGACTATCTGGAATGTGTTTTACTGCCAGTCACCTCCTACAATGCGATTCTTTCATCAGTTTCATTCCCCCATAAACTGCTGGGAGAGAGAGAGAGAACGAGGTAGAAGTTGTTCCCTCTTCTCATATCAGAAGCTGTTCACAAAAGCTAGTGAGAGAGACTGAGCAGTGAAACCTGCTGCTAACAACAAGATGCAGAGGTAACACATAGTGTTTGTAAGCAGCTCACCACTGTCCCCTTCCTCTGTCACACAAGACAGTAGTTGTTTGTCCTGCAGGGACAAGTCCCTGTGCCCCAGAAGCCTCACCACCCCACTCCCTCACCAGGATGCATCACAGATATGCTGTGTAGCAGAGTGTAGTCAGTTTGAAACTGGGAAATCAGTCATACAGTATGTGAAAATTCAGTCTTGCTGTCTCTCTGTGAGTTTGAATGCTAGCAAGACCCAAGTAGTTGCTGTTGTCATTTGTCCAGAAATTTGGCCAACACACTGCTACTTTCTAATATATGGTGAGAGTAAGTGAGAAGACACAGAGGGTGAGAGCCGAGGAGCAAGAGAGATAGGCAGTTGTATTACAATATGTAATTTGACAGTTCTCCCAATTTTTGCCAGATGTGGTAGTTGGCTTGTTCTGCCTTTACCAGCTGTATGTCTGTTACCACTGTGTGTGATTTGTAGTACAAGCTGCATGTGAATGTTTTGGGGGATTAAACCTAAAATAAAATAAAAAAATTACAGTTTCTAAATAAAGTATTTAACATACAGCAGACGGCAGCAAGCTTTGACAATCAAACTAAAACTAACTTCACATCTACAGCACAAGGACAAGCACATCTGGTGTACTGCATAGTATGACCACTGAATTATAGGATATGGAAAAAATATGGTGGACCATTAATTAATTCACACAAAAAAATTACTATCTTTTAAAAAATGCACTACCTTAATCAAGTTTACGAAGTGAAAAAACAGCAAAATTGTGCACTGGAGGATTCATTCTATTAACACAGAAGGTAAACTCAGCATCATTATTTTTAAGTTCAGTTCATTGCACTGCTGCTCTAATTGCTTGAATCTTTCCTCATATAGCTTTTGATGCAGGCCATACACAATTCTGATTCCCTTCTGTACTGCCTCCACCCATTCTATGTATTTCCAGAGATGGAGCCTCCTGTCCTGGACACAGTACTCTAGGTGGGGTCGATCTATACAGGGGTGACACTACCTCCCTCTTCTGCTGGTGATACCCTCCCTGTGCACCTGAACATTCTGATAGCTTTTTGCACTGCCTTATCACATTGCTTTGCTACTGTCAGGTTATTAGATATGATGAACCCCAGGTCACTTTCCTGTTTTGTGGTTGCCAGTACCTCCCTGCCTAATTGGTATGTTGCCCTTGGGTTTCTGTGGCCCATGTGCATAATTTTGCACTTTTTGGCATTGCAACCCAATTGCCAAACCCTTGATCACTCTTACAGCTTTTTCAGATCATCCCTCATCCTCCCCATGTGTCCACTCTGTTGCAGATTTTTGTGTCATCCATGAACAGGCATACTTTCGGTTCCAGCCCTCCTGAAATGTCTCTAAAAAAGACTTTGAAGAGGGCCAAGCTCAGTGCTGACCCTGTGGCACCCTGCTGGTTACCATGCCTTCTTCAGCGTCAACCACATTTACCACTATCCTCTGACTCCTATTTCTTAATCAACTTTGTACCCATTTTACTACTTTTGGACCCACTCCCAGGCTGCAAAACTTGTTTACCAGTCTTCTGTCTGGAACGGTGTTGAAGACCTTACTGAAATCCAGGTAGGCAACATCCACCACCCTTTCTGATCCACTTCCCTGGTGACCTTGTCAAAGAACTCGATCAGGTTTGTTTGGCAAGATCTGCCCCCTGTGAACCCATGCTGCCTCAGATCCTGTAATCCTCTGGTCATAAGGTATTCCTCAATCCTTTCCTTTAGTAGTGTTTCTTTTACTTTGCCCACCACCGAAGACAGATTCACAGGTCTGTAGCCTCCTGCCTCCTTCCTTTTCACACTTTCGTGAAGTGGGACCACATCCACCCTTCTACAGTTCCCCGGTACTTCCCCTGTATCTAGTGATAGGCTGAACAGGGGTTTCAGAGGTGCAGTCAACTCCTCCTTAAGCTCTCTCAGTATCATAGAGTGTATCCCGTCTGGTCCCATTGCCTTGTCCACTTTTAGTTTTCCTAGTTCCTTCATTTCATTTCATTCATCATTTTCATTTTTATTGATTATACTAGAAACACACGTGAGCATCTCTGCTGTTTACACAAGCATCCAGGTACATTCAACAAGAAGACATTACATGAGCACAGAGACATTCAAAATTAGGCAGGGCTTAGACAGTTGTATAAAAAAATGGTCATTGAATGCCTAGGGAATGGGGGAAAATAGCCTACTGTAGATTATAATGAAAGCACAGCAGGTGATAATACACATTCAGGAGTGGTTAAACAAGAACAAATAAATAGGAACAATAATTTTAGGATAATCTAAGCTAGCCAAGGAGAATTATCAGATAGCAAAGTGCTGAACAAGAAAGGGAGGGTAAGTGCTGGAGGAAGATAACCTGAGGGAGGGGGAAAGTGTTGGAGGGAGATAACCTGAGGGAGGGGAAAAGTGGGAAGAGGGAGCCAATTTAGGTGTGTGAGCAGGTGCAGGAGTATGTGAGGGAGAAATGTCTCCTGATGTTATGTTTGAAGGAATTAGGAGAGGAGCAGAGTTTTAGTTCAGGGGGAGAGAGTTAAAAAGCCTGGGTCCCATGAAAGAGAGTGTTTTCTGGCCATGAGGGGTGCAGCTGAAAGGAACATTGAATGAGAGAGAGAGAGAGAGGAGGACAGTCTAGTGGTCCTCGTGGTGGGTGCTTTCTGGAAGAGTGAAGTGAGGCTATCAGGGCATAGCCCTCAGGATATCTTAAAGAAGAAGGTGTCCATCTTGCAGTTGAGGCATGCCTCAAGGGAGGGCCAACTGGTGAGCATATAAAGGTCACAGTGGTGAGTGAGTTTAAGGAGACCAGTGGCAAAGTGGATAGCACTGTGGTAGGAGCTTCAAAGTCTGGAGACATTTTTAATGGAGAGGCAGGGGAGGGACACTGGAGAAACATAGTCAAATACGTGCAGGAGGAAGCTGGATACTAGGAGAGATTTTGAAACTTCTTAGTTCTGTGGAGGATACCAAGGTGTTGGTGGGCTTTTTTGATTGTGAAGCTTGTGTGGGCATTGAAGTTTAGGTGGCTATCAAGGAGTAAGCCTAGGTACTTGAATTCATTGGCTCTTTCTATTGAGTTACCAAGGTTGTCATAGAGAGAGAGGGGTCAAGACCTAGGGGTTTGTGGGGGCTGAAGAAATCCATGAACTTAGTTTTTTTGGAGTTGAGTACTAAACCTTTGGACATGAACCAGTCATGAAGTCTACTGAAACTAGGTTGGAGGTTGTTAATGAGAGTGGTGGGTTTTTTTGTCCTGACAGAAAAAGATAGCATCGTCAGCATAAAAGATGAGTTTGGAGGAGGTGCAGATGTCAGGTAGGGAGTTGACTACCAGAGAGAAGAGGAGTGGGCCAAAGATGGACCCTTGGGGGCACCCTTTATTTAATGGGGCAGGATTCAGAGAAGGATGGTTAGTGGGAGGGCTAGGGAGTCACAGACAAGAAGGAGAATTCTGTAGTCTGTGTTGTCAGTGCCCTTGGAAGATTTTAGGGTCATTAGTTCTGATTAAGTTGAAAACTTTGGCCTGGGTTAAGTATCTGAAGTAGAACTTGGGGTGGGAGTTGGGGGGTGGAGGTTACTGGGGTAAAAGGGGAGATGGGTGTGTACTGGCTGAGGTCACTGAAGTACTTATTGAAACGTAGGCTATTTCACTTGGATTGGAGGTGGTTGTTCCTCCGGAAATGAGACAGATTTGTTCTTCTGAGATGCCCCTACCAATTAGGTTGTTTAGAATGTTCCAGGCCTGCATAGGGTTCCCCTGGGCAGCCCATTGTTTTTCAAGAATGAAAGAAGATTCAGTAGAACTAGAGGAAGATTTGCATCTGTTCCTGAAAGTTTGAAATTTTGGAGGAGTTGAGGGGGTTTTGTGTTTCCTATATAGCTTCCAGGAGCAGTCTCTATCCCTCACTAGTCTGTGAACCTCAGGGGTGACCCATTCATGGCTGGATCCTTTGACCCAGATTTTCTTAAGCAGGATGAAATGATCACAGAGAGTGTGGAACTTATGGCTGAAGGTGTCAAGTGCATGGCAGATGTCGGAAATAGTTTTTGTGAAGGACCAGTCTTGGGCTTGGGTGGCTTTCAAAAACTTGGTGATGTCCAGCTTCTTAATGTGCCTGGTTAGGATGAATCTTTGAGGGCTGGGGGTGTTCTTTTGGACCAGTAGCAGAATACAGCACAGTGATCACAGACTGAGTCGGGCAGTATACCGGATGCGGTGACATGGGAGGTTGAGAGACTAGGATCCAATCGATGAGGGACTGATATCCAGTCTTGTAGTTTGTTCTGGTGGGTTCAGTGATGAGCTGGTGGAGGCCAAGGCCTAGTAAGGATTCCTTGGTGGAGTCACAGTAAGGGGACTACCAGTTAAGGTTGAAGTCCCCTAGGATGATCCAATCTCTCCCTTGGGGAAGGGAGGTCTTGATTTCAAGGACGCGGTCAAGATCTTGGGTGATGAGGAGGAGGACGGCAGGTAGAAAATGCTGACTGTGATGATTTTATCAGCAACAAGGAGGAAGTTGATTGAGATGGTCTCAAGGGGAGACGTGGGAAGTGACGGATCAAATTGGGTGGCAAGAAGGTGCTCAGCAACCCAGATGAGGCAGCCTCCCCCATGTTTATCCACCCTGTCTTTTCTAAAGAGTGAGTATCCTGAAAGGCTGATTTAATCAGAGGAGATATCCTCCTTCAACCAGGTTTTGGTGAGTGCAATGACGTCGAAAGCATTAGCAGTCACCCAGGACTCGATGGAGGGCTATTTCGCCATTAGGCTTTGCACATTAAGGTGGGCAAAAGTAAGCTGTTTAGAGAGTTTGGGGAGGAGTGGGAGGCAGAGAGTAAGGAGGGGGTTGGGCCAGGGTTGGGGTGGACAAAGCCTGAGATAAGGAATAGGAAGAGTAGAAGCCTTAGGTGTCTGCAGTTAGTAAGCGGAGACCATTTGGGGGAGTTATGTCTGTAGTAATGGACAGTGAAAAAAATATGACTGTGGCAGGAAGGAGAGAACTCATGAACTAGGCAGAGGATGATGAAGTGGCTGGCATGAGGGGAAGCAGGGATAAATTTGGGAGTGCAGAAGAGGGGGAAAGGAAGGTGGCGAGGGGGAGTGGGACAAGGGGACAGTGATAGAAGGGAGGTTGGGTGTGGGTGGGATTGGAGGGTGAGGGCAAGGCTGGTGATTGGAGGGATGGAAGGAAGGGGAAGGGAAGGGGAGGTGCAGGGTGTTGGGAATTGAGTGCTGTGGGTCAGAGGAGAAAAATAAGAGTTGAGAGTAGATAAGGGAGATGGAACAGCTAGGACCCCTTCATGCTGGCGGAGAAGGGGGATAGATGGAAGGACAGATATAAGAGGAGATATTGGAAGTGCGGAGAAATGAGGCCTGTGGTGGAGTGGTAGGGAAAGGGGACTGTGAGAAGAGAGTGTGTGAGTAGAAGAGGCAGTTAGCAGAGCATATCAAAAATGGCTGATAGGCCTTTAAGACTGAGCTTCAAATTATAAGTTTAGGAAAGGGGTGGGGAGCAGAAGGGAATGGGTATTTAATAAAGGTCAGGGTGAGGGGGGGGGCGAGTGAAAAATTTGAGTCAACAGGTGTCCCAAAAGCTAGAGCAGACTACAGTTCAAGTGGCGTGGAAGCCCGGAAAAAGCCGAGCTATCAGCCGGCCAAGAGGATAAAAGGTGAGCCAATCAGCTGGGCTCAGGTATTTCAGTGTCCAATCAGGCTTCAGCTGACCAGTGGCATCAGAAATTGAATTGGAGTTACCGTCTGTATCTGAACAGGAATCCTGACTGAGTTTCTTGCAGGAGAGGCAGGCAGTCACAGAAAAGGGACCTGCTCCACCGAAGTTTAGGCATCCTGTCTGTGGGTACGGCTGTGTGACAAGAAAGAGAGGGGAGTTAATTAAATGGAGGAATGGGAGTGCAGTAGTCAGAGGCAGAGTAGGTCTGGAAAAGAAAGGTTACAGCTAAATCGGGGGTGGGTTAAGAGGTAGCAAAAAGCAGCAGGAGACCGGAGCCTGGGTGGGAGAGAATTAGACCTAATCAGTCTTGGCTAAGCAAGTGGGGGGGTGTCAGAGAAGGGGAGAGAGAGGGGGGATGGGGGCAGGGCAGGCCAGCACCTAGCACTATCTGGAGGATTAGGAGAAGGCAGAAGCATTTTGTGAAGAGCACAGGGGTGAGCACTGTAAAAATGACAAGAGTAAAATTGTTAAACTAACAAAACAATTAAAATCAGCAGAAAACAGTAATGAACTAAACTGAGCAGAGACACTGTTAGGCAAAAATTAAATTTAGCTCAAACTAACACGGATGATAACTTTGTCTGTAAGCCATGGCTAGTAACACAATCCAATTCAAGATAATAAATAGTAGGCACTAAATTTTCAAACAGCAGGCACTAAACTTTCATACAGCAGACTAATTAAAATGTAAAATTTGAGTCAGCATGAGTCCCAAAAGCTAGAGCAGACAACTCAAGCGGCGTGGAAGCCCTGAATAAGCCAAGCTATCACCAGCCGAGAGGATAGAAGGTGAGCCTATCAGGTGAGCTCCGGTACTTCAGTGTCCAATTGGGCTTCAGCTGACTGGTGGCATCAGAAAATTGAATTTGAGTTACCATCCTTACTGGAACAGGAATATTGGCCAAGTTGCTTGCAGGGGAGGCAGGCGGCAGCAGAAAAGGGAGCCGCTCTGCCAAAGTTTAGGTGCCCTGTCCATGGGTATGACTGAACAGAAATCTTGGCCAAGTTGCTTGCAGCGGAGGCAGGCGACAGTAGAAAAGGGAGCTGTTCTGCTGAGGTTTAGGTGCCCTGTCTGTGGGCACAACTGAACAGGAATCCTGGCTGAGTTGCTTGCAGGGGAGGTGGTTAGCGGCAGAAAAGGGAGCTGCTTCACGGAAGTTTAGGGGTCCTTTCCATGGGCACAGCTGAACAGGAATCCTGGCCGAGTTGCTTGTAGGGGAGGTGGGTGGCAGCAGAAAAGGGAGTCGCTCTGCTAAAGTTTACATGCCCTGTCCATGGGCATGACTGAACAGGAATCCTGACTGGGTTGCTTGCAGGGGAGGCAGACAGTGGCAGAAAAGAGAGCCGCTCCTCCAAAGTTTAGGCACCCTGTCCATGGGTATGACAGAACAGAAATCTTTGCCAGGTTGCTTGCAGGGGAGGTGGGTGACAGTAGAAAGGGGAGCTGTTCTGCTGAAGTTTAGGTGCCTGTCTGTGGGCACAACTGAACAGGAATCCTGGCTGAGTTGCTTGCAGGGGAGGTGGGTGGCGGCAGAAAAGGGAGCTGCTCCACGGAAGTTTAGGGGTCCTTTCCATGGGCACAGCTGAACAGGAATCCTGGCCGAGTTGCTTGTAGGGAAGGCGGGTGGCAGTAGAAAAGGGAGTCGCTCTGCTAAAGTTTAGGTGCCCTGTCCATGGATATGGCCGAACAGGAATCCTGGCCGAGTTGCTTGCAGGGGAGGTGGGCAGCAACAGAAAAGGGATCCGCTCTGCTGAAGTTTAGGTGCCCTGTCCATGGGCACAGCTGACCAGTCCACCTTCCTCCATTTAATGCCCTTTTCCCCTATTTGTGGCCCATCACCTACCCCTTCCTTCCTAAATACTGAACAAAAGTATGTGTTCAATATGTTTGCTGTTTTCTGGTCCTCTTGTTCACAAATCCCTCGTTTTCCTTTAAGCTTTACTAATCTCTCCCTTGTTCTTCCTCTTTTTGCTTATACACCAAAATAATGTTGTATCTGCTTTTTTTTACTGACTTGTCAATATTCTCCTCTTTTTGTGCCTTTGCACTCCTAACTGCTTTCCCTGCCTCCCTTTGTTTCACCTGAAAAGCCTCCCTATGCTCTTCCTTCTGTGTTAACTTGTACCTTCAAAATAACAGCTTCTTTGCCTTTACTTTCTCTGTTACTTCCTTAGAGAACCATAGTGGTCTCTTTTTTGTCTTGCCCTTTTTAGCCTGCTTGACAAAGAGGTTATTGCCTTCATAATGCCCTCCTTAATTTTTGACCACTGTTCTTCTACACCACCAAGTTTCCCTATCCCTGCTAGGCCTTCACTGAGGCATTCTCCCATTTACTTGAAATTGGCACTCCTAAAGTCCAGGACCCTAGTTTTAGTGTGATTTGATTCTGGCTCAGTTCTTGCATTGGACCACACTGTACAATGGTCACTGGCCCTCAGGTGGCTACCCACCGTGATGTCAGTGACACTTGCCCTGTTTGACAGTACCAGGAACAGTATTGCCCCCCCCCACAAGTGGGATCCTTAACTTGTTGCCTGAGGAATGCCCCTTCAGGCAGTTTAAGTGGCCCCTACTTTTAACTGTTGCTGCAGCTTGGAGGCTCCAATCCACATCCAGTAGATTGAAGTCCTCCAGCAACAATACCTCCCTCTTGTTTGCCATCCTTTGGATTTTTTCCATCATACCCTTATCTACCCCCCCCATGCTGAAGGTCTGTAGATCACCCCTGTGTAAATAGGGACCCCTTCCATGTCTCCAGAGTGACCCACAGTATCTCTGCTTCTCCCTGTTCCCCCTGAATTTCTATAACTTTTGTATTTTCCCTCCCATAGAGATCCACTCCTCCCTCCTTTTTTCCTATCCTGTCCCTTCCGAATACAGCATAACCTGGTATGGCTACAGTCCCTTGCACCAGACTCAGTAATTGTAACTATGTACAAGTCCACTACTGCCATGGTGGCTTCTAGGTCTACAAGCTTGTTGCCCAGACTTTGAGCATTTGCACAAATGGCTCTCCGACTGGACTGCCACTTCCCCTCATTTTGCCATTTTGCATTCCCTTATTTCCTCTACTATTTTCTTTCCTGTCTCCCCTTCCCTCTCACCCATGGATTCCTATTTTTATTTGTTCCTTTTGCAATTTCTCTCCCTTGGGATTCCCACTTCGGACCTTGTAAGCTTGTTGGGGACAGTTTATGTCTTCCTGCTTACTTTTACCTCCCCCCATGGCTAGTTTAAATGTTTGCCAATGTAGCATTTAAATATTTCACTGAAGATCACAGTTTCCCTCCTGGATGGATGCATGCTGTCACCCCTTTACAGGCCTCTATGCCCCTAGGTAGAGCCCCAGTCCCCAATGAATCCGAATCCCTCTTCTCTACACCATTTCCTCAAGCATGTGTTGACGTTCCTGTTGCAGAGAATCCTGTCTTCCCTGTGATAGGCAGGTAGCACCTCCAAGAAGGTAACAGATTGTGCTAATTCCCTAAGACCCATCCCCAATTTCCTGAACACCTCCCTTGCCAGGTCATTTGTCTCCAAATTTATTTATTTAAAATTTGGTAATTGGGAAAAGCACATTGAGCTGAGGCTCGTCTCCAGGTGTGACCTGGGGCAGAGGGCAATTGCAGTTACAGTTGGCAAACTTGATAACAAATGTGTACATAATAGATAAAATATATTTCAACATAACAAGTGACAGAGTACAAAGAATACAGTTAGAAGTTGCAATTTTACAAAGTTTTCATAATTTAGAGATCAATTTACAAATAAAGTGCAACAGACAGTTTTAAAATTGCATCTGATAGGTGGAAATTCATGGCTGGGCCAATTCAACAAGGCAAGAGTTAGGGTTAGAGTAGGGCCCATAAGGTAGAGGGTTGGAGAAAAGGGGTTTGGGGGTGATTGGGAAATGGAAAAGGGGAAACAAAAAGAGTAAGTAGAGAGAGATATAGAACTGGAAAAGGGTAAGTAGGGGGGAAGGGAGAAGGGAAGCGAGGCATGGGGTGGAGGTAGACAAAGAGGGGTGTAGGTGTGTTAGAAGGGTAATCGGGCTGGGAAAGGAAGAAGAAAGGAAGTAGAACCAAGAGGGTGGTAGTAGTTAAATATGAATTGAGAGAGATATAGTTAAGGGGGAGGGAGGCGAAAGTGGAGGAGGAAGTCATGGAGGGAAGTAGGTGGGTTAGTTGCAATTTGGGGAGGGAGAGGTAAGTGGAGGAGGAAGTCACGGGGAAAGTAGGTGGGGAAGTTGCAGTTAGGGGGAAGAAGAGGTTTCAATTGTTTTTTGAGTGTGGCTAGGGAGGGAGCAAAAGCAAATGGAGTGGGGGCGGTGATTCCAGAGGTCAGGAAGTCTATAGGAGAAAGCTGCCTTACCTGATTGAGAGTGGGGCTGGAAATGAGAGAAAGTGTGGGAGTCGTGGGTTCAAAGGTGGTAGACTGATGTTGGTGGAGGGGATAGGAGACTAGAGTGATGCAGGAGAGAACAGAAGGCAAGGGGTCATGTTGTCATGTATAAAAACTATGTGGCACTATCCTGCACTGTCAAAACAGTGACTGAAAATAAATACAGTAAAATACCTGTTTTCTGCAGGGGACTCCACCCCCGCACCCCCATTACAGGGAGCTGCACCCCCAAACCCCCATTAAAATAACCTATTCTGGGGGGGGGGATAACTCAGGGGCAGAAAAAAGACAAGAAAAAAATTAGCAAACCTAATCTGGGATCGGGAATAACACCCCAGTTCACAGCTGCTCCATTGTCCTCCAGCACTGATGACTGTTCTCCCTGAGCCATGGCAGCTGTTCAGTGGACCCCCTTCCAGCAGAGCTCTTACCCTCTGCAGCAGAACTTTTCAAGAAACAGTTAAGGGGTCACCGCCACCGTTCCACACTATTTGTGTCAAGTGGCATTGTGTACCCTGTATTTGTTCTTCCATGCACTATTACTGTTGCATGATTTTGCCCTGTGGCATTGTATCTATGACATATTGACCCAGTATTGGAACCAAACCAGAATTTGCCAACAAAGGTGGCACAGTGAGTCTGGTGTCTGTTCTCCAGGGAGGTAAGGAATAGTGCAGAGTAAAGGGAGCAATGGTAAGTATGACATTTTATTTATTTATTTATTTTATTTTATTTATTAAATTTTAGTGACTGGGTAGGCCCACTGAGTCCTGAAGGTCCCTTTTTCAGGGGTGACCCAGGATAACAATAGTAGATAAAATACAGTGGAGAAAAACTTTTGATTACATAGGTTATTCCAGCATAAGGTGGTTACAGAAACATAGAAAAATAGAAACATAGAATTTGACGGCAGATAAGGACCGCTTGGCCCACCCAGTCTGCCCATTTCCCTGCCTACTGGATAAGCCGCAGATCCTAGTTAACCAGCAGCCTACTTCTTCCTACCCCCACCCCCTAGAATTGCCTCATGACTGTCCCATGCATTCTTGAATTCCACCACTATTTTTGACTCCATGACCTCTGGCCGTTACATGCATCCACAACCCTCTCTGTGAAAAAATACTTCCTTAAATTACCTCTGAGCTACCCCCCTCTATCTTCAAATTGTGCCCCCTTGTTCTTGCACACCTCTTTTTTTGAAAGATGCTACCCTCTTGGACTTTGTTGATTCCCTTGAGGTACTTGAAAGTTTCTATCATGTCCCCCCTCTCCCTCCTTTCCTCGAGGCTATAGATATTAAGCTCCTTAAGTCTTTCTTCATATGTCTTCCGGTGCAGACCCTGCACCATTTTAGTTGCCCTCTACAGACAGTGGTTACAGATGTGGTTATCATCATGACACTGTTTTGCCTTGGTACTACTTAGCATAGTGATATACATGAGGTAGCATTGGTCCCTAGGTATCCAGATACTAGAGGGAGGAACATGGTCGGCTCACCTTTGGGAAGGTTTGATGCAGAAAAAGGGGATACCTCAAGAGCCATGGCAGTGGCATACACTTGTGGCCAGTATATGGGACTTGAGCCTGGTGCAGAAGTTCTTGAGTGAGGAGGCATCCTGGACCGGGGGGGAGCTTGTTCCATAGGCTGGGGGCTTGGCAAGAAAAGGATCTGCCACCAGCATTGGTCCTTACTCTAGGGACTTCTAGTATCATTCTTTCTGATGTCCTTAAATTCCTATGGTTGTGTTTAATGGCTATGGTTCTGGCTATGCTTGGTGGAGTGGGGGGTTTGAGTAGCTTGTAGGCCTGGACAAGCAAAGGGTATTGGAAGTGAGCAGCCAATGTGGGCCACTGGAGCTGGGCCAGAGTGTCACAGTGGTGATGTCGTGGGTGGTCTTGGGTAGCGAACCGAGCTATTTTGTTGTATAGGATTTGCATCCCAGATACCTCTTGCTTTGCCATGCCCTGTATAATCGGGGCCCCATAGGTCAGGGTAGGGAGCAGGGCACTTGTTGCATGGAGAGCCTGGCCTCAGGGATGAGCTGGTCCCTGACTCAGTACAAGGTACCGAGTTTGCAGTATAAGGTCCTTGTGACCTGATCCATGTGGTCCTTGTAGGTGACAGTCTGTTCAAGAGTTAGGCCTAAGTATTTTTGGGAGGGAACTACATTAATGTTTTTGCCAGAGAGAGTGGTTAGTCGGAGGGATGAGGACCTGTCAAGTCCCAGTGATCTTGGCCCGAATATCATTGCCTTGGTTTTGTCTTCATTAAGTACCATTCTGTTCTTGCACAGCCATGTCTCTAGAGATATGAGGTCCTTTTGGAGGAGCGGACCAAGAGCGGCCACATCGCCCAAGGGTCGGTAGAGGACAGTGTCATCAGCGCACTGTACAACCGAGCTCTCACCACAGTAGGTACTTAATTTGTTGGTAAATAGGGAGAAGAGGAGGGGGCCTAGTATTGAACCCTGAGGTACTCCCTGTTTTAGAGGTAGTGGCTCTGACATGGCCCCATTTCATGTGACCCTCTGTGTCCAGCCTGATAAATAACTCCCAAACCACTTGAGGGCATGGGGGTCTAGGCCCACATTGTGCAGCTTCTATGGCAGAAGATTGTGGTCGACAAGGTCAAATGCCTTGGACAGGTCTATAAAGACTGCACCTGTGGGTATCCCTTTGTCCATTGCCCTGAGCACTTCGTCCAAGAAGTTAATGAGGGCAGTGTCAGTACCGTGGTTTGGTCTGAATCCATGTGGAGAGGGAGCAAGGAGCTGATGAGCTTCCAAGTAGTCCAGGAGTTGGTTGTAGATTAGCCTTTCTTGCAACTTGGCAAGTGTGCAGAGAAGGGAGATCTGCCTGTAGTTGGTTAGTTTTTCTCTGAGTCCACCTTTGTGGATAGGGATTACATTGGCATGTTTCCACTGGTCAGGGACTGCTCCTTCCCTCAGTGATCTGTTAAGGAGCATGGTTAAGGGCCTGTATAAGGAGGTGGCTCCAGCCTTGACTAGCCAAAGGTTGATCCCATCTGGTCCCCCGATCCTTTAGGTTTCAGGGTCTTTAGGAGGGTTAGGACCTCAGTGTGCTTTGCCAGTCTCAGGTGGAAAGAGGGTCATTCAAAGTGTGTTGCTTCAGCTGAGCTTGGGGCCAAAGTCAGGGGAGATTGGTCTGTCTTGTAGGCCTGCAGATCTGAGAAGTGGTTGTTAAGGGCAGCCAATATGAGAGAAGAGTCAGTAGTGAGCTAACCTTTGATCTCCATGGGGCTGGATTCAGTGTTTTTGCTGCCCTTGATCAGGTCATTGACATGATTCCAGAATTGCTTAGGGTTGCCTAAGCTAGTTTTCTGGAGGTGTGTGATTTACTCTCTTTTTGCAAGTTTAATGGCTCATTTGGCTTTGTTTCTTAGGGCTTTGTATTCCAACAGATCTGCCGGGAGGGTGGAGAGCCTGAAATGGGAGGTTTCAGGTAAAATGACAGAAAGCATTGTAAATGGGGTCTAATTTGGTTAGAGATGATTTAGGGGCCGTGCTGAATACCACATTGGCGTAGTCTAATGAGGGGAGGATTAGCTTGGTTATGAGCTCTTTGTGGATAGGGAGAGAGAGACAATCTTTGATCCTGTGCAATGCTCCCAATTTGGGCCAGAGCTTAGGGAGGATGATGTCCACCCGAAGACAGAAGTCAAGCTTGGGATCAAGCCAGACCCCTAGATATTTGATGGATCAAACAGTTTCTATATTTGTGCCATCCAAAAACTTGAAATACAGGAGGGACTGGAGTTTAGCAAGTTTTGAGGATGAGCCGAGGGTCATGTTTACTGTTTTTTTGTGTTGCACTTTAGTAACTTAGCCTCAAACCACTTAAAGATGGAGGTGAAAGTGTCTTGTAAAGATGATTGGATCTCAGTGTTGGAGGTGACAGAGGTGTAGATGTCAGTATTTCTGGTGTACATGTGAAGGTGGGTGAGTGAGCAGGAGGAGGGAAGGTCATTTACGGAGACTAAGAATAAAGTAAGGCCCAGAATGGAGCCCTGTGGGATGTTGTCTCAGATGGGGAGGTTGGGGGAGGTTGTGTGGTCCAACTGAATGTATTATTTATTTATTTATGATTTTGTTAACTGGCTAAGTGCTCTGATCAGAGGATCATTTTCAGGCACGTCCCGGGCCAAAAGGCATGTGCAGAATACAAAAATAACAGAAGACAAGGTAGAGACACAAATGGCAAGCAACAATATTCAATGCAGTTAGAATGACTAACAACAGGGAAAGTACAACTCAGCTACAGATTCAGATACAGATACAGGTGCAAGTCATAGATAGGTAAACAGTAAGAACGCAAAAATCATTTACATGTACACTCAAATGTGGCAGACAGTTTGCCACATGTACTTCTCCCACCACAAACCATATCCCGACAACTAATTACAGAAAATTCTTTACAAGTGCACGAGTCTTGCCCAAAGATGTAGGAGAGATGGGACTAGATAGGGGAACAGTAGTCCAAGATGGGGAGAAGGTTTCCTCTTGCAATAGCCAGGTGCACTTCCCCAGTCAGGAAGGGTTTGATGTGGTAGACAGCACCGAGTTTCTGATTTATCCTATGGACAACTGAGTTAATATGGTCAGAGAATGAGAGGGTGGGGTCCAGCATGACCCCCAGGTATTTGAAGGAGTGGACATATCAAGGGCAGGGCCACTAGGAGGGTAGATCAGCAGACAAGAGTTGGTATTGAGTGTTCTAGCAAGGTAAGGTTTAGACCCAAACATCATTGCCTTAGTTTTTTTTCATGCTAACCAGCACCAAGTTGTTAGTAAACCAACTGTGGACAGTGCAGTAGTTCTGTGTGAGGACAGAGGATATGAAAGGAAGGGATTTGTCACTGTGGTAGATAACCAGGTCATCGGCGTAGAGGAGAGATTTGCAGGAGAGGCTATCTGAGACAAAGGTATTGACAAAAATGGAGAAGAGCAGGGGATCCAAAATGGAGCCCTGGGGAACCGCAGTGGAGATGGAAAGGATAGGAGAGGTGGCTGTGCCAAGGCATACGAATTGAGAACAGTTAGTAAGGTAACTCTGGAACCAGCGTGTGGTTTCCTTAGAGGAACCAATCAGTTTCAGTTTGGAGAGGAGGAGAGTATGATTTACCAGATCAAAAGACTTTGACAGGTCAACAAATACGGTGCCAGTGGCATGCCCTTGCACCATATTGGAAAATATATGGTCGGTAAATAAGGCAAGGGCAGTAGTGGTGCTGTGGTGCCTGCAGAAGCCATGTTGCTCATTACATTGGATATCGCACTTGGTGAGATACTCAGTTAGTTGTCAGTGCACCATTTTTTCCAGGAGTTTACTGAGATGGGAGAGAATAGATATTGCTGGTAAATGTCAGAGAAGAGGGGGTCACCAGTTGTGAAGATGGGAATTACCTTGGCCAATTTCAATGGGAGAGAAATAGAGGAGGTTGTCAAAGCAAGATTGGAAAATATAGGTGAGGGGTTTCAACATTGCTGGGGACACCATTCTGAGGAATGCAGGGGAGAGGCCATCTGAGCCTGGGCTACCCCGAGTGGGTAGACTCTGAAGGAGTTTGAGAGTGTCCTTAGGGGAGATGATCTTGAAATAGAAAGTGGGGTGAGGGGTGGTAGAAGCAGGAGTGGGAGCAGAGATTGTGGGGGTAGAGGAAGGTACTTGGTGAGGGGACTGCTTGTAGCAGAGTGGGCGGGGAACCCAGTAAGGGGAGGGTGCTGGCTAGAGGTGCCACACTGCACGTTGAAGGGATTGTGAGTAGGGAGCTTGCTATGGAGGGCTTGCAGGTCAGAGAATTTAAGGTTAAAGGCATTGGCAATGTGGTCGCAGATTCTCTTTACTGTCTATACTTTACCTTAAATTCTATATACTCAATAACCACACCCAATGATTATTCCAATAAACTCAGTTTATTGTCTGCACACATGTATGTGGGAGCCTCAGCTAAATGCGAGAGCTCTCCGAACTAAGTTTTACACAGTATTTTATAGCACTTCTTATCTTGGAAACACACTAACATTTCAGTATAAATCAATCATAGTTTTTAGCAATGTAACAGAAAAACAGTTTCATGTGCATTAGGTACTTTTCCACTGGCTTATTTCATCACTGCTTAATACATATACCTGGGTCAAGCTGACCTAATAGAAACAATGAGTTTCACTCACTCCATGGTACCGTACAGCTTGGTTTCAATGCATCTACATGTTCTTATCTTTACTTCGTCCAAGCCTGCCCAAGCCTGCTATTCAGGCTGGTACAATCAGTTCAGCTCAATTTTATCTAACTTATTATTTTTCACAACCTAAGGAACTGGTTTAGCCAGCACGAGCTATTGCTTTCTGCTCGCTTTGTGATTCTTATGAACTTATAATGACCCTTAGCTTCTACTCAGACCTGGCTATATTCAACTACACTAGCAGCTTCTACATTATAATATATTGTAACACTTTACTTTTATGTATGCATGAATCCACTTCATATGTATGCATAAAAAAGATATATAAAAAGAAATTCCTCCACACTCCCCTTTGATACTCTGTATCAACTAACCACCCTTTTTATTTATATGATTTAAAACTGGTTCCCAACATACAGATAGTTAAGGCATGGAGTTACAGATGGAACACAATGGTGAGTTTGTAAAACATAATACAGAATTGAGGGATGTCAACACCACAATTGAAATATGTGAAAAATGCTAACATGTGACACCACATATAACACAATATAACATAACAATTTTGTTGATGAAAAAAGAGTTCATGGAATTCACTTTGAGAGTGAATAAGGTAGATGCTACCTTGTGTTGAGGTGTAGCACACCCTTGGAGCTTGATTGAAGAATCTATTGATAATGTCTCTTGACAGATAAGTCCTTATAAAACATAACAGTCCATAAAGTTAACAGTCCATAAAGTTCATATAAGTATCCACAGGTTGATGTAGTTACAGTACAAATGAAATGTCATTTGCAGAATGGTGGTAACCCCACAAGGCATATGGGGCAATGCAGACAGTAATTTAAAAACAAAACACCAGCATAGTAGAAAAGTCAGTGTTCATTTTGCTGGCTGGTTGATTAGTAGACACACTGGCCAGGGTTGCATTAAGTCCTTTTATGGAGTAGTCACACACACACACTGGCATGGCATTTGTTTTGTCGAGTTGATTACACCCCAGCATAAAGATTAACAGTCCATAAAAGGTAACAATTAACAATAAACCATTAAGAACACAGTCCATAACAGAGCAATAGGGTTGTAGAAAGTACCAGCCATGTTTGGAACAAGCGGCAGTGAAGAAAATGGATGTATTGCTTGAAGGTCAATTGAAGCAGAATCTTCTCGCTGGAGTTGGGGTGCCCTTCCCCAGACTTAACTTCATAGTAAGCAGAAACAATAAGCTTGATTGCAGAGTCTGAACTGACTGGACCTTCTTCAGTTGATTTAAAGTTCTACAAATAGGTGTAATTTTGCTGAAAACATTACACTTGCAGAGGTTACTGCTGTTGAACGTGGAGATCTTGTGTGTGCCACACTGTGGAAACCTGCAAACTTGCAAAGTGTGTTAGACACTGAGTTAAAAACACATAAATAACAATCTTTTAAACCATTTACTTCTTGTTTTGTAAAGAGTGGTGTGTCAGAGCCTAAATTCTGGCAATTAGAAAAATAAAAATTAAAAATGGGACATTAACCGCACACCTGGGGGTGCAGGCCGAGGTTCAATTATACCATTTGACCATCTGTAAATCATGACAATGTTATGGTTACCTCCTGCTTTTAAATCACAGCAGTTATGACAGTGATGAACATTATTTCCTGTCTGTTGCAAGCAGGCCTGACGGAGACCTGAGTTATAAAATCCTGTAATGTTACAATACATAGATACATAGACAGTGTCAGCAGATAAGGCCTATGACCCACCCAGTCTGCCCATTTGAGCTTGTAAGTTCAGTTTGTTTTCCTTACCCTGACCTCTAGAATTCCTTTATGTCTATCCCATGCATTCTTAAATCCGTGATTGTTTCAGCCCCACCACTTCCTCTGGCAGGGTGTTCCACTCCACCACCTGTTCTGTGAAGAAATTCTTCCATGTTTCCTCTGAATCGTCCTCCCTCCAACTTCATCCCATGCCCTCTAGTCCTGGAACATTTTTTCCGCTTAAAAATAGTGTTTTCCTGCACTCTGTTTCTCCCTGTAAGATACTTGTATGTCTCTTATCATATCCTCTCTCTCTCTCCTCTCCTCCAGGGAGTGCATGTTTAGTTCCTTCAACTTGTCTTCATAGGACTTGTGATGCAATCCATTTCTGCACCATTCTCACCCCTTGTACTCCCTTCAGACCCATTACCCCCCTCTTCCTCAGTAAAGACTGAGCAGAAATACCTGTTCAATATGTCAGCTTTACTGTTGTCATCCTCCACGCGACTCCCATCCTCCCCCTTCAGTCTCACTATCCCTCCCTTTGTCTTTTCTTTTTTCACTTATGTACCTGTAAAAGGTTTTGTCCCCTTTAACCACTGATTTTGCAATGTGTTCTTCTGTCTGAGCTTTGGCTTCCCTTACTGACTTTCCTGCCTCCCTTTGTTTCTCCTGATACTTCTCCCTATCCCCTTCTGCCTGTGTCTTTTTGTATTGCCTGAATGCTATCTTTTGGCTTTCACTTTCTTTGCTACCTCTTTGGAAAACCATAATGGTCTCCTCTTCCTTTTTCTCTTGCTAACCTGCTTAATGCAGTTACACGCTTCAAACATATTGTTCATAACAATATGCCTTTTACACAATGCAATTAGTGGGACAAATACATATGTTGTTGGCCTATGCCAATTTAATAACAGTGCCTATTGCACCTGTGACAAGTGAAAAGGTCTACCTTCTTTACCCTGTATAGTGACAAAACCTGCATAGAGTACACTCATTCTTCAGGGGTACCTGTGAGCAATAAGACAAATGGAGCATTAATTTTACTTTTTGGTTTTGCTTTGGAACATATTGTAGGGTGGGTCAGCAATGCTGGTCCCAGTATTTAGGTTTGTTATGAGCATTAAAACGCTATACATGTGGAGCACGTTCCTGAATACATACATGCATGACACAGTGTAGCAAGATGTATATTAAAACATTATAACATAAACATGAAACATAAGCATGTTTGTAATAGAAAATTTCAGTATTGAGCATAATGCATAAAATACATTTTAAACAAAACATATAGACTGTAAACTTAGCTTAGAGTCCAGAAATGTTAAAGTACTGTAAATTTACTGGTTGAAAAAATGCATTCATTAATTGCTGTAAGGCAATAAAAAGTTGCTTTGCATTTGTTTTAACAGGATAAGAAAGCTGAAAAGACAATCAAAAGAATGAATATGTGTGGACATACATACACAACTTCACTCTCCAGCGTAACTGATTATTTGCTGAGGCAGAAACCCTTGTACCAATAATAGGTGTGAGATTTAACTGTTTGCACTAGAAAAACAGAAGGCTTGGCTGGGTTATGCTGTTAAAATACCTTGGGTCTTTTTTAAAACCTGTAAATAAGAAACAATTATTGGCAAATACATATTTTCCTTATTTACCCTCTAGGGAAACAGTGATGTACCTTGCAACCTTTGTGGGTATTACACTGGAAGAGATAGAGGAAGGGTAGCTTACCCCTCCCCAAGCTCCTACTGGTGGAAGAGACAGCTCAAGTGAAAGAGACAGCTCAATACTGTAGCAATAAAAGGTTAGCTGTGGATGGTGACATGATCCCCACCTACTACACT
Organism: Neoceratodus forsteri; assembly: GCA_016271365.2. NCBI lineage: Eukaryota > Metazoa > Chordata > Ceratodontiformes > Ceratodontidae > Neoceratodus > Neoceratodus forsteri. The sequence continues at coordinate 1,114,240,834 of CM057455.1, read as the reverse complement.
TTAAATTATAACAAGATAATATTACAATTAGTTTAGTAAGTTTCATACCTTACTATAAAGATGGGGAACTTCTTTTTCTCTAGAAGAAAGAGAAGAAACACAGACAAACAACAAAAACAAACACACACCAGTTTAAAAATAAAACAAGATTATTTCCATAGGATAAAAGAAGCCAAGCGTCCTTGGGTTCCCTTATCCTAAGCATGACAAAATGTCAGCTGAGTTTATAAAAATTCAGATTGATGGTAATACCGTACGTACGTATCTCTTAGAATGCATTTCAAAAAGACAAAAAAAATGATTACACCATGGCCACACATAAAAACCAAAACCATTGTTTTTTAACTGTAGATGGTAGACTCTCAAAAACAGCTGTAATAGTCCTTTTTTCAAAAGCGTACTATATATATATATATATATATATATATATATATATATATATAATAAAAATATGGGGAGATGATAAATAATTCTCCCTTCCAGCTGGAGTATTGCCTGTGTTGGCTGCAAGTCAAAAGCCATGAGAGGAGAAGAAAAGTTTGTTCCTCTTCACTTAGAATACTAGTTTTGCAACAAAAAGTCAAATTACATGGTTCACTCTTGGTGTGCTTTCATGAAAACATACATTTTGTGTGAAAAGTTGTGCTTTAGGTATGGAATACACATCAAGTTTGAACTGGTAGTAACATAAAATGTTGAAACACAAGAAGGTCAAATAACGTGCAAAAGGTCACAGTGTGCATGCAAGGGTCGTTCAAACCCAGTTATTTATTTTTAGTGTCCTTGAACACTACTGATATTAAATATCTTTACAATAAAACTGCTAGCCAAGACAGTACACACACATACACATACACAAAAGAAATACTTAACACAAAATAAGACTGACATTGTTTCCACACCAATTTGCTGAGGTAATGCCCATAGTTTCATTAGAAAACTGTACATGTTTTAGATATATGTGCTGCCTCCCCCGTCTTGTAACACTGACAATTTTTAAATCAACACATTTATACATATCACCATGCCAAGTCTTTCCAGAACAAAACACTTTTTAAACACATTCTAACTCCCTTCAACACCTTTAAAACACAGCACAACATACCATCTGTAAATGAACACATCTAGTATAGCATGGTTACACCTTCTGGGGCATAGCCAAAATATGGCACTCTGCCATTTTGCAAAAAGTTTCTGGTTTTAACTAGAAGTATGATAAAGCCATTTATAGCTGTTAACACATTACATTTTCACCTAGCAGTGGCTTGGCACATTGCTTGCAAACTACAAATCTTTCTGCACATTGCAATCTATGACGTCATATCTCTTCACCTTTAACACTACCTGCTTCAACCAACAACTACATACAAAAGTTCTTCACTGACCCTATCTAGGCAGCACAAATGTTCCATTAAAAATAAAACTAATTAAGACAGTCAGATATGAGGCAAAAAAGCTTCCTCTTTCTTTTTTACTGTAACATGTTGTGCACCGAAGGCAGTCAATCCTGTCTCACAACCTTGACAACAGAACATAATTACAGAACACAGATATAAGCTAGAAAATATGCACGAGAAAGACAGAGCATTACCTTGTTTAGTATATGTATTACAGAAATAAAACAGACAGACATAAAACAACTTTGAATAAAAAAATTCAGACTTACCCGGTGCCAAGGTATTTTTCTTCTTTTCCGATACACAAGTCTGAGTAAGAAAACTGACTGCAGGACCTTCATGATAATTTCCAAACACTGCAGCTATTAACCCTTTCAAAGATTTTCTTTTGGCCATTTTAGTAACCTGCCAAACCAAGTCTTTTTCCAGAGCTCTGGTTTGCAGTTTAAAAACACAACAAAAAAATCTCTGACAGTACTAGGTTGAGATCCATCTGGTAGAGGTCCCCCGTATTTCCCATTGTAGTCCCTAAAAGGTGCCTAACCGGTCTTGGAGTGCCCACCCAACACTCCTACTTTTCCGGGCATCCCCTGATGCCGAGTGCCCACCCAGCACTCTTGGTGCCACCCCAGCACCTAAGACAGTAAATGATGGCTGTCACCGCTCAAAGGCATCACACATATGGTGGGACTTGAACCTCCGGGGCACCCTCCCTGAGGCTGGACTTGGCAGTCCGATCACAGTGTGACACGGAGAAGTGAAGCTATCCTGCCGACTACGCCAAAAACTGTGGTCGAGATTCTCTTTACTGTCTATACTTTACCTTAAATTCTATATACTCAATAACTACATCTAATGGTTATTCCAATAAACTCAGTTTATTGTCTGCCACATATATGTGGGAGCCTTAGCTAAATGCAGAGCTCTCCAACTAAGTTTTACACAGTATTTTATAGCACTTCTTATCTTGGAAACACACTAACATTTCAGTATAAATCAATCATAGTTTTAGCAATGTAACAGAAAAACAGTTTCATATGCATTAGGTACTTTTCCACTGGCTTATTTCATCACTGCTTAATACATATCCTGGGTCAAGCTGACTAATAGAAACAATGAGTTTCACTCACTCCATGGTACCGTCATATTGGTTTCAATGCATCTACATGTTCTTATCTTTACTGGTCTAAGCCTGCCCAAGCTTGCTATTCAGGCTGGTACAATCAGTTCTGCTCAATTTTATCTAACTTATTATTTTCACAACCTAAGGAACTAGTTTCAGCCAGCACGAGCTATTGCTTTGCCTGCTTTTGTGATTCTTATGAACTTATAATGACCCTTAGCTTCTACTCAGACCTGGCTATATTCAACTACACTAGCAGCTTCTACATTATAATATATTGTAACACACTTCACTTTTTATGTATGCATGAATCCACTTCATATGTATGCATAAAAGAAAGATATATAAAAAGAAATTCCTCCACAGCAATCTTAATGAGTTTGGTCAGGGGGCCAGATGGAGAACATAGATGTATATTGGGGCTGTTTGTGCGAAGGGTGAGAAGGGAGCTAATGGAGTTCCAGAATTTTCTAGGGTTACTGAAGATTTCTCTCTACAAGTGGGTTTGATAATCACATTTTAGGGTTCAGGTCAGGTACTTGCAGTGACTGTGCAAGCACCGGTATTTGTTCCACAAAGTGGGTGAAGAGGTCAGTTTGTGAGCAATCCACTTGCAGTTCCTCTCTTTCATGAGGGAGAGGAGATCCTTGTTGATCCAATGGGTACACCTGCCATAGACTGTCTAGTAACTACTGGGAAGTGATGTTCTTGTAGGTCCAGAAGAATGCTAGTAAAGTGATTGACAGCACTGGTTACGTCTGAGAGTACATAGAGGCCCTCCCAGTTTACATCACTGGCATCTTCCAGCAGCACTGAGGTATCAGGGTGAGTGAAATTGTGGAATGACAGTTACTTGGGGGGATGCCTTGGTGGATCAGATGGCACAGGTAGGGGAGTGGTTGCTTAATGAATCTGGTAGTGTACCAGCATGAAGGATATGGTCACAGTGATTGGTGATCACTCACTCAATTAGAGTGTGTGTAGAGGGCCGATGATTTAGTCATGCGGGAAGGGTAAGGATTTGAGCCAGGCTGAGCTACTTGAGCTGATTTGCAAAGACTGGTTCTTGGGGATCCAGCCAATTTAGGTTGAAAACCCCAAAGAGGATAGTTTCCCTAGAAGGGGAGAGGGACACTAGGCCAGAGAGCAGGTTCTGGAGGCCAGCAACACCAGCGTTTGGGGGATTGTAACAGTAACCCAGGTGTAGCTTCTTTGTTGAGCCCAGACTGATTTCCACAATGAGACAATCACTGGGAGAGTCATTTTCCACACAGAGGTCAGTGGAGGCAGAAAGGGGGTTCCTAACAATGATTGCAGCACCACCACCCTTCTTGTTACCAGGTCTGTCTTTATGCATAAGGGTGTATCCGACTGGTTGAAACATGGCATTAATGTGCTGGGGCTTCAACCAGGTCTCCGTAAGAGAAAGTAAATGGGGTCTGTGAAGAGAAACTCAGGCTTCTAGATCAGGGAATTTGGCTAGGAGACTTCAGATGTTCATATGCACAAGTTTTAGTCCAGAAGCCCTGGCCCAGATGCAACAGATGGACATGACTGAGGTATTAACATGGCCAAGATCTAATTCAGTATCGCCATCCATAAGGAGCAGGGAAAAAAGAAGGAGATATGAGTACTGGGTGACCAGACATGGAATGGAAAAAGAGAGGGAGTGAAGGAAGAAGCCTAGTATGAAAGCAAGCATGAGGGGTCCAAGTGGAGTACATTCCCATCTTGGTGAGGGATGAGTAGAATAGGGGTGACTGGAGGTAATGCTAAACTGTTTGAGGTCAGCTTGGTCATAAGCAAGACTTGAGGTGCAGAAATTCACTGTAAGGAGGGTGCCTATTAGAGAGAGAGCCATAAGAGGCAACAATTTGTACTTAATAGTTTCACTGGTAGGCTGGACCAAGATCTAGTAATTGTCAACGCACTTTAGATAATGGGTTTTAAGCTGAGCCAGGAGGAGTAGTTGAAAGAATGCCTTTAAGGGATAAAGGAATCACAAAAGGAAAGGGACCAATCAGAGGGAGGGAAGAGGGTTAGGGAGGAGATCAACAGAAAAAAAGCAGATTTAAAGAGAGACAGAAGTGGGGGTGCAAGGGCCAGAGAAAATTCAAGTTTATAGGGGAGGATACAGAAAAAGCATTGCCCAGAAAAAAGCACCAGAGACCAGAATGGTAAATGCACTGGAGCCACAGCCCAGGTGCACGAGTTTAGCTCTCAGCACCGGGATGCGGGAGCTGCCAATAGGAAGCAGTGGCCAAGGACAGGCAGCCAATGGTCAGCCTCCCACCAGTGTAGTCAATCCAGGGGCTGCTGGAGACCCAGAGCAGAAGAGCATACCTTAGCAGCTTGGGTAGCTGACCTGTGATGCAGGGAAGGTGTCAGGTGAGGATCCACTTCCACAAGGTCCTTCTGGGTGGAGACGTCTGATCAGGGGATCCGGGGGATCAGAGGAGGGGTAGAGAAGAGGAAAAATGTTAAAAAGGTGTCAAGTATTTGGAGACAAGCAAAAATCAGAGGGCAGGGAATTAGACAAAGAGCAGCAGATAGTGGTCATAGCAGGGGGTCATTTAGCAGGGTCGAGACAATCGTGAGGAGGGACCCCGACGGGGGTAGAATAGTGCAGATCAAGAGGCAAAGAGGCCAAAAAATTAGAGCATGTAGCAGATAGCAGGAAAATTAAATAAATGAAGGCATGTAGCAGATAGCAGGACCAGGAAGCATAAGATGGAAAGTACAAGGAGAAAGCAGTTAGCAGGGTCTGAAATAGAGGGCACAAGCAGTTTTACAAATAGCTGTGTATAATTCAAACAAATATTGACAGTCTGGCAGATATTAAGCAACAAAATGCAGAATTCATCCAGCTAGGTAACACCAAATGCAGGATTCAGATGGCAAAGCTAGATTCGATTCAACCAGCTAGGCAAAAACAAAAATGCAGGATTCAAAATAGCTGAGCTAAACAGTTACTGAGCTAGTGAACACACACGATGTATATCAATAAAATATAGGTTGTAAGGAGGACTCAGAAAAGTGCCAGAGTACATAAAATTCAAGTTGATAGGGGATGGCACAGAAAAAGTGCCGCTCAGAAAAAAAAAGCCAAAATCCAGAATGGTAAAAGCTCTGAGATCCACAGCGTAGGTGTCCGAGCTTAGCTCTCAGCCCCGGAATGCAGGCAAGACCAATGGGAAACAGTGGCCAAGGACAGGCAGCTAATGGTGAGATTCCCATGAGTGCAAACAGCCAATCCATGGGCTGCTGGAGACCCGGAGCAGAAGAGCATACCTTAGCAGCTTGAGTGGCTGACCGGTGATGCAGGGAGGGTGGTTGGTGAGGAGCCACTTCCCTGAGGTCCTTCTGGGTGGGGATGCCGGATCAGGGTCTTCAGGGAATCATCAGTTTGGGTGGCTGACTGGCAATGCAGGGATGGCAGCAGGCAAGGAGCCACTTCTCTGGAGTCCTTCTGAAGGGGGATGCCCGATCAGAGGGTCCAGGGAATCTGGTATTAGTATCTGTCCATCAGACAAGTGGAACCAGTTAGTGGAGGAGGGAGAGAGTCCAATGGAGGACAGTGTAGGTATCAGGAGGTTGTGGGAGACTGAATCAAAGGCCTTGGCTAGGTCAATGAAGATTGCTGAGGTGAGATGGCCCTTATCCATGGTGGAATGGATATTATTAGTGAGGTGAAGTAAGATGAAGGAGGTGGAATGGATGTGTCTGAAGTCAGATTAAAAGGGGCTAAGTGTACTGCAGTCACCCAAGAAGGAGATTAGCCTTTTGGTGATAAGACTCTCCTGAAGTTTTGAGAGAACTGGGAGGAGGGAGATTGGCCTATAATTTCCAGTTTGTGAGGGATCACCACCTTTATGCAGAGGGATGACCTTGGCCATTTTCCAAGCTCTAGGGACTGAACATTGGGCAATAGATAGATAGATTGAAAACTTGAGCAAGAGATGGGGCAATTGTTGTGGTGGAAATCTTTTGAAGTTTAGGATCTAGACCATCAGGGATATGTTTTGAGGGGTTAAAGGACTTTAGTGCCCAAAGGACTTCCAAAGTCACAATAGGAGGAAAGAAGAACCCATTAGCCAAGGGGGTGCAATTGGCAGGAAGGGGGGAATATGTGTTGGAGGATGGGTCAGGTGGAAGTGCACATGTGGTGAAATTTGATTAATAGATGCTGCCGCTGAAGAGGGATCAAGGTTGGCTGAACTGGAGAATACAGGGGTGGATGCGGAGGGGGAATTGAGGAGGGGGTTGCAGAGTTTTCAAAAATTGTCCTGGGGAGGTCCTAGATTCATATAGCTTATTTTTGAAAAATGAAGCTTTCGCTAAATGCACAGCTTTTGTGCAGGCATTTATTAAACCCTTATAATTTTGAAGGTCGGCTGGGCTTGAGAAGATTTTGTCTGAGTGCCAGGCATGGTCTCTGCATTTGAACAGGGTAAGTAAATTGGGGGTAACACATGGGAGGTGTTTACGCCAAACCCACAGTTTTTTGGGAGGTGCATGCTGATCCCAGACTTTGAGCAGGGTGTTAGTGAAAGATGCCAGAGCAGTGTCAACATCAGGCACCAAGAATATTCCAGACCAATCCATGAGGTAGAGCTCTGACAGGAGAGAATGAACATTCAGTTATTAGAGCGGGCTGAACCACAGATACTTAGGGAGAGTGATTGGGGGATGAATTTTCCTGATACAGTAGATCATACAATGATCACTAAAAGTGTCAGGAGGGTACCAGCAGTTTGGTATTTAAGTGGGTGGGATGCTAATACCCAGTTGATAATGTAGCGATTTGTGGAGCAGGAGTTCAAACTTGTGGGTTTGGAGAGCAGCTGGATGAGGCTTAGGGCCTCAACTTGTTGGGTGACAGTTTTGGAGTGTGCTGAAAGCCAGTTTATGTTGAAGTCACCCATTAACAGGATTTTTTTGGACTGGGTCAGGGATGTAATGGACACTATGGTGTGTATTACAGCAGAGGAAAGGGCTTTGGGGGGAATAGCAAGTCCCAATGAAAATAGGGGAGATGGCTGGGAAAGATAATTTAAGCAGCAGTAGCTCATGCGAGGAGGGGGTAACCTGTTTGAGGGCAGTGAAGGAAGGAAAGGAATCATGAACATAGGCTGAGACCCCACCACCTCTCTTTCCTCTATTTTATCTGTAGAGAGAGTACCCAGTGAGCTGGACCATCTGGTTTTGAATTCTGGAAGACAGCCAGTTCTCCAAGACATATAGAATATCCAGGGAGATTAGTGAGACCCAAACCTTAAGTTGGTCTAACTTGGGCAATATGCTTCTGATATTTATGTGGTAGATGCTGAGGCCACCTTGCAGGGTTAAGGTAGTAGGACATAGGCACATCCCACATCTCACACCAAATGGACAATGACATCCAGCTCTCCCTTCCTCTTTGCTTCCCCAGTGATCCCTAGGATCCTCCTTCCATCCCTTAAAGCCATAGCACCTGGAAAGCACCTTATCTTCCTCTCCTCATTTCTACCTGTCCACAATTGTATCTCCCTTACAATTGAGTCCCTCACCAGGATTTGCTTCCTCCTCTAAGATCCTCTGCTACCCCCCTTTAGGGTCTCCACTATGGAGGACCCCCACACACACACATCCAGGTTACTACTTCGGGTGCCTCTGTGGGACAATCCCACCCAGTCAGTGCAGCGTAGGAGTTTCCTAGTGGTATCAGATGTGGCATGAGCCTATGTTCTACCACCTTAACCCTCCCCAAGCCCACTGTCATCCAGTCACTCTTCCTTCTTTCTGGCATCCTTTGAGGCAGTGGAGGTGGACTAGATGGTCCCTGGGTGGGGGAATAGGTCCTCTGAACTCACATCACCTTGGCCTTGAGTCTGGCAACCTCCTTCCTCAGCCCAGAGAGATGCATGCAGATGGGGAAGCACCATAGTATCCAGAAAATCTTCTTGAAAACTGCTGTCCCAAAGTTGCTGCACTGCACCACTCCGAGCATAGCTACCCACCTACTTCTATACCTTAACCCATTACCCCCTATTCTTTTACTCACCACCTCAGAATCATAACCCCAAAAGATGTTTTTTCTTTTCTTTCTTTCTTCCTACACACTCAGGAAAATAACCCCTTGTAGAAGATGTAATGTCACTCTCACACTCTCAAAGTCACAGCCACAACCTGCCTTTTATATCTGTGCTGTTACACAACCTACTAGAAATCCACTGTTAGAGGTGCCTTCTAAACCTGTGCTGTTACACAAATTTTGATTAGGCATTTTATGTAAAAATCTGGACAATGTTAAATTATGGAGATTGTAAAATGGAGCTGAAGCATATAATTGTGATGGCCTTCACAAGCTGTCATTAAAGTATTTTTGATGGTCAGAATTTGCAAGATGAATGGAAAAAAATCACTATTACCATAATAGCCCCAGATGAACTGTGTTGCTACATAAGACAGGATAAGACTTAATAGTTGTTCTATGAAGCACACGTTTATGCTATGACTAATTTTGCACTTAAAGTGGCAGTACTAGATTAAAAAAAATGGTTTTCTTTTTCAGTATGTTGTTTCCCCTTTGTCCCTTGTGCACTAACTTGGCTTTCTTTTATTATCTTAGGTTTGTATTCTCCCCATAATTTGCTCTGTTCTTTTTTTGGGTTGTTTACATTTTTAACACACTCCCTGTTGCCTTTTGCCCAAAGCCATCCGACTGCACATACATGAGCCTGTTCAATGATTCTTTTCATCCTCCAGCTTCCTTTGTTGTGTGTGCACTCACACAACAGAAGACATACTTTATGTAAATCTATAACTCATACAGATTTCATTAAAAATAACCACAAAGACACATTGCATACAAATAAAAAGTATTGATTCAGGAATCAGAGGACAACTTGCAAACGAAAAGGAAAAAAAATGTTTAGTGAAAAACATTCCTTTAGCAGCTCATACGAACATGCGAACATATGAATGTGCCAGCAGAAACAGATCACCCCGTCTATCTAAGTCTGCTCAAGTGTGCAGCTAGCACCCCTAGTTTTCAGCTGCCCCAACTCCCCTCCCATTTGTCTTCCCACTGCCACCTCCCATCTCCCCCACCCTCATTTTCCCCTGTTCCCTGTCCCATGCCCTTTTGAAGTTGTTCACAGATTTACATGATACCACCCATTCTAGTAGGGCAGTCTATTTTGCTACCACCCTCTCTGTGAAATAGTGTCTCCTCATTTCCATCCTAAATCTCCCCCCCATTCTTAGCCCATGCCCCCTTGTGACCCTCACCCTCCTTAACTTAAAGACCTCATCTGCCCCATCCTTATTGATTCCCCTCAGATACTTGAATGTCTCTACCATGTCCCCCCCCCATCCCTTCTGTCCTCCAGGGTGTACATATTCAGGTTTCTCAGCCTGTTGTCATAGTGCCTCCCCTCCATTCCACATATCATCTTTGTTGCCCTCCTCTCCAACCCCTCTAGTAGCCTGACATCACGCTTTAGGTACGGCCTCCAAAACATCACACATGCTCATTCACAGGAAGCTCATTTCCTCACTGCTGCTTTAAAATTGTTTACAAATGTTAAAAGTTATTGTTACTGCTGCTTTTATGATAATCTTTTGGAGCCTGGAAAAAAGAATTTATCTGAACAAACTAAATATTTTTGTATGTGAATGTGTGATAATTAATTGTATATTTACAGGGTGTGTTTTTAAAGTGTCAGCTCTGTATGTATGTTATAATTATTTATTTTTACATATGCTTACAAAATAAAATTAATCTGGCTGAATCTGAATCTGTTTGTTATACAAGCCCCCTCCCCTCATATGGCTTGCTGAAAATCAAAATCATGTAATACACGTGGCTTAGTTGAGCACTATGGCTTAGGAAAGGGAACCCAAAGTCATCATTAATGACTACCTTAAACAATCAAAAGGCATACGGTGATGAAGATTGTAGACTTTGATTATACTGCAAATTTTAATGGGGTTATAAGATTGTTTTATCTGTTTTAACTGTATTGCGCCTTGACATATGAAAGGCGCATTAAAAATAAAGTATATTATTATTATTATTAATCAAGTCAATTCAACAAGGTCTATAGTAAGGTAAATAGGATGCTGGGATTTATCAGAAAGGGTTTTGACATTGGAAGAACAGGAATTACTACTGTATCTCATTAAAGATCAATGGTGAGGCTGCACCTGGAGTACTGTGCCCAATTCTAGAGTCTTCAATTAGGAAAGATCAGGACAGGCTAGAGACAGTGCAACAAAGGGTTACCAGGATAATTCAGGGTCAGCAGGGCAGATCTTATGGGGATCAGCTTAAGGTACTGAACATGTACTCGCTGGAGACCAGACGAGAGAGAGTGATATGACAGAGACCTACAAGTTCCTGTGAACTGCAAAGAACTGTTTAGCATGAGTAGCAGTTTAAGGACACAGGACCATAGGTGGAAACTAACAGGAGGTACTGTAGTTTCCAGAGGAATATGAGAAAGTTTTATTTTATTGAAAGGATGGTTCAGCCATGGAGCATTCTGCCAGCCAAGGTGGTGGGTGCAAAAACCATAAATGGCTTCAAGCATGGCTGGGACAGAGTAAAGGGTATAATGCTAACTCAGAGCAGTAGTGGTAGATAGGGGAAGTGGGGTGTGGATTCTGAGGGCTAGTATCCTGTATGGGTGATAAGTCCCGTGGTTTGATAGGGAACTACGGGAAGACTGGATGGACCATTGTACTCTTTCTGCAGTCATTGTCTATGTATAAAGTAATTAGAACAACATGTATTTGTTTTCAAAAATATGACATTAATTAGTAAAAAAGTAGTGTATGTTTCTGGGCAAAAAAATATACTGTCATTGAAAAAAGAAGATCAAGATTATGCAACACTAAAGATCCTTGGAAAATGCCTTCTCAGTCATATGAATGCAGTCCTTTAACAAAGCAGAAACATTGCAAGACTGGCATTTAGGCATATTTTATCTAGTAGAAATGTTAATTACTTTATTGTGTAGTGAGTTATCAGTAAACTACAACAGGATGCACATTAAAGGATTTTAATGCAAGCCCAGGGAAAGTATGGTACAAGGCCAGGGGCTGTGCCCTGTGTCTTTGGGAAGTGCATTAATCCTTAGACTGCTGACAGAATTAGAACATTTCGGAACTGGGGACAGCTATAGCAGTCTGAGGCAGAGCAAGAGTTTTTAAAATCTTTTCTAACATGGGTTCATAAAACTGTGCAAGGCCAGTGGTGGGGTCCCTTTGCATGTCCATGCATTAAATTCCCTTTTTAATGCACGGTTTCATGGAGGAACTCAGAGCAAGGGCTGTTAGCACTCAATTCTGAGTTCAGACACTCAAGTGACAGTGGCAGCCATTGAAAGATGTGGGGAAGTGAGAGGGCCACAGCTCGCAAAACACTGTATCTTGGCTGTGCTGTACTACTGTCAGCTGTGCCAGAGGATGGTAGTGCCCCCCCCACACTAGACCATGACACCATGCAGTCAGGCAAATGCCCACCTGCCCATATATCAGTGCTGTCCCCCACACACAGACAGCAAAAGAGAGACAGGGGCATATAATCCACATAGTTCATGTTTATTTCTGTTTTAGTAATTACTGACATGTGTGTAAAAGTCCCTAGGAAGCAGATGGGGAAAGTGCACTGGCGAGTCAGTGCGTTGCAGCCATGTAAATCCACAGCCACCCATACATCATCTGTACCAACAGTCAGAGCGTGAGACAGTGAGCGGGACATGCAATGTTGAATGGCAGGAGTCCCCTGTCTGTGTCTGTGGGTCACACATCTGGAGGCAGTTCCACTGTGATGGGGTGGCAGTCCTGGGAGGGGAAAGAGCATTGTAGCACAGCACAATGTGTTGAAGATGTCACTTGGCAGGCTGCTGAACACTGTTCACCCAGTCAGTATCCTCTGCAGTTACACCTGGATAGTGACAGCATATTTTGTCCCAATATATGTGATGTAAATAGTTGCACAGCAGCTGTGTCTCACAAGTCAGTGGTGGATGCTGTTGAGCAGCAGCCATGAGCCGTTGGTGGTGACAGAAGCAAAGCACAGCATGTTCCCCCTGTGGCTGTACATTTTGTGGATGTAGACAGAGTGTAACCAGGAGATGTCCTGTGTGTCAGTGCCCCCCCCCCTCCACAAGAGGTATGAGGCAAGCAGCTCATTGATACTGTCTCCACAGTGGCCCACCCAAAGGATGTTGCCTGTCTGCCTGTCACGGTGCCATGGGGAAAGGAGAATCATCCCCGGCCCCACCGCATGAAGTGTCTGTAGGGAGAGGGATTGTCAGAGAGGGAGAGAGCAAGACACATTGAGCAAGTCACCGCACACTCCCGCAGGCTGCATGAGCAAGTGAAATATTTCTGTAGTGCAGTTGTTTATTGTGTGAAGTGAGCCATGGTGTGAATAGGGTGGTGGTCTCAGAGAAACACAGAGAGAGAGAGAGAGAGAGAGAGAGAGAGAGAGAGACAGAGTAGTTAATTGAAACACATTCCGCTTCTCAGTGTCTCTGTCTGTCTTGTCAATTTCAGCTATAAGTGTGCAGTCCAGTGCTTACTCTATGGAGATATGCAGTAGTTACAGAGGGTGCAATTCCAAGCAGGTATTGTGTTCTGCATGAGCTACACAGGGAGCAGACAGAAACAGACAGATTAGGAGCCACTTCCACAGTGAACAATGCATCCACAGTTATGTCAGTCCCCCCCCCTCCCCAGTGCAGGGAATGGTAGAGCCAGAGCTGTGATATCTGTCCCATGCCTTTCATTGTTCACAGCAATGTCCGTGCGAGCCAGCAAGAGAGAGAGAGAGAGAGCAGTCTGTGTGCTTGCTTGTATGCAGCCGTGAATGTCAATGTTGGCTCAGCATGATGTCTTTCCCCATTGTTTAGGGACAGGGTGGGAGCAAGACAGAGACACAGCCATCCCACAGAGAAGTGCCCATAAAACAGTGGTGGCATACTGGCAACCCAAGTTCCAAGTGACTGCCTCTGAAGAACGTTTCTGCCACGTTGCGAGTGCCTCTGAATCAGGTTTGTGCCAAGTTTCAAGTGCCTGTGAATTGGGGAGGGGGGCAAAGTAATGGTGGCAGGCAATGTACTACATAGTATTATGCACAAGAAATGTCACAGATCATCTAAGTAGTGTATCTGTGACATTTCTATGTGCATAACAACAATGCAGTATACATTATTTGTTAGGGACTATTTTGCAAGGTGACAGGATACAGCACATTTGTTGCTATTTAAACAGCAAAAAAGAAACCTCACCTTTCTGGATATTTATTTGTTTAAATATAACCCATGTTATAAGTGTAATAACTGACTCCAGAGTATGGGGTTATCGTGATTTAATCCACGGCTCAGATTCTGTGAGGACAATCGGCATGTGGCCTTGTGCTTTACAATGCACCCAGCTGTGCATTAAATCCCCATGACACCATACCCTGTCGTGGGTTATTGCTTACATATTAGATCAGTTGTTTAAATATATGTTAAATAACCATAACTATATATAATATATTAGATACAGGATATATACATGAAACAGTTCATGATTTTGTAAATAATGAAGCTTTCTTGCCTTGGTAATGAGATAAGGTACTTGACTGTTCAGTGCTAGGAATTTAATATACAATTTGGTGAAATTTTTTGCCAATGAAGTTTCTAGTTTCTTTTTCTTGCCATTTTATATATTACTCTATTATATAGTTGTATTAAGCACACTTGAGGATATTAGACTAGTAACATGGAAACATTAAGAAAATAATACCATCATATGGGTGTTATAAACACAGAAAAGCAATACAGTTGAATACTTAATTCCTACAAAAGGTAATATCACAATCTTTTACATTTTTGTAAACATGTTTAGATATACAGTATTAACTAATACGTATGATGTCATGTTATACATACACATATACATTTCATTTTTTGACATCAATAATACACTGAGTCTAGTATATATGGGGGAATGTGCTGCATTATGTTTGCTGTAAGATGGCAATGATTGTACTGTTTTTAAAATCATACTACTATTTTAATATCATGACATACATACTACACAAGCCATCAGCATAACAAGTTTTGCACCGCTGTTTCAAGTCTGATGAAGTTAATAATAAAGAGCTTTCAAAATTTGCATTACTGTTTGTAGTCAAGAATAAGTTATTTTACATATCTGATATTGCTATATCTACAATAAAGTGATGTATGATAACACAATTTTTGATAAGTCATGTATCATGCAAATATGGAAGTTTTACGAAATGCATACATTTTGATCTAGTTTTTGAATATGTTTCTATTATGTAAAACTTTATGCATGATTACATTCAGTAAGTTACTCTGTTCCCACCAGTATAGCCAAATAGAGATGCAATAATGAGTAGCATTTTAACCTTGTGTGTTAATGTAGTATTTTTTGAAAGTGTAGTCTTTCTGAATATTACTTTTTTTACTGTACAGTAAGCAGTTTTACTATAGCATTGCCCAAATTTCATACAACAGGATGCTTTTTGTAATCTTCTGAATTAGCTGTTTTTGTTTCAGTATGATCAATTAAACATCAGTCAAATTTTAGGTAATCACTCTCTTACTGTACATGATGTGTCATTCCATTCACTCCAGTCCTGTAAATATCTCTATCATGTCTCACAGAGGGCAGAATTAACTAAAACATCTTGATAAACTATAATTGCTTTTATTACAAAGTGTCAACTTGAAATAATATCATATACTATATAATCAGAGATACTGGTTATAACTTTTGCAGTATTTACATCTAACCTGTTCGTCATGACCATCAATTATCAGGAAGAAGTAATGGTACAGTGGCGCTAGTATATGGTATCATAGGTATTATAGGTTTTACAGAGCTAGTAGACCATGGTCCATGATGCTCGCATTTTTAATTATATCCCATTATGCATTTGTGATGCAGATAGGTATCCAAGTTTTTTTAAAGGTAGTCATATTCTCACTCGATACTATTTACATAGGAAGACTATTCCAAATTTTACAGACTCTTACAGTGAACCAGTTACTTCTTTTTTTGGTTTTACACTGTTCAATTTGCAATTGTAATGGATGTGCCCTAGTTATATGAATTGTTTCCCTCAATTTGAGGCCTAAAACTTCCCAAAGGTGATCATCATATAATGCCTTAAATACCAGATATAAGTCCCCCCTCATTGGGCGATACTCCAAAGAGTACAGCCCTAGATTTTGGAGTCTGGCATTGTAGTCTAAGTTAATGACTTCTTGGATTTTTTTAGTTGCTCTATGTTGTATTTTTTCCTAGTGATTTAATGGATCCTTTATCCCCTGGTGCCCAAAATTGGGCACAATACTCCAAATGGGGCCTCACTAGTGATGACTACAATGGGAGCAACACATCTTTACTTTTGCTGCTGTTGTGTTTATTGATACAATGTAACACACCTGTTGCCTTCTTAATAACAGTGTGGCAGTGAAGTTTGGAACCGAGATCATTAGATATTCTTATACCAAGATCACGCTCATCATCCACAGCTCTTAAAGTTTTCTCTCCAAAAGAATATTAAGCCTGAGTGTTTTTATTACCAAAATGCATCACAACACATTTATCTGTATTGGAGGACAGCTGCTTCAGTGTAGCCCAATTCTGCATCTCATTTAGGGCATACTGGAGGGTATTTATGTCATCATTATTTTTGATAGGGTATCCTAGATGTGTATAGTCGGCAAATTTAGTTAACCAAACATTCGTCAAGGTTTTAAATGATGCAATATATATGTCAAACAGACATGGACCCAAAACAGAGCCCTGTGGAACCCCACTGGTCACAATATCCCAGTCTGAGAAGAAGCCCTTAATACACACTCTTTGGGTGCGGCCTTTTAGCCATGATTCCACCCAACGTGTTATATTTCCCCCTATTCCAAGACTAATCATGTCCTCTATAAGCTGACCATGAGGAACCTTATCAAAAGCCTTGGAAAAATCCAGAAACATGACATCCACTGCCTCACCCCTGTCCAATGCCCCACTAACTCTATTATAGAAACTCAACAGGTTAGTCTGGCATGATCTAGCCTTAACAAAACCATGCTGGGTGGGGTCAGGTTCAATTATGTTACATAGATGTTCCTTTATGATTCCTTCTAACATTTTACCCACTATAGATGTCAGGCTGATGTTTCATTCTAGTTTCAGATTTATTATTAAAGACTGATGAAAATTGCTTATTGCACATAGTAGCCATAAGTGTCTTATCTGTTACTAGTTCTCCTGAGGTATCATAAGTGGGCCTATAATGGGAGTGCCACCCCTTTTGTTGTTTATATATTTATTAAAGGATTTATAGTTATCCCCCACATTCTTAACCAAGTGAACCTCAAAATCCCTTTTTGCCTTTCTGATACTATATTTTGTCACTTTTAACTGGAATTTAAAGGCTTCCCAGCTCTGCTTCATTCCACATGACTTAGCTTTCTTATAAGCTCTGTTTTTATATTTGATATGTTTTTTAACAGTTTCATTCATCCAAAGCCTGTGATGAAGTATGTATACTTTTCCAATTTATGCCAGGGAGATTAAAGTCACCTACTAGCAGGGTGTTTTTTGTGGAGGATATCTTCTCCACAAAGTCCAAGAGATACAAATCATCATCACATATAGTTGCTGGGGACCTATAGACTACTCCCATATTGATACAGGGTGCTGAGATAGGGAACATTTTGACTCATAATGCCTCAATATTTGGCCACTGAATAAGTTCGATACTCTCTGCATTGATGATACTTGATAGGTACAATTCCACCTCCCCCCCTTACTTATGCTTCTGTCTTTAAGAAGCAGAGTATAGCCTGGGATGTTTTTGTCCCAGGGGTCATCATCACACCACCAAGTCTCTGTGACTGCACAGATGTGAATGTCTAGTTGTTCCAAAAGTAAAGTAAATTCATTGAACTTGTTCCCAAGACTTCTTGCATTAACAACTAAGCAATTCCGTTCTGGGAGGGCCAAAGAAATATTATTGTTACTGACGGTTTTCTGGGACAGAATATTTCCGGCCCCCAACCTAATAGTTTAAACAATGGTCAATCTGTTGTCTTAATCTAGTTGCAAAATAGCATTTGCCTTGTCTATTTAGATGTACACCATCTTTAGCAAAAAGATTTTGATTTAAAAAACCTGCCCAGTTTTCCAAAAAGTAAAACCCTTCCCTAGTACACCATCTTTTGAACCACCCATTTAAAGTCATATTATCCCATAATATCCCATAATATGGTCTTCCACAATTGTAACATTTTCAACCAGCCTTAGTTTTGTGATACAAATCTTGACATTCTACAGTTGTTTGGGAGTGTTCAAGGCTATCCAGATTCCATTTAAGTCTCAGACTTTCAGCACATTGTGTGTATGTAAACCAATTTAAAATGCTACCCTAAAATAAATTGCCTTGCTATAGCAGCTTTGTCATAAGTGTGCTCATACATGTCATAATGAATTTTGTAACATTGTGTTGATAAGTTAGGGAGAAGGCTACATTTTCATCATGTAAAGCTAATATTATGCAAACAGTTGTAAACACCTGCTTTTTTTTTCATATAATCTTGTTTCACAATGCTAATTCATTCTTTAAAAGCAGCCCCAAACTTTTGAATGGTGATGCTCTTATCTCAAATGCACCCAAATGCAGAAAGACAGAAAACAAACAGAAAAACAGAGAATGGGTTGTGCCAGTCTCCATCAGTGAGCTACTCGGGGTCTACAGTCATAGCGAGGGGTGGGGGACTGCTGGCCCACTAGCAATATATTTGTAGTAGTGAAAAGTTGGGTGATGGGGGGAGAGGAAGAACCACTGGACACCAGGGAAATGTTTACATCATTATCGGTGGGCCATCTGGGGAGGGAGTGGACCATAGGAAACCAGAAAACATTTCACATAATTATAGGTATGTGATCTGTGAGACCACTGAACATCAGTGAAATGTTTACATTATTATCAGACACCAGGGAACTGTTCACATTATTATGGGTAACTGATGGGGATAGGGGAACACTAGACACCAGGAAAATGTTTACATTATTATGGGTGGGTGATCGGGCAGGATGACTACTGGATATCAGTGAAATGGTCACATTATTATGGGCTGGTGATAGAGTGAGACCACTCGATACCATGGAAGTGTTCACATTATTACAGATGGTTCATTAGGGAAGGGGGAGGACCACTAGACTCCAGGGAACTCCATATTTTACAATGGCAGTTAATCAGGTGGGGTTTTCATTGCACTGGTCATAAAACCTGGTTTTAGTGAAGCACTAACAGCTAGCTACTGCCTCTCAAAACCAATATACCAGTGCACCTTTATGCAAGTTGCAATCAGCAACTTTTCCTAGGCACATTTTCAAAAGAGTTAGAAACACACTAACCATGACATTCAATATGGCATTTTCTACCACTACCACACTTTGTTGGTCCTAAGCAGTGTTAGCAAGTCACTAACCCACTTAGTGGCCATTATTTGGTATTGAATATCCTAGCCTTACTGTTCACAACCTTGAATACACTACATAGCCTATTCTATCCTTCAGAAAGAACTAACTACAGTGTATATCTAGAACAGAAACATCCAACGTAAAACATTGTGACTTGTGTACAGTATGTAAACTGCACAAGTGATCTTGGAACTTGCTTGTTGAGTACTGTACATACTGTACATATTTATAAATTAAATTTAACAGAAATTCTCAATAGTCTGTGGTGTTGCAATATTATCAAACTTGATAAAAATATGCTTAACTAAGACATTTTGTTGGTAACTTTTAAAATCAACAGTGTCACATGTTGCCCCATTTACAAGACCATCTTCTTGTGTTAGATTTCTTCTAAGCATAAGGCATGCACCTTTACAGAGGTTTAAAAGACTCCCAAGTTCATTGGTCCTTGGGATATCAATGTTCAGTTTGCATGACTGTTTATTTTTTGCATACATATTCTGCCAATATATAAAACTTCAGTAGTATCAATGGAAGGTAACTCCATGAGATTGAACCCCTCTGTTTTCAACAAAATGTTCTTAAGCTGATCACATTCTAACAACATTATTTATTTTATTTATTTCAGTTTCAGAATTACAACCTTTGAGCCAAACTGGCTCTTTTACAAAGGCTCCAAGTCAGCAGAAAAACAGACAAAACAGTACAATTTACATCATATGACCGGAACATACAATAGCTAAGTGACAACGTTATTTTACAAGCAGGATAAATGTGGAGTATAACCTCAAATACAAATACTTTTATAACAGAAATATCTGTACTCTTTGGTCAGGATTCACAAAGATGTGCTCAGTGCATCTCAGCTGCCTCGGCACAAAGGAGATGCACTGAGTGCAAATAGACAATTCACAGAGGGCGCCGAGGGATACCCCTAATTGCTAATCCCTCTGTGAATAACACAAGTGTAGCACACATCTCCCATGTCTGGTTGTGAACCCTTTGGGGCTGGGCATCTCAGGATGCCCTGCATCCAAAAACATGATTCACAGCCAGGGGCTTGCAAATCAGGCCATTAGGCATGCATGGTGCAATGGGGCCATTAGCATGCCATTATAGCCCCATTTGCATTGCGCATGCAGGGATGCCCTGGCAGAATACGCCGAACAGTAGACCCCATTCCTGGCCCCAAGCCCCTGTAAAGCTGCTCTATGCAGCAGCCATTTGTTATGGATGAACCCCCCCGACACCCCAACCCACCCCTCCCCACCCAGCAGGGTCCCACTGTCGACAGGCACACAGCCCACCTGCACACAGCCACAGCCACCCACCAGCAGAGCTGTCTGACAATGACAGCTGCTATACATCCCAAAGCCCAGATAGATTGTCGGGATGTGCAGGTAGCTGTCATTGTCGAGACAGCTCTGTCGATGAGCTGCTGTGGCGGTGTTATGTGAACTGTGCTACCTGCCAACAGTGAGGACCCTGCTGGAGCTGAAAGAGAGGGTGGGTTGGGGATGCGGAAGTTGGATTTCATAATAGACAGCTGCCACTTAGGTGGCTTTACCGAGGGCTTGGGGCCAGGAGAGAGGTGTTCTTTTCATTTGCCACTGCCGTGGAGGGCAGCTTTACTGGGGGCTTGGGGCCAGGAGGGAGGTTATTCTTTTCATTTCCCACCGCCGTGGAGGGCGGCTTCAATGGGGGCTTGGGAGGGGATTCTGCATTACATTTACTGCCTCCATGAGTAGCATTTACTGGGGGCTGTGGGGTTCTGCATTACATTTACTGCTGCTGGGATCAGCATTTACCATGGGCTTGGGAGAGGGGTTCTGCATGTCATCTACCATCAACAGGTATGGCAATCTATGGGGACTTGTGGCAGGGGGGTGCACTGGACTTCCAGGGTGGGCAGGCTGTCATGCTGTTGCCTGCAGTATGGCAGCCTACCTGTGGGTGGCCACCCACTTAAGACTAGAATTTCTAGACTTATCTTTCTGTGGCACATCCCTGGACTTGCCCCAGTGATGCGCCACAGAATAGGGCTGTGAATGGGGTTGCACCCAGTATGCATGGGCATGCCCCTTCACGCCCCTCCAGATGCACTGCATTGCATTACTGGCAGTATGTGGTGCATCGGGGTTGTGTCGGCACATCTGCCCCCTGCCGGAATCGCCTTTGGGTGCATGTCAGGGATGCTCTGCCACATTTCGGTTGCACTGGGCACATCCCTTTTGTGAATCCTGCTGTATAGGTCCAGTTACTAAGTGCAGGTTGCTTGTAGTTCACAACCAAAATTGGCTTTGTCAAGAAAAAGGGGAGGAAGGAGGTATGGAGAGTATTGGCATGGGTACAGAGAAGGCATATTGTATAAAGTTATTAGGGGATAGGAGAAGGGGATATGGTGATGAGGGAGAACAAACTGATAAGTGCTGTATGCACATGGACAGCCTAGCAGAAGTGTAAACCAAGTGGAGGGAAGGGGGTGAGGACTTGAGGGGTGAGACGAGTAAGAAGACGGGGTTAAGAGTTGGAAGTCTAGGGCAGAGGATGGAACTCCTATCATGGTGCACAGCAGTTTCACTCTTGGAATTCTACCAGGAGGTAATGGAGTTCTGTTTTGAATTGGCCAAGTTTCTTAAGCTGAAAAAATGAAGGAGGGGGTAGGTCGTTCATCCAGAGAGGGCCTCAATAGGAGAGGGACCTCTGGGTGAAGGAGGTTCATTTGTAAGGTACACGCAGTACCCCTCTAGCAGAGCTTCAGGTTGTTTTAGTATTGGGTTTATGTTGGAAAAGCTTTGAAGTTGATTCTGGGACCATTTCAAGGAGGGATTTTTTTCCTATGATACATGCCTGGTACTGGGACCTTAGAGGTAATGGAAGCCAGCCAGTTGCAGAGTACAGACTGCAAAAATGGGAATACCGATTAGCTCTTAGAACAAGTCGGCAGGCTTTGTTGAGCAGGAGTTTAACCCTTTTGAGAGCAGTTTCAGTGGCTGCACTACAGTTAGTCAGTCCATAGTCAACGATGGACAGTATTGAGCTTTTGATGACAAGACTGAGGGCCTCAGTGGTCATAGCATTTTTGTGTCAGTAAATGAGTCTGAGTCTGATGATGGCTGTTTTCACAACATGGTCAATATGGGTGATGAGAGAAAGGGTGTTATCTAGGAATATTCCCAGCTATTTAAAGGTAGTAACCTGTTTGATTATATCACTATTGTTAGTTAATACGGTAAGGGGGCCACCCTACTTTTTGGAGCTTTGTAGGGAAAAGTGCATTGTTTTGGTTTTTCTGTAGTTCAAGAGGAGTTTGTTGTGAGCAAACCGTTACTCCAGTTTGGTAAAGCTACTTTGAAGGATGGCTGTTATTTCATAGAGGTGTGTTCCTGGTACGGCGATCACTGCATCGTCTGCTTAAAGCAGCATCTTAGCAGGGCACATGCTTGGCAGAGAATTGATAAAGAGGCTAAATATTAAGGGCCCTAAAATTTATCTTCGTGGGACACCCAAAGTAACATTCTGGGGTTCAGAGGATACACCATTTATCCTAACACACTGGGACCTGTGCGAGATGTAGCTTGAGAACCAGGACAATGTTTTAGTGGAGAGGCCAAGGACTGCAAGGCTGTTGAGCAAGATGTGATGATTGACGGTGTCAAATGCTTTGGTTAGGTCAATAAAGATTGACCCAATGATTTTTCCACTATCCAGGGAGTCATATAGGTGTGAAGTAAAGTCGGTAAGTGCAATAATAGTGCTGTGGGATTTACAAAACCCATGCTGCTGAGGGTAGAGGAGGTTATATTTGTTGAGATAATCCATGAGCTGATTTGACACAATTCTCTCTAGGGCTTTCAAGAGGAATGGTAAAATAGATATGAGGTGGTAGTTGCTTATGCTGGTCCTGTCTCCACTTTTAAAGACTGGGATGACAAGAGCAGTTCTCCACTTGTCACGGAATATGTTCAACTTAAGGGATATGTTAAATATTTACGTTAGTGAGTGGGCAAGATCTTCTAGGGTGATGGTGAGAAGCTTCATGTCGGGCATATCACTACACATTCTAGTTTTGCCAAGGGTCTTCTTCACATATGTAATAGTGTCTGCCTTCATGATCATTTTGAAGTAGAATGGGTGCTGAGTGGTGTATGCACTGGTAGCAGGGTTTGGGGGCCAGCTGTTAGGGTTAGTAATGAGAAATTCTGGAAGGAGGATGGAGCTGAGGTCTGTAAAGGCCAGATTAAAGGCATTAGCTAACTCTATGGGTTGCTGGAGAGGGCCCACAGGGGTGACTATTACATCTGGTGAAGCTTTGGATTCTTTCCCAGTCAGTGTCTCTACATTCTCTCAGAATGCTCTCCCATTCCACCAGCACTTCTGAAGTTCCTTTCTGTAATAGGAGGCCTTAGCATTCCTTATCAAGTGGGTGCATTTATTTCTTGCAGTCTTGTAGGCCATAAAATTTGTTTGTCTTCAGGTAGCTCTCGCCACATGCCAGAGGTTGTCCCTATTCTTCATTAGATCTAAAAGGGGGCAGTTAAGCCAAGAATTGTATGCCCCTTTTGTTTTGGATGTTCTGAATGGTGCGAATAAGTCACAGACTTTAATGAAGATGGTAATAAAGTATTCCAGAGCCTGGTTAGGGTCAGCGCAAGTGAGAAGGGGAGACCTGTCTGCGTCTCTCAGGTAGTTATTTAAGAGGCCAAGTTGCCTTTCCTCAGGGAGCATTTTTTTTTGGTTTGTGGCATGTCCTTAGGGCACTTGTTAGACCAGGAGCAGATACTGGGAGGGTGAATGCTCATGGTGTCTGGCAGGATGGTGATATTTTTTATGTGCTTGGGGCAAGTAGCTAGGAGCCATTTAATGAGCATGCTAGTACCTGTTGGATAGTTCATCCTAGTTGTTTGATTTACCATCTGCATTATGTAAAGGGTATGTATTTTGTCCCTGACAGTAACTATCCTTAGCTAGCCATTGGCATTACTGTCAGCCAAACTGTTTTCCTTTAGCAGAATAGTTTTAAAAATGCATGATACACTGCATCCATTGTGCTGTTATCTGCTATGATTAATCTGGTACTCAGTATTTTGGCTGGCAATGGGGATAGTTTTCCTGTTCTTTTTTCTATAAGAAAAATCCTGTACACATCATCATAACTCTATCATATATTTTGAGTAGATTCTCCATATTGGAACATATGCCACAGCTGTTTCACTCCAATAAACCTTGTACTTCTTCCTGCTTAACTGACCGGGATTTGAAAAAGACTGGACAATTGCCAACTAGTGTAATTGGTAGTAAATCACCAAGATCTGTAGTGTCATATTACATGCTTACCTCTGAAGGAATTTCCTCATTTGTGATTACTACTTCATAATTAACCTAAAACCAATTGCTGTCAAACTCCATAATACATGTTTGTGATGTCACAAACATGTACTGTATCATGGAGCTCAGCCACATTAGACACTCTCCCACATTTATTAGAATGTCTCTTTTTTCAAACCAGTAATTAAAATAAGTAAATAAATAAATAAAGTAATAGACATTAGTGTGTAGGTCTTGAATTGTTTTGTTACTCCATTTGGTGTGTGATACTTTTACAAACCACTCAAGCTTCTCTCTCACGGATTATATAGTACAGTAGATGCCGCTTAAGCAGGATGGTAGGGTGGAAAGCCAACTGTCTCACTTTAACAGCCCTCCTACATAAACTAGGTTAGTGATCTGGGCTTGTGGAACTGAAATTGTACTTTGTTCAGTGAGAGACTCCCTTACTTCCTTACTCCCCTAGTCATGTGCTGTACAGTACTGTAATTTTATGAAACAGTACTTGATGACACATTTTGGTTTTTATCTCATTTTGGTAACATTTGTGCTTGTGACATTATTTTTCTGATGCTTGTGCAACACAATAGTGATAGCGATGCAGTGACTTCACAGAACAATGTAAGTTTTAGCAGCAGAATTTTCTGAATGTGTGGTGCTGCTGGGATCATCATCAAGCAATACTGAAGAAGCCACAGTAACATATGCAAATGCTGAGGCAAGGGCTGGTTGCGCAGTTGATAGTGCGGGGACTTGTGGGTGGTTGGAAGTAAGCAGCACTAAGTGTAAAGGGTTGTGATGGGCCTGCCACAGTCGAGCGGAAGAAGTCTGTGATGCTTCTTTGCTTTCTTTCAGTAACAGCATGAGCCAGCATGGAGCGTTCAGTCTCAAACAGCTGCACCCGACTCCAGTCTGACCATGCTGTAGGCACCACTCCATGGCAGATCTGAGCCCAGCCAGCACATCCATAGTGGTGACTGATTTCAAATCCTCTTCATCTACTTCTCCATCTGTGGTGTCATCTTCAGTGTCAGCATTTCTAAAAACAGCAGACACCAGCTCCTCATCTGAAAGTTTGCCGACAATAGGCTCCTCATCATCCGTGCCTACAAAGTCGCCAAACATAATCGCATCCATAAATCCTACCGACCTGGCTTTTTGAAATGTTAAATTCTGCCGCTACTGAGGATAATGAGTGGCTCGGGCTGTTCCGTGCTGGTGAGTTCATTCCTTGAAGGAGACATGCCAGACAGGAATGTATCTGAAATCAGGCAGAAAACAGGTTTAGCAGGTCTACCGGCACAGAACAACAACAGCAGCAACAAGCTATGTGAAACAGACAGCTAGATGAAAACTGAAAGGAATGTATGATTTTTATGGTGATTACTGTAATTACACAACCCTTCAACAAGTACTTAGTGTGCAAGGAAAAGGTCAGAGTCATTAAAGAATTGTCCCACTAAAGCAGCTTTATGGAAATCTAGTGTCCCACCTAAGCGTTTGTTGTTTAATGGACTTTACATTGCACAAAATTGGTTTCATGACAAGTGTCCTGCTTAAGCAGATGTCCTGCTTATCTGTATCCTGTTTAGGTGGTGTGTAATGTATCACACACCTCGTTGTGTAAAAATCTCATAACACACTGATATCAGTACATTATTCTATATATCTAATCTGAGGTGAATTAAGGTAAACATCACATATAATACCATCCTCACTAGTGTTTTTAAGAGGAACTGTTCTTCAGAAAAAAAGAAACCATTTTTGCACTAATTTCCTCAAGGTGGATAAATAGACATGCTATTTTGGAAATTAAAAAAAAGAAAATATAATGGAGTCTAGAAATTTAGCTCAGATCATGCTAATACATTTTGGATCTCTTAATGAAAAAGGGAATTAAAAAAGGACATTTAATACTATAATGGCATACCTAAGAAATCAAAAGCTGGACATCATTTGCCTGCAAGAATCTCATTTGATGTCTAACAATGGAAGTAGATTACAAAAGTAACAGGTCAAAAATGTTTGGAGTTCATGTAGTTCAAATGCCAGTAGAGGGGTAAATATTTGAATAAAATCATTGGATTTTCAAATTTATAGAATGTGTCTTGGATAAGGGAGGCTATATGACTTTAGTCAAAAGGCTCAATAAATGACAAAATTACAGTAATAGAATCTGTCTACTGTATATTTTTTGAATATAATGTTTTCTTAGCCAAATTAAAACAGGGACTGATTAAAATCCAAGGAGACTATATAACTGGGGGGGGGGGGGTAATGCTTTAGTAAATCTTGATTTAGACTAGACATGAAAGGAAACTCAATAGGATAAACAAATATAAGTCCCATATTCAGCCTTCAGCAACTGTGCTGAACTAGTGCTAATGTCAAAAGACCACCACAGGCTTGTCAGATGAGTTTCCCAGCACTAACACCTTTGAATACTGGATTTGAGCATAATGTACACATGCAGTGCAAATGCATAGGGCTGGCACAGTGCAACATAACACAACTCATTGCACTTGCTCAGCATTGAATATAGCACTGAACACAGGTGAAGGTTGTGGTTGTGAGAAGAGGGCACCAATGAAAGACACAACACAGAAACAAAGGTATCATGATATTTATTAAACAAGCACACCATGGACAATGGCTTGCAGAAAGCAAGAACAACAAAAATCAAAGTTCATAAGAAACTGAAAGACACCAAACTGGAGATGGGCACATTTTTTCTTATGCCAGCAGAATTCTGGCAAAATGCTAATTTTGCTTCCGTGAAATTTTGCCAAAAATTGTAATTTTGGTTATTTCCACCTAATTTAAAAAGTATCTGCCCAAACTGAACCAAATCTGTAATGTTGGCTCCAAGTGACCATACAGCAATGTACCGATCTTCAGATCTCTGTTTATAAAATTGACTGAGTTATAAGTCTCCAAACATTTTGAAATTTTAAAATTACAGTTACTGTATCAACTACTTAAACTAAATGCATTTGCACAAATTGTATCACATTTGGTATGCCAACATTACCCAAGCTCATACATCTGTGTGCCAAGTTTCTGATCACTAGTTTTAAAGGTGACTCAGCTATAAGCCTCTGAACATTCAGAGATTATAAAATTACGTTTCACAATTACATAAACTGCTGAATTTTAAGCCCCTAAAAGTTTAAAGCTAGATATCAGAATATCACTAATTTTGTTATGTTCACTGACCTTAAATATTAGGCTTTAAGTTATCCATCATGGTCCAGCATCAGAACGTCATGCTGCCTTGCTGACAGCCTGGGTTTGGAAGTGAGCCTCTGGAATTTGTGTCAGGAGGAAGATCATAGCTAAACCTTGCGATCTCTATAGTGTATAGTGGACCATTGTTGTGCATGGAAATTAGAGATTCTCAAAATGTTGTTCTGCTGCAGTTCAAAAGGTTATGGAATGTGATAATACCCTACTGCAGCAGAACAACATTATGAAAACCTCTAGAGGTTCCACGCACTCATTACACAGACGGCACATCACTTACCTTAGCGGCAGAAATGGATGGATCCACCCTCCCATGGCGACAGTCACATCAGAGCCTTACAAGATGCAGGATCAACCAGATATGAGGAAATGCAGGGTCAACCAGATATTTAAACTCGTAAACAAATTAAAATAAAACAAATGACCCCCTACTCCACAGCTGTCTCGCTTAGCGAGTGTTACGGTTGCCATGTTTTTTTTAACCCTTCCAATGTACCTGCCAGCCAATAGGAAGACACGCTAGACACATAGCCATGCCTCCTGCTTAGCAACCAGTAGACAACCACCCTTTGCCACTGAACATTTTGTCGCACACAAAAAGTAAAAGGCTTCTAAAAAAAGAACTGTAAGTGATTTTCTGGGGCACTATACACTATATAAAATAGTGGACTGGCATCCTCATGCACAGCCAGCCTTTTTGTGCCACCTCGGGGTTCTGATACCATCAGACCTCTCAAGCTTCGCTCTCTAGGTCTAATGTTATCAGAACCCCTCTGTGGCACAACAGGCTGGTTGTGCAAGGATGCCCATCCACTATTCTCTATATTTTGCAGTTTCTATGAATCTTCTAAGAAAGAGTTCATCTAAGTTTTCAGTTATCTAGCTCCAAAGGTGATTGACTTCAAAGCATAGAAATATTTTCAGAAATGTTCACTTGAATATTAAATTGCTAGATTTTGAGCCCCTAGCACGTCTGCACCCATTATCCCAATGTCAAGAAACCTGGCAGGCTTTTAGAGACTTTTCTATACAATAGGAATACCAAATTGCAGATGTCTAGCTTTAACACAAACTGAATCATGGCCATTCTTTCTTGTGGTAAACTGTACCTCTGTCTAAGTCACCATTCCCACATTTGACAGCTGGCACACTGCATTCTATCTCCTGTTCTGCTAGCAGCTCACATAATGGTTGCACTTCTCTTTCCTTAGTGTGCATAAATGGTATTTTTTTACAGCACTTCTATGTACTTTCTTGTTTATTTGTACTGTTTAATCTTTGCACTTACTGTAGAATTGTACTGTTTTAATGCTGCTTGATGAATGCATTGTAAGTTGTATGTTTTTGCACTGTTTAATCTGTTTATATTTCACTGTAATTTGTTCTTATTGTTTTAATGCTGCTCGATGTATGTATTGCAAGTTATGTATGTTTCTCCCTATTGCCGTCCCCCCCAGGACACACCATGAGATGAGCAACTTGTTGTTCAGTGTGCCCTTCCTGGTGAAATGCTTCAATAAATAAAATAAATACATGCAGTCATAGCACAGCCCTTGACACCACTGTCCAATTGACTGTCAGCCCAGTGTCATCTACCTCCAATCTGCTACAAGTCCTTTAAAGGAACTCACAGGCAGCCATTTTGAATGGCTATTTGGAGACAGCAATGGAGACTTGGTACTGCCCCAAAACATGGTGAGCTCTCTAGTACATTAAGTGACCTGTTACCTGTTATCCATCTCAAACTACCCAACCTGAGAATTTCTCTGTTATGTTGGGTACAATAGTACATTACCCAAATTACTCTACCTGGCCAAAAATAGGCAAAACTCACACTACCCAACCCAGCTACCAGGCAGGTAGCCCATGCCTACACAGGACAGCACATGCTCATGCCCTACACACATGCACACTCACTCCTGCATGCACACAGGCTCAAACACATGATGTCCTTAATTTTATCACAAGGAACCCCTTTCTCTAACATGGAAAAGGTTCTGTAAATCATTACTCTCCAAGTGGCTGATCTGTGCATACATATGTGTGCAGATGCATGTACACGTACACATTCAGTCAAGAAATTGACCTTTTTTATATAACGTATTGTGACTTAAACATTTCTGCTATGTTTTGCTGCATTTGCAGCGTTTACTTGGTGACCATCAAATAAAGCTAAATTCCTAAATCTCAGCTTTTATGTATTTACATTATGTATGGTCTCTGGTGTGTATAGCCTAAGCTGTCTAAAAACAGTTTCTCCATTTTACACACCATTTTGCAATGTATAGATTAATTCTAATCTACATAAAAGTTAATGAAATGGAACCAAGACAATTAATATTTATCTATAAAAAACTTACTGACAAACGAAAGTACTGATATTGTTGCTTTAAAACATGGCTGATTATTTCATTTCAGTTTTTAAGCCAGAGCACCTCTTAACTTATTTTTATGGTATCAAACTGAATGTATCTTCTTCCAAATGACCAGTGGTGATAATTAATAATTACTCCAAATTAGCGAACTAATGTTAAATCATTCACAACTATAAATAAATAGCAATAAGAAGCATCAAGTATGAAACCAATTAAGTCCTGTGATGGATATATTTTGAATCACCAAAATTCAGCATCATGAATACTACAAGACAGAGTTCATGAGATTGAATCTTGGAATACTGCAAGGTACTGAAATGTAATGTGGGGGCTCCTCCCCTGCACCCCCTTCATGGGGGCTGTGTCCCAGTCACCCTGCGTAATTTAAATAGCCAAGTTCAAGGGGGATCAGACCTCAAGAAAAAGAAAAAGAAAAAGTTATGGGGTGGAATAGAGTGCGACAAAATTAGCGGTGACCGGGAACAGAACTTGGGTCTACCAGACCATGCTAGCCAAGCTGCTACTATGTTAGACCTCTACACCATGAGGGCAGCTCAGCCAGCTTCTGGGTATGCAGTTACTTGTGATACCTGGCTAGGGGTAGGGCAGAGGTTAGTCACATCCACTACCATTGCCCTGTTGGTATTGGTTTCTTCCTGTTGGGCATGTGAATGTGTAAGGAGTAGAGATGTGAGAAACTGGCAGATTTTGTTATGTGAAATGTTTCATGAAATTCACCCATTTCGTGAAATTTTTCATGAAAGCGAAATTCAGAATTTCACCCACGGAATGTGAAATTTCACCCATGGAAGGCAACATTTTGCCCATGAAATGGTGCAGTAAAATATTTTGCATAACGGGCAAATTTTGTGAAATATTTTGCAGTGAAATTGCTGATTTAATGGGAATTTCACTGGCAAAATATAATTTCGCAACATTTCTAGTGAGAAGACTGAACTCAGTCCCGTTAGTTTCGGGATCATGAGTTTCATTCTCTGGAATAGATACCCCTGTGACATGGATGCTTTCATATAATAAAGCTATATTATTATACAGCAAGAAATATTCAACAACTCTGATTGGTTGCCAGAGTTATAGTAGGCTTACATTATTCCATGCTACTCTACCATGTACAGCCTACTCACTGCATATGATTTTTAGACTTACTAATGAATGAAGTCCCAGTAGTATACGTTAACTCTGAATTTTCTGAAAAGATGGCTGTTGTTGGTACTAATCACATATGTCAAACTGAACAAAAATAATTTCCATACAGGAAGTGACTGCCACTGAGTGTATCTAAATTTTAGGTATTTAAACAGAAATTTAAAAAAACACTTCCATAATTTTTAAATATAAAATACCACCATCCACCCACTTTCAGATTAATATAATAACTTCTCATCAAAGATACTCCATTTCTAGGTTTCTCTATTGCCACAATTAGACAGTGCAACAAGACTAACTGAATTAAATTAGAGAGCCACCAGTCACACTGATTGTCAACCACACCTTAAATGAAAAATATGATCTGTGTTTCAAAGGAAACTCTCAGAATATATAGGCAGTTTTTTTTATTGCAGTTTAAACATTTTACCACAACTCATAAGTGTTCTGTCTCTTTTTTAACATCAGTCCTTTATTTCAACCAACAGATGTTTGTTTTTAAAATAAAAATATATTTTATAACATGTTGAGCTGTGACAGACTCCATATTATAGAAGTGAGGACCCATTCCTGTGCTGAGCTAGATGCATTCCTGCTTGTTCCTAATGCTCAGTCACTTTCGCATGCCTAACAGAATGACAGCATGCTCCCAATGTTGCAAGTTCATTTGTTTGTATTTATTTGTTTGCAAAAGTTTATTCTTGAGATTTCGAAGAAAAGGATAGCCCAACTGAGCAAAGCTCATTTACAATGGGGTCTAGCATTCATATAAAATATAAATAATCAAAACACCATAAAAAATTATTCTAAAAAGAAGGTAAACAATAGATTACAGCGACATATACATAGACAATTTTATCATTACATAGGACAAAATTAGCAGCAACCTTTGGTTCATGAAAATTC
Organism: Neoceratodus forsteri; assembly: GCA_016271365.2. Lineage (NCBI taxonomy): Eukaryota > Metazoa > Chordata > Ceratodontiformes > Ceratodontidae > Neoceratodus > Neoceratodus forsteri. The sequence continues at coordinate 1,114,208,792 of CM057455.1, read as the reverse complement.
ATGTGGCATCCAATCGTATATCATACTCTATGGTATCACTGTGTTAGATTTTAATATGAATGGCAAGCCATTCCAAGCTCTAGGTCCAAAATTAGTAACAAAGGAATTCCCTTTCACTGTTCTCAATATTGGGATTTTAAATAGTATGTTTTGGGCTGTTCATAAGTCACTTCTCCAAACACAGGTTTGAAACAGACAACTAAATAAGGAGGGGTCTTTTTCAACAAACACTGATGTATGAAGTATATAGTGTGCAAATGTTTACGTTCTGCTAGATTTATCAAGTTCAATGCTTTCTATAATAAGTAGTGATGCATTAATCAGGGAACATCCAGCATGAAGCTGGCAAACCAGTTCAAGGCCACATCTAACCTATTCAGTTCTGTCCTGGGCACACACACACACACACACCACTCCATATACCACATCCCAACAATCAAGTAATGCTATTATCATAGTGTCTGCAATGTGTTTTCTGGCTACAGTTGGAATGCTCTTTCTCAATCTGTATAAGGCCCCAAATCTGATATCTATTTTTTTTTAATCAAGCCATCTACATGACTATCCTATCTTAGCTGTGTATCTAACTGTTCTCAAATATATTTATTTGAGTTAACATGTTCTAAAATAAAATCTGTATTGGTTTTTATTTGAAGAGTTTGGTTTTATGGCAGATTGCTTGTTTGTTTCCAAAAATCATAACCTGTGATTTCCTACTATTTAATACTAATTTGTGTAGTTTTAAAGTAATTCTGTAACATATCAAAATCCTTCTGAAGTTTATTCTGAATTTCAGAAATTTATGTACTCTTTAAGAATATAACCACATCATCTGCATACAAATTATTCCTGGCCTCTGTAATAGGAGGCCGGGCCCCATCTGTATACAGATTAAACAATATCAGCCCCAGCACTGACCCCTGGGTGACCCCTGATTTAATATTTTCCAGCTTGGATGTAAAGGTTCCTAAGGATACTAACTGTGCCCTTCATAGTAGATATTCCCCAAACCAATTCAGGGCCACCTGGTTGAGGCCAATCTTTCTTAACTTGTCCAATAATATGGCACGTCTAGGGTGTCAAATGCCTTGAACAAGTCTATAAATATGGCCCCTGACCAGGAGGCCCTCAACCAATGATACCTAGATATCTGTTGTCATGTTCACCAGTGCAGTTCAAGGTGTTATGACCAGAATAAAAACCAGATTGGTATGGGTTATATGTTTCATTTGTTTTGCAATAATTTTCTTCAAAAAGCATTAATATTATCGGAAGAATGGATCTTGATCTATAATTTTGGATATCTTCTTTGGAGCCACATTTATATATGGGAATTACATTAGCTGTTTTCCATGCCTTGGGGTATGTACCTGTGATTACTGACAAACTAAGAATGTCTGTTATTTTTGGGGCTATGATAGGTGAAGCAAATTTCAAAAGAAGTGATGGTATTTTGTTTAGTCCTATGGCCTTCCTTTTGTTAAGTTTCAATAATTCTTTTAAACTTCTTTTGTATCAAATAAATTAAGTGAAAATGTTGGTCTGTCTGTATTTCCATGAAACGTCCCTCCTCCCTACCAACTGTCTCTGTATTATCCATACAATTTCCCTCCTTCTTGGCCTCTGCCTCTGTCTCCACCATTGATGTATCAAAATCTATACAAGTCTGTTGAATTCATCTGCTACATTGCTAGAGGTGAGGACATTGTTTCCTTCCATTTTAAAGGAGCCTGGGAGTTCAATTGATTTTTGTCCTTTTAACTTAGAATACAGTCCCTAGAATGTTTGTGGTTCATTTATTTATTTTCTGCTCTGAATTGTTCATTAAAGTAATCTGTTTTTGCTTTTTTTGTTTCTTTAAGATAAAAATTCATAAATTGGTAGTACCTGTCTCATGCTGGTTCTGTATTTATTTTTTTTGTTTTGCTTTTCTCCATATTCTATCTCTATTTCTGGGGTACTTACCCAGGGTCCTTGTATACCATACTGCATTTATAAACTTTACTCTTTTTTTTAACAAACAGTTGTGTGATGATTGCACACAGCCATGAAATCACTACAAAAGTATCTCCATGAGAGCTGTCCATGTCTGGAATATGTCCCAGTCTACCCCAGTATCTCTCTTCTGAATCAATCATAAATCCTATGTAATCAAACTGTTTTGTTTGTTGAAATTCCTTTATCTAAAATCTATCCAATTGTTTGACTATCTTTCAGATGCAGAAAGTGACTTGATAGACACTAACTGCATCCAATAAAACTTCACTCTTTATATAACTATCTGGGTCCAGAATGAGAATCAAGTCTGGAATAGTAGAGAGACTGGCATTTGTGGGATTTAATCTGTTGGTGACTTAATCAGTTGAGATAGTCCTGTCCCAAGTGTCAAATCAAGTATTCTACCACTTAATGGGATGGTAGACCAATCAGCATTTAAGTCACCCATCATCAGTATTTCATGGCTATTCCTATACTGATACAAGAAATCCTGTTTTTTTGCAAAATTGTCCTCATTGCCTCTTGGTGGTAAATAACATCCTATAATTAAAATGGGTTTGTTACCAGGCAATCTCAAGTTGAGGACAAGCTTTTCCATCCCAAGTGTTTTTACACTAGAGTCAATATATGACAAATTTAAAGCAGTCTGTCCACATTATGACCTCTCGTCTTATTTATATCCTACCTCAAAGTATGGTATCCTCATATGTATAGCTCTGAGTCCTCTATTTTATTATTTAACTAAGTTTCTGAGATGACTACAACTCTTGGACTACATTTTAGTATCCACTCTCTCACAATGCTCATTTTTGAAACTAAACTACAAACATTAAAATGTATGAAGCTGCCTCCCACTTTTTAAATACTAGTGGTGTCACCCATAGCTAAACAGGGACCTGGATTTAATTGAACATACCCTGTCAATAAAAGGCACAACAAGATTGTGCCCTTAAATGTTGTCAATCTTTTTAAACAAAATTATACATTTTGCACAACTTTGCACTGATATTCATTTTTAAATTGCTTTCTAGTTTCAGAAGACAGTTTTACAATATTTATTGTTGCCTTTACCATAATAGCGAAGGCTGTGTGTGTCATTAGATTGGAGGCTAGACTCATGGCCATATATAGAGGGAAGGGGAAGTCGAACAGTACAACAGTGCCACCAGTTTACTTGTAAATTAATTCCTGATTAGTTATTTAATTTATATTATCAATTTTGTGACTTGCTGCTAGCCATGCTGGTAGAAGTATTAATTGTGCAAATTGTGATCCAAACTTTCCTATTGTTGAATAAAAATAAATCAGTAGTGTCTCTATCTGTACAGTTAGGATCAATAGCTGTATTTGAACAACAGTTTGTATAAACAAAGGAATTCAGTAATTAGCACCTTACTAATCAAGATTCATCCAGGATATTTCCAAACTAAAAGCATACAATAATATCTAAAACAATTTAATTCTGTTCTTTCATCTGATTAGCAGACAGTTATCTTGTTTTGCTACTTTTAAACTAAACTGTCTCAGTTCACACTCTTACCACAAAAGCCGGAGGTGCTTCATTCTATTTCTTCTTTGCTTATTTTTTTTTTCTTTTGAGTGATGCTAGTGTTGTTTGGTGGCACGGACTTTTCAAATGATGCAGAGCCCCACTCCCTTGGTAAATGACACAGCTATGACCTGCCACCAAGCCCCCTCAACAGCTGTAGCTGATGTAGTTCAAGCAAAAATCGCACACAGTAGCACAGAGTATTTAACAAATTAGTCAGTATGAATAGTGAAATATGAGGCTGCTCCAGTGCAGTCCTGGACTCAGCAACCCAATTCCCTTCTGCAGCTTTTAGCAGCTCCCACCTGCAGCTTCCAGTTCTTTCTCTCTGGGTGCTCATGGTGCTGATTCACAGGTCGGGTGGCACAGGCTTTTCAAATGATGCAGAGCCCTGCCCCATTGGTAAATGGCACAGCACTGGTCCACTGCCAAGCCTCCTCAACAGCTATAACTGATACAGTTCAGGCAAAAAGCACACACAATAGCAGTGTCTTTAACAAATCAGTCAGTATGAACAGTGAAATAAAAGGCTTGCCCTGGAGCAGTCCTGGACTCAGCAACCTGATTCCTTTCAGCAGTTTTTAGCAGCTTCTATTTGCAGCTGCCTGTTCTTTCTCTCTGGGTGCTCACAGAGTTTAAAATGAGAGCAGAAATATCTCTTTCTATAGCCATTCTAGCTTGCCCTAGTTGCACACATTCTCAATAACTCGACCTTCAGTAACTTAATCTTGAATACTGCTGCTTAAATTTATGTCTATGCCACCTGTACTATAGTCTGCTAATGTGATCACCCAACTGTAATGTTCATGCCCATGACTAAAATCCCGATTTCAGAAGTTTTGAAAGAGACACTTACAGTGCTCATTTATAAAAAATGAATCTCATTCACTGAGCCAGAATAATATCTGCTTTCAGACTGTTTACTTGCTCTATACTGTTTTAAAAGAATTTGATCACTAAAAAAATGAGTTAAGCAACTGACTTCAGATGCTCGTTCACATAATTTAGCTCATCTGAGCTACTGTGTATGCTCATAGATGAACAGACTTTTTTAAAATATGCTGAAACATATAATTTCCAAGGCTTGTTTGCAAATTTGTATGTCAAGCAATTTTATAGAATACCCATTACTGTTGGACATAAGCTAATATACAGTCTGCTTCAGAAAATAATCACTGACAGTGAATGAGCTTGTTTGCCATATCTTCATAGGCTTCTGTTTAACATCAAGCACACAAAAAAGGCAGGGGACTAGTTAACTTAAAAATAGGCATTTTTCAATTAAATGTGCCACACAAATGAAACAATTAGATTTTTTTAAAATCTCAATTATAATAATTATATTACAGTGTACAGGGTTAGATTAACAGTCAGTCACCTCTTAGGGCAATATGGCACTTGGCTGCACACATGCTGCATTATGTCCAAGAGGTGATTAACAGACTGTTAATCTAACCTCTGTACATACCTTATTGCTCAAATGAAGCTTGCACCACAGAACACAAATCACAACAGGCTCATTTACACATACCATGATATTCTGTTGCAGTCTATACTACTCACCCACCATTCCTCTCAGGAAAGGGCAGCCCTCATCTTTCAAGGAGGCACTTTCTCAGATTGATTGGTCTCCCCTTAAGGTAATTTTTGACCTTGACAAAACACTCCAGTACTTTATTGATAATTTTAATAGCATTTGTGACAGATTTTCTCTGTTCAAAAAAGGAAAAACACACGGTCCTAATAATGGGTGGACTACTAGTGACCTTCTAGATTACATGAGGGCAAGAGACAACCTTTGGTATCAAGCCAGGGCCTCCAGTAAGCCCAGTGAACTTCAAAGATACAGGGCAGCCAGAAACAAATGCACACATCTCATCAGGAATGCTAAGGCTAATTTCTACAAGGATCAATTGGAAAGAACCTGGGGTGATGGGAGGTGGTTTTGGGACAATATAAAGGCACTCACAGGGAAGGACAACAAAACACAGCCATCACTGCTAAATATTAGTGGCACAAATACCATGGACCCCACACCATTGGCAAAGAGTTCCGCTCCAACTTCATGGCTCTTTGCTCTGTTCTACTTGCTGAATACCTCAAGCCTATTAAAGCTGATAATAGATGCCCACTGGACATCAACTCGCACCCTCAATTTTACTTCAAGACAGTCACTGTCAAAGAAGCACTGGGTTATGTTAAAAAGGTTCTGGGGAAAACCAGAATGGGGTCTGACAACATTGACATGAAACTGCTGGTGCTGGCAATCAATGAAGTCATCACTCCCATCACTACAATTTTCAATAAATACCTCCAGCTCACCAAATTCCCTTGTCCTTGGAAACAAGCACTGGTGACCCCGGTGCATAACGGAGGTGATAGGTCACTGACCGCAAACTACAGACCCATCTCTATCCTCTCCCCCTCTCTAAAGCACTGGAAAGGATTGTGGCAGACCAATTTACTGACTATATTCACAAATACCAGCTGCAATGTCCCCAGCAGCATGGCTTTAGGAAACTCCACAGCATGGACACTGCACTGGTGGATTTCACTGAGTATATCCATAAGGCATTGGATGAGGGAAAACTGGTTGGGTCCATCTTCATTGATCTAATAAAGGCATTCAACACAGTCTGCCATCCACTCATCTTGTCTCAAGTGCATGCCCTTGGTGTTTCCCCAAATGCTGCTCTATGGTTCCAGGACTACCTAACCTCCCAGTCTCAAAGGGTCAAGATAGGTCACTCCGTATCTGCATCCAAGGAAGGTAGGTAAAAGTTTATTTTTATACATGTAATACATGTCATTTGGACAAAAAGTCCAGTTTACAAGACAGACATGTGTAATCCCTATCTAAAGGACTTACAAAGTTTCAATATTGACACAAACACATCAACGTAAAATATAAATGTTACTAATATAGCAACAAATGAGTAATAAAAATATTCTCCCTTCTATCTTTACACAAAGATACAAACCTTATCTGATTTTACAGCACATAATTAAAGTCTCGCTAGAGGTACCTCAAGGGTCCATTCTGGGTCCACTGTTCTTCAGCAGTGGTCCTCTTCAATATCTTTATCAGTGACATTGCAGATGGACAGGAGCATAAGGTTTGTCTGCAGAAGACACCAAGATCTGCAACAGATTAGATGATCCAGATGGGGTGGGAAGAATGAGAAGAGATCTGGATAAACTAGCAAAATAGTCAGAAGAGTGGCAACTGGGGTTCAATGCAAAGAAGTGCAATATCATGCACATAGGGAAGAGAAACCCTGAAGTCACCTATGGGAGGGGGGTTGCTGGCAGTCACAAGGGAAGAAAGAGACTGGGGCATCATCATCACCGATGACCTGAAATCATCCAAGCAGACCACTAAAGCAGCAGATAAGGCTAGGGGGATGTTAGGGTGTATGAGTAGGGGTATCACAAGTTGGAAAAGGGAGGTAATAATCCCTCTTTACAAGACACTGGTTAGGCCCCATCTGGAGTACTGCATGCAGTACTGGTGGCCACACCTTCACAGGGACATTAACCAAACTGAGGCAGTCCAGAGAAGGGCAACCAAAATGTTGCAGGGACTGCATCAGAAAACATATGAGGACAGATTAAAGGAGATCAATATGTATATCCTAGAGCAAAGGAAGGAGAGAGGTGATATGATCGAAACATTCAAACACCTTAAAGGCATTAACAAGATAGAGTCTAACATGTTTCAATATAAGGAACATAGCAGGACACGAGGACACATCATGAGATGAAGGGGTAATGTGAAGAAGTTCTTTTTCACAGAAAGGGTGGTGGATGCATGGAATGGACTACCTCAGGAAGTGGTGGATATAAATACAGTGCAGGGCTTCAAACAGGCATGGGATAGGCATGAGGGAGCAATACAGATGAGTATGAATAGATAAGCCATTGACAGAGCAAAGGCCGATGGCACATTTATAAGGTAGAAAAAGAAATGGGCAGACTGGATGGGCCTTGCGGTCCTTATCTCCCGTCAACTTCTATGTTTTTATGTTTATGTTCTTGAATGACCTACCCGATGCCTGCACTAGCAAAGTAATTCTATACACCGATGATGCTGTCCTACTTAGCTGTCACTCTCACATAGAGCACCTACAGGCTGAGCTATAATCATCCTTCCAGCAACTGATGACTGGTTCTACTCCCAGAGGTTGCTACTAAACTACAAAAAAAACAAGACAATGTTCCTCTCTAGCCCCCAACTACTGTAAAAAGGAGATGCCCAGAACTAACAATCACAAATCACCTGACTGCCCCAGTGGAACAGGTTTGCTCCTCCAAGTACTGGGTATCATTCTCAATGATACCCTCTCGTATGTTTAGCACATTGACATGGTGGTGAAAGCTGTGAACACTAAATTAGGGATCCTGTTTAGGCACAAGAAAAGCTTAACTGCCGAAGCCCTCTGGCTATCAGTCTCCAGCTGTGTTCTCTCCCTAGTCAACTACAGGCTTGTGGTTTATGGCACTGTCACTGATATGGCCCTCAAAAGGGTTGCCACTGCCCTTAACAAGGCTTGCAGACTATTGTTAAATGCTGAACACTTCACACACACTTGTACCCTGTATGGTCTGACCCACATACTACCACTTCAATCCAGAATCAGATACCAAACTTGCCTGCTAGGGAGAAAAGTCATGCTCTCCCTAAACCCTAACTGCATTGCAGATCTGGTAAAGGAAACAAGCTCCAAATACAACACATGAACAGTGTCAACACAGCCTGATGTCCCATTTTGTAGAACTTCCCTAGGACAAAGATCCTTTATGTACTGAGCTCCGCTATGGTTAAATGAGATCCCTGCTGCAGCTCTTAATACAACAAATGTTCAGTCCTTTAAAAGAGAACTGAAGCAATACCTGCTGAACTCAAACACTTGAGACTGCCTTACCGAATCCATATCTTCAACCTGGATACCGCCTCTTAAACACCTCTGGCTCCCTTACCAGAGTCCATATCCTCAACCTGGATACTCCCCTTGTCTGTCTGACCTTTCCTCCTGTTTTACCTACCCTGGACCCCCACCTGCCATCCCTTGCCACCCCCTCTCTAGCTCCTGCCAACTCCCTCCTCTCCATACTCCCCCAACACCTCCCCTTTCCACCCACTCTCCCCCAAATATTCTCCTTCTCTCAATCTCTTTATCTCTCTCTCTCTAATCTACCCCTCATTCACACTCTCCCCCTTTCTTTCTCCTACCCTTTCCGATACTCTACATTGACAGGCCCCCCGAGGAGCTATGCCATATGTTGCTAATTGGAAAGCCTCATTCGCACTCTCCCCTCTTTCTTTCTTCTATCCTTTCTGATAGTCTACCTTGACAGACCCTCCTGCAGCAGCTGTGCTGTACATTGCTAATTGGGAATCTCCTCCTGCTGTTTAATTTCAGTTATCTAGGTTACTCAAATTAATTATTTATCTATTTTCTGTATTACATAGCAATCTTATGTTTCGTGTTAACTGTCAAGTTTTTGTTATGTATTTGCTGTTTTACATCCTGATGTGGAACCTTTGTAAAAGAGTGCATACTCAAAGGTTGTATCTGCATTACCAAATAAATAAGTAAATAAACTGCCTGTTGCACTGCTTTCTGGGGACAAGCATGGTGTAGGGTTGTTTTCTGTTCGACCATCAGTGAGTCTGTAGGGGGGATTAAACTGCATACCAGGCCAGTACTGTATTACCAATTTCATATACATGGGATCAGGGTGGTGGGGCGGGCAATAAACAGCTGGTCAGCACTGACTTTTCATAAATATGATATCAGTGATGGTGTAGAGGGGGCCACCACTGGAAACCATGCCAGTATAACAGAGCACCAGGGCACTATTTACTTTTTCTTATATATGGCATCACAATGTGGATGGGTGACTGCTAGCCCCCATGGGATTCTCTTCACACACATCTCTCTCACTCTCTCTCCCTCTCTCTCTTTTATATATATACAGTATATATATATATGCATATATATATATATATATATATACATTTATATATTCAGTTTTTGTTAACCGGGTTAGGTGCGCTAAGCAAAGTTGATTATTTTCAGGCACGACCCTGGAGAATACATATATAAAATGAGATGCGATTATGCAATACATAGTATATAATACAGGTACATGATATATAGTACAGGTAGGTTAGAATACAGATCAAGTCAGACAGTACTCGAGATAATACATATAGCTATGCAGAGATGACAAAAGTGACATTAGTACATGCAAATAACTGAAACTGGGCTAAGTGGCAGCTATAAAGACATGTTATAGCAAAGCTTGTTTAGAAGTGCAGCAGTGTCTTGGGCGAAATAGGGTGGTTAGCTGTGAGGCATTACGTGGGATCAAAGCATGTTCAGCAGTCCCGGGATAGATAGTGATATAGTTCTTTTTGAAGATTGGGTGGGAGTTAGCCTGCCTCAGAGCAGGAGGGAGGGAGTTCCAGGTTGCTGGGGTGGTGCAGTGAAATGCTCCAGAGCCTTTTGAAGTAAGACACCTGGGTATGGTAAGTAGAAATTTGTTTGCCTAGCGTAGTCCGTGGGCAGGTGTCTGTGGTACAAGTAGAGCTGCAAGGGAGGAGGGGTTTTTGTTATGGATTACAGAGTCCGTGAGGGTCCCTAGGGAGTATAGTCAGTAGGCAGTTGGGAAGAGCCAGCCTAGGTCACTATACAGTGTGCAGTGGTGCTTGAGGTGATGGGAAGAGGAAGCATACCGACATATGTTGTTATACGCGACATCCCATTTATGAAGAGCGGTCTTATGGGCATTAGCAAAAGTGGAGACACCATATGTCAGTGCTGGAGGCAGAATACCCTTGGCAATTGCCAATTTGGTGGATGGTGTTAGCAGGTGACAAGTCTTATAGGCGATTCCAAGTTTGGCATTTGTTGCTTTACAGGTTGACTGGATGTGCAGACTGAAATCAAGGGATTTATCAAGGAGGACTCCCAGGTATTTGAAGAATGTGACACAGTCGATGAGAGACCCCCCAGAGTCACGGACTAGGAGGGGTTCCTTACATACCCTGAGTTTGGGGGCAGTGCCAAATAGCATGGCTTGGGTCTTTTTTGTGTTGAGGATGAGATTATTAGCATTTAGCCATGTTTGAACATTTCTGAAATCTGAGGAGAGGTTTTTGTTAATGACGTTAACTTTGTCAGCACTGGAGTAGAGGATGAGATCATCAGCGTATAGGATAGCTGAGCAGGAGAGTATGGCATAATCTATGTTGTTGATGTATAGCAAGAAAAGAAGGGGTCCCAAGATGAAGCCCTGGGGTACTCCGATGTCAGTGCTGGTCACATCTGAGAGAGCGGAGTTGAATTTAACAAGTTGTAATCTGTTTGATAGGTAGTTGTTAAACCAGTCAACCACTGAGGACGAGAAGTTAAGTCTATGCAGGGTTGAGAGAAGCAGGGGATGATCAACAAGATTGAAAGCTTTGGTAAGATCGATACATACTGCTCCAGTGAGTAGTCCTTTGCCCATGTTGCAGAGTACATCGGTGGAGAATTTGAGAAGAGTGGTTGAGGTACTGTGCCCTTTTCTGAAACCATGTTGAGTATCTGAGAGAAGGTTGTTCTTTGTGAGATAGTCAATGGTTTGGGTTGCAACAAGCTTCTCCAGTAGCTTGCTTAGCACAGAGAGGATGGCTATGGGCTTGTAGTTGTTGATATCCTTTGGGTCTCCTTTTTTAAGGATAGGCATAACTCGGGAAATCTTCCAGAGATCTGGGACAACACCAAGAGAGAGAGACAGAGTGAACATCTTGCCAGTGGCGAGGCAATCAATGGTGCCGCTAGCTTCAGGGGTCGTGGCTCAAGTGAATCTGAGCCAGGACTAGTGTTGTCAGATATGTTTTGCAATATCCTTTGGAACGCGGGTCGAGATATAGCTTTAAAGTGGAAAGGGGGGTGTAGTAGTTAGTTGGAAGTGGTCAGCACCAGATGCAGATCTTTGGGGTGTGCAGTAAGGCTGAGATGCTGTGGGAGGTAAAGTGAAGGATGAGGTGTACTGAGACAGGTCTGTGAATAATCTGTTAAAGGCATTCGCTATAGTGTTCAAGTCATTGCAATGCACACCATTTAAGATCATATCCCCTGGGGTCGATGACTGGGAAGCCCCAAGAAAGGTCTTGATGTTTGTCCAGAATTTTCTAGGGTCACCAGCAGAGTTTGTGAGTAGTTCCTTGCAGTAGATGCTCTTTGCTGTTCTGATTTGTTTTTTAAAGGAGCTCCGAGAGGTCCTGTAGGTATTGTAATCCTCCTGTGGTCTAGACATTTTATACTTCTTTCAGAGTTTGTCCCGTGTGCACAGGTTAGCCAGCAGGTCCTTGTGTAGCCATCTTGTTTGTTTACCCCTGACCCTTCTGGTGATCTTCGGGGTATGTTTATCCTGAAGTGCTGTGAAATTATCAATGAAGATATCAAAGGCTATTTGAACATCATGGGAGTGATAGATGTCAGACCAGTTGATACAGGATACATCATAGAGGAAAGCTTCCATGACCAGTTGGCAAAGTTGGTAATTGTGATGTAGCATGGAGGTGGTGGGGGACCAGTCTCCGGGCTCCATACACAGAAAGTGGTGAAGTGGTCTGTGATAGCTTCTGCCAAGATGCCTGCAGTTTGCACATGGTCAAGGCAATTCACCAGTACCCAGTCTACGAGGGTGGAGGTAGTTAGAGAAGGAGTGGTTCTAGTGGGTTCAGTTAAAATCTGGTGCAGGTTATAGCTCTGCATTAGTGTCAGCAGTGTGCTGTGAGTTGGTCCCAGCCAGTTTAGGTTAAAGTCACCTAAGATTATGACCTCATTTTGCTTGGCATTTGTGATGGTTTGATTAAGTAAATCCTGAAGACCTGTGATACCTCCAGTGGGCGGGTTGTAGGTGCAGATAATGTGGAGTCTTTTTTCGCCAAGGGCAATGGTTGTGTGTAGGGACTCACAGACTGAGGGTGAGCCGGTGGGTGGGCAGACTATAACATCAATATGGTTTTTATAGAGGAGAGCGACCCCCCTCCATGTTTTGGGGAAGGTCTATTTCTCCGTATCAAGGAGTAATTGGGCAAGGAACATAAGGAGTCCGGAATGTGAGGCTTGAGCCATGTTTCAGATAGGCAGAGTAGGTCAGGAATGTACACTTTTGTCCATGCCTCAAGATCATCAAAGTGCCTGGTAATGCTCCTAATATTCATATGGGCAATGAGAAGTCCTTTTCCTGAAACAGCCGATAGGTCAGTGGGAGAGTGGTGGACAGAGGGGCCAGGGTTAAGTTCTTCATCCCCTGACAATAGGATGATGAGGAGTAGGAGAAACCACAGTTTAATAGTGTGGAATGGGAGACAAACCAGTTGTGTCATTTTGTATTTTCTGAGCATACGAAACGAGTTGTAGATACAACCCTTCAGAAAGATAAAGGTGGTATAGGCACGCACATGTTGTGTTTCAGCAATTTGGTTAGAGAAAGTAAAGTCATTGTGTTGTGAGGTATTCTCTCCATGGTATTTGTTTATTGGAATAGAAGTAGATGCCCCATGTAATCATAATAGCAGTATGAGAAGCAGGATTCATCCTCCAAATCTATGAGTTGCCAGTTTTGGCAGGAGACTGCAAATGTTTACTGTAGCAAGGGTGAGTGTTCCTGAGTGACTCATGGAGAGCTACTGTGGACCAGAAAACTGATTGTTACTGTAGATCAAAGACCCAGAAAGTGTTAAATTCATGAAGGTGATGAACACTGGCCTAGGGCATATGCAGGATGTAAAAATCCCTTGTTAGAATCGTCCCTTTGTTCTCCAAAACACTTGTGAATAGACCTCAAAGACAAGCACACATTCTTTAAGAAAGTCAGACTGAAATGTGGATTCAGTGCAGCACTCCACAACCCAGAAGCTTGTATAAAAGATTTACTGACCTCACTTTTGCTTTTTGATGTCTTCCAAAAAAGTTGATTTATGATGAGAATGCCAATACCTGGTGGTGATGTTTTATAGCTTTTTAGTCCAGGAAATGTTCATAGATGTTATCTCCAAAAATGGTCCAGTTCCTCCAAGAAGAAACACATGAAAAACCACAAAAACTAAACTACTGACAGAGACAAACACAAATAGTCAGCCACACTGATGAATAATGGTGTAATATATATATGTATATATATATATATATATATATATATATATATATATATATATATTACGGTAGCACAGTAGTGCTACCATAGTTAGGTTGAGGAGCCATTTACATGTTAAATCTAAAATTTTGCACCTTAATAACTTTGTAACCATTCAAAGGATGTGTCTGAAATTTGGAATACACAATCAAGAATCTTACATCTTGGGATCTGCCAACTTTCTTAGTGTTCAGATATACGGCTGTGGAGTTATTAAGCGTGATCTGAGCATGCGTTTATGCTTTTTTGCAATTCTTTGGTCATCTCTACAGGTCACACAGTTCGTGTGACCAGTCCGAAATCTTCAGGGAATGTACGTCCGGGGTCCCCGATGTGCCTTTTGAAGATTTTGTGAAAAAATATTAAACGGTTCAAATGTTATTCAAAAAACAGTTTCCCATTATAAGTCAATGGGAAAAGTTAACAAAAAGTTCAAAACTTTCGCAAATGCAGTTTTTACTTTTGCAAATGGCCCTTTTACTTTTGCAAATCCACCATTTTGTTTTTGGTTGGCGATCAGAAAAATGCTTGGCATTTAAATTTGGGACCCTCCAGAAACATAATTCTTTTTGTGTTTACCTAGTTGGACCCTGAGGATGCTAGGCATGTCTTTATTTTGAGGTTAAACACCCTAGCGATATGTTTTTCAAGTTTCTGGAAAAATTACTTTCACAAAGTAGTGTCGCACTCATGAAAGTGTTGAAAATTTTTGCGAAAGCTTTCACAAATTGCGACACTACTTTTCCAGGCAATGGCAAAATAACAGCAATTCTTTGCCACCCTGCTGCAAAAGAACGGTTTGGTCTTTTGAGCTGAAATTTGAAGGGAACGCAGCTAAAATCCCACAGATGTTCCTTTCAGTATTCAGGTGAAAAAATGTTACAGGGTGGCAAAGTTACATCACTCCAAAGTTGACACTTTTTCCCATAGGATAACATTACGGCATCCGCCACATTACAGGAATCATTTGCCGCCCTGCTGCAAAATATTGGTTTGGTCTTTTGGGCTGAAATTTGAAGGGAAGAAAGCCAACATCCCACAGTCATGCTCTTCAGTAGATTGGTGAAAAAATATTACAGAGAGCCAAAGTTATTGCACTCTGAACTTCTCTTTTTTTCCCATAGGATAACATTACGGCGTCCGCCACATTACAGGAATCCTTTGCCGCCCTGCTGCAAAATATTGGTTTGGTCTTTTGGGCTGAAATTTGGAGGGAGGGAGGCCGACATCCCACAGTCATGAATTTCAGTGGTTTGGTGAAAAAATATTACAGGGAGCCAAAGTTATTGCACTCCGAACTTCTCTTTTTTTCCCATAGGATAACATTACGGTGTTCGCCGCGCATTTCAGGGCCAGTATCTCGGAAACGATGTGAGATACAGACTTTTCATCAGAAAAGTGCTTAGCCCCCAAAATGGGGGCTAAGCACAAAACTAGCCAGGAAAGTCATACATCATATGACTTTTCAATTTTTTTTCTACATCGTACGGTTCCTGAGATATAAGCAATTTAGTATTCCAACTCCTCATTTTCTGATCTGAGACCCATTATTATGTATACATTCTTTATACTCACTGTCTTTCTCTATGCAGCTTTTGTGGAAAACCAGCCTGTGCGCTTACATTACTGTTACCCTTACCGCTTCCTCTTGCAGTTCCGAATCTGTTTCACTTACCATTCCTGTCTACGGCATCATGTACGTTACCCTTTGTGTTTTCATTTGTGCTTGCATTTGTGTTATTTTAACCATTTCTGTCTACAGTACTGTTTATCTTTCTGTTTTGCTTTGCGTCACCATGCGCATTACCATTTGCGTTTGCGGACACTATGTTACTAGGTAACAAGACATTCACTATTTCACATTATCATTCTCAAAAAGAAGGGAAATTAGAGGCAAAAAACTCTGTTTAATGCATTAGTTAGAATTAGGGCCGACAACCCCAATGCGCACCCCGATGCCGGTTGTGGGTGTGGATGGGGGGGTCAAAGGGGGGCTTTCAATCCTAACACCGAATTTCCTCGCTTTTGTCGCTGTGGAACAACCCTAACTAATGCATTAAACTGAGTTTTTGCCTCTAATATATATATGTATATGTATATATATATATATATATATATATATATATAGGATATGTGTGATAATGCATTTATCTTGTACAGTTTCAGTGACCTAGTAACCTCACGAGTGTCGAAGGCACCAGTGAGAGTTACGAGAGGTCACTGGAAACTGTACAAAATAAATGCATTATCACACACTGAACCACTGCATATTCCATTTATGCAACAGGTTTAGATGTTGTGTGAACATTTTGATTTTGGTAGGTGTAAATAATTTGTCAAAAAAGGGAAAATAAAATTGAATTTTATGCTGTTTTTTGCTAATGATAAAAAAACAAAATGTTATCTATAAATGAAACACCACTCATTGTGTAGATATTTTTGAGCTGAACATTTTTCGTGCTCACAGTACCATGTTATCATTTTTTGTTTTAAAGTTATTTATATTTGTTTGTCAAAAAGTGAACAAAAATGACATTTTCTGTTTTCTTGCTAACCATATACAATATACAGGGTTTATATAAATGAAACATTATTCATTTTGTAGATAATTTTGTGCTGAACAATTTTCGTGCTCACAGTACCATGTTATCTTTTTTCGTTTTTAAGTTATTGACATTTAAATATGGTTAGTACTGCTTCTGAGGCCGAACATTCTAAATGAATTCTGAAGAGAACTGTGTAGATAAATGAGCTAGTGATGTAGTTACTGTGTGAATAAATGGGTGATGATGTAGTTACTATGTGGATAAATAAATTTATTACCATAGTAGCGAAGATAAATGGTTTTATTCTACAGTTTTTATCCTGACCCTGTTGCATAAATATATATATATATATATATATATATATATGAGACAAAGAACTTCTGTTGAAACACTGAGGCAAGGTTACCCAAAGGGCATTTGGCTGGGAAGCCATGTTTCAAGAAAATATAAAATCTTACATGCCACACATACAGCATCATGGGCTGCATATAATCACCACAGAATGTTATGCTGGTTCAACTTTAAGCAGAATTCCCTTTGCAAACTGTGTGAGAGGCCTTTTGGCACCATGCAATTCTGCTTAAAGTTGGACCAGCATAACATTCTGTGGTGATTTGCATATGCAGTCCATGATGCTTTGCATTGTGTGGCATGTGTGATTTTGTTTTATACATATATATATATATATATATATATATATATAAGAGGATATGCAGTTCAGTGTGTGATAATGCATTTATCTTGTACAGTTTCAGTGACCTCAAGTAACCTCCACGAGTGCGAAGGCACGGTGAGAGTTAGAGAGGTCACTGAGAAACTGTACAAAATAAATGCATTATCACACTGAACTGCTGCATATTCCATTTATGCAACAGGTTTAGATGTTGTGTGAACATTTTGATTTTGGTAGGTGTAAATAATTTGTCAAAAAAGGGAAAAGAAAATTGAATTTTATGCTGTTTTTTGCGAATTATAAAAAAACAAAATTGTATCTATAAATGAAACACCACTCATTTTGTAGATATTTTTGAGCTGAACATTTTTCGTGCTCATAGTACCATGCTATCATTTTTTGTTTTAAAGTTATTTATATTTGTTTGTCAAAAAAGTGAACAAAAAATTACATTTTCTTCTGTTTTCTTGCTAACCATATACAATATACAGGGTTTATATAAATGAAACAGTATTCATTTTGTAGATAATTTTGTGCTGAACAATTTTCGTGCTCACAGTACCATGTTATCTTTTTTCATTTTTAAGTTATTGACATTTAAATATGGTTAGTACTGCTTCTGTATGAACATTCTAAATGAATTCTGAAGAGAACTGTGTAAATAAATGAGCTAGTGATGTAGTTACTGTGTGAATAAATGGGTGATGATGTAGTTACTATGTGGATAAATAAATTTATTACCATAGTAGCGAAGATAAATGGTTTTATTCTACAGTTTTTATCCTGACCCCTGTTGCATAAATATATATATATACTGTATATACATATTCATTGCAAAAAATCTCCATTAATGCATCAGTTAAGGTTGATTTCACACTGACAAAAGTGTGTAAATTCGATGTTTGGGTTACCAACCCTACCAGCAGGTGTCGAGTTGTGTGTTGGGGTTGTCGGTCTAACTCTCACCCCATTCCATGTGTAAACAAGCTTAGGTGGTGCAGTATAGGAGAATGTGGTAAGAGTTAGCCAAAATGACTTCAATGCACACCCCAACACCTGTTGGTGTGTGGAGGGTGAGGGGTGGTGTGTGGGATGGTAGGGTTGGTAACCCTAACATCAAATTTCCACACTTTTGTTGGTGTAGAATCAACCCTGACTGATGCAGTAACAGAGTTTTTTGCAATGAATTTTCCTTCTTTTTGAGAAAGTGAAATGTTACTTTCATGGAATACATAGGTGGGAGTGCAGGCCCTCTGGGCCTTGCACTCCCATCCACCCATAACTATGTTCTCAGGTTTGAAAAATGATATCCATAGATGGGAGCATGGGTCCTCCAAGTCCTGTACTCTCACCCACCCATCTGTGTTCAGGCATAGTGCAGGAAGACTCTGTGCTCCTGGTTTTGTATATTGGGATGCATATTTGGAAGTGCTGGCCCTCTGGGCCCTGCACTCCAACCCACCATAAGTGTAGAGTCATATCACCTTAGGGCCATGTGCTCCCAGTATTGCAAGATGGTATCCATGGGTGGGAGTGTTGGCCCTCTCAGCCCTGCACTCCCATCTACCTATATAAGTATAGAGATATAGTGCCGGACAGCCCTGTTATTAGTTTTACATAATTGTATCCATAGGTGGGAGCATGGGACCTCTGGGCCCTGCACTCCCACCCACCCACCTGTAACTATGCTGTCAGGTTTGAAAAATGGTATCCATACAAGGGAGCGCAGGCCCTCTGGGCTCTGTGGTCCCACCCACCCATGAATGTGGAGTCATTGCATAAGAGATCCCAGTGCTCCCAGTTTAGCATAACTACTATGCATAGGTGGAAGTGCAGGACCTCTGGGCCCACACTCCCACCTACACATAAGTACACAGACATAGCACAGGCCTAGAGGCATTCCAAGCAACCCTCATAATGTTTATTTTGGAATATCTCAGTAACCGTAGAAATTGCAGAAAAAATTATTTCACAGTTGTATTCAGGACCTAGCCACCTAAACACTTTAGTCACCTAAAGGTGTACTAAGCAGCATTTTGCAGAACATCCATATCTCGAAACATTTCTGAGATAAGAGCACCACCACAATGTAATCCTATGGGAAAATTTGCAACTTTGGAGTGCTGTAACTCTGCAACCAGTGTAATTTTTTCACCAAACCACATCTGTGGTGCAAGGGCTTACCACCCTGTAAATGCCAGCCCAAAACCTCACTCACCCACAGCAACTCCAACCCTATGCAGGTCAGGTGTAGCTCTGCCCTTGACAGGGCACACCACTGTGATCCCTGCATGGATGGCGGCAGCGGCAGGAAAAACAGCCCGGCTGTGCCACCTCACTCGCCCTCAGGAACTCCAACCCAATGCAGGTACTGCTCTCAGTAATGCTGGTTCTCCATTCAAGGATGCCAACTGGCTCTACACTCCAGTCCTGGCTCGCTATTGGCTGCTGCTATTCTATGGCTTCACTTCTGATTGGACCTTTCCCTGGATGCAGACTTCTGCTTGTTGGATCACTGGAGCTCTGCCCCTCAGTGTGCTTTCTGCAAATGTTTGTGGACCTCTCTTACTAATTCTAACTCTCTTTTACTTGAGGTTTCTGCTACTAAATCAAATGGGTCCAAAGAACTGTGCCAGGGGAGTTTATTTTAAAGGTTTTAATTTGTGCTGTCTTTACAGCAAATATTTTAAGCAGCGTTAGTTCTTTTTTAAGCTCAGTATTGAAGTGTGCCAAGGTAATTTATTTATTCTGTTCTAATTTGTGCTGTCTTTACTGCAAATGTTTTGAATAGTGCTAGTTCTTTTTTTTTTTAAGCTCGGGGCTCAGTATTGAAGTGTGCCAGGGGAATTTACTTTAAACTGTTTTAATTTGTGCTAACTGTCTCCTTCCTAGCTTAAACTTCTGTTCTCTCTGAACACTTCTGCACCTCCCTAGCCCAATCCCCCCTTCAATTCCTTTTCCCTAAACTACCCTCAACTTAACTAATTCCAGTTGGTGGCAGTCTACCCCCTCCCCCTGTGAAACTTCCCTCTCCTTTTGTTTTGTCTCCCTGTACCCCAATCTAACTCCGATTGTATCTGCACCTTAAACTACCTGCAGCTAATTCATCTTCCCTCATTTTCCCCTCCAGGTGAAGCTCTACCCTTGACTGGGTGTACCGCCATGATCTCCATGAGGACGGTGGTTGCAGCAGGAAAACCAGCCAGGCCATGCCACCTTGCTTGCTTGCAGAAACTCCAACCCTATGCAGGTACTGCTCTCAGTAACAATGGTTCTCCATTCAAGGATGTCAATTGGCTTTACACTCCAGTCCAGGCCCGCTATTGGCTGTCGTTATTCTATGGCTTCACCTGTGATTGGACCTTTCCCTGGATGCAGACTTCTGCTTGTTGGCTCACTGGAATGCTACCTGTCAGTGTGCTTTCTACAAATTTTTGTGGACGTCTCCTACTAATTCTACCCTTCTATTGTTTGTCCTGGCTGCCCTCCTATGCCCTGGTTTCTATTAAATGCACTTTGGCCACTCCTCCCTCACCTTCTCATCCTTCTCATTGGACAAGTTATAGATGCACTCAACCAATCCAATCCCTGTCTCATTTTGCATATAGTGTGGTCAGTCTACCCCTGTTCATCAGTCTTTACCCCCCCACTGCTGTCAATGACTATCTTTAGCTACATATTTTTCCCCAGGTTTGCACAACTTGCTAGTGGCTGTCAGTTCCCACTGGCAGTGGCCACTTTTTCACTGACACTCCTCCCAGCTTCACTGTCCCATGCTCCCCCCACCACTATCCTATCTACCCTGACTGGTAAGAGACCCCCAGTCTACCTACAGCATACCCACCTCACTTTCCCCACTTCCCCTCTTTCAGCATCTCCTTTCCATCATCTCTAACACAGCTCCACAAACTTTTCAATTTAAAAACCCTACTCCCTCTCCCTCTCCCCGTGATCTCGTAGCCCCCACCTTCATTCTTTCTATTACCCCCTTTCCCCCTCAAATACTCTGGACTCACTTTCCCCATATACCATGTTATTCACAACTTCTAGCCACCTCACTTTCCGTCGTCTCCTGACTAGTCACTCACCCAGCCCCCCTCTCCTATACACATCATGAATACTCTGCCCACCACAAATATCCTAAACTATACTTCCTTATACTCACACTCCTATTACTTGCCTCAGGAAATGTACATCCCAATCCTGGTCCCCTTCCCTCTTCCTCTCCCAGCTGCTGTCTTCCCATTAACATACAACCTTCTAACACCACCTCTGCCCTCCCAAAGGGCCTAAAGATCCTTCACTTAAATATTTGTAACCATGACCCAAAAATTGATCTGTTACAGCCAATGGTAATCTCCTTCACTCCAGACATTCTAAACTTAACTGAAACTTGGTTGAATACTAAAATTTCTGATCCCTCCATTGCCATCCCAGGCTATTCCTTAGTCAGGCAGGATAGGGCAGGTAGGGCAGGTAGGGAAGGTGGAGTGGCCATGTATGTCCAGTCCTCTCTCCAATACACTACCATTCTCTCATCTGCCTTACCCTTCACTTACAAAGCCTTGATAGTAAATATTGCCCTGCCTTTCTCCTCCTCTGTATTTATTGCCAGTATCTACTGTTGCTCAGGTATCAAGCCCTCTGAAACTATTGACCTCATCACCTCTATAGCTTCCGTCTCACACAAAGGTGAGCTATATGTATTAGGTGATGTAAATCTAAACTAGCTGTCATTAACCACTTCTAAGACATGAAGTGATATCTCTGCTCTCAGTCTCTCCCAACTCATTCATAAGCCTACCCGACTAAATCACAAAACCCAAAACCACGCGCTGTTAGACTGGGCTCTCACCTCTCACCCTCACTTAGTCATCAAGTCAGGCATCCGTCCAGATGCCGTCAGTGATCACCACCCTATCTTCATGGTCAGGAATGTCCACAGACCTAAATCACCACATAAAATCCTGCAACTCCGCTCTTTCAGTTCCCTTGGCTTAAACCCTCACCTCAATGATATATCCAATTCTGATTGGTCCCCAATTGCTTCCGCCATTTCCATCGACCAAGCCTTCACTTACGTCAAAGACAAATTTATAGCTATCTTGGACTTCCATGCCACATTCAAACGCATTATAGTCCGAGGTATCCTTCATTCCTGGATCACCCCTGAATTAATGATCTGCCTCAGAGAGCGCAATAAAGCGTGGAGATAACACAAGGCCTCTCAGGTCCCATTAACCCTTACTAACTATCACAGGCTAAGAAATGCTTGTACTAAGGCAATCAGACTAGCCAAGTCTGAATATTTTAAATCCTCTTTCCTCAATGACATAAACTCCTCCTCCAAATTTTGGAAGTAGTCCACTCACTATTCCCCTTCCTCACATCCCCCACCCTCCCTTCTTAATATAAACAACACATTACAGTCTGAACCTTGCATAGTGGCTCAGGAGTTCAACTCCTAATACACCTTCTGTGCCTCAACCCTTGTAAAATCTCTCCCCTCAAGCCTCTCCTCCACTCATTCCCCCTCTCCTACCACTTAGCCCCCCTTATCCACCCCTTTCTCATTCTCTCCTATCTTCCCTGAGGAGATACTAACAGCCCTCCTCTCTCTCAGTCCCTGTTAAATCTGATTGACAGGAGCTAAACACAGGGTATAGTGAGGGGTGTGAAGTAGGAGGGGCATATGGGGGAAGAAGCCCACCCTCAGCATGGCAAGTGTTTTGACTAATTTATTTATTTATTGGTTTCTTTTTTTTTTTTAAGAAAATTATCTGAGGAACAGTGGCAGGATTTTTAGGACAGTAAATTAATAAAAAGGGAACTAGGAGAGCTTCAGTAGCAGACAAGTAGTGGAATTGCAGTATAATGTGGGGAGTGGTGCAATGCAGTGGCTGTGGGGCAGCCATATTCAGGCAGACCTTCTGGACACTGAGGTGCTGCCCTATCTGCATGCATCTCTCTGGACTGCAGGATGAGGTAGCCAGACTCAGAGTGGAAGTAAACTGGGTCAGAAGTACCATCACCCCTATCCAGAGACCACCCAGTCCAATGCAACTGCCTCAAAGGATGCCGAGAATGAGGAACACTTGGATGACAGTGGGCTCAGGGAGGGTTTGAGTGGTTAGGCAGAGGCACATCCCAGATCCTATTCCACTCAAGAACTCATATGCCACACTGGTAAATGAGGACAACCAAATAGAGGTACCCCGAGAAGTGGAAGGAAAGGATGTGGAGGTTAACCAAGAGATGACCTCAACGGAAAAGCAGTGCACCCAGAGGAGGAGGAAGTGAATCCTGGTGGAGGACTCCATCATAAGAGGGATCCAGCTAGGAACACAGGAGGTGGAGGACAGGGAGGTGAGGTGCCTACCAGGTGCCATGGCATGAGGGATGGAAGGAAGATCCTGGGGATCATTGAAGGCAAGATGGGAGGGTGAGCTGGATGTCATTATCCACCTAGGTACTAATGACCTGGCAAATGAGGAGCCAAAGGAAGTTCAGGAAGAGTTTAGGAAATTGGGAGGGTCTCAGCAAGTAGCTACTTCTGTCACTTTCTCAGAAGTACTACCTGCGAGAGGCAAGGAGAGCATAGGAGTGCATGCACCAGGAACTTTATCCATGGTTGAAGAACTGGTGCTGTGAGGAAGGGTTTGGATTCATTGAGACTGGGGACCCACCTGGAAGGATGGAGGTTTGTTCAGCTTCAATGGCCTGCATCCATCCTGGAGGTGAATCCAAGCACTCAATGATAAGTTTAAATGCTACATTGACAAGCATTTAAACTAGCAAAGGGGTAGCAGGCCAACAGGGAGGGTACCTACCTGCTCACCTCCCACAGCTAGCAGTGGAACCAGTGAACCAGAGGAGTGGCTATCTCTGAAAGCACTGTGCAAAAGATGGAGATTAGCCCAAGAGGTGGATAGGCAGAAAAGGCAAAATTCAGCAGAAGGGCAGACAGCAAGGAGAACCAGGGATAAAGGAAAACCAAGGAAGGGGCTGAGTAGAAATGAAACAGTCTAGGAGGTCAAATCATGGAAAGCCATGTGTGAAAATGCCAGGAGCCTTAGCAACAAGATGGAAGATCTGGAGGCTGTCATGGTGCAGTCAGACCTGGACATTGTGGCCATCACTGAAACCTGGTGTAATGATAACTATGACTGGGAGATGGCCATACCTGGTTACACCATATTCAGAAGAGACAGAGCAGGCAGGAAGGGAGGAGGAGTGGCATTGTATGTGAAAAATGACATAAGGGCCACAGAGATCAAGGAGGAACAAAATGGGGAAGAGATACTGTGGGTTAAGCTGGAAAGGAAAATGGGAACAGCCATCCACACAGGTGTGGTCTATAGACCACCAGCCCAGGAGGAAGAAACAGACAGGGAGCTGATGCTAGCCATCCAAAGGATGGCAGACAAGGGTGAGGTAGTACTAGTTGGAGAATTCAATATTCCAGACGGGACTGAGCATCCCAGCAGCAGCATCAACTAGAGCAGATTTATCCTGGACTCCTTCAGGTTGCCTTCCTCAAGCAACTGGTCATGGAACCAACTCGGCAGAAGGCAATACTGGACCTTGTGCTCACAAACAGGGACAGCGTGATGGGGGTAACAGTGGGGAGCACCTGGGAACAGTGACCACCAGTCATTGTGGTTTGAAATCACAGAAAGAGCAGAACCAAACCTCACAAAACATGTATCCTGGATTTTAGGGGGCAGACTTTGGGAAAATGGGAGATACTTGAAAGAGGCATTAAGAATGGGACAGGAACCAGGGGTTGAGGAACAGTGGGCAATATTTAAAATGGGAATTACAAGAACAACAGAATTATGCATTAAGCAGGTTAGCAAAAGGAAAAGGAAGAGGAGACCATTATGGTTTTTCCAAGAGGTAGCAAAGAAAGTGAAGCCAAAAAGATTGTATTCAGGCAATACAAAGACACAGGCAGAAGGGATAGGGAGAAGTACCAGGAGAAGCAAAGGGAGGCAGGGAGGACTGTAAGGGAAGCCAAAGCTCAGACAGAAGAACACATTGCAAAATCAGTGGGTAGAGGGGACAACACCTTTTACAGGTACATAAGTGAAAAAAGAAAGACAAAGGGAGGGATAGTGAGACTGAAGGGGAGGATGTGGGATGATGAGGATGACAACAGTAAAGCTGACATATTGAACAGGTATTTCTGCTCAGTCTTTACTGAGGAAGAGGAGGGTAATGGGTCTGAAGGGAGTACAAGGTGAGAATGGTGCAGAAATGGACACAAGTCCCTTTACACGAGAAAGGGTCCTGAAAGAACTGGAAGTAATAAGAGTTGATGAAGCAATGGGGCCAGATGGGGTGCACCCCAGGGTCCTTAAAGAACTAAGATAGGTGGTGGCTGAACCTCTGGCTATCCTGTTTAACCAATCACTGGAAACAGGGGAGGTACCCAAAGACTGGAGGACAGCAGATGTAGTCCCCTTATACAAAAGCAGGAACAAAGAGGAAGCAGGGAACTACAGACCAGTCAGCCTCACCTCGGTAGTGGGGAAGATCATGGAAGCACTACTGAAGGAGAGATTGGTGGAACATCTGGTTGTCAATGGACTACAGGACCCAAGGCAGCATGGTTTTCACTCAGGGGAGGTCGTGTCAGACCAACCTCATTGAATTTTTTGACTGGGTGACTAGGAGGTGGATCAGGGAGGGCAATGGACATGGCCTATCTGGATTTCAGCAAGGCCTTTGACACTGTGCCACATGGAAGACTATTACACAAACTGGGGAATATGGGTGTGGGCAGGACAGTAGTGTGGTGGGTAGGTAACTGGCTGGGTGGCAGGACACAGGGTGGTGGTAAATGGCTGTCACCCACAGAGGGAAGAGTGACCAGTGGGTACCACAGGATCAGTGCTGGGACCGGTCCTATTCAACATCTTCATCAGTGACATTGCACAGAAACTAGAAGGCAGAATTTCACTGTTTGCTGATGACACAAAGCTCTGTAACAGAGTAGACACACCAGATGGTGTAGACAGAATGAGAAGGGACCTGCAGAAACTTGAAGAATAGTCAGGGGTTTGTCAGTTGAAATTCAATGCAAAGAAGTGCAAGATAATGTATATGGGGCACAAAAACCCTGGCACAATATATCAGTTGGGGGGTGAGGATATAGCATGCACCAAACAGGAAAGGGATCTTGGGGTTATCATCTCTGATGACCTCAAGGTAGGGAAACAGTGTGACAAGGCAGCAGGTAAAGCAAATAGGATGCCTGGATGTATAGGCAGAGGCATCACCAGCAGGAAAAGGGAGGTCATAATTCCGCTATACAAGATACTAGTGAAGCCCCACCTGGAGTACAGTCTACAGTTCTGGAGACCATACCTATGTAAGGACATAGACAGGGTAGAGAAGGTTCAGAGGAGGGCAACAAAGATGTTGCATGGATTGCATCACAAGTCCTATGAAGACAGATTGAAGGAACTGAACATGTACTGCCTGGAGGAGAGGAGGGAGAGAGGGGATATGATAGAGATATACAAGTATCTCACAGGAGGAACAGGGTGCAAGAATACACTATTTTTAAGCGAAAAGATGTTCCAGGACTAGAGGCATGGGATGAAGTTGGAGGGAGGATGATTCAGAGGAAACATGAGGAAGAATTTCTTCACAGAACGGGTGGTGGACAAGTGGAACACCCTGCCAGAGGAAGTGGCGGGGGCTGAAACAATCACAGGATTTATGAATGCATGGGATAGCCATAAAGGAATTCTGGAGGTCAGGTGTAAGGGGCAACCGACTTCTAGGAAAACATAAAACTGAACTTACAAGCTCAAATGGGCAGACTGGGTGGGCCATAGGCCCTTATCTGCCGACACTGTCTATGTATCTATGTATAAAGGCTCCTCTCCAGATGACCTTGACCCTAAACTTCTCTACCTCTAAGCCCCTGCTATTGCCTACCCTCTCACCCTAATTCTAAATCTCTCCTTTATGTTCTCCTCCTTTCCTACAGCCTGGAAACATGCGGTGGTCCTCCCTCTCCCTAAGGGTGTTGATCCTTCCTCCCCTGCTAACTATTGCCCAGTCTTCCTCCTTCCTGCCCTTGATAAGCTCCAAGAACACCTGGTCCTCTATCAACTGACCTCTTTTCTTACTGACTCCTCCTCCTTCTTCACCCTGTTCCAATCTGGTTTTCAGAAGAACCATTCCACTACCACCTCTCTCTTTAGACTCACTGACTCCATCCTTACTGGGATGGACAACAGCCTCATCACCTCTGCCATCTTTGTCGACCTCGCCAATGCTTTCGACACAGTCTCCCATGCCTTCCTTCTCTACTCCCTTAAGGCTGCTGGTTTGTCTACTCTTCCTGCTCTAACCTGGTTTAGAGCTTACCTCACAGGCAGAACACAATCAGTCAGGATTCAGGATGCAATCTCTACATCCCTCCCAATCTCCACAGGAGTCTCACAGGGCTCAATGCTTGGCCCCATTCTTTTCTCCATCTTCCTAAATGACCTTCCCTCAGTCTGCTCCTCCTCTTCTTCTATCCATATGTATGCCGATGACACTGTCTTGTTCACCTCTGGCAAAACCACCATTGATGTAGCAACCACTCTTTAGCATGACTTCCACCAGGTTCAGCTCTGGTTTGCCTCACATCGACTATTCCTAAATGCCAAAAAACAGCCTCCATGACCTTCAGCACTAGGCAAAGACTCTGTAGGCTCCACCCCTTACCCTCTTTCCACACCCTTGATGGGACAATCCTTGAGGACACCCCCTCTTTCAGATACCTTGGGTTTTGGCTGGAACAACACCTCAGCTTCTCTGGCCAAACTGACACCATTCTCAAACAACTGCACCCCAAGCTTGGAGCCCTTTACTGGAACCGTAGTTGCAACCCTCCTATGGCCTGGCGAGAACTTGTCCAGAAGATGATTCTTCCCATTTTTGACTACTGTGATGTAGTCTATGGTGCCACTCCCATATCTTCCCTTAACAGATTGGACTCTCTTTCCAACTCCTTCTGTTACCTCTTTCTTGATGTCCCATCTGGAACCCATCATTGTGACCTTTACAGTGCCCTGTCCTTCCCCCCATATGCTAAAAGATGCCTTGCTCATTGTGCCAAGCTGACTTCTAAACTTTGGCTTGGTGAACTTCCTTCCTACCTCTCATGCTCCCTCTACCCCTGCCTTCCTCCCACCCCCTCAGATCCTCCATCACTCACATCTTGCTGGTCCCTTGCCAAGTCAACCTCATTGGCCAATCAGGCTTCTCCCGTCGTTTCCCCAAAATCTGTAACTCTCTTCCACCTCAAATATGACACTCCTCCTCCTACTCCCTTGCCTCTGCCTTACATAACTTTCTCTCTGCTAGCTGCTCCTGCTACAGTCCTCCTTAACTAGTTCCCCTATGAGCCTGCTCAGCTTCATGCCCACCTCTTTCCTGCAAAACCATCCCCTACATCCTGCTCCCAGCACCCCTTCCTTTCTACCTTACACCCACCCCATGTTCCCTCCTCTGTACACCATCTTACCCTCACTACCCACGAGCCCGTTTCTTGGCCTAGGCCCCTGGCAGGCTTCTCCACATCATGAAGGGGTCTAGAACCTAGGAAACAACTTCCTCACCTCCTACCCTCACCCCAATTTTTCCTGAAAGGGCTGGGTCTCAGGTCCTTCTGAAGCCTAATCCTCATCACTGCCTACTTCCCTCCTGTTGTGCTCTACTTCTGCTGCCTGCAACCTGCTTCCCTCCTGTCATGCTTTACCTCTAGTCCACAGCATACTGGAGGGTCCAGGCCCTGGCAGACCCTTCTCTCCCCTCTCTCTTCCTTTCTGACATGCTTTAACTCTCACTACCTACAACCTGCTTCCCTCCTGTCTTGCTTGACCTCTGCCTTGTGCAGGCAGGATCCCAAGCATACTGGAAGGGTCTGGCCCTGGCAGACCCTTCTCCTCCTCCCCTTGCCTTTCCCTCCTCCAAATACCCCCTTTCCACTCCCTGCTCTCTGCCTACATGACTGGAACAAAAATTTCCAGATTCAATGTGCATACCAAATTTCAGGTGAATTGAACAATTGCTTGCAAAGTTATTAAAGTACGCAATTTAGGGTTTAACATGGAAGTGGCCGTGCAACCCTACCTATGCCTATAATATATAGTCTACCACATTTTCCTATTCACTGCTCCATTTCAATGTACAGGGCTTGAGCTGCACTGTTAGATGGTCTCATGACAGCAACTTGTCAACACTGTATGTGCACACCATACACACACACTCAAGCACTGTTTTTGTATTTCAGTCTTGTGTTTCCACAATCTGAAAATAAGCCATTAATGCAAATCACCTATGTCAGTGCACTGTAGTCTTTCTCTCCTTCTGTAATGACACATGTCAATGTCATGCAGCTGGACAGTATTGTACATTTATCTGATGTCTCTTCTATTTCAGCTACTTCTAAAATGACACCTTGGATACTAGTCTGGAGCAAGATGACTATGTTGTCAGTGACAGTGATATTGTCCTGAGGTGGCCGATGATGAAACGTGCCACATGCAAGTTGCTGACTTGAAACTACATAAAATGGAAACCTCTGTTTGTTTTGATCACTGTCTGTTGTCCCTCACTAAGTTGCATTTGCCAAATTCATCAACCAGAAATGCACAGCAAAGGTTAATATTGACAGCAAAAAAAAAAAAATTAAATGGCTATACAGATTGTGGCGATGTGCACAGATGGACACACACAGTCTTAATGGTCACAGCCACTGCTGAGGCACATTCCAGCAGGAAATTTCATGCTGAGCTCGAACATAGTACTGTTAGGCAACAATTATGCCAAAATAGCATTGCTCATATGTTTCATGAACATGCATGGATTTGTCTAGTGACTTCACTACTCAATACACCAAGGAACTATGCAACATAATTGGATCTTTTCTTCAGTATGTCCAGGACAGAGTAACTGACCTCATCCATGTTGAACTGAAGCCAGGGACATTCTACATCCTGCCTAAAATCCATAAACCATGGTATCTGGGGAGACTTATAGTATCTGGAAATGGTACCCTGACTGAGGGGATCTCAGGTCTTACAGAAACCATTATAAAATCAATGGCTATAGAAAGGGACAGCTACATTCAGGACACTGCAGACTTTCTGTGTAAACTTTCTGGTTATAAGGACTTAACACCTAATACTATATTAGCCACAATGAATGTAACCACCCTCTATATTAATATTTCAGACATGGATGACATTTCAGCCTGTCTTATATACCTCCATGAGAAAGGACAGCACCAGAACATCAACCCAGAAGTGGTGGGGAAACTTACTTGAATTTATGCTGACACATAACTTCAGCTTCTATTGTAAACAGTATGTTCAAACTATGGGGACAGAATAGGTACCAGGATGGCTCCACAATATGCCATCCTCTTTATGACCAATTTGTAGGAGGATTTTTTAAGGCACTGCACACACAAACCACTTGCTTATATCTGCTATATTGATGATTTAGTTATAATTTGGACAGAGAGCACTGACACACTTGAAGAGTTCCATCTGGATCGTATCAACCTACACCCATGCATAAAACTTTCCCTGGAATATTCTGACACCAGTGTTAACTTTCTGGACAGCACAGTCACCCTCAAGGATGGAACCATGCAGACATGCATTTACAGGAAACCCACAGACAGAAAGAGATACTTGCAAAGTAGTAAACAGTAATCATTCAAAGCACACTAAAAAATCTGTAATGTAGAGTTAAGCACTTAGATACCACTGTGAGGAGGGCAGAGATGACCATTTGGCACTGTTGAAACAGACCTTTATTGGGTGGAGCATTCTTACAGAGAATTTGACAGAGCGGTAGAATGTGCAATGTAGACATCATGGGAACAACTACTTCAGTAATGAAAGGGCTACCACCAAAAAATAACCCTTAATAGTCACATATCATCACGATCTGGAGCTGCTACGTAAAGTTTTAAGGATCTCCAATCAATATTCAGTGAGGATAAGACCCTAAAATGTATTTTTCAAGAACTACTACTACAGTCCTGTCTTTTAAGCAACCACTAAATTTAACCATCCTGATTGTTAGGCATAAACTTTCACCAGAACACTAAATGGCACAAGACCCTGCAATTACGTTAGATGTAAGAATTGTGAGCACATTTCTAATTCCGATTGTATCAATATGCCACAAAACAGAAAATTCAGGATACAGGAAACTATACATGTGAATCTCAAAATGTTGTTTATTTTATTCAATGCAAGAGATGTCCACAAACAGGGTTTGTGGGAGAGATGGGACAACCTCTCTGCACCCGAATGAACTCACACAGACATGCTATTAAAATGAAGATTACTGAAAAAACAGTGGGACAACACCTCTCAGTCTGGGAACTCCATCTCAGATTTGTTGGTACTGGTTTTAAAAGGACATTTCAAAAATACGCAACAGAGGTGGGCTTTCTAGGTCAAGCTCATTTTACTTCTCAATATAGT
This sequence comes from Neoceratodus forsteri, assembly GCA_016271365.2. Lineage (NCBI taxonomy): Eukaryota > Metazoa > Chordata > Ceratodontiformes > Ceratodontidae > Neoceratodus > Neoceratodus forsteri. The sequence goes on along the minus strand of CM057455.1, from coordinate 1,114,177,316 downwards.
GGGAGATGGGATGAACATTGATTTGGGTTTTATGTCACATTACACTGTTTAAACTTTCACTGGCTTCAGGAACAACACATAGACATACATTATGGTATTGTGATATGTTCACATACATAATTGATATGTATTGCTCCTAACTAGTTATCTATACATTGGTTTTACCCCCGGGGGGGTGGTGGTAAGGCATGGTGGCGAGTGGTAGATTCCCAAATTTTTTGTTTCAGATTTCTAGAACTGTTAGTATATATACAGATGATTTGATATACTGTATACTGACACATTTTGACACAGGGTCATATTAGGATACAGTATCTCACTTACTAGGGAGTCTTTGTTAGGTTTCATTTTTAATTGGGCACAAACACTTGTCATTTGGTACAATGTTGAAGATGGATCATGGTTGAGTAGTATGGGTTTTAATATTTATGAATAATATTGAATTGTTGAGCATAGGGCTGAGGACATGCATCTCCTGATAGAGCTAACACTGTATGAAAGTCTGAAACAGCTTGTGAATATTTATTGTTCACATCAGGGCAACTTATCTTTAAACCAACTAATTGCCATACACAAAGGTAAATTCTTATTTAGAAGACTTTTTAACATTATATTCTATGATTTCTTAGCCAATTCTAACTTGGAGTTTAAAATCAAAGTTTTTTTTTTCCAAAAGTATGCACTAACACACACAGGCAAGATCTTAATTGAATTAGGTGTGCTGTGTAGTTTCTCTCAGATTAAGAGTTATTCATTCTGCAACTTTGACCTAGAAATACTTTCCCTTTGGATGGGACCCTGCCTGTTTTTTTGAGTTCTTTCAAGAAGGGAGTTATCCAGTCTGTGACATTTAACCTTGAAATGCCTTTCCTTGATAGAAGTCTGCCTGTGTTCTCTGTATGGTTTTAAGTTGACTTTTAAATGAAAATTGTTGGCCAATGGTATTTTTTACAATTTTTTTTTTTATGTATGATCTGGTATTTAATAGAATGTATTCTTCCAAAACAACTAGCATTTGCTTCTGATGAAGGATTGTGTGTAGTCTGAAAGCTTAAGCACCAGTTTTCTTTTGTAACATTTATGTTGGTCCAGTAAAAGTTATCAAATCATCTTTTTATCTGGATCTTTTGTTACAAGGATCAATATGGCAACAAAAATATTTTATAGTGACATGAGGATGTCACACTTTATGAAAATGATCGGGATATTTAGAGCAGCCACAGCTGGTTACTGACATGTCACACCATACATTTATAAATTATAACAACAATTGCAGCACCAAGCATTAACTATATAATGTCAAATCTAACACAAGGTGACATACATATTGATGCTTTAACCCAATGCATATGGTGTGAATCCCACATAGTGGCCATAGAGATCAGGGAAATGATCCCTAATTGGTCACACACAGCATGAAGGAATGACCCTCCAATTGCCGGCTCCAAGGTGATCATGCTGCCAAAAAACAAACTGTCTATAGGCTATATATTGACTCTCCTTTATTATGGTTTTCCACTACATGGCTGAGCAGACCAAAAATATCATTACAGTATGTTCCTGTGACTGTGAGAATTGTCTCATGCAGGCAGATCAAACACATTGTAACTGTTCGACTAATGCAATGCTCAGGTTGCTTGACACAACAAAGTTTCTCAATAAGAGTAGGCATTTTTCTGCAGTATGTGCAAAAACACCAGTGACATTGATGGATTTCTGTGTAGGAGTCCCAAAGTTGGTTAAAAAGACCTCCGTGGTGACTTTACATGAGTTGTATGGTCAACTTTCCAATGTGTATCTGTCTCTCTGGATGCCAAAAAAGATTTTGACTATGTGGCCTGGACTTACCTGTTTGCAGTTTTGAACAAATTCATCTTTCCTTTGGAGTATATAAATTGGATTAAGGTGTTGTACAGGGTTGTTTCCAACTCATTTGCTTTGCCAAGGGGTACATGGCAAGGCTGCCCTCTATCTCCTTTCCTTTTTAACTTGTATTTGGAGCTCTTGATTTTTTACCTTCAAAATCACCTTGATATCAAAGGGATTAATGTGGGAGGGTGTAGCTACAGTATACTCTCTGCTTATGACCTTTTGTTGCATGTAGCGGACCCAGTGAGGTCTATACTGGCTGTTTTACAGAGATCTGCAGGTTCTCAGCCATCTCGGGCTATAAATTGAACCTTAACAATATGAAGATGCTGTCCCTAAATAACATGGTTCATAAGCAAGATATTTAAAATTTTATCTGGCCTGGGAACCTAGATCTCTCATGTATTTGGGCATTGATTTCTCTCACTCTCCGTCCCAGCTAATGAAGGATAATTTATCTTCCTTATTGCACATTATCCAATAGGACTTGTTGTGGTGGACTACTTTGCCTATCTCTTTGTGGGGATATATTAATACTATCAAAATGAATGTTTTTCCATGTATGGGGGTGAGATACTAAAGACAACAAAAATGGAAAGGGACCTGGGGGTAGTCACATCAGATGACCTAAAGGTGGGCAAGCAATGTGAGAGGGCAGCAATGAGGGCTGGGGTGATATTGGGATGCATAGGGAGAGGTATCACCAGTAGAAAACAGGAAGTTATTATCCCTCTGTATAGACAGCTGGTCAGACCCCATCTGGAGTACTGCGTGAAGTTCTGGAGACCCAGTCTTTGCAAAGACATAGACAGGATGGAAGCTGTCCAGAGGAGGGCAACTAAAATGGTGCAGGGTCTGCACTGGAAGACATATGAAAAGAGACTAAAGGAGCTTAATATGTATAGCCTTGAGGAAAGGAGGGAGAGAGGGGACATGATAGAAACTTTCAAGTACCTCAAGGGAATCAACAAAGTCCAAGAGGGTAGCATCTTTCAAAAAAGAGGTGTGCAAGAACAAGGGGGCACAATTTGAAGATAGAGGAGGGCGGCTCAGAGGTAATTTAAGGAAGTATTTTTTCACAGAGAGGGTTGTGGATGCATGGAACGGCCTTCCGGAGGAGGTCGTGGAGTCAAAAACAGTGGTGGGATTCAAGCATGCATGGGACAGTCATAAGGCAATTCTAGGGGATGGAGGTAGGAAGAAGTAGGCTGCTGGTTAACTAGGATCTGCAGCTTATCCAGTAGGCAGGGAAATGGGCAGACTGGGTGGGCCAAGCGGTCCTTATCTGCCATCAAATTCTATGTTTCTATGTTTCTATTCTGTACCCAATTGGAATTCTAAATGTGTATCTCCCGAAGACTTGGTTTATCTGCCATCAATCTATGATTAAGGGAGGTGTACAGAGGTCATACTTTAAATGATCCATTTCTAAACAGAAAGGTGGTTTACAACTTTCAGATTTTTTCCTTCATTATCATTCTCTTCACTGCAGTAAGTTTCTGTTATGGGGCATGCGGGAAGACATGCTCATAAATAGACCTTATGTCCCCTTGTGGTTGGAACTAGAATGCTCTTTATGCAACATTGTAGGTAGCCAGATAAAAAGTGTACTCTACATAACCACATCTCAACTCCCTAGTTCTCCATGGTATACACCATTACATTGGCCCTGAAAGTCCGCCTCCAGTTGAGTGTGTATTTGGGGTGCCAATGGAAAAAAGCTATCACTCAATCCTTGCTTGGCAACCCAGCTATTTGTATTGGTGGACAGGTGATTCCATCTTCTTTTTGTACTCACCTTAAAGATGAAATGATTGACACCTTGTTGGAGGGATATAGATTGATTTCCTTTACCTCATTGCAGGCACAGTTTCACCTTCCCAATTCTTCCAGTTTTAAATACCTTAAAATCACACATGCTTTAACCAGCTTCTTTGGTCCGAGGCCATGGTCTTGGTGGAACCCCCTCCATTTTCCAGCCCATACTGGAGGCTGTGATGCAGCCCCATTCAGTCTCTTAAATACACCAACTCTTTCAGAGTATAGACCCCAAAAGCCCCACCAGGATCTGCTATTACTGGAAACAGGCCTTGGACCTCTCTGATGACTGATCATTATGGTGCTTAGTTTGGAGAGCTTTGTATAAATATGGTAAGCAGGACAGGTTTAGACTAATTCAATTTTGTATACTACATAATATGTACCACATCCCACTCAAATGATATAGAATGGTTAAATTACCATCTCAGTGTGTTCTAGACGTGGCCTGTTGGATAACCCCTTGAAGCACGTGCTTTGGGATTTGTGACCGGGTATCTCCTTTTTGAAATGCCATCAAAAATTCATTAGAGCCTCTTCTGGGTCTGGAAGACCTTTTTACTGAGATATATGTTTATCAGGGATTTTTCCATCTGGTTTACCCAGCATACATAAGGCATATATGGCTCTGATTTCCCTGACAGTGAAGTTTAACATTTTAAGGCACTGATTCTACAACTCTTGTCCTTCTTTTAAAAAGTGGCATCAAAAAATTCTGTCCACCTGAATGGTAGAGAAACACATAGCTTCCATCAGGGGGTGCCCTGTTCCGTTCTGAACCAGATGGGAGCCATTATACCTATTGGTCCTCTCTCATCCAATAGGCCAAGTTGATACACAGATGTACTCTTGTGTTGTCTTATCCCCCAGTAGGTAACTGGAGTTGATTTGGAATGTCTGCATTTTTTTTTGCAGATATCTCCTATCTCATAGTTTCCTATAGCTGAGCTTCTGGGGGGGGGGGGTGTGGTAAAAGGCAGGGGGGATGCTTTTCCTTTTTCTTGTATTGCCTGTTATTGTTGAGGTTGTTGTTTGTTACTTATTTCTTGTGATATTATTGTCTCCTTTTAATGGTTGTTTATCTTAAAAAATTTATAATAAAGTATATTTAATTTACAAAAAAAAGAAGGTCCATGAGACATATTTCCAATTTAGGGGTTATGTAATGAGTTGGGTGTGGCAAACAGGCAGTGATGGGAAATTTTCACCCATAGACAAGTGAGGGGGCCACAGAATTAGTGATGTGCCACTGCACACAGTGTCCATTATAGGGGTGTGGGGGATATTGGGGGTGGCATTCAGGCCTAGGCAGTGATGTGACATGATCTTTACCCTGGGGGTGCAGGTGAAAACCATCTCATAATGTATGGTCATGTCCCTTTGTGTACTGCAGCACTTTGACCTGGTTTAGGTGAGTGTTCCTATTTTGTTATGTGTCTTTATTTTCTTTTTTATGCATCCTGATTTCATCATTTTGGTGGCATTGTGTAGTCCAGTCATTATGCAACCAGTAATATGATGTCACTGATGACATTCCAAACATATAGTGGGCAGTTCAGGATACATGTGATGCCTGTGATACAAACACAAGCACATAGAATTGGACTTAAGCTATGGACTGCTGTTCCCTCCTAGTCTGCCATTTTGTCTCTACCTACTCTACCAATGCATACTTTACTCTATCTCCAGCTTATCCATGCCTTCTCTTAGTACTACAGTTCTCTTATGCCTAACCTATGTTTTTGTGAACATCACTAAAGTGTTTTCCTCAATACCACCACTGGCAGGCCATTTCTAGGTGTCCCTCACCCTCTCAGTGAAGAAGCCCTTCATCACATCTCCCCTGCATCTACCCCCTCCAACTTCACAATATAACAACTTCTCCTTCAGCATCTTCTTTTCTGAAAAATGCCTTTTCTCTAGAACCCTTTTTATACCTTGAACATTTCTATGGCATCCATCCTATCCCTCTGTTCATTCATGGTACACATATTACAGCTCTTCATTTGTTCTTCATTTGGTTCTTATGCATACCCTAAACCATTTTGTTTGCCCTCCTCTGGACCACCTCCACTGTTTCTACATCCTTCTGGAGATGAGGTGTCCATAACATGATACATTATTCTGGGTGAGGTAACTTGGGACATGTAGAGGGTAGATGGCCACAATTTATAACCTGTATGTCAATGAACATCCACCAAGAAAACATAAGAAACCTGCATCATAATTTCTGCCATGCAGCATGATGCAGTGCCTGCAAGAGATTCCTCCACTACAGGCATGCAAAATTTTGGATGCAAATTTCACATAGTCCACATTTTAAATTGCCAATGGTGTAATTTATCAATTGAGGGTTGGAGAGGGGTACTCACTGAACATGGAGACAACTAGGTATAGTACAAGTGTCCACACAGTGCCCTTGTTGCTGGTCATGTAGCCACTATGGTGATACAAGTGATTAATGTCACATTTGCAAGCATTACCATGGTGTTGTGGTATCACACCAACTGATGTGCCATTGTCCACAGTTGCTATCTGTGTGGTGTAGTGTACAATGGTGTGATGAATCAGTTCGGTACTGTGACATGTCCAACACTGTCCATGGTGGGAAGAGGACCATTATGAACTGATGGCCTAAGGAACCTAGCTTACATGTTTGTTTTGAGGTGGACTATGAAGGGGTACATGGAGCGATGGAACATGTTTACCAATTCCCATGGTCTTATGGTTCAAAGTAACTTAGGAGCTATTGGACACTGTGACCTGTCATGAAGAGAGGATAAAGGGGTATCCTCAAAGCACTGATGGCACACATTGATCAGATGACATGTAAGGTATATCTATATTATACAGGTGTGGTCAGGCCTGTATATTAGATTCAACAGTTACTTCTATGTTAAATCCAAAATTTTAATCTTTAACAACTTCACAAATGTTTAACTAATTTGCATGGCATCTTGCATGCTCTTCTGAGGATCAAAGCTCTCTTGATGCAACAAGTTTAATTCCAGTTGGATGTGATGGGGTAGATACACAATGCCAAAAATGTGAAATTGCCACTTTTTGTCAAATTCTTTGTCACGCCACTGTGCAAAAATGGCTTGGGGTTTTGGTTTGAAATTTTTGGGGCATATACAGTAGGTCTTGGGCCACAGATGTGCCTTTTGAAGATTTGGTGAAAAAATATTAATCCATTCAAAAGTTGTTAAATTTCAAAATTTCCCATTGTTTCCTATGTGAAAAGTTAGTTGTCCATGCAAAACAGGGTTCTTGTTTCGCAAAACAGGGTTCTTGATCACAATTTGCAAAAAAAGTAATTTTTTTTCCAATTATCTTTATTCTGCTCTCAGACAGGGCATCTCTCAGAGGTGCTCTCTCGGCCAGACACCTCTACTCCCTGCCTGAAGCTCTCTTCCCCTCCAGCACCCTCCAACTAGACTTTCCAGCCCCTCTGGATCCTACCTGGTGGCCTTTCTGACATTAGAGGGTCCGTCTAGTTGGGGGGGGCTAGGCAAGCCAACATGCCAATGCGCAAAAATGGCTTGGGGTTTTGGTTTGAAATTTCCAGGGCATATACAGTAGGTCTTGGGCCACAGATGTGCCTTTTGAAGATTTGGTGAAAAAATATTAATCCATTCAAAAGCTGTTAAATTTCAAAAATCCCCATTGTTTCTTATGTGAAAAGTTAGTTGTCCATGCATAACAGGGTTCTTGTTTCGCAAAACAAGGTTCTTGATCACAATTTGCAAAAAAAATTAATTTTTTTTCCAATTATCTTTATGCTCCTCTCGGTCAGGGCATCTCTCAGAGGTGCTCTCTTGGCCAGACACCTCTACTCCCCTACCTGAAGCTCTCTTCCCCTCCAGCACCCCCCAACCAAACTTTCCAGCTCCCCCGCATCCTACCTGGTGGCCTTTCTGACATTAGAGGATCTGTCCAGTGGGGGGCTAGGCTAGCCTTCAGGGAGAGAGCCTGGTGGTAGGGACATGGGTTTCTACCACTGGAGCCCTCTTTGCCTCCCTAGACTGAGCAGATATTTTTTCTTTGGTTACCCCTTGGAGCTCGGATGTACAATGACATCAAAGGCACTAAGTGCCAACATCCACTGCAGCTCCACCCCCACTTCTGCAGCACTGCTTGTTCCTTGCACTGTCCCTGACTACTGTCAGTGTCCACCAAGGAGTGACACATTTCCTGGATCCTTCTCTGGGAAGGGAAAGCAGGCGTTCAGAAGCTTGATTCCTTCCCTCCAATGCTGATCCCTGGCAGCCTGAATTTGCTCCCAAACCCGGGTTGCTGGCATGACTTGGGGTGTGATATCCAGTGCCTCAACTCTCAGTGCTATTGGGCTGGCAAAAAAAAAAAAAAAGAATTATTATATAGCTCTTTCTTTGTCACCCCATAGCAAAGAAACGGTTTGGAATTTTGAACTGAATTTTTCAGAGTAGAAAGGGCTTGCTCCACAGATGTGCTGTGTGCTTTTTTCATGAAACTTTATTACTTTGACTTGAAGTTCTGTGGATTTGAGTTTTGGTTGATTTCCCATAGGATACAGTAACACTGTACTGGAAGGTTTAGAGAGCTGTTTCTTTGTCACTATAGTGTTAAGAAATGGTTTGAATTTTGTTCTGAAATTTTCAAGGTACTGAGGGCTTGCCTCACAGATATGTATTTTGCTGATTTGGTGAAAATATATTAGTTTGCTCTGGAGTGCTGTGAGTTTATATTTTGCTTCATTTCCCATAGGATGATATTGTAATGTGAGGTGTATGGAAGCATTTCTTTCTCTCTTCATGCATGGGAGCACAGGGCCTTCCGGGACCTGCACTCCTATACAGAAATACAGATACTATTAAGGACTGATACATGGATGGGAGCAGAGGGTCTGGAGGGCTCTGCGCTCCGACACACAAATACAGATCCAGTGGACTGCAGTACAGAGTCGGGAGGGCCCTGCATTCTCAAAGAGAAATACAGATGCTACTAGGTGGATGGATAGTTGGCCCTAATCTCCCACACACAAATACGCAGAGGAGTATGGAGTAGTTGGAACGCAGGGCCCTGCAATCCCACAGGGAAATAAGGATACAATAACAAACTCTTAAGGAAATTATGGAGGGTTAGGGGTTAAGGGAAATGTGTACATTCAGAAAACCTTAGAAGGTGGATTTGCTCCCCTCCACTTTGTGTGTCTTGACACTCAGAGTAACATATATGTTGACTGACACTTAACTCCCAGTAGTTTAGGAATTAGGATTATGGTTAAGGTTAGAGTTAATGTTATGATTAAAGGAAATGTGTACATTCAGGAAAGAGTAGGAGGGGGGCTTTGGCCCCTCCAGTCTAGGACACTCACCCCAAAGAGTAACATAAATTTAGGTTTACACTTAACTCCCAGCAGTTTAGGAATTATGGGTAGAAATCTGGTTTCATGCGTTTAGGGCATAACTCTATCAGTTGTCAAGAGAGTTGTCTGAAACTTGGTGAGCTTGCCATACAAGAAGACTTACATATGTGTGTTCAGTTTAGTGAAGATCAACCTTGAATTCTGAATTTGGTGCCATGTTTAATTTTGGTGGAAATATCAGGGTGCTGTGAGTACCCTGTGATGACTGTCCTTGGTATGATGCATTAATGCTGTAGAACTCATAGAGATCTTTCATTTCATACATAGTGTTACAGTTAACTCCAAATATTGAGTGAACTATGGCCTGTGAAAGTTCTAATGTTGTTCTATAGGAATGTTTTTGTTTGTGCGGGTTCGGATTAGGCTATGTATCTGTTGGAGTTGATGGGGGACACATATCTGATATTCTTCAAGGTATTGAGGTACACCTTCTGTCATGTGTGCCCCCCATTAAATATTACTTATTCCAGAGTTAGGTTAGGGTTAGATTGTGTCTGTTGGAATTAATGTGGGGGCATACATCTGATATTGTTCAGGGTGCTGAGGTATACTTTCTGTCATGTGTGCCCCCCATTAAACATTATTTGTATCTAAGTTAGGGTAAGAGATAGCTGTTTGAGTTAGTGTTACAATGACATTTGTGATTTAGGGTATGAATACTACTAAGGACTGATGCATGCACGAGGGCCCTGCACTCCCAAAAATAAATATGGATACTACTAGGGACTAATGCATGGATAGCAGTGCAGGGCCCAGATGTCCTTGCACTCCCACACATAAATATGCAGAGTAGTATGGAGTGATTCAGGTCCTGCGCTCCCACAGAGAAATAAGGATACAATTACAATCTTTTTTAAAAATTATGGAGGGTTCAGATCTCAGGGCCCTCCTGGCACTGTGCTCCCACAAACAAATAAGCCTTTGATTATATTTACTAAAAAATTAAGGAAATTCTGTGCAAAAAAATCTTTGTTAATGCATAATTAGGGTTCCTTGTGAATATACTTTCTCAAAAAGCAGGGAAATTCTCAGCAAAAACCTTTGTTAATGGACCATTAGGGTTCAGTGTCAAAAGTAGGGAAATGACATCTTAGGATCCCCAACCCTAAGACCCCACCCCCACCCTCAGTTTCCAACCCTAACACCCCACCCCCACCCTGCATGCAGGAACAGGTGTAAGGGGTGTGCCTAGGGGTTACAAACCCTAATGCTCACCCCATTCTTTTATTGCATACCCATCTTAGCTTATTTACTCTTGGAATGGGGTGAGCATTTGGGTTTGCAAGACATCCATTTTCCTTGAACACAGGTTCTCTGTGACCAATACTTTTGAATCCACTGAAAGTTCATTCAGATTTTCACTAACTGAGCAGCACAGGGGAGTTCATTGTGGATGTGATTGAGCTGTGGGCACAAGTAAAAGACCTAGCCTCAATGCATCAGTGGTCAGTCACTCATGTGGTTATGGAACAGGGAGAGGTGAATATGCATGTGTCTGTTCCTTGTTTAGAGAAACTCAAAGAGAAGATCACGCAAGCCTCCTTTAAGATCAAGAGTGAGAAATGAAGGTACAGAATGTATTCTGCCAGATTGTGGCACAATTTTCTCATAGCTGTCACTGTATGCCTGATTTTCAAGGCGTGCTCTACTAGTTGTAAGTTGTCCACGGCTGAAGTAGATCACCTATTAAGAAACTGCATGAAGCAGTATGCCCATGGTGTTAGCAGACATTCCTCTGAAGTGCAATACCTTACATGTTCACACAGGTGTGGATAGTTGATGAGCAGGCTGCAAATTTGCTATACATGAGTATGTGCCATCTGGACCTGTCTGTGGACCCTACCATATTCTACTCCCACATAGCAAGTTTTCATTGTTCTGGTCTTTCATTTCTGCTGTCCTGACCATTGATGGATGTACATAGTAATACCTGCGTGATGACCAAACAGTTATAACTGTGTTCTCAGAATTACAGTAACTGACAGCCTGATAGTCAGCTACACTCCTTGGTGTAATGAGATATCTATCACCTACCTAAGTGCATAACTGTGACCTTATTCATTGGTTGTCTGGACAGAGATTCACAGTGTACATTAAGTGTTGTGGTTGGCAAACTTCCACTGGCATTACCTTATCGGCTTCAAAACTGACCTGTGGCTAAATAGTTAGTGGCAGCACATGTAGCTTTTTTCTACAGCATATATAAATGCTGGACAACAGTATCAAACTGGTCCATCATAGTATTCCAGCACTAAGCACAAACATCCACATGCACACACATCTGGTAACAGTATGTTTCATAATCAGTAAGGGTACCATCTCCCTTCATACACTGAGAAACAGCTTGCTTGTCTGCATGCTGCACACAACTGTTACAACTGTAGGTAATGAAATTAACATTCTTTTATTCTTCATCCTTTCTTTTTAAGCAATTTTTCAATGTGAGGACAGATACAGGCTGGGAAGATTGACCATACAACTCATACAAAGTCACCACGGAGTTCTTTTCATCCCACTTTGGGACTTTGACACAGAAAGCCATCAATGTCACTGGTGTGTTTGCATATATTGCAGAAAAATGCCTACTCTTATTGAGAAACTTTGTTGCGGCAAGCAACCTGAGCATTGCATCAGTTGAACAGTTACAATGTGTTTGATCTGCCTGCATGAGACAGTTCTCACAGTCACAGGAGCATACTGTAATGATCATTTTGGTCTGCTCAGCCATGTAGTGGAAAACCATAATAAAGAGAGTCAATATATAGCCTATAGACAGTTTGTTTTTCGGCAGCATGATCACCTTGGAGCCGGCAGTTGGAGGGTCATTTCTTCATGCTGTGTGTGACCAATTAGGGATTGTTTCACTGATCTCCATGGCAACTACGTGGGATTCATGCCACATGCATTGGGTTAAAACATCAATATTTATGTCACCTTGTGTTGGATTTCACATTATACAGTTAATGTTAGTTGTTACAATTGTTGTTATAATTTATAAATGTATGGTGTGACTTGTCAGTAACCAGCTGTGGCTGCTCTAAATATCCGGATCATTTTCATAAAGTGTGACATCCTCATGTCACTATAAAATATTTTTGTTGCCGTATTGGTCCTTGCAACAAAAGATCCAGAGAAAAAGATGATTTAATGCCAATTAATGGATCAACATAAATGTTACAAAAGAAAACTGGTGTTTAAGCTTTCAGACTACACACAGTCCTTCATCAGAAGCTAATGCCAGTTGTTTTGGAAGAATACATTCTATTCCCAAGCGTGTACCACCAGTGAATGCCTGGAACACTGGTTGCTTTTTTAATCTAAGCGTTATGTACTGTACTGTTTGTTTGCTGTGATGTATTGCTCTCTTGACAAGGTGCCTTTGTAAATGAGTCTATGACTCAAAGGTCTGTAAACTGATGATCTAATAATAATAAATAATAAAATAAAGACCAGATCATACATAAAAAAACAAAAACTAAAAGTTGTAAAAAATCCCATTGGCCAAAAATTTTAATTTAAAAGTCAACTTAAAACCATACAGAGAACACAGGCAGACTATCATGGAAAGGAAAGGCATTTCAAGGTTAAATGTCACAGACTAAATAACTCCCTTCTTGAAAGAACTCATAAAACAGGCAGGGTCCCATCCAAAGGGAAAGTATTTCTAGGTCAAGGTTGCAGAATGAATAACTCTTAATCTGAGAGAAACCACAGAACACACCTAATTCAATTACGATCTTGCCTGTGTGTGTTAGTGCATACTTTTAAAAAAACTTTGATTTTAAACTCCAAGTTAGAATTGGCTAAGAAATCATAGTATATAATGTTAAAAAGTCTTCTAAATAAGAATTTACATTTGTGTATGGTAATTAGTGGGTTTAAAGATAAGCTGCCCTTGTGTGAACAATAAATATTCACAAGCTGTTTCAGACTTTCATACAGTGTTAGCACTATCAGTAGATGCATGTCCTCAGCCCTATGCTCAACAAGTCAATATTATTCACAATTATTAAAACCCATACTACTCAACCATGATCCATCTGCAGTTTTGTACCAAATGGCAAGTGTTTGTGCCCAATTAAAAATTAAACCTAACAAAGACTCCCTAGTAAGTCAAATCCCTAAGGCTCCTCTGGCCAGGGGGAAAGTCTTTTCTTTGAGAAACTTGATCTATCAGTATCATGTTGGTAAATGATATTCTAATCCCAGCCTATGAAGAAAGGAGTGGCAGCCAGAATAGAAAGTAAATTCATGAAAAATGAGGCCAAATCCACATTTGAACCATACACAGACCTCAGCACTACATTAGTTAATCCCAATTTCCATTGGAGAAATATGAACCTACCATCTTATTCCCAGTATTCTTTCTCCAAACAAAATGGAATCCACCTAGTGATGAGTATGGCAACTCCTCCTCTCTTAGTACTAAACCCCACCCCATAAGCTTGACCAACCTATTCCCATCGAAAGAGGTTAACATTGTCTCTTTTAAGATGGGTTTCCTTCAAATAAGCAATCTCAGTTTATAGTTTCTTGAGATGATGCAGAACTATGTAACATTGATTTTTGTCTTGCCCCCCTTTAATATTTCAGTTAACAATTTTATAATTAAAGACATAACAAGAGATAGAAAAGAAAAAAGAATTGTCATATTGAAATCTCTCATATCTTTCTGATAAACTGATCCAGATCCCTCCTTTTGAGCTCCTATAACCCCTTACCATATAAATCCCTATTCACTAGATATAACAATACAAAACACATCAACATATACCCAAAAAGTGCCCCCAGTACTAATGGCCATAACCTCCAAATAAACACAGGTCCATGATGAAGTGTCTCCATTCACCAGCCTACCCCCTCCCTGCCCCCCACCTTAACACAATATATCTAACAAAGCGTAGGCTAAGTTGAAAACTAAGTACATCTGTAAACAACATTTCAGATCTTGCCAAATAGGGCTTAAAACCCCTAATGAACTGCGTCATGAGTCTAAAATAAGATACAGAAACCATCCTGTTAGGTGACTTTAATGTCAATTGACTCTAGTCAGGTGCCAGAAGCCATAGGGATGAGTTAACAGGCCTGAACTTTACCCAGTTAATAACAACTCCAACCAGGATAAACTATAAGACTGAGACTAGCACAATCCTGGACTGGATCCTAACGAATCATCCAACACATATCTCCCATTCTAAAGTATTGCCCGACACTATCAGTGATCACTTTCTTACCACGTGTTATTGGTCTAACAAATTTATCAAGCCCCTGCCCAAACAATCTCAAGTAGAGTGCTCTTCCATGGCCAACTGCTGCCACTAAAATCTCTCCTCTGACAACAAGACTGGTCTTACATTGAAACCGCACCTGATATTCACTCAGCTCTACAATACTTCATTGAATGTTTCAGTGTAGCCTGTGACATCCACACCCCTTTTAGGACATGTAGGATCAGGGGACTTGATAATTCCTGGATCTCTTTTAGCGTTCTGACTCAAATGAAAGATCATAACCACCTCTGGCTTAGGACCAGGACCTCTGGCAGTCAACCTAAAATACAGGCCTATAAGATGGCTAGGAACGCATGTACTAAGGCCATCTGTGAGCACAGCACATGTTACTATAAGGACATCCATGCCAAGACCTGGGTAGATGGGAAACAATTCTGGGAAAACCTCTCAGAGATCACTAGGAAAGCATCCAAACAGACTCCATCTGTGTTAAATGTTGATGGGTCTATCACCCATGACCCTGTGTTAATTGCCAACACATTTCATTCATCCTTCACAAACCTTAGCCAAACTCTGCCCCAAAATTTCTTTGAACTGCCCAACACAGCTACTACATCCACCAAATCAAAAGAGGTATTTACCCACCCATGTTTCTACTTCAAAGCTGTCTCAGAAAGAGAGACCAAGACATACCTACATAAAGTTCTAGGAGGAACTAGGACAAGCAGTGATTCCCTCGACCTAAAACTTCTTACCCTAACTCTAGATGAAGTCCTATCCCCACGTCTCCAAGCTTCTCAATCACTCCTTCATACTTTCACAATTCCCCCAGATCTGGAAATCTGCTCTGGTTACACCAGTTTTTAAGAGTGGGGACAGATTACTACTTGAGAATTATAGGCCAATATCTATTCTGTCCCCATTGTCCAAAGCACTTAAAAGGATTTTTGCTGACCAGTTTGTGGAGTACCTGGAAAAATACAACCTACAATGTGTCTGACAACATGGTTTTCAGAAAGGGCACAGCACATCTATGGCCCTACTGGAATTCACAGGTATCATTCACCATACTCTTGATCAGGGTCAACTTGTTGATGCAACCTTTATTGACCTGTCTAAAGCATTTGACTCAGTCAATCACCATTTGCTGACACATCAACTTGCTGGGCTTGGTATATCTTCAGAAGCCTTAAAGTGGTTCACCAGCTATCTAACAAACCACATACAACAGGTGGGAATAGGGTCTGCCCTTTCTGCTAAACTTCCTGTTTGCTCTGAAATTCCTCAAGGATCAATACTGGGACCCCTTCTATTTAGCAACTTCCTCAATAATCTTTTGGCATCCTGTTCTGAACAAGTACTCCTCTGCATGGATGATGCAGTCATTTTCTCAAATACTGCTGACCCTACCCACCTTCAGGCCCAACTTCAGAAAAGTTTTACTGAAGCTGAGTCCTCGTTCATCTCTCATAAGTTGGTGCTTAATTGCAAAAAAACAAAGGTCATGCTCTTCCATAGTACCGACAGCAAGCACAAAGCCAAACAATTTGTGATTAAAAACAGTGCAGGTGTTGTCCTTGATCAGACCCAATCTTTTAAATACCTAGGAGTTGCTCTGGATAGTACGCTGTCCTACTCCAACCATGTTGAGAATGTTGCCAAGGTAGTTAACATTTGCCTAGGCTTTGTACACTGGCATAAACACTGCCTTACTACCGAAGCCCTCAGATTGGCTATCCAAAGTTCAATTGTGTCTATTTTTGACTATGGTTTGGTCATTTGTGGTTCCACCACAGACACAACCCTACATCAGCTCACCACAGCTCTGAATAAGGCATGCCATCTACTAACTGGTATAGCATATTGTACTCACACTTGTGACCTTTACAGACAAGCAAACTGGCTACAACTCCAGGCTCGCATTGAATATCAAGCCTGCCTTCTGGCTAAAAAGGCAGATCTTGGTCTCCTACCTCCAGGTTCCCTTCAGCTTTTCAGTCCTTTCCAGGGCACTCGTGAGACAAACTTTTACTGTCCCTCACTGTTGAACCTCAATCCAACAGCGATCCATTGCAGTTAGAGCTGCTAATTTGTTTAATTCCCTTCCTCCTGAGATTGTGACGACTGCAACCTTGGGACCATTTAAGTGGAAGCTGTGTTAATTCCTAGTTTCCAGAGCGTCTTGTGACTGCTATACCTAATCTCTGCTGACAGCTAAATGCACTGGGACCTCCCTGTTTTACCATTTTCCCCTGTACAGCACTATCCTGTTGCTGTGCTATTCCACTCATAACACTTCCTCCTTTATCCCTTTCCCATTCCTGCCCTCTTTTCATCCTACCTCATCCCCCCTTCCTTTACCCCTCCACTCCCACTTCTCCCATCTCTCCTCTGTTTTCTCACCTTGTTCTCTCCCTCTACCCTCCATCCCTGTGGGTCTTTCCTGCTTAAGCTTCATTGTGGAATCCCCCTCCTTGCTCTTATTTTGCTCCTTCCACCCCCCAATTCACCCCCTGTACTTCTCTCCTTGTTATCACTTTCACCCCTCTTCAAACAAGGCCACTGGCTGCACATGACACAATATTTATCTTGCCATATTGTTCTTTTGTTTATGTAATTAATTTCCTCATGTTGTACTACTTACTGAAACCATTGTAATTTGCTATTCTTGTGGCTTGACGTGGAACCTCTGTAAAAGAGCCCTTGGCTCAAAGGTCTTTCTGATTTGTTAAATAAATAAAAAATTAATAAAGTAAAGAGAAAATTGCAATTAATATTGACAACTAGGGGTGTACAAAAAAAAAAACTTTCACCTGTGGAATTGACGTGAAAGTTAGACTTTCACTTCTGTGAAAGTGCAGAAATCCATTTCCGAACTTTCACAGAATTTCCAACTTCCCCTGCAAGGCTGCCTGAGTGCCTGATAATTTTAAAAATAATTGAATTCCCTATCCCTGGTGGCTAGTGGTCCCTCCCATCACCCGATTACACACCCGGCCAGTCCAGGGTAACACACCCTTAGCTCATTTAGTAACCCTATCCTGATCCCCCGCTGACCACTGTATATAGTAACCAAGTTACTATTAAAATAAATTCTCCCTGGTGGTCTAGTGACCCTCCCTCCATTTCCCCAATCCCTGAATTAAAGTTAGTATCCCTGGTGGTCTAATGTACCCCTACCCCTGGCTTGGAGGCAAAGTCCCCGCATCTTAAATCCGAGAGTGGGCCACTGTCACAGCCCTCCTCTCTCCTCCACGGCCGGTAGCCCACTGAGCTATTAATGAGTGAATGTGTGCTTGTACAAGCACACACTCATTCATTAATAGCTCAGTGAGCTGCTGGCCATGGAGGAGAGAGGAGAGCTGTGCCAGTGGCCCAGTCTTGGGTTTGGGAAAGAAGTGGGACTTTGCCTCCAGGAGTGGGGGATACACTAGACTACCAAGGATATTGATTGTAATTCAAAGGATTGGGGGAAATGGAGGGAGGATTACTAGACCACCAGGGATAATTTTTTTTAAATAGTAATTTACTGTATATGGCGGTCAGTGGGGGCTCGGGATCGGGTTACTGAAAGGGCTAAGGGCATGTTGCCCTGGGCTGGCCGGGTGGGTAATCAAGTGGTGGGAGGGACCGCTAGTCACCAAGGATTACTTGTGAAGCTGTGCTTTTTTTTTTATATGGGGTGGATGATCAGGTGGTGGGAGGGACTGCTAGCCACCAGGGATTATGTGGGCACTGGCAGCTGGGCTTTTTCCTTTAAATGGGGCTGGTGATCTGGTGGTGGTAGGGACCACTTGCCACCAGGGATTACTTGGGAAGCTGTGCTTTTTTTTTAAATGGGGCAGGTGATCTGGTGGTGGAAGGGACTGCTAGCCACCAGGGATTACTTGGGCACTGGTAGCTGTGCTTTTTTTAAAATGGGATGGGTGATCAGGTGGCGAGAGGGACTGTTAGCCACCAGGGTTTTTAAATTTTAAATTCAGACAAGACTTGAGGGAGGGGGCAGCTCAGGACACCAGACAGAACTTTTTTCCCTTTTTTCTGCCTCCAGGTGAGTGGAAACAGGTGAAATTTTACCTGGGAACCTTAGGAAGTTTTCTCTTCCACAGCAGGTGGAAATTCGGAAACTTTCACAAAAGTTGTGAAATTTCACGGACGTTCCGCTGCAGCGGGAAAAACTACTTTCGCCCAGCAATACTGACAACCTATAATAGATAGGAACTCATTCTATAATGAGATACCAGTCTCTCATAACTAGTTATAAAAAGTGCCTCGAAAATGGCTGGTCTTTAGAAAAAAAAGGAACTACAAAAGGAGCAGTACAATATGTGGGTATTAGTCCAGGAGCCATGTGCATTTATCTATGCGTCAAGGTCCAAAAGGTTTAATGACTATTTCTTATGTAAAACCGTGTGTAGAATCCAGATTTACAACTCTTATTTGCTCAAAGTTGAACATTTTCTTGGAAAATGCACTTCTTTAGTGAAAAAATGAATTGTCTGTGAAAATTGTGTATATTTTAATCAATGGTTCCTTCTTTAATTTCAATTCTATAAGCTTTCATTGAAATACTACAGACATTGTAACAAATATCAACATATGTATTAAAGTCTTAATATTAATGTTATTATTTATTTTATTCTATATTTAACTTGAAATAATCAACTTTTTATGATGTTTTATGAACCTAAGTACAACAATCAATATTCTTGTTCACTGTTTTCATTATCTGACATGTTAAGCAAATCTGTCTCATCAATATCAACAACACAGTCACTGTTGTCATCTTCTTCATTTGGATTGTTTTCATATTCATTCATTTGTTCACTTAAGGCTGGTGGAACAACTTCACATGTGAACTACGTTGACTTGTATTTGCCATCCTCATAGGTCCAGCCATTGTCCTCTGACTTCAGTAGTGTCATTTCTGGTTTGCCTGAGTTTTTCCCATAACAATGAAATGTAATTTGCACAGCAGATGTGTTGTGTCAGAGTTGATTTGCATGGTGGCAGCGAGCTTGCATCTGCTTCTTTGATCTTTTCTAAGGGTGCGTCTTTATCACTAGGTCAATTCTTGACATTGAACATACTGTAGCGGGCTGTGTTGACACTCTTTACTTTCTGTCCATACAAGGTACACACAAAGCCCTCAATTGTATACTCAATTTCTTTTTGACAAGTGTGGACATCCCAGTTTTCCAAATGCCTGTGTGTACTCTGCATTCTTTTCCATAGTTGTTAGATGTTGCACCTTCACCTTTACTTTAATGCTGGTGAATAGTTGCACCCTGTCAGTGCATGGTAACCTGTTAGAGCTACACACACAGGTCTGCCTAACTCTGCTGACAAGTGGAATACATCTATGAATCTTCTTGTGTTATTCCCTGAATGGCCAACATTCATGTGCAGTATGAGATTATCATTTAAACTTGTATGATTTAGCAGAATGACCTGAATATCAGCATTGTCTGCCCTGACCACTGCATGCACATCTTCACCCTCATTTTGACTGCAAATGTAGTGCATGTGTTGCATGATTCTTGTGTCTGCTTCTATGTGTTTGCTTTATAGACCGTGCACATATGTCCGTCTTCCTCTCTGTATGCATAACAAGTTTCTCCTATTGCATCCATGAGCTTTTTATCACCCAGAACTTCACAGTAGACATCAGATTTCCATCCTGTTGCTAGAAAACCCTAAGAATGCCATCTTGAATGAAGATGAAGACAAGGATCCAGCAAAGTCTTTTGGTTGACTTTGGTCAGGACCAGTTATGAGACAGGAGAGTGGAGCGTTTCTATGCTTTCCTCTCTTCTCTTGTTCAAGACCTTTAATCAATGGTGACTTGTAACAGTCACTGACAAGGTGAACTTCATTTGTAGAAATATAGCAAACAAGAAACAGGATAGTTTTTGCCACACTATGGAATGCTGGTGGCAGGTTTGTAAGACTTCTGATCGAGAACACGGCATCAACCACAGTGGCATTTACAGCATCGGGGTGGCTACTTTAGAATCTGGTCTCAAATTTCTTCAGCAGTGTTGACTTCATTATTGTGTTCATTGATCCATCAATGTTTCCTAAGGAGAGGGGTACTGGCATTAGTGAGTAGGCAAACACCATCATAAGTTCAACAGTTGAAGTCGCAGATAGATATAGCAAGCATCCAAAGAGGTCTTGAGTTCCTTTCAACTTGACAATTTTCTTGTCCTTGTTCTTAAGCTTCACCTTCATTGCAACATGTGCAAAGTTCTTCAACTTGTGTCTTTTGATGGGTTCCTCGAACCTACTGCCTTTGGTAATGCATTCGTCTCTAAACACATGATACATCTGAGTACCTATCCCAGTAACCTAGAACACTGCGTTTGCTACCTCTTGTGATACTGCTTTTCCACTACCTATTAAATAAAAATTGCTGTCCTCAAATGCATCCCGGAATAGATTCATAGAGGAGTTTATTGTGTTCAACAGC
The DNA here is from genome assembly GCA_016271365.2 of Neoceratodus forsteri. Taxonomy (NCBI): domain Eukaryota; kingdom Metazoa; phylum Chordata; order Ceratodontiformes; family Ceratodontidae; genus Neoceratodus; species Neoceratodus forsteri. The sequence goes on along the minus strand of CM057455.1, from coordinate 1,114,156,519 downwards.
ATGTTTAGATCCTTTGAATATCATTTAACTCTAAAACTCTTTAGTTCTTGGCTGGCTTCTTCATGGCTGACAAGACCAACTTTTTCCATAAGACCTCCAACAATTTTACTTTGAACTGACCACAGAATGTTCCACCTCCTCCTTATGTTGATGTTCTGTGTCAAAGAAGAAATTTCAGTTAGTCTTGATGCAGCATCGACATTGTCTGTTCCAAGTTCAAATCTACAACTGCACGAGGGCTATTCATGCAGCTAAAAATCAGTATTATAAGGAAGTTCTCTCCCGGACCTGGAATGATGGCAGAAAATTTTGAACTAACCCTAAAGAGGTCACTGGGAGAGACCTCAGATCTGCGCCTACCATTCTTAACATTGATGGTGTACCCTCACTCTACCCCAAAGGTATTGCTAACACTTTTAATAATGCCTTCATGGACCTGAGTGGTGTCCTGCCACCTGGCTACTTCTCTCACCCTTCATAAGTGACTACTATGGGAAAGAGATTCAGCACCCTTCTCATCTCTTTTCTACTTCAAACCCCTCTCAGCCCATGAAGCCAGGAATTACCTACTCATGGTACTAGGAAAATCAAGATTTAGGGGTGACATCCTGGATCTTAAGTTTGTAGCCCTTACACTGAATGAAATTCTGTCACGTCTAGCACATATTATTAACATGTCACTTATTTACTCTCAGTTCCCTCAGAAATGGAAATCTGCCACTGTGACACCAGTTCATACGTCTGGGGATTGCACAATTACTGGGAACTACAGGCCTATCTCTATCCTGTTCCCACTTTTGAAAGCTCTTGATCATATGGTGGCTGACCAACTGGTTGAATACTTAGAAAAATATCAGCTACAATGCCCGAAACAACACTGGTTCTGAAATGGTCATAATACCACTACTGCCCTTCGGGAGTTCACAGGCTTTATTCACCACTCCTTAGATCAAGGACACCTGGTCGGTGCTGCTTTCATTGATTTAACCAAAGCTTTCAACACAGTGAATCATGCCCTCCTGGTCAAACAGCTTGCCACCATTGGCCTAGCTTGTGACAGCATAGCCTGGTTTGAAAGCTACCTGCACAATCATACTCAGCAGGTGAATATTGGTAACACCCTCTCGGATAGCACACCTGTCCTATCTGGAGTTCCTCAAGGTTCTATCTTGGGCCCTCTTTTATTTAGCATTTTCCTCAACAACTTTCCTTACTCCTGTCAGGATCACATCCTCTTATATGCTGACGATGTGATCTTGTTTACCAGTGACCTAGACCCTAAGGTTCTTGAATCCAAGCTAGAGTAATTTTGTAGTTGTAGAAAGATGGTTCCATAAGCACAAGTTAGTTATGAATTACAACAAGACTAACACTATGCTGTTCTCCAGTTCCCAAAATAGGCACAGAACTTACCCTCTTTCTATCAACAACAAAGAGAGCTCTCCCCTTAGCTAGTTCAGCTCTTTAAATATCTGGGAATTACAACTGATAGTATGATGACCTATGCCTATCACATTGACAACATTGTTAAGGCTGTTAACACTCGCATTGGGCTACTTTTTAGGCATAAGCATGTTTGACCCCCAGAGGCTCTTAACCTGGCCATTCATAGCTCTTTTGTCTCGTGTATTGATTATGGCTTACCAATCTATGAATCAGCTACTGAAACAACTCTTCACCGCATCATAGTTGCACTCAACAAAGCATGCCGGCTCCTTACCGGCTCAGCCCGTCTGTCCCATACTTGCGACATGTATGATCAAGCTTAATGGTTCCAATTTGAAGGTAGACTCATGTACCAAACATGTTTACTGTCCAAAAAAAGTTAGCTTAGGCAAAATTCCCCCTGGTGTGCAAAAGCTTATTACCCCCACCATCAACCGTCATTGCACCAGAAGCTCTACTAGCCAGATTTTTAATATACCCCGCTGTCGCACTTCTCTGGGACAAAGGTCCTTTGCCTACCATGCCCCACTATGGAGGAACTCTCTGCACCATGACATCACTTCAGCATCCACCTTGGGCTCTTTCATGGCTAAACTTAAGCAACAGTTAGTTGCTGATGCCAGTTGTGACTGCTTCCAATAACCTTCCTTCTTGTGACCAGCATGTATTCTAACCTTATGCTATCCTGACCTTAAGCATAACTGTTCTCAGCATGTAAATAACTGTTCTAAATTGCTAATCATTCTCCTTTCACATTTCCTCTTGATCCCTTCCACTCTTTCCCCTCATCCCTCTATGGCGTTCTTCCTCCCCCCTCCTCCCCCCGTTATATCGCCTGAGCTACCTTGCTCACTTAAAAAGGCTTTGTCCCATACCTATGGACCTCTGACAAGGCCCCTGTGTGTATGCCATCCCTTACCTTGTTGATTATTAGATATTAGGCTGAGTCTGTTCTCATTTTTCTGTAAAGGGTTGTTTCATAAGACCCCCCCCCCAACATGACCCTCTGAATTCCAGGTTTTAATCAGATATGCACCTTGGCATACATTGTACAATGTCACATGTATTGGAATTTCTCTGCTTATACACTCTTGTAATATTTTGTATAATTCTTTGTTTTGTTTGTTCTTCGTCTCATACTTTTCCAGTATATATTGTCATCTAAAGTGAAACCTATGAAATGAGCTTCTTTTCAAAAGTGTTATCCAAAATTTCAATAAATAAAAAATAAATAAAAGTCTACGTCATTTCTGCTAAACTCTCTCTTTGACCTTGCAATGGTTAATGTTCCATTCTCTAATTTTTTCCTTAGTCCAGGGTGGGTCTCATCCATGTTTAGCAAATTCATAAGCTGCAGAGTCATCCACTTGGCATAGTTGTGGTGCCCAGTTGCGAAGTAAAGAGGTATCATCTTCTTCAAGCTAGATACAAAGAGAGGCAAGTCATGTGTCCTGATGAAATGGTATAGGAGTTGGTACAACTCTACCAAACTGCAGTACTGTAGCCAAAATTGAGCAGTTGTACCATGATCACCATGGTGTGTGGAATCTGAGAATGCTTCATATGCTTCCATGAATGTCTTGAACTCAGCTGTATTCTGTAGGTCCACCATTGAGGAAGGTGATGTGTCATTAAGTAGGTGCTGCAGATGCTTTGAGATTGGAAACTGTGGCAAACCTTTATATTGTATAAAGCACTGGAAATGTTTAATTCTGAATGCCACTGATAGCATTGGATGACGCCTCTTTGCCAGATTGAAAAATGTTCCTTGAAGAAGTCCATTCAGGGATCCCAATGCCAATACACCACTTTCAACAAGAATGTGGTCTCCACCAGAACCATTCATGAGGTATCCAAGACCTTTGAAATATGCTAATTATATATGGAATGGTCCAAAACATATGAAAAGTCTATCATATTCCGAGGACTTTGTGGACTGAATTTGTAGCGCAGGTTTTACTATGGACAAGTCATAAGTAATAGGTATATAGTCCTCTGGCATTCATCCATAACCTTGATAGTATTATTCATGGTGTCTTGCACTACGTCAAGTCTTGTAGGAGGCTTTCCTATAGGGTCCATGTATGATATGATCTGCTGTGGCAGGTCATCTACAGAAACAAGAGCATTCCATCTGTGTCACATTGGAGTAGCATCTACACTTGCACAAGATACCATCCAGGCAACATCCCTTCTCTTAGCTTGCATGAGGTTTTTCAGTTCAGAGCTTTCTATCACCTTATATTGATATTGTCTTATTTTTGGTTTTTCAGATGTAAATGGTCGAATGTCTTTCTTGCCAATATCTAGCACTCTTTTCCTCTGAGACATTTGAATGCAGCTGGGTACAATGTCATGTTCCAGTCTTGCCACTGTCTGCAATATCTGCTTCTTTGCACTTGGCAAATAGTCTTCATCAAAATCTTTAGCCATTGTCTTTGATGTTCTGCGTCATTTGCTCTTTGATGTTAAAAATGGCCCTGCCTGGTCATGGGCATCAACTTCTGATCTTTGCTTATCTGTGTTTGCTTCTATTGTGTGCGTTTCATTTCTTGCTGGCACTTGGTCATCCATGTGTGCTGTTGTCATAGCTTCTTCAGACCTTTCTTTGAGTACAGCTGTCTCCTCAATACTGGATGGTATGTTTTGATATGCTAGACCCACATCGTCATGCAAAGTGTCATGAGCGTCATGTGGCTCTGCCATCTCATCATAATTGTCGAAAGCCAAAGCAGTGGGTAAACCTGGCTGTATGAGCAATCCATCTCCTGTAGCCATATTCTTCTCCATTATATTGGTTGTGACTGCAGTTTCAAATTGCTCCTTAACATCGTAGCTGACAGCAACCAAACATGTTCAAAGTAGTTAAAACTTTCTTACTGCCTGTCATGGATTTAATACCCATTCCGAACAAGAGGTGTTTTTGTGGTTTGATTATTCCCCTTGACACTGCAAACACTATGTCATCTGCAATAGATTGAATTAGCCTCTCCTGTTGTTCATTGCCCACTTCTGATGATCCCGTGAGTACAGTACGTAGGAATGTCTGTAGAATGTGTTGCAGTTTTACATTTTCTTCTATTAGTCTTCAACTTTAGCTTTGGTTTTATTATGAAGCTGTACCTTTAGGAGTTCCAACAACTGTTCTCTTATTTGTTGAGCTGCTTATGCTGCTTGTGATTCCCTCCAGTCAGCCTGTTTCTTAGCAGACCTGATGATTGTACCCACTTTTCTACTTTTGGTATCAAATATGATACCATCTTTGACGTGATCCACCAGTTTTGACTGCAAGCTCTGTGGATCATAATTTGTTGCACACCCACTACACTCCATAAGAATGTCCATGTACCTTTTGTGTAGAGATAGCAATGATTCTCCTTGCATTCCATTTACAAAGATGCACTGCACACACTTAACAAGACTGGAAAAGGCAACCTGGTGACTGTCAATCAACTGACTGTATTCACATTTTGTTCCTGTGCCCTTTATTTGTTCTGCCTTTTTTACATACTTGTTCTTACAGCTGTTGTGGTACTTCACTTCTTTGGCTATAAGATCAATACTACCTACCATTATATCCATTTGTCAATTGTCTATTTCTTTTGCTGTGTTTTTATGCTGTCTGCTGTCCCATAAGTTACACATGTTGTAGGATATTCAAAAGTCTCCTTTAACCCCTCAGGATTTCTTTTCTTGTATGATTTGCAAAACATGCTTTGATTTGGGAATATGTCTGATGTAGATGCTGCAGATTCATATAGAGCATTATGAACTTGGGTGTGAAGCAATTTTGCTGGATAACTCTTTACAGTGTCTTTTTTAAACTTTCATCAGTTGCAGGTTTACTGTAACTCTTGTATGCAGTGAAGTTCTTGTAGCAGATATAATGATACCTACAGCTGCTGGAGTAATGTTCAGGCAATTCAAGACACACCATATTGTACTTTGACAGTGTTTGACTAGAACTCCTTTCCTTTGCATCAACTACTTTCTCCCAGTGAGCAACATCAAAAGGTAATGGGTCTCCATGATCTGTGCTTACTCCTGGATCAGTTTGTAGGATGCATCACCTCTGCAGTTTGTGAGATGTCTTGCTAGGCATATCTGAAACATTAAATAAATTACATTAATAACAAAGTAAACCAAGTCTATTAAATAAATTAGATAAATTAAATAGATAACTAAGTTAACCGAGTCTATGACATAAATGTAAACTGTTTAGTTACTCTTAAGAAAGTGCATCTTCCAGGAAAATGTATAACTATGAATGAATAAGAGTTGTAAATCTGAATTCTATACACTTTTTTACATGAGAAACAATCATTACACCTTTCGGACCCAGACACATAGATAAATGCACCTGGCTCCTGCTCTATAAAAAGAGATTAAAACAAGCATTTGTCAATGCCAAATGTTGCTTGCTTGTATGTGCTGTTTAGATATTTGGAAGTGATAGTTTCATGCCTTCCTCCCAATATATCCACTGTGTTTTTCCATTCAGTATTCACAGAAGAGTGGGAGGGGCAAGGGCCACAGCAGTACAGCAGTTGCCAAAGGGGTGAAGAGGTGGGCAATAGTCCATTCAAAGGCAAAAGAGTCCTGCAGGAGTTCACTAAATTGAAGGGTGGACAAAGTGATGGAATCAGATGGCATACGCCCAAGGATATTAAGAGAACTGCGAAGGGAGATAGATAGTAGTACCTCTGGCAGCCATGTTCACTGAGTCATTCAACATGAATGAATTGGAGGAGGCCACATGTGGTCCCTCTACACAAGTCTGGCAGCAGGGAGGAGGTAGGGAACAATAGGCCATTCAGCCTCACCTCAGTAGTGGGGAAGATCATGGAGACATTGCTTAAAGAAAGGATAGTGGGGCATCTAGAAGCCATCAGAGCCCAGGACCATAGACAACATGGATTCACAGTGGGGACATCATGTCAGACAAATATGGTTGATTTATTTGACTGAATGACAAAGGAAGTGAATCAGGATGGGGCAGTGGACAATGCTTACCTTGATTTCAGCAAAGCCTTTGACACCATCCCATATAGGAGGCTGATAAACTAGCTGGGTAGGCTGTACATGGGGGAAAGGGTAGCAAACTGGGTTAGAAACTGGCTAACAGACAGGAGGCAGAGAGTGGTGGTAAATGGTGTGCAGTCTAGGGAGAGGGGTTGACCAGTGGGGTGCTGCAGGGATTGGTACTGGGGCCAGTCCTGTTCAATGTCTTCATTAGTAACATTGCAGAACGTCTGAAGGGAATTTTTTCACCAGATTTTCAACATAGCCATTTTAAGGCCTCTGCTCATGAACAGTGTCACTGTGATTTTCTTAATCTGTTCCAAACATTGATTGCGCACACTGAATGTGCCATTGTGCGCTACATGGGCAGAAACATGTTTTGGGTGAGATGTGAAAAATGACAGCTGTACTGCTCATAAGGAGGTGTGGTAAAATGGCAATGTTGAAAGTCTGGAGTAAAAATATTGAAAATTTGCGAACTTACGAGCGTGCATAGGATCAGCACAACAAATGCTCGTAAAACAGTCATTTTTGGGAATTTTTTCACCAAATTTTTAACATAGCCATTTTAACACTTGTGCTCATGAACAGTGTGACTGTGATTTTCTTAATCTGTCCCAAACATTGATTTCACACACCGACTGTGCCATTGTGCGCTACATGTGCGGAAACACATTTTGGCCGAGATGTGAAAAATGACAGCTGTACTGCTCATAAGGAGGTGTGGTAAATATAGAATAATGCATATGCAGGTGGTTGATATGGAGTTTTTTTACACACCCAAGATGTGTGAAAATATAAAAACCTCAAAAGCATAGCTCGAGAGGTTTTTATATTATTACACATCGAGGGTGTGTAAAAAAACTCCATGTTAACCACGCTTCATATGCTTTATTTTATATAATAACAAGCTATGGTCAATATCAGGTATGTTCAAATGAGGTGCTAAAGAAAAGAAAAACCTCTCCCATCACTCCATAAAACAAACAGCTCTCACATAACTCCATATGCAGCGTTTATTATTTCAGTACATATTTTACTAAGAGAGTAGTAAACAGAATGCAATGACATGTAAATTCGGTACCTTTTTTAATCTTCGTTTCAAGGTTGCATCTACCAGATGTCTCGGGATAGTTTCAATACAAGGGCAAAGGGCTAAGTTCACTAGACTGTGAAATATAAATCTACCAATAAGATCAGCAAGAGACAACTTACTGTTTTTAACAAATTAATGTACTACTCTTTAGTGAACTACATTTTTTTAACTAAAAATAACTTTTGACTTGTAGAAATCCTAGAGCGTTGCTTCCTCAGATCCGAGGTGAAAGGTCATCCAACCTGGTAATAGAGAATGGGATAGTGGTGATAGGGATAGTGGTGAAAGCATGTGTTTCAGAGAAACATTTTCTTGGTTTGTGATTGCAGTTTACAATGTTAGCTGTGGATTTTATTTTAGACTAACTGCCTTTGTGTTTTTGCTGTTATAGAAGTGTCTTGTGCTGCCTGTGAGCTGATTATTTTATGATTCTTGGTGTGAAGATGTACTCTAGAAGTCGTATCAACTCGCAGGTTGAGACAAGTTTTTTCGTATCAACCTGTGAGTTGATACGACTTTTGAACAAGCCTGAAAACGAGTTGATATTGACCATAACCAGTTATTATAATGGCAATGTTGAAAATCTGGAGTGAAAATATTGAAAATTCATGAACTTACAGTACGAGCGTGCATAGGATCAGCACAACAACTACTCATAAAACAGTAATTTTGGGGAATTTTTTCACCAAATTTTCAACGTAGCCATTTTAAGACCTCTGCTCATGAACAGTGTCACTGTGATTTTCTTAATCTGTCCCAAACATTGATTGCACATACCGACTGCACCATTTTGTGCTACATGCATGGAAACACATTTTGGGTGACATGTGAAAAATGACAGCTGTACTGCTCATAAGGAGGTGTGGTAAAATGGCAATGTTGAAAATCTGGAGTGAAAATGTTAAAAATTTAGAACTCATTTAGCGTGCGTCAGAACTACGCAATGCACGCTTGTAAAACAGTCATTTTTAGGAATTTTTTCACCAAATTTTCAACATAGCCATTTTAAGACCTCTGCTCATGAACAGTGTCACTGTGATTTTCTTAATGTGTCCCATACATTGATTTCACTCACCGACTGTGCCACTGTGCGCTACATGCGCAGAAACACATTTTGGGTGAGATGTGAAAAATGACAGCTGTACTGCTCATGAGAAAGTGTGGTAAAATGGCAATGTTGAAAATCCAGAGTGTCAATATTAAAAATTTGCAAACTTACGAGCTTGCATAGGAACTGTGCAAGGCACGCTCATAAAACAGTCATTTTAAGGGATGTTTTCACCAAATTTGCAACATAGGCTTTTTGAGAGCCCACTTTATGAACACTGGCACTGTTGTTTCATTAATCAGTCCCAAAAGGTGATTTCGCGCAGTGACCATGAAACATAGAAACATAGAAACAAGAATTTGATGGCAGATAAGGACCGCATGGCCCACACAGTCTGCCCATTTCTCTACCTAATGGATAAGCTGCAGATCCTAGTTAACCAGCAGCCTACTTCTTCCTTCCCCAACCCCCTAGAACTGCCTTATGACTGTCCCATGCATGCTTGAATTCCACCACTGTTTTTGACTCCACAACCTCCTCCGGAAGGCCGTTCCATGCATCCACAACCCTCTCTGTGAAAAAATACTTCCTTAAATTACCTCAGAGCCACCCTCCCATCTTCAAATTGTGCCCCTTCTTTGCACACCTCTTTTTTGAAAGATGCTACCTCTTGGACTTTGTTGATTCCCTTGAGGTACTTGAAAGTTTCTATCATGTCCCCCTCCCTCCTTTCCTCGAGGCTATACATATTAAGCTCCTTAAGTCTCTTTCATATGTCTTCCAGTGCAGACCCTGCATCATTTTAGTTGCCCTCCTCTGGACAGCTTCCATCCTGTCTATGTCTTTGCGGAGATTGGGTCTCCAGAACTGCACGCAGTACTCCAGATGGGGTCTGACCAGCTGTCTGTACAGAGGGATAATAACTTCCTGTTTTCTACTGGTGATGCCTCTCCCTATGCATCCCAGTATCCCCCCAGCCCTCCTTGCTGCCCTCTCACATTGCTTGCCCACCTTTAGGTCATCTGATATGACTATCCCCAGGTCCCTTTCCATTTTTGTTGTTGTTAGTATCTCACCCCCCATTGTGTACTCTTCCCCTGGGTTTTTGTTTCCCAGGTACATTACCTTGCACTTCTTAGCATTGAATCTAAGCTGCCATACATTTGACCATTCCTCTAACCTTGCCAAGTCCCTTCTCATCCTTTCCACCCCACCTTGTGCATCAACTCTGTTGCAGATCTTTGTGTCATCTGCAAAGAGACATACTTTTCCTTCCAGTCCCTCTGCAATGTCACTTATAAAGACATTGAAGAGGACCGGTCCTAATACTGAACCCTGCGGTACCCCACTAGTAACCCCCCTTTCTTCAGAGTGGACTCCATTTACTATTACTGTCTGTGTCCTATTCTCCAGCCAATTCTTTACCCAGGCTGTCATCTTGGGACCCACTCCCAGGTTGGCTAACTTGTATATTAATCTTTTGTTTGGGACTGTGTCAAATGCCTTGCTAAAGTCTAGGTAGGCCATGTCCACAGCCCCTCCCTGATCTACTACTTTGGTCACCCAGTCAAAGAAATCTATCAGATTCATCTGGCATGACCTTCCTGCTGTGAATCCATGCTGCCTTGGGTCCTGTGCCCCTCTGGCCTCTAGATACTCGACAATTCTTTCCTTCAGAAGTGATTCCATCATTTTCCCTACCACTGAGGTTAAACTAACAGGTCTGTAGTTTCCTGCTTCTGCCTTGCTCTCACTTTTGTGAAGGGGAATCACATCTGCCCTTCTCCAGTCCTCTGGTACCACCCCATCCTCCCATGATTTGTTAAAGAGAAATCACCCTTTGGGCCTGATTAATGCCATGACAGTGACAGAATTCATAAGAAGGGGTCCCAAAAACCCCATGTTGAAAATTTGGTGCCAAAATTCCAAAAAATGCTTGAGATATGCAGCAAAGTTGAAAAAACCCTATCTATCCCATTATACAGCTTACTGGCATTGCCTCAGTTCGCAGTCGGCTTTGAAGAGTGCAGATGTGTTTCCGGTCCACCAAAGATCATCGCACCACTGTCCAGAGGTAAGTATGGGGGGAAAGGGGTGTGGGGAGGCAGGGTGCACAGTGGGTGGGTGCGGGTTGTGGGGGGTCAGGGAGAAGTGCCGAGGGACAGTTTTTGTATTTGAAAGTTTATTTTTTTCAATAAGTTGATGAGGGACATATGCCACGCTGTGGTGGGCTCCCAGCATGGCAGCTGGAAGGCTGTTTTGGGGGGGCTAGAGCCGACGGGGGATTGGGCACCCCCATCGGCCATAACACATTTTGCCACACTGGGTTGGGCTCCCAGCATGGCAGCTGGATGCTTTGGGGGGCATGGAGCCAATGGGGGATTGTGCACCCCTGTCAGCCATAACACATTTTGCCACGCTGGGGTGGGCTTCCAGTGTGGCACCTGGAAGCTTTGGGAGAGGTGTGTGGAGCCGATGGGGGACCGGGCACCCCCATCGGCCACACAATGTGTGCCTGGGGGGAGGGGGAAGGTGCATGAGCATGCAGTATGCTTGTGTGCATGTGTGTGTGGAGGGGGAGCTCTGCTCACTGAAGCGGAGCTCTCCCTTTCAACTGTACAACCACTGCATTTTCAACTGCTGTCATAGACAGCTGCAGCAGTCATTGGGGAACTGGGGTCACACCTGCAAACACACTGACTGAATTGGAAGATGGGTGCCACACTTCCAAAAACTCATATGATGGCACTATGTTTCTTGCACATGCGTGCAAGCAACATCAAAATCCCATACTTCAACTAAACTGCTCCCATCAGGCTGCTAAAATTCGCCCATCATATAAAAGCAATCCTCAGCTAACAAATATGTCTGACTATTAACATTAACAAAACCTTACCTTTGCTTTCACTGAAAACAGGAAAAGAACATGGGTCATGGTTGGGATATCATGCTCAACAATAATGGTCTTATTAAATTACTACACATAATTCAGCAATATAAAAACTAAATCACTAATGTCTGGTGATTACAGCATACAGGTTCACCAAAGATGCCAATTCTAGTCCAATGTATTTCTACTGCAATCATACTAAGGCCCATCTCAGTCATTAGTATCAACTTGTGTAAAATATTCTCGGTAGTCACACAGAGATCCAACAGCTAAAGGTATACTCCTAACTGTAAAAGCATGACAGCTCTGGGGATTTCAATGCACTGTGGCAGTTGGTAATTGTCCTTAAATAGTTTTGGAGAAGGGAAACAAAATCACCAATATGTCCACTGCCCAGTCCACATTGTTTAGTAAGCAAGTCCATCAGCATTCTCAAATCCAGAGTGGCAGGAGTAGTTTTGCAATACTCTACCAAAGGTGTATAATGCAAACAAAAAGTCCTGAAAGGTAGATTGTACTAATATTGTATATATAGAAGGTCCAAAAGCTTGTATTGTTAATTAGCAGCTGGCAGATCAGACACCAGAGAGATATACACATCGAGCAGGATTGTCAGATGAGCTTCTTGAAGCTTTGCTGTCAGGTTACATAAAAGTCATAAGCTCCGATAACTGTGTATATTGAACTGTCTAGACATTGAAAAAGAAAGATTCACAGGAATCCAGTAACTTCTGTTGACAAGGTTATCAAGACTATCAAAGTGAGTCTGAAATCCAGCACAATCAACAAAGTTGGGGTGCTCATTGGAAGCTTGGTATTGAAGAATCCCAGTAACTACAAAGATGTATCTCAGGACACTGAAAAGTCAGCAGCCTTGTACACATTGGTCCCTTGCATTGACTCATGATTTTCTGTAGATTCTGTTAATGAGGTGAAACAAATCCTCCATATGACAGCTGTCTAGAGCCACAAAGTCCATCAAATAAGTTGGCTGTCATTCTTAAAATCCAATATGGTCGGAGCCATGCTGCAGCTCACAAATAAGGCAGCTCAACTCAGTCAGGAGCACCAAAAAGTGAATCGAACAAGAACTGTAGGTCGAGTAGGAATTTGTATCCTTCATTCGCTAAGCTGTCTAACAATCACTTTGAACAGTACTAAAAAGGCTGAATGAATCCTTCATACAACTGCTGCCTAAAACAACATAGCCCACCAAGCAAGTCGGCCAACAGTCTAAAATACAATGCAGTGGGAACCACACCACACCCTGCAAGTAAGGCAGCTCAATTCAATCAGGAGCACCAGAAAGTGAATCGAACAAAAATTGTAGGTCGATGTAGGAATTTGTATCCTTAATTCAGTAAGCTGTCTAAAAATCGCCTTGAACATTACTAAAAAGGCAGAAAAATCCTCCATACAATGGCTACCTAAAACAACATAGTCCACCAAACAAGTCAGCCAACAGTCTTAAATACAATGCAACAGGTGCTGCATCACAGCCAGCAGCAAAGGCAGCACATACTAATGAGGACCTCCAAAAAATGGATCAATCTAGAATTATGGATCAATGTGGGAACTTGCGTTGCTAGTAACCAGTCCTCTGTGCTTGCTGCTTAGTCTCTATGGATAGTGCAGTCAGGAGAAAATAAATCCTCCCAGTGGTGGCTGCCTAGGATTGCTTAGTCCACAACATGGACTGACCAACATTCTGAAATTCAATACAAGGAGAGTCACACCACAGCTCACTACCAAGACAGTGCAGTTCAATCAGCAGACCCTGAAAGTGAATCGGTCTAAAACTATGGACTGATGCAGGAATTTGCATTGTTACTCATCAGTCAGAGTGACAAGTTTCCAGAAATCAGTCAGATCAAGTCTATGAACAAGTCAGAGAATGGAGAGAGCACCTCCTTTTTAACTTGCTCAAAAGAATCAAATCTTCTCATAGTTCCTTATTAAGAAACTTGTAATTTAGCAGGGTACTGCATGCAAAAAGGAATGTGTGCCACAATGAGTTTAGAAACAAGGGGGTTATAAGCTGCCAACCTTTTCTGCACTGTTGGGGGAGATCTTGGGTGACCTTAATTTTCTTTCCTTCCTAGGTAACTTCTTGTAGAGCTTTAACATTGGTTCAAAGATACTGACAATCCAGGTAGCTCAGGAATTTAAATATGAATGGTTGAGGACCAGAGCCAGCTGATGGTATGGGGCAGAGGGTGCGAGAGACTCCTTTAGTAACATATGTCAGTCCATTGGGAAACAGGCCAGCCAGCCTGTCACACAGTTTCTGAACAAAGAGCAAGGCTTTAGAGCCCTCTGCTCCTTTTGGCAATCCAAGGACCACAACATTGTTTCTGCGATTGTGACCATCCAAATACTCTCATTTTTCTTCAAGGCATGCAGTTCTTCATCATAGGGCCACAATCGCTGGGTCAAGATGAGCACTCCAATCATCTATAGAGCTTATGAGGGTTTCATTGTCCATAACTCGCTGGGTTAGGGCCTCATTGGTAGTTCAGCAACTTTTCAACTCTTCTGTAATCAACTGTAATGATTCTTTTAAGGGGTTGATTTCCTGTAGCAATCTGTCTTCTGTTAGTGCTGTTGGGGTAGCAGCCAATTGAGGAGGAGCTGTGGCCTGTTGTGTAGACCACTTGGAGTTCTTGTCTCATTTCAGAGTTGGCATTGGAGTGTGGCGCATAGGAGCTTGCTTCATCTCCGCATCCATGTTTCAACAAAATTTTGTACACAGCTCATCCCAGATGTACTACCAAAGTGAGTAAATTCAATAAAAGTTATATATATATTGATTTATAAAGAAAATTGATTAAAATAAATGGATGTGAGGTACAGAAAGAGTAGCAGAGTGTGTTCTCCGGTGACAGTGCATCACATGACTCCCATCTCATGGACCTTCTGTTGGTAAGAGCACCAACACAACATGGTCACTGGCAACCCTGCTCCATCAATGACTATGCAGTAACAACCACCACCCCCTCATCCTTGCCACAACAAACTTGGCAACTAAGATCCAGGGCCATAACCCAGTCAGGAGCTGCCAGTAGTGGGACACAGTGACTACAAATGAAAGACAACATGGAAGAGGTGTACAATGTGCACAAACTTGATCTATCAACCTCTCACCATCCACAGCAACACCACACTGTGAACTGTGGTAAGTGTCCTATGAATGGATCAGTGCCACCCACCATATGAGTATAGGTTACAGTATCCCATCAATGCCTTCTTGCCACATCCATTTTGATACCTACATAGCAAACATAGACACATAATGAAAGATGCCAGATAAGGAGGGCTTGGCACACCCTGTCTGCCCATTTTAACTGCATACATTAATACTTTAGACCATACTTTTTGTCTTTAGACCATATTTCGTGTCCATATTTTCCTTCCCTTTCATGACCAGTAAGGTTACATTATGCCTATCCCATGTGATATTCAATCCCATTACAGTGTTTACACCATGTACCTGTGCAGGGAGGGAGTTCTATGCATGCACCACTCCTTCTATGAAGAAGTACTTCCTCATGTTTTCCACTCTTTCTCCTTTCCTCCAGGGTGTACATATTGTGTTCATGTACCCTGTCCACATATGGCTTCTGGTGCAGGCACATCACCATTTTAGTTGCCCTCCTCTAAATATGTTGTATGTGTAGACTTCACAGCCAGAATGGATGCAGGATTCATGGACCATCAGGTGCTAGGTGCACTCACACACATTTGGCCACCATGGATGATATCCTATGATTGCTTGGCTAGGTAGTCATGTCTCCCAATAGAGGCAAGGGGTCAAATCCCATTGTTGACACATCTTTCTTTGTTGATGGTAATATGGCAAACCCATTATGGTAACTGGTTGAGAATAAGCATTTTAGAACCAGTGGACATGGGTTGCAGTCCACCAACCTCCAGTGGCGTACTGCGTGACCATGACTGGAGCCCCTTGTGCACTTCTTAAAATAAGCATCTGGGCCTAGTGTTTAGTGACTGACTGAGTAAGAGAAAAAAAACTCAGTAATGATGATTCCTTGGTGTTACCTTTCATTTGATGTGGTGTCCCCCTGAACCCCTCAGCCCCCTGTGATACTCAGTTCTGCAGAGCTTAGAGTCTGCTTCCTCAACATGTTGCCCCCAAATGGACAGGGAGAACATGTGAGCATGGCTGTGGGAGCCTCAAGAGCCTGCAGTCAGCAGTGGAGAAGGGCAAGAGTGACTGCCATAAGTGCATTGGGATGTGCAGAAGACATCTCATACCACTGCCTGTCAAGGGAAGGGAAAATGCTGGTAGGAGGAGGTAACAAGAAGTATAATGTAGTTATGGCTAAAACTGAATCACAAGCCACAAGCCTGCTACCAGTCATTGGGGGTCATTTATTCATTTATCTACATTATGTACAGCGGGTGCAAGACAGGAGGAGAAAAGCAGATAAGCAGCCAGGGAGGGAGTAATGCATGAAAAACAATGTACCCCAATGCAAGACATCTGAGAAATAAAATTACAGACCTGGAGGTCATCATGGCAGAAGCTTGCCTGGATTTGGTGCCCATAACAGAGTCATGATGCACTGATAGCCATGACTGGGACATGGTCATAGCTTGCTTCTCTATGTTCAGGAAATATAGGGTTAGGAAGAGTAGAGGAGTGGTTGCGCTGTGTGTGATGGAGGGAATCATGGCCACAGAGACAGAGATTTACCATGAGGAAAAGGAAAGGATGAGGTGCTCTGGGTCATCCTGAAGACAAGCATTTGAGGCTACTATGCATACCAGGGTGGTGTAAAGACTTAAAGCATAGGGAGTGGAGTTGGATAAGGTACTTTGCAGGAATCTAGTTAAAGAATTGACTATGGATGGAGCAGTGCTGAACCTGCTGCTTACAAACATGGACAGCATTGCAAAAATCACAGTAGGCAGTCCCATAGATACCTGTGGTCACTGTATAGTCTGGGTTTGGAGAGGAAGAAGGACAGGGATGGGATCTAAAGTGATGAATTGGACATTGAATAATGAGGGTGGTGGCTATCAGCACCCACTGTAATAATGTCTACTGTGTGTGGCGCAACAACTTTGTACTCCCCTTTAATCTGTGAAACTAGAAGCATGTCACATTTTAACCTAGATCACTTTTTAACAACAATTAGTACTACTTATTGGAGCCCCATTCTTCTCCTCCCCACCTTAGACCAGGCCCTGGATTACTTCATCGCTACTTTTAAAGACATAGTCAATAAACATGCCACCCTAATGAAGCACAGATCCAAGGGCATCAAAGCTCCCTGGCCTTCTTAAGAAATCAGGTCTTTTATGAAGAAACGTGATGCTGCTTGGAAGTCCTTTAAACTCAGTCTACTTTGTTTTTTTTATTTATTCATTGGGATGTTTCACCAGGAAGACACACTGAGCAACAAGTCGCTCATCTCCTGGTGTGACCTGGGGGTAAGAGGTACAACAGGAATGACACATTAAACATTCAGGTTACAAGATCAACATTAACATACAGTTGTAAGGCAGGTGTTAAAAAAAATGTTGCAACAGTGTTGTGCATAACATGTAGAATGAGTGGATAATAATAAGTGCTGGGTTAATAAGTAAACACGGGCTTATGTGAAAAGAAAAGGGGGTGGGGTGAGGTGGGGGAAGGGGGGAGAGTCGTGTCCCTGAAGACCCCCTCAGGATGCGAGGAACCCTGCAATGGGACTGGGACTGGTGGGACCAGAGAGAAGGGGAGAAGACAGTGTCCCAGAAAGACCCCATTAGATTGGTGGGGGAAGGGAATAGATCAGAGATTCAAGCCCCTTGGGGGGGGGGGGGTAGGAGAGGGACCCATGGAGAGCATTCAGGGTCCTTTAAATTCTGTGAGAGATCAAGGGAGGCCAGTAAGGGGGAGCAATTTGGGAGATGGAGGGCTAGAGATTTTGGGGGGTGGGTGTGCACAGGGTAAAATGAAGGTAAGGGTAGAGGGGTAGGGTTTGTCCAGGCATTAGAGGAGGGAATTCGCGAGGGATATGGCAGAAGCAGCTAGGTGCAAGGTAATTATTGAGGGCAGAGCTCATGGAGTAGGTGGAGGATGAGTGCCAGATTTGAAGCGGGAGGGAATTCTAAATTTTTGGTATGCAGTGAGAGTAACCAAATTGGCCAATTTGGGTGGATCTGTGGAGGAAAACAAGGGTAAGGGAGTCAGTTGATCTAAGGGAATGGGAAGGTGTGGGTGTTATAAAGGAGGAGGTGAGGTAGGATTCTCTCTATCACACACAACGCAACCCCTCCTCTACTCCACCTTGCCCTGTTCTTACTGGCTATTTTATCATCAGCTGAGAAACCAATGCAAAAATAGGATCCAGGGTGCTAAGCATTCCTACTACCACTCCTTGCAAACTGATAACTTATGCAAGCCTAAAGAATTCTGGAGCCAAATAAATTCCTTGCTCAGAGGCAAAATGAGCCAATGTCCCAGCTCTGTTCTGTCCTGGGGTGACCTGCTTCAAGACCCTCCTTCTATTGCAAAAGAAATGAATCAGTTTTTCACTGACCTAGACAGGTATACAGTACATCTCACCTTGTGCCCACCCCTGAGTTACACATCCCTACTCAGTTCCATGATGCCCTTGGCACTCACCCTGACTTCCACCTAAAGCTCACAACCACAGGTGAAGTTTGAAAGTTATTATCAAAACTCAAAGTGGAGAGTTCCATTGGCCATGACACTCTAGAATGCAAATTCCTCAAACTTGGGGCTGCAGCACTGGTGGAACCTGTCTGCAGTCTCCTAAACAGGTCCTTCCTGTCTGGAGTCATGCCAAGCCTATGAAAAGTGGCTGTTGTGGTCCCCCTTCACAAAAGTGGTACACACGCTGTTGAAAACTATAGGCCTATCTCTATCTTGTGTCCCCTGGTTAAAATTCAAGAAAGAATTTTGTACAACCAGTTGCAGCCCTACCTAGGTATGCATCATCTCTTCACAGATTACTAGCATGGCTTTAGAAAGGGACATAGCACCATCACAGCCCTGGTCAAAGTGTCAGCAGATATCCTTAAAGCCAGCAATGAGGGCCTGGTGATTGGTGCTGTGTTCGTTGACCTGACCAAGGCCTTCAATCTCGTTAACCATCATCTTCTGCTTGGTAAATTGCATCAACTTGGCCTTCACTGCCTAGCTCTTACCTGGTTCAAGGATTATCTCATTGGTTGATTGCAAAGATTAAAATGGTCTGGATCTCACTCATCCCTCAGACCTATTGTACATGGCATGCCGGAGGGTTCAATGCTTGGCCCAATACTGTTCTCGCTTTTTATTAATAAACTCCCTAACTTCTGTGGTGGTGCTATAGTACAACTTTATGCAGATGATGCAATCTTATACCATTTGTTTGACAACATAGAGAAGCTTAACCAATGTCTCAACTCAGACTTCAATATGCTCGAAACTTGGTTCACAGCTAATCACCTAATCTTGAATACAGTAAAACAACAAAGCCATGTTATTCCACAATTCCTCCAGTAAAATAATCAGTCCACTCCAAATCTGCTCATTGTCTGGCGACATCATAGAAGTAGTTAAAACTTTTAAATATATTGGAATGCTCCTCAATGCCTCTTTTTCTCTAGAGCCACATGGATTACATCTTACTAAGGCAATAAACCAAAAACTAGGTCTCTTATACCATCTCCACCCCCTACTATCAGCTAGCACCTGTCAAAAAATTGCCTCCACTTCCTTTCTTCCTATTCTGTTATATGGAGCTCCACTCCTACTCTCAGCTCAGTCCTCATCCCTTACTCAGTTGTGTCAAATCTACCATAGGAGTGGACATTTTGTTCTAAGCACCAATCCCAGGCAACATCAATGTGACACCCTGGATTATCTACAACGGCCCAGCTATGACTCTAGACTACAGTACCTTACACTATGCTTTGTGTTCGAACTAGTTCATCTGTTTTGCCCACCATGCCTTAGCGGAATCTTGCATCGCAAAGCCTATGCTCGCCCTCTTAGGTGGTTCTATGTGATAATGGTGAGTGCCAAACAGTGACCCGCATTACCGAGAAGTCAGGGCAGTGAAAACAATTTCGCCACCCTGACAACCTTGGCGCATGGAGAAATGGCACCAGAGACTCAATGGATTTGCTTTCTGTAGGGGTGCTGCACCCCCAACCCCCCACATGGGGTTCTTCATCCCACAAATCCCCCCACTTAAGGATTCTCAACTCCAGGGGGGTGCAAGTCGGGGGGGTGAAAGCAAAAAAAACACAAGTTTTAGGACGGGTGCAACAAAAAATGATGTAGTGCCCAGACCCAGACCCAGAACCCCATGAACCACAAGTGGAGGCCAACCCCCGATGCCATGGCACAGCTTAGCAGTAGAGTGCAGAGCCACCCCCTACATCCCCTCCACCCCCTCCCAGGCCACACTCACCATGCTTGCTCCCCCCATACACATGTACATATAGCGACATCCTGTCACTAGAGTTGGCCCACCCCACCACATAGGTCGCCCTCCCTACTCCCTCACCTTTTGGGCTTTCGCCCACATTGCATCACCATTTTGGACAGCACCCTGATTCAGGCGCCTATGTCACAGGCTGCCCTCTTAGGTCAACTTCTCTACCATTATTAGTTGTCCTAAATCCTAAGCATCTATCAGGCAAACATTCATTTGCCTTCTCTGCCACCTCTGCCTGGAATTATCTTCCTCTTTTGTTACTCTCCTGCACCACCCTGACACTTCAAACAAGAGCTTAACTCATATCTCCTCAACCTCCCAAATATATCTGTTTCAGCTAATCTCTACCTTCTCTACCCATACACTGCTTGCACACACTTCTCCTGATGCCTTCTCTACCATATACTGCTTTCATGCATTTCTCCCATTGCTAAAATAGTGTGCAGTACATGTGTTTGTAAACATGGGTACAGTATTGTAAATATGTACATACCATTGTATTAAATTGTATTTATATTACTATCTGCTATGACTATGCTCAAGGTAATAGGTAAGGTTGCCTATTTGACTATTTTGAAGTATCTGTACAGCCCTCGTATGCACTGCTAATTTTTTGTATGCTGTAATTTGCTGATTCTGTCATTTTGTATTGTACGGTAATTGCCTCCCGGGTTGTCACTGAAAAAGAGACTGCATGGTCTCAGTGGGCCTACCCAGTTATCAAAATTCAAATAAATGAATAAATAATGGGAGCATGACAAGTGGCATTCTGCATGGCTCAATACTGGGGCCAGTCCTCTTCAGTGTTTCATAAGTGACATTGCAAAATAACTTGAAGGGAAAGATATCCTTTTTGTGGATGATACCACAATCTGTAATAGGGAGGACACTCAGGAGGGGTACAGAGAATGAGCAAGGATCTTGGGAAACTTGAGAAGTGGTGACGTACATGGCAGTTGGGTTCAGTGACAAAAAATGCAAATCATGCACCTAGGACATATGAACTCAGAAGCTGAGTATAGGATGGGGGGTTACTGACAGTCACTAAGCTGGACAGGGAGCTTAGGTTTATCATAACTGATAACCTCAGAGTGCAAGAGCACTGTGACAAATCAGTGGGTAGGGCTGGCCAGATGCTGGAGTACATACTGTAGGGAAGGGTATCTCCAGCAGAAGGTGAGAGGTGATGCTGATACTGTATTGCTTACTGGTAAGACAGTACCTGAAGTCTGAGTCAGGTTCTGGAGACTGTACCTCAAAATGACGATAGACAGGGTAGAGGAAGTCCAGAGTATGGCAACTACAGTGCTACAGGGCTTGAGAAAGAAGCTCTATGAAGAGAGACTGAGAAATCTCAATATGTACATCCTGGAAGAGATGACAGCAAAAGAGAATGTGGTAGAGACTTACATGTGTCTTACATGGGTGAATAGGGCACAGGAGGGGAATGTATTTTCAATGTGAAATAGCTTCAGGATGATGTGGGGGAGGAGTTTAAGAGACACGTGAGGAATTACAGCTTCAATGAAGGGGTAGCCGATCCCAATGGTGGCAACAGTTCAAATCCCACTTCCAACACATCCTTCTTTGTGGATGGTAGTATGGCAAACCAGTAACAGGCTGATAACAAGCATAATAGAGCCAGTTGATGTGTGTGTAATTCCAACAACCTCCAGTGGCATACTGCATGAGCCTGAACGGAGCCCTTTGGTCACTCCTGAAAAGAGGCACATGGGACTATTGTACAGTGACTGATTGACTAAGAAAAAAAATCAGCAACAATGATTCCTTGGTGTTAACTTTCATTTGGTTTGGTGTCCCCCTGAACCCCTCAGCCCCAGTAATACTCAGTTCTGTGGCATCTAGAGTCTGCTTCTGCACCATGCTGCTCCCAAAGGGACAGGGTGGAACATTCAGGCATGGCAGTGTCAGCCTCGAAAGTCTGCATTCAGCACTGGAGAAGGGCACGAGTGAATGCTGGGAGTGCATAAGGATGTGCAGAAGGAGTCTGATACCACTGCTTGTCAGGACTAGGGTAGGTAGGGAGAGGTAACAAGAAGTAAATGTCACCATGGATATAACTGAAACACAAGCCACAAGCCTGTTGCTAGTCATCAGGGGACATTTATTCTTTTATCTACATTGCTATCCTACTTCTTTGGTTAAGTGAAGGCTAAAAGAGCCTAAGTAAAATACAGTAGCACACCATGGAGAATGGCAGCGCTTCATGCAGACAGTTTTGCAACCTCCATGAATGGGGGGAGAATTAAGAGAGTGAACACCAGTCAGTTTATGAATAGCGCACTTTTCGTACCACCTTATCAACACAGACTGCACTAAAAATGAACACTTTCATTATTGGTTCAATATTCACTATCATGACCATAGTATTATTCATGAGCATAATATAAGTACAGAGCTATAATAATTACATATTGGTTGAAACACTTATTCAACTGTCTGGTGTCAGAAGATGGATAGTAATGTGTGAGGGGCTTTCAGTGGCATTGTGACATGGACAGTACTGACAGAGCACTCAGCAAAGTAAAGATTATAGACTCACACAAATAGAACAGAGGGTGAGTGATTGTTCCACTATACATAAGAGACTTGACTGGAATATGTGAAAGGGATCACACGGTAACACAATTGACTGGGCAAAGGATCATGTCATAGATGCTGGCAGCAGTGTGTGTGTGTGTGTGTGTGTGTGTGTGTGTGTGTGTTTCTGGTGTTTTGAGCAAACAACAGATTAAAACCCTTTACCGCTACATTTCAAGCAAAACATGCCACCCTCCCAAACACAAAAGGCAGACAGCAGATTCAGAGTTGATTATAAGCTGTAATTCCCTTGCTGTCAAGTGAGAGCCACCCCCTCTTTACCTCCATACTGCTTCAGTTGGACATGGCTACTGAGCAACACACTTGATGGGGTAAAGCTGTGTGCGTGTGTGTGTGTGTGTGTGTGTGTGCGCGTGCTCATGGGTGTGCACAGTTTTGAGAAACAGCAGATTAGAACCCTTTCTTTTAACCCAGTCAAATGAAATTCCCCCTCAGCATAAAGCAAAGCTTACATTGACAGTCTACTGTTAATTGGATTTGCACTCCCTCATGGCTGGTTGGGAACAGAATTACCGAATAATTTCATTTTGGGTGGAACAAGTTCTAGCCAATAAAGCAAAAAGCATGTTGTCAGGCAGTTGTATAGAATATGCAGTTTTGTGAGCTCGTAGGAGTCTGATTAATTGAGAAAATACATCAGGGATACTTCAGAGCAGTCAGCCACATAGCATTTAACAGACTGCTGGCTCTGAGCACACAGCTCTGAGAATGAGACACTGTGGTTGCTACTTCTGAACCCTTAGTGATAGAACAGTAGCTGCTCCTTCTGAGACACTAAACACAGCACTCAAGGGATGGTGAATACTAATTCTGAGAGACAAAACTGACAGGACATGAGGGACTTTGATGATCCATGACATTTCTAAATATCAGAAGTATGCAGAATACTGTTTTGTTTGAATGTATCAGAGAGTATTACTAACTCAGAAAGTCCCATCTCGTTGCTGCTAGCAGCAGCTGTTATAGTAGGACACTGGAAAATCAAGATCACTGATGCCGCTTATGCATGTCATGCATGCGTAACACCAGTAGAAAAAGGAGGGACTTGTGCTGGTGTCATGCTACAGAGAATGTTGTAGAATACCTTTGTGCTGCTGAAACATGGGATGTGAGACATGTTTGTAAACAAACATAGCAGGTAAAAAAATCATCATTATTAAAGACAAAAACAGACTTTGTAGAAAGAAAGAACAGCAGGTCAGTAGTCGGTAAGTTGAGAGCACTCACCGTTGGGCAAAAAATAAGGATTGATTTAAGCAGTTTTGCTGCTTTAATATATCGCTACAGTGAAAATATTTTATATAAAGAAAAATAAAATGTTTCAAATCAATATAAAAAATCATAATATGGTTCATAGCATTTGTAAAGTCCTGTCATTTTTAATGTATTATATCAACATGTACAGTATATGCATGTAGCAACACAGGAGAACTGTATTAAATTGCTCATTTCATACAGTTTTCAAAAACTAGCTTCAAGCATTATAAAATATTATTTAAGAGTATTTTTGAAAATGGTCGGAAGATACTACTGGTTGCTCTTCATAAAAATAAACACATTCTTTTCAAGGCTAGTGTTATCCTTCCATTTATAAACTGCTATAAGTTTAAGGTATAATATCGATACTGCCTGTCTTGCACTTTGAACATGTTCCTTGTACACAGTATTGGTGTTTTATACCTTTAAGATGTATGACATAAACTGGATTGTGATTTTTCACCCGACATGGCCCCAGACCAAGACCTGTGTGGCTGAAACACTGGGGCAGCAAGTTGTCATTCTCCACTTGCACAAATAAATGTTTGAAGTACAAATTTAGATTCCATTTTTTGTTTTCTGCAGTGGATACCTCTGAGTGCTGCCTTTCTGTTTTCTCTGTGTTGATTCTTGAGATACCTACAGTACCTGTGGCAGGCACCGAATCTATTGTTCAGGATGCACTACATCTTATTTTCCCTCACTATGTCTAGTACTGAAATTATATGTGTAGTAAAACTAAAAGAATTGACAATTAAAACTACTATATAACAACAATCTTGCACCACTTGCAGTTTATTTCCTTGATGTGTGACCAGTTCAATATGTTCAGGCAATTTTTCATTTGATCAAAGTCTCTTAGACAGTGCCATTGTTAGTGGTGATGGAAGATCATGGGCTAAGTATTCTTCTGATACATACCAAGTTTTATTTTCCAATCATTCTCATGTCCTGCAACTGTTCCTCCATTTATGTACTGATTTTTGTTGCAGTAAGAAATACTGTATTGTCCACATACAGGCCTACATGGCCATTTTGAATATTATTTCAGACTGAATTTATGAAAACCAATAAACAGTAGGAAATATAAGATAGATCCCTTGGATACACCCCTGTCTAACTCTGATGACTGTAGCAAATTTATGTATTTATTGATTTGAAAACATTTTACAGTAAAGGCATACTGAGCTGCAAACAGCTTGTTTCCAGATGTATCTTGGGTGAGGGGGATTCCATGTCAATACAACAATGTTGTAGTTGTTGACACCCCCGACACTGATGGGAAAAATGCTGACTATCAGTATTGTTCCCATAGGGAAGAAGTGTTTTTTTTGCAGAGGGGCTTGGCCCCCTGCACCCCCCATGTGGGGGGCTGTGCCACCTGCACCCCATCTCTAAATAACCAACTCTGAGTTGGAGTTGGTTCGGGGTGGGGGCACAATGTCGGGAATCACTACATTGGCAGACAGTGGACCACCACAGTGATCAGTCTCAACCTGGTGAGATTTGTCGCTGTGGTGGTGTTCGCTGTCAGAATGTCATTGTGGTGGGGTGATTCTGGGGAGGTTGGGGAGGAACAGAGCTACACTAAGAACAATAAAGACAAATATTATTAACAGAATGTCTTCACCCAGCAAAGTAGAATTTGAGTTATTGTTTAGTATATAGCGCCTTCCCTACATTGACAGTCTTGCTAATAGCAATGCATTATTGACCACAGTAAGTAAAAGGCTCTGGACAGGTCCAACAGGAAAAAGGAGAGTTGGGATGCATAGAAACTGGAATCAGCAGCTAGTGAAGAGAAGTGATTCTGACACTGTATATTCAAATGGCCCATCTTCAGCTGGGGATACTGTGTTAAGTTATGGAAACCACATTTGAAGATGAACAGGGACCAAGTGGAGGCAGATCAGAGGACTGGAGTCAGTATGAGCCAGGGACAGCAGGAAATAACTTATGAGGAGAGGTTGAATATCTAAACATGTTACATGCTGGAGGCAAGAAAGGAGAGAGGGGACATGATCAAAACACATAAATACTTCCATGAGGTAAAAAAGATAGACAGCAGGGGGCTGTTCATGCTGATTGAGGATGTAGTAGTTGTAGTAGTAGTAGTACAAATATTTTTTTTGACAGGATAAAACTGTTAGGGCAACCATGGCCCTATTTTCAAAGTTGTCCTGTGTTGAGGTATATAATGCATTAGTTACAATAGTGACAGTTTTAGTATAAACCAGCAAGAAGCATTGCATTGGCTGGCAGGATATAGACAGGGTGGAGGTGGTCCAGAGAAGGGTGACAAAGATGATGCTGTGCTTGCACCAAAAAAAAATGTGAGGAGAGATTAAAAGACCTCAATATTTACTTGCTAGAGGAGACAAGGGGTCAGAGTAACATGATAGAAACATTCAAGTACCTTGGGGCATAAACAAGGTGCAGGGGGGTGAAATCTTCCATTTTATTCAGAGTAGTACAAGAATAAGTGACCATGATATGAAATTAAAAGGAGGCAAGTTCAGGAAAAATGTGAGGATGTTTTTCTTCATGGAGAGGATGGTGGATGCATGGAATAACCTGCCACAGTAGGTGGTGTGAGCGATGACAGTGGAGGGATTTAAACATGCCTGGGATAGGCATAAGGCAACCTTAGAGGTGGGCAGGAGAGGCACAAAGTCATTAACCCCGGAAGGGCGAGAGGCTAGATTCAAGTGTAGGGCTTAGGGGCAGATTGGATGGGCCTAGCAGTTCTTATCTGCTGACAACTTGTATGTTTCTATGGCAGTATAGCCTAGAGGTTAGGGTAACAAGCAGAGAATGAGATTGCTACATCCAGCAGACCTGTCCTAGGTTTGATTACCACAAACTCCACTTTTATACTGTGTAATTATGAACAAGTCAGTTAACCTCCTCAGCACTCCTGGGATGGCCCTGAAAATGGGCACTTAGCTTGTTACTCAAAAATCTCTATGTAGAAGATAGATTCGCCCAGGGGCAAAAACAAATTATCAGATAAAGAATGGAAGGACTTTATTTATAAGGGAGATAGCTTCTGCTTCCAAGAAACTTGACATGGGGAAGAACCTTCAATACTTTTGAATGAGTACAAGCTTTATCATGTTCCTGGAAAGAAAACAAGTAAATATGGAATAAGAGCATGGGAGGGAGGGGGGGTCACAATTTATGTCAAAATCAGTGCATTTCATAACATTTCTAAACAGCAATTAACTCAGAATGTAATAATCCTCATGATTGCCACAAAAACTCTTAAAATAGTGTTAATAAATTTCTATATATTTTTCCAGTAGGCTCTATCTTCTACAGAGAGACAATCTGAGAAAATTAAAAAGGCAACACAGGACATTGGTTTAAAATGCCCAGATCTTTAGATTTTAGCACTTGGTGATGTTAGCACAAGGACTGGATCCTGTGATGGACTATTAGATTCACCAATTTGGGACCACATCAAGATTACCAACTGTTCATACACCAGGGCTATGTTAGATATAAAGGTTTACTGGCCAAGCAGAAAGAAAAGAATGTCTTCATGCTAACCTTCATGAAGCATGGCACTGGTTTACAGTGTTTGCTTCCTGCAGTGCATAATGAATTGCCTTAGTAGTGCTTCTCAATGCTGATTGAATAGTTAATATACATGGGGATTTTTTATTTGTTTTACCTAGGTTAACATCTTTACCATGTTTCTTATGATTATTCATTCTAAGAGTTGATGTATAATAGATAAAAAATACACAGCTTGCACAAGCAGGGTTGGTGGCTCAGTGAGTTAGATGGTTGCTTTTGGCAACAAAGGTTGTGGTTTTGATTCCTGCATAAGGATGTTTTATTTATTTTTTTTTCCAATTGAGAAGCATATTTTTTTTTAAAAGGAGGGATTATTTACTTCAGTCCCATTGATAAAGCACCTGACTCTGCTGCATGTTTTAGTGTTGACATATTCAGAAGGATGACTCAAGTTGACGTTTGCTTGAAAGGATAATCGGGCAGACAATCTTCAGATTCAGAAAGCAAGTGACAGTGACGTTCACTATAAGGAGTGAGCTTGTTACTGTACACATTGAGATTAATGCTGTTATCTGTTTGTCTGATTTCTACTATGGAACAGATCTTTTTCACACATACCTGGCAGACACTAAACCAATCAATAACTGTTGAGAGGAGGGTGATGCACAGAAGGATTCACTGACTCTCTGCAGCAAGTGCAATTGCTCCATAGGTGTGCGTGTGGGGCTTGATAAACATTAATGAGGGGCTGACAGGGTAAAATAGAGGTTTGCAATGTGGTGTGAGAGAGAATGGGAGCAGAATACATGAAAGAAACCCTGTTAACTCAGGTGTCTTAACGGAACGCATGCAAGTATTGGGTCATAAGGCAAACAGTATAAAGACATATAGGAGATGGTAAATACAACACCATCTCCTCACTGGTTGATGCAATCCATTAGACTTATTCTGACTCCATTTCTCTCGCTCACTCTCGCTCTCTCTCTCATCTCTATCACTGGCTGCATTCCCCACCCCATCCCAGAAAAGGCAAGACAAAATAAAAAAAATATGCCTCAAAACATTTTGACACTGTGTGGAATTTAAATAACTCCACAGATGTCAGGAAAATACAATCTTCACAGAGTGTGTACTGTACTTCTTCATTTTAAAATGGCACCTCCACTAACCTTTTTCTTTTTTTTCAACTGTGGATGCTTTGAGCTAATCAAGTGAATGAGGACCTGTTTATTAAGAACAGCAGGTGTCAAGCGAATAGATACTTAAAATGTGCCCCTGATGACATGTAGTTTATTGTACACTGTTTTACATCTGCTAGACTACTCTGCTTGCACTGACCACCCGAAATTGACATTCGCCTCAGTTGTCATTTGCATGCACACACACAGGGATGAGCACATAGGTGGTGCCAGAGTAATCATACACATGGGCATAGCGATAAGCTTCGGAGTCAGCAGTGTTCTATCTCTAATTAATGTCACTTGTACTGTGGATTCTGTGTTCCAAGCTGGTGGTGTTTTTTTCAAAACAGAAAACAGGTCTTTTCTGTGTGTGTGTGTGTGAAACTAACAAAACATGATACTAGATGAAAAAATATATACACTGAAGAAATAAACACAACACTCAAGGTATGGCAAAGATCTTTATTAAGCAGGACAGCTGGATGCCTGAAAAAAAAAAAATAACACAAATACAGTGAATACCTGCTCTTTAAGACTTTTGGCTAGGCAGATTTACTGTGTGTTGTTTTTCTTTTGTACACACTGGGATTGTTACTGTTTGTTGCTAACATTTTATTGCTTTATTTTTCTCTGATTCACATTGCTGTTGCTGGGTATACCTTCTGCTGCATTATTAAAATGTGTGCCTACAGGTGTGTGCTAACCGATTACTGCTATAATCTTCTGATTCAAATTGTCTTTTGCAAGGTATATCTTCTGTTACTGCTTTATTTTGCTCTGTAGCAAAGTGTTTATTACAGGGTATATCTTCTGTGAAATTATTACAGGTGGTGCTTAAATGTTTGTGATTTTTTATAATTAGGCTAAGCAAAATCACTGTTTGCCCCTATTTTATTTATTTATTTTTTGCTGAAAATGTTTTTTTTTTTTTGGTCTCAGAGGTGTTGCAGTCTCCTTCTCACATTGAAGACAGGGAGAGTGAGAAAGCAGCCACAGCTTCCTTGAATCAAGGAGGTTATTTTCTAGACTACACTGAACAGAATGATTACTTTTTGGACCTATGTAAGTAACTAGTATTGATTCTGTTTTAGGGGTGGACTTTTCTTAGTGTTAACTTTAATTTGCCAAGGAGGACCTGTAGCTGGGCGATATTTGCAGTCAGTTGTGACTAGACCTGTTACTTAGCCTTTGTGAAATAGGTGTCTGAAAGGAAGGAATGCACTCCCCAGGGTGGAGGGTAAGAGTTGTAGGTGATTGTTTCTGAACAGTATAGGTTTACTCCACCACCCTTCCCTCACCCCACCCACCACAAGCACATAACTTCCTTTATAGCAGGGGTTCTGATATCACTTCCTCAAAACTACTAGCAGCATACACCTGTTCATATCCTTAAAAGCACAGCACACTGAATGGGGGTAGAGACACTCACAAGCTTGCACAAACTAAAACAAGAACAAAAAAAAAGCATCTGTAACTGGAAGGGACACAGACATATGGGGAGTGGTGCAATGCACTGGCTGTGGAGCAGCAGTCTTCCGGGAGACATTCTGGAAACTGCACTGCTGCCCTATTTGCAGGCAGCTCTCTGGTCTGAGGGAGGAAGTTGTTCATCTCCATGCTGACCTGGCAAGGATTTGGGAACCCTGCTCCCCCACCCAGGCCACTGCCACTACCTCATAGGTTGCCAAGAAAGAGGAATGGTTGGACCACTGTGGGCTCAGGGAGGGTAAAGGTGGTGGAACAGAAGTTCATCTCTCCAGTTGTGCCTCTCCACAATTCATTCACCACTCTGGTGAAGCATGGTTCCTCTATGGAGGCACCTGCAGTGGAGACTAAAGAGGATGCTGGGAACTTCCACAATAGAGACCCACAGGAGGGTGGCCCAGGACCCCACAGGGGAAGGAAACAACTCCTGGTGGGGGACTCAATTTTTAGGGGGGTAGAACTTGGGGAGGGATGGGAAAGGGAGGTAAGGTGCCTGCCCAGTGCCAAAGCTTGGAGGGACAGGAAAAGAATCCTCAGGATCATGGCAGAAGTGGCAAGGAGGAGGGAGCTGGATGTCATTATCCACCTAGGGACAAATTGCCTGGCTGAGAATGGGATCAGAGCAGTGCAACAGGAGTTTGTGGAGTTGGGGAGGGGCCTTAGATAAGTAGCATACATGGTAATTTTCTTGGAAGTGCTACCTGTCTATGGCATGGATGAGGCTAGGGCACTCCACACCATGGGATTCAATGACTGGTTGAAAAGCAGGTGCAGAGCTTAGGGATTTGGCTTCATTGGGGATTGTAGCTCCACCTAGAGGGAGGCAGACCTATACAGGTGTGATGGTCTGCACCTATCCTGGAGGGGAACCAGGATCCTAGGTGATAGGTTTAAATGCTTAAGTGGCAAGTATTTAAACTAGCCAAGGGGGAGGCACTTAAGAGGAGAAGGGAAATCCTAGCCACCCCCAAAAAATCAGGGAAATTAGTGAGGTAAACACCAAAATAGAGCAGTCGATAGGGAGAAGGGCTGGGGTAAATGGAGAAAAAGACAAAGGCAGTAGGGACAGGAAAAGGGGCAAAAAGAAATAAAGCCATAAAAAATGGAGGGTAATGAGTACCAATGCCCATAGTCTAGGTAAAAAGCTCCCTGAAATGGTGGCCTTGATGGAAGAGGGATGCCTGGATATTGTGGCAGTCACAGAAACATGGTACACAGAGAACCATGACTGGGATGTCAATATACCAGGGTACACAATCTATAGGAGGGACAGGGAGGGAAGAAGAGGAGGAGGAGGAGTAGCTCTCTATGTAAGGGAAGGGATCAAAGCAACAGAATTAAATGGTAAACAAGGGAGGAGAGGAGGCACTGTGGGTCACCCTGGAGACTGGAAATGGCTCCACAATCCGCACAGGGGTTGTATACAGACCTCTGTCTCAGGAGGAGGAAATGGACAAGGAAATGATAGAAGGCATCCTTGGGATGGCAGAGAAAGAGGAAATATTTCTCATGGGGGATTGAATATGCCAGATGTTGACTGGAACACCTTTTCTACAGTCAGCATCCAAGAGCAGGGTCATTCTCAATGCCCTACAGGGGGCATGCCTCAGAGAGCTAGTTTTGGAACCCCCTCGGGAGAGAGCAATCTTACACCTGGTACTCTCAAATGGGGATGGAGAGAGGATCTCTGATCTTGAAGTGGGTAGCCATCTGGGAACAAGTGACCACCAAACATTGTGGTTCACAATAAACTTAGCTGTAGAGTCAAGCCACACAAAAGTGAAGTTACTGGACTTCAGGAGGCTGATTTTGTCAAAATGGGAGAGTGCCTCAGAAAAGCACTAGCAAGCAGGCAAGAAGGTGGGGTGGAGCAACAATGGGTAAACATCAAAACCACCATCACAGAGGCAACAAGTCTTTGTGTGAAGCAAATAAACAAATCAAAACAAAAGAAAAAAACACTATGGTTCTCAAAAGAAGTGGCGGGGAAGGTAAGGGAAAAAAGATAGTATTCAGGAAGTATAAGGAAACACAGAAGGAGTAGGACAGAGAACTATACCAGTTAAAGCAGAAGGAAGCGGGTAAGGTAGTCAGAATAGCAAAGGCCCACACTGAGGAAAAGATTGCCAACCTGTTTAAGAAGGGGGATAAAACCTTTTTTACGTACATTAGGGAGCAAAGACAGACTAAGGCAGGGATACTAAGGCTGAACAAAGAGGAAGGTGGTTGGGCAGAGAGTGACAGTGAAAAAGCAGGGATACTGAATGAATACTTCTCCTCAGTATTCACAATGGAAAAGCAGGGGGAAATACCTAATCCAGTCAATGGAAGCACTCTAGATAGGGTGGTTGATATTACTTCTTTCACTGAAGAAAGGGTTCTGAAAGAACTCTTAAAACTTAAGGTGGGTAAAGCAATGGGGACTGATGGGATTCACCCCAGGATTTTAAAAGAACTAAGGGAAGAACTAGTAACACCAATGACTTCCCTTTTTAATAAATCATGGGAGGATGGGGTGGTACCTAAGGACTGGAGGAAGGTGGATGTGATTCTTCTTCACAAAAGTGGGAGCAAGACAGAGGCAGGAAACTACAGACCTGTCAGTTTGACCTCAGTGGTAGGGAAAATGATGGAATCACTTCTGAAGGAAAGAATTGTTGAGTACCTAGAGGCCAGTGGGGCACAGGACCCAAGGCAGCATGGATTCACAGTGGGAAGGTCATGTCAGACAAATCTAATTGATTTATTTGACTGGGTGACCAAAGCAGTAGACCAGGGAGGGGCTGTGCACATGGCCTCCCTAGACTTTAGCAAGCATTTGACACAGTCCCGCACAAAAGATTAATAAACAAATTAGCCGGCCTGGGAGTGGGTCCTAGGGTGGTAGCATGGGTAAAACACTGGTTGGACAACAGGGCTCAGCGGGTAATAGTAAATGGAGTCCATAGTGAGGAAAGGAGGGTTACTAGTGGGGTACCACAGGGTTCAGTACTGGAGCCAGACCTTTTTAATGTCTTTATAAGTGACATTGCAGAGGGACTGGAAGGGAAAGTATGTCTCTTTGCAGATGACACAAAGATCTGCAAAAGGGCTGATACACAAGGTGGAGTGGAAAGGATGAAAAGGGACTTGGCAAAGGTGGAGGAATGGTCAAATGTATGGCAGCTTAGATTCAATGCAAAAAAGTGCAAAGTAATGCACCTGGGAAACAACAACCCAGGGGAAGTGTACACAATGGGGGGTGAGATACTGACAACAACAAAAATGGAAAGGGACCTGGGGGTAGTCATATCAGATGACCTAAAGGTGGGACAGCAATGTGAGAAGGCAGTAAGGAGGGCTGGGCGGATACTGGGATGCATCACCAATAGAAAACAGGAAGTTGTTGGCCCTCTGTACAGACAGTTGGTAAGACCACATACATCTGGAGTACTGTGTACAGTTCTGGAGATCCCATCTCTGCAAAGACATAGACAGGGTGGAGGCTGTCCAGGGGAGGGCAATCAAAATGATGCATGGTCTGCATCAGAAGACATATGAAGAAAGACTAAAGGAACTAAAGATGTATAGCCTCAAGGAAAGGAGGGAAAGGGGGGGACATGATAGAAACTTTAAAATACCTCAAGGGAATCAACAAAGTCCAAGAGGGTAGCATCTTTCAGAAAAAGAGATGTGCAAAAACAAGGGGGCACAATTTGAAGATAGAGGGGGAATGCCTCAGAGATAATGTGAGGAAGTATTTCTTCACAGAGAGAGTTGTGGACACATGGAACAGCCTTTCTGAGGAGGTCATAGGGTCAAAAACAGTGGGGGAATTCAAGAATGCATGGGACAGACATAAGGGAATTCTAGTGAGGGGAAGGAGGAAGTAGGCTGTTGGTTAACTAGGATCTGCAGCTTATCCGTTAGGAAGGGAAATGGGCAGACTAAGTGGGTCAAGCGGTCCTCATCTGCTGTCAAATTCTATGTTTCTGTGTTTCTAGGTGAGTAAAGCAGGTCTAAAATTAATCAAGATCTTAAAAGAATGCAATATGTATTGTCTTCATGGCAGCTTGCCTGGTGATAATACATGTAATTACATGCTTTTCAAACTAAATGCTTTCTTCCTTCTGGATTATGCATTCTGGACTGGCTCTATACTTACCTGGTATACACTTTCGATATTACCCAGAAAGGAGAGTGATAATTTTGGCATATTTCTACAGGGGTTTGTAAAGGAAAAAATGGCCGATAAGATACTTCCCCAACTGTAGCGTTGTGAAAAAATTACCATTAGTAAATTATCTATTGCAAATACTTAGAAAGGAGACGAACGGAGATGAGGCTGAAGGCGGAAGAATTTAATGATTATAAATAATAATCACAGCGAGAAATTACAAGTGGTACAACCTTCATTCTTCATTCTTCAAACGAACAGTGTATAGTGGCTTGCTTATATAGTGGAAGACAGTACTATCAGTTTCCTATGGAGTTCTATGATTGGTACAGACAAATATAAACTTTAACTTTTAAAAGGCAATTTTCCTTTTAGTTCTTGCCTGACAAGCAATTCTCTATTTAGTTCTTCGCATGACCTAATGTATGAGCTAGCTCTTGTATTGATACTACTATATAAGGATTATAATAATAGTATTAAGATCTTAGGAGGAAGAAATAGGTTTGCGCTTTAAGAATGTGCACACAGGCACTCTGGCCTGTCCTAATAATAAACACTATAGTCTGAAGGGATAATTTTGAACTCTCTTCCTGTATTTCTGTTTGTGCAGGCACTTAAGACACCTGTTTTCTACTACTCAAATGATTAGTACAGATATCAAAAGATTTGGAATATTACAACTTGTGATCTTAGTTAAACCTGTAGTTACAAGTTTTATATATAATTCAGCTTCATATATCAATATTTGTTACACAAACACCTTATGTTTTAGACCAAAATGAGGTTTGCCTGTAACATAGGGGCATACTTCTATAACCCTTGTTACAAGCCCCCCTTGGCCCTATGTTTCTTAATTATTATTTGTGCAACAGTGCAGCTCCTCAGAGCATGTACATCTCATTTCGTACCTTACGAATAGTAAGTCTTAAGCAACACAGGCCTATAATTACCAGGAACACTAAGACCACTTGCAACACAAGTAAAACTTTAAAAGACAGGACTCCTAAGGGTCCCCCTGTATAGCTATAAATCAAGTGCTCATTATCACTCTCACTGAGCAATTCATTTACAGCTGCTTGTGCCTTATGAGCAGTATTTTGTATTTGTATCAAATGAGTATCTTTCCGATTTAAAAGTGACTGCACGTTAAGAGATAGGAGAGGTATCACAGCTCCAAATGATGGCGCATACTTGTTAATATCATATGCTTGGTGTGGGGTATCAAATGTCACATTATAATTTTCATCCTCCAGGTTGGTAATAGGGAGCAACACCTGTCACCAATATATACGTTATGTTTGGGAATAATACAAAAGTTTGGGTTGTGTATAGTACACTTTTGTCCTTCATAAAATAAGATAGGTAAATTTGTAACAACACAGTATTGTTTAGTACTATTATAGGTTACAACTACTTGTGGGGTATACCATCGTTTTAACTGGATAGGGCACAAGGCAGTATTATTTTCAGCTTGACCCATGGGAATTTCCCCACAGATGGGTTGCGTTTGTGACATGACATCACACTGGCATATCCATTGACTATTTATTTCTTCACAGCAATGTAAGTTTGGCACTACCCAGGACCCATCATTATTGCGTACTAGGATCTCTGGGGGTGAAATTCGATATGCATAATACTGGCCTTGTAAATACCCTACAGAGTGTACTTTTATTATTTGGGAGTACACTTCCTTGTTATACTCAACTTGAGGTAGTCTTACCACGAGAGACACCCTCATGGTGTTACTAAGCGTACTGTTAGGACTAAACACTTGTGGTTTAACATATACTTTGGTTACCTTGCGAATCCACCACATAGGTGGGGCTCGAGTTTTAACACAAAAGTTATACACCTACTATCATTAACATTGACGCAATCTGGACAATACCACAATTTTAACTGTCATCAGAAATTTGGTTAAGCAATTGATTATTAGTAATCTCCTGTAACAATTGACTAACTTGAGTTAAAACATAAAGATCCATAAGCACTACACACTATAGCTGTATTCATGCTATTATTAAAAACTTCTTCATTATGTTCAACCACAACTTCATTAATTTTGTGCTCTACCTCTTTAAACAAACATCCACCTCATGTATATTGTACACAGATAAACGCTCTTCCATTGCTAAACCTTGCTGGCCTAATGTAGTAGTAGCAAGACCTTTCTCCAGTGTTAGTATTAAACTGGTCTTGGTATCCCTTAATGGCCTCAAGATCTGCCCTATTCCATAAGCTCATTCCTGATCCAAATCCAGCCAGATCTCCCCACAGATCTCGTTTCTTTCTAGTATTACTAACCCTTTCTTTACTAATGAGAGGGTCATTATGCTCCCTGTTTTGGCATGGAAGGCGCTAACATGTCAATTAACATGGTGGCATAAAACTTTGACACACCAGTGTCTGCAACAACACTGCTAACATTTATATTCCAAGCAGAAAAATCTAAGTTTATATGCACTCTGCTGTACTTACATTATTTACAGGTATTTGATCAATAGGTGTTGATGTAAGTCCACTCTCTGGCCCTTTTGTCACATTTGGGCATTCGGTTGGTGTTACAGTTAAATATATGGCATCTGAGACTGCAAAACGTAATGAGTTATTTACACCAGTATCGTTACAAACACTATTATCACCCCAAAGACAGTAGGACAGAGTTAACACATAAACACCATTGTCCTTTGGTGTGGCTCTGTTTATAACAAGAGACCCATTTTTCTGTTCCCAGTCCATGTAGCTTTGCGGTGATCCAGTCTTGAGCTCTGATGCACAGCTGGACCAGCTGTTAAAAATGTCCACACACCAGTCTGTAGATATGAAAGTACGGTTGTTTTTAGTCCAAGTGGCTTTCCATGCTCGTGTCGTGTAGGTGTTGGTATCAACAGGGTCCCAGTTCCAACTGATTAACAGTGTAATGGACTGTTCATACTCACACGTGACATTAGTCTGTTCCACATTAATGTATAGGCTGAGGATTATAGAAAATCTTATGGCTGTCACCAAGCCGATGATAATGATGCTTTGTGTCTTCATGGCTATAAACATCAAGTGTAGTATTTTAATTTTCAAACAGCTTTGTTTGACACTTTTTTACACTGATCAACATGTACCCAGAATTCTTGTTTCCTTCCTCCAGCCCCTTTCTTGCCATTTACTTTAACCACATATACTGTACTCTCACCTAACCGTTTGTACACTTGGTACGGTCCTAACCAATTAGCATCCTTCCAAGGATTTTTCTGTTCCCAATTTCGCACCATCACTACATCTCCCTCCTCTATAGGTAGCCCCCATCCTGCTACCGGCTGTCTACCTTGCTTATTGTGCTCATGTGCCACAGCCATGTTCCTGGCTGCAAAGGTTAAATATTTGTCTAGTTGATACTGTATTGCCTTTAAAAACTGCTCATGTTTAACCTTATCTTGTAGCTGAGCCTGGTGGGGTACATCCTGTGGGTGAACCAACCTCATTTTTCTTCCTGTCATCAAGTCATAAGGGGTTAATCCTGTACTAGCTTGGATTGTCCCTCTAATGGCCATCAAAATCCCCAGGAGGTGTGTAACCCAGTCCTTTCCTTCATCCAATACTGCCTTTGTAAGGGCATTTTTTAAGGTCCGATTCAATCTTTCCACCAACCCTGAGGCCTGAGGCCTATATGGTAAATGCAGTCGCTGTTGAACTCCCATTATCTTACACATTTCCTGCATCACTTGATTTACAAAATGAGTTCCTCTATCAGATTCTATGATATTAGAAATCCCCACTAGCACAAACTTAGTATAAAATTCGAGCTGTTGTTATAGCATTAGCACTCTTAACTGGAAATCTTCTACCCATTTTGAGAACATATCTATCACTACCAACATATACTTATATCCCCTTGCGGTGAGCAACGGCCCAACGTAATCAATTTTGTAATGTATCCCATGGTCCTTCTGCTAAAGGTAACGCTGTAGGGGTATTTTCTCGCTTGGGGTCCTGCTGAAGGCATATTAAGCATGTCTGTAATACTGATTGGACAGTTTTAGATATGTCAGGCCAGTAATATTTACCTTTAATAATTTGGCAGGTTTTATCTTGTCCTGGGTGTCCCGCCCACCGATGGTTTTCTAGTACAATATCCTTTTGTAAAGAGTTGGGCACTACCCACTTTGGGATTTTGTCTTCCCCCCTTTGATATAAAACATTATCTATTAATGTGAAGGTCCCATGGACCTTCGGATCCATTTGCACTTGTTTTATTTTCTCTTGTATCCACTGGTCCTGTTTTTGGAGCTCCTGTAAGTTAGGCAGAATATCCACCCTTTTAACCTCACTAACACTACTTAAGTCTTGTCTATCCTGTGGTCTGATGCCTTTCTAAGGATCCCCTTCCTTGGCAGCAATTTTAGCCCATTTGTCTGCTTTCTCATTTCCCCATTCCTCAAACATTCCGTACTTGCTGTTAGTATGAGCTTTTACTTTAACTAAAGCTATTCTCCCTGGGAGCTTCTCCCCTTCTTTAAAATTGCTTTTAAAAGCTGTCTGTGTCTTTACTGGTCCCCTGTAGCTGTTTTCATTTCCTTCTAGCCCATATAGGCAACCATGTGGTTAGTGAGCCTATAGCAAACTGTGAGTCAGTACAAATTGTACTGCGCCCGTGTGGACTGCCTTTATCACCTCATATATGGCTACCAGTTCTGCATTGAGACTAATCTCCTGGTGACAATTTAATGAGCAACACGCTGCTGATCTAGGGCCTCATTTCATCATCATCCCAGTATTAAAATACACAGCCGCCCCAGTATAGGCATTTCCTTTCCCAGTATCGTGATCCATCAACACACAACATTGTATGACCTTTGTCATCTCCATGTTTCTCTAAAGGGGACAAATATACTCCTGTTGCATGAGTTCCCCACAAACATGGAGTTCTCCTTGTAGTCAAAGTACTGCATCATGTGGGGCTTATTGAGTTTTTGTACTGTAACTTGTTTATCCTGTAGTGCTAGCCACTTTGCCTGCCTGCTATGGCTGACTCCCTTTGCCTTTCCTTCTACTAACAATTTAATGGGCATGTGAGTTGTTTGGATAATTATAGGACTAAATCAACTATTTCTTCCATGGGCTTGTACTGCCCATGCTATTGCCAATAATGTTTTTCACACTGGCTAAAACCTTGTTCCACTTTAGACAACTGTCGATTTAAGTATATTATTGGGACCAAATTATCAGCAGCTTTTTGTAATAGGACTGCTATTATAGCGTCATCTGTTATTACAAGCTTGTATTATAAATGGCTTTGCATGATCTGGGATGGCTAAAGCTGGAGCTTGCATTAGCAGCTTGCTAATTTCTTAAAACACTGCAACTCTTCCCTTCCCAAATTAGCTTGTCCTCTTTTTGTGGGTTGTCTCAAAATACTTGACGATACAACGTAGTGATCTCAGAATACCTTCAATATAATCTCTGCAAAAATTGGTCATTCCTAACAGTTTCCTAAGCCCTGTTACAGTTGTTGGTAAAGGTAACTTTTGTATAAAGGGTAGCCTTGCAGGGTCAACACGCCTACCCTTCTCTGACACTATGGTTCCTAAAATGTCACTTCTGGCCTAGCAATTTATACCTTCACTGGATTAATTTTAAGACCTCTTTTAGCTAGGGCTTTAAGCTTTCGGTCTAATAATTGGGCGTGCTCCACCATATTTCTGCTGCAACAACAAATCATCCACGTATTGAATTACTCATGTTCCACCTCCTCTTGGAGTACTTGTTGCACAGCGATGAAATAATGTTGGAGAGGAGTGAACCCTGTGGCAAATGAGTAAAGGTGTATTGTTGATTTTAAAAGTAAAGCAAACTTATACTGATCTTGTCGGCTGAGGGCAGGGACCAAAATCCGTTTGCCAAGTCAAGGACAGAAGACTTTACTTGTGGGTTTAAGTTTGTTAAACATTTCAATTGCTGTACTTATAATAGGGCTAACTTGTGGAGTTACTTTATTTAATTTTCTGTAATTTATAGTTAGGACGATACTTTCCATTAGGTTTTTAACAGGCCATATAGGGCTGTTTGCTGTTGAGCAAATGGTGCAATAATACTTGGGACAATAAATCATTAATTACTGGTTCTATTCCTGTTACTGCCTCCTGTGGGATGGGTACTGTTTAGTATGTCCAGGGTGGGGCCTTCCACTGCTATCTCTGTGTCACTGACTGTCCCACAATCAGTGCCAGACACTGCCCAGACACTGGGGTATTTGTCTATTATTTGTTGTAACTCTGTTTGGCTTACCTCGGGCTGGCTATATGCTTTATTGGATTTAACTGAAGCCCAAATATAACTCTCAGGTACTGTTGTACTACTATACCCTTTAACTGTTACTTGCTGCAAGCACTTGTTGACTAAATCAATAATTAAGCGGTGTTTCTTTAAAAAGTCACTTCCTATTGTATTTTGCTTTGTGAGACTTCCCTCCATTACTATGAATCTTCCCTCTCCAACTACCTTGGTTCCTAAAACAACTATTTGTGGGTAAGTCACGTACCCTTGTGCTGTGTGTCCTGTACAGCCCTCTATTTGTAAGGGAGGTTTTTCTGGATCCAGTGGTATGTGCATAGTAGTAAGTGAGACAGCTGCCCCGGTATAAACTAAAGCCATCACCTGTTTTTTTCCCATTTTAAGTGGCACGGTTGGTCACCCCTGGTTATCAAATGTTAGCGCACATACCCATCGTGAGTCAGGGGCCCCGGGGCCTCTGCATCCCTATTCTTCAGCCAACTGTTTGATCGCTGCCAGCCACTTGATGATGTCTTCATCATCAAATTCTTGAGGTGGTGCATTTGGTTTTTTTCGTTCCACTGCATTTAATATTGTTTTTAACCGATCCAACAAATCCTGTGCACTATCACCCCCTCGTCCTGGTTTATCTCTTGCATCTTGCCTTTTTTGCCCTTGGCCCCTTCCCATTTGCCGAGGTCCTTGTCCTTCCTTACCTCCCCCCTTTGTCCAGCAATCACTTATTATATGCCCAGGCTTTTTACAATTAAAGCATGTTCTAGTTTCCTTTTGTGGTCCTCATTTGTCCATGTCACAGCAACTTCTGCCTTTCACTGTTTCTCATTAGATAAGTCTCTAGGAGGGTGATTCGCTCTCCTGAGTTGGAGCCAGTTTACAACTGTCCGTGAGGGTGGGGTCTCAAATCATAGGCCCTAATCCATAAGTCTCGGAAGGTAGTATCATCTTCCGAGGGGCAATCCTGCCTCCGTACCTCTGATAGACCTCCAAAAGCCAAGGGATAAAGACCCGTGGTCCTCTCCTGACTGTGGCTTTACTTGCAAGCATTCTGTCCCAGTCAATTCTTGTTTTGCAGATTCCCTCTAGCTTTTCTGATAGCCTCAACTACTTCATTATAGTCTGCCCATGAATTTATGTTTTGCATGGCCCTTTGTGTGTCCCTGGACCTCCTCGGGCATAGCTTCTGCTAAAAGCAGGGGACAATTTAAACATAACCAACCTGCATATATCTTGGTTGGTTAGCGGAGGTGGTTGTTAACTGCTTTAATTTCTGCCGTAATAGAGGTAGGTTGGTTTTGTGATCAATTGGACCTAGCATTTGGCCCAAATTGGTTATTTCCTCTATAGTCAGATCCTTGACTATAGGGCTTTTATCTTCCTTTTAATGGTTATTGGTGATTCGGGGGTTTCCGTGCACCTTTCTTGTCTTTCCACTTTACCTCCTACTGCTTTCCACACTTCTCCATCCTTCTCCA
This sequence comes from Neoceratodus forsteri, assembly GCA_016271365.2. NCBI lineage: Eukaryota > Metazoa > Chordata > Ceratodontiformes > Ceratodontidae > Neoceratodus > Neoceratodus forsteri. The sequence continues at coordinate 1,114,114,572 of CM057455.1, read as the reverse complement.
TTTCCTGTGTTTTCTCCCTTTCTTCCCATTCCTCTTTTTTAGTTCCTGGTGGAGGGGTAGTGCGCCCTTCTTCATCACTTTCTCTATCCATAGCCTGACGTGCCTCATCATCCTCTCTCAAAGTATCTCTTACTTTTGCATATTTTTTATCATAGCTATCTTCTTGCTTTTTGTGTCTCTCTGCCTCTTCCTTGTTTCCCATTTTTTCAGTGTATTCCCTTTTTAATCCATATTTAGCACACTTGTTGCAGCTCTAAAGCATATTGTTCTTGCTGATACCTTGTGTAGCAGACATAGAGTCCCCGGTGGCTGTCATTCCCTTGTTTGCACGGGTGCCACCTTAACCTTTCTACCCTTCTTCTATATTACTTAACTCTTGAATCTTCTCCATTGCATCCTGTAGTTCTGTATACAGTTGCCTAGTTTCACTAGCCTGCTCTTGTGACTGTTGGTCTAGCTTAATCTGTAGAAGGGCATGATCCCTATTTAACAGACACAAATCTCTTTGTGCTTTTATTAGTTGTGTCCTAAAATTAATACACTGCTGCTCTAACTCTTGGTGTTGATCTATTGGGATGCTATCTTTGTACATCAATGTTAATTCTTCTAATTGTTTAGAATTTTGATCCCTTTCATCCCTCATCTGAGCTACTTCTTTATTCTGGTGACACACAATAGTCTGATTATACTGCCACAGCTCTTGCAATGCATTTGCAAAGATTTCTTTTTCATTTTTTACTCCCTCATTACGAAGGGACACTTGCTGAGTAAAAATACAGTGCTGTTGATCATCAGGCACTGGTTCATATGCTTCCCCCTTTAGGTGTTTTCCTAGAAAATGACCTATTATTGTTTCCATACTCATTTTTATCTTTTTCTTGCCTGCCTAGCTTTTATAGCCAGGTGCACCCGTGCACTGGTGCCCTGGTCTGTCTAGCTATGTCTTACAGCTCCCTTGTGAGGTCTGGCTTGCAAGTCCCAGCACCTTCACTCACCTACTCTGCCCCTAGAGTTCTTACAGAGTTAAGCATTACTTTATATTTAAACAATTTGAGAAGCATACAAAGCATACATCACCTGATTGTCAAGTGGCTGTGACTGTCTGTGTGTACCCTGTTCTCTCGCTTAAAGCCAGCAGCACCACATCTCCGAACGTCCTCACCTTCTTTTTAGGGCTTGCTGACTAACCAACCAGCAGTTAGGCAGCCTCCTCAACATGCAGAACCAGCGATCCGAGTCTTTAAGGCACCAAATGTAGCGTTGTGAAAAAATTACCATTAGTAAATTATCTATTGCAAATACTTAGAAAGGAGACGAACGGAGATGAGGCTGAAGGCGGAAGAATTTAATGATTATAAATAATAATCACAGCGAGAGATTACAAGTGGTACAACCTTCATTCTTCATTCTTCAAACTAACAGTGTACAGTGGCTTGCTTATATAGTGGAAGACAGTACTATCAGTTTCCTATGGAGTTCTATGATTGGTACAGGCAAATATAAACTTTAACTTTTAAAAGGCAATTTTCCTTTTAGTTCTTGCCTGACAAGCAATTCTCTATTTAGTTCTTCGCATGACCTAATGTATGAGCTAGCTCTTGTATTGATACTACTATATAAGGATAATAATAATAGTATTAAGATCTTAGGAGGAAGAAATAGGTTTGCACTTTAAGAATGTACACAGGCACTCTGGCCCGTCCTAATAATAAACACTATAGTCTGAAGGATAATTTTGAACTCTCTTCCTGTATTTCTGTTTGTGCAGGCACTTAAGACACCTGTTTTCTACTACTCAAATGATTAGTACAGATATCAAAAGATTTGGAATATTACAACTTGTGATCTTAGTTAAACCTGTAGTTACAAGTTTTATATATAATTCAGCTTCATATATCAATATTTGTTACACAAACACCTTATGTTTTAGACCAAAATGAGGTTTGCCTGTAACATAGGGGCATACTTCTATAACCCTTGTTACACCAACCTATTAGTGAGACCAGAGCCAATAGAAGAATTCAATAGGATAGTAGTATGGATATAACCTTCTGTACTACAATAGAACATTTTCTCAAGGAATTGTCTTTTTTACAGTACACAGACAAGAAGGCCTTATAATATGGGACCAGATACTTGCATTATTTGACTTACTTCAGTGGCTTCTTTATAAAGAAATTAAAAATAAGAAATACTCCAAAAAGGAAAACTGGTTTAATGAGGAGTGTGCAAGGAAAGAAACACTATTAAGACATAGGATTAAAGAAGTTAGAAACCTAAGGAGTGATACTCAACTTAAGAGTTTAAATAATGAAAGGAAAAGTACCAGCTTTTCCTAAAGAAAAAGAAGCTTGCTTACCATTACACTCAATGGAATATAATGACCACAGCTATTAATGAGAGGATATGAATATTTTTATTTTTTTATTTTATTAAACTCTAGGATTACAAATACCTTTGAGCAGGAACTGCTCATTTACAATGGTTTCACATCAAAGGATATAGGGTAACATACCTACAAAGATCAACAATGGTTACAGTCTTAAAGACAAAAAGTTGTCTAAGAATTTATTATATGGCCAAAAATGGAGAGAGATAACATAAGCCAGTTTCAGACAAGTTTCAGGGTGAACAGTATATAGTTAATATAGGGTAGGAATGAGTCAGGAAGAAGTAGGCAGGCTAAAGCACCATTGTTGGTGGGTAGAGGTGGGTGGCAAAAGTGTGAGGTGGATGGACTTGAGGCCCTCATATCTGAAAGTGCCATTAGAGAGGGAAAGGAGTGGGTGAGGCAGTGTGGTGTGGGGGGTAAGAAGTGATAGTGGGGGAAACTGGTGCCAAAAAGTGGAGTTCTAAGGGAGGTTACAGGTTACCTTCAACTAGGGTAAAATGAGGAGGCAGCTATTTAGGAGAGGCAGTCACATTGAGTGGTAGAGGTGAAGAACAGCTGGAGTTGCCTTTTAAAGGGACCAAGCATCTCAGTTGTAAGTGTTTCTTTGTTAAGGGTATTGTACCACTGAGGAGCCCTGTGTGTGAATAACCTCTGACCCATTGTGGTCCAGCATCTGGGGACCTGCAAGGTTTGATATAAAGCACTGCATGTAAGCTGAGTACTGCTGTTGCAGTAAGGAGCTTTGCCACTCCTGATGGCATGAGCCCAAGAACTTTTTTGGTTAACAAGTAGGTCTGTTATTGTATTCTACTAAGGAGTGGTAGCCATCTGGCCTGGGTGTGCAGGTCACAGGTGTCTGTTAGGTGGGCGGCACCCGTTAGAAGCCTACGGGCCTTGTTGAGCATTATCGATATCCTCTGGAGGGTAGTAGGGGAAGCTTAGCCATAGATTACTAGACCATAGTCAATGATGGAGGTGACGGAGCTGTGGATGGCCAGTCTAAGGGCTTCAGTGGTCATGCAGTGTTTGTGCTAGTGGAGCAGGCATATCCATATGTTGGTAGCCTTAGCTACATTACCAATGTGCCACATGTAAGAAAGGGAACTATCTAAGGTGATGCCAAGATATTTAAACTCAGGAACATGTTCAAGTGAAGACCCCACATGGTTCTTGATGGTGAGGGACAGAGGTTTATACTTGCTCCATGCATTGCAGAATGTCATGACCTTAGCTTTGCTGTAGTTCAGGATGAGTTTATGTGTGCTAAACCACTTTTCAACATGCCTGAAATCACATTGCAACTGACTCCCAACTTGTTTAGAGTCTTGGTTGCTAGTAAACAGTACTGCCTCATCCGCATAGAGTAATATTCTCTGTTGGTGGATGCTAGGGAGACTGTTCAGGAAGGGAGAAAAGAGTAATGGCCCCAATATAGACCCCTGTGGGACACCCAAGAGGACTGGATTTTCATTAGAGGTGACTCTGTTGGGCTTTAGTAGCCAAAGGGACAAATAACAGTAAGACTGCCCAAGACTCATACATTTCAGAAAAAGATTGGGTAGGTTATTACAAAACCATATTTTATGATCCTGACACGGGGCTACTACACTTAATCATAACAGAATTAGTAAACAACATTATAGTACAGCTTACAGAAGTATATACTGCAATAAAAAATCTAAAAATAGTTAAGGCCTCTGTCCCAGATAGGATACCATCAGAAGTGTATCGCTATAGTCCACCTATTTGGTCTGATCTTCTAACCACATTTTACAATAAGTGTATATCTGAGAGTTTCATCCCTAATTCCTGGAGGGGTGCAGAGTTGGTACCAATACATAAAAGAGCAGTATATCAATGTATCACCCAATTAGTCTATTAGACATAAATTTAAATATATGTTCAAAGATCATACTAGATAGACTTAGACAACAATTTACTTATCTGGGGGGCCTTACATAATTACAAGCAGGTTTTAGGACAAACTATTTGATGATTGATAATTGTTTTATTATACTATATTTAATTGAAAAATATGTGTGGATAAGGATCAAAACCTTTTCATAACTTTTATCAATTTCTCTGCAGCATTCGAAACAATTGACAAAATGACTTTGTGGGTTATCATGCTGGAGAAAGGTATTGATCCAGCCTTGTTCCAAATTATTTTTAATTTGTACAATAATACTTTGGCCAGAGCAAGGATGTGAACCTGGAAAGAGTTCTCCAGTCTCACCCTACCAATAAGGGGATGAGACAGGGCTGCATCCCTGTCCAAACACTTTTTTGTCCATACATAGACAATATGCTGAGTGAATTTTTAAAACTAGAATCTGATTGACCTAAAATGAATGGAAGTACTATTCCTGCTGTGGCCTGCACAGATGATATTATGTTTTCATTAACTAAAAAGAGACTTAAAAAAAGCTGGATTTATTGGACTCTCAGGCAAGGTTACTGAAATTAAAAATTAATACAAACAAAACACACGTTATGATATTTGGCTGTGAGATAAAGGCATATAAATGCAACATTGGTGGGACTGAACTAAAATCTATATAAGAATATACCTACATGTGGCTTCATTTTACATCTACAGCAAGATAGTTAAAACATCTGAATACGTTAATAGAAGTTACACAAAATACATTGTTAGGCCTAAATAAATATAACACCATTTATGGAGGTTTCTCAATGCAACTGCTTATTACAACAATAAAAGGAAAGTATTATGAATAGATTGTTTATGGAGCAGAGATATGGGATAGTAAATATTTAGGAAAAATAATGACTCTCTTACACAAATTATTAAGGAGAATATTAGGCCTCCCACATTCTTTCCCTGCCCCACATATATATGCAGAACTAGGTCTTTTGAATATCAGAGCAGACATAGATACCAAGAAAGCCACATATTGGCTAAAACTTATAAGCATGCTGAATGATAGACTTCCATTTAAATTCCTTATAGCACAGGAAGAATGAGTAAAAAGGGTCTGTACAATGAACTGCTGGTATTCAGGAATCCTGCAGTTGCTGGAAAAATATGATTTATCTCATCTAAATCAATACCTGGAGCAAAACATAATGCTGAGTTTTAAATACAGAGAATACATGAAAAAAAAGTCAAATTATTGAATTGAATCAGATATTGGAATTATCTCATATTCGAAGATCCCTCCGTGGTATAGCACTTATGGTCATGACCATGTATACAAATATTATTTTCACGTTTTAACTGATATGATCTTAAAGAAAATTTTTATAAGGTACAAACTGGAATGCTTTGAAAGCAATGGGCAAGGCACATAAATCTTCCAGCAACTGCAAGGAAATGTTATTGTAACACAGGTATCAAAGAAGACCTAATCCATGTTTTATGGGAGTGCTGGTGGTACAGAAAGAAAAGATTGTTCTGGTTGTCTCCTTTTGTACAAGTTTGGAATAATATTTATAAAGAGTTTCTTACACAATTACTCTTTTTTACCTAGGATGATTGGACCATTATAAGAATAGCTACATTTCTTTAACAATATAAGGAAAAATAGAACTAAAGTTACTAAACATATAAAGGTGTATCATTATTGTTCATATCTATACTTTTTACCTAAGGGATAAGAAGACTTTAATTACTTGAAAATACAATCCCTATTCACATATGCATATTGTAAAGTTATGAACATCTACTCTTTTATTTGACAATTATAAGGATGTAGTGCAATCTATTTATTAATGTTTTATTTATTTATTTGGTATTTGGGAAATAATCTTTGAACGAAGGCTCCTTTACAAAGGTTCCAAGTCATGTGAAGAGAGTATAGGCATTCAATCATGAAAGTTACAAAGTTTTAGGACATTTGAGGCTCTGAACAGCACAACAATCCAGAAAAGCTTACAGAGTTTCTTAGATATTTAAAATACTATACAGTATATGGACATCAGCTTTAGTTGATTACAAGTGCAGGTAAGGTGCAGAGGCACTAGAGGTTAGGTTAGGATGGGTAGAGGGTCAATAAGGACAGGACTTTTGTAGGGGAGGAGGGGGGCCTCTAGTAAAGTGCTCAAGGAGGCAGGGCTGAGGCCAGGGAGGCACAGACTCATCATAGCATGGAGACGGGGGAAGGGGAGAAGGGGGTGAGCAGTGTACAGTAGCAGCCCCTTGGAGTGATTTAGAGACATTGTCAAGGAATGTGTGGGAGGGTGGTTTCTGTCTTGTGTTGAGAATAGTTGCTGTTAGTAGAGCCAGGCCTTGTCATCCACAGTCTATCAGCTGTTGGAGAAGTAGGTGCATACAGAGCTGGAGGTCAGGTAGTGCTTAAGGTCTGATTTCAAGCTGGACAGGCTAGTGGAGTTCTGAATGGACTAGGATACCTCATTAAGCCAGAAAGGGGCTCTGTAGGAGAAGGCATGCTGTCCAAGAGCTGTACATCAGAATGGCATCATGAGGGCCCCCTGTGTTCTGTTTCTGGTTATATATTCTGAGCCTGGGAGTGAAAAGATACACTTCTGATACTTTCTATTATTGTGTTTGTTATGCTTTTTTAACTATTGCAATGACCCAATGTATCAAATAACAAAGTGGTTATTCCAAAAAAATCTAAGAAAAAAACATCGCTTACAGCAGTTCAATTAACAGTATAAACATACAATGCACATTGATTAAAGCAATTTAGCATGGCAATATAATATACATTTAGTCTTTCAGGCAGGTACCAATACTATTAATCTGGAGTTGTTTTTGCCTTGGAGGGGAGCCTGCACTGTCTGTTTAGTAACAGTCACGGAACTCCATGAGTTCTGACTACATAGTAAGTTAAAATTCAGCCAGGGATTGGTTCTATGACAACAGTTTGACAAATATTTTGTTGCTCAATGTTACAGTGATGGATTTATGGTGACCACAATTGTGGTCAGCATATATCCATCTGAGAATGCTGTTTTCTTCAGGGAGGCTTTGCCTCTGAACCTCCCATGTGGGTGGCTTTGCCACCTGCACCTCCCCATATTTAAAATAATCAACCTTGAGTCAAAGTTAATTCAGGGAGGGGTTGCAAGACCCCAAGAAAGCAGTGCCAGGGGCCCACGGTGACAGTACAATGACTTGTCGCTGTGTCACTGTGCTGTCATTTGTGGTACAGGTGTCAATATTCAATCAGCATACACAGGGATTTACTCCCACTGGATTTTGGGGACAGGGAATGCCAGTTCTTGTGAATGAGGTAATCTATGTATATTTTTCCATAGTTATTTTGGACTTGTTGCAGGGGTGTTTGTGGACCTCACCAAGACCTTTGATTTCATTAGTCATTCTTTGTTATTGGAAGTATTAAAAGAGGTTTATTTTTCAGATGATGAAATATCTTGGTTTGAAGGGTACTTATCCAATAGGGAGCATAAGATTATTATTGTACAAAAATGTTCAGATCCTCACTTAATTACTTGTGGAGTACCACAAGGTTCAATAATGGGACAATTTTTGTTTTCCCTGTTCATGAATGCAGCACTTTTGATTTGTTCAAATTCTAATATGATTTTGCACACAGATGATGCAGTTATTTATTCTTCTGGTTTCCATCCTGATCGAGCCTTAAAATCTGTCCAACAGGTTTTTGATTTATTTCAAAGCTAGCTACTTTCTCGTGAATTGGTTTTAAACTCGGCGAAGACAAAAATGATGGTATTCCCTGGCCTTAGAGTAATTAGAGATACTAATGTGTCAGTTGTCAATCTTATGGGGATTAAGATAGAATTAGTTGAAAGCTTTAGATATTTGGGAGTTATTCTTAACTCAAAATTTACTTTTGAGCTTCAAGTTGAGAGTTTGGTCAAAAGATTATATCAAAAGTCAGGAATGCTATTCAGAGCAAGATCATACTTAATTCCAGAGTCATGTAAATTATTGGCTCATAGTTTTCTGCTCAACATTTTTGATTATGGTCTACTGGTGTATTCTGGTGCTAGTGAAAAAGTATTACAAAAGCTACAAGTTACGTATCACTGCATACTGTGATTTATGACTGGTTTTCCTACAAGAACTCACCATTGCAGTTTACTGAAAGAAGCTAACTGTCCTTCATTAACAGACAGGATTAATTTGAAATTGGCTATTTTGGTTTTTGAATGCCTTAAGGGTTTTCTTCTCCCTACAATTCAATCCCTTTTTACAAGAATACAGAGTAGTAAGGTAACGAGGTCACAGACTTCAAGTTTACTAACAGTTCCTTTTTATAAGAAAACAATGAGAAAAAGATCTGTTGTTTACATGGCCACCATCTTTCTCAGTAAAATTCCTTCAGCAATTATTGGGTCCTATGCACTATAGGTGCAGAGTGGCTATGCACACGTATCTGGGGTGCATACCCACTCTGCACCCACTGCATTCCCCATGAGGCATGCATGAAGGGGGGTGCAGACCCACTGCACCCAGTCTACCATGTCTGTGGACAGCTCCACACTGGGGGTGTTCTGGAGGCCAGTCAGCACTATGCGGTATTCACTAACCCATGTAGTGCTGGCCACATGTGTGTGGAGGGTGGCGCAGGACATGCCAGGGAGACCCTGCCATAACCCACTGCATGCCCCCATGGGCAAAGGTCTGCAGTCACTGGTGGACCAGGACAGAGCATGCCATGCTGCCTATCACTGCTGTGCAGCAGGAGGCATCAGGGGCAGCCTGATGGGCAAGCACCTGTGAATTTCAGTAACACTGGCACTGGGACTGGATGATGCCACGTGGGTCCAGGTGCCTGCAATCAGCATGCACAGCCCCAGACCCACACCACCCTATGTGTGGGATCCACCGTGGGTCCCTGGGGGCATCCCTTTTGATGTCCTCCTAAGATGATGACTCCTTCCCTAGCCACCCTGCAGAGTCCTATGCACCAGGGGAGAGGAGCTGTGGAGAGATGGCCAGCATTGGTGAATGCCAGTATGGGTGCACCTGTCCATGGGAGGCAGGAGTGCGGATGGGATAAGTGACTTTTTCATGTACCCCCACCTGATTTGTGCATAGGTCCCATTAATTGTAGAACTGTTAGGTCATTTAAGTGTCAGCTTGCCCAGTGGTTTGTCTCCATTACAGAGTGTATCTGTTTTCAAAAGTAACTGATTTCATGTTTTATTGTATATATTTATTATCTGGATGTCTTTATATTTTGTATTTTTGATATTGTGTATGAATTCAATCAATCAATCAAAACCTTTATTTATCCAGTAAAAACATCATTGAGAAGAACTCATTTACAAGAAGGATCTGCACAGGTATATAATAAGAATGACAATAGTGGGACAACTTGGGGAAGGGTCTAATACAATAAAATACATAATTACACATTGTATATAAGAACATAAGGCAAAACATAACAATATAGTAACTTAACATGGCTATGTATAGAGGAAAAGGAAATAATGTTAATTGTAGTAATAACAGGGAGTATTAAGTGTGAGAGGAAAGGGATGACAGGCAGTAGGTTTGTACCAGAAGGAAGAGTGCCAGGGGGAGGCAAATAGCAAGGTGCTGTATGCCAAACCTCAGGTCCTACAGTTGCAGGGATCAGAAAAGGCTTGGGTGAATAAAGTCTTGATGGTAGACACTTTAATCGGAATGGTTATTCAAAGGGATTTCTGCAGCTTTTCCAAAAGAACTGTAGGAAATGATTGAAGGCTGATTTGGAAAAGAGAGTTCTGGCTATAGGAATAGCAAGAGATATGTATGTAAAACTTCTTAAGGCATAGCTTCCAGGAGAACATATTTGGAGGCAATCAGAGATATATAGGGGAAACTTCTTAGTGATGGCTAGTAAGGTCCAAAGGGCTGCATTTTTTTGCCATCTGTAGTTAAGGGATATCCAACCAAGTAATCTGTATAAATCACAATGGTGAGTGGAATAAGGAGCCCCTGTGATGAATCTTAGAGCTTGGTGGTATAAGGTGTTGAGTTTATTTAGGGCCGAGCTAGTGCCTTGTCCATATAGGAGGTCTGCATAATCCAGTAGGGAGAGAAACATTGTTTGAACAAGTCTAGTCTTTGCTTCCACAATGAGTAAGTGCTTGATCCGAAAGGCACAGAGTCATAATGTTGCAAGACATTATGCTACCAGGCAAATTTACGCTGCCAATACAGCGCGATTTCTGCCATGAGGCATAAGTCTTTTTTCTGTGGGGAGCTCCACCCCAACCCCCCCACTAAAGATTCTCAACTTCAGGGTGGGTTCAACTCGGGGAGTGCACAAGTAAATAAAAAATAAAAGATTCTAGGACCAGGAATCAAACCCAGTCCCAGACACAGCACCTGGGTTTCTGCTGCTGGGGTGGCTCAGTCTTGTGAGCCACGGCATCTGCTCAGCAGAACCCACTCCGAGCAGAGGTCTTATCCTCTGCCTGGGAAAGTGCTAATGGTGCAATACTGCATACAGAAGTGTACGTGATATTGCACTATTAGCGCCTACATACTATGCTGTGCCTGTTTAACCTTAATGTTGTATGCTATTAAGCATGTGACATTATGACCCGGTAGGGATCAGAAAGAATATGTCAAGCCTCCACTTGAGTTTCTTGGCCAGTTCATCTATATGGTCAGAGAATTAGAGCTTGCTGTCAATCCAGAACTCCAAGTATTTAAATCTTGACACAACTTCTAGAGGTTCACCAAGGAAGGTGTAGATCTGAAGTATGGTGTTCAGGTTAGAGGCATAAGAGTTCTTGGAATATGGTGCGAAGGGCATTGCTTTGATTTTTTTTCACATTTAGGAGTAGCTTTATTTTGGATCAGGTTTTTCTGGGGATGGTCAAATTGTAGTTGCAGGTCAAGGCAAGTATTTTCAAGAGTTGGCCTAGAAACGTACAATACAGCATCATTGGCGAATAGGTATATATTCAGCAATTTTATTCCTGTGTGGATATTGTTAATATACATGGCAAACAAGAGGAGGCCCAATATGGAGCCCTGTGGGATGCCTTTTGGCAGCATTTTAAGGGGAGAGAGGTCTCCTTCTGCTTTCACCTGCTGAGTCTGGCCAATCAGGTAGCTATTGAATCTTTTGAGGGCTGTGTCTTCAAGGCCAAAGTTCTGGAGTATGTCTAGGAGTATGGCATGGCCCACCATGTTGAAGGCCTTTCTTAAATCCAAGAACAAGGCTCCCATATAGAGTTTATTATCCAAGGCATTGAGCCAGTTGTAGGATACTTCAGCCAGTGCTGTGACTGTGCTGTGGTGAGGTCTGAATCCTGACTGTACTGGACAGAGTAGGTTACAAGAATCTAGATAATTTTGAATCAGTATGTTTACGAGTTTTTCTATCAACTTGGAGAGTGCAGGAAGCATGAAATAGGACTGTGGTTGTTGAGATCAGATTTAAAAAGGGCAATGATATGAGCAGTTTTCCAAATATTTGGAAGGGAACCATGTGTAAGGGACAAATTAAAGATGGGTAATGGGAACAACCAGAAAGTGGTGGCTTACTTTTAAAACGTATGGTTCTATGAGATCCGCTCCAGCACTTTTCCCACCATCTATTTTAAGGAGTAGATCCTCAACTTGTTTCAGTGATATTGGGCTGAAGGAGAATACTGATTTGGGCCCAGTAGTAGCAGAAGTGTCGGCAGGCATTCCCTGTCCATATAACTGCTTTCATAAGTTGTTGGCTGGGGATGTATCAAATGCCAGTACTGCAGTGGCAAAGTGGTTATTAAATAAGTTAAGAATCTCATGCTTGTCTGTATGGGTTGAGCTTTTGGCCATGAGTTTTGTAGTAAGAGAATTGGGAGATCTATGTCCCTTTATCTCTCTTAGAGTTTCCCAGAATTGGGCATAGCAGATGGAGGAAGTGTCCAGTTTATTGTTGTAGTAGCTGATTTTTGCGGACCTTGTGAGTTTTGTGCATCAGTTTCTCACCACTCTGAAGGCTGTCCAATCGGCAGGTAACTTAGTCTTCCTATCCTTTTTCCATAGGGCATCCCTGTGGAGTAGCTCAGATTAAAGGCTGGAAGAGAACCAAGGGCACAAAATCTTCTTCATTTATATTTTCACAAGGGGTGCATGCTGATCTATAGCATCTAGGAGTATATTGTGAAACACATTAGATGCACCTTTTATTGAATACTGTTGAATGCTGATATATCTGAAACTGTTTTCCACCTGTTAAAAACTTGTTGCAAATACATCAGGGGGCTAAGAACAGGGTTTGCATTGCTCCCTGCCTTATAACTCTGCTGTGTGCACTGTGGGACTGTGGGATAGTGGAGGACTGATTGATTGCTATTTGTGAACTGTGGCACTAATCCTTCTCACTCACTCCGTTACAGTGCTTATGTACTTGCTCTAACTAGTGGCTCCTGATTTCATACTTGGAGAAGCCTTTTTAAAGGCTAATACTTTTAGTTTAAAACAATTTGAACATAGCGATACTGGAAGTAGTGGGAGAATGCACTTCGGTTATCACGAATAAAGAGACTTGCTTTCGTGACGAAGCGGCGTGCGAGCAGCGCAGAAGACAGCATTCCGTGCATGTCTACCGTGTCCACGGGACTACCAGGACCAGGCAACCTCATTAAGTTACATTTAACTGAGGTAATAGACATTACTAAATCACTAAGATAGCATATTTACTAAGGCAGACATGAAGAGAGCAAATAAAATGTGTTTGGAATGTAAAATGTATATTACTGGCAAACAAGATATGAAATTCTTATGTGATAAATGTATCCTAATTGGGGAATTACAAGAGGAAATTAAAAAATTGCAGCCAAGTGAAAATTTGAGTTCCGATATTAAAGCACTTGAAGAATACATTGATCACATGTCATTACTTGTAGAGGGCAATACCTCTACCTTTAATTGTCTCAGAAACTCCCTTACTAGTGATGCACCACTTAACTGTTTACCACTTTCTATCCTGGCTGAATACCCAACAAACTCTTCAACCCCTCTAATCACCACCACTAAAAACTCAGTGGATTCTCCCTCACAGCCTATGAACTGGTCTCTAGTTTCCCCAAAAACTCATATTAAAAATAAATTTGCTACCAAACCATATATGGTTCCACTCTCTAATTCTTTTAAACCCCTCAACAAATTGGCTGAAGAAGCATGCAATGACTCCTTAGGCACTGTCGAACATAGACATGATAAACCAAACATGAGTAATTATAAGGTATTAAAGAGCGAAACATCTGAAACCTTAGCATTTAAATCTCCCCATAACACAATCCCCCTGAACACTACTTCTGTGTCTCAATCTTTACATATTTCTGATACATTTCAATCACAAAAACAAATATATGTATTGGGTGACTCCATAACAAAATACATTGATGGGGTAGTTGGTAATCCTGATAAAGAAAACCGGACTTGTTCTAGCTACAGAGGAGCTAAAATATCTGACCTTACTTTAATGGTCAAAGACATTCTGTCAACAGCTGGAAAAAAACTTTAGTGGTTACCCATGTTGGTTCTAACGATATCAAACAATCCCCACTTCATCAGATTAAACAACATTATGTAGCTTTATGTAATGTACTAACTGACTACGGCTGCGGTATATGCCTGTCTGAAGTTCTACCTATTCCAAGAGCAACCAGATACATTAACAATAAAATAAAAGCTTTAAATGAATGGATCCATAAGTGATCTTATAGACAGGGCATAGGATGCTTAACCCACTGGGAGGAGTTTGAGGACAGACCTTCACTCTTCTGTTGGGATGGTCTACACCTCAGTAGAAGAGGTAGTTCAATACTGGGATGAAAGATAACTAATTTCATAAACAGTCATTTAAACTAATAGGAAAGGGGAGACGGGGGCAACACCCATTTCCTGTAAAAACTGTCCAGGTACACCCCATCTGACTAACTTCAACATCCTTTCCTTAAATGCTAGATCACTTACAACCACCAAACTTGCTGAACTTGAAATCTTTGCTAAAACTTCAAATTTAGCCCTAATAGCAATTACTGAAACATGGGGGAATACAGACAAAAAGTGGAGAACAGAAATCTCTGGCTTTAAACATTACTTTAAAAACAGAATAGATACAAAAAAAGGTGGCGGGGTTAGTCTGTATGTTCGAGACGACATTCCATCTTATGAAACATCAACTATCATACATTCTGAAAGTATTTGGGTCCATATTAGGCCCACTAGTACCCACCAACTTCTTATAGGTACTTGTTATCGTCCCCCTTTATCTGATATTGATCAAACCAAACTACTCTGTAGTGAAATCTCTCAATTAGCCAATAAAGATCCGGTTCTTATTCTAGGGGACTTCAACCTTCCCAATATAAGCTGGGACACTCTTTCTGGAACTAATAAACATGACAAACAGTTTTTGTCAGTTATAATTAATCTGGGACTAATCCAATGTGTAAATCAACCAACCAGGGAGAAAAATATATTAGACTTAGTCATAACTAACCCTGAGACTCACATATCTGACATTCAACTACTTAGCCCCTTAGGGAATAGTGATCACATATCTCTTTTTTTCTCTATTCAACTACCTCTCCTACCTAAAATGAACAAACTAAAAATAAAACAATATAACAGGGCAAACTTTACAGCTATTAATCAACAGATAAAATCCCTTGACTGGGAACAAATAATGCAACCAATGAATACTGAAACAGCTTGGATCTATCTAAAAACTAAGATTTTGGAACTAGAAGAAAAATTTGTCCCTGAGAAATTTAAGTATAACAATAAAGGGAAAATCCCCCCATGGTTTAACAGTAATATTAAAACTCTAATTAAACAAAAAAATAAATTATTTATAGCCCTAAAAAAATGTTCATTGGACCAGATAACAGCATTCTTTCAAAATATAAAGAGGTGGTCAGACAATTAAAGAAATCCATTTTGTTATCTAAACATAATTTCAAATTTAAAATTGTACACACAAAAGACAACCATAAGGCATTATATACTTACCTAAATGGTAAAAAAATTAACAACAACATGATAGGTCCTTTAGTATGCAATAACTCGACTATAACATCTGACATTGAAACAGCTTCTGAGCTGAACAAATACTTCGCATCTGTATTCACACCTGAACTTATTAAAACTACTTTTACTACAGCAGATTTTAAACTTGAAACATATGAAACACTGTTTCAAGATATCAAGTGGGTCTTTGAAACTCTCAAACACTATACTAGCTCTGGCCCAGATAACATTAGCTCCAGATTTCTTATAGAAACCAAGGATACAATATTTCTCCCTCTGACTGTTATATTTAAAAAAATCATTGCAGGAATCCTCAGTCCCAAATGACTGGCATACTGCTACTGTTACACCTATCTTTAAACAAGGCTCTCACCCTAAAATTGAAAATTACAGACCCATCAGTTTAACATCCATACCATGTAAACTAATGGAAAAAATAATCATACACCAACTTGAAAAAGAGATGTCTATGTTAAACATTAATGATGAATATCAACATGGCTTTAGATCTGGTGACTCATGTACAACAAACTTGATTAGTTTCTACAATTATATTAGTTCTAATTTAGACTGTAAAATACCTACAGATGTCATTCTCTTAGACTACAGTAAAGCCTTTGATAAAGTATCACATAGCATTTTGATTAATAAACTAAATCGATTTGGTTTTTCAGCTCCTATTATATCTTGGATTAATAACTGGTTGTGTGATAGAACACAGAGGGTTAGAGTGAATGGGGTACTCTCAGACACGGGTATTGTGGCAAGTGATGTTCCACAGGGCATCGTTTTGGGTCCAGTATTGTTTAATCTTTTCATCAGCGACATGGATATCTCACCACACAACACAATGGTTAAATTCGCCGATGACACTAAACTCGGAGGAATAGTAAATACCCCTACTAATTGTCATAACTTGATCTTGGATCTCTTGCTAATAGAACAATGGGCCAGTACTAATAAGATGCACTTTAATGTAGCCAAATGTGCTGTATTACATTTTGGGAAAGATAACACCAAACAAAAATACTACCTGAATAACAGTATAATTAGGGCATCTTCTATAGAAAAAGATTTGGGTATCATGGTGAACGACAAACTATCATCCCATCTCACTGTTCAAAAATTGCTAATCAAACAAATGCTTTACTGTGCAGAATTAATAAAACATTCATCTCTAAAACAGAAGAATGCTTATTGTCATTGTACAGGTCACATATAAGGCCATACCTTGACTATGGATCACCGTTTTTGGAACCCTTACTTAAAGAAAGACATAAATAAAATCGAACAAGTACAACACAGAGCCACCAGATTAATACCACATTTTACCCATCTAGAGTATAATAATTAAAAAAAAATGGACTACACTCCTTGGAGTGAAGACGAACCGGAGGAGACCTTTTACAACTATATAAAATACTTAAATCACATGAACAAATGAAACTTTGTGGTTATTACCTATTCAACAAGAAAAATAGTACCAAGACTGCATGACAGACAAATAGAAATTCAAAAAGTAAACAACAATAAGAGATTAAACTTCTTCACTATTAGATCACCCAGATTATGGAACAAATTACCACAAGACATTGTTAATTCAATAAATATATCAATATTTAAGAATAAATTAGATAATTGGATGAATAAACGGGACCTGGGTGTATGATCCATCAATATAGAGGACAATCTCAATGGGCCACTGGCCTACTTTTGTCCAAAAAACCAAGTAACCAAGTAACATCATAATCTTCATAGATGGAAGGGGCAAGTTACAAATCTTGCCAGCAGGAGTACTGCAAATCAGATGCAAAGGCATGGGGGTCAAAGTTGAGACAACACCTCTTGAAAATATTTCTAGAAGCTTAAAATGGTTTTGTCAGGGACCTGATACATGCAGTAGTGCAGTGGTCACTTAGGTCATTGAAAAAAACACCCATGTGGGTGAACAGGTGGGAGGTGGGGTTTGTTTACTAATATGATATCAAGTAGAGTACTACAGGCTGAATTTTTTGTGTTGGGCTGGGTAGATTCTGTAATGAGCTATGAGTCTGAAGGTGTCACAAAACTCCTTAAGTGGTTTAGTGCAAGGGGATAACCAGTCAAGGTTTAAGTCGCCCAGGATAATAGTCTCAGAAGAGGAAGTATCTAGTCTGTTGCTCAGATGGTTTATGACCCTAAACCTGGCAGAGAAAGGTATGTAACATCCTAATACAAGTAAATGATAGCAATGGCAAGATTGGAACCTTAATTGCAAGGCATTCAAACTCCTTAAGTTCAGTGGTGGCATTGACAATTGACATAGAAAATCTATCCTTGAGGTAGATAGCTACCCCCCCCCCCCCCCCTTTGGCCTGCCTGTCTGTTCTGAAAATTTTGTAGATGGGGATGTTAATTTCAAAATCCTGGGTAGTCAGTTTTAGCCATGTTATTGTGACCACCAGTACATCTGGGGAGGTATGGTTTAGCCAGTTTTGAATAGCATCACATTTTTTCTGTGAGGTTGTGGGCGTTCACATGGAGCAGGCTCATCCCCTTTAAGTTTGCTAGGTCAGCAGGTGCAGTAATGTAAGCAAGTGGACCTGGGTTCAGTTCAATGTCACCTGAACAAAGTAAAAAGATCAGTAGTAGTTTTTAATGCACCAAGGAGCATTCTCAAGGCCCTAGAACATCCCCTTTTAAGATTAAGAGTGGAGCGATTAGGAGAATTATCAGGATGGGGTCCAACAGGACCTAAAGACGCAAGGAGGAGTATCCTAGCCTTGAAGTTAAGGTAAGGCTGTACATAGCGAGCTGGCAGTACTGGCAAAAAATCCTTCCAGATGTGGTATGCAGTATGCCCATAATCCTGTAGAATACTCAGTGTTGGAGTCTCATATTTGCAGGAATAATTTAGGAGAAGGGGGCTGACAACGTCACACTCTGCAGAGTCTGGCTCAGGCATTTGTACAGGAGCAGTGCCATGGCTGAGCAGAACAATGTACATACCAGCAAGCTGGCAGTATAGGAGTGGGTAAAACATTGTGTTCAGTTTGAATGAGCAGGTTCTGATGCCATAAGAGGCTGAGTAGTTCAGTTGCAGGAGACCACCAATAGGAAGCTCCTATTGGCAGAAGGGTGGGGATAAGGTGTATTTAAAAAGGACAGTGAGTTGGGTGAGAGGGTGGGAAGTTGTGAGAAATTTATGAAAATATCAACTGCTCAAGAACAAAAATAGCATGTTTTTAATGATTTAGAAACATATCCTGACAAGATATCAGTCAGTTATTACTGTATGAAGGACGCCATCATTAATTCATTCATTATTTCATTCATTCATTCATGTATTGAAATACATGAAAGGAACAGAATCACTCCACTGCTAGACAGTTTTCTTTGTTTCTAGGTACTGCTCCTATCTCTCCTTAACTTCTGGGGTCTTGCAGGGAGGAGGGATGTCAGATGCTACCGGGCAGGTAAGGTGGTGTGCTGACAATTGATTTTGGGAGTTGGAGTGATTGATGGGATGGGAATGAGGTGGGTCATTACATTATCTGGTATGAGAGAGGAAAGAGATTGGGGTGGGGTGGGGTTAAATTGTATTGGGAATGTAGGTGAAGAGAGTATAATAATTTACAGTAAGTGTGGTAGGTTTAGCCTTGTTGGGTTTGTTTTGTGCCTACATAACCTCTCAAAAAACAATATGAAATGCCACATCATCACCAAATTATGTAGCAAGGTAGCACTTCGCATATTATTCATTGGGCAAAATAGGAACTTCACCACATGAGGAACTACACAAAATGACACATTGTACAAGCAAGTCAGGAACTTTGCAAGATTTCACAAAGCGAAGTAGCTTGAATTTGCACACCTCCATTACTGACTCTGTTTATTATAAGAAGCTTCACTAGAACTGTAGGAGGAGGAGAGAGGTGGGTACTAAAGAGTAGCAGGGAGGGAAGAAATTATTTTTAAAGGTTTGGGCAGTGGGAGGGGTGGACATGGTTGCACTGTGGGAGCAGGTTGGCCTAAATGTGTGAAAGCATGATCTACAGTAAGAAAAACTTAGCTGCATAAAGTTGGAGGTACATATAAACAGAATTTGATAGCAGGTACTGTAAGGATCAACTGACCCATCTAGTCTGCCCATTCCTTCCTACCTAAACTATTACCGCAGATTGTACCTGATCTATAGCTCTTTCTCCCTCCACCAATGATTCCCTTTTGCTTATCTCATGTATTCTTGAGCTGCAACACTGTTTTCATCCCCTCCATCTCAACTGGAATGCTGTTCAAGGCATCCATCACTCTTTCTGTGAAGAAATACTTTCTCACATCTCTACTGAATCTACCCCATTCCAGCTTCACATCATGTTTCCTTGTTCTTGAGCATCTTTTCATCTGAAAAATATTTCCCTCCTGTGCCTTATTGTCCCCTGTGAGGTATTTAAAGGTCTCTATCACATCCCCCCCTCCTCTGTTCCAGGGTGTACATATGGAGGTCCTTCAGTCTCTCTTCATAGGGATTTTTATGCACACCCTACATCATTTTAGTTGCCCTCTCCTGGACTGTCTACACTCTGTCTACAGTATATCCTTTCAGATAATGTGGTCACCAGAACTGGGCACAGTACTCTAGGTGAGATCCTACCAGTGATCTGTAGAAAGGCAATACCACCTTCCTCTTTCTGCTGGGGATAACTGTTTCTATGCACCCCAGCATCCCATTAGCACTCCTGACTGCCTTGTCACACTACGTGACCACCTTTAGGTCATCTAATATAATTATCCTATGATAACTTTCCAGCTTGGTGGTCATCAATACTGCTCCACATCTTTTACACTGCTGCCCCTGGATTTCTGTGCCCTAAATGTATTATTTAGCACTATTTCATATTGAAATCCAGCTACCATATCCTTGACCACTCCTTGAGTTTTCTCAAGCCTTTGCAAATCCCCCCAGAGTGTCCACTCTACTGCAGATTTTGCTGTCATCCACAAAGATGCAGACTCTTCACTGAGGCACTCTGCTTGTCACCCTCACTTCCTCAGAGTGAACTCCACTTACCACCACCCTCTGTCACCTAGTCCCTAACCAATTTCTTATTCAGTTTACCACTTTTGGACCCACTCCTAACCTACCCAACTTTACTAGTCTGCTATATGGAATGGTGTCAAAAGGCTTACTAAAATCTAGTTAGTCCATTTCCACCATTCCACCCAGATCAAAATTCTTTGTCACTCAGTCAAAGAAATCTATTAGATTCATTTGACATGATCTTTCCCGTGAAACCATGCTACCTAAGGTCATGTAACCCACTGGATTCAAGATATTCCCCAATTCTTTCCTTCAGCAGTGATTTCATTACCTTCCCCACCACCAATCACAGTCTGACTGGCCTATAATTGTCATCTCCCTCCCTTCCTGCTACCACGTTTGTGTAGTGGGACTACATCTGCCCTCCTCCAGTACTCCAGAACCACTCTTGTTTCCAGTAAACTCTTAAACAGAACTGTCAGAGGTGCAGCTATTATTTCCCACAGCTCCCTCAATAACCATGGATGCACCCATCTAGCCCTATTGCTTTCTCCACCTTCAGATTAGTGAGTCTCTTCAGAACACTCTCACCTCCTTCCAAAACAGGACTAGTTTCCACCTCCCACCAAAGCTTCTGTTACTTTTTTGTAACTCCTCCCCTTCTTCTTCTGTGAATATTAAACAGAAGTATTTGTTCTGGATGTCTGCCTTTTCCTTGCCCCCTCCCATTCCCCTTTAAATCTTACCTTCTTCAGTTCACTTTCATACCTAAAAAATGTCTTGTCCCTTTTCCTTATCTCCTGGGCTATTCTCCCTTCAGTCTGTGTCTTTGCACTCCTTGCTGCTTTCCCTGCTCCCCCGTTTCCATTGATACATCTCCTAATCCTCCTCCCTCTGCATCTCCTTATAATTCTGAATGCTATCCTTTACCTTTCAGTCACCTCTTTCAATACCCACAGCATTAATGTTGTTACAATTAAAACATTTTGCTTGCCTTATATAACATCATTAAAGCAATATGTTTACATCACAGAGTTTATCAACAATACACATCTCCTTTAAAAATTCATATATTAATACATCCAATATTACCTCATTAACATTCATCTATACTTTTCTATTGTCTATCAAATTAAAATGTCTTCCTCTACTGTGTCTTCAGTTACACTGCACCTCCCCTATATACACATTTACATAATTCTAATATGTATTTCCCGTATCATTTTCCTCAATTTGAGGACTCTATCCATCATCCCCTCTTTCATTCCTCATGTTTTATGTGATACTTATTTTTTCTATTGAAAGGAGGAAGGAGGCCATACAATCCAGTTCAGTATATTTTCCAACTTTAAGTAAGTATGTTGCCATGTCCTTAGGTTCACATTCTAAGTTCCTCATAATTTTCCCTAAATACTTTTCCCTTTCTTTCCTATATAGGAGACAGAGTATCATTATATGATGTAGATTGTATAAATGCAAGTTACATTTACATCTTTCCTTTTCATCCTCCCTTTTCCTGTATTTTGCATGAAGCCAATTAATTTCATATGTCAAAGTCTATGTTTCTATGTTCTATATTTCAAATCATAATCTAGTTACACTCTTATGTTTTTTTGAATATTTGATTTGTGTCAAGCAACACTCCATTTAGTGCACTTACCCGGTCAACAAAACTAAATAAAACTAAATAAAATAAAAAAAAATGCCCAGATAACTGGTTGACATTAGTACAATGTCATCATCATAAGTTAGATATGGAAATACTTGGTTTCCTATTTTTGGTAAATGAAAATTTGTATCATACATCTTTTCTAATATTTGATTCAGATATAAACTGAAGAATACTGGTGACTAAGTACACCCTTGTCGTACTCCTCAGTTTGATTCAAATGAATCACTTATTTTTCCCTTGGAATCATATCTGATTTGTGTAGAATTATTACAATATAGTGTTTTGATTATCTCCACCAGTCCTTTATCCATTATTATTTTTTCCATGACTTCCCATAATTTAATTCTATTTACTTTTTCAAATGCTGATTTCAGATCCACAAACACACAGTATAAACTCTGTTTCTTCACCTTTGTGTATTTGTGCATCAAATGTGTCAATGTAAAACATTGATCAATTGTTGAATATTTAAATCAAAAGCCTGCCTGTGCCTCATCTAATTTACCTTCCCTGTCTATTCATTCCATAATCCTGTTATTTATTATTTTTGTGAGAACTTTTTGAGTGCGAATTATCAGGCTTATTGGCCAACAACAACCTGGACCATTTTGATCCCCTTTTTTAAATAAGGGTACTATTATATTGTACTTCCAACTATCTGGGATGTTCCCTTTTTTTATAACTACTTGAAACAATTTTTGTAATAATAGAGTCCATATTTCAATATTTTGTTTTATCACCTCTATTGGGAATCCATCTGGCCCAGGTGCTTTATATAATGTATAGGATTCTATTGCTTTCCGTATTTATGTTAAATTCATACCAAACTCTACCTTTGACCATTACTTTCTTATTTCTGTCTTTTTAGATTTCTCTTCTGATTGGAATATATTGTTATAATATTCAAGTATAATGCATTTGCATATGTTTCTGGCAGCAGATTGGGAGCAAGGGAGTTGTTTTTACTGCTCCGAGAGGCAGCGAGGAATTTGGTCTCATCGGTGGCATCTCCAGGAGGAATCTACAGCATTGGTGACAGGCCCACAATGGAGGAGGATCCTTTGTCCAACAGGAGCCAATTAGAGGAGATGGCATGAGCTTCAAGCTGAGTGGCTGCGCTTAAATAGCAGGGTGCCCAGCTACCATCCAGACTAGCAGCAAGGGAGCTGTTTTTACTGCTGCAGTTTTTTCTCTGGCCCACCCACCCCACACCAGCTCCATGTTTAAATTCTCTAACTGAACTAGCAAGGGAGGAGCTACCTTGGTTTGCTTTTGCAAAGGGGTTTGGTGCGTGGCCAGTCGAGGGGGAGGGATCTTGTGGGGGTGCCTTAAACTGTACCTTTAACTTGCATCCTAATTATTGCTGAATGTGACTTGAAGCTGCATTTGACTTGCGATTGTGCTTAACTTTACAACGGGATTGGTGCTTGGCCATTTGACTGGGAGGGATCTTGTGGGAGTATTCTAAATTTGCACCTTTAAAACTTCCTTAAATCTTGCTTGAATGTGATTTGAAATTGGACCCTAAATCTTGCTTTTATCTGATGTGAGGCTGCATTAAGATTGAGTGCTGCATATATACTTTGACCTGTGAGCAGGCAACAGGGAGATTGTGGGTGGGAACTATACTGAGAACTGATTTATTGTTGGGCCAGTAACTCAGGATGGGGACTAGGAGGTGGAAGACTAGGTTTGCTGGCCAAGGCACCTAGTTTCACCTGAGCTGTTTCCTTCTAGGTTGCTTGAATGGACAGAACAAATAACCTTACCAGAGCAAGGGAAAAGATTAAGGCTTCTTTTGGCTAGGCAGATTTACTGTGTGTTATTTTTATTTTGTACTCACAGGGATCATTATGGTTTGTTGCTAACATTTTATTGCTTTCTTTTTCTCTGATTCAAATTGTTATTTCTAGGTATACTTCTGCATCATTACAGGGTGTGCCTACAGCTATGTGCTAACAGATTACTGCTGTACTCTTGTGATTCAAATTGTCTTTTGAAGGTATATCTTCTGTTACTACTTTATTTTCTCTCTAGCAAAGTGTTTCTTACAGGATATATCTTTGGTGAAATTATTACAGGTTGTGCTTTACAGGTTTTACAGTTTTATCTATCATTATGATAAGCTTTCAGAGCTACTGCATTTGTTGCTGGCTGATTGTTTCTTCTCTTATGTCCTTGTTTCTTTCATGTGTGGTTCCTTTCTCGGCAGGGGAAGGGCCCAACCACCCACCCTATCCCCAACCACCTCACACTACACTCCTTTTATAGTGTAGCACAGTCATGACATTTCCTGTGGCAAAGCAGGAAGGAGAGGATTAGTGGGGTATCCACACAGTGACCTCATTTACAGGGGCACTAGTAATTTAACTAGTTGTAACAAGTTATACAAAAACAAACAAACAAACAACACACAAAATCAAACTTTTGCTTTAATTTTCATTCTTCTAATTACTCTGACCAGGTTATAAACTGAGCAACTTAACTGGAATGGATATCATTAACTGCAGGTACTGTGGAACACTTTTCAGAAGGGCAGTTTTGCAGGATTTAGGACACTGTCCTATATGCTGGGCCATTGGAGATCTAAGGACTCAGCTCCAGGCAGCATGGGCAGAGATTGTACACCTCAAATTGCATATTCAAGAGGAAATATATTATAAGAAACACCCTCCATTTCCCCAACATCCAACAGATGCACCTTGACTGCAGAGGGTAGTTGGCCCATGAGGTTGACAGGTGGTTAGGAGGGGGAAATCAGGTGCCCCATCACTCAGTGCCCTTCAACATATTACCTCAACAAACCATTTTAAAACTACAAACAGGTATCTGCCTCAGTCTCTGAAATCAAACAAAGGGGCAGAGGACACTGCAGAGCAGGACACTGCAGCACAGGAGCTAGCACAATGAAACTCACCCAAAACTGGAACCAAAACAAAGAAAGCAAAAAGGAAATCCAAAAAACTTCTGATTATAGGAGACTCCATGATTCAGGGAGTTGATACCCATCTCCAGCCAGGGGTAATGGTCAGACGTTTCCCAGGTACATCAGCATGGAGATACACTGACCACATTGCTAAAATTGTTCAGGAAGCAGAAGAAAACATTGATGCCCTGGTACACATAGGGACTAATGATCTTGCCAGCCAGTCAGTTGTGGAGACCAAAGAACACCTGACCAGGCTGGGTGACAAACTATCATCAATTTCATCCAGCATCTCCTTCTCTGAGATCCTGCCAGTCTGGGAGAGGGAGGCAGATGGACAGAAGGTCAGAAAAGGGGAGATAGGGAAGCTAAACATGTGGCTCAAGGGCTGGTGCCAAGAACATGGCACAGATTTGTAGGGAACTGGTAACAGTTTTGGGAGTGAAAGTTCTTTAAATTTGATGGACTGCATCTGACTAAGGAGGGAGTGAGTGCATTGGGGCAGAAGTTTGATGTCTTTGCAGAATATTTAAACTAGCAAATGAGGGGGTGCAGCACCCCATACATTGAATGGGAAGAACAT
Source organism: Neoceratodus forsteri (assembly GCA_016271365.2). Lineage (NCBI taxonomy): Eukaryota > Metazoa > Chordata > Ceratodontiformes > Ceratodontidae > Neoceratodus > Neoceratodus forsteri. The sequence goes on along the minus strand of CM057455.1, from coordinate 1,114,089,036 downwards.
CCTCTCCCCTCAGCTAGTTGTCAAACAGGAGTTCAGCATGTTTGCAGTTAATTTGCATCACCAGGTAAGGAAAAAGGTCTGGCTCCCCATATGATGCACAGGAGAAATGCCAGACCTCACCCAACAACTAACACATTGAAATCTGGCCAATGGAAAATCATGTATACAAATGCTCACAATCTGGGCAACAAGATCCCAGAACTGCAGACAATAATGACAGAGGCTAAACTGGACATAGTAGCAATTAGCGAGACGTGGTTTAACAGTAACCACACTTGGGAGATGTCAGTACCTGACTATGTACTGTTCAGAAGAGACTGAGGTGTAAAAAGGGGAGGGTGGAGTGGCAATATATGTCAATGAAAATATCAAAGCTTCAGAAATTCGGAATACACATAAGGAACCAGAAGAACTGTGGGTCACCTTGGAAACAGGAAATGGGACAGCCATACAAACTGGGGTTGTCTACAGGCCCCCAGATAAGGGGGATGATATAGACACATTACTGTTAGAAGATATACAAAACATGACAGCTAAAGGGGAGGATCTGATAATGGGAGACTTCAACATGCTAGATATAGATTGGTCAATACCAGCAGGAACATCTGCCAGAACTAGACACGTGGTGGATTCCCTGCAGGGGTGGGCCTTAGACAGCTGGTACAACACCCCACAAGAGAGAGGGCTATCTTAGATCTAGTACTGGCTAACAGGTAAAGGACCACAGATCTCCAGGTAGAAGGTGATCTGGGGGCCAGTGACCGTCACATGGTATGGTTCAATTTGGCTACTAGAACTAAATCATCACACTCCAAGGCAAACATATATGGGACTTCAGAGGAGCTGACTTTGATAAGATGGCTAAAAGAGTTAAGCCAGCCCTGGCAAAAATAAATAAAGGTAAGGGGATACAGGCACAGTGGGCAAGCATTAAGGATGCAATACTTGAAGCAACATCCCATTGTGTTAGAGAGAAAAGGAAGTACAAAAGAAGAAGGAAACCACTTTGGTTCTCAAAAACAGTAGCAGAAAAGGTCAGAGCCAAAAGGCTGGCCTTCAGGAAATATAAGGGAACACAGCGGAATAAAGATCGGGAGGCATACCAAACATCCCTAAGGGAAGCAGGGAAGGCAGTAAGGCAGGCAAATGCCCAATCTGAGGAAACACTAGCACAAGCAGTAAAATAAGGTGACAAGACTTTTTATAGATACATTAGTAGAAGGAGACAGTCCAAAGGCGGTATAGCTATGATCAAAGGAGATAAGGGTGTGTGTGAGGAGGAGGACCATGTTAAAGAATCTATCCTAATTAGATACTTCTTCTCAGTATTTACTGGTGAGAAGGTAGGGTAAGACCCACAGCTCAGCACCATGGACACAGGGGAAGGGAGGTGTGCACTAGTCCCTTCACAAAAGAAAGGGTCCTACAAGCACTTGATAAGCTCAGGGTGTACAAGGCAATGGGATCTGATAGCATACATCCCAGGGTACTAAAAGAGCTAAGGGTGGAACTAGCACAGCCATTATCAGAATCGTT